>CM062811.1:561560125-563960125 GCA_031772625.1 Pinus tabuliformis | reverse complement strand
TTATTAGGGTAAACTTGAGTCCATCACAAAATCAATTTACCCATGGTATTGTCCTATTATATAGATTATTTAAATGTACGATGAATACATAATAAGATGTCTTTTGGTCATTTCAAAATCATACTTTAATTGTGAAATAATAAAAGATATGGTCCATGAAACAACAAACGTATTTTTGTACCCAGATCCAAGTGTGATCATTAAGTGTTGTGGGACCCTCCTAGCCAAATATGGGTATCTGGATTGTTGGAGGAAGTTGCATTGAAAAAAATCTTAGGTGTACTAGATCAAGACAGATATCTGGGTTGATTTAGCTTTGTGTTGGAATTCTAGACTATCAAACACTCGGACTAAATTACCTTGTGGAGTCCACAAATCTATAGTAGCCATTGATCCCTTCATTAAGTTCATTGTTGTTGATATGTAGAAACCATCAAAATCATTAAAGAAAGGCTTATTCTTAATGGAATCCCAAGTTGTTACCCTTGGTCACTTGGGGCAGTGATATAAGGCTGAAGCAACCCGAGGTTGAATCCTTAGTCATAGCCAGGAGTAAACGCGATTGGGTATGGTGTATGAATATGATAAAGGTTGGTTCATAAGGTCTATAGTCTTTATTATTAAAGATTATGCAATTCACGCCATATATAATTAAAATATGATCAAGTGTTCGAGAGAAAAAATGAGGCTTGGCATAGCTAAGTGATACCAAGGATGTATTAGAGCAGCAAAAATGGTTGCGTAATTTTGTAATCCTTTCATCTCTTCTATGGAGGGAGGCATAAGACTATGCCAATATAGAAAATTGGCCTACCATATTTAGAGATTGTGTCGATATGGAAAGTGGACCTCCCATATATAAAGATATAAAAGTAGGGGATGAATTGGTAAAGGAGAGAAAAGTACCACTACCATCCATTATCTTCACAATTAAACATTTGTTCAAATACTAGTTAAACATAGCACTCGCCTTAGAGAACACCATTACAGCTATGTCTTGGGATAATTGTTATATAACCCTCCAATATTATGTGGTATTTCATAAGAGGGGATATAAAACCTACTAAAATAAAGTGTAATTAAGCTAATTAATTAATCGATGCTAATGATACATAACAATGACTAACAATTAACCTTTTAAATGTGAATAAGTTATTATGTCCAATTTGACATATTCATTTATGACAAGGAATAGTATATACATATATGTATATGTATATGTATCTTTGTGTGTGTGTGTGTGATTAAAAATAAATATCACTAGTACAAAATGAGAGATTATTGACTACGCAACTAAAAACGTTAGTCACCACAATTATTTCAAGTGAATTACTACAAAATTTGAGCAATTTTTAGTGACCCAACTAAAAATGGATAACTTAAACAACTGATTTACTTTAGGGATAAAATATACGACTAGATAAAAAATGAACCAACTAAAAGAGACTAACTTGAATGACTAATTTAGTCCAACGCTCAAATATATGATTAGATAATAAGTGAAAAATTAGAAATGATTAACATAAATTACTCCTATAGTCCAAGAATAAAAATATGACCAACTAACAAATACAATAAGTATGTGATTTAGTCATTTACGCTAGTCATTTTAGTTGTGTCAATTCAAAAATGAAAAATTGCAATTTTGATATTGAAGTGTTAGATTTCACTAAATTTAACACTGCAAATGGATTCATAGACCCCATGGCCTCCGAATCAATTTGTAGCATTACGATTTAGAGACAAAAAGGTCTCTAAATCCATCTACTGTTATAATTTAGATAGATGAATTAAATAACCCCTTAGAGAGTTCTATAAATCCATTTATAACGTTAAAATTATAATAGTTTTACACCATATATATATAATATTATAATATATAATAGTTTTATGTTACTCATTCTTCTCATTACCATTGGTTTATTACAATCTATAATAGTTTATAATATATAATAGTTTAGTGCATAGTCTGCTATAGCATAATGCAAGCTTCAATATGCATCTTTCCATGGTAGAGTTTCGTTGGTGATTTGACTACACTGGACACAAATTGGACGTTGGTACCCCACTATCTTGCTTTATGCAGTAAATTCCCATTCATTCATGGACATATATTGACACCCAACAGAGCTTAGGCTTTGTGTGTCTAGTAGTCGGCTTCATTCCATCAAATGCCCAGTTCCCCTTTTTCACTCCTATGCTACACGAGTCTAAGCCTGGGCTTTGTGTGTTTGGTAGTGGGCTTCGTTCCATTAAATGGCCAGTTCCCATTTTTCACTCCTTTGGTACACGAGTATCTAAGTAGACTGAAGGAGGAGAAGTTGTACCAGGTCCTCGACATCTAAGTTATTCTCCATCTCTCCTCGATAACTTTGACCCACCAACCCCTTGGATTCTGGCTCGTAGCATCCTTGTATGCATGCCATACTCAAAAGTTTGAAATGAAGGAGTTTGCATGGAAAATGTTTGACAAAATGTCTCAACAGACATTGGAGGTTCAAAGAGGGAGGTGAGGCACAGAGAGAAATATCTATAGGTTGGTGCTTCCTCCCGGCATCTAGGAATGGTAGGGAATGGGAAATATGATAAGCCCATCCATCCTAAGCAGTTGAATCGCACAAGCTTCTCTAGTAAAAGAGGCAGTGAATGGTAAGATGCAACTCTTAATCATTAAACTTGGTAACAATTAGTTTTGTTATTTGTTAACAAAATTTGGAATCAAATACACCATTAAAGGAGGTGGTTGATATTAGTGTATAACTTATTGTTGTGCATATATTCCATTATAGCGTTCAATTGTTTTTGAAAATCCACTAAATCTTGGTTACTTTGTTTTCCATAACGTGATTGTTTATTTCAACTCATAATAGCTATTATTCCACTGCGATAGTTGTCCTCAAGCTATATAGTCTTAGCGTTAATTGAATCTCTTGTGGTCTACTTTCCTTATAATGTTCTCTAGTTTTTTTCTCTTCAAATCAAATCATTGCTATGGGATTGTACCCTTCTGCGGCATTAGACATTAGCTGGAGAGCTAAAAGAGATTGATCAACATGTATCATCCAATCATCGTCACCTCCAAAAGACCTAAAATCCTTCATATGGGGCTCAACATGTGCCAGATACTTATCCCTATACCCTGTATTCACCACTATATAAATATGGTCATCCTTCACTTTAGTAACAATGGAATTATCAATGGCTCCTCCTTTCTCATTGGTGAAAACAATTATATTTCTAGTTCTAGGATAAAGCCCATCTAAATCCACAACCATGAGATTTTCAAGGAAAGGAATGCAATATTTTCCCTTTAGGCTTAATCCACACATATGAGACACATATGTTATCAGGAAATCTAGTGTCTATGCAGAGATGCTAGTCCCACTAAGGCTGGTAGCTACCTTAGAAATAAACAAACTAAAACCACTTTCGTTTTCCTTTATGAAAAATAGATAAGAGGGGAATAAAGGTGACCAACCTCTGTCTTTTGCTTGGTTCCTTGCTTGATTCCTCTCCCTTCTGATAGATCTTTGCCACTCGCTTCCTCGTGTACCCAGCTTCAAAGAGCACCTGTAGAATCAAAGCGGCATAACACTATCCAATAACATAGATCTATTATCATAAACAATATAGGACTAGATATATATTGACCACACAAATGCATATATCGTCAATCATACAAGAATGTGGAGGAAAACTTGAATAGCTTTATTAATAATCAAGAATAGCAAAGAGGATTACAACCAATTGTTCTAACCCAACATCATCCTCTCAGCAAGAAATCCCTTCTTCACCTCATGAAAAGCTTAGATCACCCAACACTATGATGTTGCACCAAGAAACCAGAAGCACTTCCTTGCAAGATACAAAATTCCAGCCTCTGGATCTCTGGGATGAGGGATCCATATATAGATGTTTGCAAGGGGGGGTGAGTCAGCTTTTGAGATTTGATTAGTGTCCTATCTCTAATAGTTCTTGATTCCATTCACAGATTGATGATCTCTTACTCATCCCTGGGTGAATGCAGAGAGGCAAGTGTCACAGGAGAAGTTTCTGGAAGATTCCATGATCCTCCACCTTGCAGATTGACCATGCCATTTGTCCACTCTTGCCCATCGCACCCCATATAAGGGCTTTTCTGTATGCATCGCACCTCCCATGTGTATTTAGGTGGGATGCAGCGCACTTTGACCATGGAGCAGGTGAGATGGTCCAGTTTTTACCAGTTCTGAGTAGTTTTTCATGGAGAACTTCTGGGAGAAGATGTAATCAGTTGACCTTGTTCTTTTAGAGGTTGGAACAACACTTTTAGGGACTTAAGAGCCCTTGGTTTATGGACATTTATGATTGGGGTTGCAGTGCCCAAAAACGTCTATAACAGTTGCCCCCTAAAGGATGAGGTCATTAATCTGTTGATGTTAGGTGAAATGCTTTATCATGAGGATCTGATGTTTTTTCAAGTTGGAAGGCGACCTGTAATAAGATACAATACAATACATTATCTTCATAATATTTTCATGATCTAGCTGAGGTGGGCATTCCCATTCTTAGCTTTATAAATTCATTTTCATGTACATAAGACAGACAATCGTCTAAGTGTAGACTGATGATTATGGTAGAGCCATCATCCCTTGGATTGGATGATTATCTGTGCATTAATGATGTACATTTGATGTCTTTATTTTCCTGAATATATATCGCAGCCCGGATGGATGAAACTAGATCTAGGGTCTTCAATCTCGTTCGATCTTCACTCAAAGTACAAGTCGATCCATGTGAGAGATGCTCTGGAGTCGAACATGGAAAGACATCACCTGATTACCAGCCAATGATGTAAGTTGTTAACAGGTGCGAGAGGAATCACCGATAATGATGATGACCGTCAAGGTACTACAATAGAATTTCCGTGGTGTGAATAAGGGGCTTGGCATCGAACACCACACAAAATCTTTCGGTCGAAGGCCATTGATGTAAACCTGTCGCCGGAAATGAGAAACTTGCCATTTAGGCATGCAAGTTTCCAAGTACTGAAAGGTTTGTTCCTAGATCGACTTCTTGGATAATGAGCTGATGTCGAAAAGAAGCGATACGTCATAGGAGGGCCTTAGTGAATCCCACATCAATGATACGGAATGGAGAAAATGATTTTAATGGAGGTGAAAATGATCTGATGATATAAGGTTCACGGTGGAGGTCATGAAAGAATGGAGTGTAAATGTATTGCAGTGGGTGAGACACAGGTGAATTCTCTGAGCGACTTCTCTTGAACATATCGGCGACACTAACATGATGGATTGGTAGCGTTAACCCCTAATATATATGGTGTGATGGACCCATGTCGATATGACCAGTGAACGGAACAACCCAACCTGACTCAGATGCGGAGTGAAGGTGTCATGTTCAAGAGCGACTTGCTACCAATAAAGTTTCTTCAAGTTTTCTTCCCAATTTTTCCCCAGTCATTGCTGACGAGTACCTCTTTATTTTTGTCAAGCTTGAGGAGGATAACATATGCTTGTTCTAAAATTTTCCCTTCGGGCAAACCCATCGTTATGTTTTAATTGGCCTAGTGATAGTGAAACTCGTTCTTTTCTGTATGGACAAGTTTGTCGCTATTCGGTTTTAACGTGTTTAACGAAAAGGATAACTCGGTCCTTTTTAATTTTAGAGAGTCTGAAAATGGGACGTAAAGAAAACGCCAATAATCCCTTTTTGTCATAGAATCCCTTGAGTCTGAAAAAGTATAAAACAATACAAAAGGGATGAATTTTCGGTACTTTTAACGAGCCGAACAAAACAAGCGCCCAATCTTTTTGTGTAATAATCCCTCAAGTCAAAAAAGATTAAAATCTAAAGGAGGGATAGCACTTCTGGTCACTTTAACGAGCTGGAGAGGCCAATCACTCGGCAACCTTTTCATATTTTACGAGTCATTTGAAAAGAGCTTAAAGGAGACTCGTTCTTTGAGGAACGAGTGATAAATTTGGGTAGCAGCTAATTCTAGCTAAGGTTTGGAATTTTCTGATCACGACAGTGTCACAAGGATGGCTAACGAGATCACTCTTCGCAGCTATTCTTAAAAAAGGGTAAACAATCAAATGGAGGCGAATGATCAGCCAATACAAAGTGGAGGAGATGACGAGAACACGCCCAAGGCTTCAAAGGCTGATGATAATACATTCACGATGGTTATTTACCGGAAATTGGTTCATTTTTTAATGAGCTTAAACTCTGGGGGAACATTTTCTCATTGCTTATGTTTATTTTTTAACGAGCTTGAATTCTACGTTAAAACTGCTCGATCCAGTCGTATAATAAGGATGTATCATATAAAAAATGGCATTTTTTCAAAGCTTTGCCCCACATCCTTTCTTAATGCAAGTTAGGAAACGACCAATCCTATGAGTTTAAAGGGTTAGTGGACCTACAAATTTAAAAAAATAAATGGTCGTTCTTCGCTTGCATGCCAAAAGGTTTGCATGCCCCCTGGTATAGTGAAGTAGAGTTTCCAGGTTACCTCTCAATTTGCAGACAAAACATTTGTTTTATCGGGAAAGGCCTACCTTAACAAAGGTATCTTATTCTGGTCTAACCCCATTTTCCTAAATGGACGGGTGTGTCAACCAGTCATATACCCTTTGTAGAAACCTACCCTATACCCAAGGTTTTCCTGTCGAAACAGGCGAGGGTGCATGCCCCTTGGGTTTCAGTCATATCCCCCAAATCACTCACGCTCATCAGGAGGATGGACTGGGAATTGATGAGACATTCCTTGCGTGAAAAGACAATTCAGGGATGGTATATAACTATTTGCTATGTGTGAACCGGGGAATGAAAGCTGGTCTATGAGCTTGACCACTCTTCCTTCATGCGGAAAACACATTACTCTAAACAGTGAGGAGACAATGGCTCCCATGCAATAAATATAGTCACGTCCATGGAGTAGATTATAATCCAGGGGTCCTTAGACTACCATTACGTTCATGTGAATGGTTTTCCTTCTCAATGTTATCGGCACATTTGGAAGGATCCCTAACGGTCGATTGGTTCCTTTGTCAAAGCCTGTTAGATTTCTCATTTCAGGCAAAAGCGATGGCGAACCAAGCACTTTCCAAGCAGTCAAGGAAAGGATACTCACAGAAGCCCCTTCATCTATGACGTTACCGGCCATGACCATTCTGTATATTTGAGCAATGATTCGAAATGGTATACTAGCCGGTAAGCGGAGTCTGCTTAGTGGATTCCAATCAAAGGAAACAAGTAGGTTGCTTGGAGGTGGGACCAAATAGATGGTCGAATATGACTCTGACAAACTTCCTTCCTGCGGTAAATGAACAGGTAGACTACCCCCATGTTCATTGGAGTCTGTGCTTACGAAGAGAATTTGGACAGTGTCATTTTTGTTCTCTCCGGTGACTGTATCATCTGAAGATGGATCCTCTGAAGGCAAGACCGGGTCAACTGCCACCTTGACCTTTTGACTTTTGTCTGGTGTGGATTCAGATGGTTTATCTTCAATGATAGACGCTTCGGTTGACCATAATGGCGTGTTAGCTGGATTTTCAACTAGTGACGGACTCGGCAAGAGTTTCTTATATCCAGGAGGAAGTCATAACGATGAAACCAGATGGTCATCCTAAACTATTTTAGCCTCGTCTAGGAAGGGACAATGGTGGACGGCGTGATCGCCTTCACACAGTTTACAAGGAAATTTATATTTTCCTATTTTTCCAGGGGCTTCACTTTCACTAGTCGATGGTGTATTTTCAGCGTGATCATCAGAGGTTGATGACACCGGATTGTGCAAACGAGGAGACCAGTCCCTTAAGATCCGAGGGATGCAAGGACAATCTCGATGATAGTGGTCTCCTTTGCAAATGACACATGGCGATTTAGGCCTGGACGGTGCAGTGTGTGGATTTTTGCTAGAGGATGCTTGGTTGCCCCTTTTTGCCTTTGGCTCCTTCTTCTTCTTCTCTTTCTTCTTCTTCTCCTTCTTCTTCTCGGTTACTTGATTTTTGGCTTTACCAACTTCACTAAGCGAAGAGGAAGGAGGATAGGAAGAATTGGACGAAGTAGAAGGTTGGGGGGAAACTCTGGTATCGTTTAGTTGCTGACTTGATTGTTCAGGAGTCACAGTGTTCTGAACGATAGAGGTTGAGAAGAGCCATACGGGCAAGCCGGTTGTCAATCCTGGAAGTGATAATGTGGCCATATGGGGTGCACCAAAATCTTCCCAAGAGGAGAAAGGACTAGGATTTCCCCCAAGGGGAACTCCTTGGTTGGTGGACTACATTTTTCTCAACCTAAGACCAACATAGGAAAGGTGATATTTATTCTGATTAAAATAAATTTTAGACACTTTGATACAACTTGTTTTTTCAATTTTTAAGAGTCTAGAAAAAACAAAAGATGACTGTAGTCGCCTTCGATTTTTAATGAGCCTGAAGTGACAAGTGCTCAGATGGACCTTTTCCTTTAAGGAGTCTGAAAAGGAACGAAAGAGACTGCTCTGGAAATCTAGACAGAGGAATTACCAAACCAATCGCAAAACCGCATAATACTTTTTACGGTACGGCAGTCAATCTTCTCGAATGTTGTGTTCAGTGCATTGCGATCGATAGAGCGGAAGACACGGCTTCCTATGGATAAAGGATAAAGCCTATTGTGGTCTCCCAATATATACTTGACGGTACATGGGAGAACAAGTCCGTAGTAGCACTTATCATCTCAAAGTGGAGGAATCACCCAACCATCAATGAAAACAACAGTTACCAGGCTTTACAACGCCGGAATACGTCTCTAGCCTACACTTCTAAATGTTGTGCGTTAGGTTCCAAAGCATTTTTAGATTCATTAAATTTATTTTATAGTTGATATTGCTTAAGAAATTTGTCTTTTAGGTTCACCACGTGATGTAGATGTACAATTCCTAAAATGCAATCTAAGATGATAAACAATCGTTTAATCTTCTTTTTGCAATGAAAATCCTAGCTACTAAGGAAAGAGAGATGATGTTCTTTCAACATAGAGCCGGGAGCACACACTATATGCACTGTCCTAAATCAAACCAACAAACAGTCTAAATGAAAATGCACATGCATGTATTTTTTTTCAGCCTTCTTAATGTGTGAATGATAAAAAGAAAGCTAAGCGCAAATCTAAATTATTTTTCAAAGCGACATTACTAACAAGTTTCTTTTCAAGACAAAATGAAGGCAATGACAACACTTTGCGATTCAGAATTGAAAAATTGCTTTCGACACTTGAAAAACTATTAAATCAAATCAAATACAAGATTAACAGTGTAATCGACTATCAAGAACAATCAGATTCTCTTCTATGACTGAAAACGACACTTGCAACACTTTCAAATCAAGAAACGATAGTTCAATTATGCTACCTCTTTGTAAAGAGAACTGAAAATGGCTCAAAATACATAAAAACATTTACAGTTCTTTGCATAATGGAGGCAGAATAATGGCAAGGAAGGGGGTTTCAACAGAGGTGTACTGACTACAGACAGCAAAACTCCTGAATAGAGCTAAAAAGAGTGAACACAGAAACCAAAATCTAAGAGCAGAAAAGGCCTTGTCTGATCAGCGCACCTGTAACACAGGGAAAACGAGATGCAACACACCTACTACACTCGGGAAGTGCGATGAATCCAGAATCAAAAGAAGAGACAGTGTGATGGTCCAGGGACGAGACTTCAACTGGGTTCCGGGCCACAGTTTGCAGCTCAGTTCAGGGATTTAGGCCGAGCAAGTGGTAATTAGTAAATCAATCACAAGGGTAGATCTAAGGAGGTTACTAGAGCCACCACAAGGGCAATCAGAGAGCTTGTAGATTGATTGTTCAGTTCATAAACAAAACCCGAAGATAGACTGAAGCAACATTGATCTACTTTGCACTTGCATAGCAAATGCAGTTCGAAGGCTAGCTGGCTTGACTTTAGGCTCTGTTCGAAAGTTTATAAAGTAAACAAATGTAGATAAACAAACAATCTATTCACTCCCCAGTGGAGTCGCCATTTTGTTATCAGGAAATCTAGTGTCTATGCAGAGCTGCTAGTCCCACTAAGGCTGGTAGCTACCTTAGAAACAAACTAACTAAAACCACTTTCGTTTTCCTCTATGAAAAATAGATAAGAGGGGAATAAAGGAGACCAACCTCTGTCTTGCGCTTGGTTCCTTGCTTGATTCCTCTCCCTTCTGATAGATCTTTGCCACTCGCTTCCTCGTCTACCCAGCTTCAAAGAGCACCTGTAGAATCAAAGCAGCATAAGACTATCCAAGAACATAGATCTATTATCATAAACAATATAAGACTAGATATATATTGACCACACAAATTCATATATCATCAATCATACAAGAATGTGGAGGAAAACTTGAATAGCTTTATTAATAATCAAGAATAGCAAAGAGGATTACAACCAATTGTTCTGACCCAGCATCATCCTCTCAGCAAGAAAGCACTTTTTCACCTCATGAAAAGCTTAGATCACCCAACACTATGATGTTGAACCAAGAAGCCAGAAGCACTTTCTTACAAGATACAAAATTCCAGCCTCTGGATCTCTGGGATGAGGGATCCATATATAGATGTTTGCAAGGGGGGGCGAGTCATCTTTTCAGATTTGATTAGTGTCCTCTCTCTGATAGTTCTTGATTCCACTTGGAGATTGATGATCTCTTACTCATCCCTGGGCGAATGCAGAGAGGCAAGTGTCACAGGAGAAGTTTCTGGAAGATTCCATGATCCTCCACCTTGCAGATTGACCCTGCCATCTGTCCACTCTCGCCCATCGCACCCCATAGAAGGGATTTTCAATATGCATTGCACCTCCTGTGTGTATTTAGGTGGGATGCAACACACTCTGACCATGGACCACGTGAGATGGTCCAGTTTTGACCAGTTCTGAGTAGTTTTTCATGGAGAACTTCTGGGAGAAGATGTAATCAGTTGACCTTGTTCTTTTAAAGGTTGGAAAAACACTTTTAGGGACTTAAGAGCCCTTGGTTTATGGAAATTTATGATTGGGGTTGCAGTGCCCAAAAATGTCTATAACAACATAAAAAAGGTTTCTTTTAGTGATACAGTTAACAACATAGTCCATTATGGAGTCCTTATACTAGATGGACATATGCCACCCTTCCAAAGGTACCATTTTACCCCCATTCTAAACATGAAATTCATACAGGTTTGTTTTCTGTGAGGAGGCGATATCAGAGTAAGACCTTTGGGCGATGCTTGAACATTTTTCTTTGTTATCCACATGAGATCTATAACCACTACCAAAGTGACATACTATATCAATGTATTTGAAAACTCTAAATTGGATCATATATATATATATATATATATATATATATATATATATATATATATATATATATATACAACTAATATAACAATACTCCGACTATACCTGAAAATGTCTTACAGATCAAAGACCAAATTCTAGTTTACAATGTATTGACCACTATTACATGTATGACGCACTAGCCCATTGTAGAGTTTCCATTCCTCATGTCATTTATAATATTTGTTTCCATTCATGGAACATATTTATAGTAATAAATCTGGGGCTTAATTAGTTAAATCTCCAATGCATATCAACATTTCTAGATCTCGATTCATTGTAAGAGGTGGCTATGGTGGCTCTGCATATTACACCATAATTCACCTATGGACTTCATGGTGTACACCATTAACTCTACGATCAAATTTTCATTGAAACTTGTGTTCTCTGAAATTGCACACTTTTGGTGTACCTATCTAATCCACCACTTCCTTACTTCCAATTGTCACTAGATCATATATTTCCATTCAGATACTAGCTTCATGTTATTTATTGGAATTTTGATACAATCCTTCTGGTCTTTGGCAAGGTTATGCTTAGACAAAATTACACCTATTAGCTTATTTCAAACCAACTACACCTACCATGTGCATCTCGTGAAACATGCCAAGTGTAGTTTTCTGCCTGACCCTGAGAACCATACCCTCTTATTTGTTCCTTTTCCCAAATCTTTTTCTTTCCTTCTGTTCTTCCCACTCTAGAAAATTCATGGAGATTTTATGTGAAACATTTCTCATCACACCCAACCTTCTAACAAACTTTTGAAATGCCACTTTTGATATTCACGGTAGATTGTATTTGAAACCCTTTTTATCACTCCCCACCTAGCAATTTTTTTAAATGATGCTTCTATTTTAGCCGTCTAGAGCTTTCTTTCTTTGTGTAGCTAATGCCATAAGTTTAGTGAACTTCAACAAACTAGAATGCATTTCTTATGGATGAAGTCTCTTGACTCTTGATGGCACATGTTGACATATTAATATTTGGTAAAATTTCACCTTTCTAAAACCTACAATCCTAAAACTATAGTTTGGTTTTAGGATCAAACTGAACTATTTTATGCTAAAGCCATGCTAAATGGTTCAACCATCAGTTTCGTACAAATAAAACAGTTGGACTCTAAACTTATCCACACACCTTTATGAAGTTTAATTCATTCTGTTCAGAAGTTCCAATTCCATGTTAAACAGTGAAATTGTTGACTCAGCTAAATGGTATAAAAGATATACCTTTCTCTTACCCTATTCTCGTAATATAGCATGAGGATCCATTGATATCAATCATTCAAAAACTAGTGAAGTATAATTTGCTCAAATATTCTTTATTCAGTTTCTAAAGCATTGGAGTAGAATGAGGACCATTGTGTAGGTATTTTGGAGTGGCTTACAAATTTATTTTTATTATAAGCTCCTCGGTAATCACATACAACATTACAAGTCTTGAGTGCATAGTAGGATGGCTAGTACATCCATAAAATCTTCTGATTAAACCAAACATGACTCTTTCCCATACTCCTAAAATCAGTGCTACAGGATTGTCAACTTCTGGGGCATTAGAAATTATCTGGAGAGCTAAAAGAGATCGATCATCATGTATCTGCCAATCAACGTCACCTTCGTGATCCTTAAAAGCATTAATATGGGGCTCAATATGTGCCATATCCTTATCCCTACAGCCTGCATTCACCACTATATAAATATGGTCGTTCTTCACTTTAGTAATGATGGAATCATCAATGTTTCCTTTTTTCTCATTGATGAAAATAGTGAGAGTTCCAATTCCAGGAAAAAGCGCAACTACATCCACAACCACAAGCTTTTCAAAGGAAGGAATGCAGTATTTTCCATTTAGGCTTAATCCACACATATGAGACACATCATTTCAGCAACTTCCATTAGTTCTACATTTAACAGTGGAGTCCATTATGGAGTCCTTATACTGGATGGGCATACTCCACCCTGCAAAAGTTACCATTTTACCCCCATTTTGAACATGAAAGTCATAAAAGGTTATTTTCTTCACGGAGGCCTCCTCATAGTAAGACCTTCGGACAATGCTTAAACATCCACCCTTTTTTTCCACCTGAGATCTATAGTCAGTACTAAAGTGATAGAATATACCCAATGAATCTAAAATATCTAAATTGGATCATATATATCTATATATATATATATATATATATATATATATATATATATATATATATATATATATATATATATATATATAGCCAAAATTACAACTAATATAACAATACTCAGACTATACCTAAAAATATCTTATAGATCAAAGACCATCTTCTATTTTACAATTCACTAATCACTATTACATGTACAATGCACGAGCCCAATGTAGAGTTGTCATTATTCATGTCATTTATAATATTTGTTGTCATGCATGGATCAATTTATACGATTAAATCTAGGGTTTAATTGGTTAAATATTCAATGCATAATCCACATTTCTAGATTCTGGTTCATTACAAGAGGTGGCTATGGTGGCTCTGCATATTACACCATAATTCACCTCTGGACTTCATGGTGTACACCGTTAATTCTATGATAAAATTTTCATTCAAACTTTTGTTCTTCCAAATTCTAGACTTTTGTTGTACCTATATAATCCACCACTTCCTTACTTCCAATTGTCACTACATCATATATTTCCTTTCGGATACAAGCTTCAAGTTCATCTATTAGAATTTTGATACAATCCTTGTAGTCTTTGAAAAGTTTATGCTTAGCCAAAATTACACCTATTAAGTCTATTTCAGACGAGCTACACCTACCATGTGCATCTAGTGAAACATGCCAAGTGCAGTTTTATGCCTGACCATAAGACCCATACCCTCTTAATTGTTCCTTTTCCCAAAGATTTTTCTTTCGTTCTGTTCTTCCCACTCTAGAAAATTTATGGAGATTTTATGTGAAATATTTCTCATCACACCAACCTTTTAACAAACTTTTGAAATGCCACTTTTGACATTCAGGGTAGATTATATTTGAAACCCTTTTTATCACTACCCACCTAGCAATTTTTTTAAATGATGCTTCTAATTTAACCGTCTAGAGCTTGCTTGTTGTGTGCAGCTAATGCCATAAGTGTAGTGAACTTCGAAAAACTAGAAGGATTTTATTATGGATGAAGTCTCTTGAATCTTGATGGAACATGATAAAATATTAATATTTGGAAAATTTCACCTTTCTAAAACCTACAGTCCTAAAACTATAGTTTGGTTTTAGGTTCAAACTGAACTATTTTCTATTGAGGCCATGCTAAATGGTTCAAACATTAGTTTCATTTCAATTACGCACAAATAAAACACTTGGATTCTAAACTTATCTACACTCCTTTATGAATTTTAATTAATTTACTATCTAGAAGTTCCAATTCCATATTAAGCATTAAAATTGTTTACTTATCTAAATGGTATAATAGATATACCTTTCTCTTACCATTTTCTCGTAATATAGCGCAGGGATCCATTGATTTCAATCATTCAAAAACTACTGAAGTATAATATGATCAAATCTTATTTATTCAGTTTCTGATGCATTGGGGCAACAAGAGGACCATTGTGTAGGTCTTTTGGAGTGTCTTAAAAATTTATTTTCATTATAATCTCCTTAGTAATCACACACAACATTACGAGTCTTGAGTGCAAAGTAGGATGGTCAATACCTCGTAAAATCTTCCCATTAACCTAAACAGGACTCTTTCCCATACTCCTAAAATCAATTCTATAAGATTTTCACCTTCTGGGGTAGTAGAAATTATCTAGATAGCTAAAAGAGATCTATAATCATGTATATGTCAATCAATGTCAGCTCAACGAGCCTTAAAATCCTTCATATGGGGCTCAACATGTGGCAGATCCTTATCCTTGCAGCGTGCATTCACCAGTATATAAATATGGCCATCCTTCATTTTAGTAATGATGAAATCATCAATGACTCCTCCTTTCTCATTGGTGAAAATAGTGAGAGTTCCAGTTCCAAGAGAAAGCCCAGCTACATCCACAACCACAAGCTATTCAAGGAAAGGATCACAATTTTTTTCATTAAGGCTTAATCCACAAATATGACACACATAAAAGAGGCTTCCATTTGTCCTATAGTTAATAGTGGAGTCTATTATGGAGTCCTTATATTGGATGGGCATACTCCACCTTGCAAAAGGTACCATTTTCCCCCCATTTTCAACGTGAAAGTCATACAGGGTTTTTTTCCGTAAGGAGGCCTCATTAGAGTATGACCTTCAGGCAATGCTTTAACATCTGCTCTTGTTTTCCACCTGAGATTTATAGTCAATACCAAAGTGACAAACTATACCAATGGATCTGAAATCTCTAAATTGGATCACACACAGATATATATATATATAGATATATATATATATATATATATATGTATATGTATATGTATATATATATATATGTATATATATATATATACAAAATTACAACTAATATAACAATACTCAGAATATACCTGAAAAGATCTTATAGATCAAAGACCAACTTCTAATTTACAATTCACTGACCATTATTACGTGTACGACATACTAGCCTATTGTAGAGTTGCCATTCTTCATGTTGTTTATAATATTTGTTGCCATGCATGGATCATATTTATACTACTATATCTAGGGTTTAATCAGTTAAATATCCAATGCATATCCACATTTCTATATCACGATTCATTGTAATAGGTGGCTATGGTGGCTTTGTATATTACACCATAATTCACCTCTAGACTTGATGGTGTCACTGTAAACCATTAAATCTATGATCAACTTTTCATTCAAACTTGTGTTCTTCCAAATTCCACACTTTTGTTTTACCTATCTAACCCACCACTTCTTTACTTCCAATTTTCACTACATCAGGGATTTCATTCCGGATACTAGCTTCAAGTTTGTTTATTTCTATGTTATACGAAACAGAAAATTGTTTCATAGTTTCTGAAACAAGTACGATTGGAAACGTCACCTCCCAAAAACAGAAATGTTGGCTGAAACGTCAGCTGAAATGTCATATATGTATATATATAAATATATATATAAATAAATAAGTGAATAACACATTATCTTGCAAGAAAAGAGGGAATAAGACCCATAGATGACAATTTAAAAGTAAAAACAAGTATATATTAATTCTAATATATGATTACATGATGATTGAGTTTCTGCCAAGGTTTGGCCAAGCTTTAGAGTTTCGGGTATGGGTACCACTCGAAATGCTGGGTTCTTTGAAGTTTCGTGCAACATAGGCCTATGGGAATTTTGATACAATCCTTCTGGTCTGTGGCAAGGTTATGCTTAGCCAAAATTACATCTATTACCTTATTTTTGACCAACTACACCTACCATATGCATCTCATAAAACATCCAATTGCAGTTTTTTGTTTGACCCTGAGACCCATACCCTCTTATTTGGTCCTTTTCCCAAAGCTATTTCTTTCCTTCTATTCTTCCCACTCTAGAAAATTCATGTAGATTTTCTGTGAAACATTTCTCATCACTTCCAGCCTTCTAACAAACTTTTGAGATTCCACTTTTGACATTCACAGTAGATTGTCTTTGAAACCCTTTTTATCACTCCCAACTTAGTAAATTTTTTAAATGATGCTTCTAATTCAGCCATCCAGAGATTGCTTTCTTTGTGCCGCTAATGCCATAAGTTTGGTGAGATTTGGCAAACTAGAATGTATTTCTTATGGATGAGGTCTCTTGACTCTTGATCGCCATGCTCACATATTAGTATTTGGAAAATTTCACCTTTCTAAAGCTACAATTCTAAAACCATAGTTTGGTTTTAGTATCAAGCTAAAATATTTTCTGTTGAGGCCGTGCTAAATGGTTCAAACTTCAGTTTTGTTTTAGTTTTAGACAAATAACATGGTTGGACTCGAAACTTATCCGCACACCTTTATGAAGTTTAATTCATTTACTGTTCACAAGTTCAAATTCCATATTAAACAGTGAAATTATTGACTCAGCTAACTGGTATAAAATATATATCTTTCGCTTACCCTCTTTTAGTAATATAGTACTGGGATCCATTGATATCAATCATTCAAAAATTACTAAAATATAATTTTCTCAAATATTCTTTAGTCATTGTCTGAAGCGTTGGGGTAGCAAGACTACCATTGTGTAGGTATTTTGCAATGGCTTAAAAATTTATTTTCATTATAAGATCCTCTATAATCACATATGTCATTACAAGTCTTGTGTGCAAAGTAGGATGGCTAGCAGCTCCGTAAAATCTTCCCATTAACCCAAACATGACTGTTTCCCATACTCAAATCAGTGCTATAGGATTGTCACATTCTGGGACTTTATAAACTATCTGGAGAGATAAAAGAGACCGATGATCATGTATCTTCCATTCAATGTCACCTCCACGAGCCTTAAATGCCTTAATATGGGGCTCAATATGTGCTAGATCCTTATCCCTGTAGCCTACATTCAGCACTATGTAAATATGGTCATCCTTCAATTTAGTATCGATGGAATCACTAATGGCTCCTCCTTTCTCATTTTTGAAAATAGTGAGAGTTCGAGTTCCAGGAGAAAGCCTAACTACATCTGTAACCGCAATCTTTTCACATAAAGGAATGCAATCTTTTCCCTTTAGGCTTAATCCACACATAGGACACACATGAAAGACACTTCCATTATTCCTATAGTTAATAGTGGAGTCCATTATGGAGTCCTTATACTGGATGGGCATACTCCACCCTCCAAAAGGTATCCTTTTTCCCCCATTTTTTAACATGAAAGTCACACAGGGCTATTTTATGCAAGGAGGCCAGATCAAAGTAAGACCTTCAGGAGATGCTTGAACATCTGCTGTTGTTTTCCACTTGATATATATAGTTAGTACCAAAGCGACAGACCATAGAAATGGATTTTTATATTACAACTAATATAAAAATACTTAAACAATACTTGAAAAGATCTTACAAATCAAAGACCAACTTCTAGTTTACAATTCAATGACAACCGTTACATGTACAATGCAGTAACCCATTATAGATTTTCCATCATTCATGTTGTTTATAATATTTATTTCCATGCATGGATCATATTTATACTAATAAATTTTGGGTTTAATTGGTTAAATCTCCAATTCATATCCACTTCTCTAGATCTTGATTAATTGTAAGAGGTGGTTATGGTGGCTCTGCATATTACACCATAATTCACCTCTTGACTTCACGGTGTACACCATTAACTCTATGATCAAATTTTTGTTCAAAATTGTGTTTGTCGAAATTCCACACTTTTATTGTACTTATCTAATCCACCACTTCCTTCCAATTTTCACTACATCAGAGATTTCATTTCAGATACTAGCTTCAAATTTGTCTACTAGAATCTTGATACAATCCTTCTAGCCTTTGGCAAGGTCATTTTTAGCCAAAATTACATCTATTAACTTATTTTAGATCAACTACTCATACCATGTGCATCTCATGAAACATTCCAAGTGCATTTTTCTACATGACCCTAAGACCCATACCCTATTATTTGTTCCTTTTTCCAAAGGTTTTTCTTTCCTTCTATTATTTGCACTCTAGAAAATTCTTGGAGATTTTATGTGAAACATTTCTCATCACATCAAACCTTATAACAAAATTTTGAAATGTCACTTTTGGCATTCATGGTAGATTGTATTTGAAACACGTTTTATCACTCCCCACCTAGCAAATTTTTAAAATGATGCTTCTATTTTAGTCATCTAGAGCTTGCTTGTTTGTGTAGCTAATGCCATAAGTTTAGTGAACTTAGACAAACTAGAATGCATTTCTTATGGATCAAATCTCTTGACTCTTTATGGCACATGCTGACATATTAATGTTTGGAAAAATTCACCTTTCTAAAACCTACAATCCTAAAACTATAGTTTTGTTTAACTATCAAACTGAACTATTTACTGCTAAGGTGTTGCTAAATGGTTCAAACTTTAGTTTCGTGTCAACTTCACACAAATGACACTCTTGGACTCTAAACTTTTTGACACACATTTATGAAGTTTAATTAATTTACCGTACAGAATTTCCAATTCCATATTAAACAATAAAATTATTGACTCGACTAAATGGTATAACATATATATCTTTTGCTTACCTTGTTCTGGTAATATAGTATGGGGATCCATTGATATCAATCATTGGAAAACTACTAAAGTATAATTTACTCAAATCTTCTTTATTCATTTTCTGAAGCATTGAGGCAAAAAGAGGACCACCATGTAGGTCTCTTGCAGTGGCTTACAGATTTATTTTGATTATAAGCTCATTAATAATCACATACAACATTACAAGCCTTGAGTGCAAATTAGGATGGCCACTACCTCCGTAAACACTTCAACATTAACCCAAACATGACGCTTTCCCATACTACTCAAACCAATGCTATAGGATTGTCACCTTATGGGACATTAGAAATTATCTGGAAAGCTAAAAGAGATTGATCATCATGTATATGCCAATCAACGTCACCTCCACAAGTCTCAAAAGCCTTCGTATGGGGATCAATATGTGCCAGATCCTTATCACTGCAGCCTACATTCACCACTATATAAATATGGTCATCCTTCACTTTAGTAACAATGGAATCATCAATGGCTCCTCCTTTCTCATTGGTGAAAAAAATGACTTCAAGTTTTAGGAGAAAGCACAGCTACATCCGCAACCATGAGCTTTTCAAGGAAAGGAATGAAATATTTTCCCTTTAGGTTTAATCCACACATATGAAACAAATCAAAGAGACTTCCATTAGTCCTACAGTTAATAGTGGAGTCCATTATGGAGTCCTTATACTGGATGGGAAAACTCCACCCTGCAAAAGGTATGATATTTCTCCCATTTTGAACATGAAAGCTATTCAGGGTGTTTTTTTGCAAGGAGGCCTCATCAAAGTAAGACCTTCAAGCGATGTTTGAACATTGGCCCTTGTTTTCCACTTGAGATCTATAGTCAATACCAAAATGACAAACTATACCAATGGATCTGAAATCTCTAAATTGGATCATATATATATAGAAAAAATTACAACTAATATAACAATACTTAGACTATACTTGAAAAGATCTTACAGACCAAAGACCAGCTTCTAATTTACAATTTTCTAACCATTATTACATGTACGACACACTAGCCCATTGTAGAGTTGTCATTCCTCACGTCATTTATAATTTTTTCTACCATGCATGGAACATATTTATACTAATAAATCTGGGATTTAACTAGTTAAATCTCCAATGAATATCCACATTTCTAGATCCTAATTCATTGTAAGAGGTGGCTATGGTGGCTCTGCATATTACACCATAATTCACCTCTGGACTTCATGGTGTACACCATTAACTCTATGATCAACTTTTCATTCAAACTTGTGTTCATCCAAATTCCACACTTTTTTTGTACCTATCTAATCCACCACTTCCTTACTTCCAATTGTCACTACATAAGATATTTCCTTTCATATACTAGCTTCAAGTTCGTCTATTGGAATTTTGATATAATCCTTCTATTTTTTCACAAGGTTATGTTTAGCCAAAATTACACCTGTTATCTTATTTCAAACCAACTACACCTACCATGTGCATCTCATGAAACATGCCAAGTGCAGTTTTTTTCCTGACCCTAAGATCCATACCCTCTTAATTGTTCCTTTTTGCAAATCATTTTCCTTCCTTCTGTTCTTCCTACTCGATAAAATTCATGGAGATTTTGTGTGAAACATTTCTCATCACACCCATCCTTCTAACAAACTTTTGAAATACCACTTTTGACATTCATTGTAGATTGTATTTGAAGCCTTTTTATCACTGCCCACCTAGCAATTTTTTTAAATGATGCTTCTATTTTAGCCATCTAGAGCTTGCTTGATTTGTGCAGCTAATGGCATAATTTAGTGAACTTAGATAAAGTAGAATGTATTTTTTATGGATGAAGTCTCTTGACTCTTGATGGAACACGCTGACATATTAATATTTGTAAAATATCACTTTTCTAAAACCTACAATCCTAAAACTATAGCTTGGTTTAGGAGCAAAATGAACTATTTTCTGTTGAGGCCATGCTAAATGGTTCAAACTTCAGTTTCATTTCAGTTTCGCACAAATAACACACTTGGACTCTAAAAATTTCCACACACCTTTATGAAGCTTAATTCATTTATCGTTTAGAAGTTCCAATTCCATATTAAAGAGTAGAATTATTGACTCAGCTAAATGGTATAACAAATATATCTTACGCTTACCTTGTTTTGGTAATATATCATGGGGATCCATTCATATAAATCATTTGAAAAACACTGAAGTATAATTTGCTCAAATCTTCTTTATTGAATTTCTGAAGCGTTGGGGCAACAAGAGGACCATTGTGTAGGTCTTTTGCAGTGGCTTACAAATTTATTTTGATTATAAGCTCCTCAATAATCACATACAAAATTACAATTATTGAGTGCAAAGTAGGATGGACAGTATCTCCATAAAATCTTCCTATTAAACCAAACATGACTTTTTCTCATACCCTCAAATGAATGCTACAATATTGTCACCTTCTGGGGCATCAGAAATTATCCAGAGAGCTAAAAGAGATTGATCGTCATGTATCTTCCCATCAACATCACCTCCAAGAGCCTTAAAAGCCTTCATATGGGGCTCGATATGTGCTAGATCCTTATCCCTGTAGCGTGCATTCACCACTATATAAATATGGTCATTATTCACTTTAGTAACAATGGAATCATCAATGTCTTCTCATTTCTCTTTCGTGAAAACAGTGAGAGTTCGACTTCCAAGAGAAAGCCCATCTACATCCGCAACCATGAGCTTTTCAAGGAAAGGAATGCTGTCTTTTCCCTTTAGGCTTAATCCACACATATGAGACACATAAAAGAGGCTTCCATTAGTCCTACAATTAATAGTGGAGTCCATTATGGAGTCCTTATACTATATGGGCATACTCTGCAATTCATAAGGTATGATCTTTCGCCCATTTTTAACATGAAATTCATATAGTGTTGTTTTCTGCAAGAATGCCTCATCAGAGCAAGATTTTCCACTTGAGATCTATAGGTAGTACCAAAGTGATAGACTATACCAATGTATTTGAAATCTCTACATTGGATCATATATATATATATATATATATATATATATATATATATATATATATATATAGAAAATTACAACTAATATAAAAATACTTAGACTATACTTGAAAATATCTTACAGATCAAAGACCAACTTCTAGTTTACAATTAACTCACCAATATTACATGTATGATGCACTAGCTCATTATAGAGTTTCCATTCCTCACGTCATTTATATTTGTTTCCATGCATGGATCATATTTAAACAAATAAATTTGGGGTTTTATTGGTTAAATATCCATTGCATATCCACATTTCTAGATCCTGATTCATTGTAAGAGGTGGATATGGAGGCTTTGCATATTACACCATAATTCACCTCTAGACTTCATGGTGTCCACGATTAACTCTATGATCAAATTTTCGTTAAAACTTGTGTTCATCCAAATTCCACACTTTTGTCGGACCTATCTAATCCACTACTTCCTTACTTCCAATTGTCACTATATGAGAGATTTCCTTTCGGATACTAGCCTCAAGTTTGTCTATTGGAATTTTGATACAATCCTTCTGGTCTTTCATAAGGTTATTCTTAGCCAAAATTACAACTATTAGCTTATTTTAGACGAACTACACCTACCATGTGCATCTCGTGAAACATGCCAAGTTCAATTTTATGCCTGACCCTAAGACCCATACCCTCTTATTTGTTCCCTTACCCAAAGCTTTTGGTTTCCTTATGTTCTTCCCACTCTATAAAATTCATGGAGATTTTATGTGAAACATTTCTCATCACACCCAACCTTCTAACAAAATTTTGAAATTCCACTTTTGACATTCATGTTAGATTGTATTTGAAACCCTTTTTGTCACTCCCAACTGAGCCAATTTTTAAATGATGCTTCTAATTTAGTTGTCTAGAGCTTGCTTGCTTTGTGCAGCTAATGACATAAGTTTAGTGAACTTTGACAAACTAGAATGCATTTATTATGGATGAAGTATATTGAGTCTTGATGGAACATGCTGACATATTAATATTTGGAAAAATTTACCTCTCTAAAACCAACAATCCTCAAACTATAGTTTGGTTTTACGATCAAACTAAACTATTTTGTACTAAGGCCATGCTAAATGGTCCAAATTTCATTTTCATTTAGTTTCACACAAATAACACACTCAAACTCTAAACTTATCCACACACCTTTATGAAGTTTAGTTCCTTTACTATTCAGAAGTTCCAATTCCATATTAAACAGCAAAATTATTGAATCAACTAAATGGTATAATAGATATATCTTTCGCTTACCCTGTTATGGTAATATAGCACGAGGATCCATTGATATCAATCATTCGAAAACTACTGAAGTATAATTTTCTCAAATCTTCTTCAGTCAGTTTTTGAAGTGTTAGGGCAACAGAGTACCATTGTGTAGGTCTTTTGTTGTGGCTTATTAATTTATTTTTATTATAATCTCTTTAATAATCACATACAAGATTACAAGTCTTAAGTGAAAAGTAGGATGGTGTTGAGGGTATTGATCCTGCCAACATGTCATGGGATCTCCCCGGTAAGAAGTCCCAACTAGACCTTAGACAATTTGGTGTAGGAGTCCCAGCAGTGGGTTGTACGGTATTGCCTTGACCGCGGTTGTGCGGAGAGGAAAGTAGGATGTCCTTGTTGGTAACAAGGGTGTGACCAGCGCACCAAGCCAAGGAAGGTGCATGAAGGGTTCTAACACAAGGAAAGTGGAATAAGTGTGCCCCTTGGAAACCTTTGGAAACACATGTCTTGGAAGGGAACACATGAACAAAGATACATCACAAGTTGGGAGGCAGGTGAACCGATGATCCAAAGTGATGGTTAAACCAACAACACATCTCAATAAGATTCGTACATACACATATAGAAAATTCCATACATACATGCGTAAGAAAGAGGATACATATATCATTAGAGTAACAAAGGTAGCTGAAAGACAATAAAAACATATGCATGAAACATGTTGGCTCTGTTATATTAAGAAAGTGAAAGTTCGAACCATACATACAACCATGTCCAACTACGAGTCCCAACAATGGAACGTTACAGTCACTGTCGCTTGCTTCTCCAAATAGATATTTTAGCTCTGCACTGTGGAGAAGCCAAGGCTCGTTACAATACACTCCAAGCTTTCTCTAAGATACACCTATAGGAAGCTTGGCTCACAAAATCCTGTACAATGAGTTATGAGGTTCTATAAACAGAAAAGGGTGGGGTGACCCTTGACATTCCCCTTTGGGACTCATCACCTACCCTCATGACTCTTCAACTACTACATGACTGTTACATTCTACTATCGACACTTAGCCTTACACTTTCACAAGATGCTACATTACCATCTACACATGTACCCATGTGAGACAAAATAGGCTTGAAAAAGCCATGAAAGACACTACTAGGTCTCGGATAGTTGTGGGAAGACCAACTCTTTGACATCCTCAAGATGATCGATGATGGTGAACTAATGCTAAGCTTGGTAGTCCATGATGGTGTTCACATGCTCAATGGTGACATCCTGCTGAAAGAAAACTCTCGCCTCTGTTTGGATCTGGGTACACAGATTTGGAACCTCTATCCAACTCGTTTGATAACATGCACATCATAGTCTTGAGTGCAGCTGGACCAACAACATATTGATGCATAATGTCTGTGTGGATCTCCAAGTTTGGGTTGGTGGCAATGCACATCAGCTCATGAAAGTACACGTCCAACTCCAGTCGGACTTGGTTCTTGACTTTTCCTTGGTGAGTGTGCCAATAGATGGGATCACGTGCATGCACACAATGACATCCATGCTTCTGAACACCCGTGCATGTGAAGCCTGCAAAATGGTGATGAGCTGTGGGAGTTCCTCATAGTTCCAAATCTCACTCCAAATGCATTCCTTCAACTCTACCGCCTTTGGCTTCATGATCTTTGGAAAATGCAATGGGGCTCCTTTGCACCTCATTGTCCATACTTGCATGTGATTGAAAACATTGTGTAGATTTGACAAGGTGCCTGCTCTCCTAGCACAGTGCTGCTACCAACTGTTGAGATGGACAACCGACTTATGCATGGTGTAGAATCTGGAATAAAACATCCACGTGACTGACTCAAAGGATGATACTTCATCCAGTATCACTCTCTTCAACTCTGCTTCAGCAGATGATGTAACATGTTCTCCTCCTTGCTTGGCTGCTTGTAACTCCTTAGTTATGCACTCATTCTCTGCTATCAGGATTCAAACACTTGAGTTGGTGGCTTTGGAATATGCTCTGGTAGCTTCGGCCAATGCTACTAGATGCTTGTGCACATTAGATATGATCACTTTTTCTTCAAACTACACAGGAGATATGTGAACATCCAGAGTGGGCACTCTGTGTGACTGCATAACTCTGTGTTGCGACTCTTCAAAAGATATGTTGTGAATCTCTGCTTTAATATTCTCTTCAAGGATCTCTCTGTCTCCTTGATCGCTTGGGACTTGCTCTACTTCTAGATCTGGTGAAGCTGGTGGTGTGACCTCTTAGTTCTGGGGCATGAGGTCAATATCTTGATCTGACTCTAGCTGCACCCTATCCATTTGTTCTAGCATATGTTCAATCTCTTGAGATAAGTCCTACTCCTGCTACTGTTCACCCTATCCGCTTTGTACCAGTTCCTCGGATGAGTCTATAACTTGTATGGGTGTAGTTTCATCAATCTGTGCATGTTGTGCCTCCTATTATGTCTATCCCTACTGCGCTTCCTTCTCTCTTATGTGCAGCTCCTGTTCTTCCTGGAGTTGCTGCTTCAACTCTTGCAACTCCTTTTCTATTTCCTCCATCTTCCATTTCTCTCTTTTCCTTTACGTGATCCACTTGTTGCACTGTCACCTCTTAGCCTCAATCCCAAAGATTATTTCATCACAAGTGGATCTGCTTTGAACTTGTCGCTTTGTTCTGCCTCTACGTTGTCAATAACCTTTCTCTTACCTTTTTCATGCATAGGTACGTTATCGTTTGTTGCTGCTGATGATGGTGCTCTTTGAGATAATGCTTCCGTTTTCTTTGCTAACCACTCTACAGCTATGTCCACTGGTTTATTGAGCCTGGAGAAGCTATAACAATATCTCCATGGGTCTTCCTTAGGTTAATGACACATCCCGTGGATCCAAGGAAACCACACTCTTGCGTAGTGTTCCTTCACCAACATACGGATTGTAACTTCTTGTGCCAAAGGTGAATCTTTTGAGCTCCTCCATCTCAGCCTTAGCATGTGTGAGATTTCATATCTCATACAACCTGATCCATAAAGGAAGAGCATGACAAGGTGCCTTCTTCTTCCTACACAATCTCACTATAAGCCCTGTCAAGATGTGATATGACAGCTCATGCATGACGAGCTTGTCCTTGGAAAACTTCGGTAAAACATGCAGAGCCTTCTCCGTGCTGTACATCTATATGAATGTGGTGAGGGGTGAGGCCTACCAATCTACAATGTCGATTGATGCTTACATCACTACCTACGACATGCAAGGTGGATCCCTCTCAAATATCATCTTGTACACCAAGGTGACAAAGTGGTCTGACAACTGTGTGATAACTCGGTGGAAGCTGTATTCGGAGAACAATCTGCAATAAATGTGGACAGAGGTTTCCAAAGGTGTCCATGTCGATCTGAAGTCTCAGAACTCCTAATGAGCAAAGAATTCATCCAAAATGTAGGCTGACATGTATATTTTCACTTCCTAACCATTGGGTAGATGATGGGGTTTTGTCACATGTTCTTTTAACCTGAGAGCCAACATGTTGGACCAGTTTCAAGGTCTTCCTTCACTGGCCAGTTGGTCCAATGCAATCACCCAACTCTGCGAGAAGGTGTTTGTGCTCTCTTGGCCGTATAAGAGGCATGCAAAGATGACCAAGTACTAATACTCCTTCCATAGTATCTTCATCTTGTAAACCTGGATAGGTGTTGTTCTAAACTTGGCTAGCTCTTTCGCCTAGCGCATCAAGGTATCAGTTGAGATTACACTGCTGTTGGGTTTATTAAAGGCTTTCTCCATTGTAATCAATAGCTTTGGCAAGTGATACATCTACTGAAAGTCATTTTCCCTAAAGGTAGCAAGCTCTATCCCACTGACACTGCTAAACATCATTGTCTCGGGATTTGTGTGTGAGACAATCTAGTGGACCATGTTCGTGCATGGAAGTGTGGGAAACTTTCATGAAATCCGGTACAAGCTAGACTTGTGAATGTTAACATAAACCCTGCGGTCATCCATATTTTCCTCAAATGTGCTTGAGAATGTAAGATTGATGTACTGCCATTTCATCTTGATATCTTTGTCTATGAATAGCTTGGTGTCTTTGTAGATAGGAAAGCTCACAGACACTTGCTCAAAAACATCTTCAGTTGCATTGTCAATGAATACATATGATAACTGGAGACATAGAAACACTCATTGAAAGCAATATGTCAATTGAAAACCAATACAACTTTGAGGACAGACATGCAACATACCCGGGCGACTGACTGGGAAGTTTGCGCAATATTCACTGGGAGGCTGGGAGATTGACTACAAAAATTTTGCAAGGCATAGTCTAGGCTATGAGGAGGATGACTGACTATTAGAACTGCATAATGCGTAGGGCATGCAAACCCAACAAACTACATTGCGTAGTTTATGGAGCCAGTTGGTCACTTCCTCGTAGAATTGTGTAGAGAAATCCTCGGGGTTAGTGCTAGCTAGATTTACAAAGTTTCTGGGGGGAAGGCAGAGCATTCACTCTCAGAAATGTGCATTGCTATCCGAGAAAGGCAAGGTTCGGGCCAAGGTAGCCCAGACCCGTTGACGGGCAACTGAAAACATGAAAATATTTGAATGCATGCTGTGACTGAGTGTATGTAAGAGTTAATGATCATGCATGGAAGCAGTGAGTGCAAGATTCAGAAAACAGGAAAACATGCATGTGTGTCAAACGAGTCTCCACAACAACGACTGTCAATGAAGTAACAATGCCATGCATGTGACAGCAGTGAGATGCAAATAAAAACTAAAATGGTGCTTCTGCAAGCTAACATACATTAAAATGACAACAAGTGTTCATTGAAACCAAATAGAAAAGACTCACACAAGATCAAATACAAAAAGTGACAGAGAAGAGGAAAAGATATGTAAAGTGGAATTACACAGAAAAAGTTGAGTTGAACATGCCAACAAATCCTAGATGTGATGTGGGATGTCAAAGCTCCAAGATCGATGCAAGGAATGAGCTTTGCAATGTCAAATAAATACGTTTTAGGCTTATGAGGTGCATGCCAAATCTAGGAAGAAGCGACACTTGGAGGGAAGTTTCTAAAATGATCTTTGCATGTAACCTCTAGCTACTAAAAATAGATCCCTAAAAAATCTAGGGATGCTTTTTATTTTTTTCTTTTTTCTATTTCGGGAAAGACAACCCATGCATGCAAATAAGGGTTTCTTAGTCCCAAAGGGAAACGGTCAACCAGAAAGCACATGTAGGAGCTGCAAACCTGGGGATGAGATTTGTGTAGTTTCTAGGATGAGAAAGACTGACTGTCCGTCATGCATAGCGCACTTTCTAGACTGAAGCCCTGGTTTTCAGTCAAAATTGGGCAATTTCTGAGGTGAAGCCTAGTGTTGGGATGGATTGCACATTTTTTGGAGGGAAGGCTGCCTGACTGGCTTGCATATTTCTAGAGACCAGTAGGTAGCCTAGTATGATTGTGCAATTTCTAGAGGGAAGGTTGGTTCCCCTCCATAATTGCACAGTTTTCAAAGGAAGCATCTCAGCCCGAAAATTGACTATGTCCGGAATGATAGTGTGTGGTGGGAGACAAATAAGTTGAAATGCACAGGCTGGAAGGCCACTGAAACTTAGTTGAAGCCTATGTACTTACTTAGTGCAAGACATGTTGCTATGTATGGTTGGTAGGGAGGCTCCAAAACGAAGCTAAGGAAACATTTTGGAGGGTGGTTGTAGCCGCTACAACACTTGGCGAGACATTGGTAGAACTCCAGCTCTTTGAATGGACCTTGTTTCTTGAGAAGCAAATCTAACTCCTTCCGAAGTATTGTTCAGTTCTTATATCTTCTTGGTTTCCACACTAGCTTGATTGAAAGATGTAGCATCGGCCATGCCCTTGGTCGGTCAGCACACATTCCAAGAAAAGTCAACATAGTTGTTTCGATTTGGATGAGGGGTATATTGGTACATAAGCAATATGATAGTCTTAGTTTAAGTTTCATCTCTGGTGTTGCTCCACTACCATCATGCTTGGACAGTAACTTGACGGAGTAACACAATAACACAAGCATCGCTCCACTGTAAGTGAGCCTAGTCAGTACCCTGGTGGAGTTACTTGCATGTCTTTGTGCAGGAAGCCTTTCTCTCCTTTGCCTTATTCAATTTTCATTTTTTTTTTCACATTGTTATTTGTAATTTTTCATAAGGAATGTGCATAACACTTATTCATTTTAGAGGCAGAATAGGGATCTGAACTTATTAAGAGCAGAAGAGGTTATTCCTTCATAGAAGCATTTTGTATATACCTCTGGCATGCTTGTTAACATTTTCCCCGTCCCTTACTCTACTTGACTGAGCTGACAAGGGTTAACCAAAAACAACCGAAGAGAGTAGGTGACACTGGTTAGCGTGCAAGCATTCTGTTTTCATCAAGGTTCACTTCAAACATAACGTATTTTTCATTGGTGCATCATGGACTAAAGACAACAAGTTCTACATATAGAGACATGATGACAGATAACCAAGTATTGATACTTGCACAAGTCCTCTTGCGCTTTACCCTCGCTTGTTTCAAGAGTCACACACAGTTCCATGTGAAACTAAAATACAAACGTAAACAAGCAAGCAAACAACAAAACAAAAATTGGAAGCAAATGCGAAAGCAAGGTGAGTAAGAAAATAAAGAAGGAAAGTAAACAAAGATACAAAGCAAGAAGAAAACATGCATGCAAGTAAACAATTCATAAATCAAACACTACTCCTACTCTTAAGCTAATGGTGCATGGGCCTGATCACGTGAAGTGATATTTCGAATGTAGCCATCAGTGCGTTTGTCGACCCATGTTCTTGAAGACGTGGTTCGTGAAAAACACAGTCATGCAAACCATCAAACATGAAAGATATAACAATGAAGACAAATGCACTCCAAGTTTAAATGCATCCACATAAAAGAAACGAGTGCAAGAACATGACATGTAATCCGTGGACTTAGCATGGTGTTGTGCTACATTGCATGAATATGTTAAGCATATGCATTCTCTTAACTGTGACATGCAAGAAAACGAGAGAAACATAGACATATTACATCGCGCACATGTGCTTGTTGTGTAAAATTACCCCAATGTATGAGTGATGGGATCATGTAGTTCGAGGGGAGGAAGCGAAATATGTGTGTGGGATTGATCTTCAATGCATACATATGAGTGATGAGGAGCCTTGGGTGTTTCAACAATTTCCTCATTAGAAGTGAAGCCAACCTGAAGACAACGAGGGTGTAACATAACAATCAGCCTGGTTGAAGTGCTTCGATAATCTGTAGGCTTTCGACTTCATCGACAGATAAATCATCATAAACATGTGGCTTTGAAAGATCAATAGCAATAAAATCATCATCGTGATCGAATATGGTAGTAAAAAGATCATGAGAGCTATGATGATCCAGGTGGATATTGGTGGCCACCCACCAATTCCACTTGGACCCCCACCATTACTTCTTTCAGTTTTTCAGTTTCCTTAATTGTAGCACAGTCTACTATTTTTAGCAGTTTTTTGAGTCCTAAACTTCTAGAGCCATTTTGAGGCCCTAAATGACATTTTTTTGGAAATCTACTGCAAGCAGTTTATTGTTTAAAAATTCCGTCGTAGTCCTTGGAGAGATATTTCCAATGAGTTATCATGTGCGTCAAATGCAGATAATATGACGAAGTCACGACCCCGGGAAGTTGGCTGTCCAAATCACCCCAACGGGTCCGATAAAATCTTGGTGTTACATCTCCTCGGGTTAGGGTTTTGGTTGTTTATGGTTTTCTTTTATTGTTCAATAATCAAAAGGCCCTTGAGCCTCATTGTAAGGTAATTCAAAGGCATGTAGCCACCACATCTCTTCTCAGAGATAAGCTACCATCGCCCTAGCTGGTTTATTTCCAATTCCGTTTGTAAGCATATTTCAGTATTTTACATTAATGAAATGAAGTACTATTTCCACTGCATATCTGTGTTTATGGTTATCTCTATAATTTGTTGTGTTCCTATTTAAATTCGGATTAGTGGTATCAGAGTGGTCTGCTTTTTTTCTCTGTTTTTCTTTGCATGTCCCCAATGAGGTTGGTATATAAGGAGTTAGGGCTTGAATTGGGCAAACCTCTGCAATACCAGCCTCACAAATCCTGACGGCCTCCCATAGAAGATGAAAAGAAAGATGAGGGGGTAGGAGATCCTATCAAAATATTACTCGAAGAAGCCCTCGAGCAACAAAGGAATGCAATGATGGACAACTTTGCCCAGATCCTTCAGTGGCTACCCAGGGGCGACACATCAGTTTCCAACAACTACTATGGAAATGCCACACCATTTAAGGTACAAGTTAATTTTGAAATCCCCATATTCGAGGGTCAGATAGACGCAGATGCCATTGATAAATGGTTAAATCCACTAGAGGGTTATTTTTCTATTCATGAATTTTCCAATTGCGAAAAGATTATTTTCGCTCTTCTCAAAGCAGCCCCCCACGTCAAGGATTGGTGGGAAACCTACTGTGACAAGAAGGATAAAAGTATAGGCTCACTATTTTCAGCTGTACCCACTTGGAATTCATTTCGGGATTCCATCAAGTAGCAGTACTACCCTGTCGGAACTTATGAGGATCAATTCAAGGAAGCGACCAAGACGTGCCGAAGTTTACCAATATTTTCCATACCATTTGTAGAAAGTTGCATATCAAGGATTTAAAGCAGAATTTGGTACTCAAATACCGCGACTACCTGCACAAGTACATCTAAGAAGAAATAGAATTCCTGGACATCTCCTTCCTCGGCATGGCATATTGATATGCCATCAAGGTCGAGCAAAAGTTTAAATAGAAGAAGCGAGACTTTGGATATGTGAATACAAAGCAAGGGAAAGGTGCCCCCAAACTGTAGAACAAAGCACAAAGCCAAGGCGGGGTGGTCCAAGACAACCCGCCAAAGCTACAAGCAAATAACAGTGCCATGAAGCCAAAAAAAGGACACAGTAAAGTGGTGTGAGTTCCATAAGATTTCCACTCACAGCAAAAGTGAGTGTCGGGCCAAGTAGTTACTGGTGGACAAGCTAAAAGTTTCAGAATTAGATGCATGTTTCGACTCTGAGTCACAACCCAACAAGGAGAATGACAAAGGGAAGTAGATTATTGATGCAGAGCCCAACACCACTGTTGCCACCACGAATATCCAGAAGGAGGAACCCAAATATCTAGAGGAGGAGGAGTGTCTCTTCCACTCCAAGATGTGGGTAAAGGGCTCCCTTCTACAGTTCATTGTCAACAGCGAGAGCCAAAAGAACCTCATTTCGGCAGAGGTCGTGAAGCGGCTGGGCTTACCGACCTTAGCACATCCATAACCTTACACCATGAGGTGGATTCACCAAGGACGAGATCTTCGCATGAGCTAGGAGTGTCACCTTCCGTACAACATCAAGCCCTTCACAGATGAGGTATTGCGTGACATTGATCCCCTTGAAGTTTGTGATTTATTATTAGGAAAACTATACTTGTGGAAGCGACATGCTGTGTATGAATCAAGGCCCCGTGCTTTTATTGTTACTTTGGGAAATAAGTTTTATAGGATACAAGAGGTATCACTGCGTACCACCATCTCTTTGGTTATTGCAAAGCAATGCAGTAAGCTCATTTCCAAGACTAGGAAATTTGTTTTCCTAATGATATGCCCTCAAGGAAAGAAGAAAATGGTGGCCACAACCTCTAGATAGGGCCCCTCCACATGACAACTATAGATGGACAAGGTCATGGAGGAGTATGAGGACATCTACACCTCCTCCACAGGGGTTGCTCTACACTATCAAGTCAGGCACTCCATCGATATGACCCCAGGTGCACCACTGCCCAATGGACCAATCTATTGGCACTCCATTCTAGAGAACGATGAAATCAAGAAGTAGATTTAGGAGCTACTAAAAAAAGGTCACATCCGTCTCATTTCATCGCCCTGTGGGAGCCCGATCGTGTTGGTACAAAAGAAGGATGGGACTTGGAGACTCTGTATTGACTATTGGGTGGTGAATAAGATCACTGTTCGTAATAGGTACCCGATCCCATGGATTGATGACCTCATGGACCCACTGAAGGGGGGGAAATATTTCAGCAAGATCGATTTGAAGTCAAGATATCACCAGCTACCAATCAAACCCTCTGATGTGTGGAAGACTGCCTTCAAAGCCAATGAGGGCCTTTTCGAATGGTTGGTTATGCCTTTCGTATTGATGAATGCTCTTGCAACCATCATGAGGCTAATGGATGAAATCTTGCTGCCAATCACCAACTCATTTGTAGTGGTATACTTGGATGACATCCTGATCTTCAGCCAGAGTTGGGAAGAGCACCTCCAGCACATCCGACGAGTTCTCTAAACACTGCGGAAACACAAGTTATGTGCCAATTTGGAGAAATTCACTTTTGGCATCACCCAAGTTCAATATCTGGGATACATTATTGATGAACAGGGGATGCATGTGGATCCAGCCAAGATCCAAGTCATTCAGAATTGGCCATCTCCAACTACTTTGATAGAGCTTTGCAACTTTCTAGGTCTTGCCAACTTCTACCGTAGGTTCGTGTTGGGATTTTCTCATATCACTTGGCATCTTCATGATTAGATAAATAAAATAGAGGAGTAGATGAGAAGAAAGAATTTTCACCGTCTACTTTTCCAGAAAAATAAGATGAAAAATCAAGTGACTTTCAATGAACGATTCTTCCTCTCCGCTAATGAATGATGGGCTAGCATCCGGTGTGTTCTATAAATGATCAATAATGGGTACATCTGTAGATGGGGATGCACAAGGAAAATTAGGGATAGCAGGATCACCAAAGATGTCATGAAAAAGCAGAGGAGGAACAGACAAAAGGGGATCATCCTTTGTCACGGGTTGATGTTCACATTCCCAGTCATACTCATCATGAATGAGAGCGTAGGTTGGTTTTGAAACACCAACTTCATCGATGGCTTGGTCCTTGTTCACAATAGGTGTAGATTCTGGAACAAAAGAACACAAGACAATGCAATCTAGAGGATCATAATAACATGAAGATAGAGGTTGTGGTAACAGATGAATGTGACAACCCATGGGCTTCACAACCAAATCTACACAAAAATTTGGAGAAGTGATGCTAGGAGGATATGATATTTGAATAGATGTGTGTGCATGTTCTTCCACGTCACTTTGTTGTAGTGAAGCTGTTTGATGAGGGGAAGGTGGGTAGTCACCTGTGATAGCGACTGTGTCCACTTGGGATTTCGTAGCTCCATCATCGGAGTATGATGAGTAAGGTTTTAAATTTAACTTCATCTCAGGATTGAGTGATTTGTGAAGACACCATTCGAATCTATCCCAAAGATATTGGAATTTCATCTAGTTTTTCGGAGCTTCAAACTGCAATACGTAGAAGCACTGCCAAAAATGCATAGGTGATTATGCAGAGTATTTCATTCTTTAAAAAAAAAAATTCAAGAGGTTCAAGATCAAAATGATGGAAAGTAGATTCAATTAGATTAAGAACTGCTCAAGTGAGTGCATGCAACCGTGAGGCAGGTTGTGGCACCATCGTTGTGGGGATTCGCAAAGTGTGTGTGAAAGAAGAAATTTTACCTCGAATTCATCGAACTCATCTGCATACTCAAGGAATGCAAGGAATTCATGTAAGTACTCAGGCCAGGCCACTTTTCCTTCACCATTGTATATGAATTCCAACAAGAGCTCATGAAACTCCCTTGTGATGTTGACAGGTTTAGCATTGGATAGACATTGTGGAGGGAGGAGTCTAATGATATCCATGACAGATATGAAAATATTCAAAATATGACGTGAGGGTTCATCTTGTCATTTGGTCCTCATTCTAACAACAAAAATGTTGACGTTATTGGACCCACCAACATGTCAGGGGATCTTCCCGGTAAGAAGTCCCAACTAGACCTCAGACCATTTGGTGTAGGAGTCCCAGTAGTGGGTTGTACAGTATCGCGTTGAACACGGTTGGGCGTAGAGGCAAGCATGATTTCCTTCTTGGTATCAAGGGTGTGACCAGTGAAGCAAGCCAAGGAATGTGCATGAAGGGTTCTAACACACAGAAAGTGGAATAAGTGCACCCCTTGGAAACCTATGGAAACAAGCAGATTGGAAGGGAACACATGAGAAAAGATACATCACAAGCTGGAAGGCAAGTGAACCAACAATCCAAAGTGATGGTTAAACCAGAAACACATCTCAATAAGATTCATACATACATATATGGAAAATTCCATACATACATGCGTAAGAAAACAAATACATATATCATTAGAGTAACCAAGACAGTTGAAATACAATAACAACATATGCATGAAACCTGTTGGCTCTGTTATATTATAAAAGTGAAAGTTCCAATCATACATACAACCATGTGCAACTACTAGTCACAAAAACAAAAAGTTATAGTCACTACAACCTACTCCTCTATAGAGATATACTAGCTATGTACTACGGAGAAGCCAAGGCTCATTACAAGTACACTCCAATCTTTTTCTAAGATACACCTACAGGAATCTTGGCTCCCAAAATCTTGTGCAATGTTATGAGGTTCTATAAATAGCAAAGGGTGGGCTGACCCTTGACATTCCCCTTTGTGATTCTTCACCTGCCCTCATGTGTCTTCAACTACTACATGATTGTTACATTATACTATCAACACTTGGTCTTTCACTTTTACAAGATGTTACATTACAATATGCACATTTACCCATGTGAGAAGAAATAGGTTTGAGAAAGCCATGCAAGACACTACGAAGACTTAGAGAGTTCTGGGAAGACCAACTCTTTGACATCCTTGTGATGATCGATAGTGGTGAACTGATGCCAAGCTTGGTAGCCCATGATGGTGTCTGCATGCTCAATGGTGACATCCTTCTGAAAGTGAACTCTTGTATTTGTTTCATCTAGGTATATTGATTTGGCATGTTTGTCAAACTCATCTAATAACATGCACATCATAGTCTTGAGTTGTTAAAATTGGCAACCAGGGCAAAACTTCATGTGGGTCATCTTATTCATGGATGATAATATTTTTATTAGATTCCTCTCGTCGATAGGTGTAGGATTGATATAAAGATCATCCTATTCCGATAAGTATTCATGGAGATATGAATTTATTTTGTTTATGGAATTATTATCAAGCCGACCTACAACTCATGTAGGCTCAAAAGCCCAACAGTCGCATCTATTCACCCACCAACGTTGTGTATAAATATAAGAGGACTTTTCCTCATTTGGACTGACTCATCTCATCACATCTCTCTCTGCTGCGTAGATATGAGTCTCTTCTCTACTGCGTTGAAATGGGTCTCTCTCTCTCACACATGTGAAGCCGGAAGCTGTTGAATTTGAAGCTGCAACTGCAGAAGTAAAGATTGACTTACGTGGCCTAGAATATCTCCTCTTTGGAACTACACTGTAGGTTCATCTGAACCTCCTTTGAAAGCCGCAACTTTTGGTGGTGGAATGAAGTCAATCCGACGAACGGTTTGCAAGATATGGACTGCCCTAGTTTGAAGTCGGAAACTGCTGAAACTGAAGCTGCAACTGCAGAAGTAAAGATTGACTTGCGTGGCCTAGAAGATCTCCTCATATGAACTACACTGTAGGTTCATCTGAACCTCCTTTGGAAGTCGAAACTTTTGGTGGTGGAATGAAGTCAATCCGACTGTCGGTTTGTGAGATATGGTCTGCCCTAGTTTTGATGCTACTGATCTAGGGTTTGCTACTGCTGATATGAATCAGATTTATTGTACTATTTCTCTCTGCTGAATTATTGAAGATAAAAGAAGATTTGATCAAAGGGTTTCCCCACACATTGTGGGGTTTGTCCCTGGCTAGCCGCCACATCTTGTGTCTCTTGTCTTGGCTTGTTTTCTGTCGATCGTTTAATGTTCTATCTGCACTTTACTTTATGTATATGTGATTGCTAATCTGTGGAATATAATAAGAAAAAGAAGTGAATTGTTATAAGCATAGAACATACCATAACTTAACATGGTATCAGAGCTGAGGTGAAGACAAAACCCTAGCAAGAGCAAGAGCAATCATCGAAGAGAAGATTGGAAAGGTTATCCTAAAAGAACTATGGGGTCCTCAACACTCTTCCCTGACGAAGAAAAGCTCCATGAGAAAGATGACTATCACGGATGGAAGATGTCTATCGATCTAACCCTAGAGGATCAAGGAGTGTTGGGTCACGTAAGAGGCAATATTATTGAGCCTCCATCAAATGCACCTCCTGCTGCCAGGAACAAATGGAAGAACGAAGAAATTAAAGCGAAGAAGATCATCCGGGACTCTATCGACAAGCGCTTGGTGGCCCACATCTCTGATCTAGACACTTCCAAGGAAATCTACGATAGACTGGTGAGTTTATTTAAAGTTAATGATGCAAATCAAGTTTTGTTTCTTAGAAATAAGCTGAGGGAAATCAAGAAGGGTAAAGATGAAAGTATGTAAGCATACTTCTTAAGAATCACCGAGATCAAGAACGATCTCCTATCTATTGGGGAAACTATTACTGAAATAGAAATGGAACTCACAACTCTTGGAGGATTACCATCCGAATGGTACGTATTCAAGACTACTCTTCTGAACTATAATGTAATTCCTGGTTTAGAGGAATTAATGGCTAGATGCAGTCAAGAAGAAACAAGGGAAGAAGAGCGAGAAATGCCCATGCCTAAAAGTCCTCCTGCTGCTTTTTCTTCTCATGCTAAGAGAAGAAATAATTCTGGGTCAAAATCAAAAGGAAAGGCTGGACCTAAGGGTGGAAGAAAAGGACGATGTTTCATCAGCGATGAAGCAGGTCAGTATGCAAGGGAGTGCCCTGATAGAAAGGACTCACACTGGGACGATGATCAAAATCCCTCTGATGGCAATCAAAGGAATGAAAAATTCAATAACAAAGGCTACAAGGTAACCTTCAGCAATGGCAAGGTATGTATATGGAAAAATAATGTTAAAGATGCCTTTACTCTTGGGTTTAGTGTTGATTCATTATATCAGGTTGATGGAAGTCTGCTAGGTGTCATGTCTTATGACACATCTCTTCATTCCGAACTTTGGCATTAGAGGTTTGCCCCCCTTCATTATAAAGCTATACTCGGTATAATACAAATGGTGATAGGGATGCCCGAATTCTGAGTAGAGAAAGAAGGTATATGTCCGGGATGTGCCGAAGGAAAGATCAAAAGGGGAATGTTCCCCTCAAGCCAAAGCAAGACCTCCGATATATTACAGTTAGTTCACACAGGCATATCTGAGGCTGGAATTAAGAGGGAGACTACTACACCACATACTCCTAAGCAGAATGGTGTGGCGGGAAGGAAGAACCGCACGATTGTGGAAGCTGTCTGGGCCATGCTACATGATCAAAGACTTTCGAAGTTTCTATGAGCTGAAACTAGAAACACTGTCGTATATGTACAAAATTCGATGCCCTCATCAAGCATTGGGTTCTAAGACTCCTGAAGAAAAGTTCAATGGTAAGAAACTTGATGTTTCTCATTTTAGAATTTTTGGAAGCCCTGTATATTTTCATGTGCCGAAAGAGAAAAGAAATAAATTGGGTGCATCTGGAAAGAAGGGAATTTTCATGGGCTATGGTGAAAATACTAAAGGCTATAGAATCTATGTAGCCGGTCAAAGGGAAGTCGTAATTAGTCATGATGTCACCTTTGACGAAGATATGGCTTTGAGAAAGGTGAACAATCTTCCAACTTTGAGGAGCTCTCAAGAAGCCAACACCAGGGAACCGAAAGAAAAATATGATGAATCAATGCCTGATGTAGAAGAACCCATAGATCCGATTGATCCTCATCCACATGAGCCTTCCTCTTCTAGGAAGAGGCCTTCATGGCTTAGGGGGATACTTGATGACGCTGAAGGACATGCTACACCCTGAGGGACCTTCCGTCAAAGTAAGAAACCTAACAGGTATCAGGGATACCTGACCATCATGAGCACAATCATACAAAATGAGCCTTCATCATTCTCAGATGTCGTCAAGCATTAAGCATGGAAGGATGCTATGACCAAAGAACATGAGTCTATCATGAAGAATGATGTCTGGGAAGTAGTTCCTAGACTCCAGGACAAGACAATTGTCACTTTTAAATGGCTTTACAAGATAAAGCATGCAACAGATGAAAGTACGGAAAAGTATAAGGCTTGTTTTGTTGCTCAAAAGGAAGGTATAGACTATGATGTGATATTTGCACCTGTTGCCAGATATACGACCATCTGCTCGATCATAGCCCTTGTCGCTTCACAAGGATGGAACCTACATCAGATGGATGTCAAGACTTCATTCTTACACAGCTCGATCAAAGAAGAGGTCTATGTGGAGCAATCCGAAGGATTTGATTGAAAATATCATGTATGTAGGTTGAAGAAGGCTCTCTATGGGCTGAAGCAAGCACCCCGAGCATGGCATGAGAGAATCGATAGCTACTTGATGAAGCTGGGATTCACTAGGAGTGAAGCTGATCCTAACCTTTACTTTAAGGTTGAAGATGACAAGCCTCTCATACTGGTGTTGTATGTGGATGACCTCTTTCTAACAGGTGCAAACACTCTCATTCACAAATGTAAGAGGGAGATGGCTTCTGAATTTGAAATGAAGGACCAAGGACTTGAAGTGCGGCAGAAGCCAAGGGAAATTTTCCTATCTCAAGGAAAATATGTGGTAAATATATTGGAAAGATTTGGTATGATGTACTGCAAGCCTGTGACTACCTTGAGGATCTTAACATTTAGAAATTATATGGTAGTGATGTCGGACCAGACTTGGGAAACGCCTCTGGGTTTCAAAAACTCATTCGCATTGATGTTCTTGGTGAACCTCCGTCCAAACATATGTTTTGCAGTTAGCATTGTGAGCTCATATTTGGTTGAGCCTCACTGGATTGATGCCAGGAATCTTCTGAGATGTCTTCAGGACACAATCTCTCATGGATTAAGATACACTGCCAGAGATGTGAGACTACTTGGATATACTGATGTTGATTGGGCAGGGAGTGTGGTGGACCATAAGAGCACTTCCAGGTACTATTTCACCTTGGGATCTGCTTCGATATCCTGGATAAGCAGGAAGCAGAAGTCGGTGGCTTTGAGCACCGCCGAAGCAGGATATATTGTTGCTAGCATAACCTCGTGTGAGACAGTCTGGTTGCGAAAGCTCTTCTGTGAGATGTTTGGATTTACATTGGATACCACTGTGATTCTCTGTAACAACCAGAGGTGGGATTCGATTATTGAGGAATCTCGTATTCGTCAATTGCTCCAGTAGATAGACATCATCTGGGATATGGTAAGTCGATGAGAAAGAAAGCTCCATCACATTAAGATGATGTACAGGTTGATACACCTTGACAAAGCCCTCAGGAAAGATCTAATTTGTGATTTTCCCAAACGACTTGGAGTCGGCAAGAAACCCTTGTACAAGGGTCCTGCATGTTGCATACATTGAGCTCTGGGAGCTCTGAGGGCTTGCGGTTCCTACTGGAGCAACATATAACCACAAGGTGACTCACCCTCCCCTGGTGGTGCACACTGGAACAAGATGATTCACTCTCTTGTGGGACAAGATGATTCGATCTCTTGTGGAACAGGATGATTTTCTCTCCTGTGTAGCAGGATGATGTGTTCTCCTTTGAGGCCTGGATTGATGTGTTCTCCATGGCAATTGTAGCAGGATTGATGTGTTCTCCTGTGAGGCCTGGATTGATGTGTTCTCCATGGAAATTTTAGCAGGATTGATGTGTTCTCATGTGAGGACAGGATTGATTAGTTCTCCTGTCTGTGGAGCGATAAAAAGGTGTCTTGTGAACTCCTAATTACCTCACATTAATTATCAACCCAGGGACGACTTTTTATTTCAAGAGTGTACTCTGTCTGAGGCGGCTATTTTCTTAAGAGTAATGTTTTGCAGTACAGTGCTTAAAACCCAAAAGTAAATGAATGCTTGAAAAAGAAATCTAATTGAAACAACAAGAAACTGAAAATGTTCTGAACTAAATCATTCATTCAAACAACCATCAATCGAGGATAATAACTCAGTCCTCTAGAAATTGATGAAAAAGAAATAGAGTATGGATCATGGATCTGGGAGCATAATAGCGTCTGCTGTGTCTCACGACAGCCTTGATCCTCCTCCCACACCAAAGCAATACATGCAAGTAAATAAATCAGCAGAAAGTAAAACGGAACAGCGAATTGGAAATGGGACAGCAATAAATAATACAGCAGTAAAATGGAACAACAATAATCAAATGAAACAACAACAATCAAATGGAACAACAATCCTTAATGAATTACAAAATAACAACTATCACCCGTATGTACATGATTTACATTAATATAGCAATCTGAAAGTATTGAATGATATAACTATATTTCTGAACGAAGGAACATTGTCCTCAAGCCTCACAAATACTATTTCACATGGATCGGATAACAGTAACATTCATACCAACGTTCCGCTATGGAAATAGCTGAGAAATGCAATTCGAATAGATCCACTTATACAATGCAGAGACATGAGAGAAAGAACTCCTTCAGATATCAATTATAATGAGGCATAGTATATCACATATAAAGAATGTATCAGATTACTTAATAACAGAAATGAACAAACCACACGCAATTTACCATATAATACAACAGCGGCAAGTGTCCGTTGGAGCCGGGCCCGTAGCTTCCAATGGCACCGCCGTAAATTATTTCAGATGCAGGGAGAAAGTAAATGCCAAGCCTTTTATATTAACGCATCAATGATAATACAGCAACACTAATTCCCAAAGAGATTCGATCGTCTGAGTTCTGAAACTTAGAATTACAAAAACAGTCCTCTTCCGCCCCCCGTCTCTGATCTTGGGTTTCATTTAAATAAAGAAGATCAGAGCATGGATAATTACAATCATGATTTCTCTTACAAATTTAGGTTGATTCTAACCCATTGATCAACAAGAACAAGGCGGATTTAGGTTTGCAGCTAAGATTTGGAGGGCGGCCGCAACAGCAAATCTCAGAAAATTGTGCTCAAAGAACCCTGTGTTTCTCCCTGTACAAGCCGAATTTGGGCAAACTGTTCTAGATGAAGATAATTGGGCCCGTTCTGGACAAAACCCATGTTCCGGATTTTCCAAATTCGTCTTCATTTGCTCAGAATCTTAACCGCAAAACTGTCACTCCTTAAACCAGCGAATTTCTGAGTTGGCTGATTTAAAAATCAAATCTTCAATCTGGAAGTTACTTTGGAGGCTAAAAATGGTAGATAAGGTTACAACCAACTTATTAGAACTATCATTGGTAAAATAATGCATAATAATCAATTTATTAAAAATAAAAGAGAATAAATAATATTCATCCATGAGAGCATAAATCATTTATAAAATGGATTTAAATGATAAATTATAATAAATGACATGATGAAGAATGGTGGAAATGGGTGAAATAAACGTTCACAAGTGACAATAATAATGGTATATTATCGAATCTACACACCCCCACACTCAATATATTATATGTCCTCATGCAACGAAAACTGAATATATTGCATGTCCTCATGCAACCCAAAGACAAAAACCCATGTGTTAACCAAGCAATAAAAATTTGAGAATAAATGAATGCTTCCTTAGTTAATGAATATTCAATTTTAGTAATCTTGATGAAGGCATAACAATTTTTACATTGACATTCAATTATATGTATATATGAAGTTGCAACAGAATATGATATAGATAACAGCAAACTTCATTAACCATTTTCCCAAAAAACTACAACCCAGATTTTGTTGAAATGTTGCAAGTAGAGTTAGAATATATGAATGCCTTTATGATCCAAAAATTAGATTGTTTTGATGCACGGATCATGAGATATAAACAAAATGGCTGTAAGTGAGAGTGCATGATTTCCGAAATTTTATGAACCAATATTTCTTGAAATTGTGTGGATTTGTATTAATGATACGTATGTGTTTTCCAAAAATTACAAGAATTGAGTTCATAGTTTTAAAAATATGTGGAAATCAATTTCCGCACTGTGTAAAAAATGAAATTGTATGCCTTTAAATAAGGAAGAAAGTAGAAAACATCCATCATGCATAGCAATTCCTCCCCCTCTCTGAAAAATTAGCATGTCCTCATGCGATGCTAGAAAACAAAGAGAGGTGGTTGCTACCAGCTGTGGAATTGTACGCTTGGTATAAAACAACATGAAATAAGGGAGGTGTCGAGAATGAATAAGAAGAGCAATGGATGATAAAGAATATGAATGGCGTGGTCATAAGAAAGAAATGAATGAAAGGAACACTCCCCCATACTCGAAAATGACATGTTGCTGAAAAAGGGAAAGTGGTAAAGATGTGGAATGAAGGATGACAAATAATGCTCAAAATGGATTTTCAGTAGATTCTCCTAAATTTATAATAAATTAGAAAACTATGCAATTTTACCTCAAGTTTTACCTCCAAAAAAAGGTGGAACGACATATAAATACTGGCAGTTGTTGAAGCTGATGTAGGCAGAGTTGGTGCTGAAAGTGATGCAAAAGGTAGAATCCAGGGAAGCACATCATGTTTGAAGAATTGTTCACGTTCATGAGCCTCTACTGTGAAGTGCAATAGTGTGGTCATGCTACGAATAGAATTCTGCCCATACTGGTTGTTCTCCTGTAAACAAAGCACTATTTTGCATACAATGTTCTTGAATCCATAGTGTTAGCTTTGAATAGCAACAAATAAAATGCATGCAAAATTTCAATTAGAAAAACTTATGTATACCTGCAATACTAATATGTTGTCAAATCAACAAGGTATGGCAAAGTGCAATAATCATATCACATGCAACCCCATAATGCATACATTCCCCCCTCTAATATAACCATAAAGCATATGAAAGGGGTGGTGCTGACGGCACGGCAATGGAATGAACAATATATCAGTAAGGGGGGCAGAGTACACTTATGAATGATAGGACGGTGAAAGTTATGGTTATATTGAGAGCAAAGTGTGTAAAGATAGTTATGAATACGAGATAGGACGCTTTGGATTGATGATAGTTTATACAAAACGAAAAAGGACAACAATATGCTAAAAAGATGCTTTGCTGACGGTATTCTAGCTGAAAATGATGTGATTGATCATAAAACAATTTCTCATGCATAAAGGTTCAAACAGGGAAAAAGTTAAGGAAATAACTTCTCTGATAAAAAGAAAATAAGAAAAGGGTATTATAATAATAATTGACGAAAAGATATAACTTCAATACCATAAGCAGAGCCGCTGCTGCCAGCAGGCGTCCATAGCCTCGGCAGGGTTGCTTTTTAGCCCATATGAGCCAGGATCCTCAATTTATAAATGGAGAGTTTTAGTGCTGTTCTACAGAAGAGATCAGTGTGCTGGCGTGGTAACCAGACACCCACACTGCCATTCACTAGGAGGTAGCAAAAGTGATCAGGTCGGCTCGTGATGAGACCTCCTGTTCCAAGGATAATTTGGCTATCCAATGGATCATAACCCTGGTGTGGTGGCCATAATGGGAATGTCACTTTGTTACAGCCTTATGAACATGGTAGGCTGGCTCGTAATGAGACCCCCTATCCTCCATCTGTGAACAAAATTTTGTTGTTATTACACATTTTTATGATAAAAAGAGGGAGGCTCAGTACTCCTTAAGAGCAGGGATGGCGGAAGAAGTTGAACATGTCAATATAAAAAAATATACCCATAATCTCATTTATTACAAACAGAGAAGATTATAACCAGGAAGGGTGGAACCAGCATGGTATTAAGATGATCAATCAGTATTATGTACAACAGAGAACAATGCAGTAAAGGAATATATAAATAATTGTGTCCCTTTTAAAAAGAATCTATCATCAAGGAGCTGTCCTTTTAAAGATCATAACGTGAATAATATTAACTTTGCTTCAAAAGAATCCATAATTCCTGTCCTCATAAAAGTAGTGTACTTCATGTCATGAAAGAGAATCAGGAGAATGTGGTTGAGCTGAACTATGAATAATCCCACAAGAGAAAGGAAAGGGTTGCCCTCAAAAATATTCCCAAAGTGTTGCTCTTTTGAATGAACAGCAAAAACACTCAAAAAGTGGTGTTCCGTGTAGGGAACATCAAAGAAAATGCACACCAAAAAACAAAAATACACACAGAAAACGTGAAAATGCAAATGTCGTTCCTTTTGAAAGAGAAGAATCCATGCGAGCAAAAACTCGAACAACAAAAACTCAAACTGCTGTTCCTTTTGAAAAAGGAACAGAAAAAAACTCAAACTGCTGTTCCTTTTGAAAAAGGAACAGCAAAAACTTTGAAAAAGGTACAGCAAAAAACTCAAACTGTTGTTCCTTTTGAAAAAGGAACAGCAAAAAACTCAAACTGTTGTTCCTTTTGAAAAAGGAACAGCAAAAAAACTCAAACTGTTGTTCCTTTTGAAAAAGGAACAGCAAAAACACGTACTGCTGTTCCTTTTGAAAAAGGAACAGTAAAAACTCAAACTGCTGTTCCTTTTGAAAAAGGAACAGCAAAAACACACCAAATGTTGTTCTTTTTGAAAAAGGAACAACAAAAACACGCACTGCTGTTCCTTTTGAAAAAGGAACAGCAAAAACACACCAAATGCTGTTCCTTTTGAAAAAGGAACAGCAAAAACACACCCAACGTGAAAGTGCAGAAGTGCTGTTCCATTTCGAAAAGGAACAACAAAATGTAAAAGTGCAAAAAGTGTTGTTCCATTTCGAAAAGGAACAGCAAAATGTGAAAGTGCAAAAAGTGTTGTTCCATTTCGAAAAGGAACAGCAAAATGTGAAAGTGCAAAAAGTGTTGTTCCATTTCGAAAAGGAACAGCAAAATGTGAAAGTGCAAAAAGTACTGTTCCATTTCGGAAAGGAACAGCAGCTGTTCCATTTCGAAAAGGAACAGCAAAATGAACTGTGAAAAAGGAACAACAAAATGAATGGCTGATAAAAAAAAGTGTTATTCCTTTAGAAAATAAAAAACGAAAATGATGTTCCTTTGAAAAAGGAACAGCAGGAACGACAAAAAATGCACACAAATGCTGTCCCTTCAGAAAAGGAACAGCAAAATACACAACCATAAAATGCAAACACGCAAAGAGTGAATTAGCTGTTCACTGCAGTGATGCTGAGGATGAGTTGCACTTTGAATGAAGCAACACTTGAAACACAAAATATAAGAGAAATTAGAAAAGAAACAACAAAAAACAGTATGTAAATAAATAAATTGAGTTGCAACAGCTATGATGTTATGTCAAAAAAAATGATCTATTTGAAAAATGTTTTGGCAGCAGTGACAAGACATGAATCTTGAAATTGAAATCAATTCTTCATTTGTTCTATTATGAATCCGTTGGGTAATGATTTGGATAAAATTCCTTTGTTTTATAAAAATTTCTTTGAAAAATCACTCGTCCATAAGTTGACCTTCTTTATTTTCCCAGGACCTGCAAAAAACGAGTATCTACCTGCAATAAAACATTAAATCATGGATAAAGAGAGGTGATCGGGCTCCCCTAATCCAAGAATTATGCAAAAAATAGCAAGTAGTTATTCTGTATAACAAATCCATAGAGAAAATAACAAAGTAAAATTTATTTGTTACCTGCGGGAGAGCAGTGGCCAATCATACTAACCTGCAGTGTTTTAATCACAACTTCTTTGTTTTTCGTCGAAATTGAGTGATTCCAAAGCAAAATGAGAGCTAATTCAAAGGTGTATCTCCAATAGAAACAGGTTTTAAAAACTCAATGATATGATATGTCAAATTTGTTTAGAACAACCTGCATAATAGAGTCATTTTCGATTACCCGGCTTAGACCAACAGTTGATATTTCAAGCATAACTTTTTCGTTTGATGTCGGATTCAAATGATTCAAATTGGAAATGAAAATAGATTCATTTATTGATCTCCAATAGAAACAGGTTTTGAAGACAAGAAGAATTGATAGGTCAAATATTGTAAGGAACAGCCGGAAAAACAGAGTTTTAAGAGTGCTGATTTACGATAGACAGTCAGTATTTTGATCATAACTTCCCCATACGATATCGAAAATGAGTGATTCCAATTGCATTGTAAACTAGATTCATAGGGGAATCTTCCATAGAAACAGGTTTTAAAAATTCATTCATTTAGGCCTCCAAAAACTGACTGTCCCAACTCTGTTCCTGAGCTGCCCGCTAGACATCCGGTCAATGTTTTGGCTCTAACTTTTTCGTTTCAAATCCAAATTGAGTGATTCAAATTGGATTGGAAAGTAGACATCAAGGGCTACTTAGGGTAGAAACAGGTTTTAAAAATATTCATTTTTGGTCCCTCAAAACATGACTGTCCCAACTGTTTTTCCAGAAAGTTCATCAAGCCCGCAAGCCAAAAAAATGAAATTCAAGCATTTTTTCAAATTGGTGATAAAAATGAAAATGAGTGTTTGTAGAACTTATTATTTCCATTATGATTCATCTACATACACAAATTATAAAAAAAATTATCACCGATGTTGATTTGCATAGCATGTTGCAAAAAAAAACCCTAGTTTTACATGGAAAAACAAAAATGCATTTATTTATTCCCTTATTTATTTTATTTTCTACCCTAACCTATTTTGATTTGAAAAATGAATATAACTACGTATATGAGTACTTCCAGTGAAGCCATTTTCGAAGTAAGGCTTCACGTATGCACATACCCAAATTTGAAAAATGCATGTTAATGGATATTAGGGTATGAGAAGGTGGCTTCCCTTGAAAAAATGATATCAAAAATTGTTGAAGCATAGAGTGATGTTGCAAACAAATGATGGAGTGAAACCAATCTTCAATGTATCCTTTATTTTCTTGATTTCGCATAGCCATCATATCATGAAGTCCTTGGTCTTTTAAAATAACTTGTTGATGCATCCTACAAGAAACCTCATTTTCTTCCATAGCTTCTACAATTTTTGCATTTGAAACATTCTGAATCTCATTGTAGGTTTTCTCTAATAACACATGTGAGATAGAATGGGTGGGAAGGGTGGGTAAATTTGCCAGCTCAACATTGTAAGCATGTTGTACTGGTTTATTATGGTGAAGGTGTGGAATTAGTTGAGCAGGAAAATGTGTATGGAATGGAGCATTTTGATGATGTGGCTGATTGGGTTGTGTGAATGGTTTTGATGGGCAAGCAAGGTGTTGTGAAAGAGCTGGTGGAGAATATGGGGAATGTGCTTGTGCTACAAGATGAGGGAGAGTAGTCATGCCATCATAAGATGAACCATGCCCAACTTGTAAACAAGATAGGTGGTTATATTGAAATTGACATGGCTGCCCTAACACATTAGCATTCCATAATGGATTATGCAAGTATGATAATGGAGAAAAAGTGTTTTGAACCATACCTATAGGCCTTGTTGCAGCTTTCCCATCTCTTTGATATGCCACTTCCATCCTAGATAAGGAAGAGTGAGTATCTATGAGATGCTCCTTTCGGTCATGAGGGCAAAACACTTCATCAAATTCTTCATTTTTATGAACCTGCAAAACATCCAATTTTTCATTTAGAGAGCTAATAAAATCAAATTTAAAATTTTCAAATAAAGCATTGATTTCAGCTCTTATGTCTCCTGTTCTTGTAGCAGATTTGGAAAACAAAGAAAAAACATCTCTAGGATTCTTACCAGCCTTGGAGATTCCTCTTGAATACCTTATGCACAACTCACAAACATCATCATATGATAACTGAAAAACATCACCTTTTCTTATCAGATTTAAAAGTTCTAAAAATTTATCTCTAATTCCTCTAAGAATGAGTGTTTTTAAGATCTCTTTTTCCAAATGCTTATGCTTTGATTTTTGAAGGTTATAATGAAATCGATCTACATAATCCTCCAAATTTTCATCTTCCCCTTGTATCATATCGAAAATATCTTCATTGGCTTTGTAATAGTCTTGGTACTTCTTCAAGAATATGTTCTTCATGTCCTCCCATGTTTGGATGCAATTCCCACCTAGGCTCATGAACCATCGGAGAGCTGCTCCTTTTAGAGTAAGAGGAAACACTTTCAATCTTTGATCATTAGTACAATAATCATATCCTCTACAAAGTATTTCAAACTCAAACAAAAATGTATGTGGATCTTCATTTGCTAAACCATGAAAATTTGGTAAAGATAGGGGAATTATGTGCATTTGTGTCACTCCTCCTAGATCTTTGATAGGAAAATCAAAAGTAGGAACGTGACCCATTTCTTACCATAGTTTAAGATGTTCTTCATGTGTTTCTTCGAGGCTCCTTCTTCAAATGTTCCTGTCAATCGGTTAGTGAAATGGGTGGTGCTTACATCACCACTTGCGTGAGATCATGTGATTCAAAAAATTTCTATCTTTTTCCTAATCATTCACACAAAAATTCAAACATCTATTTCTACCCTAGGTTCTTTTAAGAGTCCTGCTGGAAAGCGGACGGTGGAGCAGGGCTTTTACATGCTCCGTACGCAGGTTCTTACCTTCCGTTTTTAAGATCCAACTCTTCCCTAGCAGGCACTCATCAGATTCACACTACTCTTTAGAAATGGCTACACTCTTCCCCGGCAACGGCGCCAAAATGTGGAGTGATAAAAAGGTGTCTTGTGAACTCCTAATTACCTCACATTAATTATCAACCCAGGGACGACTTTTTATTTCAAGAGTGTACTCTGTCTGAGGCGGCTATTTTCTTAAGAGTAATGTTTTGCAGTACAGTGCTTAAAACCCAAAAGTAAATGAATGCTTGAAAAAGAAATCTAATTGAAACAACAAGAAACTGAAAATGTTCTGAACTAAATCATTCATTCAAACAACCATCAATCGAGGATAATAACTTAGTCCTCTAGAAATTTATGAAAAAGAAATAGAGTATGGATCATGGATCTGGGAGCATAATAGCGTCTGCTGTGTCTCACGACAGCCTTGATCCTCCTCCCACACCAAAGCAATACATGCAAGTAAATAAATCAGCAGAAAGTAAAACGGAACAGCGAATTGGAAATGGGACAGCAATAAATAATACAGCAGTAAAATGGAACAGCAATAATCAAATGAAACAACAGCAATCAAATGGAACAACAATCCTTAATGAATTACAAAATAACAACTATCACCCGTATGTACATGATTTACATTAATATAGCAATCTGAAAGTATTGAATGATATAACTATATTTCTGAACGAAGGAACATTGTCCTCAAGCCTCACAAATACTATTTCACATGGATCGGATAACAGTAACATTCATACCAACGTTCCGCTACGGAAATAGCTGAGAAATGCAATTCGAATAGATCCACTTATACAATGCAGAGACATGAGAGAAAGAACTCCTTCAGATATCAATTATAATGAGGCATAGTATATCACATATAAAGAATGTATCAGATTACTTAATAACAGAAATGAACAAACCACACGCAATTTACCATATAATACAACAGCGGCAAGTGTCCGTTGGAGCCGGGCCCGTAGCTTCCAATGGCACCGCCGTAAACTATTTCAGATGCAGGGAGAAAGTAAATGCCAAGCCTTTTATATTAACGCATCAATGATAATACAGCAACACTAATTCCCAAAGAGATTCGATCGTCTGAGTTCTGAAACTTAGAATTACAAAAACAGTCCTCTCCCGCCCCCCGTCTCTGATCTTGGGTTTCATTTAAATAAAGAAGATCAGAGCATGGATAATTACAATCATGATTTCTCTTACAAATTTAGGTTGATTCTAACCCATTGATCAACAAGAACAAGGCGGATTTAGGTTTGCAGCTAAGATTTGGAGGGCGGCCGCAACAGCAAATCTCAGAAAATCGTGCTCAAAGAACCCTGCGTTTCTCCCTATACAAGCCGAATTTGGGCAAACTGTTCTAAATGAAGATAATTGGGCTCGTTCTGGACAAAACCCATGTTCCGGATTTTCCAAATTCGTCTTCATTTGCTCAGAATCTTAACCGCAAAACTGTCACTCCTTAAACCAGCGAATTTCTGAGTTGGCTGATTTAAAAATCAAATCTTCAATCTGGAAGTTACTTTGGAGGCTAGAAATGGTAGATAAGGTTACAACCAACTTATTAGAATTATCATTGGTAAAATAATGCATAATAATCAATTTATTAAAAATAAAAGAGAATAAATAATATTCATCCATGAGAGCATAAATCATTTATAAAATGGATTTAAATGATAAATTATAATAAATGACATGATGAAGAATGGTGGAAATGGGTGAAATAAACGTTCACAAGTGACAATAATAATGGTATATTATCGACTCGACACTGTCGAGGCATCCTACCCATGCAGTCTGGGACTCATGGGAAGTACCTCTCATCTGATCAATGAGCCAAGGAAATGAAGTTAGGGACCATAGTAGTACCGATGGACGCATCATTGTAACAACCATACTCCCTACGCTAGGATGACCTCCATTGGTCTGGGATCAATAATATTGGTCTGGGACCAGTGGTAGGAGTTGTACCATACTATGACGCTGACTTCGGGTCGGTTGAGACTGGTCTGGGATCAGTGGTACATACTCTGAGACTGACTTTGAGTCAGTGGAGGATGATATTGGTCTGGGACCACTGGAGTTGTACTCACTATGACGCTGACTTTGGGTTGGTTGAGACTGGTCTGGGACTAGTGGTACATACTCTGAGACTGACTTTGAGTCAGTATGATACATCCTCGATCATTTCTTCTTCTTCATAATTCAGACAAAAGCAGAGTAGAAAAGAACAATGCAAGAGTAGAGCAGAACAGCACAAAATAGTATAGATCAGTGCAGGGCAGAACAAGACAAAACAGAACAGGCAAAATAGAGCAGAGTAGGGCAAGGGTTAGGCTGTACAAGGCAGTGCATTTGATGGATGAATAGTAACGACTGATAGACAGATTGCAGATGAAGTTCTCCATGGTTGAGAGGGAGTGTTAAAATTGGAAACCAGGGAAAAAATTCATGTGGGTCATCTTATTCATGGCTGATAATATTTTTATTAGATTCCTCTCGTTGAGAGGTGTAGGATTGATATAAAGATTATCCGATTCCGATAAGTATTCATGGAGATATGAATTTATTTTGTTTATGGAATTATTATCAAGCCGACCTACAACTCATGTAGGCTCAGAAGCCCAACAGTCACATCTATTCACCCACCAACGTTGTGTATAAATATAAGAGGACTTTTCCTCATTTGGACTGACTCATCTCATCACATCTCTCTCTCTCTACTGCGCAGATATGAGTCTCTTCTCTACTGCGCTGAAATGGGTCTCTCTCTCTCACACATGTGAAGCTTGAAGCTGTTGAATTTGAAGCTGCAACTACAGAAGTAAAGATTGACTTGCGTGGCCTAGAAGATCTCCTCTTTGGAACTGCGTTGTAGGTTCATCTAAACCTCCTTTGAAAGCTGCAACTTTTGGTGGTGGAATGAAGTCAATCCGACGAATGGTTTGTAAGATATCGACTGCCCTAGTTTGAAGCTGGAAACTGCTGAAACTGAAGCTGCAACTGCAGAAGTAAAGATTGACTTGCGTGGCCTAGAAGATCTCCTCATCTGAACTGCGCTGTAGGTTCATCTGAACCTCCTCTGGAAGCTGAAACTTTTGGTGGTGGAATGAAGTCAATCTGACTGTCGGTTTGTGAGATATGGTCTGCCCTAGTTTTGATGCTACTGATCTAGGGTTTGCTACTGCTGATATGAATCAGATTTATTGTACTATTTCTCTCTGCTGAATTATTGAAGATAAAACAAGATTTTATCAAAGGGTTTCCCCACACATTTGGGGGTCTGTCCCTGGCTAGCCGCCACATCTTGTGTCTCTTGTCTTGGCTTGTTTTCTGTCGATCGTTTAATGTTCTATCTGCACTTTACTTTATGTATATGTGATTGCTAATCTGTGGAATATAATAAGAAAAAGAAGTAAATTGTTATAAGCATAGAACATACCATAACTTAACATGAGTGCAGTCAGACTAGCAACATACTGATGCATAGTGTCTGTGTTGATCTCCAAGTCTGCGCTAGTGGTTACGCACATCAACTCATCAAAGTACATGTCCAACTCAGTCAGACTTGGTTCTTTGAATTCACATCGGTGAGTGTGCCAATAGATGGGATCGCATGCATGAGCATAATGACATCCATGCTCTGAACACCCATGCATGTGAAGCCTTCAAATTGGTGATGAGTTGTGGGAATTCCTCATAGTTCTAGATCTAACTCTGGATGCATGCCTTCAACTCTACTACCTTTGGCTTCATCATCTTTGTAAAATGTAATGGGGCTCCTTTGTACCTCATGTTCCATGTTTGCATGTGATTGACAATAGTGTACAAGTTTGACAAGATGCATGCTCTCCTAGCACAACGCTACTGCCAACCATTGAGATGGACAACCGAATTATGCACGGTGTTGAATCTGGAATACAACATCCACATGACTGTCTCGAGGGATGATACTTCATCCAGTATCCCTCTCTTCAACTCTACTCTGGTGGATGATGTAGCCTGTTCTCCTCCCTGCTTGGCAACTTGTAACTCCTTAGCCATGCACTCGTTCTCTCCTATCAAGAATCAAACACTTGATCTAGTGGCTTCGGCTAATTCCATTGGATGCTTGCACACATCGAATATGATCACTTGTTTTTCAAATTGCGTAGGAGATATGCCAACATCTAGAGTGGGAAATCTGAACAACTGCACAACTCTGTGTTGCGACTCGTCGAAATATATGTTGCGCATCTTCGCTTCCGGATTGTCTTCAAGGATCTCTGTGTCTCCTTGATCGCTTGGGAATTTCTCTTCTTCCAGATCTAGTGAATCTAGCAGGGTGACCTATTGGTTTTGACTCACCCTATCTTTATCTATTTGTTCTAGCATCTTTACAATCTCTTGACCTAAGTCCTACTCCTGTGACTGCACACCCTGCCTTCTTTGTGCCGGCGTCTTGGATGATTCTTTAAAATATATTGGCACAGTTTCATCAATTTGTGCATGGTGCACCTCCTGTTGTGTATGTCCCTATTGCGCTTCCTTCTCTCTTTTACGCAACTCCTGTTCTTCCCAGACTTGCTGCTTCAATTCTTGCAACTCCTTTTCTATTTCCTCCATCTTTCATTTCTCTCTTTTCCTTTGCGTGATCTACTTCTCGATTTGTCACCTCTTAGCCTCAATCTCCAAAACTTCTTTCATCACAAGTGGATCTTCTTTCAACTTGTGTCTTTTTTCTACCTCTGTGTTGTCAATAAACCTTTCGCTTTCCATTTTCATGCGCAGGTACATTACCCCCTATTGATGTTGATGATGGTGTTCTCTGTGATATTACTTCCCTCTGTATTGCTAACCACTCTACAACTATGCAGACCAGTTCATTGAGCCTGGAGAAGCTATAGAAGTATCTCCATGGGTCTTCCTCAGCCAACGACACACCCCATGGATCCAAGGAAACCACATTCTTGCACATTGGTCCTTCACCAAACAATGTTGGTCATACGGATTGAAATTTCTGGTGCTGAAGGTGAATTTTTTGAATTCCTCCATCTCAGAATCAACATGCTTGAGATTTTGTATCTCGTACAACCTGATCTGCAGAGAAAGAGCGGGCCAAGGTGCCTTCTTCTTCATGTGCTATCTCTCTGACAACCCTGTCGATATGTGATATGAAACCTGTTGCATGACGATCTTGTCCATGGAAAACTTCGGTAAAACATGCAGAGCCTTCACCACGTTGCAATGCCGATCAATGCCTCCAATGTTGCCTGCGACATGCAAGGTGGATCCTACTCAAATATCATCTTGTACAATGGGGTGACAAAGTGGTCTGACAACTGTGTGATAACTAGGTAGAAGCTACATTCAGAGAACAATCTGCAATAAGTGTAAATAGAGGTTTTCGATGGTGTCCATGGCCAACTCAATCCTAGGAAATGCTGATGAGCACATACTACATCTAGAATGTAGTCAAACATGCATATCTCTACTTACTGACCCTTGGGTAGATGTCGGGCTTCTATCACCTATTCCTTCAACCGAAGAGCCAACATGTCAGACTAGTTGTAAGGTCTTCCTTCAGTAGTCAGTTGGTCCAACATGATCAACCAACTCTGCGGGAAGGTCTGTGCTCTCTTGGTTGTATAAGCAGCATGCAAAGATGACCAAGTACTCATATGCCTTCCACAGTATCTTGATCTTGTAAACCTGGATGCGTGTTGTTCTAAATTTGGCTGGCTCTTTCACCGATCTCTTCAAGATAGCTCTTGAGCTTGCACTGCTGCTGAGTTTGCTGAACAATTTCTCCATTGTTGTCAAGGGCTGTGGAAAGTGATACATCTACTAAAAGTCCTTTGCCTTGAAGGTAGCAAGCTCTATCCTGCTGAAATTGCTCAACATCATCGTCTCAGGATCTGTGTGTGAGACAATCTAGTGGATCATGCTTGCATATGGAAACGCGGGATACTACATGCAATCCTGTACAAGCCAGACTTCTGAATGTTGACATAAACCCTGTGGTCTTCCAAATTTTCCTCAAATGTTCTTGATAATGTATCATTGATGTTATTCCATTTCATCTTGATATCTAAGTCTATGAATAGCTTGGTTTCTTTGTAGATAGGAATGCTCATAGACTATTTCTCAACTACATCTCCAGTTGCACTCTCAATAGTGTCCTTCGACCCTTCTCTCTTGGAGGCCATTGTACTTGAAGTGCTAAGAGACAGATGAACGCCTATGATACTTGGAGACATAGAAATGCTCATGACGAGAAATCTGTAAGTTGAAAACCAACATAACTTTGAGGACTGACATGCAACATACTCGGGGTGATTGACTGGTAATATTCCCCAATTTTCACTTGGAGGCTGGGAGACTGAATAACAAAGATGCACAAGTACATTCAAGGATGTCAGGAGGTTGAATGACTATTGGAACTGCGCAATGCATAATCTAGCCTAGCATGCTGAGGACTGAAACTATGAAATGCAAACCTAACAAACTGTATTGTACAGTTTCAGGGGCGAGGTGGGCACCGCCTCCCATAATTCTGCAGAGGAAGCTTCGGGGTTAGTGCTGACCAGATTTGCGTAGTGTCTAGAGGGAAGGTAGAGCCTTCACTCTCAGAAATGCACATTATTGTCCGGGAAAGGAAAGGTTCAGGCCAAGGGGGCCCAAACCCACCGACGTGCGATAGAAAACATTAAAAGGTTTGAATGCATGGCGAGACTAAGTGTAAGCAAGAGTGAATGATCATGCTTGCAAACAGTGAGTGAAATTCAGAAAATGAGAAAACATTCATGTGTGTGAAACAAGTCGCCGCAACAACAATTGTCGATGCATAAATAGTTTTCTGCATGCAACAACAGTGAAATGCAAAGAAAAATTGAAATAGTGCTTCTACAAGCTAACATACATTAAAAAGACAACAAGTTTCCATTGAAACCAAGAATACAACACTCACACAAGCCGAAATACAAAAAATGACAGAAAAGAAGAGAAATACATGTAAAGTAGACTTACCTAGATAAAATTGAGCTAAACATTGCAATGAATCCTAGATGCAATGTGGGATCTCAGAGATCCAAGATCAATGTGAGGAATGAGTCCTCCAACATCGAATAAATAATTTGGAGGCTTATGATGCATATGCCACAAATCTAGGAAAAAGTGACACTTGATGATAAGTTTCTAAAATGATCTTCACATGTAATCTCCAACTACTAAAAATAGATCCCTAAAATCTAGGGTTACTTTTGACTTTTTCTTTTTTTTTTTCTATTTCAAGAAAAAGAACCCTTGCATGCAAATTAGGGTTGCTGAGTCCCGAAGGGAATCGGTCAACCAAAAAGCACATGCAGTAGTCTGCAAGGCTGGGGATGAGATTTGGGTAGTTTCTGGGCTGAGCAAGACTGGTTGTCCCTCATGCATTACACAATTTCTAGATTGAAGCCTTGGCTATTAGTTAGAATTATGCAATTTTTGAACTGAAGCGCAGTGCTAGGCTGGATTGCGTAGTTTTTGGAGGGAAGGTTGCCTGGCTGGATTGCGCATTTCTAGAGACCAACAGGAAGCCTAGCAGGATTGCACTATTTCAGGAGGGAATGTTGGTTCCCCTCCAGAATTGTGCAATTTTTAGAGGAAGCATCTCAGCTAAAAAAATGACTAAGCCCGGAATGATAGTCTGTGGTGGGTGACAAACACGCTGACATGCACAGGCTGGCAGGCCAGTGAAACTTAGCTGAAGCCTATGTACTTACTCACTGTAAGACATGCTGCTAAGGATGGTTTGCAAGCAGGCTCCAAACCAAAGCTAAGGAAAAAAATACGAGGGAGGTTGTAGCTGTTACAACAAATGGTCAGTACCTCTCTAAACTCTTCCTATTAACCCAAACATGAATCTTTCCCATACTCTTCAAATCAATGCTATAGGATTGTCACCTTTTGGGGCATTAGAAATTATCTTGAGAGATAAAAGAGATCGATCATCGTGTATCTTCCAATGAATGTCACCTCCACGAGCCTTAAAAGCCTTCATATGGGGCTCAATATGTGCCAGAGCCTTATCGCTGCAGCCTACATTCACCACTATATAAATATGGTCATCCTTGACTTTAGTACTGATGGAATCATCAATGCCTCCTCCTTTCTCATTGGGGAAAAGAGTGAGAGTTCTGATTCCAGGAGAAAGCCTAGCTACATCCGCGATAATGATATTTTCAAGGAAAGGAATGATATCTTTTCGCTTTAGAACTAATCTACACATATGAGAGACATCAAAGAGGTTTCCATTAGTCCTACATTTAACAGTGGAGTCCATTATGAATTCCTTATACTAGATGGGCATACTCCACCCTCCAAAAGGTACCCTTTTGCCCCCATTTTGAACATGAAAGTCATAAGGGTTTTTTTTCTTCAAGGAGGCCTCATCAGAGTAAGACCTTCAGGTGATGCTTGAACATCTACCCTTGTTTTCCACCTGAGATCTATAGTCAGTACCAAAGTGACATACTATACCAATGGATCTGAAATCTCTAAATTGGATCATTTTTATATATATATATATATATATATATATATATATATATATATATATATATATATATATATATAATATAGATATAGATATAACAAAAATTACAACTAATATAACAATACTCAGACTATACCTAAAAAGATATTACAGATCAAGGACCAACTTCTAGTTTACAATTCACTGACCACTATTACATGTACGATGCACTAGCCCATTGTAGAGTTGTCATTCTTCATATTGTTTATAAGATTTGTTGCCATGCATGGATCATAATTATACTAATAAATCTAGGATTTAACTGGTTCAATCTCTAATGCATATCCACATTTCTAGATCCTGATTCATTGTAAGAGGTGGCTATGGAGGCTTCGCATATTATACCATAATTCACCTATGGCCTTCATGGTTTACACCATTAACTCTATGATCAAATTTTCATTCAAAATTGTGTTCTTCCAAATTCGACACTTTTTTTGTGTATCTATCTAATCCACCACTTACTTACAGCCAATTGTCACTAAATCAAAGATTTCTTTTCGGTAACTAGCTTCAAGATCGTCTATTGGAATTTCGATACAATCCTTTTGGTCTTTGGAAAGGTTATGCTTAGCCAAAAGTACACCTATTATGTTATTTCATACCAACTACACCTACCATGTGCATCGTGTGACACATGCCAAGTCCATTTTGTTGCTTGATCATGAAACTCATACCCTCTTATTTGTTCCTTTTCCCAAAGCTTTTTATATGCTTTTGTTCTTCTCACTCTATAAAATTCATGGAGATTTTATGTGAAACATTTCTCATCACACCCAACCTTCTAACAAACTTTTGAAATTCCACTTTTGACATTCACTGTAGATTGTATTTGAATCCCTCTTTATCACTCCCCACCTAGCAAATGTTGTAAATGATGCTTCTAATTTAGCCGTCTAGAGCTTGCTTTCTTCGTGCAACTAATGCCATAAGTTTTGTGAACTTCAACAAAATATAATGTATTTCTTATGGATAAAGTATATGGACTCTTGACGGCACATGCTGACATATTAATATTTTGCAAATTTCACCTTTCTAAAACCTACAATCCTAAAACTATAGTTTTGTTTTAGGATCAAACAAAACTATTTTATATTGAGGCCATGCTAAATGGTTTTTTTGACGATGTTGGACCCACCAACATGTCAAAGGGATATCCCCGGTAAGAAGTCCCAATTATACCTCAGACCGTTTGGTGTAGGAGTCCCAACAGTGGGTTGTAAGGTAATGCCTTGACCCCGATGTCGCACAGAGGTAAGTAAGATAACTCTGTTAGTAGTAAGGGTGTGACTGATGCAATGAGTGAAGGAAGGTGTATGAGAGGTTCCAACAATTTGATGGGAGAGGCAGGTGAAGGTGACTTCCAGGTTTAAAGGGATCAGTCTCAACTCGGCTAGGAATGCACCACACAAAGGACATGCATAAATTCTGACGGAGTAGTCCACTCTATGCGGTAGTCACATCATACAAGGTAAGATAACACAAACATCACTCATGGATCAGTCCGAGACAAGTGTGACAGTTGATATAGCAAGGTTCATGAGAAAGGTATATCTGATGTCTGGTAAGGAAGTTGACACGGATGATGAAAACATTAACAACATATGCAACACATTAACATCAAGATTCATATAATTTCATGTGAATCAATTCATAAAAAAAGTACGTAAGTTAAACAACATATACCATTCGGGCAACTGGAGCAGTCTAACTACAATAACAACATATGCATGAAAATGTGATTGCTCTTATTATATAAATAAGTGTAAGCCACCATCATATAATACACCATGTAAACCTATTAATACCAACAATGGAACATTATAGCCATATCCGCCTGCTCCTCCAAAGAGATGTACTAGCTCCGTGCAGTGGAGAAGCCAAGGCGCATTACAATACTGTCAAAGCCTTCTTCAAAATAGCCTTAGTAGAAGCTTGGCTGACTAGAAGCCATTGCAATGAGTTATGAGAGACTATTTATAGCAAAGGGTAGGGTGACCCTCGACAATTACCTTTGTGATAGTTCAACTACCCTCATTACTCTTCATCTACTCTACTACTACTACATCTAACCATTGACACTTGACTTACACTTGACATGACTAAACATTACAATGCACATGTACTCATGTGAGACAACATGGTTGGAGCAAGCCTTGCAAGACATCACTAACACTTGGTCCACTGTGATGAGACCAACTCTTTGACATGCTTGTGATGGTGAGTTTGGTGAGTTGATGCCAACCTTGGTCGTCCGTGATGGTGTGCATGCACCCCATGGTGACATCTTGTTGAAGCGAACTCTTGCCTCCGTTGCAACTGGTGCATTAGTTCGACCCCTTCATCAAACTTGTCTCGTAACATGCGCATGGTATCCTTTGGTGTGGCTAAACCGACAACACACTGATGCATGGTGTCTGTGCTAATCTTCAGGTGTGTACTAGTGGTCATGCGCATCAACTTGCTGAAGTACATGTTCAGCTCCAGTTGGACTTGCTTCTGGTCTTCGCCTTGGTGAGTGTGTTGAATGGGTTGGATTGCATGTGCATGCTTAATGACATTCATGGTAGCATAAGATCCTAAAGAAACATAATTTTCCCTCAACCTTTAGACCCCTCCACACCATTAGAAGCTCCCTAAAGTCGGTTAAATACCAAGTGAACCCTATGGATTTGAAAGGTGTTTATGTCATCCTGTGTTTGTGTGGGACCTCATACATTGGCGAAACAGGTCGGTCTATTAACCAAAGTATTAAGGAACATGCTGTTGATATCAAACATGGGAGGGCCAAATCTTCTGCTTTAGCAGAACATGCAATGAAGACCAAGCATCATATATGCATTGAGGAGGCTAATGTCATCATAAAAATTTCTCATTTTCATCAATGCAAGTTTAGGGAAGCCATTAAAATTGAGCGGTCTTCTAATAATATTAATATGGATGATGGCTCAAAAATTAGTAGTTGTTGGATTCCCGCCCTCTCTTCTTAGTCTTTCTGCTCTCTATCTGAACCATTTTGTTTTTTTCATACTATATTCCCCTTTTTATGCTTCCTCTTATTAATTTCTATTAGAGAGGATTACCCTCTCCTTTTATTTATTTTATTAATTTCTAGTAATATTATGTATTCATGATCAACAACTATTAGCATTATTATTATTATTCATTTTTTTATTTATTAATTTTTTAATTTTTTTTGAACACCCTATCTTTTTATTTTTATATATTTTTTTATTGTTTTATTTATTACTTTATATATATATATATATATATATATATATATATATATATATATTATATATATATATATATATATATTTATTGTATTATTATTTATTCATCCCTTTTATTATTTATTTAATTTTATTTTTATATATTTTATTTAGTTTAGTTTATCTATTTATTCATGTATTTTTTTTAGTTTTTTTTCTTTTTAATCTTTGTTATTTTTTCCAAGTCAGATAATCAAATAAATAAATAAGTAATATTAATTAGTAAATTAATAATGAATGAATAGGTTAATTAAAAAATGAAATGATTAATTAAAAAATTAAATTATTAATTATTAATTATTTAAACTATTCAAATTAATTCCCTCCCCTAGTAAAATGTAATCGTTTAGTTGATTTATAATTATAATAAGTAAATAAATAAAGAAATAAACAATATAATTTTCCCTCCCTAGTCAAATATAGTTGTTTTTCTCTAGCCATTAGGTTGACCTATCTTCTTATTTAACCTTCTTCTGAGATTTGTCTCTTCATCATGTCTTGAAGATGAACCACACTGGTTAGTTCAAAACATGTTGACCAAATATTCTCAATGTGATTTTTTCCGAAAATTTTCTTGAATTAACAAGTTATGGATCAAAGAAGCTTGAATTCGGACATGCATGTTGTTGAATCCCTTGCATGTGATCAACAACACTACTCAATATTTTCGCTTTGTGCAGCTACTGGGATGGATCCTTAACTTGTACGGGCGTAGTTTCATCCGTGATTGCATGTTGCGCCTGTTAGAGTCGGTCTAGTAGCCCTCCATCAGCGATCAAAGCTCTTTGCATTTGCATAAGTAGGTGTCTCATCAGTGTCATTCTTTGCATTCTGTTAGGCATGCCATAACCCTGATGGAGGAGCTGGTGTCTTTGTCCCCCTCATGGCACTGCTGGATCAGCTTGTTTCAGTCATTAAACTTTGTCAAGGTTACTTGTCTATTGTCTTGAGATCAAATTTTTAGGTCTAGGGTTTTTGGTCAAGTTTGTCTTCAAGCTCATGTCTCTGAAGGTCAATAAGTACCCAGCAAGCCAGAGGGATGATTTTTAAAGTGTTTTTTCAAAAGATTCTATCTTGTACAATTAATTTTCACCTTGATTTAAAAACCCTATTTTTAAAGCCAAGGTCATTTTTCAAAATTTTGTAAAAATTGTAAAAATTCAAAAGGCTTCAAAGGACAACATGTAACCCTGGCTCCCTTGCCAAGATCCCTCAGATGCTACCCCTGCAAAAAATTGTCAAAGAAAAACATCAAATCAGTCAATTTCAGGACAAAAGGAAACCAAAAAGTCAAGTTTATAAAGTGTCATGGAAAAAACATTATAAAGTTGGTTATGATATGAAATTAATTAAAACAAGGCTATAAAAGCCCTAATCTCCCTCTATCAAGCCTCATTATGCATCCAAGTCATAGAGCAAGTGATTGCAAGAGAGATTGGGCGAAATTTGTGAGCTGGACAGGCGCGAAACCCGTTGAACCAGGCGCGCAACCCGTCAGTGGCGCGCGACCCGTTGAGCGCCCTCCGCCAGTGCAAAATTATAACGGGCGCGACCAGTCAGAGGCGCGCGACCCGTCAACGCCCTCTTTGTAAAACCGCCTGCAAATTCGCCAAGGAGCCACAAATCGCCAAAACTTCGTAAGGTAGGCCCTCAATCTTAAACAATTCTTGCTTGCGATGGTTAAAGGAAATGATTATTGCATTCTCAAAGGCCTTCATTTGCAAATGAAAAGCTCCACTCTGCTTTGGTTTAAAATTGTAAAAATGGCTAGGGTTTATATGTTGTTTTAAGGTATCCCCTTATTATCATTTTCTCCCCATTTCCCATTTCTTATTCCTTGCCATTCCATGTAAATTTCCCTTCCAAATTTGTGAAAGAAACCTAAACTCTACCCCTTTTCCCTAAGAAATCAAAAATCAAACCCTAAACCCTACCTTCCATAACATCCTTGCAAATGAAATTGTATGATGATGTTGATGTCATGATTCCTCTCTTTAACCCCTGTTTCATATATTTTTCCCAATTTCCCTTCCAAGTCTCCCTTCCCTAACATTTCCCTTGTGCTACTTGTCCCCTTGAAACAACATTTCAAAACAGTTAAAACAACAGATTTCAAAGCAGAAGCAGCAGTACATTTCAGTCACTTTGCCCCTGAAACCATGTCAGAAACCGAAACCGACTATGAGCAAAGTGATGATCGTGAGTCAACACCAGAAGTTGAGCCTGCTCCGGAACATGAAAAACCACTATTGGGCCCGAATGCACGTATGCAAGGCAAAAATGAAGGTGCTCCAAAGGCGGTTGGCCAAAGCACAAAAACGAAGAAAAAGGTCTGACTCCCTCCACATCTTCGCTGAGGCTTTCTTGAAGGAGCATGGCACTAAATAACTCAGTCCCAACACAAATTCCAAGAAATTTTGAGCATTTTGGGTCATTTTTGTTTTTTCAGGCAAAAAACAAGTTTTGTCCCCTCAACGGGTCTCACCCCCCGCGCGACCCTTTCACTTGGCAACTCTATTTTAAAAAAACTCAACATTTCTGGATTTGGCATGAAATGTTACACATGCTCACCCATTTCCAAGAGATTTTATGAAGTTTTGGGCCTCCTGAAAGTCAAAAAACAAGCAAAAAATGACTTTCTGCCACATTTTTGACACACAGAAAGTAGTCTTGGGAGATTGCAGTTTTGGAGGGGCCAATGACAACCAAATTCAGAAATTCCAGTTGGGTTGGAAAGTAGACTCACAGAACTTTCTAGCAAGCCTACTCTTGCCTCATTTGGACACCCGGAAGTTCCCCAAAAGTGCTCTCAAAGGTGCGTGACCTGTCAGGATTTGGCGCGCGACCCGTCAGGCAAATTGCTCAGGATTTCAGCCTACAGCTCAGCAAAACACAGTTTTGATTGTGTTTGACTTTTTGGATTTCATTTTTATCCTACTTGTTGTAAATGATGTAAATTTATGACACTTTTACACTTATGTATCTATTCTAGAAGATTCATTCATGAGATGGGTGAAAATTAAATGAATGGATTGGTTTCCTAGTTTATAGAGGTAAGTTGTTTTGACTGCCTAGTTTTCAGTGCTTAGTTTAGAATTGGTTGAAACAACTCCTAGGATAGTGAGCTCGACCCCTAGAGGCAGGTAAAGATGTTAGATGATCTATATTATGTACTTTCTTGCTCATTTTCATGGTTGGACTCTTGAGGGAGAAGCTCTTATTGTATTACTCACTGTATCTCTGCAATTTTTGGCAAAGGAAGACTAGGGTTTTGCAGTCCTTTTTGGGATTCTTGTGGTCACATGTATTGATGGTGTGTTTCTCTTTGTACTTTTAAGTGTGTTATGTGAATCATTTCCTTACTTTTCCTTCTGCAAATTAGGCAAATGAAGTGTTAAAGTAGAATTCATGATTGTCATGCTCTGCTTTTAAGTTTGCTTAATATCAATGTTTTCAACTGTTTAAGGGGAATTCAAGGTTATTGCTTGCTCTCCTTAACTCCTCACTGGTCATTCTCATCCATCCATCTCTATTAAAGGCATCAATACTGTTTCCTACCTCACCCCAAAGAACCCCTTGCGAAAACTGTGTCCAATCCCCGCACCTAAAATTGCCATTTCCCCAATTTTCCACCAAAAACCCTAAAAATCCCAAATCAACCCTTTTGATCAGTTTACTAGCCTAAAATCAGTGTTACCCTATTGGTTATCTCGCCCATTGAAGATATTTATCGAGATAGACCGGAGAGAGCCCTCTCCTGCCCCGTAGGGCTAGCTACAAGGCTAAGTGGTTTGATGTTGCCTTGACGTTTACCTTTCTCAGCCTGAGGTGAAATTTCAAGCGCTAACAGCGCCCACTGATGTTCCTATTCTTGCTATAACTCATTCGTTTGTATGTCAAACTTCATGTTCTTCCTGATTTGCTTCTTTAGCACATGCAACTCCTTTGTTCCACCTTCTACCTTCATGCGATCTTCGTGTCACGCCGTCACTTCATAGCCAAAGTCTCCAAAGCTGCTTTCATCATCAATCGACCTGCTTTAGCTTGCAACCTTGTTTCGCCTCCATGATGTCAACAACCCTCCTCTTGCATTCATTTCATTTTGTATGATGTCCTGTTGTTCATGATGCTACTCATTGTGATGTTGCTATTGTCATATCTTTATGTCCTTTCCTACGAACAACTTGATGTCTTCGTGGGTAGGCAAGTCCATGGACACTTGATCGACCACATTCCCAAGTGTGCTATGAATGATGTATTCATCTCTGCTCACCTGGAAACCATTGTACATGCACTGCTAAGAGGCAGATGAACACGTGGGATACCTGGAGACATGGCAACACTCATGGAAAGCAATCTGTGAGTCGAAAGCCAAAATGAACATGAGAACTGACTTGCAACATACCTGGGTGCACGATCATGAAGGTTGCGCAATTCGGTCGGGAGGTCGGGAGACACACTTCCAAGACTTCACAAGGCAAAGTCTAGGTTATTGGGAGACTGGCTGATTGTTGGAACTACAAAATGCATAGTCCAGTCTAGCTGTTGACTGTTGGGATTGCGTAATGCACAATTCCAACTGGGAAGAACTACTCACCTAGGGGTAGATTTGTGCAATTTCTTGGGTGAAGCAACCATTGTCCTCTAGAAATGAAGAAAACAATCCTAAAGGCCAGTGTAAGGCAGGAAATTGCAAATCTAGAGAGGAAGGTGAGCCTTCCTTTCCTAGGTTGCACAATGCAACCTTGGTGAAGGTGCAACCCAAGCCAAGGTTAGCCCGACTCCTTGACGGGCAACTAAAAGCAAGTGATTCAATGAATGCATGGTGACACAAAGTGATAGCACAAGTGATTAACAGTGCATGCAAAACATGAATTGAAGATTCAAAAAAATAGATCAACATGCATGTGGGTGAGGCAGTTCGTGGGTTGGGCGATCGTCCATGCAAAACAGTTTCATGAATGCGAAAATAGTGAGATAGCAATGAAAACTGAAACAGATCTAGGAAAAAGTAGTATACATGCAAACGACAGAAAGCATTCAAATAAATCAAGAAAATAGTACTCCCACAAGAGAAAACACAAAAAACGATAGAAATGCAGCACAAGGCATGGGAAGCGAGATTACCCTAAAACAACCAAGTTGAATGTGTCGACTACTTCTATATGTGATGTGGGATGTTAGAGCTACAAATTTGATGTGAGGAATGAGCTTTGCAACATTTGGTTGATGTGTTTTGATAACATCGAGGTTGTGACGTGCATGCCATAGATAGAGGGGAAGCGACACTTGTTGGGAGGTTTCTGAATTTCTCCTTGCATGTAACCTCCAACTGCTAAACATTGATCCTTGAAATAAGGGATGCCTTTGCATGTTGCCTTGGGAGAAGCATCCCATGCATGCAATTCTGTTTTTCTCAATCCCTTAGGGAACTGGTCAACTCATCTCCACATGCAAGACACTGCTCGACTGCTGGAGAAAAATGTGCATTTCTGGCTGGGAGCTGAGCTGACCACCCAGGAGGTTTTCTATTTTGAGGCAAGAGTAGCTGACTTCTACTTATATTTGCACAAATCCTAGGCTGAACAACATGCTACTGGGAAAATTTGTGCAAATCCTACTTGGGAGGGTTGGTTGACAGGATTGTGCAATCCTGGAGCCCAATAGGCTGTCAGAGAAGATTGCAAAATTCCTGGAGGGAAGGTTGGTTTCCCTCTAGGAATGCACAATTTTCAACGGGAAGCTACTCAGCCTACAGCTAGACCAAGTCCTGGTGAGCAGCCTGTGAGGTGAATGGACCAACTGTGTTCGATAAGCTACCTTTGTGCGATGAAAACTCATGAAGGTTGAGTACTTGATGAAGCAAGACAAAGTTTTGTGCAAGGTTGGTAGGAAGGCTCCAAAACAGGCTAAGGAAAAATTTTGGAGGGTGGTTGTAGCTACTACAACACTTGGCAACACACTAGTTAGAACTCCAGCTCTCTGAATGGACCTTGTTCATGAAAAGAAAGTCTAACACCTCTGGAAGTATTGTTCAGCTTTTAACTCATCTTGGCTTTGCACTAGCTTGATGTAAGGTGTAGCATCTACCCGAATCTTCATTGATTGACACACATTCCAAGCCAAGGCAACACAACTATTTTGTTTGGGGTTGAGGGTTATATAGGCACACAAGCAGTATAGTCGTCAGAGTCTTAGTTTAATCTCTGGTGCTACTCCACTACCAGCAGGCTTGGACACTACCCCAATGGAGTCACATAGGAACACAAGCATGGCTCCGCTGCAAGTGAGCCTGGTCACTACCCCGACGGAGTTACTTGCATCACCTACTTGCGCAGGAAGCCTTTCTCTTCTTTTTCCTTATTCATTTTGCATTTTGAATTTTTTTGACTTTTCATTTTTTTCATTTTTGAGTGTGCATAGGACTTATTCATTTTAGAGGTAGAAGAGGGATCCAACTTATTGGGAGCAGAAGAGGTTGTTGCAGTAGAGAAGTAGTTTATTGTATCTCTAATGTGCTTGTTAAGGTTTTCCCCCTCACATTACTCTACTTGAATGAGCTGACAAGGGTTAACCCAAAAACAATTGAATAGAGAAGGTGACACTAGTTAGCGCACAAGCGTTATGTTTTCACCAATGTTCACTTCGAACAGTACATATTTTCCTTCAATGTATCATGGACTAAAAGTAACAAACTCATCATACAGAGGCAAGATCACAGAGAACCAAGTAGTGATCACTATACAAGCCCTCTTGTACTTTACCCAACTCACTACAAGAGTCATAGATGGTTTCATGGAAAACTAACTTATGAATGAAACAAACGAACGAACTAATAATCAACAAAACAAAGCAAGAGTGGAAGCGAAAATGAAAGTGAAGAAAGTAAATAAACAAGCAAGAAAACACATAAGCCAACAAAGCATGTAAGCAAACAAGCATGAAAGATAACAACTGAAAGAAAATACGAATACTAATTCTACACTAAGGGTACCATGGGCTTGATCACGTGAATTGATACTTCCAATGCAGCCACCGGCGCATTGGTAGACCCATGTTGGTGAAGTCTCAATCTGCAAGCAACCCAGTTGTGTGAACCAGCAAGAAAGAAAGATATAACAATGAAGACAACCAAACTTCATGTTTCAAGGTGCCCACGAGAGATAAGTGAGTACATGTGCATGATGGGTAGTCCCTCGACTTATCATGGTGCTCTATGACACTACATGCAACTTTGAAGCATAAGCACACTATTGACTATGACATGCAAGCAAGCGAAAGAAACAAGGATAACATGCGTCGCACACGAGTTCTTGCAATGTAAGACTCCTCAAATGCATGAGAAATGGGATCATGTAGTTCGAGTGGAGGAAGTAAAATCTAAGTGTTAGATTGATCTTGAGTGCATATAGATGAGTGATGAGGAGCCTTGAGTGTTTGAATAATTTTCTTATCATAAACCAACCTCACGAAAACAAAGTCCTGACATAACCATCAGCTCGAGATGAAGTTCCTTGACGATCTGTGGTGTTTCGACTTTGTTGACAGATGGATATTTGTAGACCAATGGCTTAGATGGATTAACAATGAGTGAATCAACATCGTGGTTGGATGATGAGGTGAAGAGATCACAACAACCAAGAACAGATAATTCATGATTTTGGTCGGCATCCTCATGAGTTGATGAATCACACAGTGGGGTAGATGATAAGGAAGGATGTTCACCCTCTGTGTTTGCAGAAAGAGAAGATGAAATATCAAGTCGATTTTCAATGAATGATTGGTCCTCTCCATTGTTGGATGATTGGATAACATACGATGTGTCCTGCAAAAGATCAACAATGGGTGCATCCATGGATGAAGACACACATGCAAAATCATGGATGGCAGGTTCACCAACGATGTTATGAAGGAATTGAGGGGGATAGGATGGAAGGGAGTCATCCTTCAATGAGCGTTCATTCTGAAACTCCCACTCATACTATTCATGAATGACAATGCATGTTGGTTGTGGAACACCACCTCCATCAGTGGGTTGTTCCTCGTTCACAATTAGTGAAAAGTTCGAAATGGAAGAACACAAGACAACATCATTGGAGGAACTCCCAGGTGAGAAGACAGAGGTCATATAAAATAATGCATATGAGAACTCGAAGGACTCACAACCAAATCTGCGCAAAAATTGAGTGGAGTGATGTTGGGAGAGTGTAAATAATGAACAGGTGTACAAGAATGATCCTCAACATCAACGGGCAATGGTGGAGTTGTTGAATGAGAGGGGGGTAGACAATTAGTTGGGACAATGCTCGCTCCCACAGGAGATTACGTAGGTATATCAATGAAGAATGTTAAGCGAGGCTTGATATCACACTTCCTCTTGGGACGGGCATATTTCTTAAGGCAATACTCAAATCAGTCCCAAAGATAAGCAAACTTCATCTGTCTCCTCAAAGCTTGAAACTGCAAGTCAAGGACGCACTACCAAAAATCAATAATGGATTCATGCGGAACCCTCCATTGCTATAATGGTTTTCGGTCAAGATGATTTGCATCAAAATTATAGAATGTGTCTTCAATAAGATCATAGAAGTGCTCACATGAGTGCACAATGTCAGCCGGTAGGTTGAGAACCAAACAAAATGGAGATTTTCGAAGTGTGTATACAAGCAGCAAATCAGCCTGTTCATCAGTAAACTCATCTTCCTCATAAATCATGGAAAGACATTTATGTAAGTACTCAGCCCTAGCCACTTTGCCTTAACCATCATATGTGTCAGTGGAAAAGAGATTGAAAAGCTTCCCTAAGATGGAGACATCTTCACAATTCAAAAAACACCTGGGGGGAAGAAGAATGCAAGACTCCATGAAAGGTATGCAAAGGTTCAAAACTAAATGAGAGGATACTGCTTGTCATGAGATGCTCCTTCTATCCCAAGAAATGTTGACAGTGTTGGACCAGCCAACATGTCAAGGGGATCTCCCTGGTAAGAAGTCCCAATTAGACCTCAAATCATTTGGTGTAGGAGTCCCAGTAGTGGGTCGTAAGGTAATGCCTTGAATGCGATGTCACACAAAGGTAAGTAAGATAACTCTCTCAATAACAAGGGTGTGACTAATGCACTGAGTAAAGGAAGGTGTATGAGAGGTTCCAACACTTCAAAGGGAGAGGAAGGTGAAGGTGAGTTCCAGGTTGAAAGGGATCAGTCCCAACTCGGCTAGGAATGCACCACACAAAGGAAATGCACAGATTCTGGTAGAGCAGTCCACTTGGATGTGGCAGTGACATTATACAAGGTAAGATAACACTAAAATCACTCATGAATAAATCTAAGACGAGTGTGACAGTTGATATAGCAAGGTTCATGAGAAAGGCATGTCTGATGTCTGGTAGAGAAGCTGACATGGATGGTGACAACGTTAACAACATATGCAAGACATTAACAAAAAGATTCATATAATTTCATGTGAATTCATTAACACACAACTACGTAAGTTAGAAAAAATATATTGTTAAGGCAACCAGAGCAGTCTAAATACAATAACAACATATGCATGAAAATGTGTTCGCTCTTATTATATAAAGAAGTGTAAGTGACAATCATACAATACACCATGTAAACATGCTAATACCAACAGTGGAACATTATATCCACATCTGCCTACTCCTCCAAAGAGATGTACTAGCTCTAAGCAGTGGAGAAGCTAAGGAACGTTACAATACTGTCCAAGCCTTCTTCAAAATAGTCTTAGTAGAAGCTTGGCTGATCAAAATCTCTTACAATGAGTTATGAGGGACTGTTTATAGCAAAGGGTGGGGTGACCCTTGACATTCCCCTTTGTGACAGTTCAACTACCCTCATGACTCTTCACCTACTCTATGACTGTTACATCCAACCATTGACACTTGACTTACACTTGACATGACTCAACATTATAATGCACATGTACTCATGTGAGACAACATGAATTGAGAAAGCCTTGTAAGGTATCACTAACACTCGGTCCGTTGTGATGAGACCAACTATTTGACATGCTTGTGATGGTGAAGGTGGTGAGATAATGTCAAGCTTGGTCATCCGTGATGGTGTGCATGCACCCCATGGTGACATCTTTTTGAAGCGAACTCTTACCTCTGTTGCATTGGTTCGACCCCTTCATCCAACTCGTCTACTAACATGTGCATGGTCTTCTTAGGTGTGGTTGAACCATCAACACACTGATGCATGGTTCCCATAATGATCTTCAACTGTGTACTAGTGGTCATGCGCATAAAATTGTTGAGGTACATGTTCAGCTCCAGTTGGACTTGCTTCTTATCTTTACCTTGGTGAATGTGTTGAATGGGTTGGATTACATGCGCGCACTCAATGACATGCATGCTTCCAAATCCCTTTTATACGATCAACCAAAATTCTCACCATGCCTACTTTGTGTCAGCTGCTGGGATGGGTCCTTAACTTGTACGGGTGCAGTTTCATCTATGACTGCATGTTGCACCCACTGCTATTCCTATTCCTATTGCAACTCATTCGTCTATTTTTGAAGCTTCATGTTCTTCCTAAGTTGCTTCTTCAGCACATGCAACTCCTTCTTTGTTCCATCTTCTGCCTTTGTGCGATCTTTAGGTCACGTCATCACTTCATAGCTGGAGTCTCCAAAGTTTCTTTTATCATCAATGGGACTGCTTGAGCTTGCAACCTTGTTCCACCTCCATGTTGTCAACAACTATCCTCTTGAATTCATTGCATTTGGTATGCTTTCTTCAGCTATTGTTCATGATGCTTCTCATTGTGATGCTGCTGCTGTCATATCTTGATGTCCTTGTCTATGAATAAGTTGATGTCTTTGTGGGTAGGCAAGTCCATGAACACTTTATCGACTACATCCCCAAGTGTGCTCTGAACAGTGTCTTCATCTCCGCCCTCTTGGAAACCATTGTACACATACTGCTAAGAGGAAGATGAACACCTGGGATACTAGGAGACATGGAAACACTCATGGGAAGCTATCTGTTAGTCGAAAACCAAATTGACCATGACAAATGACTTACAAAATACCTGGGTACATGATCATGAAGGTTGTACAATTTCGGCGGGGAGGTCAGGGGACCGACTGCAAAGACTGCACAAGGCATAGTCTCAGTTGTTGGGAGACTAGCTGACCACTGGAACTGCGCGATACACACTTATCCCATTCCTTTTATTTTTTCATTCAACATGGAGATATGCTTGCTTTATATATTTGATGAAGTTAAATGAGATGTACCAATCCTTACCCTAAGTTGAAGGGTGGTATATTGTCTTAAGATGTTTGAAAAGAGGGGAAATGACTAGGTTTTTTTAACCTCGAGATTAGCATGTGCAATTTAAGGGTTAAGATCCATTTCATTTTTATTAGGGAGTTTTCAGTGATAGGTGCATCGGGTTTCATGTTGGTTAGGGTTCATTTCAGAGGAATGTTCACCAAAATTTGAGGAAAATTTTATTACTAGTAGTTTACCTATTTTATAGGAGCCACAATTCCAAGGCCTACTTTTGATTGCTAACCGTGTATCCTTGGTCTATGTGAGATCACATTGTGAATGATATTTTTCTGGGACATGCCAAAATTTTCATGACATTGCTATTTTTAGGATTTTAGCAGTTCTAGTTTTAGGGCTTGCATGTTGATCTTGAGCATATATTTGGGTTTGTTGTAGTGAATCCGATGAGGCTATTTTTATCAACATCCAAGATGCTTCTATTTCTAGGTATGCTCTAGCTAGCAACGGTCTCATAACACAGTAGGAGTTACCTTCATTTTCCATATTTCTTATCTTTTAGGATTCATGATGTTATTTTTGACATGGTTATATTTAGCATTTCTCATTGTGGTAGGTATGGGTTCTAGTCTCATGGTTCTAGTGTGCAATAATTGTGCACATGGAGGTGTTCTTTGTGTGACATATGTTAACAATTGAGAGGGTTTTCACTTGAGGCATGCTAAGCATCTCAACCTCCAAACCCTAATTTGACCTCCTTTGGTATATTTGGTAGTTTGGTATGTTTTTCCAACTTAATCTATATCCTCTTCTCATGGTTTGAGTTATAAATTTACTAGTAGATGATCCTTTACTGATTTTGGCCAACTAAAATTGTAAATTGACTTGCTATCTTTGGCTAACTAAAACCCAAGTTTGACTTGTACTATCTTTAAAAAACTTAGGTCGGCCTTATTTATATTTAAAATTTTGGTTGAAAGTTTGCATGAGGCACAATCATTCAAGGGAGGTCAATGGGCTATTTTATTCTTAGCAACATGAATTCAGAGAGTGAAACTAGCATTTGAAATATGCATGCAACTTTTCTAGCCTCAAACATTCAACTTGGTTTATTGGCATCTTCTGGGTGTGAGTTCTGTGAATTCCAATCAATAACTAAGCGTAGGCCTGTTAGAGCATGTTATTGCATATACTTGGGTGTGTTACTGAACTAGTGAGAGGAGAAATGTTATAATGGATTTTAATTAGCATCTTATGTACGTAATTATAAATGAGAAACAAAAAAATTTTAGTGATCAAGAGTTGTAGTAGCTTATTTAATTCTATATAGTAGGTGTACCATCTAAACAATAGTCTTTGAGTTAAGGAACTAATAATAAGAATGTTTTCCACTAGATTGAGGTCAAAACAATGAGATGACAATAGTATTTATAGCTCTTTGAGTCTCATGGTTGAATAGTTGTCTTGTTACAGTACTCTGGGTGCCCATAATTGTTATTCATCCTTTTCCAGCCATTTTCATTGTTTCCCTCACTACATGCACTGTTAGTTATGTAGCCAATGTCGTATTCATCACTATGATGCAAACAATATTTTGATTAATATACAAATAAGGTTTGATTATGCCATGTCTTTATAGCTCTTTCAGTCTTGTTGTTGAATAATTGTGCTTTTTTACAGTGTTGTGGGTGCCTGTAATGCCTTATTTTGATTCTACATTCATTTAAGGTGCATTTTGGTTTCCTTTTCATCATTCATAGTTGTAGTTCACTAATGAAATTGAATCTCCCTCATATTATTTGACTGAGTTTTCCTATGCCCTTGGTTCCTTGCATGCATCTCGATGACAAATATTTCATGTGTTGATCACTTTGTGTTTTTACACATTTTTCTTAAGTTGTTGACAACATACCATCACTAAGGACAACCCCTTGTGACTGTAAAGGCACCAGTTCAAAGGGAAGAGTAATTAGCAAGTGATCTTAGGCTAATTTCTTGTAGTTATTTTGTAGAGATAATAGGTCTTAAAAATATTCCTCTCGTTTTGTCTTTGAAAATAGTGTATTGAAGAATAAATTAAATTTACCCAGTTACTACTATCTGAAAACCTTTATTAGGTGGCACTATGGCAATTGTTTGAGGTAAATTTAATCATCATATTAGCCATCCAAGACCTTACATTGATGATAGTTTTTGGAAAATAAAAACAACTCATTTTTCATAGTAGTGGATTGTGACTACTATGTCATAATGAATTTTCATATGACTAAGGTGTTTCTTTTGTGCTTCATAACCCATTGATAGTTTTCTCTTGGCTCACTAAATAGGTAAGCATGTCTTCAATTGTGGGAGGCATTGTATGAACATGATGTAAAAACATAAAAATATCCTCGAGAAATTTGGAGATTGGCATTGACAGGTATAACATCAACAAGATCACATTTCAAAATGGCTTTTTCATTATTATGTTAGATACACAAAGTAGTTATTCTCGACCTTTCACTTGGTTTTTTCTTTATCTATCATATCCTATGACAGTTACTAGAATGGCCCTGACTCCAACGACTTCTTAACATTGTATGAATTTGTTCCTAAAACTAAAATTAGTATCAATTGAATGCCCATTTAAGTTTAGATAATAAAGTACAATTCAACCTTACCCATCAATGGAATATATAAAATAGTTTTTTTTCATGTTTGGAAAAGTTAAAGTAATATGTTCCTAACTACAATAAGAATATTTTCTGAGTTGGTATCTAAGAATAAAAAATGAATTCTCAAGCATTAAGGTATTCTTTTATTAATGGCTATTTCTTGGCATATAAATATCTCTTTGCCTCTCTCCTACATAAAAGAACTATTGGAAGATCTAATAATACCTTAAATTTTGTAAAATCACCAAGGTCTAATATTACATGTTCGTCCTTGCCTAGGTCTAATAGACTTTGTAGGATGGTTGGAATTTATAATGATGTTGCTTTGGGGTTTTATTTTTGTCATTTCAAAGGAATATAAACAATAAAATTTGAATAGAACTATTATGTTTGATTTAAAATTGTTGTATAAGAGTTGTCTAGATTGCATTAACTAATATGGTAAATTTTGTATTCAAGCCTTAGATTTCATATTTTCTTTATAAAGTCTAACATTGACTCTAAGACTAGAATATATAGTTATTGATCAAGCACCATTTGGCGAAGTTGCGCTATTTGTAAAACTTTTGAAATTGGGAATATGTAGTGGTGTTGGCTATGAAGGTCAAATGGAGGCCCTAAATCCTAGTGGAAAAATGTTATGAACACTTTCATGCAAAAATATGTGCAAGTCTAGCAAGTCTCATTCAAGTATCCATGTTGATTGCCACTAAAGTAGTCTTGGTTTCTAGGATAAAGAAAGCAAGAGATTGGTTTATATTGAGAGTGTGGCATGTAGAAATTTGAAAGTCTAGCTTTTGACTTTGCAGACCCAAGGAAACCATGGGCTGGTTCATGATAGGTTTTTTTGATATAGGAAATTTAATGTTTATTATACTTTCTTGCATGAACTCTTTGGAGATGGTGGTCGAATTGCAATTCAAACACAAGGTTCAACGAACTAATTCTTTTGGCTCAACACGTGTTGATGTGTATCAAAATATAACTTTTGAGGTGAGGTTATAATATTAGATATCTACAATTTTACAACCTTTACATTTATTTTCTTAATGTCATGAAAATGTGGCCATGAATTGTGGATATATTCTTAATTTCTTATGACATATCGATCATCATAATTTATGTCAAGTTGGATTGTTTGATGTTGGTGGAGCGGGAGTAGCGGAGCGGAGCAGATAGGGTTTCTCAGTGAAAAGAGGACGAATCAAATGGAGAATGGCATGGGAGGGAGATCAGCTCCCTCCTACAATGATGTAGTGGCTAGTGGAAGTGAACCTCCATCTGGAAATAGTAAAAATGATATTAACTTCAGAAGCTGGGACAGAGAAAAGGAAACATACGGGTCCAGAACAAAAGACAATAGTAGCACAAAGGACAAAGAGGAAGAAGACAAAATTCTGGGCCCAAGAGACAAAAAAAACAAAAAGGACCCTGCAAACCAAAAGCAGAAATCACTCCTCGAGTAATAGTAAGTGATCCTGCTACAAGAGAATAGGGAACACATGGGAACCTATGCCATTATCTGTAAATTCGTGGGACTATGGCCCACTGAAAACGCCTTACAAACATGGATCAAGTATCATTGGAAGCCCAAAGGGAGCATACACCTACATCTTGGGTCAAAAGGATTCTTTACAGTAGTGTTCTCCACCATTGAAAATAAAGATAGAATATTCGAAGGAGGACCCTATTTTTTTCTGCAGCAGGCCTCTATATGAGACCTTGGAAAATGAACTTTGTGCAAAAAAGGGAGACTTTCTCTTTAGTTCCTATGTGGGTAAGGCTCTACTCTCTACCTCTTGATTATTGGCAAACTGAATTGTTGGCTGCGATTGGAAATAAACTAGGATGCTATATCAAATCTTCTGAAGCCACAAGAGGGAAAAAATATACCTCCTTTGCTAGAATCTGTAGAAATGGATCTATCAGGGGCTCTCCTGGATGAAGTTATCTTAGATGTTTTGGATGAGGAATGGGTGTAGGAAGTAGACTATGAGCATATACCCTTCAGATGCCGCAGATGCCATGAACATGGGCATTTGATAAGAGACTGCCCTCTCAGCAAAGAAGATCACAAAGAAAAACTTAATACAATGAAGGACAGTGATAACTTTCAGAGAGTGGCAAGTAGAGGAAGGGGGGGGGGGGGGAAGGGGAACAAAACAACCACATGCTGAAGGGAAAAAATGAAGTTAGAACAAGTTTAAAGTACTCAAAGACCCTGAAGAAAACACAAGAGAAAATCAAGAGCAAGAAGCCACAAGAAGTGAAAATGACATGGAAATGGACCAGGAAATGATTCAAAGTGAAACAGATCTAGAAGGACACGAACTACAAGAAATCCTTGACAAGGAAAATTTGGATCTGGAAGGATTTTTGATGCAAGGAACCAAAGGAGGAATAGAATCACTGCCTCAAGACGAATGCAACAAAATACAATAGTTATTTTTATGGAAAACTCAAGAACAATGATGGGAGATAGGTAAAAACATCCACAAACAGGAGCACAAAGGGGTGAAAACAATGAAATTAATTCCAGGATTAGCCACTAGAAATCCAAGAAAGAAAAGAGGCAGAAAAAAGCAAAATGAGCTCTTGATGGAGTGTGGAAAGATAATGATAGATTCAAGTAAGATGAAGGATCTAACCAGTTACTCCTTTACAAATATTTAATTATGAATTTCGTTTCATGGAATATCAGAGGTCTAGGCAGTAAAAGAAAACAAGGAATGCTAAGCAACAGAATGATACTAGCAATGCCGGACATATTTTTTATTCAAGAAACAAAATGTTCCATTCAGAAAATAAAACAAATCCACAAGAAGTGGCTCAATAATTTTGAGTTTCTAGAAGCGAAGCAGAAAACATAGCATGGGGAATTCTCACTCTTTGGAACCCTCAAAAAATCATTATAGTAGATGCAGAGGCAATGAGAAATTACTTATCAGCTATTATTCAGCCTATGTGGATTTCAGAGACCTTCCTGGTTACGAATGTCTATGGTCCACAGAGAATAGATGAAAAGCTTAGTTTCTTGAGCTCCCTGGTTGATCTCAGAAGCATACACAAAGAGATCCCTTGGGTCCTTGGAGGAGACTTTAATATGATTAAATCTCTTTTGGAGAAGAAAGGAGGCACCAGGATCCTCAGTAAAGATGCAGTAGGATTCCATTCTTTCACAGAAGACATGAATATGGTTGACTCAGAGCTGCAAAATAGTCTTTTCACTTGGAACAACAAAAGAGGAGGTAATGCTCAGGTTGCCTCCAAGTTAGACAGATTTTTGATCTCCGAGGATTTGATGTTCACAAATTCGGAAATTGCTGCAAGTGTTCTCCCTTTTTGAGGCTCTCATCACTGGCCGATTCAATTAGAAATCAAGGGAATTGATGCTCCTAAGAACCGACCCTTCAAATTTGAAAATATCTAGCTCTCCCACCCAAACTTCATTAGCAACATTGAATAATGGTGGTCAGAAGATCTTCAAGTGGAGGGATCCAAAATGTTTATCCTGCACAAAAGGCTAAAGCACATAAAAAACAAACTCAAAGATTGGAACAAGAAGGATTTTGGTAACATTTTTGCAAATAAAAAATCCGTCGAGATCAAAATGCAGGAACTAAACCAAGCAATGATCGCTGAAGGTTTTGATAAATCCAAAAAAGAGAAAGCAGAAAAACTCAACCTTGATTGGGAGAATTTAAGCAATCACGAGGAAATTTTTTGGAGACAAAAGTCTAGAATCCAATGGCTCAGAGAAGGGGAACGGAACACTAGGTTTTTCCACCGGTCCACCATAGCCAATAGAAAGCACAATAGAATCTCCCCTATTTTGAATGAAGATGGGGAGCTTTAGACCACTCACAAGAACATCGAAGTTGTGATGGTTCAACATTTCAGAGGCATCGCCAATGAAAATAACCAAGACAAAGACCATTACATCAAGGAAATAATAAAGAATGTCCCCAGGATGGTGTCTAGAGAAGATAACTTTAACCTGAACAAACTTGTTACTGAAGCAGAGGTTAATACAGTGATCAAAGAGATGCGGAATGGCAAAGCTCCAGGTCCAGATGGTTTTACTGTGGACTTTTTCAAAGCTTGTTGGAATATTGTCAAACAGGATATTGTGGATGTGGTTGAGGACTCCAGAAGAAGTAGATCCATTCTAAAAGCCCTAAACACCTCCTTCATCTCCCTGATCCCCAAACAGGACTCTGCCCTAACCCCGGATAAGTTCAGACCCATTGCTTTATGCAATCTTGTTTACAAAATCATTTCCAAGATCTTGGCCAACAGACTCAAACCACTGCTGCCTTCTTTAATTTCTAGGGAACAGTCGGGTTATGTGGAAGGAAGGAAAATCCTGGATAACATCATTCAGGCCCATGAATTGGTTCACTCTCTCACCAGAAAAATGCAAGCAGGTATGATCATGCAATTAGACATAGCAAAAGCATATGATAAGGTGAGCTGGTGTTATGAAACCAGCTCAAGAAAAGATAGAAGAGATAGATCAACGCCTTAGAATTCAGCCTCTTCGAGGGGGAAACCTCCTTTACATTACATAAATGAACAATTCTTTGATGATTCAAATGAAAAAACCTCCTTTCTATATATAGGAGTCTAAGGAGTCACAATATAATCCAGCCGACCTAACAATAATAATATAAAGCCACAAAAATAACAATAGAGGGATTCTATGGGGCACAAAAATAACAATATGGGGGTAATAAGGGCACAACAATATAAATAAGGGGCATAACTATAATAGGGACCCAACATGCCCCTCTCCTTCAAAAAAAGTGTTGTCCTCAATGCTTGAGTAATTCTGGATACTTATGCATAAAATTCTCATCCTCCCATGTGGAATCTTCAGTGGATAAGTTCTTCCACTTGATAAGATACTCTGAAATTGATCGATTTCATAGCTGTCGAGTTCTTGTTTCTGTGATTGCTTCCGGTTCCAATATAATTTTTCCTTCCTCGTCAAGTTCTGGCAATATTGTTTGAATTGGGAGCTTGTCGCCTATAACCTTCTTTAAACATGAAACATGGAAAACTGGGTGCAATCGAGAAGCTGCAGGAAGCTCCAATTTGTATGCCATAGTACCAATCTTTTGCAACACCTTGTACGGACCATAATACTTTGGTGATAGTTTATTATCCTTCTTAGCTTGCTTTAGGGACATTTGCTTATATGGTTGTAGCCGTAGGAATACCCAATCACCTACATCAAAACTTCTTTCACTGCGATGTTGATCTACCTGTTGTTTCATTCTATTTTGTGCCAACACGAGGTTATCCTTTAAGAGTTGGAGGACTTGTTGTTGATGTTCGATGTGATGTTCCACTGCCTGAACATTAGAATTTTCTCTTAAATATGATGTGATGGATGGTGGTTGATACCCATAAAGTGCCATAAATGGGGTCATTTTTGTTGCTGTATGGAAGGAAGTGTTATACCACCATTCAGCCAGAGGCAACCATTTGACCCATTGTGTCTGTTTATCAGATACAAAGCAACGAAGATATCCTTCCAAACATTTGTTTACTATCTTAGTTTGCCCATCAGATTGAGGATGATAAGATGAGCTATGAGCTAACTGAGTACCAAGACAAGAAAATAATTTTGTCCAAAAATTTCCAGTGAAAATGGGATCTTTGTCACTTACAATAATCTTTGGGTTTCCATGTAGCTTTTGAACTGTTTCCATAAATGCAGTAGAATCTGTACTGGCTTTAAATGGGTGTGATAATGCACAAAAGTGTGCATACTTGGTAAGTCTGTCAACTACCACCATCATGACACTCTTTCCCTCAGACTTGGGTAAACCTGTGATAAAATCCATTGAAACCTCCTCCCAACGTTCGCTTGGAATGGATAAAGGTTGTAATAGACCTGGTGTCTTAATTGTTTCAACTTTATTTTGTTGGCAAACCAAACATTCTGCCACAAACTTTTGAATATCTGATTTAAGGCCATCCCAAAAAAAATCCTTCTTAACCCTGTGGTAAGTTTTTAAAAATCCCGAGTGCCCTCCTAAGGGAGAAGTGTGCAATTCCATAAGAATCTTTTGTTTTAGCTGGGAATTCTTACAAAGGTATAAGCGATCTTTGTACCATAACGAATCATTTTTCCAGCTAAATGTATCAGAAGTACTGGAATCTTGTTGTAGCTTTCGAATAAGTGCCCACACTTCTTCGTCATTCTTCCATTCCTCCCTTGCTTTGTTTATCCAATTTGGTTGGATAATAGAAATGGCACACAACAATGCTTCCACATCCTCATCCTTTCTTGAGAGTGCATCTGCCACCACATTTTGCTTCCCTTTTTTGTAGATGATTTCAAAGTCATAACCCAACATCTTTGTGACCCACTTTTGTTGCTCTTCAGAGGATAATCTTTGTTCCAAAAAGTATTTAAGGCTTTCATGATCCGTTTTTACCTTGAAGTGTCTTCCCATTAGGTAGGGTTGCCATTTCTTAAGTGCATGGACTATTGCCAACATTTCATTCTCATAAATAGCTTTGCTTAAAAACTTTCCCTTGATTGGATGACTTTCAAAAGCAATGGGTCTTTCATCTTGCATTAGAACAGCACCAATTCTATTTCCCGAAGCATCACATTCCACAATAAAGGTTTTTGTGAAGTCCGGTGTAGCTAAGACCGGTGCTTGGCACATTGCCTCTTTAAGATGTTCAAAGGCCTTTGTTGCTTCCGAAGTCCATGAAAATGAATCTTTCTTCAATAATGTTGTTAGAGGTGTTGCTCTTCTCCCATAATTCTTAACAAACTTGCGATAATACCCTGTCGATCCAAGAAATCCTCGCAGATGATTTATGGATGTGGGGATTTTCCATTCCTTAATGGCTTTAATTTTGCTAGGGTCTACCTTAACTCCTTCATGAGATACAATATGACCCAAATATTCCACCTCCTGGACTCCAAAGAAACATTTGGATCTTTTTGCATATAATTGTTTCTCCTCCAATAGTTGTAGCACCCTGTCAACATGTTCAACATGATCCCCAAGACTTGCTGTAGATTAGTATATCATCAAAAAATACTAACACAAATTTTCTAAGGTATGGTTTGAAAATTGAATTCATCAAACCTTGAAATGTTGAAGGTGCATTGGTAAGGCCAAAAGGCATGACCAAAAATTCATAATGACCCTCATGAGTTCTAAATGTCGTTTTTGGAATGTCTTCAATCTTCATTTTGATTTGATGATATCCCGAACGAAGATCCAACTTGGTGAAGTAAATTGATCCATGCAATTCATCCAGTAATTCATCAATGACAGGAATGGGGAACTTATCTTTAATAGTGAGCTTGTTGAGCTCCCTATAATCCGGACACATGCGCCATGATCCATCCTTCTTGTGTACTAATACTACTAGAGCTGAGAAAGAACTTTGACTCGGTTGAATTATACCAGCCTCTAGCATTTCTACAACCATACGTTCAATTTCACTTTTTTGGACATAGGGATATTTGTACGGCCTGATGTTTGGAGGAACACTTCCTGGAATCAGATGAATAGCATGATCATGATCACGCATAGGTGGGAGACCTTTGGGAGTCTCAAATACCTTGGAATGATTGTCCAGGACTTTTTGGAGATCTGGAGAAATAGATGATTCCAATGTGGAAACATCTAGCGAACATAATTGTGCAATTACACCTCTTTGTTCCTTTTTTAGAAGCTTAGTCATGCCATTAGAGTTTATTATCTTCCCTGGTTTCCCTGTAATACCCCTTAATTCAACTTCCTTTCCTTCCGTAGAAAATTTGATGAAAGGTTCTTGAAAATTAAAAGCTATTGTACCCAAAGATTGTAGCCATTGGACTCCTAGTACAACATCGGCACCTCCCATTGGAATGGAAAGCATTGGGCTAGTCAATACATATTCTCCCATGGATAGCTTGATATTATGGAACTTTCCAGAGCAATTTATTGTTCCTCCATTTGCAATCATCACTTGACACTCTGGTGCTGGATATAGGAAGCAATTCAATTCTTTTGCTACCCTACAATGAATAAAATTGTGGGTGCTTCCTGAATCAATCAACACTATTACCTTTTTCTTCTTGATTTGTCCTTCTATCTTGATGGTTTGAGGAGTGGTAATTCCTGCCAATGCATTACAAGATGTTCGGATTTATTTGTTCTTCATCTAGGCTTTGTTCCTGGAATATATCCTCTTCTTTTGACCTTTCTTGCTCCTTTTCTTCTTCCTCTTCACAATCTATGTAGAATAATTTCTTCTTAGCACACTTATGACCTTTTGTGTATTTGCTATCACAATTGTAACAAAGCCCTTTTGCTCTTTTTTCTTCCAATTGTTGTGGTGTCAACCTTGTAGGTTGTGGAGGACTAGGGGCAACAACACTTCCGTCTTTATATTTGTGAGTGGTATGCTTGCTAGTTGCCATAATTTTGCTTTCCATTTTTCTTGCTAACTTGAATGCCTTCTCTAATGAATCAGGTTCCCAAAGGCGAACATCATGTTGGATATTATCCTTTAAAGACCCTATGAACACATCAATCCTATGGTCCTCTGGAATATCTTTTACCCTTATGTTCAATTTTTGGAACTCCTCAATGTGCTCCATTATTGAACCCTTTTGTTTGAGACTTATCAATTGGCTAAAAAAAGTGTTTCTTTTTGTATCCTCATAATGTGCTATCAATTCTTCCGTAAAAATTGCCCAAGTGATAAATTGTTTACAAGAACAAAGCCATTGATACCATACAAACTGATTTGGTTCCAAATATACAGTTGCCATACGTACCTTTTGTGCATTTTGCACATTATTGAGATCGAAGAATTGCTCCATCTGTAATATCCATGTGGCGGGATCCTTGCCATCAAACTTCCTCATATCGATTTTTGGAATATGGTGATTCTTCGATCCAAAATTAGCGTCTATGGAATCATGATTAACTTTTCTTTTGTTCTCATCATGAGTTTCCTTTACTACCTTTTCACCATTAGTAAGTATTTCTTGTAGAAACTTTGTCAAATCTGTCTCCAAATCTGCCATGCTTCTCTTCAAATTTGTGTTCAAATCTATCTTCAAATTTTCCATCTTAGCTTCCATGCCATTCATCTTAGCTTCCACGCCATTTATCTTAGCTTCCACGCCATTTATCTTAGCATCTGTTAACTTTTGTGAGCGTGACATTTGTTGCACTTGTTCTTGTAATTTTGATATATCATGTAGCATTTCTTCCTCTTCTTCATGAGTCATGCTAGAGCTTTCAGGTTCCTTACTAGGTGTTCGCATTTTCTTTCCTCGGGGTATCAGTTACCGATAATAATGCTCTACTATGCCCTTTGAATTCCTTCAAAATAAATTTTCAAACCAAGCTTAAGCAAAAATTTAAAAAAAATATACACACCTTTTTTCACTTTGTAGGAGCTCGATATTTCCTCTGATGTATCTCTATACATTCCAATCATCTAGTTCTGAATTTGTGACCTGTAGTAGCTCTCTGTGTCCACTTTCCGATGACACCAGTTTGATCCAAATTGGATTCTCCAAGAAGGAGTTATGCACAATCTCCCAAGATGACCTGATTATAGACCTTTCCAGAAGAGCGAAGTTGTATGAAGTGCCACGTGTACAATTTTTGATATTTGGTTCTAAAAAAGATATACAAGAAACTACAGTCCATCCTCTTTCTGTAACTTCTTACTAAATTTCAATCTTATACCCAGAGAGAAAGTTATGGCAATTTTCCCCAGGTCACCTGTTTTGAATGTAATTCAGGAGTTTGCAAAAAAGACCAACTTCCTCCGATCATATCTCCGAAAATATCGCGCGAAAAGCTTTGAAATTCGGACCCAAGGTTCAGCACAATTTCTTCTCAAACGGGTTTTTTTGCGACTTCTGAAACGTCACAGAAAAAAAGTTATAGAGAAAATGCCACGATGACCTGTTTGGAGCAACGAAACCCTAGAATCCAAAGCTCTGATACCAAATGTTATGAAACCAGCTCAAGAAAAGATAGAAAAGATAGATCAACACCTTAGAATTCAGCCTCTTCAAGGGGGAAACCTCCTTTACATTACATAAATGAACAATTCTTTGATGATTCAAATGACAAAACCTCCTTTCTATATATAAGAGTCTAAGGAGTCACAATATAATCCAGCCGAACTAACAATAATAATATAAAGCCACAAAAATAAAAAAGAGGGATTCTATGGGGCACAGAAATAACAATATGGGGGTAATAGGGGCACAACAATATAAATAAGGGGTATAACTATAATAGTAATGGGGTAATCACTAGTATTATAGGGACCCAACAACTGGATTTACATCAAAAAGGTCCTTGCCGCTTTTGGATTTGACCATGATTGGATCAGATGGGTTATGGTTTTGGTTACTTCACCCAGCTTTTCAATTCTAGTGAATGGCTCGCCCTTGGAGATCTTCACTCCTTCCAGAGGCCTCAGGCAGGGAGACCCACTCTCCCCCTTTATTTTCATCCTTATGATGGAAGGATTGGGCGTACCATAAAAAAGGCTAAGGTTTTTGGAGAGATCAAGGGCCTTCAATTAATGGAGAATGGCCAAGCCTTAACTCATCAACAATTTGTGGATGACAACATGTTGTGGGGGATCCCCACAGTCAATGAAGCTATAGCGTACAAAAAAATCTTCAATAACTTTTCCTCAGCTTCATGTATGGAAGTCAATCTCTCCAAATCAATTTTTTTTTGTTTAATACTAACATTTCCATTCAAAGAAACATCCCTAGAATTCTGGGCTTCCAAAGGGAGGCCCTCCCTTCAAAGTATTTGGGTATCCCCCTCACGGATAAGCCAATGAGCAAGGGTATCTGGGAGCTGGTGCTCAACAAGATGCGGGACAAGATCAAAAGATGGACTTTTAGAGCACTGAACCTGGCTAGAAGATTGATTTTGACGAAGACTGTTCTTCAATCCATCCCTATTTTCTTTTTATCTGCCCTGGTAGCTCCCAAAGGGGTCTTGCATCAACTCAGGAACATTCAAAGAGACTTTCTCTGGGGAAAGGAGGAAACGAGAAAGAAATGGGCCCTTGTTTCTTGGGATAAAGTCTGTAAACCCAAAAGTCAAGGAGGCCTAGGCTTAGATGATCATGAGATTCTGAGTAAGGTTTTAGGAGCCAAACTCTGGTGGAGATGGGTTAAAGAACCAGGGGCACAATGGGATAAAACCTAGAAGGAAAAGTATGCAAGCTCCTGGAAAACGAATGATCTCATCAAAATGTCAGGGAACATAAAAGTCTCGCACATCTGGAATAAAACATGGGACAACAGAAGTGTAGTTCAGAACAACAACTTCTGGGAAATGAGAGGAGGAGAACAAGATCTTTTCTACGAAGATAAATGGCAGCAAGAAATGATGTTGTTGAGGGAGGACTTCAGGAGCATCAAGCAGGATACGGATTCCCAGGGTCTAATTAGAGTCAGGGATTTCTGGAATGCTCCTCAAGTCACTGCGAAATGGAGAAGCTGGAGGAAAATAGAAAGCAGAGGGGATGGCCCCATAAAAGAAAAAACAGAAGAACTCATGAACATTTTAGAACAACGTAAGATCTTGGTGGCAGAAGGGAAGGATCAATTAAGATGGGGGCAAAATAAAGAAGGCATCTTTAACATCCATGAAGCAAAGAAAATCATCCTTAATCTAGATACCTCTGGTTTGGCGAAGTCCTGGCAAAAACTTTGGAGCCACCAAGGGTGGATGAAGACAAAGCTGTTTATGTGGTTAGTTCATCACAAGAAAATATTAACTTGTGAAAACATTCAGAAGAGGGGGATCATGGGGCCATCTATATGCCTATTGTATGAGGCTCAAGAGGAGACAATGGAGCATATTCTCAACAATTGTACCTACAGCAACTGGTTATGGGATGCTTTCAACATAATTTAAAAAAAACAAACAGAGACAAAGGTAGCATCATTAACACCCTGAACAAGTGCAGAGGAAACTTTTTAGAGAATGAGATCCTTAATTTGGCCTGGACCTTAACTCCTAGCTTCATAATCTGGAATGTTTGGAAGGAATGAAATAAAATAATATTCAAGGATAGAAAAACTAATCCCCTTGGCCTAATGGAATTAATATTAAAGCAGATTAAGGAATATGTTTCCACCACTGTGCACAGCCATCCCCCGAATCCTCCCACTGCGCTGGAATTGAGAACTCTCAAGCAGCCAGGTTTGCAGGAAATCATCCTCCAAGGTCTTAGTAAAAAATCAAGAGTGTTGGAGAAGGAAAAGGATTTCATGCATCCTCCACCAAAAGGGTATCTGAAATGCAACATCGATGGGGCTTCAAAGAACAACCCTGGGACTGCAGGTTATGGAGGTGTGTTAAGAGATGAAGAAGGAAAAATAACTTTCACTTTCCACTGCCACCTAGGCAAGGCCACCAATAATATGGCTGAATTAATGGCTTTAGAACAAGGTCTGGAGCTGCTTAAACTCAATCATAGCTCGAATGTGCTCATCGAAGCAGACTCAGAGATCTCCATAAATGCACTGAAGAAAATCAACTATGGTGCAATGCCGGAAAGGGTCTCAAAATATTGGAGGCTCATTCAAGTGTACCAAAGAATCCAAAATCATCTACAGGGTCTTCAAATGGTTAGCTTCAATCATTTTCGGTGGAAGGCAAATAAACTGGCAGATCTACTAGCCAACCAAGGAGTGATTAATTCTAATTGCAGAATCGAAATGAAATGGCAGGAGATGCCTCCAAGTAGGCTAAAATCTATCTGTGATGCTCAAGCCGTAGAGGACAAGAAAATTTATCATCACTGGGCTTGAGAGGCAAGAAATTATTATTATTCATCACTTTTCCTTCTTTGAGGTAGTTTTCCTCTTCTTTCCTGGTTTCTTAGCAGATGGCGGGTTCAGTTTCTTAGCAGATGGCGGATCAGAAGTATTTACACAAGGGAGTCTTCGGGTAAAAGGTTGGATACATCCACCGGGGATCCCTAGTTTTGCTGGTTCAATGCAAATGTCAGTGGCACTGTGAAGATTGAAAGAGGTTTAGGGGCCGTAGAGAGGAGGGTGGCGATGGATTGGTGCATCGGGGAAAAAAGGGTCGATACTGTTCATGGTCAGGAGCAGAGGATTTCCGGCACACGTAAAACTAGTGTTCCTTCCCTTCTTTTCCCTTTACGGCAACATGAGTGGTTTTCAAGCGATCGTTGGTCCAAAAGGCAGAATATGGTTTTGCCCATTTGGGAGCGATCACATCCGTGGTGCACCACGTGGCAGTGGGGTCAGGAGGAAAACTGACCCCCATGCGTGTTATCCTTCATGCAGGTTGGCCGATCCGATATTAATATCCACCTTCGAATGGCTCTTGGTGACTCAATGGCTCAGATCAAACGCACAAGTTGGTGGTCCCGTGTGGGGCTGGACAACAACGCGTCAGTATGGTTTGGTCAGCAGCACAGGGTTAATAAAGTAAGGTCTGTGGATTGTAATTATTTGGTTGATCAGGGGTGGTGGTTATATCTTTCACGTAATGTCGAACCATTATTTTAGAACTTGTGATTTTATACCGTTCTTTCATGCTGACCACTCTTTGTTTTCTGTGGCCAAGCCCAAACTCTTTGATTTTTCTTTTTGGAGAAAGGTAAAGTTTGTTGGTAGGGTGCCATGCAAGGTTTGGATTAGTTTTTATTCTCAGTCTTCCTTCCTAAAGGCTTGTTTATATTCTACGTACGTTACCCTTTATTAATGAATTGAAAGGTTCGACTCTCGCATTAGAAAAAAAAAGATAATTTATGTCAGGTTCGAAACAAATTCTTGATTCCAAAAAATATAGGATATTTGTTTTTTCAACTATTGTGAAGTTAAGAATGGAATAAGCCTATCTAAATGTTTGCAGGTTATGAAAAATGATCACATAGCCACTATAACCGTCTTCTGGTCATGATTTTAATAGAGGTAGCGCCTTAAAATTTCACCTCATCTAATTTACTTTCTTTCTCATGCCATATAGGGATTTTAATGGATTCATTGATTTTGAATTTTGGAGTTTAATGTGTCTTTTCTTTTGTTGTATAAATCCTTTATAGTCTACTTTAGTTTATATTATAGTGTTCATCGCCTTTCATGTATTACACTTTGCATTGTATCTTTTGTTTTCAGAAGAGGAACTCAGTATTGATGGTAAGAAGCAAAGAATTGAAGAAAGAAGAGAACGGTAACACTTGAGCAAAAATGCAAAAAGAGAGAGAGAGAGAGAGAGAGAGAGAGAGATAATTGGTCTAGTGATACCATTAGAGCCAATACCTTGTATGAGACACATACTAGAGACTGATGGTCAAGTATTCAGAGTTGGTAAATTCACCTTGAATGCATTGAAAACATAATGATAATGTTTTGAAGTGATGAAACAATATTTTATGTGTAAATTGTAGTCCAACCAATATTAAGTTGGAAACTCGTATTGTAATACTTAACATTTCATATAATATGATTTATGTGGTTGAAATTATTTATAGTTGCACTTGATATTGTTTAGTATTATAATTAAATATCTAACTTTTTGTTTTCATATTAGATGAACATGCACATTGTATGACATTGTTTTAATTAGTGGCAAAATCTTACTAATTAATTTATGTTGATTAATAATGAACACATAAAATCAATCTAAAATTACTAAATTAATAGTTTATATTGATTAATGATAAACACAAATAAAATGAATATACAATTAAATTAGTTGTTTATCATTATTATTAATAATAGTAAATAAAATGAATATAAACTATTAAATAGGTCATTTATATAATGAATATGAAACTACCAAGATAAGATAAATGACTACTGCAAATGATAAATTTGTGATTACAAATGACGATAAAATTTTGCATATATATGACCGGTGGTAGTTAATTTAGAATATCTTATAACACGACCAAAATTTAGTCATATTTCTTTGGTCATTAATTGGTTTCAAACAATGACTAAGCTTTGCATATATGTGACTATTAGTAGGTACTTTACAGTATCTTATAAAAAGACCAACATTTTGGTTAAATTTCTCTCGTCATTAATTTTTTTTCTCGAGTGATCATATAGTAATATATTATTGTATATGTGGCCATTAATTGTGGCAATTAATGAGTAAACCAATGACTAAATTAATGACCAAATTTATGAATAAATATACTACTAGATGATAAAATTGAGACAACCAATTAATGATTAATCTAAAAGCGACTAAAGGTTGGTCAGACTATAAGATATTGTAAATTAGCTACTACTAGTCACCAATTTAAAAATGGTCGTTTATATGCAAATTTTAGTCATTTTTTTAGTAATTAATTAGCCATTTTATACTAGTGTATGTTTTGAATTCACTCTCTCTCTCTCTCTCTCTCTCTCAGTATATATATATATATATATATATATATATATATATATATATATATATATATATATATATATATATATATATATATATATATATATATATATATAAATTCAAAACATATTTATTTTCAATTTTTGATAGGTGTGTTAGGGAAAACCTAATGATGTCGGCGAATCAATTTGCTATTGGTAATCTACAGCGTCTAGTTTCAGTAAGACATGGTATTCTCATTCTATGTAGCTTATGAGAAATCCATTATAGGATTTATTTTTGTTATTGTGATGGTATGGTAAAAAGGAGATTATATGTATTGTCGGGATCATGAACAACTGGGAGAGTTGGTGATGTCTAAAGAAATCATTGTTTGGGATCATAATGTCTACTAACACAAATTAACATAGTTTTTTCATCCTTTAAATAAGCTACATTAGAGATGAATACCATTGAAAAAAATATTGGTTTTCATAAACTTGGTGCACGAAAACTATCAGTAACTTTACCAAGTCGAGTTTACTCAAACCGTCACAAAATCCCCCCCCCCCTTCAAACTTGACACGAGAAGATTAACCTAGTCCAAATCACTCATCACCCATCTCACCTTAGATTTCACATTCCCCCCTAAGTCAGGATATAAGTACACTTCCCACCCTGGTACCTATCCTAGTACTCCATTCTATAACTTGATGACTCCACGCACCACTACACTTCATCTATTCCTGATCAAAGTCTTAAGGCATTACGATAATATTTGGTCCTTCTGAAAACATATGCCTAATCAATAGGTCTTCCAACTTCCTCGAGAAAAGAACATGGCTTAGACCTAAACTCTTAGGTGTTCACATACCACTACTGCAACTCTCATCACATGTTTGATATTAACTAAACTTCAAACTATTGACTCCATCTCCATGCTTTCTATTATCCATGACATATATTTCTCTCTTACTATATATTTCCACATGCATACCTTGAATGAATTTTCGAAAACATTTTCCTTGATACTAGTTGTTATGATCACAAGCCACCAAAATATGTGGTGGTTGTTAAGGACACTGTTGCTTGGGATCTTGATGGCCACTTGGACAAATTAAGATGGAATTTTTCATCCTTTAAATAAGCTACATTGGAGATGTATACCATGGAAACATAAAACCATGGGTTTTCATAAGCTTGGAACTTGAAAACTACTGGTATATTGACCAAGTCAAGTTTACTTGAACCCCCTTAACATTATGTAGCCCGTTTGGGTGAGCCAAGTAAATTTTATCTGTCATGATTTTTTTTATGATTTATGGTTAGGTATGCCAAACTAATTTCTCTCTCTCTCTCTCTCTCTCTCTCTCTCTCTCATTTATAACATTTATATGATATCTTGGGTGGCATAGTGCTCTTAGATATGCAGAATATTGAGCCTTCGTTTCTCGAATATATATATTTAAATGATTGGAATTTGTTGATGAAATGTGACCTAAAGCACATATCATTGTAGATTAGATCAAAGTAGAATATTGATACTTTCTCACTACTTCAATGTCTACATTTGAAATATTCTCTTTTGTTGGTGAAATATCATATTACTAATGGTAGATTGAATCAAAGTAGAAGATTTAGACTTGATCACTGCTTGAATAGCTAGATCTGAATGATGGGCATTGATTTGTGAAATGTAATATGAAACAAAAATCATGGTTGATTTCATGTAAAGAAAGAGTCAAGATGTAAATGTTAATAGTGATGGCTAATGGTTGTGGAAAGTGAAGTGTTGTTCATGGAAATGATCATTCTAATTTCTTCATTTTCATGAAGACTACAAGTAATTTATGAAATGACATAATATGAGTTAACTCTTGGGAAATGATGGTGATGTGAAGTTGCTCACTGTAGTGAGAACATGTTAAAACTCTCTATATAATGGGTATGGTGTTGAGGATTTATGAAGGAGCTAGTGTGATATGGAGAACCTAAGTAGTGTATCAACATAATAGAGTCTCTGGTACAAGTTGTAATATCTGGAAATGTGGAGGATGCATTCTGCAATATTGTTGTAATAATTGTATGCATATATGTTATAGCACAATTTTATATGAAGTCATCCCTCTCATGCATAGAGAGGAGGGAAGATCATGTTATGGAATGAACCACTTGAATAGTTACAAAGGTGGAAAGTGCACTTGTATGATAACTTGAATTTAATTAGTTGTAAGACGTATTATTCGACCAAACATGTTGTAGAGAAGTGGGGCATGGATTTATGTATGATTATGTCGTGGAATGGGTAATTTGAATATGCACGAGGGTGCTAGATGTACTATATTCTATCTTGACGGGGAAATGCAAGATATCGGGATGTGAGATGCTTGACGAAACATGTATTGGAAAAAGCATCCTAGCAAGATAAATGACAGAACCACTGAGTACCTCCCATGGATGGAAACATTTTTATATCATTTTTAACAAAGATATTGAGAACAAAATAATCTCAAAATTCATATTTAATAGGGAATTGTTAAGGTAAACTTGACTTTGTCCTATAGTCAATTCACCTATAGTATTCTCATTCTATGTGGCTGAAATTATTTGGGTAAACTTAAGTCCATCAAAAAATCAATTTACCCTTCATATTCTCCTATTATATAGCTTATTTAAATCTATGATGAATACGTACTAATATTCTTTTGGTCATTTCAAAAGCATACTTTATTGATGATATAATAATATATACGGGCCATGAAATAAAAAAATTATTGTTCTATTCTTATCCAGGTGTGATCATTAAGTGTTGTGGGACCCTCCTAGCTGGATCTACATATTTGGGTTGTTAGAGGAAGTTGCATTGAGGTCTACTAGATCAAGACATATATTTGGGATGATTTAGCATTATGTTGGGATTATATTCTATCAAACACATGTACTAAATTACCTTGTGGACTCCAAAAATCCACTATAGCCATCGATCCCTGCATTAAAGTCACGGTCATTAATATGTCGACACCATCAAAATTGTTAGAAGAAGGCTTTATCATAGTCGAATCCTAGGTTGTTACCCTTGGTCGTTTGGGGTAGTTATATTAGGCTGAAGCAACCGAGGCTTGAATCCTTAGTCATAGCCTTGAGTAAACATGTCTAGGTACGGTGTATGAATATGAGAAAGGCTAGTTCATAAGGTTGGTTGTCCACATTTGTATGTGAGTAGCAGGTATTGGCCTTTAGGATTTTAAGAACCGAACAAGGCAAAACAACATTTAATGGAGGGCTTATAGAAAGAACTTGTTTGAAGGAAATATAAGTGAAATAGTCTGGCTTGGACTTGAGTAGGACAAGCGCTCAGGTTTGAGTAAGAGTCATGTCATGGATTTGGTTGTGGGATTTAAATATAGTGTGATCACAAACTTAACCGACCGACCTACAGTCTTGATTATTAAAGGTTATGAGATTTCATCCACACATCATTAAAAGATGATGAAGTTGTCCACATCAGAGATGAGGCTTGGAATAGCCAAGAAATATCAGGAATTTATTATAGTATCCAAAACAACTACGTCAATTTGTAATCCTTTCATCTAATCTATGGGGGCAGGTGTAACACTGTGCTAATATAGAAAATTGGCATATCATATTTAGAGATTGTGTCGGTATGGAAATGGGACCTTCCATACCTAAAGATATAAAAGCGGGTAATGAATTGGTAAAGGGGATAAAAGTATCACTATCAACCATTATCTCAACAATTAGAAATTCAAATACCAATTAAACATGCAATTAACCTCAGAGAACACCATTACAACTATGCCTTGAAATAATTGTAATATATCCCTCCATTATTATGTGGTATTTGGTAAGAGGGGATATAAAACATACTAAAATAAAGTGTAATTAAGATAATTAATTAATCGATGCTAATGATACGTAACAATGTCTAACAATTAACCTTTGAAATGTGATAAAGTTATTATGCCAAATTTGACATTTTCATTTATGACAAGGAAGAGCATATTTAAAATATGTGAATTTGTTGGCGAAATGCGATCTAAAGCACATATCATTGTAGATTAGATCAAAGTAGAAGATTGAGACCTAATCAACACTCGAATGTCTAGATTTGAAATATGCACTTTTTTTGGTGATTTTTCATCTAAGTGATGGTAGTTTAAATAAAAGTATAGTATTTAGACCTTATCACTACTTCAATGTTTCGATTTGAAAGATGGATATTGATTTGTGAAATGTGATATGAAGAAAAAAATCATGGTGGATTGGATGAAAAAAATGGGTCAGTATGTAAATGCTAATAGTGGTGGTTAATGACCATGGAAAGTGAAGTGCTATTGATGGCAGTGACCGTTCTAATTTCTTCATTTTCATGAAGACTACAAGTAATTTATGAAATGACATAATATGGGTCACCTCTTCGGAAATGATGGTGATGTGAAGGTGCTCATTATAGTGATCACATGTTAAAGCTACCTAGAGAATGGGTATGGTGTTGAGGATTTCATCCACGTGGATATTCGTGTCCACCCGCCTATTCCACTTGGACCCCCACCATTGTTTCCTTCAGTTTTTCAGTTTCCTTAATTCTAGCACATTTTACTATTTTTGGTAGATTTTTTTGGGTCCTGAACTTTCGGAGCCATTTTGAGGCCCTAAACGAAAAGAAAAGAAAGATGAGGGAGTAGGAGATCCTATCAAAATATTTCTCAAGGAGGCCCTCAAGAAACAAAGGAACATGATGATGGATAACTTTTATCAAATCCTTCAACGGTTTCCCACTAGCAGTGCATCTGCATCCAACATCCACTATGGAGGCGACATTCCTTTTAAGGTAGAAGTAAACTTTGACATCCCCATATTTGAGGGCGAAATAGATGCAGACGTCATAGATAAATGGTTAAATATGTTAGAAGGATATTTTTCTCTTTGTGACTTTTCCAGCTGGGAAAAGATTACTTTTTCTCTTCTCAAAGACACCACCCACATCATGGAGGGAAACCTATTGTGAGCAAGAGGATGAAAGTGTGCTCTCAGTCTTTTCAGCCGCACCCACATGGAATTATTTCTGGGATTCCATCAAGGAGTAGTACTACCTTGTCGAGAGCTGTGAGGATAATTTCATAAATTGGACCATGCTGCGGCAGGGAAATGACCAAGACGTGCGAGATTTTACTAATGCTTTTCATACCCTTGGCACGAAGTTGGGTATCAAGGATTCTGCGAAACATTTGGTACTCACGTATCACGGCTGCCTACACAAGTACATCCAGGATGAGATGGATTTCCTGGACATCTCCTCGCTCGGCATGGCGTACCGATATGCTGTCAAGATTGAGCATAAGCTTAAATAGAAAAATCGAGACCTTGGATCTACAAATCTAAAGCAAGGGAAAGGTGCCCCCAGAACGTAGAACAAAGGACAAAGACAAGGCGTGGTGGCCTAGGAAAACCCGCCAAATCTGCAAGCAAATAAAAACACCACGAAACCAAAGAAGGACAGAAGAAAGTGGTGTGAGTTCCATAAGAGCTCCACTCACAACACAAGTGAGTGTCGGGCCAAGCAGTCACTGGTGGCCAAGTTGAAGGCTTCTGAATCAGATGCATGTTCTGACTCTAAGTCAAAACCCAACAAGGAAAATGACAAAGGGAAGAAGATTATCAATGCAAAGCCCAACACCATTGTTGCCACCATGAAGAGCCAGAAGGAGGAATCTGAAGATTGAGAGGAGGAGGAGTGCCTCTTCCACTCCTAGATGTGGGTAAAGGGTTCCCCGCTTTTATCACTCAAGTTGTTCCCTACCTCGTGAAGGGAATACAGCCAAGGTAACCACTAACCAATCTTTTAGCTACAGGTCCTAGCCTACCTACAACCAGAGAGGGTTCTCTCTTTGTAAGTTTAGCTTTGTTTATGGAGTATTTTAGGCTAGCTATTATGCTCAATTTTTGTTTTGATTTTGTTGGAGGGTAATTTCAGGTGGAACAAGAATGTAAGTAAGGAAAAATTTCTTCCATTGGGTAGATGGAGTCAGAGTGAGTGAGCTGTTCAAATGTTGAGGTGTTCATTTGGTAAAGGAGTTTGCTACAGAGCAGGGTAGTCAATTTAGGAGAAATTTTGGTATCTGAAATGGTGAAATTAAGTCAGAGAATGAAAGGCACTCAAGAATCTTTCATTATGCTGGCAGGGGGAAAGTGCATGAAGATTACTAAGGAGCAATGAAGAATTCCTAAGCAATATTCAGAATGAAAGAACTAATGCAAATAGGAGCAATTAAGAATTCCTATTTATGATTAATTCTGAAGAAAACATATATAGTAACTGAGATTGAACACAGAGTACCCTTAAGCAAATTTTGTGCTATTCCTCTTCTCTGCTACCAAGTTTATGGAACATACATGAAATTGCACACATAGAAAACATAAAAACATAGAGAAGAGAGACTTATTGATCCATAAAAGACACAATAATTCTGTAGCGTTCCCAGAACTTCAGTTCCACATCCAGAAGCTTCAGCACAGTGAAATTCCAACAACCTTTGTATTATATAGCCTTGATAACTTACAGCGCAGTTCAAAAATGAAATTACCAACCCCAAATACATGTTGTGGGGGGGTATTTATACAAAAGGAAGATACAAAATATCGTGAGGATAAGCTTTCAACTCATAACTTTCTTTACCAACTATTTAAGGAGCAGTAAGTGAAGCAATAAATGTTGTAGTAAATATGAATGTTATAGCTATCCAATTTGTTAGATGAGTTTTGACTTTCTGGGCTGAATGAGTCGGCTGCCTGCTGTGCATTTATTCTGCGTGTGTTGTCCTGTTGCTGGTATGCTGCTTGTTGCTGTCTTTGTCTTTGTCTTCATCATCGGTGCTCGGCTTCTTTGCATTTATTGAGCGATAGCGATCATTTTGTCTTTGTCTTGCACTGCCTTTTCTTTCCTTTTGACAGGTGGAGTATACCATCTGTATGTGTTGACCTGTAGCTTACAAAAAGAATTAATAATCAAAGTCACCTGAGCAATGTCTCCATCATTCCTCTCCACCAATCCTCTATAGGTAGTTGATGCCTTTGTATTTTGATCAGTGCCTCATTAGCTTCAGTGTACCTATAAAAGTTTGGCTGGGTTTCAAAGAGATGATTTATCTCGTGTGCAATGTAGAATAGATTTTCTAATTTATCAAAGACACTCTGTCCAGATGGAGGCCCTGTTTCTTCTGATGTGCTTGAGGAAGCTGTGATTTGATTTGAAGCATAGTTGTTTACCCTGTTGGCATAATGCTCATGTGACAACAGTCTTCCGGCGCTGGTTACTAGGCTAGGTAGCCCTCTGCTCTGTAATGTCGTGATCTTTATTCTGAACTCATCTACTTCTGCTTGCATCTCTTGGCACTTTCTTTCCAAGGTCTGCACAAAATTCCTTAGGGTCAACACCCTTTTTACTAATAAGAGATTATCAGTCCTATTTCTGATTCCTAATGCTTCCAACTGCTCCTTGGTGTGAGTGTTCAGGAATTGGATCATCCTATTAGCTTGCTCAGGCATATTACCCAAAGATGCTCTAGCCTTTTGATTTTCAAATTGAGCTATGCCTATCAAATCCATTTGCTCATGCATGGTTTCAATGGATTGCCATTGGTCTGTAATGGATTGGCCAATCTTGGCCCACAAAATTTTCTTGATATCAGCTAGAGTTCTATCAAAAGTGAGCTCTTTCTCCAATTCATTTATCCTTTTTTCCAGGGCTTTTACTTCCCTTGTCTTCTCAGCTACCTCCTGCTTTGACTTGTCATATTTCTCCTCAATTTTAGCTAGCTTTTCTTTGGTTTCTTTCAATTCCACCATTTGCAATTCTAGGGCTTCTATTTCTTTCATCATATTGTCCATTCTCAAGCTGGTGCCTTGCTCTGTAGGTGCTGTAGTAGTTGCTGAAATTGGTGCTGAGCTTGAGGTACCTGGTTCTGATGTTGGAGTAATGGGAGGGACTATTGTGGTGGCCGTAGGAGGAGTAGCTGTAAGGATCTGAGCCGTTTGAATTGGCTGAGAGGCCAACTCTCCCTGTCTTCCCTGTAATGATGCCTCCAAGGCACTCTCTATCTCTACCAACCTTTTATGCAAGGTCATAAGCAAAGCTACCACATCTTGCTCTTCCTTTTGTTGTGCCACCTCTGTAGTTTGAGGATTCAATGTAGATGGCAGCTTGATTTGTCTTCTAAGGGTGGCTATGTCTTCGTCCTTCTTTTTTATCAAAGCTTGCACACCCTTGGGATCAGTGGGATCATGTCCCAGCTCTATAATGATCTCCTCCAAGGACTTGATTCTATTGTCCTTGGCCTGTGATGAAGCTTTCTCCAATTCTAGTTGGGCAGAAGTGTTGTGCAAGGAGTTTTGCAATCTATGGGCTAGCAATGTTTTATCGACCAAGGTAGAATATATCATTTCCCCGGTCTGCTTGTGCAATTCAATCTGGTCCATTGGATGGATATCTTTGGCGAACACTTCCAGATTGGTTCTAATATAGTCAGCAGCTGATTGGGGTTGCTGCATTGTAGGTCTGAAATGACTAAGAGTCATTTTTCCTTCCTGGATGTCATAGGCTGACATAAGCCTTTGCTGATTGGTGGGTGCCATCCTTAGCAATTGGTTGTATAGCTGGTACCTCACTGGCTCATTTCTATTCTTGATCTCAGTAAATTCCTTTTTGATGTCAGAGCCCTGTCGGCTCTGTTGGCTGGTGGATGTTACCTCCACCCCTTGTTGCCTCTCTTGCTCCTGCTGAAAGGAGCTAGCTGATGTCTCCATGCTGGGGGGAACTTGCTGTTCTGTTTGTCCTTCTGGCATTTCCTCTTCTGAGAAAGGATTCAACCTCTGTCTCTTTTCCCCTTGCTGCTCGGTGGATGTCCCTGGAGGGGTTTCTTCTTGTCTATCCCTTTTCTTTGCCCTTTCCTCATTAAGAGGTGTCTGTAACACTGGGATTTCTGTCGCCTTTGCCTGAGTAGAAGGGTCTTGCCCTTGACTTTGTTCATCTGTAGAAGTAGGCCGATCTGCCATTGTTTCTTGCTGTTCCAAATTGTCTACTTGCTCCTCTAGATGCTACACCCCTTTACCTTTATCTGTTGTTGCTCGTGGGGCACTTACTTGGGCAGGTTGCTGGGAGGTCGTGGCAGATGAGGTGCCTTCTCCAAGGTGCCGAGGGGTTGTAAAAAACACCTGTCCAAAAGATTCCAAGTCAACTGCTTTCTCAAGATCTTTGATTGCTTTTTCTGCTATCTCTTCCTCAGAAAATTCTTCAACTAGAGTGCCCTCTACCCATTCTTGTTGATTAGCATGTTGTTCAATTTGAGGGATATTGAAGTGTTCATATGCTGCAAGCCTATATTTGATCATTGTAAGGCTTATAAAGTGATTGGGGTCATATGGTGCCCAATAAAAGCCTGTTTTTAGTAACAGAAAATTTTTCAACATTTTGTCTGCCTCCACCCAGGCTTCTTCTCTCTTATTGAAAACAAATGGGCCTAATTGATGCCTAATCTTGAGTTGTGACTTTTCACTTCTGCCATAGAAATGAATCATATCTGCATTACCAAATTGCCGGAAGTATTCCAAGGCAAAGAGTCTCATGGGGACATATTTGGGCAGTCTGTAAGGGGCCAATTCACAGCCATAAATTCTGATTACTGTGTGGTTTTGGTAAAAATACCAGTCACCAATGCTATAGCTTTTGGAAAGTTGCAGGATCTTTTGCATCTCATCAGTGAGTCTAGGAGGAGGAGTGCTCATCAGTAAGGATGAAGCTGGGTGTATAAATAGGTCAATAACCTCGTAGTAGGTATATGAAGAATAATAAACATAGTGGCAGACTGATGACCAAAATATTACAGACCTTCGCTCCCCCTTGGCATCTAATTTTCTGAGGAAAACTAGGACACTATCAGGCTAATAGTACAACAACAAATGATATATGTAGGAGGTACATTTGAACACCCTTTCTCTCTCCAGGTTCATGAATTGCTCATGAATCGTATCAGCTATAAAGGTGGCATAATCATACTAGACAGCAGGGGGCTGTCCTGGAGCAAGCATGGAAAACATTACTAAAACTGTCTCATCAACATACTCACTGGTACTGAATCCTAAGATGCAGGGTATAATGTCTACCAGCATTCTCCCTGTTTCATTAAACCACACATGTAGATAAGGAGGAGGCAGTCGGGGCTGAAAATCTGGTTGCATGAACAGCTGGGAAATTCTTGTGATCTCTGAGCTGGGCAGCTTGGCACCTTGGTCAAGCATAAGTTTCATGGAGAGAGGAACCAGAGGCTTTGTTGGCTCAAAGTTCAGCATCCTATTAATGGCTTGAGGCAAGGACAATTTTAGGGGCGAATGTTCGCCCTTTGGCGAAATTAAGGGGTTTTAAATTTTTAGTGGGCGAATATTTTGTATCATAGTACATTTTTACAAATCACCTCAAATAGCCCACCTTATTTTAAGGGAGAGGGTAAAAAAGGTAAATTTAGCCCTTGAAATTAGGACTTACAACCTTCCATTCGCCCATTTTCAAGAATAGGTTTTATTTAAGTGAATCCATTCACCCATTTTCAAGAACAGGTTTTATTTAAGTGAATCCTATGGGCCAAATACCATATTTATAAAAGAGGTATGGTAAATTAATAAAAATATAAATAAATGAGAGGTATGGTAAATAAATAAAACATTTTTTATATTTACTCTATAAGTCACCTTATATACATGTAAGGGTGTAAACAAATAAAAATATAAGTAAAGTGGAGGTATGGTAAATAAATAAAACGTCTTTTTATACTTACTCAAAAGGTATGGTAAATAAATAAAAATATAAATAAACTAGACGTATTGTAAATAAATAAAACCTCTTTTATATTTAGTCCATAACCCTCGTTCTATTTATGAAGGCTCAAGAAAGAGGTTTTATTTAAGTGAATCCTATTGGCCAAATACCATATTTGTAAAAAAGGTATGGTAAATTAATTAAAATATAAATAAATGAGAGGTATGGTAAACAAATAAAACATTTTTTTATATTTACTCCATAAGTCACCTTATATTACGAACACTCAAAAAATGGGTTATATTTAGGTGAAACCTATGGCCAAAATACTATGGGACAAATACCATGGACTAGATTGTTATTAATACCATGCAAAAAACCATTATTAACCCTAATATTAGAATTAATAAAAATAAAAATGGCACACGGTATTGACCCATGGTATTCACCAAAATGGCACATGGTATTGACCCACGGTATTCACCTGGAATGTAGCCTATTTAAATGGGGGAATTAAACCAGCATGTAGCCTATGCTAAGATTCACTAGAACTTTACAAAGTTTTATTATTTAGTGAAAGACTCGCCAAGATCTTACAAGATTTTATAATTGAATAAAATATTCGCCATGCCTGGTGAGAGATTCGCCAAAAAATTATATATACATATTATATTATTGATAAGATCGCCTTCAATTTTTCTTATATACCATGGAGATTCGCCCATTTATTATATTTATAAATTTAGGGGGGGTTCTTAAAATTTTCCCTGGCTTGAGGGGTGATGTGAAACAAAACAGTCCCAGATGGAGCCAAAACTGCTCTTTGAGTGGGCTCATAATTCTCACAGCATTGATGGATAAAGTCAGGGAATACATTAACTTGTGGGAGATAATAGATTGGTAGATTGGACTCCCAGATACCAAGGATATTAGCATTGGTTCTGTATCTTTTCCTTATCTCACAAAAGGTTTCAATGTGATATTTGTTAGTCAGTTCCATTGTTTCCTTCATTTGATAATCCCTGTCAGCAAGGGGTAGCCATTCCAAGTTCCTATGTGGTGCATTCAAGGGGGCAATGTTTAATGCTGTGGGAGTGGCCATTTGAAGCTTTATCTGTGTTTAGCCTTGGAACCAGGATTAGTGTAGCAACAGACTAATGGAAGAGCTGCTGAAGATTTGCAAAAGAGATGCAGACTGAGTTTAAATGGGGCAATGGTCTTCACTGTCTGTAATTATGATATAGAGGCAATTCAGAGAGTTTAGACAGGCCTTTCTTTTCTTTGATGAATTCACAGGGATTTAAAGACTGTGGGCAAACTATAGAGGGGAAAGGGGATTATTTTAGCCCAATGACTGAAGTTTTTTGTAGTGGAATGTAGCAAAGGGGAAAATGCATGGGAAATACGAAAATTCTGTCGGCGACACACAGTTAGAAATGATTTTCTGACGGTGAATTTTGCAAATGGTCGTGGGTTTGTAGGATTTCTTTTGAACAGGGGGTTACTCAGTAAATTTTGGGCAGCATTCAGGTGTTGCAGAGTCTTAAATTTGGCAATTTGCAGGTATTCAAACAAGTGAACTGAAGAAAATGGCAAGAACAGGGGTAAATAGGCGAAATTCGGCAAATACCTGGTTTTAATGGCGCCGAGGGCAACTGAGCTGGTGCAATGGAGAACAATGGCAGCGAATTTGCAGGCGACAGCAGCTTGAATGATCGAATTTGCACTTGGGTGGACATACAACGTAAAAAAACATGCATAGAGCTCCCAAATTGTCCAATGAAAATGGCTTAAAACGGTCGAAATGCGTGTTTTTATGAAAATTTTGGATATTTGGCGCTTTTGGCGCTTCTCTGTGATGACTTCAGCATGACGTCATCGACGGGTCCCGGGTAAGGCAAGGTGACGTGGCAGTTGACTCGGGCGACGACGTGGCACAGGACATGGTGGAAGGGTAGGGACACAAGCAGATGAGGTGGCGGTGAGACGGAGCAGCGGTGCGTTAACGCGGAGGTGACGTCACGGGGACGTGGCGCCAAGACAAAAGGCGGTAAATGGTTTTATCGGACCGCCTTCTGTACGGGGACAGTATGTGTCAGAGGAGGCCTGATGCAATGAAAACAGGACACGTGTATTTTGTACGATGGGAAAACCGTCGTGCTATCGGACGCTAACTCCCGTACGTAGGGGCGGCTCCGAAATCGGCGAGGGCCGTCGGATCTGGGAGGGCGGATCGGAGGGTCGACGGAGCGCGAAGCTGGCGGCATGTTAATGTACGGGGGCCCGCTGCATATTATATTATTTATTTATATGGCGGGGGTTCAAACCTTTGGAAAGCAGGTTATATGCATTATATGGTTTGATACATGGTTATTAATTTAACCAAAGATTAAATTAATCCCAGAATATACAAGCGTGGAGGGTAGTGTGGTAAGGTTTATGGAGGGTTTAGGCGTGGTTAAATAATTTAACCAAATGTTAAATTACTCCCAGGTGTTTGGACGCGGAAGGGCTAATACCAAGGCCCAAATGGACTAGATATTTCCCAAGACTGCATTATATGGCTATAGTGCCATGGGGTGGGACTTTTTAATATTTTTGGGGTTTTATATAATTTTTGTAGAACTAGGGGTAGGGAAAATGATTTAGGGAGTTAAATAATAGAGTGAGAAGTTAATATGACTTCATGGATTAAAATTGTATGGATGAATGTTGAGTTTATTAAGTGAACTGAGGCATGAGAGGAGATTAGAATGATGATTTTACACAAGAAATGTGGCTTTGAGCCTTTAAGCAAACCAGATGTTTTACTTAAATTTTTCATAGAAATGGAGTGAAGTTTTAAGAGTTTTTGAGTAGATCTCAATCTCTTTAAGGAATGTCAGCGAGTGTTTGTTGTGAAGGAGGAAAGGGGAGGTTAGTCGTGCATCCATTGTTTCATAGTCCAACAATTGTCTTAGTGTCTATGTCACTGCTGATATGCGTTTCTTTTGACAAGCCAATAATGAGCACCCACCTGCTTCTGCAACCTCAAATTACCTACCCAACCTAATCTACCTAGCATTTTTTCTTCCATTTGATTGGGTGCATTTGAACTAGCAAAACCTAATTGTCCTCTTTTCTTTTGACTGTCCTTCTATCTAAATCTACCCTTATTTCTTCCAAGGGCCTAGATTAAGTAGTTGGGCTCCTTCATTTCCCTGCCTATCTACTCATCTGCAAAGCTTGAACTGTTTGGACAGATATTCATTCTCTAGTCTAGAACAAGAAATTTAAAACATGGCATGGTCTAGATTGAACTATTGGGCCATCCATCAAGCTAGCAGTGGCATTTTGGCTAGCCACTTTCCTGGCCTTTCTTTGGGGTTCATTTCTGTTATTTTTTTTGACCAATTGACTTTTCTTGCCCTTTGATTTTTCTTTTAGGGCATACCCTCTTTACATTTTTTAATTTTCCTCTAATGCTTTTACAAAATATGGAACCTTTGTAGCATGAAAAGATGAACATATTTGGCACTTCCCAGGTCAATCATGAAAAATGAAACCTATTGGTATAGGAACCTAACACCCCGCTATAGTTCATTGTCGATAGTTGGAGCCAAAAGAACCTCATTTTAGTAGAGGTCATGAAGCAGTTTGGCTTACCAACCACAACATACCCACAACCATACACCATCTGGTGGCTTCACCAAGGACGAGATCTTCGAGTTAGCCAACAGTGTCGCCTTCCATACAACATCAAGCCCTTCAAATATGAGGTATTATGTGATGTTGCTCCTATTGACATTTGTGATGTATTATTAGGCCAACCATACTTGTGAAAGCAAGATGTTGTGTATGAGTCAAGGCCTCACATTGTTATTGCTACTTTGAGAAATAATTTGTACATGATATCGAAGGTAGGATTGCATACCACCATCTCTTTGGTTACTGCAAAACAATGCAATAAGCTCATTTCCAAAACCGAGAAATTTGTTTTCTTGATGATACGCCATCAGGGAAAGAAGAAGACGGTGGTCACGACCTCTAGACAGGGCCCCTCCGCATGACAACAACATATAGACAAGGTCGTGGAGGAGTACGATGACACCTTCACCTCTCCCGCAGGGGTGCCTCTACACTGTCAAGTTAAGCACTCCATCAATCTGACCCCAGGTGCATCGTTGCCTAATGGACCCATCTATTGGCACTCTATTTTGGAGAACGATGAAGTCAAGAGGTAGATTCAGGAGCTACTGCAGAAAGGTCACATCAAGCTGAGTTCATTGACTTGTGGGAGCCCAATCATATTGATACAGAAGAAGGATGGGACTTGGAGACTCTGTATTGACTATTGGGCACTGAACAATATCATTGTCTGGAATAGGTACCCAATCCCATGGATTGATGACTTTCTAGACCAACTCAGAGGGGGAAAATATTTCAGCAAGATCAACTTGAAGTTTTGATATCAACAGGTACCAATCGAACACTTCGATGTGTGGAAGACTACCTTCAAAGCTAAGGAGTCCCTTTTCGAGTGCCTGGTTATGCCTTTCGGGTTGATGAATGCTTCTGCAACCTTCATGAGCCTAATGAATGTCATCTTCTGGCCATTCAAAAACTCATTTGTAGTGGTATACTTGGATGACATCTTGATCTCCAGTCGGAGTTGGGAAGAACACCTCCACCACATCCAACAAGTTTTCCAAACACTGTGGCAACACAAGCTATGTGCCAATTTGGAGAAATGCACTTTTGCAATGACACAAGTTTAGTATTTGGGATACATTATTGATGAATGGCAGTGCATGTGGATCCAGCCAAGATCCAAGTCATTCAGGATTGGCTAGTCCCAACCAATCTGATAGAGCTCCGTAGCTTTCTGTGTCTTCCCAATTTTTACTGCAGGTTCATGTTGGGGTTCTCTCATATCACTTGGCCCTTGAGTCAAGCCACCAAGGGAGGAGAAAAAGAAAAATTATTTTGGTCTAAGTCTGAATAGAAGGTGTTCATAGAGTTGAAACGTCACATCTACTATACACTAGTGCTCACATTATAGACTTTCATAAACCATTTAAGATCGAGAAAGTTTCCTATGACTATGCTATTTGGTTAGTCCTTACTCAACAGGGTGTCCAGTGGCATATCACAGTGAGACACTTTCAGACACACTCTAGAAGTATCCCACTTATGACAACAAGATGTATTCCATTGTGCAGCCCTGCCGACAATGGAAGCATTACATTTTGGGGAAGGAAACGGTCATTCACATAGACCACCGACCCCTGTAGTTCATACAGATGCAAGGAAGTTACATAATGATCGCCATCAGAAGTGGTCCACATATCTACAACAGTTCCATTTGAATATGAAGTACAAGAGGGGCAACACCAATAATGTTTCATACTGCCTTAGCCAACCCCCAATCATGGCGTTAACCACCGTGCTCAACTCTAGTGGGCATGAAACTTCTGATTAGCCACTTCTGCACAAAGGCAACGTAGAATTCAACCACACATACCAGATGCTCTTAGACAGTTAGCAAGTGCCAGATTTTCACCTCCAGGATGCATTGTTATGCCACCTTGGACACCTTTATGTTCCTTCAAGTGAGCATAACAAGATGATTTGCGAAGCGCACTACAGTCATGTAGCTAGACATTTCGGGGTCGAGAAAAGAGTGGTAGTACTACAAAAGTATTTTCACTAGCCGAATCTTCGACAGGATGTCAAGAAGTACATGAGATCCTACACTCCCTGTGCCATTTCCAAACCGACCATCAAGAAGCAAGACCTCTATATTATGTTGCCTACCCCTAGTCAACCTTGGAAATCCATCTCCATTGATTACATGTCAGGCCTTCCTTCTACTGAGCATGGAAATGACTACGTTTTTATGGCCATCGACAGATTCTCAAATTTGGCCATTATGGTGTCCTATAAGAAGAATATCACAATAGGAGCCACTGCTAAACTCTTCTTTGAATGAGTGTGGGTACAAGTTGGGATCCAACAATCTATCATCTCAGATCAAGAAAGTAGGTTCCTTAGTATATTTTGGTCTAGTCTCAGATCAAACGCACAAGTTGGTGGTCCCGTGTGGGGCTGGACAACAACGCTTCAGTACGGTTTGGTCAGCAGCACAGGTTTAATAAAGTAAGGTCTGTGGATTGTAATTATTTGGTTGATCAGGGGTGGCAGTTATGTCTTTCACGTAATGCCGAACCATTGTTTTAGAACTTGTTCTTTTATACCGTTCTTTCGTGCTGACCACTCTTTGTTTTCTGTGGCCAAGCCCAAACTATTTGATTTTTCTTTTTGGTGAAAGGTAAAGTTTGTTGGTAGGGTGCCAGGCAAGGTTTGGCTTAGTTTTTACTCTCAATATTTGTCCCTAAAGGCTTGTTTATATTCTATGTACTTTACTCTTTATTAATGAATTGAAAGGTCTGACTCTTGCATTAGCAAAAAAAAGATAATTTATGTCAGGTTCGAAACAAATTCTTGATTCCAAAAAATATAGGATTTTTGTTTTTCAACTATTGTGAAGTTAAGAGTGGAATAAGCTTATCTAAATTTTTGCAGGTTATGAAAAATGATCACATAGCCACTATAACTGTCTTCCAGTCATGATTTTAATAGAGGTAGTGCCTTAAAATTTCACCTCATCTAATTTACATTCTTTCTCATGCCATATAGGGAGTTTAATGGATTCATTGATTTTGAATTTTGGAGTTTAATGTGTTTTTTCTTTTGTTGTATAAATCCTTTATAGTCTACCTTAGTTTATATTCTAGTGTTCATCGCCTTTCATGTCTTACCCTTTGCATTGTATCTTTTATTTTTAGAAGAAGAACTCAGTGTTGATGGTAAGAAGCAAGAATTGAAGAAAGAAGAGAACAATAGCACTTGAGCAACAAATGCAAAAAGAGAGAGAGAGAGAGAGAGAGAGAGAGAGAGAGAGAGAGAGAGAAGATAATCAATTTAGTGATATCATTAGAGCCAATATCTCATAAGCGAAACAAACCTAGAGACTAATGGTCAAGTATCCAGAGTTGGTAAATTCACCTTGAATGCATTGAAAACACAATGTTAATGTTTTGAAGTGATGAAACAATATTTTATGTGTAAATTGTAGTCCAATCAATATTAAGTTGGAAACTCGTATTGTAATACTTAACATTTCATATAATATAATTGATGTGGTTGAAATTATTTATAGTTGCACTTGATATTGTTTAGTATTATAATTAAAATATGTAACTTTTTGTTTTCATATTAGATGAACATGCATATTGTATGACATTTTTTTAATTAGTGGCAAAATCTTACTAATTAATTTATGTTGATTAATAATGAACACATAAAATCAATCTAAAATTACTAAATTAATAGTTTATATTGATTAATGATAAACACAAATAAAACGAATATACAATTAAATTAGTTGTTTATAATTATTATTAATAAAAGTAAATAAAATGAATATAAACTATTAAATTAGTCATTTATATAATGAATATGAAACTACCAAAAAAAGATAAATGACTACTGCAAATGATAAAATTTTATTACAAATGACGATAAAATTTTGCATATATATGACCGGTGGCAGTTAATTTAAAATATCTTATAACACGACCAAAATTTAGTCATATTTCTTTGGTCATTAATTGGTTTCAAACAATGACTAAGATTTGCATATATGTGACTATTAGTAGCTAATTTATAGTATCTTATAACAAGACCAACATTTTGGTTAAATTTCTTTGGTCATTAATTTGTTTTCTCGAGTGATAATATAGTAATATATTTTATTGTTTATGTGGTCATTAATTGTGGCAATTAATGAGTAAATCAATGACTAAATTAATGAACAAATTTATGAATAAATATACTACTAGACGATAAAATTGAGACAACCAATTAATGACTAATCTAAAAACGACTAAAGGTTGGTCACACTATAAGATATTGTAAATTAGCTACTACTAGTAACTGATTTAAAAATGGTTGTTTATATGCAAATTTTAGTCATTATTTTAGTAACTAATTAGCCATTTTGTACTAGTGTATGTTATGAATTCTCTCTCTCTCTCTCTCTCTCTCTCTCTCTCTCTCTCTATATATATATATATATATATATATATATATATATATATATATATATATATATATATATATATATATATATATATATATATATATATATATATATATATATATATATATATATATATATATAGAATTCAAAACATATTTAATTTTATTTTTTGATAGGTGTGTTAGGGAAAACCTAACAAGGTCGGCGAATCAATTTGCTATTGGTAATTTACAGTGTCTAGTTTCAGTAAGACATGGTATTCTCATTCTATGTAGCTTATGAGAAATCCATTATAGGATTTATTTTTGTTATTGTGAGGGTATGGTAAAAAGGAGATTATATGTATTGTTGGGATCATGAACAACTGGGAGAGCTGGTGATGTCTAAAGAAATCATTGTTTGGGATCATGATGTCTACTACAACAAATTAACATAGTTTTTTCATCCTTTAAATAAGCTACATTAGAGATGAATACCATTGAAAAAAATATTGGTTTTCATAAAATTGGTGCACGAAAACTATCAGTAACTTTACCAAGTCAAGTTTACTCAAACCGTCATAAAATCCCCCCCCCTTCAAACTTGACACGAGAAGATTAACCTAGTCCAAATCACTCATCACCCATCTCACCTAAGATCTCACATGCCCCCCAAGTTAAGATATAAGTACACTTCCCACCCTGGTACGTATCCTAGTACTCCATTCTATAACTTGATGACTCCACGCACCACTACACTTCATATATTCCTGATCAAAGTCTTAAGGCTTTACGATAATATTTGGTCCTTCTGAAAACATATGCCTAATCAATAGGTCTTCCAACTTCCTCGAGAAATGCACACAACTTAGACCTAAACTCTTAGGTGTTCACATACCATTACTGCGACTCTCATCACATGTTTGATATTAACTAAACATCAAACTATTGACTCCATATCCATGCTTTCTATTATCCATGACACATATTTCTCTCTTACTATATATTTCCACATGCATACCTTGAATTGAATTTTCAAAAACATTTTCCTTGATACTAGTTGTTATGATCACAAGCCACCAAAATATGTGGTGGTTTTTAAGGACACTATTGCTTGGGATCTTGATGGCCACTTGGACAAATTAAGATGGAATTTTTCATCTTTTAAATAAACTACATTGGAGATGTATACCATGGAAATAAAAAAACATGGCTTTTCATAAGCTTGGAACTTGAAAACTACTGGTATCTTGACCAAGTCAAGTTTACTTGAACCACCTTAACATTATGTAGCCCATTTGGGTGAGCCAAGTAAATTTTATATGTCATGATTTTTTTATAATTTATGGTTAGGTGTGCCAAATTAATTTCTCTCTCTCTCTCTCTCTCTCTCTCTCTCTCTCTCTCTCTCTCTCTCTCTCTCTCTCTCTCTCTCTCTCTCTCGCATTTATTTATATAATATCTTGGGTGGAATAACGCTCTTAGATATGTAGAATATTGACACTTCATTTCTCAAATATATATATTTAAAAGTTTGGAATTTGTTGGTGAAATGTGACCTAAAACACATATCATTGTAGATTAGATCAAAGTAGAATATTGATACTTGCTCACTACTTGAATGTCTACATTTGAAATATTCTCTTTTGTTGGTGAAATATCATATGACTGATGGTAGATTGAATCAAGGTAGAAGATTTAGACTTGATCACTGCTTGAATAGCTAGATCTGAATGATGGGCATTGTTTTGTGAAATGTAATATGAAACAAAAATCATGGTTGATTGCATGAAAAGAAAGGGTCAAGATGTAAATGTTAATAGTGATGGCTAATGGTCGTGGAAAGTGAAGTGTTGTTCATGGAAATGACCATTCTAATTTCTTCATTTTCACGAAGACTAAAAGCAATTTATGAAATGACATAAGATGAGTTAACTCTTGGGAAATGATGGTGATGTGAAGGTGCTCATTTTATTAAGAACATGTTAAAACTCTCTAGATAATGGGTATGGTGTTGAGGATTGGTGAAGGAGCTAGTGTGCTATGGAGAGCCTAAGTAGTGTATCAAAACAATAGAGTCTCTGGTACAAGTTGTAATATCGGGCAATGTGGAGGATGCATTCCACAATATTGTTGTAATAATTGTATGCATATATGTTATAGCACAATTTCATATGAATTCATCCCTCTCATGCATAGATAGGATGGAAGATCATGTTATGGAATGAACCACTTGAATAGTTACGAAGGTGGAAAGTGCACTTGAATGATAACTTGAATTTAATTAGTTGTAAGATGTATTATTCGACCAAACATGTTGTAGAGAAGTGGGGCATGGATTTATGTATGATTATGTTGTGGAATGGGTCATTTGAATATGCACAAGGGTGCTAGATGTACTATATTCTATCTTGAAGGGGAAATGCAAGATATCGGGATGTGAGATGCTTGACGAAACATGTATTGGAAAAAGCGTTCTAGCAAGATAAATGACAGAACCACTGAGTACCTCCCATGGATGGAAACATTTTTATATCATTTTTAACAAAGATATTGAGAACAAAATAATATCAAAATTCATATTTAATAGGGAATTGTTAAGGGAAACTTGACTTTGTCCTATAGTCAATTCACCTATAGTATTCTCATTCTATGTGGCTGAAATTATTTGGGTAAACTTAAGTCCATCAAAAAATCAATTTACCCATGGTATTCTCATATTATATAGCTTATTTAAATCTATGATGAATACATACTAATATTCTTTTGGTCATTTCAAAAGCATACTTTATTAATGATATAATAAAATATATGGGCCACGAAACAACAAAATTATTGTTCTATTCATATCCAAGTGTGATCATTAAGTGTGGTGGGACCCTCCTAGCTGGATCTACATATCTGGGTTGTTAGAGGAAGTTGGATTGAGGTCTACCAGATCAAGAGATATATTTGGGTTGATTTAGCTTTATGTTGGGATTATATACTATCAAACACCTGTACTAAATTACCTTATGGAGTCCACAAATCCACTGTAGCCATTGATCCTTGCATTAAAGTCATGGTCATTAATATGTCGACACCATCAAAATTGTTAAATGAAGGCTTTATCTTAGTGGAATCCCAAGTTGTTACCCTTGGTCGTTTGGGGTAGTTATATCAGGCTGAAGCAACCCAGGGTTGAATCCTTAGTCATAGCCTAGAGCAAACATGTCTAGGTACGGTGTATGAATATGAGAAAGGTTGGTTCGTAAGGTTGGTTGTGCACATTTCTATGTGAGTAGCAAGTATTGGCCTTTAGTATTTCAAGAACCAAAAAGGCAAAGCAACATTTAATGGAGGGGTTATAGAAAGAACTTGTTTGAAGGAAATATAAGTGAAATAGTCTGGCCTAGACTTGAGTAGGACAAGCGCTCAGGTTTGAGTAAGAGTCATATCATGGATTTGGTTGTGGGATTTAAATATAGTGTTATCACAAACTTAACTGACTGACCTACAGTCTTGATTATTAAAGGTCATGAGATTTCATCCAAACATAATTAAAAGATGATGGAGTTGTCCATATAAGAGATGAGGCTTGGAATATCCAAGAAATATGATGGATTTATTAGAGTAGCCAAAACAACTACGCCAATTTGTAATCCTTTCATCTAATCTATGGGGGGAGGCGTAACACTATGCTAATATAAAAAATTGGCATATCATATTTAGAGATTGTGTCGGTATGGAAAAGGGACCTCCCATATCTAAAGATATAAAAGCGGGTAATGAATTGGTAAAGGGGATAAAAGTATCACTATCAACCATTATCTCGACAATTAGAAATTCAAATACCAATTAAACATGCAATTAACCTCAGAGAACACCATTACAAATATGCCTTGAAATAATTGCAATACATCCCTCCATTATTATGTGGTATTTTTAAAGAGGGGATATAAAACATAATAAATTAAAGTGAAATTAAGATAATTAATTAATCGATGCTACTGATACATAACAATGTCTAACAATTAACCTTTGAAATGTGATAAAGTTATTATGCCAAATTTGACATTTTCATTTATGACAAGGAAGAGCATATTTAAAATATGTGAATTTGCTGGCGAAATGCGATCTAAAGCACATATCATTGTAGATTAGATCAAAGTAGAAGATTGAGACCTAATCAACACTCGAATGTCTAGATTTGAAATATGCACTTTTTTTGGTGATTTTTCATCTAAGTCATGGTAGATTAAATAAAAGTATAAGATTTAGACATGATCACTACTTCAATGTCTCGATTTGAAAGATGGACATTGATTTGTGAAATGTGATATGAAGAAAAAATCATGGTGGATTGGATGAAAAAAAGGGTCAATATGTAAATGCTAATAGTGGTGGTTAATGACCATGGAAAATGAGGTGCTATTGACGGCAGTGACCTTTCTAATTTCTTCATTTTCATGAAGACTACAAGTAATTTATGAAATGACATAAGGTGGGTCACCTCTTCGGAAATGATGGTAATGTGAAGGTGCTCATTATAGTGATCACATGTTAAAGCTACCTAGAGAATGGGTATGGTGTTGAGGATTTCATCCACGTGGATATTCATGTCCACCCGCCTATTCCACTTGGACCACCACCATTGTTTCTTTTAGCTTTTCAGTTTCTTTAATTGTAGCACATTTTACTATTTTTGGTATATTTTTTTGGGTCCTCAACTTTCGGAGCCATTTTGAGGCCCTAAACGAAAAGAAAAGAAAGATGAGGGAGTAGGAGATCCTATCAAAATATTTCCCAAGGAGGACCTCAAGAAACAAAGGAACGTGATGATGGATAACTTTTGTCAAATCCTTCAATAGTTTCCCACTAACAGTGCATCTACATCCAACATCCACTATGGAGGCGACATTCCTTTTAAGGTAGAAGTAAACTTTGATATCCCCATATTTGAGGGCCAAATAGATGTAGGCGTCGTAGATAAATGGTTAAATATGTTAGAGGGATATTTTTCTCTTCGTGACTTTTCTAGTTGGGAAAAGATTACTTTTTTTCTTCTCAAAGACACCACCCACATCATGGAGGGAAACCTATTGTGAGCAAAATGATGAATGTGCACCCTCACTGTTTTCAGCCGCATCCACTTGGAATTCTTTTTGGGATTCCATCAAGGAGTAGTACTACCTTGTCGAGAGCTACGAGGATAAATTCATAAAGTGGAACACGCTGCGACAGGGAAGGGACCAAGACATGCAAGATTTTACTAATCTTTTTCATACCCTTCACATGAAGTTGGGTATCAAGGATTCTACGAAATATTTGGTACTCACGTATCATGGCTGCCTACATAGGTACATCTAGGATGAGATGGAGTTCCTGGACATCTCCTCGCTCAGCATGTCATACCGATACTTTGTCAAGATCGGGCATAAGCTTAAATAGAAAAATCAAGGCCTTGGCTCTACGAATCGGAAGCAAGGGAAAGGTGCCCCCAAAACACAGAACAAAGGACAAAGACAAGGCGGGGTGGCCTAGGAAAACCTGCCAAATCCACAAGAAAATAACAACACCATGAAACCAAAGAAGGACAGAAGAAAGTGGTGTGAGTTCCGTAACAGCTCCACTCACAACACAAGTGAGTGTCAGGCCAAGCAGTCACTGGTGGCCAAGTTGAAGGCTTCTGAATTAGATGCATGTTACGACTCTAAGTCAGGACCCAACAAGGTGAATGACAAAGGGAAGAAGATTAGTGATGCAAAGGCCAACACCATTGTTGCCACCATGAAGATCTAGAAGGAGGAATCTGAAGATTGAGAGGAGGAGGAGCGCCTCTTCCAATCCTAGATGTGGGTAAAGGATTCCCTGCTATAGTTCATTGTCCACAGTTGGAGCCAAAAGAACCTCATTTTAGTAGAGGTTGTGAAGCAGTTGATCTTACCAACCACAACATACCCACAACCATACACCATCGGGTGGCTTCACCAAGGACGCGATCTTTGAGTTAGCCAGCAGTGTCACCTTCCATACAACATCAAGCCCTTCACAGATGAGGTGTTATGTGACGTTGCTCCTCTTGATGTTTGTGATGTATTATTAGGCCAACCATACTTGTGGAAGCAAGATGTTGTGTATGAGTCAAGGCCTCACACTATTATTGTTACTTTGGGAAATAATTTGTACATGATATCGGAGGTAGGATTGCATACCACCATCTATTTGGTTACTGCAAAACAACGCAATAAGCTCATTTCCAAAACCGAGAAATTTTTTTTCCTGATGATACGCCATTAGGGAAAGAAGAAGACTGTGGCCACGACGTCTAGACAAGGCCCCTCCACATGACAGCAACATATAGACAAGGTCATGGAGGAGTACGACGACACCTTCACCTCCCCCGCAGGGGTGCATCTACACTGTCAAGTTAAGCACTCCATCAATCTGACCCCAGGTGCATCGTTACCAAATGGACCCATCTATTGGTGCTTTGTTTTGGAGAACGACGAAATCAAGAGGCAGATTCAGGAGCTGTTGTAGAAAGGTCACATCAAGCTGATTTCATTGACTTGTGGGAGCCCAATCATGTTGATACAGAAGAAGGATGGGACTTGGAGACTCTGTATTGACTATCGGGCACTGAATAATATCATTGTCCGGAATAGGTACCTGATCCCACAGATTGATGAATTTCGAGACCAACTCAAAAGGGAAAAATATTTCAGCAATATCGACTTAAAGTTTTGATATCAACAGGTACCAATCGAACACTTCGAAGTGTGGAAGACTGCCTTCAAAGCTAAGGAGGGTCTTTTCGGGTGGCTGGTTATGCCTTTCCGATTGATGAATGCTTTTGCGACCTTCATGAGGCTGATGAATGACATCTTCTAGCCATTCATAGACTCATTTGTAGTGTTATACTTGGATGACATCTTGATCTCCAACCAGCATTGGGAAGAACACCTCCACCACATCCGACAAGTTCTCCAAACACTGTGGCAACACAAGCTATGTGCCAATTTGGAGAAATGCACTTTTGGAATGACACAAGTTCAGTATTTTGGATATATTATTGATGAATGGGGGGTGCATGTGGATCCAACCAAGATCCAATTCATTCGGGATTGGCTAGTCCCAACCGCTCTGATAGAGCTCCGTAGCTTTCTGTGTCTTTCCAATTTTTACTACAGGTTTGTGTTGGGGTTCTCTCATATCACTTGGCCCTTGAGTCAAGCCACTGAGGGAGGAGAAAAAGAAAAATTATTTTGGTCTAAATCTTAACAGAAGGTGTTCATACAGTTGAAAAGTCACATCTACTCTACACTAGTGCTCACATTGCTAGACATGCAAAAACCATTTGAGATCGAGACAGATGCCTATGACTCTGCTATTTGGGTAGTCCTTATTGAACAGGGCCATCCAGTGGCATATCACAGTGAGACACTTTCAGACACAGTCTGGAAGTATCCCACTTATGTCAACAAGATTTATTCCAATGTGCAGCCATGCCGACAATGGAAGCATTACATTTTGGGGAAGGAAACGGTCATTCACATAGACCACCAACCCCTGCAGTTCATACAGATGCAAGGAAAGTTGCAGAATGATCGCCATCAGAAGTGGTCCACATATCTACAACAGTTCCATTTGAATATCAAGTACAAGAAGGGCAACACCAATAATGTTGCATACTGCCTTAGCCAACCCCCGATCATGGCGTTAACCACCATGCTCAAGTCTTGTGGGCACGAGACTTCTAATTGGCCACTTCTGTACAAAAGCGACCCAAAATTCAACCACACATACCAGATGCTCTTAGACGGTTAGCAAGTAGTAGATTTTCACCTCCACGATGCATGGTTATGCCACCTGGGACACCTTTATTTTCCTTCAAGCGAGCATGCCAAGATGATTTGGGAAGCACACTACAGTCAGGTAGCTAGAAATTTGAGGGTCGAGAAAACAGTGGCAGTACTACAAAAGTATTTTCACTGGCCAAATCTTCGACAAGATGTCAAGAAGTACATCAGATCCTACACTCCCTGTGCCATTTCCAAACCAACCATCAAGAAGCAAGGCCTCTATATTATGTTGCCTACCCCTAGTCAACCTTGGAAATCCATCTCCATGGATTACATGTCAGGCCTTCCTTCTACTAAGCATGGAAATGACTCCGTTTTTATGGTCATCAACAGATTCTCAAACTTGGCCATTATGGTGTCCTACAAGAAGAATATCACAGCAGAAACCACTGCTAAACTCTTCTTTGAATGAGTGTGGGTACACTTTGGTATCCAACAATCTATCATCTCAGATCAGGACAGTAGGTTCCTCAGTACATTTTGGTCTAGTCTCTGGTCAATGTTGGACACCAAATTCACTAAGTCCACAACTTTCCATCCCCAAAATGATGGCCAGACAGAGGTCGTCAACGAGATGATTGTACACATTATATGCATGTACAACTCAAAGCATCCACGCACATGGGATGAGAGCCTCCCCTATGTCTAGCACAACTATAACTGGGCTCTCCACATCTCGATTGGCCACAACCCTTTTCAGGCGGGCCTCAGATTCCAAACACTATGTCCCATTGATGTGGCTATACCATTTGCAACTACTCAAGCAGATTCGGTTCATGTCCTATCTAAAGTCGACAAGGAAAAAAACTTCATTGAGCACATTCATCACATCTGACAATAGGTCCATGGCATATTGGACAGAGCCAATACTAAGTACAAGTAGTGACATGATCAACATCGGGTGCCACACAAGTTTTAGGTGTGTTAGGGAAAACCTAAGTAGGTCATAGAATCAATTTGCTATTGGTATTTTGTATGGTCCAGTTTTAGAAAGTCATGGTATTCTCATTCTATGTAGCTTATTTAAAGGCATGAGATATTCATTATAAGATTTATTTTTCTCATTGTGAGGGCATGGTAGAAAGTAGATTATATGTATTGTTTGGATCACGAACTACTGAGGGAAGTGGTGATGTTTAAAGACATCAATGTTTGGGATCATAATTCCTACTAAGACAAATTAACATAGATATTTTCAGCCTTTAAATAGGCTACATTAGAGATGAATACCATGGAAAAAATATTGGTTTTCACAAAATTGGAGCCCAAAAACTACTAGTAACTTGACGAAGTCAAGTTTACTCAAACCATCATAAAAATCCACCCCCCCTTTAAATGTGACACATGGAGATTAACGTGGCCCAAATCATTCATCATCCATCTCACCTGTGATCTCACATCCACCCCTAAGCTAGGATATCAATACACTTGCCACCCTAGTACCTATCCTAGTAGTCCATTCCACAACTTAACGACTCCATGCACCACTACACTTCATCTATTCCTGATCAAAGTCTTAATGATTTAAGATAATCGCTGATCTTGATCAAAATGTATGCCTAAACAATAGGTCTTCCAACTTCCTCGATAAATGCACATGCCTTAGACCTAAACTGTTAGGTGTTCACACACCACTACTATGTCTCTCATCACATGTTGGATCCTTCACTAAACCTCAAGATATTGACTCCATCTCCATTCTTTCTATTATCCATCAAACATCTTTCTCTCTTGCTATATATTTCCACATACATACCTTGACTTGAATTTTCAACACCATTTTCTTTGATACGAATTGTTATGATCACAAACCATCAAAAGGTGTGGTGGTGTTTAAGGACATTGTTGCTTGTGATCATAATGGAAACCGGGACAAATTAACATGGAGTTTTTTGTCCTTTAAATAAGCTACATTAGAGATGTATACCATGGAAGAAAAACCACAAGTTCTCATAAGCTTGGAACCTGAAAACTACTAGTAACTTGACGAACTCAAGTTTACTTGAAGCACCTTAATAATATATCGCCCATTTTTGGTGAGCCAAGTAAATTTCATCTCTCATGATTTTTTTATGATTTATGACTAGCTGTGTCTAATTAATCTTTTTCTCTTTCTCTCTCTCCCTCTGAGACACACACACACACACACACACACACATTTACAACATTGATATCATATGTTGGATGGCATGGTTCTCTTGGATATGTAAAACATTGAGGCTTTTTTGCTTGAATATCTATATTTAAAAGATGGAAATTTATTGGTGAAATGTGATCTGACGCACATATAATTATAGTTTATATCAAAGTAGAAGATTGAGACCTAATCACTACTTGAATGTCTACATCTGAAAGATGTGCTTTTTTTGGTGAAATGTCATTTGAGTGATGGTAGATTAAATCAAAGTAGAAGATTTAGACTTGAACACTACCTGAATGTCTAGATCTTAAAGGTGGGCATTGATTTGTGAAACATGATATGAAGCAAGAATCATGGTGGATTTCATGAAAAGAAAGGGTCAATATGTAAATGTTAACAATGATGTTTAATGGCCATGGAAAGTGAAGTGTTATTGATGGCAGTGACCATTCTAATTTCTTCATTTTCACATAGACTATAAGCAAGTTATGAAATGACTTGAGATGGGTCACCTATTGGGAAATGCTGGTGATGTGAAGGTGCTAATTGTAGTGAGCACATGTTAAAAATCCCTAGAGAATGGGTATGGTGTCAAGGATTGGTGAAGGAGCTAGCGTGCTATGGAAAGCCACAGTAGTGCATGAACACACTGGAGTCTTTGGTACAAGTTGTAATATCTAGAAATGCGGAGGTTGCATTGCCCAATATTGTTGTAAGAATTGTATGTGTATATGTTATAGCACAATAGAATATGAATTCAACCCTCTCATGCATAGAGAGGATGGAGAATCAAGTTGTGGAATGAAACATTTGAATAGTTACGAAGGTGGCAACTGAACTTGTATGATAACTTGAAGTTAATTAGTTGTAAGACATACTATTCAACAAAACATGTTGTAGAGCAGCGTAGCATGGATTTATGTATGATTAAGTTGTGGAATGGATCATTTGATGTACAAGGGTGCTAGATGTACTTATATACTATATTGAGGTGGAAATGCAAGATCTTAGGATGTGAGATGGTTAATGAAACATGTACTGGAAAAAGCGTCCTAGCAGGATAAAGGACATTACAACGGTCTACCACACATGGATGGAAACATTTTTATATGGATTTTAACAAAGGTATTGAGAAAAAACTAATATCAAAATTCAGGGTTAATAGGGAATTGTTAAGGTAAAATTGAATTTGTCCTATAGTCAATTTACCTATAGTATTCTCATTTTATGTGGTTGAAATTTTTAGGGAAAACTTGAGTCCATCAAAAAATTCAATTTACCAAATTTACCCATGGTAGTCTCATATTATATAGCTTATTTAAATGTATGATGAATACATGCTAAGATGTCTTTTGGTCATTTCAAAAACATACTATATTAATGATATAATAAAAGATACGGACCATCAAACAAGAAAATTACTGTTGTATCTGGATCCAAGTGTGACCATTAAGTGTTGTGGGATCCTCCTAGCCGAATCTGGGCATCTAGCTTGTTGGAGGAAGCTGCATTTAAAAAAATACTAGGTCTACTAGATCAAGATTATCAAACACCCAGACTAAGTTACCTTGTGGACTCCACAAATCCATTGTATCCATCAATACCTGCATTAAAGACTTGATTTTTTATATTTCGACACCATCAAAATCGTTAAACAAAGGCTTATTTGTAGTGCCCACTCTAGTTTCCTGACCCAGCTACGACATTATCTTAGACACTCTATTCTTCGAGGACCTCAGATTGAGGATCTGGACCCATGACACTATTATTAGCGATTGAGATATTCATGGTTGTGATGTTTATGAATGCTTTCCATTGACATTATGGTAGCATGAATGGTTATGTATCTTATCTATCAGTATTCTGATGATTGCAATATTAAATAGTTAAGTTGGTCTCTATTTGAAATTATGACGAGGGTAGTAAAGAATATGTATGTGCTCTACTAAAAGCATAATGAGGCTAAATCTTATGGATAGGTATATTTCTACAATGTTACGATGTTGATAGCTTAATGAATATGTATGTCTCGATTGATGATTATTGATGATAGCCATGAGGGATGTGTCCCCTATGTTACCTACTTCCTTTAGTTCAGACTTACAATGGACAATGATGTGAATGACCAGGAATGGTTAATGATGCTATTATGATAATTGACTAACATTGAGAAACCGTGTTACTGATGATTATTGAGTATGGCAGGGAACCATCAAAGGCACTCGCATATGACGAGTTGATGACACCTGGTTTGACGAAAATTCATATTATTTTATCTTTGAAAGTCTAAGTCGATCTTAGAATCTACCATATATGCTTAACTATATTCTGATGATATATTAATGGTTGCAAGCAAAGATTAGTTGCTTGATCGAATGACTCACATATGGGTGATGGGGTTGTACAAGTGGATGGAACTACATGGGAGGGGTGGGACAGAGTCCCTGATCCCACCGACTAGCACTCCCGCCGTGACTTGGGCTGGAAGGGTTGAAGCACCTTCGCCTTGAAGATCACGATGCCATGAGGGCAGGTCCCAAAGATGGGTCGCTCATGAGGACTTTACCGGGGGGCGCGCATCAAGGCGGATTCCTTGATCCCCGACACCATTAGTCTCACTATAGCAGGCAACATAAGAGATGATAGTGGTCTATGACGTTGCACTATATTTTCCCCTCGTAATCACTGGATGCTTGAAGGGCAAGAGGTGTGGCACCCTTGGAACTTCAGGGGAATTTCTTGAAGGGCACGACCAACTTGGCACCCTTGGCATCACAAATAAACTATTAGGTGTGGCACCCTTGGAACTTCTAGGGTAGTTCTTGAAGGGCACAACCAAACTGGCACCCTTGACATCACAAATAAACTAGTAGATGTGGCACCCTTGGAACTTCTAGGGAAGTTCTTGAAGGGCACAACCAAACTGGCACCCTTGACATCACAAATAAGCTATTAGGTGTGGCACCCTTGGAACTTCTAGGGAAGTTCTTGAAGGGCACAACCAAACTTGGCATCCTTGGAATCATTAAAAATAAATAATAATAAATAAACATAAGCAAGGAATGAAAACTAGGTAAATTTACATCAAGGGTAAATGATGATTAGAAACCAATGTAATTAAATCAAAAATAAAGCTTGGAATAAGGAGGAGCATAGAAAGAATTAAAATAGAGTGCCTTAAAAACTCTACCCTTCCCATTTTGGAAAATACTAGGAAGATTATGTGGTTTAATTAGGAAAAATGGGAAAGACAAACATAATGGTAAGAATAAATATTAATCCTAAACTAATTTAAACCTAATTAAGAAAAGAGGAAGGTGAATTAAAATGAGAATAATAAATTAAATTTAGAGAAATGTAGAGAAGCTCCATGTGTCAACAACCAACATAAGAATATCCATCTAGGAGATAACCTGAGTTAAATTAGGGAGTAGATTGGGGATAAAATCTTGACTCATTAATTGACTTCAAGTAATGAACACAAATTAAGGAATAAAAGGGGGGAATAAAGAGACAACTAGGAGAAGAAATAGGAATCTTGTTGAGGTGAGGAAAATATTAGTTTTAAATAAAAATTTAAGTAAATAATTTTGGGAGACCCTTGATGTGAGAATGACACATGGGTGGGTGAATAATCAAGCTATTGAATTATAAAAATATAATTAATTATGCATGACATGACAAGTGTCACCTATGAGGACTCCTATAAAAGAAGGGGCAAGCCATGGGAGAAGGACTTTTTGGGGGAAACCCTATTGTTGGATGGATGAGATGTGGGGAGAGCAGTGATTACGAAGCTATAGTGAGTTTGGTGAGGTAGAGGATTAGAGAGGGGACCCTTGAGCCAAGGTGTGCTCTCCTCTACTAGCTAGTGCTTGTCTCCATTGTATAACCCCATTGCAGCTCGGGGGTCCGCGGGGAAGGAGAGTACCCAAGGAGTAGGCTGGGAGGTTAACCAGTGAGTCTTCGTATCCGGATCAAGTGCGTCATCATTCACTCGCGGAGGTGACCGGCTACAAGGGAATACCAGTAACAACAGAGCAAGCGGAGTCTCGCCTTCTGGTGAATGGTACACATGTATTTCATTACTATTGATCTTAGTTAAACATAAGGGAACAACCAAACTTGGCATCCTTGGAATCATTAAAAATAAGTAATAATAAATAAATATAAGCAAGGAATGAAAACTAGGTAAATTTACATCAAGGGTAAATGATGATTAGAAATCAATAGTAATGAAATACATGTGTGGAAATCATGCTACCATAATGTCAATGGAAAGCATTCATAAACATCACAACCATGAATATCTCAATCGCTAACAATAGTGTCATGGGTCCAGATCCTCAATCTGAGGTCCTCGAAGAATAGAGTGTCTAAGATAATGTCGTATCCGGGTCAGGAAACTAGAGTGGGCACTACATTATTCTTAGTGCAATCCAAGGTTGTTACCCTTGTGGCTTGGGCAGTGTTATATGTCTGAAGCAACCTGAGGTTGAATCCTTAGTCATATATCCTGGAGTAAACACGGATGGGTACGGTGTATGAATATGAGAAAGGTTGGTTCATAAGGTTTGTTTTCCGCGTTTGTATGTGAGTAGTTGGTATTGGCCTTTATGAGTTTAAGAACAAAACAAGGCAAATAAACATTTGATGGAGGGGTTACGGAAAGAAGTTGTTTCAAGGAAATGAGAGCGAATAAGTCTGGCCCGGACTTGAGTAGGACAAGCGCTCGGGTTTGAGTGAGAGTCATATCATGGATTTGGCTGTGGGATTTAAATACAGTGTGCTCACAAACTTAATAGCCCGATCTAGAGTCTTGATTATTAAAGATTACAGGATTTCCCGACACAAAATTAGAAGTTGATCAAGTGCTCAAGAGCAGAGGTTAGGCCTGGCATAGCCAAGCGATATCAATGATTCATTAGAGCAGCCAAAATGACTGCATCAAATTGCAATCTGTTGACCTAATCTCTGGGGGAGGCGTAAGACTCTGCGAATATAGAAAAATGGCCTACCATATTTAGAGATTGTGTCGATATGGAGAAGGGACCTCCCATATCTAAAGATATAAAAGTAGGTGATGAATTGGTGGAGGGGAGAAAAGTATCACTATCAACCATTATATTCACAATTATACATTCGTTCAAATACCAGGTAAACATGGAATTCACCTTAAGAGAACACCATTACAACTATGTCTTGAAATAATTGTTATATAACCCTAACCCTCCAATATTATGTTGTATTTGGTAAGAGGGGATATAAAACCTACTAAAATAAAGTATGATTAATATCAATCGATACTAATGATACATAACAATGACTAACAATTAATCTTTCAAATTTGACATTTTCATTTATGACAAGGAAGAATATGGATATATATATAGGTGTGTTATGTGTATATGTATATATATATATATATATATATATATATATATATATATATATATATATATATATAGGTGTGTTAGGGAAACACTAATTAGGTCATAAAATCATTTTGCTATTTGTAATTTACAGGGTCTAGTATTTGTAAGCCATGGCATTTTCATTCTATGTAGCTTATTTAAAGACATGAGAAATCCATTATAAGATTTATTTTGATCATTGTGAGGGCATGGTAAAAAGGAGATAATATGTATTATTGGGATCACAAACCATTGAGAGAAGTGGTGATGTCTAAAGACATTGTTTCTTGGGATCATAATGCCTACTAAGGAAAATTAGCATGGAAATTTACAGCCTTTAAATATGCTACATTAGAGATGAATACCATGGAAAAAAATATTGATTTTCATAAATTTGGAGCCTAAGAACGACGGGTAACTTAACCAAGTCAAGTTTATTCAAACCATCATAAAGATCTACCCCCTTTTTAATCTTGACATGAGGAGATTAACTTGGTACAAATCATTCATCACCCATCACAGCTAAGATCTCACATCCCCCCTCCTAAGCTAGGATATCAATACACTTTCCACCCAGGTACCTATCCAAGTAGTCCATTCCACAACTTGATGACTCCACACACCACTACACTTCATCTATTCCTGATCAAAGTATTAAGGCTTTACAATAATCTTTGAAATTGCTCAAAATTTATGCCTAAACAATAGTTATTCCAACTTCCTTGAGAAATCCACATGCCTTAGACCTAAACTCTTAGGTGTTCACACACCACTATTGCTGCCCTCATCACATGTTGGATCCTTCACTAAACTTCAAACTAATGAATCCATCTGCATTCTTTCTATTATCCATCAAACATCTTTCTTTCTTGCAATATATTTCCACATGCATACCTTGACTTGACTTTTCAACACCATTTTCTTTCATACCAGTTGTTATGGTCACAAACCACTAAACATTATGGTGGTTTTTAAGGACATTGTTTCTTGGGATATTAATGGCCACTGGTGTTAGAAAATTATATATTACGGAGCAATGGAACACATAAAATATTGCAGAAATATAAACACAGAAAACGCACAAAACAAGAGAGACACAGATATACATGGTTCACCCAGTTTGGGCTACGTCGACCCCGAACAGCCAGTCCTTCCTTTCTATTATCCAGCAAAATGAAGAGACACAACCTACAACAAATCCGTTGTAATATCCACTGTTTTCTCACACAGTCTCACCTCTCTGTTTCTCGCTCACAGAATACACATCTATCACACAGCCTCAAATACAATGCCCTCATACAAAGAGAGGGGTTGCCTTCTAGGGAAAGAAACCCTAAACTAAACATAAGTTCTACCGTCAGATCATCCGCCTAATGAACGGCCCAGATTGACTAGAAATTACTATACTTTTACAAGGCAATTTTACATGCCGGGGGACCGCTGGCCCCCGGACCCCCCAGCCGGGGGGGATGGGCCCCCCCGGACCCCCGCGGGGGGGACAAGTCTCCCCCACACCCCCCTGCGTGGAGGGGTGTACAAAACTTCCTGGGGTATACATCTGGTTGAAACAAAGACCTCTGAACAATCATGCTCCACACACAACAACTGGGACAAATTAACATGGAGTTTTTCATCCTATAAATAAGCTACATGGGAGATGTATACCATGGAAAAAAAAACCATGGGTTTTCATAAGCTTGGAACTTGAAAACTACTGGTAACTTGACCAAGTCAAGTTTACTTGAACCACCTTAAGAATTTGTAGCCCATTTTGGTTGAGTCAAGTAAATTTCATCTCTCATGATTTTTGTATGACTTATGGTTAGGTGTGCCTAGTGAATCTCTCTCTCTCTCTCTCTCTCTCTCTCTCTCTCACTCACACACACACACACACACACACACACATTTATAACATTCATATCATATCTTGGATGGCATGGTGCTCTTGGATATGTAGAAGGTTGAGACTTCATTGGTTGAATATCTAGATTTAAAAGATGGGAATTTTTTGGAGAAATGTGATCTGAAGCACATATCATTGTAGATTAGATCAAAGTAGAAGATTGAGACCTAATCCCTACTTGAATGTCTACATCTGAAAGATGCGCTTTTTTTGGTGAAATGTCATTTGAGTGATGGTAGATTAAATCAAAGTAGAAGATTTAGACTTGAACACTACTTGAATGTCTAGATCTTAAAGGTGGCATTGATTGTGGGCATTGATTGATGAAATTTTATATGAAGCAAAAATCATGTTAGATTGGATGAAAAGAAAGGGTCAAGATGTAAATGTTAATAGTGATAGTTAATGACCATGGAAAGTGAAGTGTTATTGATGGCATTGACCATTCTAATTTCTTCATTTTCATGAAGACTATAAGCAATTTATGAAATGACATTAGATGGGTCACCTCTTGGGAAATGATGGTGATGTGAAGGTGCTCATTGTAGTGAGCACATGTTCAAACTCCCTAGAAAATGGGTATGGTGTTGAGGATTGGTGAAGGAGCTAGTGTGCTATGGAGAGCCACAGTAGTGCATGAACACACTAGAGTCTTTGATACAAGTTGTAATATCTGGCAATGTGGAGGATGTATTCCCAAAGGTTGTTGTAAGAATTGTATACATATAATTTACAGCACAACAACATATGAAGTCATCCCTCTTATGCATAGAGAGAATGGAGGATCAAGTTGTGGAATGAACTACTTGAATAGTTATGAAGGTGGAAAGTGCACTTGTATGATAACTTGAGGTTAATTAGTTGAAAGACATATTGTTCAAGAAAACCTATTGTAGAGCAGTGGGGCATGGAGTTATGTATGATTAAGTTGTGGAATGGATCATTTGAATATGTAGGAGGGTGCTAGATGTATTTGTATGCTAACTTGAGGGGGAAATGTAGGCTCTCAGGATGTGAGATGGTTGATGAAACATGTATTGGAAAAAACGTCCTAGCACGCTGAAGGATACAACAAATGAGTACCTCCCATGGATGGACACATTTTTATATGGATTTTAACAAAGATATTGGGAACAAATTAATTTGAGAATTCAGGTTTAGTAGGGAATTGTTAGAGTAAATTTCGCTTTGTCCTATAGTCAATTTACCCATGATATTCTCTTATTATATAATTGGGATTATTATGATAAAATTGACTCCATCATAAATTCAATCAACCCATGAGTACTGCAAAAAAACGTCCTATCAAATTGAAAGATTTAATAATTGAGTACCTCCCATAGATAGACACATTTTTACATGGATTTTAACAAAGGTATTGGTAACAAATTAATTTCAGAATTCAAGCTTAGTAAGGAATTGTTAAAATAAACTTGACTCTCTCCTATGGTAAATTTACCCGTGATATTCTCCTATAATATAATATAATTTAGATTATTAAGATGAAATTGACCCATCATAAACTCAGTCAACCCATAATATTCTCATATTAGGCAACTTATTTAAATGTATGATAAATAAATAATAAGATGTCTTTCGCTCATTTCAAAAGCATAGTTTAGTAATGATATAATAAAAGATCTCACAATTTTTAAGTGAATATACTACATACTTAATAAATCACATAAATTTGGCCGTATATTTAATTTTTTTGGTCGCACTTTTTTTTTTTTTTTTTCCATCATAACGGGTGGAAGTCAAAAAAAAATTTGTATCAGCTTCCACCGCCACAATCTAAATTTAATAAAGAATAACTCTAACCGCGACACACCATGAAAAGTGAAAAGTCGGATTCGTGTGAGTATAGAATAATGCAATAAGTATAGAGTAGTATCTGTTTCTAACACAGTTGTAATGTCTAAGTCGTTCTCATCTCGAGGAGTGAGACTGACCGAATGCTTTTGTCAGCAGTATGGTGGTTTTCACTCTGTATCGTCTCTCTCGAACTACAGTGGTTGTTACATTGGCCCACTCAATTTGTCGGGAAGTACGAGGAGTGGGTCATGTGCTTTTGATTGCGGACTTTCATGATGTCGCCAATGTTTTCAAATCTATCTGACCACTCAAATATTCACACAGGCTAGGCTGTACATAGCAGATTGATAATAATATTTTACGGAGGAAATGAAGTTGGTGGATGAATTATTGCTGGGCGTGGGGGCGGGTCCATCGAAAGTAAGAGAAGACAATGCACACGGTAAAAAAGCTTCCGAAACTTTTGGTGATGCTCCTCTTTTGATTCGATTGACTGAAAGGGAATCAGACACCATTGAATGGTTGCAAGCAGGTCAGGGCCCTAGTGAAATGATCCTCCAGTCAACGCAGGGAAGGCATTTTCGTTTGGTGGCGCACAAGCTTTCGGGAGTCGGTCCAATGGATTGGTCACGATTTGGAATTTGATACAGAGGGACGATCTTTGTTCAGCAGTTTCTCTGCACTACTGGAGAATGAGTAGGAAAATGGATACTTTTGTTTTGTTGTATATGGCAAGAGTCTTGAAGTGGCAGTATTCAGTAAATATAAATAACGGAAAGTTATAACAAATTGGGAATTCTATGAATGACATGTCAGAAATAAAAGATTATGCTTGTGAACTATATGATTGTGATGACTGCAGCGGTAGGGCTGTGCACTTCATTCTGTGGGCCTAACCCTCTAGCGCCAGAGGCTATATCGCCCAATCCTCATTGTCTGCCTAAATCCGTCGCTAAGGATAGTGTGGAAATTAGATAGCAGCAAGATTCGTGGCACTGGCTACGGATGACGTTATCTCATCCATAAAATAAGATTCATTAGATTTTAGAACATACCATAATGATAAATTAAACCATCAAATTTCAAAATATTCCCCACTTTTACAATAAAATTAGGTTCACCCATCTTTTTGTGTACTGGTTTTCTCTGCTTTACAATACACTATCATTTTACAATAAAATTAAGTTCAACCATCTTTTTGTGTACTGGTTTTCTCTACTTTAAAAGACACTATCATTTGCAAGTGGCCACTATTCTAAAATTCCCATGGCAAAAGAGCTTACCGAGATACAAGGATTGCTGCATGGCAAAACCACGCAACATTTCTGCTGTGGAGTCTTGGCCTGCTTTGCATCTGCCACCATTTCAAATACCCTCGAGGTTCTTTTCAACAATTTATCTTGATTGAAGAAATCAATAAAATCAATTATTTAATGTCATTATTGTCTATCTGTTTCTATTTATTTTAAATTTACAATCAAAATAAGGATGTCATCAACCCTCTAGTGGATCGCCGTATGTATATCCTTTCTCGAGTCCACTGTTACAATACTTTCTATTGCTATGTTTTACCTTTGTGTCCATGGATTGTATGACAACAACATAAAGTCTCTTATCTTACTTTATGATACTCCCTTAAATGTCTATATATATATATATTTTTGTTTTTATTAAAGTCAAATTTAGCGTGTATCCTGAGTCATGTGCTCATACACTATGCAAGGGTTTGATTCGAGCCCCCACACCACCTTAGTCATACGGGCATAAAATTTGGGGGGAGAGAAATTGAAATGCTCGATCTCAGCGTTACTTAATTATACTATGACACTTACATACTATCTAATAGCGCCACCACCCCACATGTCGTCACTCATGTCAAAGCAAAAATTACTAGTGGCTAGTGAAGCCACGTCGAGACAAGTGTTAGTGACCCACTCCACATATACTCACGCGCTGACACCAGGGGCTTTTGCTAACATGTAGCCTAGTTTTTAACTCCTCCTTACCTCATATTGGTCACCTACTTGGACTCTTGTAGACCCTTGGATGGAGCAATCATTGTTGATCACTCTTTCCCTTGACACGACACTCTCTATGGGTGTATTTGCATCTCACTACCAAGCCTAGCCAAGGCGATCCAAGGTTCAAATATGCCCATTGGACAAATAGATGGCAGATCATTTTGTTTGGCGACATATCTAGGTATGGGGTTTTGGACATCTTCCTCGTCGCAATTGTGGTTCAACATCGTTGGTCTCATTTTTCTTAGCTATGCATATTTACCTCTAATACTAACCTTCTGTATCTTTATTTATTTTTCTTTATTTTTCTTTGCATAGGCTAGTTGTTCTCCCGTCCCCTTTCCACATTCTGTAGTTCTGAGAGCCATTCTTGAGGGTTACCCATGTGGTTCATCTCTTTACCTTGAATATGGCTCGTTTTGATAGTGGTTATCTAGGTTACAAGGGAAATGGATGATGATATAAGTAAACTTTTTGTTTTTGTCATCTATAGAATTATTTTACAATTTCATTACCTCTCTTTTAGGACATTGACTTTTACTTGATATGGTTAGACAAGAGGGTTACTATTCAAGAGGAGGAGACTGGGGACGCTTCGTTGTCAGCCAAGCAGAGGAGCTAAGTTGTCTTGTCGACAAACCCCTCTCTCACATTCCTTACCCTTTCCTTACCCTTGACACAATGATGAGGATGGCTACGCCCGTTTCATTGTTGGTCTCCTTGCATGGTTCTAGTTAGTGTTCACTCCTTATGGACTATTTTTGGTAGTCTTTGGTTTTCTTATGGTTATTGAAATTCCATCAGACTTCATGGTTGTAATATTTATTAGAGGATTAACACCCTAGGAGCCCCATTATCTATAACATTAATTGGACAGTTTCCCCTCGGGGTTTAATGGAAATACATTGATATTTAATGTCTCTCTAGTTATTTAATTTATGGGTTCTTCTCCTTTTGTGATTTATTTGGCTGGATATGGTACGAGTAATAGGCCATAACCCTTTGATTCTGCAATTTCAGATAGACTTTTATGCATGGTGTATAAAATTTTGATATGAAAGATTTGTGTGACTTTCATAATTTTGCCTTCTAGATTCTACTTATGGTACTCTAAATGTATGAAGTTTCTAGTGTGATGAGTATAAGCCGGTTGGTATTCACACTCTTCAGTTTGGTTTTTTTGTCATTGTCGGTTTCAGTCTTTTTCACTAACGATTATTGGTGGGTTGGTTTTTAGAAAACCTTCATCCTAATTCCTTTCTCATATCACGTCACTTCCCTTCTCCATCATAGTTGGAGCGCTGACCACACATTCTAGGTAAATTTACCTTTTATTGCCTTTGGGAGTTTAATTACACTCTATTTTCCATTGCCACCTTTTATTGTTGTCAGTCAATACGGCGTGCCCCAAAGGAGTCCTCTCTTTTGAGGGATATCTAGCCTTTGGGTTGTAACATGCCCCTTTATTGAGCATGTTCAAATGTTATTCAGTATCTCAATTTCCTCTATGTGATATTGTAAGCCTTTCTTTTTCTTCTTTATGATCAATCCCTTACCTTTTTTATTCAGGTCGTAACTATCGGTTGATTCTATGTTATCGTTTCCTACCTTACTACCCGATCTTACGTTGGGTTTAATGGTATCATCTCTAGTCGCAATACTCTTTTGATTAGGTAGTGGTACCTCCCTTATTTTTTCTTATTGTATGAGAGAGAATGCGAGATAGAACAAGTAAAAATCATATACGGAACTGGCATAAAAGGGGTCTCAACATTTTCAAGCCCATGTTGTTCCTTCAGAGCTAAAGGATTCCACTAGAATAACTATCAGGTTTGAAATTTTTCCTAGGCTTAATGAGAACATTGTAAATCATCCTCTTATTTGCCCCCTTAGAGTTAGACTTTGACCTAGAGATAAACTCCATGGCGAAAGGAGAAGGGAAAAATTAGAGGGTTACAACCTTTGCATTGACCCCCTTCTTTCTTTATGGTAATTCCCTTGGGTTTAAGAGCTAAATCCTACTAACAATGATGCATACTCCATTTTCACCCTTTCCTATTATCGATTTGATTGTGTTACCATAATGGTTAATAGTTTGACTATTTGATTATTATTAAGGATTTTTCGACACAACCATGAGTGTTAGTCTCATCATGAAGCGTCAAAGGAATATTAATCCCTTCCTGTAATGATCAAAAATATGATAACCATATTGAAAGTTACTCAGTTTTCATCAAATAAATGATAACATTCATAGCAATATATTCCATCTATAATGGTAATAATTCTGGTAATCAGCCTGCAAGTTCTTTAGTTTTCATCTATAAAAAAAATATTAATAAGAGAAGTATATTTCAACTATCTCATATGAAATTTTGACGGTTTTGAAATAATAATACTTAATGGGCTATTACATGATCCCGAATATTTCACATGATCATCAATGGTACATATTAGCTTCTACTATTAACCTACATGCATCAAATATTAGCTGAACATACAACCATATGAGAGATATAGGTTAGTGGGGAACATTCCACCCATTTGTAGTAAATCTATAAGCCAAAATGATTTACCGAGAAAACCCAAGCCTAGTTTGTGATTTTATAGAAGCTACTCCCTTAGGCATGCCTATTTTTTCTCTCTAGATTTATGACTTTCATGATTAGATGGTGGAATCTCCTAATACAGTTTCAGCCTAGAACATCTACATGTTCTCCCTTAGCTTGATATTCCCTTGATTTTCTTAGATAATTTTGCACTCAGATTGACCCCTCGCAACCAGATAACATGTAGAAACACCTCCCATTATTAATTATTTAATGCCTAGGACTTGTTCCACCATCAAGCCATATCCCTTATGTGCTAGGTGGCCCTTAAAATATGTTGTTTTTCCCCCATCTAAATTTCCTTTTTAAGGAATCATAATTCTTGGGTTTTCCATTTGTTTTTCACAATTTATCATCAAGCAAGTGGAATCCTTTCTATAAAATCAAAGTCTATACTGATTAATGTATCTCATCAATCTGTATTTTTTTATTTATTAATACTAAATCAAATTGTCTATTATATTTATTACAATGTCAGCCACCGATTCAGGTGCCTAAATTCAAATAATAGTTCACAACAATTAAAAAAATAAACAGTTTCAGGGCATTACCACCATCGACGAATTAGATTGTGAGATTTTTATCTCTTAAGTAAAATATTTTGCCCAATTTGACTTATTTGTATAGTTAATTTATAATGTGTCATTAGTTTTAGTAGTTCATGGCTTTTTTCATAATATTTTTATGTTATATAATATATTTAAAGGAACGATCAACTCATTGTGAAATACTTTTGGATAATTATTATACCATGAAAAATAGAGAAGAATGCTATAAAAATGTTTGTGGATGATATAATAAAATGACAACCACCTAAATTTTGTCTCCTATTTTCTCATGATTTGTATTTATTTGTGTGGCTATCATATTTTATTTATTTCTATTTTTTGTTACCACGTGATCTAAAGGGGGTGGAGTGAGAGAGAGAAAAATAGTGTGGAAACAAGAACACTTGTGAAACATTATTGCTTATTTTTGGATAGCATTGTGATTGGATATTTTGGTACAATGCAGAGGGCTATGTTGGTGTTTTCATATGTGGGAAGCAACATTCCCATGATGTGAAAATCATTAGAGTGGCTCCATTAGTTAATGGACGTGTGGGGGCATATGGCATTGGTAAGAATGGAAGTGAAGAAGATTCATTCTTGTTGGGTTTCATGGCTTGGTCAAGAAGGCCATGGTGCCCAGTGGATGGTGTTGGCATGTGCTAACAATTAACGAGTTCACTGAATGATTGATGGATATATTTAAAATCATATTCGAACACTAGGAAAACGAGATATTGCATGGATCTAGTGAGTGAAAGTGATGTTGGAAGGCCATGTCAAGGTGAGAAGAGAATATTGGAGGCACAATAAAAGAGAACTTAAAAGAATGGGCAATGAGAGAAATGTCAAGTAGTTGCATGAACATGAGAATAGAGATGGATTTGATGGTATAAAAATTTGGTGAAGGATCCAACATGTTATAAAGAGTTGGAGTAGTGCATGAACAACCTAGAATGTTTGGCCCATGTTGTACAACATAGCCATAGGAATTACATATTCCCCAAGGTTGTTGTAAGACCTTTTATTTAAGACATGTAGGAAGTATTCCTCGAGTTCCTTGTAAAAGCTAATATTTAGGCATACATGTTCTAGTATGGTATCATATGATATTATCCCTCTCATACATAGAGAGGATGTAGGATCAAGTTGTGGAACGAACCACTTGAATAGATACAAGGGTGGAAGGGGTAATCATATGCTAGCCTGAGGTTAGTTTGTTGTAAGACCTCTAATTTAGAAATGCATGTATTAATATAGTGGCACATGGATTTATGTATAATCAAGTTGTGGAATGCACCACCTAAACAATTACGAAGGTGGCAGGTGTACTTCTATGATAGCTTAAGAGAGGAAACGTGAGTTCTCAAGATGTGATGAATCATGTAATAAAAATTAAGCATAGAAAATTTGCAAATATAGAAAATGGTTGACCATGTATACAGATGGATGGTAATATTTTTATATGGAACTCAACAAATATATTGTTCCCAAGTCAAGGTTAACGAGGAATTGTTACATTAGTTAAGGTAATTTTGACTAGGCCATCGAGTTAATATATTGGTTGGTTTGGAAAACATATGGTTCTACCCTTGGTATTCTCATATTATGTATTCTATTTAAAGGCATGATGAATCCATGATGTAGTCCATAATGGGTGAACCATGTAAATTTTGTCTCTTCTAAATTTGACATAACATTTGTTTATTTGTATGCATATTATATTTTATTCAACTTTCATTTTTTATAAGATGCATATCCATTTTCCATCAAATTAGGTGGAAATTGAGGTGGTGGGAGGGGGGTAGGGAGGGGGTTTCCACCTTTTTACCTGGCCAACAAAATAAGGGGCATGAAAACACCCCCCCATGAATGTTAAATGTTGAGAAGTTTTCATAGGTGAGTGATTATTATGGCCTACTTTTGATGGTGCTTGATACCACCAACATACAAGGGATCTCCCTGATATAAGGTCCCAATTAGACCTCACACGGTTTGGTGTAGGAGTCCCGTCCAGAATATGGCCCAAATGTCGTTTACTTAAATATATTCCTTGGCTTTAGATGTGAGCACGACAGACAAGTGCATATGTGCTTTTGAATGACCAAGAAAGTGTGCCTTATGACTGTTCAATTGCATGTATCAAGGTTATGTAACTGCAAGGGGGAAAATAAAGTGAGTCTCTAGGAGAGAAGTAATAGTAATAACCTAATGGATACAAACATAGATGGAAAAGGCCCATCTCACATCAAGGGAAATAGCTCACATAGATGTGATGATCATTATCTAAATTACAACACACTTCCAATAAGTTGAGCACTGAAGTCATCGAAATAGTTCAATTACTCTAGTACATTCAAGAGAAAAACATGAATCATAAACATCCAAAGGATAGTCTTAGAAACATTCACAATCCATGTGTGGAGATGTGTTGGCCTTAAAGGGTTCAATATTAAGCAAGATACATAAATACAATGAACATCACTAGTTGAAATAGTGGAGTGTTGGAATCACTACTTGCTCCCCAAAAGTACGAACTTTGTCTCCCTAACGCGTTGTGGGAGAAGCCAAGGTTAAAAATCATTTGCATGAGAAATGCTAATCCTTTTATAACTTGAGGCCTGACTTTTCACATCCCATGACTCTTCATCTCCCTGATATAAGGTCCCAATTAGATCTCACACAGTTATGTAGGAGTCCCATCTAGAATACGACTTGATTGTCGTTTACTTAGATATATTCCTTGGATTTATATTTGAGCACGAGAGAGAAGTGCATACGTGCCTTTGAATGACCAAGTGAGTGTTCCTTGTGACTGTTCGATTGTAGATTTAACAAGGTTCTGTAACTACAAGGGGGGAAATAAAATGAGTCTCTAGGAGAGAAGTAATAGTACTAACCTAATGGATACAAACATGGACGAGAAAGACTCTTCTCACATCAAGAGAAACAGTTCAAATAGATGCAACGATCATTATAAATATTAGAAAACACTTCCAATAAGTTAAGCACCAAAGTCACCTAAATAGTTGAATTACTCCAGTACATATGAGAGGAAAACATTGACCATAAACATCGAAAGAATAGTCTTAAAAACATTCAAAATCCATGTTTGGAAATGTGTTGGCCTTGAAGGGTTCGATATTAAGAAAGATACATAAATACAATGAACATAACTAGCTCCAATAATGGAGTGTTAGAATGACTACTTGCTCCCCAAAAGTACTAACTTTGTCTCTCTAATGCATTGTGGGAGAAGCCAAGGTTAAAAATCCTTTGCATGAGAAATGATGATCCTTTTATAACTTGAGGCATGAAATTTGACTCTTCTCTTTCTAACTCCTAATGACCTTTCGACTTCTACAATCTTTGGAATTCCAAATGACATATGAATTTTTGTATTTCATGTCCTTTGGACTTCCATGACTCCTTTCTCCAAACATTACTCTTGGACATCCACTTATTTGTCTTTACAATGATTATAACATTACATCATAACTTCCACATCATCATGTGATGAAGACATGAAATGTCACTATCTTTGACTACTCGGACTAATAGTGACTAATGACATGGAGTTTCATTAGTGGTGACATGGATGCAACTTGTGTCCTCGTTCTTCCGATAGCTTTTGATCATTGATGCCTCCACCCTCCAAATGGTCTTTGATCTTGGAGTCTTTAGGATGCTTTGATCATCAAGCTTTAAATTTGTTCTTTGTTCTTCAATGCTTCATTTATTGTGTCTTCTCTTCCTGATATTCCTCATGTGTGCTTCTTGTGCTGTTCATGAGATACATGTGGCTGCAATCGCTCATGACAAGCAACCATCATCCTGGAAATATCGTAGTCTAAAATGTTTTTATGTAGATTTTTTTTTCATTCATTTTCAGTGTGCTTCAGAAATAGCAAGGAGAACTTATGGGCATGTTCATAGCGTTGGACCCGCCAACATGTCAGGGGATATCCCTAGTAAGAAGTCCCAACTAGAACTCAAACCATTTGGTGTAGGATTCCCAGTAGTGGGATGTACAATATCGCCTTAACTGCAGTTGTGCACATTGGCAAGAAGGATGTCCCTGTTGGTAGCAAGGGTGTGACCAGTGCAACAAGCCAAGTAAGGTGCATGAAGGGTTCTAACACATGGAAAGTGGAGTCAGTGCGCCCCTTGGAAACGTATGGAAAAACGCATCTTAGAAGGGAAAACAGGAGCAAAGATACATCACAAGTTGGATGGAAGGTGAACCAACAATCCAAAGTGATGGTTAAAACAACAACACATCTCAACAAGATTCATACATACATATATAGAAAGAGTCCATACATACATGCGTAAGAAAATAGATACATATATCGTTAGTGTAACCAAGACAACTGAAATACAATAACAACATATGCATGAAACATGTTGGCTCTGTTATATTAAGAGTGAAAGGTCCAATCATACAGTACAACCATGACCAACCACTAGTTCCAACTATGGAATGTTACAGTCACTATCGCCTGCTCCTCCAAAGAGATTTACTAGCTCTACACGAGGGAGAAACCAAGGCTCGTTACAACACACTCCAAGATTTCCCTAAGATACTCTTATAGGAAGCATGGCTCCCAAAAGCCTCTACAATGAGTTGTGAGGTTCTATAAATAGCTTCACCTACGCTCATGACTCTTCAACTACTCCATGAATGTTATATTCGACCATTAACACTTGGTCTTTCACTTTTACAAGATCTACACATGTACCCATGTGAGACAAAATAGGCTTGATAAAGCCATGCAAGATATCACTAAGACTTAGATAGTTGTGGGAATACCAACTCTTCAACATCCTCTTGATGATCGATGGTGACAAACTAATGCCAATCTTGGTAGTCCATGATGGTTTTCATGTGCTCAATGGTGGCATCTTGCTAAAAGTGAACTCTCGCCTCTGTCACATCCAGGTACACTGATCTAACACCTTTTTCCAACTCTTCTACTAACAAGTGCATCATAGCATTGAGTGCATCCAGACCAACAACAAACTGATGCATAGTGTGTGCACTGATTTCCAAGTCTGCACTGGTGGCTACACGCATCAACTCCTCAAAGTACATGTCCAGCTTCATTCGGACTTGGTTCTTCGACTTCACCTCAGTGGTGTGCCAATAGATGGGATTGCATGCACGTGCACAATGACATCCATGCTTCCGAATACCCGTGATGAGCTGTGGGTGTTCCTCATAGTTTCAGATCTGACTTCGGATGCATGCCTTCAACTTTACCACCTTCGACTTCATGATCTTTGGAAAATGCAAGGGGGATCCTTTGCATCTCGTTGTCCATGTCTACATGCAGTCAACAAAAGTGTGTATATTTGACAAGATGTGTGCTATCCTAGCAGAGCGCTGCTGCCAACCGTTGAGATGGACAACTGTCTTATGCACAGTGTCGATTATGGAATACAACATCAAGATGACTGTTTCAAGGGATGGTACTTCATCCAGTATCAGTCTCTTCAACTCTACTTTAGCAGGTGATGTAACATGTTCTCCTCCCTGCTTGGCCGCTTGTAACTCCTTGGCCATGCACTCATTCTCGACTAACGATAATCGAACACTCAAGCTGGTGGCCTCAGCATATGCTCTGGTAGCATCGGCCAATGCTGTTGGGTGCTTGTGCACATCAGATATGATCACTCATTTTGAAAACTATGGAGGAGATGTGTGGACATCCGAAGTATGCACTCTCCGTGATTACACAACTTTGTGTTATGACTCGTTGAACGATATGTTGTACATTTGCGCTTCCGGATTGTCTTCAAGGATATTTGTGTCTCCTTGATCGCTTGGGACTTGCTTTGGTTCCAGATCCAGTGAAGCCAATTGGGCGACCTCTTGGTTATGAGGCATGAGCTCTGTATGTTGATCTAACTCTAGTTGCACCACATCCATATCCATCTTTTCAATCTCTTGAGCTAACTCCTGCTCCTACAATTGCTCACCTTTATACTTTGTGCCAGCTACTCAGATGAGTCTACAACTTGTATGTGTGTAGTTTCTCCAATATTTGCATGCTGCACCTACTGCTATGTCTGAACCTGCTGTGCTTCTTTCTCCCTTCTATGCAGTTCATGTTCTTCCTAGAGTTGTTGCTTCAACGATTGTAACTCCTGTGTAGTTCCTGTTCTTCCTAGAGTTGTTGCTTCAACTATTGCAACTCCTTGGATTTGCATGTTCCTCTTATTGCGTTGTCTCTTCATAGCCTCAATCTCCAAAGTTGCTTTAATTATGAGTGGACCTGCTTTGAACTTGCACTTTGTTCTACCTCTGCACTATCATCAACCTTTCTCTTGCCTTTGTCATGCTCAAGTTTTTTACCCTCTGCTACTGTTGATGATGGTGCTCTTTGACATGCTGCTTCACACTACTTTTCTAACCATTCCACAGTTATGTCGATCAGTTCATTGAGCCTAGAGAAGTTGTGGCAATATCTCTATGGGTCTTCCTTAGCCCAATGAGCACAGTGGTCTTTTACAAAGCAATGCTAGTTGTATGGATTGAAACGTCTGGTGCTGAAAGTAAATCTTTTGAACTCCTCCGTCTCGGCATCAACATGCTTGATATTTTGTATCTCATATAACTTGATCTAAAAAGGAAGAGCGAGCCAAGATGACTTCTTCTTCCTGTGAAGTCTAGCTTACAACCCTGTCGAGATGTGATATGACACTTCTTGCATGAAGAGCTTGTCCATGACAAACTTCGTTAAAACATGCAGAGGCTTCTCCACGCTATACATATGTATGAAGGTGCTAACAAGTGAGGCATACCAATCTTCTCTGTCAATCAATGCCTCCATCGTTGCCTGCAAAATGCAAGGTGGATCCTGCTCAAATATAATTTTGTATACTGGGGTGACAAAGTAGTATAACAAATGTGTGATGACTCCGTGGAAGCTGCATTCGGAGAACAATGTGCCATAAGTGTACAAAGCAGTTTCTGAAGGCATCCATGCCCACTTCAAACCTAGGAACTGCTGACAGGCACATATCACATCCAAAATATAAGAGGACATTTATATCTCTACTTATCGACCTTTAGGTAGATTTTGGGCTCCTGTCACTTGTTCCATCAACCTGAGAGCCAACATGTCGGACTAGTTGCATGACCTTCCTTCACTGGCTAGTTGGTCTAATGCAATCACCTAGCTCTGCAGGAAGGTATCTATGCTCTCTTGACCGTATAGGTGGCATTCAAAGATGACCAAATATTGATATGACTTCTGCAGTATCTTCGTATTTTAAACCAGACTAGGTGTTGTCTTGAACTTGGCTGGCTCTTTCACCCAACTCTTCAAGATATCTTTGGAGTTTGCATTGTTATGTGTGCTGAAGGGTTTCTCCATTGTGATCACTGGTTACGAGAAGTTATACATCTCCTGATAGTGTTTCACCTTCAAGGTAGCAAGTTGTACTCCACTGACACTGCTCAATAATATCGTCTCAGGATCAATGTGCGAGACAATCCAATGTATCATGTCTGCACATGGAAACGCGAGATACCTGCGTGCAATCCGGTACAAGCCATATTTGTGGATGTTGACATAGACCCTGAGGTCTTCCAGATATTCCTCAAATTTGCCGGAGAACGTATCGTTGATGTCCTAATATTTCATCTTGATTTCGCTGTCTATGACGATCTTGGTGTCTTCGTAAATGGGCAAGTCCATAAACACTTGTTCAACTGCATCTCCCATTTCACTTCTAATGGTGTCCTTTGACCCTGCTCTCTTGGAGACCATCGTACCTATACTACAAAGAGACAAAAGAACACCTTCTATAACTAGAGACATAGCGACACTCATGGCAAACAATCTATCAGTTGAAAACCAAAACAAATCTAAGGACTAACATGCAACATACTTGGGTGACTGGCAGTAAAGATTGTGTAATTTTTACTGGGAGGCTGGGAAACTGACTGCCAAAATTGTGCAAGGCATGGTCTAGGCTATCAGGAGGCTGAATAACTACTGGAACTATGTAATGCAAAGTCCATCCTGCCTGTTGAGGGCTAAAATTGCATAACACGCAATTTCAGTCGGCAAGAACATGCATGCCCAGAGACTGCAATGCGCAATTTTTTGGGTCAGCAGGGCACTGCCTACCAAAATTGCGTACTCCAAGTCTGGCGGTCCGTTCTGGCCAGGATTACACAATTTCTAGAGGGAAGGTAGAGCCTTCACTTGTAGAAATGTGCATTTCTGTCAGAGTGAGGCAACGTCTGGGCCAAGGCAGCCTAGACCCGACGATGGGCAACTGAGAAAATGATAAGGTTTGAATGCATGACGAGACTGAATGTAAGAAAGAGTGAATGTTCATGCATGTAAACAATGAATGCACAATTTAGAAAACGAGAACGTATGCATGTGTGTGAAACAAGTTTCCGCAACGACGACTGTTAGTACAAAAAAGTGTCATGCATGCGATATCAGTGAGATGCAAACAAAAACTAAAACAATGCTTCTACAAGCTAATATATAGTAAAATGATAACAGACATTTAGCAAAACCAAGAAAACAACTTTTGTAGAAAGTGAAATATGAAAAGAAACAGAAAAGTAGCAAATGACATGAAATGGAAACTTACCTAGAAATAGTTGAGTGGAATGTACTGAAGACTCCTAGATATGGTGTGGGTTGTTAGAGCTCCAAGATGGATGTGAGGAATGAGCTCTGAAGTGTCAAATAAATAATTTTGAGGCTTATGACGTGCATGACACAAATCTAGGAAAAAGTGACACTTGGAGGGAAGTTTCCAAAAGAAATTTTGCATGTAACCTCCAGTTGCTGAAAATAGATCCCTAAAATTTAGGGATTCTTTTTGCATGTTAAATTTTTCTATTTCGAGAAAAGGTAGCCTATGCATAAAGATCAAGATTTCTTAGTCCCAGAGGGAACTGGTCAACCTGAAGGCACTTGCAACAGTCTACAAGCTTAGGAAAGGGATTTGGGTAGTTTCTAGGCTCAGCAGGGTTAGTTGTCTCTTAGGCATTGCACAATTTCTGGGGTTAGCAGGTCACTGCCTCCTAGAATTGTACAATTTCTAGGTTTAAGCCCAATGACTTGCCAGATAGCATAATTTTCTGAAGGAGGGATACTTGGCTAGATTGCACAATTATGGATCTCAGTAGGTAGCCCAGTAGGATTGTGCAATTTTTGGAGGGAAGGCCAGTTCCCCTCCAGAATTGCGCAATTTTCTGAGTGACCCTCTCAGCCAAAAAAATAACCTAAGTCTCAAAAGGTAGCCTATGATGGGAGATAAGAAAGTTGAGATGAACCAGCTGGCAACCCTTTGAAACTCAACTGAAGCCTATGTACTTGACACTGCAAGACATGCTGCTAAGGATGTTTGGTAGGGACGCTCGCTAAGGAAAAATTTTGGAAGGTGGTTGTAGCCGTTACAACAGGGCACAAGGGAACAATTAGAAAGGTTGAAGGGATGAAGAGGGAAGGATTTATGGCTTCATCATGTTCTCATGTGCTCAAGGGAAACAGACAATCAAGGGAGGGCACATGGCGAAAGTCCAAAGGACGAAGGAGAAGGCTTCAGGCTTCCCAAGTGCATTATGCTTTCAAGGGAGAGAGTGATGGTGCAAGAAGAACTCCTAAAGGCTGAAGGAGGAAGGCTTCAGGCCTTCGGGGTGTGATCATGCGCTAAAGAGGCCCAAGAGGGTGCATGGTGCAAGTCTGAAGGTTGAAGGGTGAAGCTTCGTGTATTTAAAGTGTGCTCATGCACTCAAAGGGTCGGGAGGTTACATGGCACACTATGGAAGGCTGAAGGGTTTAGATTAAGGCCTTTGGGGTGTGCACATGTGATCAATTATGGCACACTTCTTTGAGTCGAAGGAGTGCGCTCAAAGGAAGAGTCGGTCTCTTGAAGGGTGCAAATCAGGACATGGAAGGGGAAAGTACTTATTGAGTGCTCTTTATGCTCTTGGAGGGCACATGGAGAAATTTTTAATAATGAAGGATTTCTGATCAAGGCTTCAAGGTACGCTCATGTGCCCTTGGCCTTAATGGGTTCACTTTGAAACAAAAATTTGTCCAAGTGTAGTATATAGGAAATGGGGCAAACATGGTGGTTTTTAGACATAAAACCATGTGCGACACATACCAACTCATCGCGAAAACTTTGACAAACTTGAAAAATGATAAGTATACATCAAAACACCACTTTACATGCATGCCCTAAGCACAATAGATGAAGTGTGTGCCACTGTGACCAAAAAGTGTTGTTTTACAACAACAAAGGCGTTGCGACCATGAAATACACCAAATATGTTATATTCATTGCGACGACACTTGAGAATACTCAAGAACACTTGAATCACATAGGATGATATGAAATGATACTTTAAAAACAAGGAACATATTGAAATGACGCTAAAGTAGGCTCCAAAATTTGAATATAGTGAAATTTTTTGGAGCGTGTTGTAGAATTGACAACGCTTGGTGACACATTGGTTGAATTTTAGCTTCTTCGTATAGGAATAGCTTTTAGTTAAAGGGCCAGACCTTCAAGAAGTTTTGATTACATTGATTTCCCCTTTTCGACCTAGTTATATACATAACATATCACTTTATTCTACTTGGTTGAACACACAAAATATACACCATATCACAATTGTTTCAATCCACAAAAGGGTAATGTGCATGACAAGTTTATGATATTTAGAGTATGAGCTTTCATCTTTGTCGTTGCTCCATTGACAGAAGAAATGTATAGTACCCCGAGGGAGTCACTTAAAGAGAACAAACATTGCTTCACTACCAGTGAACTTGACAGTACCCAGGAGAAGGTGCTTGCTTAACCTCCATGCGTAGGAAATATTTCTCTTCTTTCACCCTTTATTTATTTATTTAATGGGACTGTGCATTGACACTTATTATTTTAAACAGGTGGAAGAGGGATCCCAACTTATTGAGAGTAGAGGAGATTTCCCCTTCAGAGAGTTATTTTAGGACCGCAAATAGTCATTTTCTCACTTTAGATTTCCCCTTATCCTTTCTCTAATATATTGGACAAGTGTTAACACATAGGTAAATTTACACCAAGTTGAGCAGTTCTGATACTAGCATAGGCATAGATCTAATAGGTTCCCTCAAGGTTCTCCTTTTGTACGAATCATATTTTCTATTGGACTTAGCTCAACCTATGACATTTTCTCGAACAAAGAAGGTGAACAACAGAAAGTTAGGCATTGTGATTGTCACATTTCGCTTTCATTATACCACAAACTCCTTTTAAGCAATGCACTTTTAAACAATGGTATTATTTATGTACAATGGTCACCAAAAATAATAGGATGGGACACGACTAACAAAATACAGTTATGACTAACAAGTACGCAAAGAAAATAAAGTAAAACAAACTGTAGAGCAAGACAAACATGTAGTTTTTACTGAAAATAATATTTCAAATCTCAGCTATTTACGTGAAGGGGGTCAATAGTCCCGTCGAAATATTTCAGCTTGAAGGTGTTATGGCTAATATTTTCTTCAACAGTAAATGGTCCAATCCACAAAGGTTAGAAATTTTTGTGTTTTTCCTTTTCCTCGTGGGGTTTATCCCACTTAAGTACAAGGTCACCCACATCGAAACTCTTGGCCCCCATAGATATTTTAAAAAACTAACACTTTACAAGGATTTGGTGAATGGCAAATCTCCCCTTGGCTTTGAGCCTTCCTTCCTTAAGTTTGAGCAAAGAGTTTATCCTACTCTGTACCAGAAGGAAAGGTATACCTTGTGACCCTTGGGAGAGTTTCAAGGCTAGAAGATATAGGTTTGAGGGTAAGATAACTTATTTACCATAAAACAGAAAGTATGGGAAGGTCTTCAGGGCAAGCTTAGGAGTTACAAAGTCAGCCCATAATGAATTGGTCATAGTTTAATCCTAGTTATTTTTCTTAGAGAAGATGGTTTTCTTGATTACGAGAATAAGTTTTTTGTTTGTTGATTCAACTAAACCATTTCCCCGTGGGTAGTAATTTTATTCATGCGTTAATACAATGCCATTTTCTAATGAAAATTCATAAAGTTTTAATGATGAAAAGTAAGTCACATTATTAAGGAAAAGTGACTTAGAAATGCCAAACTTGGTTATAATGTTTTGTTGTAAAAAGTGGATGACTTCCTGGTCATTTACTTGCCTCAATGGAACTTCTTCTGACCACCGAGTGAAATAGTCTGTCATTGTGAGAATATATCGGTGTTGCATTGACCAGTGAGGGGAATGTTTTCTGATAAAATCTAGGTCCCACTTTTGGAATGGTTCCTCAACTGTTAATGGTAACAATGGGGCAAATAACCTTTAATTGCGACCAATGTACCTCTAAAAAGTTGGGCACTTGCGGAAATAAGCGTGAGAATTTTTTAATAGAGTGGACCAATAATAACCACCCGTCATAACTTTATGCATTGTAGTGTCTTTTTCATAGTGGCCACCTTTTGGTCCATCGTGAAAGTATCTAAGTAACTTCTTTGTATCCTACGACTCAAGGAACCTCAGTAGGACACCATTGTGGTGCTTCATGAAAAGCACTCCATGAGCTAGTTGGTAAGGCAGAGCTTTCAAATGGATTTCCCTCTTCTATTTGTTTGATAAGTGCATGGGAAAGGTTGCATGCTTTAGAAATTGTTAGAGTTTAGCATAACATGACATTGTAGATGTGGACTGATGAACATGTTCAATGTTATACATTTTTATCTCCTGCTTCCAACCTAAAAGATCTTGCTGGGGAGCATATCTTGCTTCGACTCCTAGCTTATAGAGACCATGACTTTTTATGTTATGAACTGGTTTGAACTCCAAACCATATTCTTAGAAATAGGTCATCTAGTTAGCCCATCGTGTGTGATTTTAAAAGATATGCCTGAAATAATTAGCTCCCTTATATAGTGTTGGGTCCCTATAATACTAGTGATTACCCCATTACTGTTGTAGTTGTATCCCTTATTAATATTGTTGTGCCCCTATTTTCCCCATATTGTTATTACTGTGCCCCATAGAATCCCTCTATTTTTATTTTTGTGGCTTTATATTATTATTTTTAGGTCAGCTGGGTTATATTGTGACTCCCTAGATTCCTATATATAGAAAGAAGGTTTTGTCATTTGAATCATCCAAGAATTGTTCATTTGTGTAATGTAAAGGAGGTTTGCCCCTTGAAGGGGCTGAATTCTAAGGTGTTGATCTCTCTCTTCTATATTTTGTGAGCTGGTTTCATAACATTTGGTATCAGAGCTTTGGATTCTAGGGTTTCACTGCTCGAAACAAATCATCGTGGAATTTTCGCTATAGCTTTTTTTCTGCGACGTTTCAGAAGCTAAAAAAACCCATTTGATAAGAAATCGCACTGAATCTTGAGTCCAAATTTCAGAGCTTTTCGCACTATATTTGCGGAGATATGATCTGAGGAAGTCTTTTTGCAGACTCCCGAATTACATTCCAAACAGGTGACCTGGGGAAAATCGTCATAACTTTCTCTCTGAGCATCAGATTGAAATTTTGTAAGAAGGTATAGATAGAGGACAAACTTTAGTTTCTTGTATATATTTTTCAGAGTCAAAGGTTGAAACAGTGACTTGTGGCACGTCGTACAAGTTCGCTCTACTGAACTAGTCTATAATTAGATCATCTTCGGAGATTGTGCATAACTCTTCCTTGGAGAATCCAATTTGGATCAGACTGGTCGAATTGGAAAGAGGACACAGAGGGCTACTACAGATCACAAGTTTAGAACTGGATGATCCGAAATTGTAGATACATCATATTAAATAGCAAGCTTCTACAAAGTGAAAAAATGTGTGTAATTTTTTTTAAATTTTTTCATAAGCTTGGTTTGAAAAATTAGTTTGAATCGGTAATTGATTCCCCAAGGAAAGAAAATGAAAACACCTAGTAAGCAGTCTAAAATATCTAGCATGAATCATGAAGAAGAGGAAGAAATGCAACATGATATATCAAAATTACGAGACCAAGTGCAACAAGTGTCACTTGCACAAAAAGCAACGGAATCTAAGATGGATGGTTTAAGGAAAGATATAGAATTTAAGATGGATGGTTTAAAGAAAGGTGTAGGAGCTAAGATGGATTGTTTAAATAAAGGTGTAGAAAATAAGATGGATGGCATGGAAGGTAAGATGAATGGCATGGATTCTAAAATTGATGGCATGGATGATAAGATGGAAGAATTGAAGATAAATATGAATAAGTTGCTACAAGAAATGGTCACTAATGGTGAAAGTGTAGTAAAGGAAACTCATGATGAGAACAAAAGAAATGTTAATCATGATTCCATAGACTCTAATGTTGGATTGAAGACCCACCATATTCCAAAAATCGATATGAGGAAGTTTGATGGCAGGGATCCCGCAACATGGATATTATAGATGGAGCAATTTTTCGATCTCAATAATGTGCAAAACACACAAAAGGTACGTATTGCAACTTTATATTTGGAACCAAATCAGTTTGTATGGTATCAATGGCTTTGCTCTTGTAAACAAATTATCACTTGGGTAATTTTTACGGAAGAATTGACAGCACATTATGAGGATACAAAAAGCAACACTTTTTTTAGCCAATGGATAAGTCTCAAACAAAAGGGTTCAATAATGGAGCACATTGAGGAGTTCCAAAAATTTAACATAAGGGTAAAAAATATTCAAAAGGAGCATAGGATTGATGTGTTCATAGGGACTTTAAAGGATAATATCCAACATGATGTTCACCTTTGGGAACTTGATTCATTAGAGAAGGCATTCAGGTTAGCGAGAAAATTGGAAAGCAAAATTATGGCAACCAGGAAGCATACCACTCACAACTATAAAGATGGAAGTGTTGTTGCCCCTAGTCTCCGACAACCTATAAGGTTGAAACCACAAAAATTGGAAGAAAAAAGAGCAAAAGGGCTTTGTTACAGTTGTTATATCAAATACACTAAAGGTCATAAGTGTGCTGAGAATAAATTATTCTACATAGATTATGAAGGAGAAGAAGAAAAGGAGCAAGAAAGGTCAAAAGAAGAGGATATACTCCAGGAAAAAAGCCTAGATAAAGAAGAAATGAATCGGACCATATCTTGTAATGCATTGGCAGGAATTACCACTCCTCAAACCATCAATATAGAAGGACAAATCAAGAATAAAAAGGTAATAGTGTTGATTGATTCAGGAAGTATCCACAATTTTATTCATTGTAAGGTAGCAAAAGAATTGAATTGCTTCTTATGTCCAGCACCAAAGTGTCAAGTGATGGTTGCAAATGGAGGAACAATAAATTTCTCTGGAAAGTGCCATAATATCAAGCTATCAATGGGAGAATATATATTGACTAGCCCAATGCTTTCCGTTCCAATGGGAGGTCTTGATGTTGTACTAGGAATCCAATGGCTACAATCCTTGGGTATAATAGCTTTTAATTTTCAAGAAGTTTTCATGAAATTTTCTGTGGAAGGAAAGGAAGTTGAATTAAGCGGTATTGCAGGGAAGCCGAGAAAGATAATCAGCTCTAACGGTATGACAAAGCTTCTAAAAAAAGAACAAAGAGGTGTAATTGCACAATTATGTTCGCTAGATGTTTCCACGTTGGAATCATCTATTTCTCTAGATCTCCAAAAAGTCTTGGAAAATCATTCCAAGGTATTTGAGACTCCCAAAGGTCTCCCACCTATTTGTGATCATGATCATGCTATTCATCTGATTCTAGGAAGTGTTCCTCTAAACATCAGGCCGTACAGATATCCCTATACCCAAAAGAGTGAAATTGAACGTATGGTTGCAGGAATGCTAGAGGCTGGTATAATTCAACCGAGTCAAAGTTCTTTCTCTGCTCCAGTAGTATTGGTGCGCAAGAAGGATGGATCATGGTGCATGTATCTAGATTATAGGGAGCTCAACAAACTCACTATTAAAGATAAGTTTCCCATTCCTGTCATTGATGAATTACTGGATGAATTCCATGGATCAATTTACTTCACCAAGTTGGATCTTCATTCAGGATATCATCAAATCAGAATGAAGACTGAAGACATTCCAAAAATAACATTTAGAACTCATGAGGGTCATTATGAATTTTTGGTCATGCCTTTTGGCCTTACCAATGCACCTTCAACATTTCAAGGTTTGATGAATTCCATTTTCAAACCATTCCTTAGAAAATTTGTGTTAGTATTTTTTGATGATATACTAATCTACAACAAGTCTTGGAAGGATCATGTTGAACATGTTGACAGGGTGCTACAACTATTGGAGGAGAAACAATTATATGCAAAAAGATCCAAATGTTTCTTTGGAGTACAAGAGGTGGAATATCTGGGTCATATTGTATCTCATTAAGGAGTTAAGGTAGACCCTAACAAAATTAAAGCCATTAAGGAATGGAAAATCCCCACACCCATAAAGCATCTACGAGGATTTCTCAGGTTGACAGGGTATTATCGCAAGTTTGTTAAGAATTATGGGAGAATAACAACACCTCTAGTAACATTATTGAAGAAAGATGCATTTTCATGGACTCTAGAAGAAAAAAAGGCCTTCGAGCATCTTAAAGAGGCAATGTGCCAAGCACCGGTCTTAGCTACACCAGACTTCACAAAAACCTTTATTGTGGAATGTGATGCTTTAGGAAATGGAATTGGTGCCGTTTTAATGCAAGATGAAATACCCATTGATTTTGAAAGTCGTCCAATCAAGGGAATGTTTTTACACAAAGCTATTTATGAGAAGGAAATGTTGGCAATACTCCATGCACTTAAGAAATGGCAACCCTACCTAATGGGAAGACACTTCAAGGTAAAAACGGATCATGACAGCCTTAAATAGTTTTTAGAACAAAGATTATCCTCTGAAGAGCAACAAAAATGGGTCATAAAGATGTTGGGTTATGACTTTGAAATCATCTACAAAAGAGGGAAGAAAAATGTGGTGGCAGATGCACTCTCAAGAAAGGATGAGGATGTGGAAGCATTGTTGTGTGCCATTTCTATTATCCAACTAGATTGTATAAACAAAGCAAGGGAGGAATGGAAGAACAATGAAGAAGTGTGGGCACTTATTTGAAAGTTACAACAAGACTCCAGTATGTCTGATGCATTTAGCTGGAAAAATGATTCGTTATGGTACAAAGATCACTTATACATCTGTAAGAATTCCCAGATAAAACAAAAGATTCTTATGGAATTGCACACTTCTCCCTTAGGAGGGCACTCAAGATTTTTAAAAACATACCACAGGTTAAGAATGAATTTTTTTGGGAGGGCCCTAAATAAGATATTCAAAAGTTTGTGGCAGAATGTTTGGTTTTCCAACAAAATAAAGTTGAAAGAATTAAGACACTGGGTCCATTACAACCTTTATCCATTCCAAGCCAATGTTGGGAGGAGGTTTCAATGGATTTTATCATAGGCTTACCCAAGTCTAAGGGAAAGAGTGTCATCATGGTGGTATTTGATAGACTTACCAAGTATGCATAGTTTTGTGAATTATCACATACATTTAAATCCAGTACAATTTCCACTGAATTTATGGAAACAATTCAAAAGCTACATGGAAACCCAAAGATTATTGTAAGTGACATAGATCCCATTTTCATTGGAAATTTTTGGATGGAATTATTTTCTTGTATTGGTAGTCAGTTAGCTCATAGCTCATCTTATCATCCTCAATCTGATGGGCAAACTGAGACAGTAAACAAATGTTTGGAAGGATATCTTCGTCGCTTTGTATCTGATAAACAGACACAATGGGTCAAATGGTTGCCTCTGGCTGAATGGTGGTATAACACTTCCTTCCATACAGCAACAAAAATGACCCCATTTATGGCACTTTATGGATATAAGCCACCATCCATCACATCATATTTAAGAGAAAATTCTAGGTTCAAGTAGTGGAACCTCACATAAAACATCAACAACAAGTCCTCCAACTCATAAAGGATAACCTTGTGTTGGCACAGAATAGAATGAAACAATAGGCAGATCAACATCACAGCGAAAGAAGTTTTGATGTAGCTGATTGCATATTCCTACGGCTATAACCATATAAGCAAATGCCCCTCGAGCAAGCTAAGAAGGATAATAAATTATCACCAAAGTATTATGGTCTGTACAAGGTGTTGCAAAAGATTAGTACTATGGCATACAAATTGGAGCTTCCTGCAACTTCTCTATTGTACCCAGTTTTCCATGTTTCATGTTTAAAGAAGGTTATAGGCGACAAGCTCCTAGTTCAAACAATATTGCCAGAACTTGACGAGGAAGGAAGAATTATATTGGTACCAGAAGCAGTCATAGAAACAAGAACTCAACACTTACGAAATCGATCAATTTCAGAGTATCTTATCAAGTGGAAGAACTTATCCACTGAATATTCCACATGGGAGGATGAGAATTTTATACAGAGGCATCCAGAACTACTCAAGTGTTGAGGACAACACTTTTTTGAAGGAAAGGGGCATGTTGGGTCCCTATAATACTAGTGATTACCCCATTACTATTGTAGTTGTATCCCTTAATAATATTGTTGTGCCCCTATTGTCCCGATATTGTTATTACTGTGCCCCATAGAATCCATCTATTGTTATTTTTGTGGCTTTATATTATTATTGTTAGGTTGGCTAGGTTATATTGTGACTCCTTAGACTCCTATATATAGAAAGGAGGCTTTTTCATTTGAATCATCCAAGAATTATTCATTTGTGTAATGTAAAGGAGGTTTCCCCCTCGAAGAGACTGAATTCTAAGGCGTTGATCTCTCTTTTCTATATTTTGTGAGCTGGTTTCATAACATATAGAACACATTATTGTTTGTCGCTGGTAGGATAATTTAATTCTGCCCCCTATAGAATGGCAACCATAAAATAAATAGGCCACCCATTTCCTTTAGTATCCTTTTGAGCCAGTACGACAACAATTGATGCATCGAAAGCAAAGGTATAAGGTAAGAAATATTCACCATAGTATGGACTACATAACACAGGTGCATTAGAAATATCCTACTTTATTTTAGTGAAAGAATCCTTTTCCTGTTTATCCCATTTGTGCGTTTCATTCTTCTTGATCATTTCTTGTATAGGCTTGACTATCTGGGTATAATCACGGATTAATTTTCTCAGGAAATTGATATTTCCTAAGAAAGACTGCATATCTATTTTATTCACTAGAAATGGGATTTGTGTAATGGATTTGATCCTCTTGGGGTCAATTTTAATTCTAATTTTCACAATGATTTTCCCTAATAGGGTCCCTTTTGACACACCAATGACACTTTTTTTGGGATTGAGAGAAATCCAATACTTTCGAAACCACTAAAATATTTCTTCCAGATGACATACATGATCTGATCATCTCTTGGAAAATATAGTAACATCATCCAAATAAACAACTATGCTTAGACCAATAAGGCCTCGGAAAGTGATGTCCATAGCTCTTTGGAAAGTAGCACCAGCATTGATAAGCCCAAACCAAATTCTCTTGAAGGAAAATGTTCCCCATTTGGTCTTGAAGTTAGTTTTTAATCAATGAGGTTCTGCTACTAGCACTTGATTATAATCTAAGAAAGAATCTAGTAGTGAGAACATCTCAGACCTAGATATTGTCTCAAGGATCTGTTCCATGGATGGCACAAGGTAATTTTCTTTATCAGATTTCTAGTAGAGATCACAAAAATCTACACATAGCCTTATTTGATCAGACATATTTCTAACTGAGACCAAGTTCTAAACCCAAGTGGAGTGTTTAACCTTAAAAATGGTCAGAGAATCCAACAGTTTCCTCAATTCCTTTTGTATGAGGAGTTCCAATGTTGCATCAACTTTTTGTAGTTTCTATTGGAAAGGTTTAACCCCTTATTCTATTGGAAGAAAATGTTGGATAATATGAGTATCATATGTCTTTAAATAGTTGTTTTTCCATGCAAATACATTACAATATTGTTTGAATAAGTATATAAATGCATATAATTCCTGTGGAGAACAACATGTATGGAGGTTTACATACTTCAAATCTTCTTGAGTTCCCATATTGACTTGTTTAGATGCTAACATTGAACTGTGAGTCTTTATGTTGGTTGGTACTCTAAATCGGTTATGTAGGTCATCTAAGTTCTTCAGGGACACCACACCTTTGGGCATAGTGTTCCCTTTTGATGCATTAGATGCTTCCTTCAAATCCCAATTGTGCTCATCTTCCACAATTACAATATTTATAAACTTATGAACTTCATCATCTTGTGATAATATAATAAGCACATTATTGAGTTCACCAATAGCTTAGATGATATATCTGTATAGTTGAATAATGTGTGCATCATGTTTATCCCATTTAGCAATTATTTTCTTTGCAAAAGATAATGGAATTATATTCAGAGATGCCTTGGAATCCATTAAAAAATTATGGACATTGTAATTGAAAATTTTGAAATTTAATACAAAAAGAGGGCAGAGAGTGTTAGCTTCTAATTTTACAACATTAAACATAGATTCAAGGGGACCATAGGACTTACCAAACACCTTTTGAGAGGAATAATCTTTATCATCCGGTGAAGGTCATAAATCGCATCGCAGCAATACAAAGGAGTAGGGACTATGCAACATGCAACATGCGATATCAATAAGCCCAGACTTGAAAGGATTATAAACATCATTTCATAGGATATTTGAGTTCTGATAAAATGTTTTTATTGGGTTTTTCAATGTATTCTATGTATTTAGTTGTATTTTTGATAAAATGAAATAGGGCCCAAATATTTATTATATCGGGGGATTTGTGCGGAGGAAGACCGAATGGTCAGTTTCACTGCGCCCGCCGATCCTTCCGTTTCTAAAATAAACTGTTCTTGTACCTTAAGAATTTTTAACAAAAAATGTTCAAACCGAAAAGGGAGATGAAAAGACAGAGCTGAGGGGCTTAAAAGCAACTCTATGGTAGAACAGAGAGGGTGACAGAGAATAGAGCAAGAGAAAGTAGAAGACAAAGAGCAAGAGGGAGAGTCTGTGCACTCTTTTAGACTCGAGGATTTCGAGTAAATCCATGTTGTTTTGTCACTGTTGTGTTGAGACTCTATTCGAGCTTACATTTGTAATATTATAATCTTAAAGACATAATATAGAGCTTGACACTGAAAGCTGGACTAGGAGACATAGCAAGGAAGTTTGGTGAACTCCTTCATTATTTTGCTATGTTGATGTGTGTGTTTATTATGTTTTAAAAATGTTCATTGTCTATGTTATTTGAAATATTTCTGATTCGTTGCACTAAATAATATAGGCATTCCTACACATGAGTCTCTAATACCTTAATATTGATTTTAGATCCCATTTTCAGATTAGCTCATCTTCCACAATTACAATATTTATAAATTTATGAACTTGATCATCTTGTGATAATATAATAAGCACATTCTTGAGTTCACCAATATCTTGGATGATATATATGTATAGTTGAATAATGTGTGCATCATTTTTATCCCATTTAGCATTTATTTTCTTTGCAACAGATAATGGAATTACATTCACACATGCATTGGAATCTATTAAAAAATTATGGACATTGTAATTGAAAATTTTGAAATTTAATACAAACAAAGGGAAGAGAGTGTTAGTTTCTAATGTTAAAACATTAAATAAAGATTCAAGGGGACCATAGGACTTACCAAACACCTTTTGAGAGGAATAATCTTTATCACCTGGCAAAGGTCATGAAAAGGCTTCAACAATTAGTTCACACTGGTATGCGATCTTTGTGAGCTCATAGATAGAAATATTAGCTTGATTTTTCTTCAAAGATTCAATTATGTTATAATCAATTTTATCACCTTTAGCAGGAAGTGCTAAAGTGTCTAAAGGAGTGGATTTATTTGACACTTCTAGAGTGATGTAATTACTCTTGTTGTTGGAGGAATTGTTATAGGAGTTAGTTGCATTTCCAACCTTTGCCTGTGCATTCTGAGCAAGATTGACCGGTGGTGAGATCCTTCATAAAGATTTCTGCTTTAATTTTTGTTTCATCATCTCCTGATTATAAATGGGCCTTTTTCTCCTTAAACTCTATCCACCATTTTTCATTGGAGGAGCGACTTCATTTTATGGTTGTTCTTCAGCACTATTCTGGTCAACATTAAAGATACAATCAAATGCATTCACTACATGTCCAATACCCTTTCTCTCTTCAACCACTTTAGGTTCCTCTACTTCTTCTGTTTGTTTTTTCTTCTCTTCTACTAATAAGGAATCCACAAAGTGTGTAGCCAAAAAGTTCATGTTGTGTGGGCATGTATTTTCTGAGTGAGATTCTTGATGGAAGGAGCAATAATTATCCATCCCCATATTTTCTACATTGAGCACAACCTTTGAGCTTTAGGTAGACTTGGTGAGCTAATTTTTGTTGTTGTTATTATTATTCCTTCGAAAATGGATAGACATGGGAGGCTTGCTTCTACTAGAAGTGTTGCTTAACCTTTTATTTAGTTTTGTAATTTCACTAGTAAGTGCTTTCATCATCCTTATCAAGCTTTCAGTATCCGAAGAGTTATTTTCTTTAGTCTTACTTAAAGAAGCTTGGGACTTCCTACTAGTTTCATTAAAGTCTTTCAATTCATCATCATCAATAATGACTCCAATAGAACACAAGTCATTCTCCATGACGATTTCTTCTACAAAGTTTTGTGCCAATGTTAACTTTTCCACTCTTTGAACAAACTGGGAAATGTTAGTGGGAAAGGAAGATGTGTAATAATCAATAGTAATTGAATCATGTGGTTGCATGCCTGGGTTAAACTTGTTAAATATATGACTGAACTTTTGATTAAATTATTTCACTTTATCCTTTTCCCCCTCTTACTTTTTTCAATCTATTTCAGTAAAATGGTGGGAGTCTTGTCATTAGCAAATTTCTCAAGAAATAAATTCTTAAACTCCCTCCAATTGTGGAATGAATTGAAAGACAAACTATTTTACCATGTTTTTTTTGTAACTTCTAATGTATAAGGAGGAAATATGCAACGAATATCATTGTACCTAACCTCGAACATCCATAGATGCATGTAGAAATCATCAATGTGATATTCTACCTTTGTCTTATTATCTTGATCAAACATTATTAAAAACTTTATGGGTTGTCCACGCATCTAAGGGAGATTTTTTGAAAGAGTGAGAGGACCTTGGACCATCCAATCTAAGTCCTAGTCAACCATGTCTTCCTCATTATGTTCCTCTACCTTTTCAGAATCTAAGGATTTGTCTTCTCCTTCACCATAAAAAGTGTCATCATAAAGAACAATGTCGTCCTCGTACCCTTCATTAATGGGTGGAAGTTTATCTTCTTGCAATGTATATTCTGAGGATTCTACTAACTCTTCAATAGTAACAAAAACCAAATATTCCATTGTTGAAACTAATATATTGTTACACATTATTTATTTCTTCTTCAGAAAACGTGAGAGATTCTGCGCACCCAGAATTAAACCAATAGCCTTTGCAATTCGACAGGTTATAGGTCCAATTTCCTAGATCTATTTGTATGTAAATTCTAAGCTAGGCTGAGAAGACCCTCCTACTTCAAGAATATGACTTGTAATAGTGCTCCAAATATTGCTACCTTGTCCAAAATAAAAATGGTTAGGACATTTGGAGTTTGTTAGGGTCCTATAACAGGAATCAGTGGTTTTTAGGTCTCTCACTATTCATTTTGGTCAATTTGGCCTATGAATCACTAGGTGTCATAGCCTAAAGGTTTTCTTGTCCAATGAGTCATATATCCCTTGAGGTCTTGTGGTCTATATGGGGAAGTTTGAGGTCATGTTTTGAAAATCGAAAGGAATTAGAGCTTAATTGTACCCTTTCCATGGTAAAGTGCTAAGAAGAAAAAATTGAGTGGATATTTAGTTCTTAAAAACAACTTCCTGGTCAAAAGCTAGAGTAAGTTAAAGATCCTCCTTCAAAACCCACAAAACAAAGGAAAAGGATTAGTAAAAGTTCAAATCCCACATATCAGAGCTTTTATAGAGAGTAAGCAGTGGGAAATGGAGAAAAATGTCGATTAGCGATCAACGATATCGACATTCGGAAATAGGAGGTTACAAGCCATATCCGTGATCAATGAGTCTAGTATGTTGCATATCGTCAATCAGAGATCTCACATCGCGTAGTTCAGAGGTGGCAATTGCGATATGTGATAAAAGTATTAGGGACAGGTCTCTAGTGTTAAAGTGTCGAGAGGGATGAAAACAAAATAACAAAGGAAATTCGTCGCAAAATAAGGCATGTGAGACCTTTTCTCTCTCCTCCCAAAGGGACGTGTGGCAGTCAGTGATTGGATCCGATAAGGGCCACGTGGAGGATGACATCAGTATTGATGTGGTCATACGGTTGACATGTGTCACCACTCATAGGCTAACATGTTGTAGTGACATGGCAGTGATGACATCATAAATCGCATATCAACGATCGAAGGTTGAGGCTTGTTGTACATCAAATTGAAACCTCCAATTGAAAACCTTCGGGTGAGGGGGCTCTGATAAGAGGGCTAAACACGGGCACATGAAGAGTCACAGGACAAGGGTCACATGTAGAAGGTGATCGGTGATCACAATCGATGAAATACAATTTGTGCGCCGATGGAGAATACCAATTGGAATTCGCCGGGAGAGGTGCTCCGATAAGGTGGTTGGAATGTGGTTACGTGAAGTGACATAGGACCAGGGGCTTAACACACAAGGTGACCAACGATTGGTGATTGATGAAGTTAAAGTTTTGTGCACCAAAGTTACACCTTTGTTTGGGAATCGCTGATTAGAAAAGCTTTGGTATAATAAGCCTTTCTCTCGCCTTTGGTCACAAAATTAAGAAACATATAAAGGAGTTGAGGAAAAGGCATTTACATCCCTTCCACAGTCATGATCTTTTACTTCTTATTTTAGGATCTAGACTACTTAGAAGTGAATTGATAAGCTTGAAGGAGATCGATAAGGCATCAGGAGGATTTTTAGTAGGATTTTTGGCATCACAGCAGGCAGTGCGGGATTTTCTAGAGGACTACGGGCGGATGAGAATGAAGATGATTTTTCTAAGTTAATTTTGTCTCTGTAATTAACCTAAATCTTGTTGTTTCTATTAGAAATTATCAAACAAACATTTGATCAACTTAGTTGGATGAAATACAATGTATCTGGATTTTGGCTGAAATAGTATTTAAAGGCTAAATATTCAATGTAACAGGGATGGAGAATTGTTGAGAGGAAGAGGCACTATATGTAAATATTTTTAATAAAGCTCAAAGCATACTTTGATATTAGTTTTGGATATTCTTGTGGTGTGTGGTCTTAAGTCTGTGTTTCCCTTGTGTTTAGTTAATATCCATTTTTGAAATTGTTGTCTTGAATTCATCTTTGTATGCTCAGGATAATTGTGGATCTAATACATGATAGAATTCTTTATTGCTCTGTCATGTTTCTTCTGAATATTTGGTTAGAAGTTGTGTAGGAGAATTCATAATCATATTCTTTGTTACATTTAACTAAATATTTATGTGTTTCCCCTATTCTTCGATATAATACAACCGAAAAATGACTTGAGATATGTGCCTATATTACCTCTGTTATGTAGATGGCTCATGCATGGCCTGATGTGCTATTATCTGATACTTCAATGACGCTCACTCCAAAAAACTTCAACAAATATTATATCATTTTCCTTTGAGCTTAATGACTAGTCTAAAATCCATATCCCATCAGTATTTTTGATTGATAGTTGATCCAGAAAGAGAGCCCTCTCCAAGGTTAGGGATACTGGACCTTAAATGTCAAGTCATTTTTGGTCACCTTTGGGATTCCTTTCTTCCACCTTAAGGGATTTACTGAGTGCTAACATATTGGTGTTGTTGCCAGGGAACAAATGAAAGTTAATCTTCTCCAGGAAAGATATTTAAAGTTTTAGATATGCTTGTTGATGGTGAACAACAAATAGACATAGAAAGGTTGAATCATTCACCTGGCGACTCCAATTTTAAAAGACCTAGAAGATCAACTATTTACTTGGTGACTCCAAGAAACTTCAAATCATATTTAGAGAAGAACAGACCTTGTCAGTAGAAGGATGGAAGGACAGTATGTGAAATTCAGGTACTTAAACTTGGATTTTCTTCAGGGTATAGTATTATGTTTTATTAATTGCTTCCTATCCTTTCTTGGAAATGTCCAAAGGATTTTCTTCTATCTGCTGAATTTGGATGTAGACTACAAACCTGCACATGAGTCCCCTGCTAGAATTGTATATCATTCCCCTGAATCTACAAATGCATCTCATTTTAGTATTGGTTGTCCTAAACAAGACACAAACAATAATCATAGTCCAGCAAGTACAATTTCATCTCAGACCTCAGTCATGGTTACTGCCCAGTATGCCCCATTAAATTTTCTAGCCCCTTTGCATGAATTACCATAAAATTATGGGAAAAGGCTTCCTAAATTTGATAGTACAAGCAAGGTCACAACACAACATCATGTAAATAGAATTATTGATTTTATGGATATGGAGGAAGTTGATTATGGGGACAGGAGATTAAGTCTCTTTGGTCAAAGCCTTATGGGAGAAGTCAAGATATGGTATAAAATCCTGGTAGCTGGAAGTATTCCTTCTTTCCAACAATTTGAACATGTTTTCATTGACAAATGGGAGGTCAAAGTGAACCCTTTTCAGATTATGGATGAATATCAGAACCTAAAGAGGCAGCCTGGTGAGACAGTCCAAGGATTCTCAACCAGATTTAACAGAGTTTTTAATGCCATACCTTCATATATAAAACCTCCTCCTAGATTGACCATGCTTCATTTTCCAGATGGTTTTGAGGCCGAGATTTCTTATCAACTCAGAGAGAGGAACCCTGCCACTTTGGAGGACATGCAGAAAGTCATGGTTGATGTGGAAACCAATCTGTTGATAAAGAAGGCCAGTATGGAAGCTGAAAGGAAGGAAGCAGTGAAGGAGGATATTTCTCCATTGTCAGATCATAGGATGAATACATTGATGAAAGCTATGGAAATGTTGATGGAAACGTTCACATTGCAAAATGAACCTATTGTCAGAAAACAACAAAGAAAGCTTCCTTGCCAAGCAAAATGGGCAGAAAAATGAGATATTGGTTATTTGTCTCATAAAGAGTTAGACCTTGGTTGTTTTATTTATTCATTTGAAGACAATCCTATAGAGCAACTGGTGACATGTTCTCAACAAAATCATGGTCAATTTCAATTATTTAAGGAAAGTTGTAATCCTGAAGAATATGATGAAAGTATTGATTCAAGTGAGCAGTCTTATAATTTTGACATTGAACATGAAGAAAATGATGAATTTTCTAATGGTAACTCTCTACCTTTATGTTTTTCTACATTTGAACTATTAAAGAAAATTATAAGATCATTAATGAAGTAGGAGAGCAAGATGAAGCTAGCATAACTTGGCAGCAACCTACTAATATGATTGATGACCCTCTTATTTTTTATATTGAAGACTCCTTCATCCAAAGATTGCAGCAACCTTCTTCAGTTTTTGATCATCCAATAGTTGATTATTTGGATGATTTCTGCAGTCAAAGTTCTTCCCCTTTAGCTAGTTGTGAGTCTAAAAATAGGGGTGATGGAGACTTATTTTATTTTCAGGAAGATTTGTAGAAGATAAGGTTTCTTATTTCACTGGAAATGAAGAAGGTAGTACTCTTGATGATGAATCTCATGTCCTTTCTCTAGAGTTCGATGGGTATATTAAAAAAACCTTGCCAATAATTAACTGACCATGAAGAAGGTTAGGATATTATTTTGATTTGTTCTTGAGCTCATTCCTTTTTTGAATTATTTTTTTAAGAAGAATATTGTGAGAATAAGAGTTTCAAATTTGCATTCATAAAGGCTTTAGATAGTGAAATCGTTCCATGTAATAGCCACCCAGTATTTCAAGAAAATTTTGAAGAAAAACAGATTGTTGAAAATGCCGTGGATGTGGACTTTTTCGCTGTTGATAAGTTAGTGGCTGAAAATATAGAGAGTGCTTGGCTTTTTGTTGATTTTCAAGATGGGTTAATGCTTCAGATTATTGAAGAACCTTTTTTTGATTTGTTGCAGTCATCAAAAGAGGTGACTTTCCATGTTTTTCAAGATCCTTTGGCCAATTTGTTGCAGTCATCAAGGAAAATGGATCATCTTATATTTGTGGATTACAATCAATAGTTTCAGTGGCAGTTGGAGTTGCAAGTTTTATATCTTTCCTGCTTTCTCATAAGAGGTATGAGCATAATTCATTCAAGTAGCCATTTACTTGATTGGCTACACTAGAGGGATCACATCATATGATTGTACATATTCTTAGTAGGTGTAGACAACTCTCATTGAGGTTTGAAGCTTGAGGAGAAGTCCCTAAGAATTCAATGATATGCTATCAAAATTTACTTATGTCTTTCAAAGTTTCTAGTCTGTACAATGTTTTTGAGAATACGTTTTCAGTCAATCAGTTAGTTTGTTGTTAGTAGGTTTTTATTTTGACTCCATTTCCCAATGGTTAGGCTACTAGTTTGCTTTTTGTTCTTGGCACCTCAAAGGGAGGATGCCATGCTCATTGGAGCAAATGTTATGGTCCTATAATAGAAATCAATGATATTGGGTTTGTCACTATACATTTTGGTCAATTTAGCCTATGAATCACTATGTGTCATAGCGTAAATGTTTGCTTGTCCAAGGAGTCATCTACTCCTTGAGGTATTGTGGTCTAGACAAGAAGTTTGAGGCCACTTTTTGAACATCAAAAGGACTTAGATCTTAATTCGACCCTTTCCACAGTAAATTTCTCAAAAGCATCTTTCGAGTGGTATATTCAGTTCTTCAAACCGACTTCTAGGTCAAAACTTAGAGAAAGTTAAAGATCGTCTTTCAAAACCCACAAAAAAAAGGAGAAAGCTAAGTAAAAGTTTAAATCCAACATTTCGGAGGTTTTGGAGAGAGAAATCAGTGGATAGCAGAGAAAAACACTGATTAACAATCACAACTATTGGTGTTCAGCAATCATAGGGTCCAAGCCATATCAACGATCGATGAGTCTTGTATGTTGCATATTGGTGATTGGAGATCCTACATCCCGCAGTTCAAAGGTGGTGTGGTACAATATGCGATAAAAGTGTCGGGGACATGCCATTAAGGTTAAAGTGTCGGGAGGGCCAAAAACAAAATAACAAATGAAATTCATTGTAGAACACGACATGTTAGGCCTTTTCTCTCTCCTCCGAAAGGGATGTGTGGCAGGTGGCAATTGGATCCGATAAGGGACACGTGGAGGATGATGTCCACAATGATGTGGCCGTGTGGTGGACATTTGGTAGGTGTAGTCAGCATTTTCAAGGGTCATAAGGGGACAAAAAATGGGTGACATGTGTCACCACTCACAAAATGACATGTGGCGATGATGTGCTAGTGATGATGTCAACAATCAGAGATCAGTGATCGGAGGTCGAGGCTTCTTGTGCATCAGAGTGAAACCTCTGATTCAAAACCTCTGGGAGAGGGGGCTCCAATAATATGGTTGAATGTGGGCACATGAAGAGTCACATGACCAAGGATCACACACAGAAGGTGATCGATGATCACAATCGGTGAAATGTAATGTGTGCACTGAATGAAACCACCAATTGGAATTCGTCGGGAGAGGGGCTCTGATAAGGGGGTTGGAATGTGGTCACATGAAGATACATAGGACTAGGGGCTTAGCACAGAAGGTGATCGGTGATCGGCAATCGACAAATTTGAAGTGTTTTGCACCAAAGTTACACCTCTAATTAGGAATCGCTGATTAGAAAAGCTCTGGTATAATAAGCCTTGGTCTTGCCTCTGGTCACAAAATTAAGAAACACATAAAGGAGCTAAGGCAAAGGCATTTACATCCCTTCCACAGTCATGATTTTGTACTCTGCCTTGTTTTATGGTTTTGACTACTTGGAAGTGACCTGATAAGCTTGAAGGAGATCGATAAGGAATGAGGAGGATTTTTGGCATCAAAGTAGACAGTGTAGGACTTTCGATAGGACTACAAGTGGATGAGAATGAAGATGATTTTCCTAAGTTAATTATGTCTCTATAATTAACCATAATCTTGTTGTTTCTATTACAAATCATCAAATGCACCTTTGATCCACTTAGCTAGATGAAATGCAATGTATTGGATTTTGGCTGAAATAGTATTTAAAGGCTAAATATTCAATGTAACAGGGATGGAGAATTGTTGAGAGGAAGAGGCATTGTATGTAAATATTTTTAATAAATCTCAGAGAAGACTTTGCTATTAGTTTCAGAGATTCTTGTGGTGTGTGGTCTTAAGTCTATGTTTTCCTTGTGTTTAATTAATATCCATTTCTGAAACTGTTGTCTTGAATTCATATTTGTATGCTCATGATAACTGTGGATCTAATACATGATAGAATTCTTTATTTCTCTATCATGTTTCTTCTGAATATTTAGATAGATGTTTTGTAGTAGATAATCATATGCTATGTTACATTTAACTAAATATTTATGTGTTTCCCCTATTATTTTCTATACTACAACCGACAAATGACTTGAGATATGTGCCTACCTTGCCTCTGTTATCTAGATGGCTCATGCATTCCCTGATGTGATATTATCCTATACTTCAGTGACTCTCACTCCCAACGAATTTCATCAAATCTTATATCATTTGCCTTTGAGCTTAATAACCAGTCTAAAATCAATATCCTATCATTATTTTTGATTAATAGTTAATCCAGTGAGAGAACCCTCTCCAAGGTTAGGGGGATTATACCTTAACCTGAAGGTTGTTTGTGCTTACCTCAGGGATTTCTTTCTTTGGCATTAAGGGATTTATGGAGTGCTAACAGAGTTATTGACCTTTAGAAACTGGCTACCCACCTTCTAGCACCAGAAGGTTGACAGCGTTGGATACCACTAATATACAATGGATCTCCTAGATATAAGGTCCCAATTAGACCTCACACTATTCGGTGTAGGAGTCCCATCTAGAATATGGCCTCACTCTCATTTACTTAAAGATATTTCTTGGCATTAATTTTGATCACAAGAGAGAAGCATGTATGTTATTTTGAATGAGCAAGTGAGCATGCGTTGTGATTGTTTGATTGCATACGTATGAGGGTTCTTGTACTACAAGGGGGGGAATAAAGTGAGTCTCTATGAGAGAAGTAATAGTAATACCCTAATGGAGACAAACATGGATGAGAAATACTCAAATCACATCAAGAAAAATAGTTCACATAGATGCAACGATCATTATAAACATTACAACAAACTTCCAATAAGTTCAACACCAAAGTCATTGAAATAGTTTAATTACTCCAGTACATATGAGATAAAAACATGAATCATAAACATCCAAATAATAGTCTCATGAACATTCACACTCCATGTGTGGAAATGTGCTAGCCTAGAAGACTTCAATATTAAGCAAAAGTTCTGAGATACATAAATACAATGAATGTCACTAGGTCCAATAGTGGAGCATTAGAGCCAGTACTTGCTCCTAAAAATTGCTAACTTTGTATCTATAATACATTATTAGAGAATCCAAGGTTAAAATTCCTTTAAATGAGAAATTAGATCCTTTTATAATTTGAGGAATCGATTTTCACATCCCTAGGACTCTTGATTTTCCAACTCCTAATGATATTCGGACTTCCACAATCTTTGGACGTCCAAATGAGTTCTGGAATTACATATGGATTTTGGTATTACATGTCATTTGGACTTCCATCACTCTTTTTTCCATACATGACTCTTGGACTTCCAGGTATTTTTCTATACAATGATTACAACATTACATCATCACATCCACATCATCACGTGATGAAGACGTGACATGACACTATCTTTGATGACTAGGTCTAATAATGACTGATGACATGGATTTTATTTATTGGTGTCATGGTTTCCACTCGTGTCTTCATTCTTTAGGCAACTTCTAATGATTGATGCCTTCACCCTTTAAAGCGTCTTTGATCTTGGAATATTTAGGGTGCTTCAATCATCAAGCGTTCAATGTGTTCTTTGTTCTTCAATCATTATTTATTTTTTCTTATCTACTCGTTCTTCTTCATGCGTGATTTTCATGTTGTTCTTGAGATACAAGTGGTTGCAATCACTTATGAAAAGCAACCATAAACCTGAAAATATCCTATTATAACATGTTTTATGCATATTTTATGTTCATGTCTTTTCAATGTTCTTTGGAAAACGAAATGAGAGCTTCTGGGCACAAGGGTGCACATTGAAAGGGTGAATGGATGAAGAGAGAAGGCTTTAGGGCTTTGGCATGTACTTATATGATCAAGGAAAAGAGATAATCAAGGCAGGGAACATGGCCTTCCCAAGTGCATTATGTACTTAAGGGAGAGAGGGAGTGAACAAGGTGCACACCTGAAGGCTCAAGGAGGAAGGATTCATTCCTTTGAGTTGTACTTGTGTGCTCAAGAGGCATAGGAGAGTGCATGGCACAAGTATACAGGCTGAAGGGCGAATCTTTGTGCCTTCAGAGTATACCCATGTACTCAAAGGGTCAGGATGGCACATGTTTCACTATGGAAGGGTGAATGGTTGAGCTTAAGGCCTTCGGGGTGCCCTCATGTGCTGAAGGAGGGCACACTTCTTCGAGTCGAAGGGGTGCACTCAAAGGAAGACTTGGTCTCTTGAAAGGAAAAATTCGGGACATGGAAGGTGAAAGGGCTTAGGGAATTTTATTTGTGGTCTTACAGGGTGCATGCAGAAATTGCGAACAACAGAGGATTCTCGATCAAGGATTCAAAGTGAACTCATCCACCATTGGCCTTAATTGTTTCGATTTGAAACCAAAATTGTCTAAGTGTAGAAGATAGGAAAATGGGTGAACATGATGAGTTTTAGACACAAAATCATGTACAAAACATACCAAATCATCAAGAAAAATTAAACAATCCTGAAAAATGATAAGTATCCATCAAAACTACACTTTACATGCATTTCCCATGCATAAAAAGTGAATATTGTGGGACTGCAACCAAAAAGTGCTATTTTACAACAACAAAGATGTTGCAACCATGAAATACACCAAATATCTTCCACTCAATGTGATGACACTTGAGAACACTTAAGAACACTTCAAAGACATACGAAAACATGAAATGACATTTGATGACCAAGGAAATATTTGAAACAATGGTAAAGTAGGCTCCAAAATTTGAATATAGTGAAATTTTTTGGATGGTGTTATAACAGTCACAACACCTACCAAAACATAAAAGGATTGAATTTGGAAGGAATATGGTGGCACATAGTATACTAATTAATCAAGTTGGTTACTTGTGTCACATAAATGGGTTGTTAAACTCCACCTATGATGCTAATTTGAAAATATTTATCGATATCTTTCTTGTGGTAGGACGCCTGCAGTCGGATACATGGGAGATTGATGTGGTTCATGGAATGAAGATGGTGTGGCTGGAATATTTGAGAAGCCATGAAGTGGTATTAAATATGGAGAACCTAACTCATCAATCAAGATATGAACAAGTTGTGAGAGTTGTTTCCATCCGTTCTTTGCAACATCGACTAGGAACCGGTAATTTTGTGTTTCCTCCTAAAATTATTCTTTTTTATTTTTCTTTGCTAACATGTAGTGTGGCCAACAAGTTGTTTCTCCATAGGCTTGAGGTCTCACCTTTTCCCTTCTATTTCCCTCATCCTTGGACACTTTTGTAGGCCTTTCCTCCCCCCATTCTCAATGGCCCTAGATTTATTCCATGGTGCCTCCGCTTTTCTAGTGGCCTTGGGATTTATTTGTCCCAATTGGTGTTGATTATTCTTCCCTCTATCGACTTCATAGTGTTACAAGCTCTACTATCTAGGTGGAATCTTTGTAAGCCATCATTTTGATATAAGGTGAGTGTGATGCATCATCATTTTTCATCTCCATTCTCTTATGCTGACATTACCAGTATCCCTCCTGGGTAGCAATATTGTGTGTGGATATATATTATCTATCACATATATTACATGGCACCCCTTCTACATTAGAAAACATTTTATTTTACCTTGGACTCTACTTCAATATTCCCATCCTTATGTTTTAGCTTCTATAACACCCTCAAAAATGTTTCCTACATTCAAATTTTGTAGCCCCCTTATGATCATGTCATCTTTTGTTTCAATTCATCAATTTCATGCTTCATCATGTTTTCCAAGTGTTCATGTCTTCCTTTAGGAAACCTAAGTATCAAAGCTACCTTTTTTCACATGCTTACCTTGTGATGAATTTATAGAAAATTCTTCTAAGAAATCCTAGTGCACTTCTTAGAGACGGTTATAGTGCACTCTCAGAGCACAAGCTAGCACACTTTGTGTTGAAAAGAAGAGTGGAACTTCTAGATATAGCTAGAGAACACTTATTTTTGACACAGAGAGAAATTCCTCAAGTTATAATTGTCACACTCCTTAGTGGCAACCATCTCACTTGTATCTCCTAGTTTTTTGAGATGTGTTGAGTGCACTTACAAAAGCTAACATTAATTGCATGTTTGTTGTTCCTATATTAAGACTCCAGCCCATAGCTCATTTCACACTTATCTTTCGCTTTTGAGCTCTACACACTTTTGGAGAAAAATGAGTATCCCTCAATCTTGATTGCAAGTGCGCCATCTTTCAGGTAAGTTTCTCAATTGTCACTTTTGCTTGCTCTTTCTTTTACATGTGTCACTTTTTCTATCACAAATGTCACATTTTCTCTTGCATATGTAACTTTTCCTTTCTTTCACTATTGCATGTGTCACTTTCACCTTGGCACACCTTCTAGAGGCAACTCCAACACACTCTCTTACATTAGTTGGTCCTTTCTATCACAAGGAAATGCGTTGGAGACACTCCCATGACATAGTGCACCTTCTGATTTGCATTAAGCACTTATGCAATAAAAACTTGTGCCCTGACTATTTCATTTGGAGATTAGTGTCCTTTTGTTATTATTTTAGTGTATACATGCTGCTTTTGGGTACTGTGCGTTTCCTTTCTATGAGTTTGATGTTGTATGTGTGTCTAATCATGTTGAATACCCATTTTTATGCTCTCTCTCTCTCTCTCTCTCTCTCTCTCTCTCTCTATGCACAAGCTTTGAACATTCTTGAGTGTATTGTGCATCCTTAAGGCACATTTCCTGACCCCATAGCCATCATCCCCTACCTCTTGCAATAGTGCTTTGTGCAAGGCTTGGGAAAATTTTCCTTCATAAGCGCACTTCACACTCCCAATGAGAAAACCTATCATCCATAATTTCACCTTTTGCCTCCTAAACTTATGCCTTGCACCTAAGAGGGCATCTCCCTCTCCATCGTAAACATGAGTTGAGTGTCACTACGATATGACCATGTCTTCAAGTTCTAGCTATGGAAGTAGGGTCGAATAACTGACAAATTACAACCATCTGTCAGGGACTACAAACTACTCAGGAGTAGGTTATCATTCGTTGATTTGGAACTATTTTTCACAAGAGAAACTCCCTAAATGCAACCTTGACACACTGTGCATGTGATTGAGAGGCTATAACTACACCCATAGGCTTGCGTAGATGTAGTTATGACCCAAATTCCTTATCTCAATGCATGCGTTCATGATATCAATGACACTTTTTCAGGCTAGCCTCCAACCGATTGCCCAAAATTACATGTAACTTTCCATAATGATGAAAATGATGATAGCTATGCTAAACAAGAAAAACTTGAACAAAATATTGACCTAGACATGTCTAATACCAGATAGAATTTTTGTCAAATAGATAGTAAACATATAATCTACAGGTAATGAATGCATTTATGAATCAACCAAAAGATCACCATAATAACCAGTACATGTGCTTATAGATCATACTAGAGAAATATCTCATATTAACATATGAAAGTGTCAAACAAGTCAAGGACTTCCACATACAACTCAACCAGAGATTAGGTTGAGCCAAATCCCTCTTTCATATAATCACCCCCATGCCATATTGCAAGAACGGATGTGGGATCATAAAGGTTAGAAAAAATAAAACCTTCTCAGACTTCTATAGGCCACACCACCTCAACCCTCAACCATAGTGATTTCACATAACTGGTCTAGAAATCACTAATACCAAACTATATTGGCCTCTATCCAATCTCTCGAGGGCTTTAAGAAATAGTAACTCAACCCAAAGTCTCTAAGGAACCGAAGTTTCAACAGGGTTTCTGATTATTTATCCCATCCCAAAGGCTCTAGGGACCAGTATCTGAACCCAGAACATCTAAAGAACCCAATGTATTTAAGGCCTCCACAAATTTGTTTCAACTGATAACCATAGGAAACCTAAGCACCAATAAAATAAACCAAATGGGAAATCCACTACACCATGGATATGTAGGAAATGGAAAGGCAACATTGAAACCACTATCAATCCAGGAAAACATCCATGCCAATGACATCACATAGCTATGGAACCACATGCATATACCATGCATCCAAAAACCAACAAGGAAATCACACATGCAACTTGTTACCTACAAAGTATCCATGTTGTAGTTGTTGATCCAACCTTTTCTTCTACTTCACTGCTTTTCTTCACTTGCTTTCTCCAAATCCAAGTGAATGATAGAATACTCAAAGTTAGATGTTCCAAGAATGCTCTAAGTGTGCAAGAATACAAGAGAATGAACAAGAGCTCAACTCAGAATAGTCAAAAGGCTAGAATTGACAAAAACTTAAGCCAAAAGACTTGAACTGTTTCTTTAATATGTTTTTATCACTAATTTCTCCTTTTTATTCATTTTCCTTCATTTTTCCTCTAATTTCCCTTACATGCAAATTTATGTCTCTTCACCTTCATTTTCTCCTATATTACTTTAGTTTCCATAATTAAATTCCATTTATTGCCTCTTTTTCCTTGCCAATTCCTTTGCCCACTAAAATGTTTTCCCACCATTCAACTTGGAATATCCATCCTGTGACCTTGGTCTTATTTTATTTACATTGAAAATTAACCAAGAGCTATTACAAACCCCTCCCCCTTGGAGGAACATCATCCTCGGTGTTCAATGATGTTTATAACCAACAAAACATGCTGCCTATTGAGCTCTATAATAAATCTCGATGTAGCATTTACATAACACCTAACTGCTGAAACCATGAACACCATACTGCTTATTTGAGCTTTCTAACACAATTTGATGTGATATTTACAACATATTACTTGTTGGAGCTTTATAACAAAAATCAATTCAGTATTTACAATACACATATGCAGATAAAAATATATAACCAAAACTCATAAAGTGACAAATCTTCTCAACTAGCGAATAAAGAAGGATACAAAGCCTAGATCTGATCAACATCTCCCATGTATCTTCATTAGCCTGGTCCAAAGTTCTTCCACTACACTTTAACCTACTTGATTGCTCTCTTCTGTAGCATGAGTTCTTTCCACTTCAAAATGCACTATGGCTCTGGATGGAACTCTCCCTATGGTTCCACCTGCAATACAAAAAAATTAATCATGTGATCATCATCCTACACATATCTCTTAAGCAATGAAACATGGAAAACGTCATGGAATTTCATTGTTGGTGGCAGTGGAAGTTGGCAGGCCACTAGTCCAATCCTCTCAAGGATATCAAAAGGCCCACAATACTGAGGTGCCAACTTGGCACATGATCCAATCCTCAAGGAGCTCCTCCCAATGGGCTTGATGTGGAAGTACACATGCTCCCTAATCTGAAAATATTTGAATGCTCTATTATGATCTACGTAAATATTCCGCCTATGTTTTGTTGCATTTAAATTATTCTTAATAGCCCACATCTCCTACAACATATCAGCCAACATGTCTAGTCCTATCAACACCTTGTTCACTAGATAACTTTAGTTGATGGGAGTATTATAAATCCTCCTATGAAGAGCCTCAAATGGAATTATCCTCAAGGTTTTGTGATGACCATTATTATATACAAACTCTACCAGTGGAAGGTACTCCTCCCACTTCCTATGCTGATGCATGACATACATCCTTAACATCTCCTCAACAATATTGTTAACTCTCTCTTTCTATCCATATATCTTCAAATCATAAGTTGTATTGAACGCTAACTTTATCCCCAAGTTTGCTAACAATTCCTTCAAAACTTGAAAGTGAACTTGGAATGTTTGTGTAATATTATCTTCTTGGGAACACCATGCAACCTCATTATTGTTAGGACTCCAAATTGACCACTTTTGACCTTGTAATTTTGCTATACTATCACCCTCTTCAATCCATAAGTTGAAAGCTTTTGATTATATAATGACCTAATCATTCCAAGGTATGAAGCAACTCTCCTCATTACTATATGTTTAATCATTCATTACATATTCATGTTATTTTTATAATTAATCTTTGGAGAAGTTAACCAAGTTGCTAAGTAACCATTGAACTGTCTAAAGTCTGCAGAAATTATAGTTCGTAGTTGCTACAACACCAGAAACAGCAACTACGTAGTTGCTGCAACACCAGAAACAACAACTACGCAGTTGCTGCAACACCAACAACAACAACTATCTAAAGCAGGGAAAACGTTATTTTGCAACAACTGGAATACCGGAAATGACAAATAGCAACTATCAGAAGATCGGCAGAGTTCCATTCTAACACAGCACGATCAACAACTGTCCAGAAAGGGTAAAACACAGTTACAGTTGCTGAAACACCAGGAACAACATGAGTTTACTAAATCAACAACAATGGTGAAGCGGCAAAGGATGGTACGAGGATTCCAAGAAGACGGTTGAGGTTTGTTTACCAGCTGTATAACAGTAAGAGACCCAAGAAAGAATACACCGTCACACTATTGTAACAACATCCTGTAACAAGGATGGATTTCTTATTTTTCACAAAAAGGTTAAACTGAATGAACCATGGCGGTCTATTGTAATAGATGTCTCCTCTATAAAGAGGAGATATCTACATTAAAATGGGGGAAGAAAGAAAACAAGTTGTAAGGAAAATTTTGAAAAACAAAAGAAAGTCTGAATTTTTATTGTAACTAGACATTTTGGCAGATGAATAAAGGGTTGTTCTGAGCATCTAATCCAGCATCTGTGTTTTGGGGAATCTTGTGAGAGGGACAAGGCCCACCTTCTTCACAAGATTCACCCATTTATTTTCTGTTAGTGTGTGAGCGTGTTTGAATTTTGTAGCATTATCTCTGATAATTTCCTTTTGCTGATACTCTGTTTGGATTCTGTAGCATTACCTCTGATAATTTCCTTTTGCTGATACTCTGTTTTGTTAATTGCTTGATATTGTAAAAGAATACTTCACCGGTGATTAGAAATTGCAGTGTGTGTTGGCAATTTGGTTACACAGGTAGGTGATGAACATCCTTAGCCTGAGGATAGGGTCCTGATCCTCTACTAATAGAGCATCCATTATTTTTCTTTGCTAAATTGTATGCTTAGTTAACTACTTTCGTTTCATCTCTGCAACATATTTTAACTGCTATAACATAGAGTAAGGAGTTTGACAGAAGATAGAATTGTGTATACTACAACTTTTAATCCTTTTAGAATTAAGTACATACAGTACGAGGTCACCTTTGAAATAAAAGGACTTTCCCGGGTTGACAAATTAATGTGGTACTCGACTGTTTAATCAATAAGAAATTCAAGTAGCCAACATTTTGGCGTCGTTGCCGAGGAAGGCGACTAGAGATTTTAAAAGCATTAATGATTTCTTTTTAAGAATAACAGGTGCATGAGAGGACGCAGGAAACCTAATTTCACAGGCAGCAAAGGCGGGGGAGGAAGAAAGACCTTCATTGACGAAATTATTTCAAAGGCCGAGACATCACAGAGGACGAGTTCCCGGAGACCTCAGATCCAGTATTCCTCACAAACAGATCGAAAGACGGAGAAGGTACTAGGACCTGAAAGGAAGCTGGAAGTAACAGAGCACACTGAGGAACCAGTAGAAGAACCTGAAGAGACAGAAGATACTGAAGATAGAGCAAGTGATTCAGGAAAAAGACCAATGGAGGATAACAGAGCAGAAGGAAGGGGGGAAAACTCACTCTCTACCCTAGAGTTCCCTATTGGGGAGCTCCCGAGAGGGGCAACCCCTATGAAGAACATTCCACTTTCAGCATTACCCAACTTTCATGGGTTATCCTCTGAAGACCTGGATGAATTCCTCTTTGAATTTGATATACTATGTAGGAGTTATGATTATGTGAGCCCTAATAAAAAACTAAAACTGTTTCCAGCAACACTGAAAGGGAATGCGTTAAGGTGGTTTATGAGCTTGCGAGCTCAGGCAATCACTACCTGGGATCAGATGAAAGAAAGTTTTCTGGCCAAATATCAGGATTACTGTCGAACAAGAGAGAGGAAGGAAGAGTTGTTTAAAATGGTTCAGAAGGAGGATGAGAATCTGGAGGACTTTGTGGAAAGACTGCAGTATAATCTGCAGCGGTCTGACCACCCTACCATGAGTAAAGATATTCTGAAAACAATACTATTGGAAGGGGTACGAGATGACTGCTTGGACATGTTAAATATGCTTGGAAAAGGGGATATTTCCAAGGAACCATTTGATGAAATTATCAACCTCTGTATGAGATGTTCAAGAGGAGCAGTAAGCAAACCAAAATGCAGGGACATCATATACTCAAGAGTCCAGAAGTCAGCAAGTGGAGGAGCAACAAGGGCTGAAATAGGTAATTTGTTGGAAGAATTTAAAACTGAAATGTTAAGCTCTTTTGCTTCACAAATTGATGCTCTGCAGGTAAAAAAGAAACATGCAGAAGCAGAAGCTGCCCTAGCTATTTTTTGTTCTAAATGCAGAGAAAAACACCCACTCAGGGAATGCCCACTAGATAAGGTACCAGTCTACACGATCTATGAAAAGGACCATGAGACCCAGCAATGCCCCTCTCTGCCGGGAATAAAAGCAGCAGTGCAGTCAACTGAAGAAGAGGCTGAAGCAGTGTACCTGATGACACAGAGGAGGCAATGGCCACAAAGACAAGGTACGAATTCTAACACAGCATTTAGTCGTTGGAATAATCATTCTCCTTTTCAAACGAATTACCCACCCATCAACCAAATGCAGTACCCGCCCTTTAATATGATGAATTTTCTACCCATGCAGGAACCAAGTCTTCCTTTTCCTGATCCTACCATGTGGAATCCTTGGGCTCCCCAGTAATCGTATTTTAATCAATGGAATCCAAACTGGGCAGCCCAGCAGATGCCATTTCCTCAGCATCAAAAATCTCTTTCCTTACCATTCAGCACTCCTCCGAATAACCAGGCAATTAGACCATAGCTTCCTGTGCAACCTAACCCCAACCCAAATAAGAATAAAGCTCTGCAAGTAATTGATGTTCAAAATCAACCTGTCTCCCCTATGCAATGTAACGATATCCATCTCTGTTCAGGGAGAATTGTTGAACCCATCATTGATGACTTTAGTGACTCTGATAAAGAGGAAGTTGGAAAAGAAAAACCAGCTAACAATAATACTGAAACAGTTGAATCAGCATCTAATAACAATGCTCAAACAACAGATCTGCCATTCCCTGAACGTCTAGCTCTCACCAAAACGCTTGAGCAACCTGCTTTTAACCTTTTAGGCAAACTGCAGAATTTATATGTTAAAATTCCATTGTTGCAAGTGCTAAGAGATGTTCCCATTTATGCTAGGACTGTTAGAGATATCTGTATAAAAAAACCCAGAAGAAAAGCTAAGGACCCCCTCACAGTTCATGTGATGGGAGAACTGACTGCTTTAATGACAAAAAAAGATCCTCCTGTGAAATATGGTGACCCTGGTCACCCTACAGTAACAGTTCAGGTTGGAAAAACATTTGTCTCTAAAGTTCTTGTAGATTTGGGTGCTGCAATAAACATTATGACGCTTGAAACAACACAATTGCTGCAGTTAAAAAACTTTATTAGGGAAACTCCAACTATTCTATAGCTGGCTGATCGCTCTACAATTAAACATGAAGGAGTCATTGAAGACCTACTAATTTCTGTAGAATCCTAGAATTACCCAGCTGATTTTGTGGTGTTACAAACTAAAACAAAGTTGGGGGGCCATCCACTAATTCTGGGAAGACCTTGGCTAGCTACAGCAGATGCTTTCATCAGCTGTAGATCAGGATCAATGACCATCTCTAATGGGCAGGAAACCAAACAGCTTACCCTTTATCCTCATGCTACACCCATGATTAATAATGACAACTCTGTATGGGTAGATTATGAGGATGAAGAAACCCAACCTATCCTGACTATCGGACAAGTTTTAACTTTCAAAGATTCTACCGAAGATGAATTAATCAGTAGCTTAATTTCTGAACCTTCTTCGGTCAGCCCAGAAATGTATAATCAATTCACTACAATCTTGGAATCTGAATCTCAGCAGAACATGAAAACTGAAAATTTATCTCAGACAATAGCAGGTAGCTCCTCCAAAAGTACAACAATAGAAATTGAGCCTGGCAAAACATTAAATATAAATCCTAACTTAACTAATAATGAAAAATAGCAGTTAATAAAGTTACTTCGGGAGAATAAAGAAGCATTTGCATGGGATTATACAGACATGAAGGGGGTTTCTCCTGAGCTATGCACTCACCGTATTTATATTAAAGAAGGATCCCGCCCAGTCTGTCAACCCCAGCACGGATGAATCCCAATTTAAGGGAAATTGTGAAGGAAGAACTTCAAAAACTATTGAATGCAGGATTTATATATCCTATATCTGATAGTGAGTGGGTTTCCCCACTTGTAATTGTACCCAAGAAAAATGGCAAATGGAGAGTATGTGTGGATTACAGAGCCTTAAATAAAGCCACCCAGAAAGACCATTTCCCTTTACCATTCATTGATCAGGTATTAGATAATTTGGCAGGTAAGAAATTCTTTTCATTTTTGGACGGATTTAGTGGATACAATCAGATTAAGATTGCACCCCAAGACTAGAACAAGACCACGTTACTAGCCCATGGGGGACCTTTGCTTACAGGGTTCTTCCATTCGGGCTATGTAATGCTCCAGCAACATTTCAAAGAGCAGTGATAGGGATTTTTTCTGATATGCTAAATGATTCCTTAGAAATATTTATGGATGACTTTACTCCTTATGAAGTGACTTTTGAGGATGCACTGCAGAACCTTGAAAAAGTACTTAAGCGATGTATAGAAGCACACCTTGCCTTAAGCACTGAAAAATGTTATATGATGATGAATCAGGGTATTGTATTGGGTTGCTTCATCTCATTCCTAGGAATTCAAGTTGATCCAGCCAAAATATAGGTAATTCAGACCCTCCCTATCCCCAAAACACAAATTGATGTAAGAAGCTTTTTAGGACATGCTGGATACTATAGAAGATTTATCAAGAATTTTTCCAAAATAGCTTCTCCTCTATTTGTGTTATTAACAAAAAATGCTGAATTTAAGTGGACTGATGATTGTGAAAAAGCATTTAATGAACTTAAACATCAGTTGTCTACAACTCCCATTTTGAGAGGACCTGATTGGGCACTACCCTTTCATATATCCTCTGATGCTTCAGATACTGCAATTGGAGCTGTCTTGGGCCAAGAAGAAAATAGTCTTCCCTATGCTATTTATTTTATCAGTAAGAATATGACACCAGCTGAACTGAATTATATAGTCACTGAGAAAGAATTTCTAGCAGTCATTTATGCTATCAATAAGTTTCGACATTATATTACTGGCTACATTACTTTTGTGCATACTGATCACTTGGCCATTAAATATCTAATGAATAAATCAGTTACAAATGCTCGAGTTACCAGATGGTTATTATTATTACAAGAATTTGACATCACAATTGTAGATAGGCCAGGAAAAGAAAATGTAGTTGCTGATTTCCTTTCTCGATTAAAAACTGATGAAAATATTCCAGTAGATGATTCTTTTCCTGATGAATATTTATTTGCAGTATCTGCTCACTCACCTTGGTATGCAGACATTGCCAACTATTTAGTTGCAGGAAAATTACCATCGCACCTATCACACAGGGAAAAAAGAAAGATCATTCAGCAAAGTGCTAGGTACAGCTGGATAAGCGGGTGCCTTTTCCACACAGGACTCGATCAAGAAATCCAGAGATGCATTGGTGAAGATGAAATTTATGATGTGTTAAAAGCTTGTCATGATAGCCCTTGTGGAGGGCATTTTGCAGATAAAAGAACAGCACACAAGGTACTCAGAATGGGTTATTATTGGCCTTCACTCTTCAAAGATGCAAAGAAATATGTGAAGGCCTGTGATAGCTGTCAAAGAATGGGCCATCCTAATCACAAGGATGAAATTCCACTCAAACCCCAGGTAATTCTCGAACCTTTTGAGAGATGGGCATTAGATTTTATAGGTCCCATTAATCCCCCATCCAATCAAAGATTGTACATACTAGTGTGCACAGATTATATGACTAAATGGGTAGAAGCTAAGGCACTCCTTAAAGCTAATGAAGAATCAGTACTAACATTTTTATTTGAAGAGATCTTTGTTAGGTTTGGATTGCCTAGAGAACTAGTCATGGATGGAGGACCTCCTTTCAACTCTCATGGATTCAAGGATACACTTCAGAAATATCATATTAAGCACAAAATGACTACACCTTATCACCCCCAGGCAAATGGGCAGCTAGAAAGCACCAATAAAGTCATAGAAGCCATCTTGACAAAAACAATAAAGGAGAATAGAAGGGATTGGTTTCAAAGGTTGCCTTAGGCATTATGGGCCTATAGAACTACGTGGAGGAATACTACGGGCTTTTCACCTTATGAATTAGTTTTTGGAAAAAATATTGTTTTCCCTGTAGAGTTTGAAATCAAAACTTTAAGAATTGCTTTAGCTGTTAACGTTGACTTGACTGATGCACAGACAGCCAGGTTGTAGCAGCTTCAGGAATTGGATGAGAAGAGACTGGATGCTATCCATCAAAAAACCGTGATACAACAACAAAGAAGTAGGTGGCATGACATAACCATTAAGAAAAAGCAGTTCCAGAAAGGTAACTGGGCTCTACTCTATGACTCCCCTTTTGAGAATTTCCAAGGTAAGTTAAGAACAAGGTGGTTAGGGCCTTATGAACTAGATGTTGTTTTTCCAAATGAGACAGTCAGACTTTTAACGATTGATGATAGCAGAGCACCACTACTAGTGAATGGGTATCGACTCGGTTTGTATCAGAGGCCTGTTTCTAAAGAAGATTTTAAGGCTACTTGCATGACGAATATACACTATGCTTTCCTGGGGGAACTTGCTGTCCCTCAAGGCACTTAAATCTCTGTTAATTTATTTATTTTTATATTAGATATTCTTTTCAACTAATAATCCCTACCAAGGGTTGCCATATTATAATTCATTATTTTGCAGATCTTAGTTTTGGAAAATGGCTGAGAACAAAAACTTCAAAAGAATCACTTTGCGGACTTGGGAACGTTTTTTGGACCATAAATCAGTCTTTCACCATTTCCCATTGCTGCAACACCCACTCTTGTTGCTGCAACACCATTTCCTATTGTTGCGACACTGTCTCCCGTTGTTGCAACACCAATTCTCGTTGCTGCAACACCCACTCTTGTTGCTGCAACACCATTTCCTGTTGTCGCGACACCATTTCTTGTTGCTGCAACACCACTCCCGTTGCTGCAACACCAACTCCCATTGCTGCAACACCAACTCCCGTTGCTGCAACACCAACTCCCATTGCTGCAACACCACTTACCGATGCCGTAATGCCTTTTTCAGTATTTCTCTCATTTATACTAAAAAAAGCACCAATTTCTCCACTTCAGTTCCCAAGAAATGAATTATTATTTGCATAAAACATACCATTTCCTACCAAAAGAACCAGCCATACACTATGATGATTACAATCCTCCACTATTACTTCCCGTCAGTAATAAAAACCGCCGGTATTCTCATACTTTTAGACCCGCTTTAATCATTATTAATCCAGCAAAAGACAAGACAAGACTTTTCGACGCAGCAACTAAAAAGGTAAAATATAAAGGTACGCATGATTATGCATGGATATTAAATAATAGTTAATGTGGAGACGTTGATAGGACTACCGAATAATTGTACTTCCAATCATATCACTTAGTCGTAGCTTTTTTGGGGGGGATTACCAAAGCGCTGTCATAATTGTATAGCACGCCAACTGCCGCCGCCCTTAACTCTCCCGGTAATATGTAAAAGACACCTCATCGTGTCATGTTACGATTTGCAACGGTTTACTCTGGACTGAACTCGGAAACTCGGCTGTGTACTGAGAATTCTCACTAAAATAACAGCTACGGAAGGAAATCTCATCACATACGAACCTGGCACAACAACACTTCTTGAGCTCTATCCCGAGGCCTACCAAATCTTCCTGCAAGCGGGATGGCTAGATTATTTTAGGAGACTTCCAGATTTTGATGCACAGCAAGTCCTTGAGTTTGCATGCAATTTAATAGAGGGGATTTCCATCGTTCAGGGAGTACAAATTCCAGTTACAGAGAAAGTCATAGCCCAAGCTACTGGGCTACTAGCTAATGGCACACGCTGGTTCAGTAGGAAGCGCCTGATCCTCAACGCGCAGTAGGATTTTCTTCAACCAGGTGAGCAGGTGGAACCCAAGGGCAGAGTCGTAGCACTTCAATCACTGCCTCAACCATGGCCGAAAGTTGCTGAGTTTGTAAAGCAATACCTGACGTGCGAAGGCCGGTACCAGGTAATTTACCAACACGATTTCGTCTTGTTGAATCACTTGAGGCATGGTCAGTTGATAAATATGCCATACTATCTATTGGGATGTCTTAAAAATATGTCACGTTACACTGTCAATGCAAAGCGTCCGCTCCATTCCTTGAAACACCACCGTCTAGCTCAATTATTGATAAATAAAGGGCTTGCCTTAAATAACCCCCCTCCCCTCATTAATCCCCACCAAGAGGAAGAAATCACTCAGCCAGAGCAGGAAATTCCTCATCAGGAAGAGGAAATTCCTCACCAAGTTGAGGACATACCTCAGCAGGATGAAGAAATCCCTCAGCAAACAGAGGATATTTCAAAGCAAATACCTGAAGAAATTCCTCAGAAAACAGAGGATATTTTAGAGCAAATACCCGAAGAAATTCCTCAGCAAACAGAGGATATTTCAGAGCAAATACCCCAAGAAATTCCCCAGCAAACTCCCCCACAAGTTGCTGAGAATGTATAATCAGCAGTAGAAATACCCATGCAAACAACCCCATCCCCCAATAAAACCGACCCATCCACTCCCATACTTGGTATTTCTACCGACGACTCTGATGATAACATCCTTATTACCCTTCTCAAATGAAAGAAGCAGCAGAAAAATGAAACCCCACCGAAAAGAAGAAGAACTACGGCTTCAGTCAAGGTAGTTGCTATTTCCGCCACTGCCCCTATTTTAAAGAAAGCTAGCCGAAAAAGAAAAATATATGAATTCCCTGCTTCTCTACCCAAGCAAAGGACTCTGTTGTCTGTAATAGCTGAACACCCTAGCCCCATCCTCCCCAGCTCTCCACCCATCATGTTAAGAGCCCGTACTGTTATAGACATTTTTGTGCCTTACAGCATTGAGCATGAAATGTCCATAATCAAGGGATCCAAAGTCCCTAAACATGTTGTTCCTACCCCTAGAGTAACAAGGCCAGCTAACCACATCAATTCACAGAAGTTCTCCACCTGAAAACACTCAAAAACAAGCCAATTCTGGATCATGTCAACTGCTCCACTGAGCATCTGTGCTGAATGTCAACTGCTCCACTGTCTACCTGCATTGAATGTCAACTCCAACAAAGGCTACCTGCGCTGAGCGTAATTGGACAAGTGGCAGGCTCATTCCTCAATGTGTCAATGCCGAGGAAGCTTCTAAAATGACACTTGCTTCAAGGAATTCGACTGGTGATGAGTAAGAGGTTCCAAATCTCCAAGTGGAAGCAAGAACCTCCAAGTGGACTCAAGAACTGAGAGAGGGAGAGGACACTAGTCACTTCTCAAGCTGACTCATCCTCTCTCCAAAATAACTATATATAGATCTCTCCTCCATGAGATCTAGAGGCTGGAATTTTGTTATTGCAAAGAATTGTTGTTGGTTTGAGACTGGAAACATTGGGTGCTTAATGCTTTGAAGGGAGCTGAAGAAGGAATTCCATTCTGCTGGGAAGGAGATGCTGGATTGGAGCCCTTTGGGTTGTATCTCTTCCTGAACCTTGTTATCAATCAATAAAGCTATCTTGATTCTTTCCTATATGCTGGTGTATTTTATATGATTGCATTAGTGTATTTGATTTACTTCTAATCCTGAATCATTTATGAATATGTATATTTTCCTTTGTGTTGTGTTCTTCTCTTGTCGCAAGTAGCTGTTCTCTTGTCACAGGTAGCTGTTCTCTTGTGATCTCGTGGGATTCAAGTAGCTGTTCTCTTGAGCAAGCGAGGATGCAAGTAGCTGTGGACACCCAAAGAGAAGAGGATCTAGATCGAGGGACAACTGGAAGACAACGGTAAGTCTACCAATCTCCCCTCTTTCACATTTCATAAAGGAAGAAATCATAATAGCTGTATTCGTTTGTTGCTAAGGTACTGTCACACCTTAGGTGGATAGGATCGTCCTGCATAGGCATTTTTCCCCACAACAAATTGGTGACTCCACTGGGGACGAATTTGTTTATTCATTTCATTTGTGTTTCAGTCATTTGTTTACTTCATAGACTTGACAGCAACAATCGAACTGCATCTTTCCCGGATGCAAAGTAGAAAGTTGCTGCTTTGATCCAGTTGCTGGACTTGTCTATGATCTAAACTAGATCCACAAATGATTTGATGATCCTTGTGATAGTCTTTAGTACCCTCTCAAAGCATCCCTCTGTTTATACCTTGCTTGTGCTTCTGATTTGGCCTGAAACAGTTGATTTTTGAGCATTTTGTGACCCAGAACCCAAGGGAAACGAGAGTTTCTCTTTCAGCGCAGGCACTGTGAAGGCAGTCTGCATTTCAACGCAGGTCTCATGAAGGCTACCTGCGCTGAATGTCAACTCCATAGTGTTAGACTTGCGCTGATCCAGTGTAGCTTTGTGCAGCTGGGGTTCTTTGCTGTCTATTGCCCTGTTTTGATCTCTGTTTTTTGTAGCCTTTAACCAGCATAGGAACCAGTCTGATAACTCCTTTTCTTTGCTTAGATTCCGCCTCTTTTTGTACAAAAAGACTGTGAATGTTTTTATGTGTTTGTGATGTCATTTAGAGTTTTCCTTTGCATAAGTAAGTAGTCATCCTGTAGCCTTTGATTCAAATCTGATTGATAGTGATCTTAGAAGAGAGTTCATTGGTTGTTTTCAGATTGATTATAGATTTACTTTTGCTTATTGGTTTGAATTTGTCTCTTTCAAAGTGTCAAAACAAGTCTTTATTTCGAAAATCACAAAGTGATTGTAATCTCTTCTACCCTTGCTGATTTCGAAGAAAGTGAACTTGTTTGTATTGATCATTTTAAAAGCAAATTCAAAGTTGTGCAAAAAGCTTTCTTTGTAGGCATTTATACTAAGAAAGTGGAACACAAACACCTGCATTGTGCATTTTTCATTTGATAGTTTGCATGTTGGATTTAGGGAAAGTGCATTAGAGTGTGCTGATTGCTCTTTGAGAAAAGATAGTATTATTCTTTTCCCTTAGTAGCTAGGATTTTCAAAGTTGAAAGATAATAAAGCTTGCTTATCATCTTAGACTGCATTTAGGAATTTGTATCATACATTTCGTGGTGAACCTTGAAAGGCAAACCTTAAAAAGATCAACCTAAAATAAACTGAATGAACCTAACAACGCTTTGTAACATAATGCACAACATAGAGGTCTAGGCTAGAGACGTGTTCCGGCGTCATTAAGCCTAGTGACTGTTGATCTCGGAGAAGGTGGGTGATTCCTCCTGAGAGACGATAGCGCTAGTACGGATTGTGCTCCCACATACCGTCGCGTATATATTGGGAGACCACTATAGGCATATATCCTTTATCCTTAGGAAGCCGTGTCGGCCGCCCTACTGATCGCAATGCAGTGAACACAACATTCACGAAGATCGACCGCCCGTACCCTAAAAAGTATTCTGCGGTTTTGCGAAAAGTTTGGCACACCCTCTGCCTAGAACTCCAGAGCAGTTTCTTTTGGCCTTTTTCAGACTCTATAACAGAAAAAGTCCATCTAAGCATTTGTCACTTCGGGCTCGTTAAAACATCGAAGGAGACTAGAGTCATCTTTAGCTTTTTCTCGACTCTTTAAAACTGAAAAAGCAAGTTGTGTCTAAAGCGTCGTTAACAATTTATTTTAAACGGAACAATCACCCTTTAATTCCTGCGTTGATCTTTAGGTTGAAGAGATGGAGCACACCAACCAAGGAATTCCTCTTGGTGGAAATCCTAGTCCCTTATCCTCTTGGGGAGATGTTGGTGCACCCCACATGGCCACATTGTCACTTCCAGGACTGACAATTGGCCTACCCGTTTGGCTCTTTTCAACTAGTGTCGTTCAGAACACCACCATTCCTGAACAGTCGAGTCAACAGTTAGATCAGACAAGAGTTGCCTCCCAGCCTTCAACTTCATCTTCCTCCCCTCCTTCCTCTTCGCTTGACGGGACCGGTCGAATTAAAAACCAGGTTCCTAAGGAGAAGAAGGAGAAGAAGAAGAAAGAGAAGAAGAAGAAGGAGCCTAAGGCGACTGGGGGCAAACAAATGTCATCTAACAAAAATCCACACACCGCACTCGTAAGGCCTAAATCGCCATGCGTCATATGCCAGGGAGACCACTTCCATAGAGATTGTCCCTGTATCCCCCGGATACTAAGAGACTGGTCCCCCCGTTTGCACAATTCGGTAGCATCGACCTCTGATAGCCATGCCGATTGCTCACCGTCAACTAGTGGGAGTGAAGCCCCAGGACAGAGCGGGAAAGCTAAATTTCCCTGCAGACTGTGTGAAGGCGATCACGCCATCCACCGTTGTCCCTTCTTAGACGAGGCAAAAAGAGTTCTGGAAGATCGCCTGATTTTACGAGCGCATCTCCCTCCTGGATATCAAAGACTCCTGCCAAGTCCCTCACTAGTTGAGAACCCGGCTGACCCACCCAAGTGGTCAGCCGAAGCACCTGTCATTGAAGATGAACCATCTGGATCCATGCCTGACGAAATTCAAAAGGTTGATACGACAGTTGACCCGGTTTTGCCTTCAGAGGCTCCATCTTCGAATGACACCATCACAGAAGAGAATAAAGACGACACCGTCCAGATTCTCTTCATCAACACCGACTCTGATGATCAAGGGGGCAATGCCGCCATTCCTTTATCGCAGGAAGGAAGTTCATCGGAGCGATATCCGGACGTATATTCGATCCCACCACCAAGCAACCTGGTTGTGTCCTTTGATTGGAACCAACTAGGCAGACCCCGGTTGCCAGCTAGTATACCATTCAGAATTATTTGTCAAATATACAGAATCGTAATGGCTGGAACTATCATTGATGAGGGGGCATCTCTGAGTATCCTTTCCTCTATTTCTTGGAAAGTGCTTGGTTCGCCAACGCTTTTTCCTGAGATGAGAAGTCTATCAGGCTTTGATAAAGGAACCAATCGACCTTTAGGGATCCTCCCCAATGTGCCTATAACATTGAAAGGGAAGACCGTTCAAATGAGCGTGATGGTCGTTCAAGGACCCTTGGATTATAACCTATTCCTTGGACGAGACTATATATATTGCATGGGAGCTGTAGTCTCCTCACTCTTTAGAGTAATGTGTTTTCCGCATGAAGGAAGAATGGTCAAGCTCGTAGACCAACTTTCGTTTCCCGGATCACACATCGCAAATAGTCATGTACCACCCCTAAATGGTCTATTCATGCAAGAAGTGTCTCAACCCACGGTCCGTCCTCCTGATGAGCGTGAGTAATCCGGGAGGATATGACTGGAACCCAGGGGGCATGCGTCCTGGTCTGCTTCGGCAGGAAAACTTTGGGTATAGGGTAGGTTTCCGCGGGAGAATATGACTAGTCCGTACCCCGTCCGTGGATGGAAGAGGGGTTGTTCTAGAATAGAATTCTTTTGTCAAAGTTACGTGTTTGGCGCCAGAGTCATTTACCCTTGTCTATTTCGGTAGACATTGCCAAGGAAATGTTTTGTTTGAAAGCGTAACGAGACAATCTTTGGGTAACCTGAAAGAGGTAAGCCTCTCTCAATTAAAACAAATGTTTTGGCGAAAGGGAAGTAGAGGTAACCTTGAAACTCTGCTTTATACCTAGGGGCATGCAAACCTTTTGGAGTGCAAGCAAGGGGCGACTATTTATTTTTTAAATTTTTAGGTCCTCCCTTTAAACCTGTAGGTCTAACCCTTTAAACTCGTAGGATTAGCCGTTTACTAACTTGCATAAAGAAAGGATCAAGAGCAAAGCTTAGTGAGATGAAGCTCTGTAAAAAATAGAATCTTGATGAGACACTCTTATCTTATGACTGGGTATATCGAGCATTTTTAGCATAAAGTTCATGCTCGTTAAAAAATAAATGCAAGATCGAGCAGTTTTAACGCGGAATTTATGCTCGTTAAAAAATAGAAAAGCGATTGTGAGCAAGAGTTTCCTCCAGAGTTCAAGCTCATTAAAAAATGAACCTATCCCGGTAAATAACCACTGTGATCGTAAATTTATCAGCCATAAAAGCCTTGGTCGTGTTTGCACCTGCCACCTCCACTTTTCATTTGGCCGATCGTTCACCCCCATATGATTGTTTACCCATTTTGAGGAACAACTGCGAAGAGTGATTTCACCTACCCATCCTTGTGACACTGCCGTGATTGGAAAATTCCAACCTGTACCTGGAATCTGCTGCTATCCCTATTTATCACTCGTTCCTCAAAAGACGAGTCTTCTTTAAGCTCTTTTCAATTGACTCGTAAAAAATGAAAAGATTGTCGAGTTTTAGCCTTCCAGCTCGTTAAAGGACAGGAAGAGCTATCCCTCCTCTAGATTTTAATCTTTTTGGACCTGAGGGATTATTGCACAAAAAGATCGAGCGCTTGTTGTGTTCGGCTTGTTAAAGATATCGAAGACTCATCCCTTCTGTATTGTTTTATACTTTTTCGGACTTAAGGGATTAGATGACGAAAAAGGAATTTTGGAGTTGAGTTTATGTACCTTTTCAGACTCTCTAAAAATGAAAAGGACCAAGTTATCCTTGTCGTTAGACTCGTTAAAATTATTAAATAGCGACAAACTTGTCTTTAGACAAGAACGAGTTTCACTATCGCTAGGCTCATTAAAACATAGCGATGGGCTTGCCCGAAGGGCAGGTTATAGAACAAGCATATGTTATCCTCCTCAAGCTTGACAAAAATAAAGAGGTACTGGTCAACAATAACTGGGGAAAAATTGGGAGAAAATCGAGAAAACTTTGATGGTAGCAGGTCGCTCTTGAACATGACACTTTTCCTCCGTACCACAATCAGGTTGGGTTGTTTCATTCACCGGTCACATCACCATGGTCTCGCCATACCATCCATATTTGGGGTAATGCTACCGATCCATCGCATCAGTGTCGCCATATGTTCAAGAGAAGTCATTCAGAAAGAGTCAACTGGGTCCCATCCACTGCCATACATTATCCTTCATCCATTCATGACTGCCACCCTGAATCATATGTCACAGATTGTTTTCACCTCCATTAAAATCATTAGCTCCGTTCCGTGTCACTGATGTGGGATTCATCAAGGTCCTCCTTTGATGGATCACTTCTTGTCGACATCAGCTCATTATCCAAGAAGTTGTTCTAGGAACAACCCCCTCAGTACTTTGAAGCTTGCATGCCTCAATGGCAAGTTTCTCACTTCCGGCGACAGGTATACATCAATGACCTTCGACCAGAAGATTTTGCGTGGTGTTCGACGCCAAGTCCTTTATTCACACCACATGAATTGTACTGCAGTACCTTGAGGGTCATTATCATTATCGGTGATTCCTCTCGCGCTTGTTAACGGTTTTCATCATTGACCGGTAATCAAGCGATGTCTTTCCATGTTCTACTTCAGCGCAATTCTCACATGGATCGACTTGTACTTAGAGTGAAGATCGAACGAGTTTGAAGACCCCGGATCTAGTTTCATCCATCCCAACTACGATATATATTCAGGAAAAATAAAGACATTTGACATGTACATCATTGCAGCAGATGATCATCCTACTCAAAGGATGATAATTTCACCAAAATTATCAGTCTACCATTAGACGATCGTCGGTTCTATGTACAAAAATGAATTTATAAAGCTGAGCATGGGAATGCCCGCCTCAGCTAGATCATGAAAGCAATATGAATCATAATGTATTGTATTGTATTTTATTACAGGTCTCCTCCCGGCAAATGGATGAACTTCGGACCCTCCTGGATAAAGCATTTCACCCGATAAACGGCCTCATACTTTAGGGGGAAACTGTTATAGACATTTTTGTACCTTACAGCATTGAGCATGAAATGTCCATAATCAAGGGATCCAAAGTCCCTAAACATGTTGTTCCTACCCCTAGAGGAACAAGGCCAGCTAACCACAGCAATTCACAGAAGTTCTCCACCTGAAAACACTCAAAAACAAGCAAATTCTGGATCATGTCAACTGCTCCACTGAGCATCTGTGCTGAATGTCAACTGCTCCACTGTCTACCTGCGTTGAATGTCAACTCCAACAAAGGCTACCTGCGCTGAGCGTAATTGGACAAGTGGCAGGCTCATTCCTCAATGTGTCAATGCCCAGGAAGCTTCCAAAAGGACACTTGCTTCAAGGAATTCGACTGGTGATGAGTAAGAGGTTCCAAATCTCCAAGTGGAAGCAAGAACCTCCAAGTGGACTCAAGAACTGAGAGAGGGAGAGGACACTAGTCACTTCTCAAGCTGACTCATCCTCTCTCCAAAATAACTATATATAGATCTCTCCTCCATGAGATCTACAGGCTGGAATTTTGTTATTGCAAAGAATTGCTGTTGGTTTGAGACTGGAAACACTAGGTGCTTAATGCTTTGAAGGGAGCTGAAGAAGGAATTCCATTCTGCTGGGAAGGAGATGCTGGATTGGAGCCCTCTGGGTTGTATCTCTTCCCGAACCTTGTTATCAATCAATAAAGCTATCTTGATTCTTTCCTATATGCTGGTGTATTTTATATGATTGCATTAGTGTATTTGATTTACTTCTAATCCTGAATCATTTATGAATATGTATATTTGCCTTTGTGTTGTGTTCTTCTCTTGTCGCAAGTAGCTGTTCTCTTGTCATAGGTAGCTGTTCTCTTGTGATCTCGTGGGATTCAAGTAGTTGTTCTCTTGAGCAAGCGAGGAGGCAAGTAGCTGTGGACACCCAAAGAGAAGAGGATCTAGATCGAGGGACAACCGGAAGACAACGGTAAGTCTACCAATCTCCCCTCTTTCACATTTCATAAAGGAAGAAATCATAATAGCTGTATTCGTTTGTTGCTAAGGTACTGTCACACCTTAGGTGGATAGGATCGTCGTGCATAGGCATTTTTCCCCACAACACGTACTCCCACCAGCCTTGAAAACTCCCCTTCCTCACCCTCTGGGGCTGATATGCAGAGTGTTCACAGTGTTGTGACATTATCTTTTGAGGCAGCTGTCACACAAGAACTAGCTGCCGACACCCAAGGTAATATTGGCCAAGTGGCTGCAACACAAGAAACAACCACTACCCCACCAGGTGACACACAAGAACCACCTGTTGGGGGTATAAATGTTCAAATGAATGCTGAAACACAACCTCTGCCTCCACTGGAACCTGCAGTTCCACAAGCTCAGCCTACCATATCTGCTCTGCAGGAAGAAATTGAATTTCTGGAATCCCAAATTCAGGATTATCAGGAGGAAATAATAAGGGTCAAAGAAGCTTATCAAAATGAACACAACCTGCACATTTTAGCACAGGTAGCATCTGCAGAGGAGAAGAGTAAAGAGAGTGAATATATGTGCGCCAAGTGTGGTGAGCTATACACTCAAGCAGGATACAAGATAGTTGCAGTACCAGTGACGGGAGTCATTCCAGAACCTTCTGTTGTTGTAGTTGAAATGAAAGAACCTGCTGTTACACAAATTGAAGAAGCAAAAACAGAACCACCGCAACCCTTTGCTGATATAGAGCAACCTGCTACAACACAAGAACCAGGAGGCTCTCCAAAAACTGTGCAGGAGCAAACAGAGCAACCTCTGCAACACAAGAACCAGCAGGCTCTCCAAAAACTGTGCAGGAGTAAACAGAGCAACCTGCTACAACACAAGAACCAGCAGGCTCTCCAAAAACTATGCAGGAAGAAACAGAGCAACCTGCTGCAACAGAAGAACCAGCAGGCTCTCCAAAAACTGTGTGGGAGGAAACAGAGAAACCTGCTGCAACACAAGAACCAGTAGGCTTTCCAAAAAAAGTGTAAAGAAAGAAGTAGAAGAACTTGCTGTAATACAAGAACCAGCAGGCTCCCCAAAAATTATAGAACAAGAAAGAGAAGAACTTTCTGTTATGCAGGAATCAGCAGCAAATGACCAAGAAGACATAAAATCACCCCAGCCTACCCAAATTGTTATGGAACAAGAAGAAGAAAAATTGGCTGTTACACAGAAATCAGCAGGAAATGGAGAAGAAGACATAAAATCACCCCGGCCTACCCAAATTGTTATGGAACAAGAGGAAGAAGAATTGGCTGTTACATAGGAATCAGCAAGAAATGGAGAAGAAGACATCGAACCACCCCGGCCTACTCCAATTATCATAGAACAGAAAATTCTTGTTGATGCCTTTACACAAACTGAATCTCCCTCTGTGAGTGATGCATGCATAGAGACCGCTAGTTTTCAGGAATTAAAGGGAATATGGTGGAAAGAATATGAACTGTCACAAGGGAAAGCATTCCAACAACAAAAGGGAATCTGGTTCAATTATGCATATAAGAATTGGGAAGCACTTGAGCAGTCTAGAGCTCAGTACAAAGAAATTAAGGAACTAAAATCCAGACTGTCCCAGATCTTTGATTTGGTTCAAAGAATACTTGCTACAAGAAAACATTCCTTCAACTATGCAGCATTTTTGAGGGAACGACTAACATTCTTACAGATAAAGGCAGTTAGAGATGGCAGACCTCATCAAGTAATTACATCAGAACAGTTTATTGAAACCTTTGCAGAAGCACCCAAGAATGATCAGAATTTGTTGTGTGAGCTTTATCTCCACAACGAAGCTATGTCTGAAGACAGAAAAATGAATATACTCCCTCTTGTTGGTGACATACAACTCAGAGCTTTGATTTCCTTTCCAGCCAACCAACTCACTTGGCAAAACGCTTTCATCTCAGCACAACACAATGAACAGAACTGCCTCCTTTGGATTAGGGATGAACCCCAAAATGCAGTTACTTTCATTGCACAACACCAAAGAATGTTAAGTGAACCTGGAATGACTAATCACATTAGGTAACTACAAGCAGTGGTCTTGCGAGATTCCCAACACTATGTGAAAACAGAGGCACCTATGGCTATTAAAGCCAAAAAAATATTCTGGGAAAACTGTCCCAAGGAAAGATAGGAGTATCATCCCTACAATCCCCCTAATCTATAGGCAACAATTTCAAGGGTACCTTACTATGTTAGATGTATGGAACAATGTGCTGAAAAATGGATTGGCTACAGATTTAAATTTCCCCTCTTATGGTTATCTAGTCAGCAATACAAGGGTCAGTTTGGATCATCCAAAAAGGAAGAGGTGGCAACATGGAGGCAACTAGAGAGTGTCTGTGGGTTCAGAGACAGGTTTGATAACACTTTCCATAGCTATTGTATCAGTAATTTACATTGTTCATCCCAGAACTCCAACTCAAATTCAGAGTAAGCATTGCATGAGGACATGCAACCCTTTCAGTTGGGGGTGATGTTAGGACTCCAAATTGATCACTTTTGACCTTGTATTTTTGCTATAATATTACCCTCTTCAGTCCATAAGTTGAAAGCTTTTGATTATATAATGACCTAATCATTCCAAGGTATGAAGCAACTCTCCTCATTACTATATGTTTAATCATTCATTACATATTCATGTTATCTTTATAATTAATCTTTGGAGAAGTTAACCAAGTTTCTAAGTAACCATTGAATTGTCTAAAGTCTGCAGAAATTACAGTTCGTAGTTGCTGCAACACCAGAAATAGCAACTATGTAGTTGCTGCAACACCAGAAACAACAACTACGCAGTTGCTGCAACACCAGCAACAACAACTATCTAAAGCAGGGAAAACGTTATTTTGCAACAACTGGAATACCGAAAATGACAAACAGCAACTATCAGAAGATCGGCAGAGTTCCATGCTGACACAACATGATCAACAACTGTCCAGAAAGGGTAAAACATAGTTACAGTTGCTGAAACACCAGGAACAACATGAGTTTACTAAATCAGCAACAATGGTGAAGCGGCAAAGGATAGTACGAGGATTCCAAGAAGACGGTTGAGATTTGTTTACCATCTGTATAACAGTAAGAGACCCGAGAAAGAATACACCGTCACACTATTGTAACGACATCCTGTAACAAGGATGGATTTCTTATTTTTGACAAAAAGGTTAAATTGAATGAACCATGGCGGTCTATTGTAATAGATGTCTCCTCTATAAAGAGGAGACATCTACATTAAAAAGGGGGAAGAAAGAAAACAAGTTGTAAGGGAAATTTTGAAAAACAAAAGCAAGTCTGAATTTTCATTGTAATTGGACATTTTGGGAGATGAATAAAGGGTTGTTCTGAGCATCTAATCTGGCATTTGTGTTCTGGGGAATCTTGTGAGAGGGACAGGGCCCACCTTCTTCACAAGATTCACCCATTTATTTTCTGTTAGTGTGTGAGCGTGTTTGAATTCTGTAGCATTATCTCTGATAATTTCCTTTTGTTGATACTCTGTTTGGATTCTGTAGCATTACCTCTGATAATTTCCTTTTGCTAATACTCTGTTTTGTTAATTCCTTGATATTGTAAAAGAATACTTCACCGGTGATTAGAAATTGCAGTGTGTGTTGGAAATTTGGTTACAGGGGTAGGTGCTGAACATCCTTACCCTGAGGATAGGGTCCTGATCCTCTGCTAACAGAGCAACCATTATTTTTCTTTGCAGAATTGCATTCTTAGTTAACTGCTTTCATTTCATCTCTGCAAAATATTTTAACTGCTATAACATAGAGTAAGGAGTTTGACAGAAGATAGAATTGTGTATACTACAGCTTTTAATGCTTTTAGAATTAAGTACATACAATACGAGGTCATCTTTGAAATAAAAGGACTTTCCTGGGTTGACAAATTAATGTGGTACTCGACTCTTTAATCAATAAGCAATTCAAGTAGCCAACAACTATCTCCCTAATGAAGATCTGAGCTACCTCACAAGCTGAACTAGTAGACTTCATTGCCATGAAATGAGCTACCTTGCTCAACCTATCAATCAGAACCATGATGGAATCATGTTTCTTTGATGTCCTCAACAACCCTATAATGAATTCCATGGAAATGACCTCCCATTTCCATTATAGAATCAGAACTTGCTGCAACAAACCAATTGGGTGCTTACTCTCTACTTTCACCTAATGACAATATAAACATCTTGCGACAAACTCAACCACTTTTTTCTTCAAATTCAACCAATAATAGAACTTCTTAATATATTTCAAAGTCTTTTGGTATCCTAGGTGGCCTGAATATGGCTTGACGTGAAACTCCGTAAACATAAGCTTCTTGAGCTCACTACTATCTACCACATAAATCATGTTCCTAAATCTGACCAAGCCATCTACCATGAGGTGATACTCCTCATAGCTATCACCTTCACCGTATTGCTGCAGTCTCTACTTTAGCTGTTGGTACCTCTCATCATGCTTCCCTACATGCAAGATCCATTCCTGTGAATATGACACATAAGAGCTTACAACTGAAGTATGATTCACATGCACTCTCCTACATCTACAACCTTGTTCTCCTTTCCCTTAATATACCCAATTGCAAAGTCAAACTCGCTAAAGGTAGCTAACCATATCACTTGTCATGCCAAAGAAGGAATAAGAAAAATCAACAAACCACCAAACCATTATACGAATTACTGGAGGCAATATTTGAAATGGAAACCATATATCCATCATAATTACCAAAATATTGTGAGGTCACACACTGTATTTTACATCATCAATGCATATCATACTCTAATTAAATCCATTGATCTATATGAAAAAGAACCGCTAAGCACTGTAAGGCTGAGCTAGATTGAATTTTATGTTGGTCTAAGACAATGGAGTAAGGCCCAACCAAAATAGTGAGTGCATCAAGAGAGTAACCTTAATAATTCCAGACTAGTTGATAAGACTATGCCCATAAAAATGACTTCAATCGCCATGAAATCCAAGGTGATGGGATGTAGATCTTATTGATCATAGGGGGATATATTTCCATGTTCAACCTTGTTATTATCTAGTGGTATAGGGACAACACCTCCTCAACCTATCTAGAAATAGGCACCCCATCCCAAGAATTTTAATTCCAATTTCATCATACATAGATAAAAATCGAGTTTCCAAAATTGCAAACATTTTAAAAATACACAACAACATGAAGAATTAATTTTCACCGTATGACAAATCTAAAATTGAAAGACACATATACTAATACATTTATACCAACTAAATGATGAATGTTGAAATACATCCGAAATAAGAGTAGTCTACCGAGACCACAAATTCACTCAGAAAATAGTGAAAATTTCGACATGGTTTTTGCCAAAATCTGATAGAAATTTTGGGAAATTTGGGTTACGGTGGTCAAACATCACGATTTCGGGTGCCTAGGGGGGTTTTTGATGGTGATGAATCCATTTCAACTATTAAACAAATAATTCAAACACTCATATTATGAATTTGTTTGAAAAAAAAAATTACCAGATTCTAGTGAAAAATAATATTCTAGGTGAAATTGTAACCTTGATAGACAATGCCTTCCAAATTATCCTGCATAGATAACGAAAAAATTCTCAAAATCACAAAAATCAAAAAAATACACAACAACATGAAAAATTAATTTACATCATATGATAAATATATCAAATTGAAAGAAACATACATTAATAAGTTGAAATAGACCGAAAAAATGAATGCCAACATAAATGCATAGGGGTCACCATTGAAATGGGTTTCAACTGGTAGAGAGAGAGCATGGAGGAAATTTCTTACATTCGCTACATTTATCTCCATTTTTCAAAAGCTTAAGGTAGGTAAATGCCTCATTATTTTGTATCTCTTTTCTTTTGTTTTCAAATAATTTTTTATTCACACGACACTAATATAATTGTTGTTTCATCTGATAGGTTGCTTTTTGAAGAACTGATTAGAGGGGTCATCACTAGAAATTGCACCAAATGTTGCAACGAAAACTCTGTAAGGCATAAATTGGAGAAGAATTGTGGCATATAAAAATCCATTATGTAGGTGCATAATTTGTCATTAATTCATCTTCCTGGATAAATCCATTATGCAGGTGCATAGTTTGTCATTAATTCATCTTCTTGGATAAATCCATTACACATGTGCATAATTTGTTGTTAATTCATGCTCCTTGATTCGACGGCCAAGGTCACTGCATATTTTGAGAGTTCTAGAGGTGATATCAAACTCTTTCCCATTTGCAAACTATTAAACCACTAGATTTGCCTCCCTTCATCAGATGGTTGGATGACTGATAAGGCATAACACTCAAATGCTTAAGACATAAACTTGCAAACCTAAAATGCACAAGAATATTGATTCCCAAAACATTTGTATCTTATGCTTCTGAGAAAATGCCTTTTATAATTTACTTAAGGTGAGATCTGATTAGCTATAAATGATTGCCAGATGATAAGACATAACACTCAAATGTTTAAGATGGAAACTTGCAAACCTAAAATGCAAAAGAATATTGATTCCCAAAGCATTTGTGCCTTATGCTTCTAAGAAAATGCCTTTTATAATTTACTTAAGATGAGATCTGATTAGCTATAAATGATTGCCAGATGTGGCACATCATTTCTTCATTGTTTTAGCAACAATGACACCGCCTTCTCAACAAGCGGCAGGAAGCTATGATCAAAAGAAACCTAAGACGTATCTTTTTCCTAAGGAAGTTGTCTTTGGCGGCTAACAAGATATGTCATAGTCTAATGCTATAGGTCTAGTAGTGTGTCTCTCTCCAACAACTATTGAAAATCCAAAATTTTATTAGATGGGTAGGAAATGTGAACTTTCTCTTCTAGAATATGAGGTTCATAGGGCTTGAGATGATTAACATTAACCACATTGTCGAGGATGTGAACTTCCTCTTCAAGAATAGGAGGTTCATAGGGCTTGAGATGATTAACATTAACCACATTGTCGAGGCAATGCTGGCAAGGCAACTCTAAATGACATGGATTCACAACGTGCTTGAGAATAGTACTCAAAATATTTAGGGATAATAATTATTCTTGATTTGGTACTCATATGATTTAGGGATTTTATTTTAATACATAGTCTTTTGAAATATATATATATATATATATATATATATATATATATATATATATATATATATATATTATTTTTCAATTTTGTAATTCCTTGCACATATCAACCATCACTTTTGTCTCCTAAACACTATTTAGAAAAACAAAAAACTTTAAATATATAATAAATAACAAGCCATTGTAAAAATTCTACTATTATACCCAATATTAAAAATGTTTTCTTACTAAAAATCATAAAATAAAATATCAAAAAAGATGTTAAAATATTTAAATAGAAAGTAAGAATTTTTATGAAAAAAATAGAATTATTACATTTCTACTCATAGTTTTAACCTTTCTCAACTTAAAAATGATGTAATTTTCCTTTAACTAACACAATATTAAAAATATTTACTTACTAAAAATCATAAAATAAAATATCAAAAAATTATTAAAATATTATTGAAGTCATATGGAATTGCCATATCATCATTGATTAAGAATCACCCCATTTAGCACATAAAATAACCCCCTACGATCTCATACCAGTTAGGTATTAACCATCCCTATTCATGGGTAGCACAAAGTCATGCTAATGTACCATAGGAAGTGATCATTCATCCCCAAATTTTGAAAAAAAAAAATCTTCTCACTAGTTACACAAATTCAATGTTAAAAGGGATAAAAAAAAAGACATAATACACAATGCTAGCATGTAAAATTTTACTGAGCACTCTAAACTTGTTAGACAAGGGTAATTTCGGTCGATTCAATTATACTAGAATTCTGTAACATTAATCTTATAAATTTGAGTTTATAAACTTATTAATTGTAAAGAAAAATATATGCAAAGACTTAGCTTCCAATTTTATCAAATGTAAATTGACATTAAAGTAAATACTATTCTTAAAAAAAATTAAATCTAATTTATCTCAATATGATCATGGTTTTGAAACATTTATAGATCTTTTTACCATATAAAAATTCAATTGATTTTAACAACTTACTTTCTTAACGTCTTTGAATATAATTGTTTGTAGCTTTAAAAGATTTGAATCTTATCCAATCATAAATTTCACATAATCAGCCTACATCATATTGACACACAAAAGAAATTAAATTCCACATTGTTGAAATTGAATTCACACAACAAATAAACCTAAGTGACCATTTGACAAATTCTCGATTTTAATTATTTTTGAAGTTATTTTCCAAGCACTTAAAGGATAGACTGTATTGAAAAAATAATACTTGTTTTATGCTAAGGAAAGTAGAGTAATGTTGGAGAAACAAAGTATTTAAATTAGGCTACAAAAAACAAAGGAAGCTATACTATGAAAAACTTTATCAAAAAGTGTCATATGTCCTCGCACGGGGGCCCCTCTTGGTGGTCACATGTGCTTGAAGTAAACTTAAATGGTAACCACTAATCGAATCACAAATTCATTACACACATCATAATGAATGATTTCCTTTTATAATTTACTTAAGATGAGATCTGATTAGCTATAAATGATTGCCAGATGATAAGACATAACACTCAATGCTTAAGAGAGAAACTTCCAAACCTAAAATGCACAAGAATATTGATTCCCAAAACATTTTTACCTTATGCTTCTGAGCAAATTCCTTTTATAATTTACTTAAGATGAGATCTGATTAGCTATAAATGATTGCCAGATGTGGGACATCATTTCTTGATTGTTTGAGAAAAAATGACCCCACCTTCTCAACAAGGGGCAGGAATCTATGATCGAAAGAAACCTGAGACAATCGTTTTTCCTAAGAAGGAAGTTGGCTTTGGTGCGCAACAACATATGTTGTAGTCTAATGCTATAGGTCTAGTAGTGTGTCTTCCTCCAACAACTTTTAAAAATCCAAAATTTTATCAGGTTGGTGGGAAAAGTGAACTTCCTCTTCCAGAATAGGAGGTTCATAGGACTTGAGATGATTAAAATTAACCACATTGTCGAGGATGTGAACTTCCTCTTCAGGAATAGGAGGTTTTGTTGAAGCCCCGAAAATCAGGTCGACAACAAGGGGGATACCCACCCGGTCCGGACCTTGGTTGGCAGCTCCTTATCCGTTTGGTATAGCGGGTCCGATTGGGGATAATGGGACCAGTTTCCCAATCTAAGGGGTGTGTGTGTGTGTAGAGTTGGATGATGCTGATCTAGGAGTATTTTAAGCTAATTTAATTCAAACTTCTAAACTAACTCTACGCTATTGTAATCTAATCATAAACAACACATCTAATCTACGCTAACCTGGGGTGTATTTCTTCTATTATGCGATCTAAAGAGATTTCGAACAATAACTGGTAATAAAGATCATTCAACTATCATAAGAATAGAAATCAATTAAGATAAACCATTCTGCATAAAAAGTTAAGCAAAACAGTTGTGAACAGCATATCGCATAATAAGTTATTCATATATCAAGCACAAATAAATGACTCCACCATACAGAAGTGCCAAATGGTAACCCACACATTTATGCATTAACATATAAACAACTGAAAACTGCATATCACTTCAAGAATATAAGCAGAAATTGGTCAAGGGATAAAAGTACCATTTATGACTGGTTCCACTCATAAGCTTCAAGCAATAACGATTTATCTCTACTTGTTCTAACATCTACTAAGAGTACAAAAGTGAAACATCAGTAGCAGACATTAAATGCAAACATTAATAAATCTCGATCCATCCATTCATCAAAACCTCCTCTAAGGGTGCAGAAGTGCATGTTCCGAGGACAAGTTTTTTGACAAATTTCTCGACCCTTCTCTAAATGCATGAGAAGGGTTAAAATACTACTTCCTAATTCTAATAATAGTATTATTAAAAAATTTAGGATGCAGTTTTCAAATGACCGTCCTTTTTCTAATCTAGTTAAAAGAAAAAACAACATTCTAAATAAGGCTACTTCTGAACTTGGTCCTTAAAGTTGCAAGTGTTCAGCATGGGCTTGAGGAGAGTCGGCTCACTGATTTCAGCGCTGAGCTGTGCTGCGAAAATAGCATCTACGAGAGCTGGCGCTACTTTTTCGGACGCGTTTGTGATGCATTTCACTATCATCCATTGACTCTGCGGCTTGACCAAGTACGTCCAGTAACATTCCCAATTCAACCTGGCTAATGCTTGGATTTTTCTCCCCTTTGCCTGCTCTTTCTGCTTCCATTCTGCTTCCAGTTGTAACTTTTGTGGTAGGTACCCCGGGGTGGTCTTTATCATACATTATTCTATACAAGGGAAAAATAAGCCCGTGGCAAATCTGGTAGGAGTGAGGGACGAACTGAGAATCCCATAACACCTTATGATAAACATGGATAGGCAGTGGGTCCCGGGTAGTCCATTTCCAACCCATAATAGGGAATTTAGACACAAGACAAACATAATCCATAATATATGCAGACAGATAAAAAGGAGGATAGATCCTTTGAGATGAGGATCTTTTAGACCGGTAATTGATAACAGCCGTGTATAGATTATCAGAAAGGATTTTGGTCCAATCTATAATATCGGTGTTTGTGGCAGCATAAATTAATGGTAGCCATTCAGACGAAAACTTATTGATATCTGGCATCCCAAATAACCTACAAAGCATGGCCGCAGCAAAACAATATGGAGAGGTGAGGGAACCAGTGCTGTACATACAGTTTTTGTCCTTTTTGAGCGGCTCCTCTTTTCTAGACCAATCTCTGGTGGTCTCTGATAGGTCTGGGTTCTCCGCCGCGAATTTCTTAACAAATTGTGCGTTATAGGTCGCCTGCGGTTCAGGAAGATGATACATAAGCTTCAAATCTTGCAAAACAAATGATCCGGTGAGCCCGTGTCCTTGAACTTTGAATTGTCTGTTGTTCATGTCTGCATCATCAAGTATCCACTTGATCATATCCGTATATGGTAGAATTTTGGGTCTTGCCACTATCCTGTGAAGAAATGAACATGCTAGCTCCTCTAAGGACGCCTCAGAAGAGCGTTGTGAGCCCACGACGGCAGCAACCTTCATTATTCTAGGATTTTCCTCTTCTAGCAGCCTGTACATGCTTTCCCATGTTGATATCCCTGTGTCTATGTTACAGGCTATGTCTGTATACAAAGGCGCCATCTCCTTCATCTTTTCCTTTGCTTCGGAGCTTTGAGCTTTATTTTTCTTTCCCATTTCTTCCTGCGTTTGTGTTTGAATCGTCTTAGCTCTTCGTTCCTGCAGATTACGAGTGAAATGGAAATGACTGATCCAGAAAGGTGATGGGAGAGTTTTAAATTCAACAGATGTATCAAATATGCCACCTTACGTGAAGTAAATCTCTACAAAGGCACGCGTCTTTAATTCATTTAATAATTGACAACTAATTCATTTACTATCATTAAAAGCGCATGATTTAGAGTCAGATTATGGTAAGTGGCTTTTCTTTGAATGGCGTGCCCGAGGGATTCGTAATGAAGTGATTTATGATTTGCTTACGTAACCTCGCATATCGCGCGATCGCAAATCTCACCATCGCAAATCACACCATCGCAAATCGCAAGGGTGCAATATCGCAGCGATCGCAACATCGCAGATCGCAGAAGTTTGATGTTTGCCAAATCTTGCCGGCTCATTTCTGCGATATGCGATCTTGCGATCAGCGTTATCGCGGATCAGTGAATTTTTAAGTTTTTCTTTATGAGTATTAATTTGTTGCGATGCGATGTTATTCTTAACACGAGGATCTTGTGCATACTGATATTTAAAGAGAAATGGAGGTATTTCCTATCTTTTTGCAAGGCGACTTTAAATATTTTCTCCTTATCATAGACTTAGGTTTAAAATATTCAAAAGACTTACCTAAGCCCATGATGGTAACCTTATTTTGAGGAAAGGAAACTCTTGTTTTTCCTAAAAAATTAACTAAGGGTCCCCATTCATTTAGTATTTTGGTCAACACTTAAATGAACAAAAAGGGGGGGTGTTGCTGGCCACAACAATTGGCGATTCTCTTGGGAGAACCAGTTATCTCTGATCTTCTATTGACGCTTTCAAACTCCTAAATTTTTTTTCTCAGAGAACTTAAACTTTATTATAAAAAGATGAAGCATATCATACTTCAAACTATCAATGATGTTTTGTTTCAACCTCTTTCTATTTTAATTACTTGCATCCTCAACTTGTCCTTGCATTTACACCAGCCATTACTTGGTCTTGTAAACATAGAATAAAGTTTCCCCTGTGTAGCAGCCTTTTTAAATATGCTCCTTTGTCGCAGGTAGAGCCTCTGCTGGCAGCAGGCGTCCATAGCCTCGACAGGGTTACCTATTACTCAGTAATGATCCTTTATCCTGCTTAAGGTTATTTACAACTTTTTCAGAGAAAAACCCATTTTGACACTTTTTCCTTTTTGTTCTCTAAAGAACAATGTCTTGGTTTGGTGGCCAAATTATGACATAGTCATTCACTTGATTTACACTTTTGATGAACAAGCTGGCTCGTGATGAGACCCCTTGTCTTTTGATTGCAAAAATCTTGAGTCGTTGCCCTGTTTTGGTGGACAGTATCGGCAAAGTCCGCAAGTTATAATATCTGTGATCATGATAAGCCGGCTCGTGAAGAGACCTCTTATTCTTTGAGATATAGTGTTTCTTTTCGGATTGTTCCTCTGAATGCTGCGATTTCCTTTAGCAGGGAGGAAGTCAAATTTTCTTTCCTTAAGAAAGTTCTGGACGACAATGTTAGAGTTGTTTGGAAAAGGTTGTTTCTATAGAGAATCTTTATTTCATTATTGATACCTTTCATTGTACTGACCTAAAACAATTTCTTCACCAAGATAGCTTTCTTCAAATTTCTTGGAGTTGAAACTAGCATCATATCTGGGTTAAAGTTCTATTGATAATAAAGATCAAGTTTTCAAAAGATTTGCTGTTCATAGAAGCAGAAGTTCAAAATCTTTGATAGAGAAAAGGTGTCTTTAGTAAATGTCAAATGCTGTTAACCATAGCAAATTTTATTATGGCGAGAAATATTTAACTATTATGAGAGGTAGACATTCTCTAGGGTTATGTACAGAATAGGGATAATCCCTTCTCTTATTTTGCCTATCAATTATTAAAATCAAACCTAATAACCTAGCTAAATTAATCCTACTCCTATTCTAACTATATACAGAAAATTAGCTAGGTGAAATGATATTTCCAGTGGAACCATCTCTTCATTTTTATTCCTAGCCGTTTGTAACTTCCAAACATCAGTACTAAGAACAAAATTTTCCTTGGACTGTTAATGTTGGATGTGGAATAAGAATGCGTAACTTCAGTTGGAATTCTGTTTGATATTTCTTTCTTATGAAAACTTCTTTCCAACTGGATACCTATTGGATCATAAAAATTAGGATGAACTTCTGTTATGGATTGATGATCCCGTAATAGGAAGGATGACAAGCCAGGTTGTGAATATGATTTTTTAGTTTCAATGGCTTGTAACCTACTATTCGTTAAAGCTGAGCTTTTAGCGATTTCGTTTAAAAGGAAAGTTTCCATATATAAATCACTAAATAGTTCGATGCAGAATAGATGGAAATTCCTGGAAAGATATTTATCAATTGGCGCGAATTGCCAACAAGTTTCGAAAGGTACTTTCCTTGGTTGATGGTGTTTTGGATGCCAAAGAAGTTTCTTAAGAAAATCTGATATCGATTGATCTTGGAATTGAGAAAGTTCTATACTTCCTTGACGCAGCTTAGCTTTCCAAAATGGTGGCACATCTTTGGAATGTTTTTTGATAAGATGCTCAACATGCCACAGTAATCTATCAAAAGTCTGAAAATTTAAAACAAAATCTGATTTTGTACAAAATGAGTGCAAGTGAGAAAGGAAGGAATGATTATCTGTACAAATAGTGTTACAGCACAACTGGGATTTACTTGTAATATCTTGCTTCTCACAAGAACTGGCCAGAATTATGGGATCCGAGCAACTTTGAATTCCATCTTGTGAATCATAAGACAAGTTATGATTGTGAACAGGCATGGAGGTTTCCTCATGATATGAATCATAGATCGGGGCATTGTCTTGGATAGTAAAATCATGCAAATGATATTTTACTTTGAAATGAGGGTTGACTGATATGATTTATGAATTAGGATATCTCTCATTATCTGAGCTTAGTTGAGTTACTTGGGATAACTCAACAACATCATCGTTGTCAAAGTAGCTATCATAAATGATTTTACAGGTTTCCCTAGATTTCTCTTTTTCGTCATATATTTTCAGACAAGGAAGGTCAAGTGGTTCTTGTTTGAAAATGGCCAAAGGATGTTCTATAGCTGTCTCTTTATCTTGAAAACCTAATGATGGCTTGTTTGAATAATCCTCTATGTTTTTTGGGATATCTTTAATATTGAGAGGGGAGAAATTATCATCACTAAAAACATCAGGATAAAGAGAAAAATGCAATTTTGGAACAATGCATTTGAAAAAATCATGGAAAAATCTTTGTTCATCAGATTCATCATAGACATCGGGCTTTAGATCATACCTTTGTGTACTGATACTTTTTGAAAGAAAAATAGTTTTCTGTCCTAACCTTGGCACCTGCATTTGTTGATTTGCAATGATATTATCTGACCTTGTATCAAAGTCATCTCCTGGTTCCAAGGTAGGCTTTCCTCTAGCATTCTTGCTTTTGTCTTCTTGCATTAGAGCATGCATGACTCCCAGGCTCTGGGGACTTTCTTCATCATGGCTGATTTGTATATTCAACTTGGAATCCTCATTCATATTAGAAGAAAATGAGACAAAGGTTGAACTAATTTCTGCTTGATCAGCCATAGGAGGCAGGGGATACTCAGCGTAATCTGAAGATTCTTCATCCGTGAGTTCACTTTCAAGATCATACTTTAGACAATTAAGATGAAATCGCATATTAAAATCCCTAACAGATTCATCTTGTTTCCGTAGATAATCAATTTCATCATATACCTGGTCATAGTCATAACAATCAAATTCAAAAATGAAAGTCTTGACGAATTGGTCCCAACTGTGAATTGATGCAACTGGGAGGTTTCTGCACCATTTTCTAGCTTCCGCCGTGAATGTAAGAGTGAAAATTCTGCATAAAACGCCTTCATCAATTCTCTGAATATCAAAACTTGAAACTTTTTGAATAAATTGAAGAGCATGATTAAAAGCAGAAGAATTATTCTTACCATTGAATTTTACCTGAGACAAGAGTCTTACTACTTCTGGTGGAGTGTTGGAAGAGGTAGGAACACGGATGCAACTCCAAATAGGAATTTTACGAGCAGCCATCCTGATTCAAATTTTACAATTGAAAATCATTCCAACAGACCCTATGTTCAGGCCCTCCTTCTAGCGCCAAATATGTTGAAGCCCCGAAAATCGGGTCGACAACAAGGGGGATACCCACCCGGTCTGGACCTTGGTTGGCAGCTCCTTATTCGTTTGGTATAGCGGGTCCGACTGGGGATAATGGGACCAGTTTCCCAATCTAAGGGGTGTGTGTTTGTAGAGTTGGATGATGCTGATCTAGGAGTATTTTAAGCTAATTTAATTCAAACTTCTAAACTAACTCTATGCTATTGTAATCTAATGAGAAACAACACATCTAATCTACGCTAACTCGGGGTGTATTTCTTCTATTATGCGATCTAAAGAGATTTCGAACAATAACTGGTAATAAAGATCATTCAGCTATCATAAGAATAGAAATCAATTAAGATAAACCATTCTGCATAAAAAGTTAAGCAAAACAGTTGTGAATAGCATATCACATAATAAGTTATTCATATATCAAGCACAAATAAATGACTCCATCGTACAGAAGTGCCAAATGGTAACCCACACATTTATGCATTAACATATAAACAACTGAAAACTGCATATCACTTCAAGAATATAAGCAGAAATTGGTCAAGAGATAAAAGTACCATTTATGACTGGTTCCACTCATAAGCTTCAATCAATAACGATTTATCTCTACTTGTTCTAACATCTACTAAGAGTACAAAAGTGAAACATTAGTAGCAAACATTAAATGCAAACATTAATAAATCTTGATCCATCCATTCATCAAAACCTCCTCTGAGGGTGCAGAAGTGCATGTTCCGAGGACAAGTTTTTTGACAAATTTCTGGACCCTTCTCTACATGCATGAGAAGGGTTAAAATACTACTTCCTAATTCTAATAATAGTATTATTATAAAATTTAGGATGCAGTTTTCAAATGACCGTCCTTTTTCTAATCTAGTTAAAAGAAAAAACAACATTCTAAATAAGGCTACTTCTGAACTTGGTCCTTAAAGTTGCCAGTGTTCAGCATGGGCTTGAGGAGAGTTGGCTGACTAATTTCAGTGCTGAGCTGGGTTGCGAAAACAGCATCTACGAGAGCTGGCGCTACTTTTTCGGCCGCGTTTGTGATGCATTTCACTGTCATCCATTGAATGTGCGGCTTGACCAAGTACGTCCAGTAACATTCCCAATTCAACCTGGCTAATGCTTGGATTGCTCTCCGCTTTGCCTGCGCTTTCTGCTTCCATTCTGCTTCCAGTTATAACTTTTTTGGTAGGTACCCCGGGGTGGTCTCTATCATACATTATTCTATACAAGGGAAAAGTAAGCCCGTGGCAAATCTGGTAGAAGTGAGGGACGAACTGAGAATCCCATAACACCTTATGATAAACATGGATAGGCAATGGGTCCTGGGTAGTCCATTTCCAACCCATAATAGGGAATTTAGAGACAAGACAAACATAATCCATAACATATGCAGACAGATAAAAAGGAGTATAGATCCTTTGAGACGAGGATCTTTTAGACCGGTAATTGATAATAGCCGTGTATAGATTATCAGAAAGGATTTTGGCCCAATCTATAATATCCGCATTTTTGGCAGCATCAATTAATGGTAGCCATTCAGACGAAAACTAATTGATATCTGGCATCCCAAATAACCTACAAAGCATGGCCGCAGCAAAACAATATGGAGAGGTGAGGGAACCAGTGTTTTACATACCGTTTTTGTCCTTTTTGAGCGGCTCCTCTTTTCTAGACCAATCTCTGGTGGTCTCTGATAGGTCTGGGTTCTCCACCGCGAATTTCTTAACGAATTGTGCGTTATAGGTTGCCTGCGGTTCCGGAAGATGATACATAAGCTTCAAATCTTGCACAGCAAACGATCCGATGAGCCCGTGTCCTTGAACTTTGAATTGTCTGTTGTTCATGTCTGCATCATCAAGTATCCACTTGATCATATCCGTATATGGTAGAATTTTGGGTCTTGCCACTATCCTGTGAAGAAATGAACATGCTAGCTCCTCTAAGGACGCCTCAGAAGAGCGTTGTGAGCCCGCCATGGCAGAAACCTTCATTATTCTAGGATTTTCCTCTTCTAGCAGCCTGTACATGCTTTCCCATGTTGATATCACTGCGTGTCTGTTACAGGCTGTGTCTGTATACAAAGGCACCATCTCCTTCGTCTTTTCCTTTGCTTCAAAGCTTTGAGCTTTATTTTTCTTTCCCATTTCTTCCTGCGTTTGTGTTTGAATCGTCTTAGCTCTTCGTTCCTGCATATTATGAGTGAAATGGAAATGACTAATCCAGAAAGGTGATGGGAGAGTTTTAAATGCAACAGATGTATCAAATATGCCACCTTACGTGAAGTAAATCTCTACAAAGGCACGCGTCTTTAATTCAATTAATAACTGACAACTAATTCATTTACTATCATTAAAAGCGCATGATTTAGAGTCAGATTATGGTAAGTGGCTTTTCTTTGAATGGCGTGCCCGAAGGATTCGTAATGAAGTGATTTATGATTTGCTTACGTAACCTCGCATATCGCGCGATCGCAAATCGCACCATCACAAATCGCAAGGGTGCAATATCGCAGCGATCGCAACATCGCAGACCGCAAAAGTTTGATGTTTGCTAAATCTTGCTGGCTCATTTCTGTGATATGCGATCTTGTGATTGGCGTTATCGCAGATCGGTGAATTTTTAAGTTTTTCTTTATTAGTATTACTTTGTTGCGACGCGATGTTATTCTTAACACGAGGATCTTGCGCATACTGATATTTAAAGAGAAATGGAGGTATTTCCTATCTTTTTGCAAGACGACTTTAAAGATTTTCTCCTTATCATAGACTTAGGTTTAAAATATTCAAAAGAATTACCTAAGCCCATGATGGTAACCTTATTTTGAGGAAAGGAAACTCTTGTTTTTCCTAAAAAATTAACTAAGCGTCCCCATTCATTTAGTATTTTGGTCAACACTTAAATGAACAAAAAGGGGGGGTGTTGCTGGCCACAATAGGTTCATAAGGCTTGAGATGATTAACATTAACCACATTCTTGAGGCAATGCTGGCAAGGCAAATCTAAATGGCATGCATTCACAACTTGCTTGAGAATAATACTCATAAAATTTAGGCTAAATGACATGCATTCACACCAACTTGCTTGAAAATAGTACTCAAAAGATTTAGGGATTTTATTTTAATGCACAATGTTTTGAAATATATATATATATATATATATATCTATATATATATATATATATATATATATATATATATATATATATATATATAATTTATTTTTCAATTTTGTAATTCCTTGCACATATCAACCATCACTTTTGTCTCCTAAACACTATTTAAAAAAACAAACAACTTTAAAAATATAATAAATAACAAGTCATTATTTGCACAAAAAAATTCTACTATTATACCCAATATTAAAAATATTTACTTACTAAAAATCATAAAATAAAATATCAAAAAAAGTATTAAAATATTTAAATAGAAAGACTTTTTATGAAAAATTAGGATTATTATATTTCTACTCATAGTTTTAACCTTTCTCAACTTAAAAATGAAGTAATTTTCCTTTAACTAACACAATATTAAAAATATTTACTTACTAAAAATCATAAAATAAAATATCAAAAAAATTATTAAAATATTTAAATAGAAAGTAAATGTTTTTATGAAAAAATTAGGATTATTATATTTCCACTCATAGTTTTAAGCTTTCTCAACTTAAATGAAGTAATTTTACTTTAACTAACACTCATTAACAATTGATTATTGTTCTGATTAGACTGCATGTGGATGAAAATAAACTTGAAACATTAGGATTATTATATTTCCTCTCACAGTTTTAAGCTTTCTCAACTTAAATGAAGTAATTTTCTTTTAACTAACACTCATTAACAATTTATTATGGTTCTGATTGGACCACATGTGTATGAAAATAAACTTGAAAAAATTAGGATTATTACATTTCCACTCACAGTTTTAAGCTTTCTCAACTTAAATGAAGTAATTTTCCTTTAACTAACACTCATTAACAATTTATTATGGTTCTGATTAGACTACATGTGGATGAAAATAAAATTCAAAATAATTATTCTTGACTTAGTACTCATAAGATTTTATGGATTTTTTTAATACAAAGTCTTTTGAAATAAATAAATATATATATATATATATATATATATATATATTTATATATAATAATCTTTTTAAAACAAATTTTATTTTTCAATTTTGTAATTCCTTGATCAATTTTTTTTATTAAAATATTTAATTAGAAAGTAATTTTTTTAATGAAAAAATTAAGATTATTATATTTCTACTCAACTTAAATGGAGTAATTTTCCTTTAACTAACACTAATTAACAATTTATTATAGTTTTTATGGAATTACACGTGGATGAAAATAAATTAAAGTAGAAAAAGCCATCTAAAACCATTTTTATTTCCACTTAACTACACTTACAAAGTTATTTTTTTATTTTATCTCCATTCATGTGCCTCTTTTAGCAATCAATTCTTTTGTTTGGACAAAGTAACATGGCGGCAGGTAGGGTTTTGAATGTGATTTCATCTCTATCTTCCCCATTATGGGAGATCTGGACGCAGACTTTGTTTAACTCCATGCTTGCAAATCGTTGGCTTATTTATAGTTTAATCATTTTTGTTGATGCGTAAAACCCCTTTTCCCTTTCTTGACCATCCTGCAATCTCGACTCTAACTAAATCTTTCCAAGTTCCTTCAACTAAATCGATTTGGAAATTTATATATAAAATGGAAAAAACACAGAGATATTAGTAAATTCATATTACTTCCATCGATCGTCCTGCAATCTCGACCCCAACAAAATCTTTCCACGTTCCTCCAAATGAATCTTTCCAAGTTCAATAAAATTCAAAAAACAACGATAACATTCGCTGAATCAAATCCAGCGCATATCAGAAGTATGCTGCCTTTTCCAGAATACCGGCCACAAAATCTGAAACCCTTTTCCAGAATACCATCCACAACACTTGAATCAAATCTAGCTCGTATCAGAAGTACTCTGCCTTTTCCAGAATACTGGCCATAGAACCTGAATACTTTTTCCATAATACCGGCCAGAGAACCTTAATCAAATCCAGCGCGTAACAAAAGTATTCTGCCTTTTCCAGAATACTGGAAACAGAACCGACTTCACTGTGTCTTTTTTCCGATTTCTGCTATCTCCCTCTCTCCATATTAAGACACTGAATGAAAATCATCATTAAAATGAGTAGTTAAATTTTAAGTTAATTGTTACTAACTATTAATTAGTTATTAACTTAAAATTATTATTAATTATTAACTGATTATTAATCTAATGGTTGATTTTTGTTCAATCATCTAACATTAAATCTGAAGGTGCATAATGGTGCAAGGTGGCACTTAGGGGAGTTGATTTCAGAAGGGAATGCCTTACAAGGTAATTAAGCACTGATTAGATGGGTTATCTATCCATGGAGAAATATGGAGCAAAAATTTCACAATGACTGACATATGAGACAGTCAATTATTGTTTCAAAACTTTGATTACTGGATTTAAAATATGATTTGTCACTAAGAATGATGCAGCCAATTGAGGGTTGCGGTCCTATTTTCCTCCATCGAACCACAACAGATTGTAAGACTCTATTAATCGATCTATATACTATGGTGGGGGTTCCTTGAACCCAAAAAACACAATCAAGAAGGTCCTATTCAACAATTTCATTGATAGGGATTGAGCCCGAAGACCGTCCCCCATGGTCGAGATGTTTTGACACTGACTAGGAGCTTTGGTGGTCATGGGGTGGCGAGATTCTACGACTACGATCAAACAAACAGATCAGCGACATTGGTGAACTTTGGGGAGCCTCCCCTATGATTTGTTTTTAAAAATATGATCATGAGAGGGAAGGCAGGCTTGAACAATGAATCTCTCCTTTCCCAAAACAATAACATTGAATACCTTTATCATAATTTTTTTATATAACTCTTTGTTTGTATTAACAAATTCTTTAGCAAGGGGTAATGTAAATTAAAAAAAATAAATAGAACAACAAACTCTTGCTATAATAACGAATCCACAATCAGTATAAAAATCTATTATAAATGCCTGTAATGATTTTGTAATGAGTTTTTAAAATCTAGTAAAGTAACTATATATAAATCTCTAATTAAAAGGAAACTAAAGCACTACATAAATGTAGCAAAAGAAATTTTTTCATCTATCCAAGCTATATCCTTTGAGATATTAAACGTAATTTTTTTATTCATAGAACATAATAAAATAATATGATTCTACTAAAGGAACGAATCTCCTATTTCAAATATCTATACAAATCCCTTATTGTTGTAAACAACATTCGAAACATTTCACTAGAGGATAAAGTATTTATATATAAGACATAAAGTTTAAAGTTAAGTGACCCATAAGGAGGAAACATTGAAGACTATTGATATAAAATGTTAAACATAGGATGGCATATCCTCATCCCTCCCGTATACATGATTTTTTAATTTAGTAGTCATGTAGAGGTTCCTTAAACACTAGAATGAATTTCCCATTGTTCCTATATTTAAAAGAGGGGATAAATAAATCCATATAATTTTAGGATCACTATTATTATCACTATCATATCAAAGTTTTATGAAATTATTTTAGAAAAGAAGGTCAGTGGATCACTTGAAATTCATAGAAAAAGAGTTAAAGGTCAAGACAAATTTAGAGGTTATCATTTAACTATGGATCATATTTTTATTCATCGGATCATTGTAGAGGAGGGTTGCAATAAAAAATAATAATCTTTGTTGTTTTATTTATTATAAAAAAAAATATCAAATATTTCCTATCACTTGTCTTTGGAATATGCTAGAAGAGCTAAAAGTTCCTCCCAAGATGAGAGTTAGTGTAGTATGATTATATGAAAGTGTTACTTCCAAGTTTGGGAACATTGAGGATTGGTTGGAAGAAAGAAACTATAATATAGGAGTCAAGCTTGGTTTCCCCCCATCTCCTACCCTCTTTGGCATATACATCAATAAGTTAGAATATTTCGTAGAAGATTTTTGTTATATTTGTTTGACTTTTGCTAGTAGAGTTTTCCTTCTCCTCCTTTACGCTAATGTTATTTCTTTTAGGGTAGGGAATCCTTGTGACATTAGTAAGAAATTGAAAATTGTCAATGACTTATTCTATTATGGACATGACTATAAACATTGAAAAAATGAAGGTTACGATAACTAAACCCAAATAAATTACCTACAAAAATTTCATATATGAAGGTAATAACTTTGACGAAGTTCCGTTACACAAATATCTTAGAATCAATGTTTGTCACAATATTAATCAGAACTATAATATTGGCAGAAGTATAACATAGGGTGGAAAGCTTATTATGGGCTTGAAAACAATTGTAAATTAATATTACTTCGGCTATGGGATAAGAAAATGGATCTCTTGGATACCCTCACAACTCATTATTTCATAGAGATGTGAAGTTTGGGGATGTAGTATCTTCCGAGAGTAGTAGAAAAATATAGACTTTATTCAAAAGAAACTTATAACTTATAATTTCAAAACAAGTGTAATACACTCAATTCTATCCTCCTCATTGAAGTGAGCCCTTTCCCCATCGAGAGCACAACCATAATAATGTACTTATTGTAAAGGACCAATATAAATAACATGGCTAACAAAAGGCTATCTAAAATTTCTACAAACTCCACCCAAATCCACCAATGGTTCATGCAGGGGTGGCATGAAGATGACATGTCTTGGCTAAAGAATTGGGGAATTTAGGGAGATATCATTCTAGAGAGTGTTGATAATATTAAAAATATTACAATATGTGAATTTAAAGAGAATTTGTGATAAAATAAGTAATTATAGAACAAAATGAAATTAAGATACTATAAGGAGGTGGAAACACTTGACTCGGAAGATCATAAATATCTCTTAGTTTTCACGAAGAAAAAATGAAAATCAACATTGCTAATATTCAAACTAACTCTCATGAACCACATAGCTAAACTAGGTGTTAGAAAATTTTAAAAACATCATGGTATGACAAAGCCAATCTTCTTTGTAACACTAAGAGGGTATAGAGAACCCTACATATACATGAATTATATCACAATTCGAAAACTTCTATTACAATACTGACATCTCTAACATCCTAAATAATCAAATGTATGGTGATATTGGAATGTTTTCGTTAATGTTTTATGAGCATATAAATAAAATTGTAAATGAGTCTAAGTAATCTCTTAATGTATTATGTGCCAACAGAATAATTATGGCCTCGATGAACGTTAATCATTATTTTCATCATCATATAAAGTAATTAAAAGTAAAAAAAATATTAGTTTATAAATAGGTGCCTTTTACATCCCCTTATAACGAAGACGTGTAATTCCTTAAGTGACCAACATCGATTTGACATGTGACATTTAAAAAAGTATACTAATAACAATAAAATATTTCAATGTAATCATAAATAAAATATTTAAAGTTCCATATTAAGTAAAACATTTCAATATCATATATATATATATAGAAATTGAAAGTACACAATTTATTATGGTTAAAACATTTCAACTTTGTGCCACTTGTCACTTGGTATGAGGAAGAATTGTAATTCCTTTCTTCTTCAATATATAATTCACATTTTCCTTTCATAACTCATATTAATAACAAAAACATATTTAAATGTATATTATAAATAAAATATATCAATAACCACCTCAAGTAAACAATTTCAATATCACACGTGCTCTCTCTCTCACACAAAAACCATTTAAAACTAAATAAAATCTTAAACCACTTAAAATATTTTAATGGTGTGCTACCTAGCGCGTGGTGTGTGGTAAATGTGTAATCCTTTGGTTCTCAATATGGAGTTGACACTCAACATATAAGTAATAAGAATTAAGGTAAATGCATTTTAATTCTACATTTGTCATACATCAATAAGAATCAAATATCTAAAAGTATGCAACTTTTTTAGAGTGTAAAACTAGAAAAAGTTGTTACATCTTAAGAAATTTCATTCCCTGAGGTTACGATAAATTTAGAATTCAAATAAAAATATGTTCATCTTATAGTTTACAGTTTGTGAACAATGATCTTGTATCTTAGTGAACAATGATCTTGTATCTTAAGGGTGAAGGATAAAAGGTCAAATATGTGCATGATACAAAAAATAAAGTTTTATGTGAACCATGATGAAACAATTAAGACGGAAAATAATTTGCAACAAAACCATCGAATAAATGAAATTTCTTTGTTATATATATATAATACTGCACCATTGTATCTTCATTATTATTTTTAAACAAAACAATATATATTAAAAGAAAACACAAGTACATTAAAAAATAATTATTTTTATTTATCTTTATTTTTCATGAAATAACTAGTATTATTTATTGTTTGATATTTTAAATTTTGTGTTGGGCAGATTATTTTGTTTAAATTTTATGTTGTGTTATGATGCAATAAATAACTATTAGCACAATCATATTAATAATTGTGGTTGATATACACTCATAGGCATATATCAATCAGATTAATACTCATTACATATATAGTAAGGATTTAATATTAATATTAATAATTATATAATTATGATAATTATAAAAATAATTATTCGGTTTTATAATAATAGGTTTAAAATATTGATTTTTAGTATATGAGTAAGAATAAGTTAATTATTCAACTAAATTAGTAAGGTTCCATTAACATTAAAACCATAATATTAATATTAATATCAATATTAATATTAAACCCAATATTACAAAACATAATATTATAAACACTATATATATTAATTCCTATATATTAATCTAAAATATTAATAACAATTATGTTTTACCGAATTTCAAGATTATGGTAAACTATTTCAATATTGACTATAAAGGTTGACTTTCTTTGATTATGCTTGACTAATGTGGATAATTGTATTTGATTATTAATATTAATCAATAATAATAATAATAGGTGATTATATTTGACTAATGTTGAAGAGTGTTGACTGTAAAACATAATCAAGCATATTCAATCACATTAGTAAATGTGATTGATTGGTTTTGTAATAACACATTGGGATGTTTGATAAATTGCAATGTAATATATAGCATTGTGACAATGCCTTTCACATTTTGACGTTGTATAAATTCCATAACCCTTCAATGTCATAATATTATTATTATGAACATAATAATACAAACCCTAATGATGCAGGAGCATCTGGCTGACACGACGAGATAAAAGGAAGGCTGTTTGGTCTCTGAAGGGGATAGAGGAGTAAATTTGCTGAAGGGATAATGTGTTTGTTTTTTTTTTATTTGATTAAGTTGTCTAAGTCAAGTAACTGAACAATAATTAGGAACGGTCGAAATTATAATTAGTTAGGATTAGAGTTTTAAAACAACCAATTTTGTCTTTGTGTTAATGACGAACAAAAAAGAAAAATTTCTGAACAAAACTGATGTAACTAATCAAAACATAACCGACAACGGTTGAAAAGAAACTGACAGACACCTAACACTTGTTAAAAGGGGAACAAAGCACAATATTATTTCTTCTTCGATTTTCTGGGTAATGAAAAATTGGTTGTTACAAAAATTATGTGCACTCTAGCCTCTCCGACGTCTCTAGACTGTTTTGAGTTGTTATACAATATAGAATCCGTTTTCTCTTATGTATAGTATAGTTCTATGTGTGACACAATTCACAGGTGTATGGTTATATGTAAATCAGGATACACTGGTCGAACGAGAGAATTAAGTCCGGAAAGCACATGAAGGAACCCCCAGGACGAGGGACGAAAAGCCACTTACAGTTTACAAGAAATCTACACGCGGAATTACCAAGACCTGATCCAAATTAAAATACAAGTGAGTAATTAATATCAGACATTGCCAGGTATGCACAACAGACGAATATTCATAGCTTTGTGCGTTTAAATTTAAACAGAAGAGAAACAAAAATTTATGTGCATTCATTTCATATATATCGGTCAAAACCAAAACCTTTCAATAGTTACAAATTCCGTGCCAAATTCCTTGACAAGTTGGGGCAAGATACCACATGGGGTTAGAAACCCTTGACGCAATTACATACACCAAACAGAGAAGTATCAATTGTAAACCCTACGGCCGAGACTGTAACTGTCAGCGGCACAACAAGCCATTGACACACCGACTTGACAAAACCCGACCAGACTTGAACAAAAAAAGCAAAAGCGACCAGAGCATAGAAACGTTGCTACCCGTGACAAGATGGGACAACCAATCCACCACACTTCGAATCACTTCGAGTAGCCAACCAAGCCACTAGGCCCGGAATCCTTTTGAGGAACCAGACCTGCAATCACAAAACAATGTCATAAAAATAAGAAATGGTTTGCAAGGAGGGACGAAGCATATAATAGGATGACATCAAATATCCGTAAGTGTTTACCTGACATTGGTGTGCCGTGGCAGAAGAAGTTCCACCAGAATACCCTACTCACAAAAGAGTCGATACATTAGCTAGCTGAGAGAAGGAAATGCCAAAGTTGATAGCATAGAACCGGAGAACATACCTTGTGAGTGACGAAGGTGCTGGAGAAAGTTGACACCATATCTTGCCTGAGCACGAGGAGGGATGAACAGAACCCTAAGGATGGACATCTGAAGTAGCTCCCACCAGTAATCGAATACAGTGACAGAGAGAGGAAAACCACAGGCATTAATACAATTATTTACAAGAAGCACAGAGACGCAACCGCGGACCATAGACATCCAGTGAACAGTCAGGGACAAGTATGGAACAGCAGAGACCGGACCTTACCAAGTCGACATTGTCAACAGACCAGGAGGAGAAACGTTCGGGAAGCTTTCTGAGTCAGACGACGAGCAGCAGAACCCCAAGTCGAAACCTCCAGAAACCACAGAGCATGCAGAGCATATAGAACCCAAACGAAATGTGCAAACCAAATGACCAAGTGAGGGTTTGATTGCCCATACCTAGGTGGGATGAGAAATCTGACGGAGGACAGTTGGCAATCAATGGAGGGCAGAGGTACCAATCATCTGTACAGGTACAAAGGACAATTATAGTATCCATAAATTCAACCACCGGCGAATCGACTTATATCCAAAAGAAATCTGTTGTTCATTATTAATTGCCACGTAATTCCCGCATTGTTGTTAGTGGAGAAGGGCTACGTGGGATGGGACCATCAAGTGGTATCAGAGCAGTTGATTGAAAGAATCAGGATATGGGGGTTCAAAGACGAGGACATGGAAGAGGTGTGCATAGAGCAGCCGATGAGGGCTTGAGGGAAGAAATAAGGACCCTTACTGCTCGCTTAGAGGCAGTGGAGGCAGGAAGGAGAAAAGACCCAGAACTTGGAGATGATAGCGAGGAGGAGGCAGTAGTTGATGTAGATGGATAAGATGAAGAAGCCCCAAAGATAAAACAGTTGAGAGTGGTATTTCTAGCCAACAACAAACCTAAACCAAAGATTCCTAACTATGATGGCAGTCTGTTCGCAGATGTTCTGCTGGACTGGATAAGCGAGTTAGATAAGTATTTTGAGAATGAAGAGATGAGTGAGGACAAAGGAGTCAGATTTGCTGCAACCAAATTAAAGGGACACATCGCATTATGGTGGGATAGTGTCCAGGCATATTGAAGGAGAATGAATAAGCTACTGATAAAGAAGTGGCCAAGGATGGTGGCAAAGCTGAAAGGCAGATTTCAGCCTAAAGATAATCAGGTTGAGATTTATCAACGGGTACAAAATTTAAGACAGAAAGGTATGACCGTAAAGGAATACACAGAATAATTTTATCGTGTAAACCTGAGGGCTGGTTATACTGATGATACTCAAGAGAAGACAACGCGATACGTGAATGGTTTGAGGATGGAAATCCTGGATGAGATTAGTATTCTTTCTCCGCACAACATAGAAGAAGCCTTTCAAAGTGTTGTAAAGGCTAAAGAAAAGATTAATAGAAAACAGAATAATAGGAGAGGACGGGGAAATGGCAGAGGATGAGGACACTCCTATGGCAGAGGGAGAACTGCCAGTAACAGCGAAGAAGGCAGTAGCTCCAGGGCTTCAGGAATAACAGAGAAGGGAGATAGCACGAGAGGAGGTCAGCCATATTAGCAAGGAAGAGAGAATGGTCGAGGAAGGGGAGCTAATGTCCAGTGCTACAAGTGCCACAAGTGGGGCCACAGATCCTTCGAATGCCTGGAAGCAAAGCACGCTGACCAGAGGGGAAACTTTGTTGCACAGCCTGAGGAAGCAGAGGCACCACCCTAGGAGGTGGAAAATTTGGTAGAAATAGGAGAGGCTTTGGTTCTAAATAAATTACTGTTGAAGCCAGCCAAGGAGACGACTGAGAAAACCCAACGGAAGGAACTGTTCCGAACAGTTTGCAAATCAAATGGAAAGTGTTGTAAATTGTTCATAGACAGTGGGAGTACAGACAATTTGGCTTCCATCGAGATGGTGGAGAAGCTGGGGTTGAGGCGACTTAAGCACCCTACACCTTACAAGGTGTCATGGTTGCAAAAAGGCCACTAGCTATTAGTTGATGAATAGTGCGAGGTTGAATTTCACATTGGAAAGTACCAGGATAGGGTTGTCTATGATATCATGCCAATGGACGTGTGCCACATACTGCTGGGAAGACCATGGCAGTATGATCGAAAGGTGATGCACGATGGGAAGACGAATTGTTACAAATTCGTGAAAGATGGAGTCAAGCATACGCTTGTACCCATCAAAGAAGAGGATATAGTAGAAGCAAGGGGAACAAAAGCATTATTGGTAGGAGAAAAACAATTTATTAAATAGATTGAGTAAAACAAAGTGAATTATGCGGTCGTGAGGAGAACTAAGACTGTGTTGTTGAACACAGAAATGTATGAATTGCCTGTAGAGATTCAGGAGATGTTAGAAGAATTCAAGGACATTGTAGTTGATGACTTACCGGACAAGTTTCTTCCCAAGAGGAGCATCAGCCATCATATCGATTTCATACCCGGAGCAAGCCTACCAAATAAAGAAGCATATCGAATGAGCCCAAAAGATAATGAAGAGATTCGCAAACAGGTGCAAGCGCTGCTGGACAAGAGGTTGATTAGAGAAAGCTTGAGCCCTTGTGTGGTACCAACAGTACTCATGCCTAAGAAGGGTGGAGAATGGCGGATGTGTACGGATTCACGAGCTATCAATAAAATCACTATTCGATATAGGTTTCCCTTAACCAGAATGGACGATATGATGGATTGTCTCAGTGGAGCAACTTATTTCACAAAGATTGATCTAAGGAGTGGCTATCGTCAGATCAGGATCAGAGAAGGGGACAAGTGGAAGATAGCCTTCAAGACTAATGAAGGGCTGTACGAGTAGCTAGTCATGCTATTCAGTTTGAACAACGCTCCTAGTACTTTTATGAGGTTGATGAATGAGATGTTAAAAGAACTTATCAGTAAGTTTGTGATAGTATATCTTGATGATATTTTTATTTTTAGCAGAATGAAAGAAGAGCACCTTCAACATGTTCGAAGAGTTCTAGAGAAGTTACAACAGAACGAACTGTTGATAAACCTGAAGAAATTTACTTTCCTGCAGAAAGAACTAGTTTATTTGGGGTTTGTAATCGCAGAAAATGAATTGAAGATGGATCTAGAAAATATCGTAGCGATCGTCAATTGGCTATCACCGAGAGCTTGTTTGAGGTACGTAGCTTTCACGGGTTGGCAAGTTTTTACCACAAGTTTATACGAAATTTTAGTGAAATCTGCATGCCAATGCTAGACACCATCAAAAATGCCAATCAGCCTTTTTGTTGGACCAGAGTAGTAGAGAACAATTTTCAGCTTTTGAAGTGGAATATTATAGAGAGGCCGATTTTAAGGCTACCAGATTTTAACAAGCGTTTCTAGGTTAGATGTGATGCAATTGGGACAGCCATTGGCACTGTGCTCTGTTAGGAAGGTAAACCGGTTGCATTATTTAGTGAGAAATTGAACAAGAGCAGGTAGAAATATTCCTCATATGACAAGGAATTTTATGCCGTGGTCCAAGCTTTAAACAATTGGAGACACTACCTGCTGGGCAAAGAGTTTGTGTTATTTTCTGATAATTCAGCACTGCAATAAATAATGCAACAGCATAAATTGAACCATAAGCACGTAAAATGGGTAGAGTATCTATAGAGTTTCACCTTTGTGCTAAAGCACATCAATGGGCAAGCCAATAAAGTGGCAGACGCCTTGAGTAGAAGAGCTTTGCTCTTATAGGAGACTACAATACAGGTGATGGGATTCGAACACTTAAAAGATTTGTACCAGACCAACATAGACTTCAAGGAACCATTTGAAACCTGTCAGAATCTCGTGCTAAGGAATACAAGTCCATGGTTGGACTAAAACTTGCAGGAAGGACTATTGTTTAGAGGAGGACAGTTGTGTTTCCCGACCTGTTCGATGAGGGAAAATATCATAGGGAGAAACATAGTGAGGGTTTAGCCGGTCATTTCGGCATAGACAAGACTTTGGAGGAGCTCAGACACTTTTATTACTGGCCCAGAATGGGCAGGGATGTACAATGGTATGTGAACAGGTGTAAAGTATGCCAACTAGCAAAGGGACATAGTCAAAATACGGGACTTTACACACCACTACCTATTCCAAGCAGGCCGTGGGACTCAGTCACCATCGACTTTGTCTTGGGACTACCTAGAAAACAGCGAGGATATGACTCAGTGATGGTGGTGGTAGAAAGATTTTCAAAAATGGCGCATTTTATTCCATGTCAAAAAACTAGTGATGCCACTCTTGTAGCTCACCTGTTTTTCACAGAGATTGTTAGATTACACGGCCTACCCAGATCTATCATTTCTGATACGGACGTAAAATTCACAGGGCAATTTTGGCACGCCCTGTGGAAAAAGTTGGACACATAGTTGAACTTCAGTTCTGCATATCATCCACAGACTGATGGACAAATGGAAGTGGTGAACAGAAGTTTGGGAAATTTGTTATGGATTTTGACTGGGGAAAATTCACGGTTATGGGATCAGGCTCTCACTTAGGCAGAATTTGCTTATAACGATTTGCCAAATCGTAGCACCGGACACAGTCCATTTCAAATCTTATACCACATGCATCCTCGAGGGATACATGAACTGTGAGATTTGGGAAAGTTGGAGCGGAGGAGTGCCGACGGAGTAGACTTTGCAGAAGGAATGAGTGAAGTACATGAACGGGTGAAGCTAAAGCTGCAGGAAAACATGCAGAGATACAAACAACAAGCAGATTTAAAGCGATGGGAAGTCCAATTCAATATAGGCGATGAAGTCCTTGCACACTTATGCAAAGAATGGTTTCCTAAAGGCGCATATAACAAACTGAAATTTAAAAATATTGGCCACTGTAAAATTATGCACAAGTTCTCAGCCAACGCTTATGAAATTTAGCTGCCACCTGATATAGGCATATCACCCATTTTCAATGTGGCAGACCTATTCCCATATACAGCTAACTCAGAGGACGACCATTTGGTATTGCCAGAACAGGACACCCGAGTTGGAGACAATTCTTGGATGAGGCACATGGCTTCCGTTCAGCTCCATGAGATCGAGAAGATTCTCAATACCCAGGTAGCTAAGAAGACTCGCAGGAAGGAGTATCTACAATACCTCGTCAAGTGGAAAAACCATACAATTGAGGAAAGTTCGTGGCTCGACGCAGCGCAGATACAGAAGGCTGGTTATTCTGTGGAGGAGCTCATGGAATGGCACCTTGACTTCTTCTTACCCCGGGAGCCTGATGGAGGAGCATCTGGCTTAACAGAAGAGATAAAAGGAAGGCTGTTTGGTCTCTGAAGGGGACGGAGGAGTAAATTTTCTGAAGGGATAACGTGTTTGTTTTTTTCTTTTATTTTATTAAGCTGTCTAAGTCAAGCAACTGAACAGTAATTAGGAATGGTAGAAATTATAATTAGTTAGGATTAGAGTTTTAAAAAAGCCAATTTTGTCTTTGTGTTAATGACAAACAACAAATAAAAAGTTCTGAACAAAACTGATGTAACTAATCAAAACATAACCAATAGCAGTTGAAAAGAAACTAACAGTCACCTAACAGTTGTTAACAGGGGAACAAAACATAGTAGTCTTTCTTCTTCGATTTTCTGGGTAATGAAAAATTGATTGTTACAAAAATTTTGTGCACTCTAGCCTCTCCGGTGTCTCTAGACCATTTTGAGTTGTTATACAATATAGCATCTGTTTTTCTCTTATGTATAGTATAGTTATGTGTGTGACACAATTCACAGGTGTATGGTTATATGTAAATCGAGCTACACTGGTCCAATGAGAGAATTAAGTCTGGACAACGCATGAAGGAACCCCCAGGATGAGGGACGAAAAGCCACTTACAGTTTACAAGAAATCTACAGGCGGAATTATCAAGACCCGACCCAAATTAAACGACAAGCTAGTAATTAATCTCAGAAATTTCCAGGTATGCACAACAGACAAATATTCATAGCTCTGTGCATTTAAATTTATACAGAAGAGAAAACATAAATTTCTGTGCATTCATTTCATATATATCGGTCAAAACCAAAACTGTTCAATAGTTACAAATTCCGTGCCAAATTCCTTGACAAGTTGGGGCAAGATACCACATGGGGTTAGAAACCCTTGACGCAATTACAGACACCAAAGAGACAAGTAGCAATTGTAAACCCTACAGCCAATACTGTAACTGTCAGTGGCGCAACAAGCCATTGACACGCCGACTTGACAAAGCCCGACCAGACTTGAACAAAAAAAAACAAAAGTGACTAGAGCATAGAAACATTGCTACCCGTGACAAGCTGGGACAACCAAGACGTCAAGATTTGAATCACTTCGAGTAGCCAACCAAGCCGCCAGGCCCAGAATCCTTTCGAGGAACCAGACTCACAATCACAAAACAATGTCATAAAAATAAGAAATGGTTCGCAAGGAGGGATGAAGCATATAACAGGATGACATCAAATATCCGTAAGTGTTTACCTAACATTGGTGAGCCGTGGCCAAAGCAGTTCCACCAGAATACCCTACTCACGAAGGAGCCGATACATTAGCTAGCTGAGAGAAGGAAATGCCAAAACTGATAGCATAGAACCGGAGAACATACCTTGTGAGTGAAGAAGGTGTCGGAGAAAGTTGACACCATATCCTGCCTAAGAATGAAGAGGGATGCACAGAACCCTGAGGATGGACATCTGAAGTAGCTTCCACTAGTAATCGAATACAGTGACAGAGAGAGGAAAACCACAAGAATTTATATAATTATTTATAGGAAGCACAGAGACGCAACCGCGGACCATAGACATCCAGTGAAAAATCAGGGACAAGAAAAGAACAGGGGAGACCGGACCTTACCGAGTGGACATTGTCAATAGACCAGGAGGAGCAACGTTCGGGCATCATTCCGAGTCAGAGGATGAGAAACAGAACCCCAGGTCGAAACCTCCAGAAACCACCGAGCATCCAGAGCATACAGAATCCAAACGAAATGTGCAAACCAAATGACCAAGTGAGGGTTTGATTGCCCATACCTAGGCGGGACGAGAAATCCGAGGGAGGATAGTTGGCAATCAATGGAGGGTAGAGGTACCAATCGTCTGTATAGGTACAAAGGGCAATTACAGTATCCATAAATTCAACCACCGGTGAATCGACTTATATCCAAAAGAAATCTGTTGTTCATTATTAACTGCCACGTAAATCTCACATTGTTGTTCGTGGAGAAGGGCTACGTGGGCTGGGACCATCACCTAATATTAGAGACAATATTATAAATTGTAATATTTAACCCAATATTATAAACCCTAATATAGCTCACAATATTAAACCCTATATTGCAAACCAACATTAGTAAATATCGTGACCAATTTTGTAATATTGTAATGTGATGTCGAATAAATTGCATTGTAATGGAACACTGCAGCAATAATTGTCACACTGCGACAAAGTTTGATAATGGTCAATAATTTAAAAATGACTATAAAGATTGATTTTGTTTCACTTTGTTGACTATGTTTCACTATTAATATTAATCAATAATAATTATAGCAGATTATGTTTTACCAAAGTTGAATAATGTTGAATGTCAAACATAGTCAGCATATATAGTCGAACATAGTCAAGCACATTTACTAATTCGGTTAACTAACTTTGTAATGTCTCAATGTGGAATTGCATGAAAATCAATGTAACTTAATATTATGCTAATGATTGTTACACTGCAACAACATTTGTTGTAATGCAACGTTGGATAAATTTTTATACCATTCCAATGACACAACATATTTGATTATTAATATTAATAAATAATATTAATAGGAGATTATGTTTGACTGAAGATGAAGATTACAAACAACTATTTAAACATTGACCTCTTATTACTATGTTTGACTAATGTGGTCCATTATGTTTTATTATTAATATTCACCTATAATAATAATAGGCGATTATGCTTGAATGAATTTGAAGGGTGTTGAATATCAATCATAGTCAAGCATAATCAACCACATTAGTAAATGTGATTAAATAATTTTGTAATGTTGCATTGCAATGTATATAAACTAAATTCTATTGTAACACTGCGACAATCTCTATCACACTCTGACATCAGATAGACTTTAGAACTATTAAAATGTATGAATATTAATATTAATTTTATTATTATTAGTATTATTATTATTTTTATTATTACATATAATATTATAAACCTTAACATATATTTAACCCTAACATATTAAAACCTTATATTATGAAACCTAATAATAAAACCTATATGTTAAACACCATATATTATAAACCGAATATTAAATCTATATTATAAATCCGTAATATTAAACCTAATATATTAAAGCATAATATTATAAACCCTAATAATATGAACCTTATATACTAAACACCCAATATTAAAAACCATAATATTAAACCAAATATTATAAACCTTAATATTATACATCCACATTAATAAATGTGGTTGATTAATTTTTCAATGCCAGATTGTGCCATTGACCAAATTTGATCATTATCAAATATTAATATTATATTTAATATAATAATGACATAGTCAACCATAATGTTAATATTATTATTAAACATATTTGAATCTTGATTACAACTCGCCAAGGATGATCTTAGTTGAGAATGTTTGACTTTGGTCAAGTATGGATAACCATAATTAAATATGGTTAAGTTACATAGAACTATGTGTGACTTTTTGACTTTTGGTAAATATTGTAAATATAGGGTTAACCATGTTTGATCATGGTCAATTATTTAAACGTAGACTATAAAGGTTAAATTTGTTTGACTATGTTGGGCTAATGTGGTTGGCTATGTTTGATTATTAATCTTAATCAATAGTATTAAATACGTGATTCTATTTGATTGACTTTGAAGAGTGTTGAGTGTCAAACATAGTCAACCATTGTCCAACATAGTCAACCACATTAGTAAACGTTGTTTACTAATTTTTTAATGTCATATTATGATGTTGTAGAAATTCCAATGTAACATAACGTTGCAAGAATGTTTGCAACAATGTAACATCATAATAATGTTTTTCACAACACGACAATGTCTGTCATAATGCAACAATCTTTGTCACATTGCAACATTTGTTACATTGCAATGTTTGTCACATGGATTGACGAAGTTCAACATGGGTCAACATGGTTTGACTAATTTTACCGTGGTTGACCATAGATTTCTATGATATATTATGGTTGTCTTTATTGATAATGGAAGGCTACGATTAACCATGTTTTACCATGACCTATGTTGACCATGTTTGACCATATTAACAATGGTTGGTGATGTTGATGATGGGTTGACCATGGATTTAAAATATTGAATATGGTTGACCAAATATGACCATGATTGACCATGGTTGATCTATGTTTCTCATGGTTCAACATGTTTGACCATGGTGGACATACTTCAAACAAGATGAATAGAGTAAATTTTGGTTGACAATGGTTGAACATGGTGACCATAGTTAGCTATGGTCAATCATACTCAACCATGGTGATCATATTTGAAGATGGTTGATTGTGCTTTAACTGTGGTTGACAATGTGTGACTATTGTTACACATTATTGATCAGGAACCCAACATTTGCCCAAAAATCAACATTATCATAATATTGTGGAACCTAAACAACTGCATAGTGCTTCTCGTCCTGAATCCGTTGCAACTCGTTTCACACAAAATGGACACGGTATGCCTCCCAGAAACATGATCTGTTCACTTTGTCAAACTAGTAAACATTTTGAAGGTGGCTGACTGGGATGCTAACTGGGCATCCCTATTGCCTAGGTGGAAAGGGAAATATTCTCAAAATATTCTCAAAATATTCTCGGAATATTATGTTGAGTTAGTGATGTCTGATTGGTCCATGTGTTTGGGTTCATGCAAATAAGGAGGTGACACATTGTTGTTGGGAAAAGTATCCAATACGGAATGACCCTATCCCACTCTAAGGGTGATAGTACCTCAGCAACAACTGAATGCAAAGCTATAAGAGATTACCTCTTTATGAGATGTAAGAGAGAGGAGAAAGAGATCCACTAACCGTTATCTTCCGCTAATGATTGATCCAATCTTCCCTCTTTGCTGCTTACTCCCAGCTCCTTGCTCTTTCACGGGCCCAGCTACACCAAGATCCTGCAAAATAACAAGAGAGGGAAACTACAAGAAGCATACATTCATAATTGATTCAAGGATTAGAATAAATCAAATATACAAGTATCAATACGCCACAGAGACACATGCATATAGAAGAACCTCAAATGCTTTATTAATGGAAGAAGTAAAGTTCTGAGAGTGTTACAACCATAAGAGGCCCAATCCAGCAACACTTCCCAGCAGAAAGAAATCTCCTCTTCACCTCCTTCAAAGCAATCACCCAATAGTTCTAAACTCAAACCAACAACACTTCCTTCCAGTCACAAAATTCCAGCCTCCATAGACCTCATGAGAGAGCTCTATATATAGGATATTTGGAGAAAGGATGAGTCAGCTTGAGCTTGGCATGGAGCTGACTAGTGCCCTCTCCCACTTCAGTTATTCTTCAGTTCTTGAGTCCACTTGGTGTTTCTTGCTTCCACTTGGAGATCTAGATCCTCTTACTCATCACAAGGCGAATTCCCTGATCCAAGTGTCATTTTGGAAGCTTCCTGGGCATTTGACACCTTGAGGAATGACTGTGCCACTTGGCCAAACTCACCCAGCAAGGTAGCCTTCATTGCTTTTGACATTCAGCGCAGGTACAGAGTGGAGCAGTTGACATTCAGCGCAGATGCTCAGTGGAGCAGTTGACATGATCCAGAATTAGCTTGTTTTTGAGTGTTTTCAGGTGGAGAACTGATATTTAGTGCTGTGGTTTGCTGACCTTGTTCCTCTAGGGGTAGGAACAACATGTTTAGGGACTTTGGATCCCTTAGATTATCGACATTTCATGCTTCATGCTGTAAGGCACAAAAATGTCTATAACAGTTGCCCCCTAAAGTATGAGGTCGTTTATCGGGTGAAATGCTTTATCAGGAGGATCCGAAGTTCATTCAATCGCTGAGAGGTGACCTGTAATAAAATGCAATACAATACATTATGATTCATTCTGCTTTCATGATCTAGCTGAGGTGGGCATTCCCATGCTCAGCTTTATAAATTCATTTTGCTACATAGAACAAACGATCGTCTGATGGTAGACTGATAATTCTCTGCTGAAATTATCATCCTTTGAGTAGGATGATCATCTGCTGTAATGATGTACATATCAAATGTCTTTATATTTCCTGAATATATATCGCAGCCCGGATGGAAGAAACTAGATCCGGGGTCTTCAAACTCATTCGATCTTCACTCTAAGTACAAGTCGATCCATGTGAGAATTGCGCTGAAGTCGAACATGGAAAGACATCGCTTGATTACCGGTCAATAATGTAAACCGTTAACAAGCGCGAGAGGAATCAGCGATAATGATAATGACCCTCAAGGTACTGCAGTACAATTCACGTGGTGTGAATAAAGGACTTGGCGTCGAACACCACGCAAAATCTTCTGGTCGAAGGTCATTGATGTATACCTATCGCCGGAAGTGAGAAACTTGCCATTGAGGCATGCAAGCTTCAAAGTACTGAAGGGGTTGTTCCTAGATCAACTTCTTGGATAATGAGCTGAAGTCGACAAGAAGCGATCCGTCAAAGGAGGGCCTTAATGAATCCCACATTAGTGACACGGAACGGAGCTAATGATTTTAGTGGAGGTGAAAACAATCTGTGAAATATGATTCAGGGTGGCGATCATGGATGGATGAAGGATAATGTATGGCAGTAAATGGGACACGGTTGACTCTTTCTGAACAACATCTCTTGAACATATAACGACACTGATGTGATGGATCGGTAGCATTACCCCAAATGTGGATGGTTTGGCGAGGACCATGGTGATGAGACCGGTGAATGAAACAACCCAACCTGATGTGATACGGAGGACAAAGTGTCATTTTCAAGAGCGACTTGCTACCATTAAAGCTTTGAGGTTCTCCCAATTTTTCCCCAGTCATTTCTGACCAGTAGCTCTTTATTTTTGTCAAGCTTGAGGAGGATAACATATGCTTGTTCTATAACCTGCCCTTCGGGCAAGCCCATCGCTATGTTTTAACGAGCTTAGCGATAGGGAAACTCGTTCTCGTCTAAAGACAAGTTTGTCGCTATTTAATCATTTTAACGAGTCTAACGACAAGGAAAACTCGGTCTTTTTCATTTTTAGAGAGTCTGAAAAGGTACAGAAAGTTAACTCCAGAATTCCTTTTTCGTCATCCAATCCCTTAAGTCCGAAAAAGTATAAAACAATACAGAAGGGATGAGTTTTCGATAACTTTAACGAGCCGAATAAAACAAGCGCTCGACCTTTTTGTGTAATAATCCCTCAGGTCCAAAACGATTAAAATCTAGAGGAGGGATAGCTCTTCCGGTCACTTTAACTCGGAAAACTTTTCATATTTTTCGAGTCAGGAGAAAAGAGCTCAAAGAAGACTCATCTTTTGAGGAACGAGTGATAAACAGGGATAGCAGCAGATTCCAGGTACAGGTTGGAATTTTCCAATCACGGCAGTGTCACAAGGATGGCTAGGTGAAATCACTCTTCGCAGCTATTCCTCAAAATAGGTAAACAATCATATGGAGGTGAACGATTGGCCAAATGGAATGGAGGTGGCGGGTGCAAACACGACCAAGGCTTTTTATGGCTAATAATTTTATGATCACAATGGTTTATTTACCGGAATAGGTTCATTTTTTAATGAGCTTGAACTCTGGAGGAAACTCTTGCTCACGCTTTTCTATTTTTTAACGAGCATAAATTCCACGGTAAAACTGCTCGATCTTATGTTTATTTTTTAACGAGCATGAACTATGTGCTAAAACTGCTCGAATCTCGCTTTTCTATTTTTTAACGAGCATAAATTCCGCGGTAAAACTGCTCGATATACCAGTCATAAGATAAGAATGTCTCCTGCAAGATTCCATTTTTTATAGAGCTCGCACCTCACATAAGCTATGCTCCCTCTCATCCTTTCTTTATGCAAGTTCGGAAACGGCTAATCTAAAAAACATATAAATAACCGCTCTTAGCTTACACTCCAAATGGTTTGCATGCCCCCAGGTATAAAATACAATTTCGAGGCTGCCCCTCCTCTCCCCCACCTCTGTTTTTCTTTGGGTGTTCACAGCTACTTGTCGTCTTGCCAGTCTAATGTTAACGATACTTGTCTTCTCGTTATTTTTAACGGGTCTTACGCGGTACTTGTCTTCCCGTCGGCCCAACTTTTGACAGCTCTTTTGCAAGATCGCAAGAGAACAGCTACTTGCGACAAGAGAGCAGCTACTTGCGACAAGAGAAGAACACTACTCAAAGACAAAACATTAATGTTATTGAGGGAGGCTTGCCTCTTTCTGGTTACCCAAAGATTGTTTTGTTAACACCATCAAACGAAAACATCTCCTCGGCACTGTCTACCGAAGTGGACAATGGTGAATGACCTTTGTCAAACAAGTAACCTTGACAAAAGAATCCTGTTCCAGAACAACCCCTCTTCCTTCTTCGGACGGGGTACGGACTAGTCATATTCTTTCGCGGAAATTCTATCTTATACCTAAGGTTTCCTCTGCCCAAAGCAGACCAGGATGCATGCCCCCTGGGTTCCAATCCCATCTTTCCGAATCACTCGCACTCATCGGGAAGGAGGACTGGGGGTGGAGACATTTCTTGAGTAAATAGACCATTGAGGGTTGGTACTTGACTATTTGCGATGCGTGATCCCGGAAATGAAAGTTGGTCTACGAGCTTGACCATTCTTTCTTCGTGTGGAAAACACATTACTCTAAAGAGTGAGGAGACTATAGCTCCCATGCAATATATATAGTCTCATCAAAAGAGTAGGTTATAATCCAAGGGTCCTTGAACAACCATCACGTTCATTTGAACGGTCTTCCCTTTCAATGTAACAGGCACATTGGGGAGGATCCCTAATGGTCGACTGGTTCCTTTATCAAAACCCAAGAGATTTCTTATCTCAGGCAAAAGCGTCGGGGAACCCAGTGCTTTCCAAGCAATAGAGGAAAGGATACTCACAGATGCCCCTTCATCAATGATAGTTCCAGCCATTACCATTCTGTAAATTTGGACTATGATTCTGAATGGTATATTGGCTGGTAACCGGGGTCTGCCTAGTTGGTTCCAATCAAAGGACACAACCAAGTTGCTTGGTGGTGGGACCGAATACACGGCCGGATATGACCTTGATGATGTTCCTTCCTGCGACAAAGGAATGGGCGCATTGCCTTGATGCTCATCAGAATCTGTGTTGATGAAAACAATCTGGATGGTGTCATCCTTATTCTCTTCAGTGAGGGTGTCATTTGAAGATGAATCTTCATTGATGGTGTCATTTGAAGATGAAACCTCTGAAGGCAGAACCGGGTCAACTGCCATATCGACCTTTAGACTTTCGTCTGGTCTGGATTTAGTAGGTTCATTTTCAATGACTGACGCTTTAGCTGACCACTTGAGCGGGCCAGCTGTATTTTCAACCAACGAAGGACTTGGCACGAGTTTTTTGTATCCAGGAGGAAGTCTCAACGGTGAAACTGGGCGATCTTCCAAAACTCTCTTCGTTTCGTCTAAGAAGGGACAACGGTGGATGGCGTGATCGCCTTTACACAGTCTGCAGGGGGATCTTGCTCCCCCTCTTTGTCTTGAACCTTCACTTTCGCTGGTTGACGGTAAGCATTCAACATGGCTATCAGAGGTTGATGCTCCCGAATTGTGCAACCGAGGAGACCAGTCCCTTAGTATCCGGGGAATACAGGGACAATCTCTATGGAAGTGGTCTCCTCTACATATGACACATGGCGATTTAGGCCCGGTCTGTGCTGTGTGTGGATTTTTGTCAGATGCCTTTTGCTTGCCCCCAGTCACCTTAGGCTCCTTCTTCTTCTTCTTCTTCTTCTTCTTCTCCTTCTTCTCCATGGGAGCTTGGCTTTTGCCGGCTCTACCTTGCGAAGATGAAGGATTGGAGGAAGAGTTATAGGAAGTTGAAGGCTGGTGGGCAGCTCTAGACTGATCTAACTGTTGACTCGACTGTTCAGGAACCATGGTGTTCTGAACTACATTGGTTAAGAATAGCCAAATTGGCAGGCCAATTGTCAGTCCTGGAAGCGACAATGTGGCCATGTGGGGCGCACCAACTTCTCCCCAAGAGGAGAAAGGACTAGGATTTCCATCCTGTGGAATTCCTTGGTTGGGGCGTTCCATGTTCTCAACCTAAAGACCAACATAGGAATAGGAGGTGATTATGTTCCGTTTAAAATAAATTTTATAACGATGCTTTAGACACAACTTGCTTTTTCACTTTTTAAGAGTCGAGAAAAAGCTAAAGATGACTCTAGTCTCCTTCGATGTTTTAACGAGCCCGAAGTGACAAATGCTCGGATGGAATTTTTCAGTTATAGAGTTTGAAAAAGGCCAAAAGAAACTGCTCTGGAGTTCTAGGCAGAGGGTGTGCCAAACTTTTCGCAATACCATAGAATACGTTTTACGTTACGAGTGGTCGATCTTTGTGAATGCTGTGTTCACTGCATTGCGATCAGTAGGGCGGTCGACACGGCTTCCTATGGATAAAGGCTTTGTTCCTATAGGGGTCTCCCAATATATACGCGACGGTATGTGGGAGCACAAGTCCGTATTGATACTTATCGCTTCACCGTGGAGGAATCACCCAACCACTCAACGCTAAGATATCACGTTTAACGACGCCGGAACACGTCTCTAGCTTATACCTCTATGTGTTTGCGTTATGTTTCAATGCGTTGTTATGTAAATTCAATTTATTTTAAGGTTGATCTTGTTTAGCAGTTTGCCTTTATGGATCACCACGAGATGTATGATAACACTCCTAAATGCAGTCTAAGATGATAAGCAAGCTTTTCAATCTTTCAACTTTGAAAATCTTAACTACTGAGGGAAAAGAAAGACAACATCTTTTCACACAGATCATAGAGCACACACTAATGCACTTTTCCCTAAATCAACATGCAAACTGTCATAATGCATATGCACAATGCAAGTATTTCTTTTCTCTTTCTTAATGTTTGTGCGATACAAAAAGAACGCTGTTGTATAACTTTGAATTCAATTTCAAGTGAAAGCAAACAAGCTTGTCCAAAATCAAAAGACACCTTAAGATTTACTTGTTTCGACACTAGAAATATATAAATTCAAACCATATGACGAAAGCAAAAGCTCAATCAGCTATGAACAGAAAACAAACTAACTCTTAAGATCAAAACGACACTTTATCACAGGTCTAGATCTAAGAGGCCACAGCAAGACTAGTTCACTTTCGTTATGGGAAACTGTAAATGATACAAGAAATACACAAAGAACAAACACAGTTTCTTTATACAACCGAGGCGGAATAGTGGCAAGGAAAGTTGGTTTCAGATAGGTACATTGACTGGTAACAGGATGCAAAAACAAGAGTGAAAACAGGGCAAGAAACAGCAGGAAACCCCAGTAGCACAAGGCAAGACTGGTTCAGCGCAGGTGGTACACTGGCAGTTTGACCTTCAGCGCAGGTAGCCCCTTCGGGAAGTGTGCTGAAATGTAGACAGCCTTCACACAGCCTGCACTGAAGAACAAAACTTTCGTTTCTCTTGGTTTCCGGGTCACAGATTGCTCAAAAATTCACAGTTTTTGGCCAAATCAGAAGCTATCAGTCAAGTACACACTAAGGGACGAAAAGGAGGATGAAAAGCTATCACTAAGAGCTATTTAGAGTCCTTGTGGATCATCTCTTCAAATCATAAACTTGCCCAGAAACTAAGCTAGAGTAGCTGCCCTCTACTTTGCATTTGAAAGATCCAAATGCAGTTCGATTCGGTACTCCCTCTGTTTATGAAATGAATAGCAAAAACACAAACAACCAACAAGATACGATCCCCAGTGGAGTCACCAATTTGTTGTTGGGAAAAGTATCCAATACGGAATGACCCTATCCCACTCTATGGGTGATAGTACCTTAGCAACAACTGAATGCAAAGCTATTCGAGATTACTTCTTTATGAGATGTAAGAGAGAGGAGAAAGAGATCCACTAACCGTTATCTTCCGCTAATGATTGATCCAATCTTCCCTCTTTGCTGCTTACTCCCAGCTCCTTGCTCTTTCACGGGCCCAGCTACACCAAGATCTTGCAAAATAACAAGAGAGGGAAACTACAAGAAGCATACATTCATAATTGATTCAAGGATTAGAATAAATCAAATATACAAGTATCAATACGCCACAGAGACACATGCATATAGAAGAACCTCAAATGCTTTATTAATGGAAGAAGTAAAGTTCTGAGAGTGTTACAACCATAAGAGGCCCAATCCAGTAACACTTCCCAGCAGAAAGAAATCTCCTCTTCACCTCCTTCAAAGCAATCACCCAATAGTTCTAAACTCAAACCAACAGCACTTCCTTACAGTCACAAAATTCCAGCCTCCATAGACCTCATGAGAGAGCTCTATATATAGGAGATTTGGAGAAAGGATGAGTCAGCTTGAGCTTGGCATGGAGCTGACTAGTGTCCTCTCCCACTTCAGTTATTCTTCAGTTCTTGAGTCCACTTGGAGCTTCTTGCTTCCACCTGGAGATCTAGATCCTCTTACTCATCACAAGGCGAATTCCCTGATCCAAGTGTCATTTTGGAAGCTTCCTGGGCATTTGACACCTTGAGGAATGACTGTGCCACTTGGCCAAACTCGCCCAGCACAGGTAGCCTTCATTGCTTTTGACATTCAGCGCAGGTACAGAGTGGAGCAGTTGACATTCAGCGCAGATGCTCAGTGGAGCAGTTGACATGATCCAGAATTAGCTTGTTTTTGAGTGTTTTCAGGTGGAGAACTGATATTTAGTGTTGTGGTTTGTTGACCTTGTTCCTCTAGGGGTAGGAACAACATGTTTAGGGACTTTGGATCCCTTAGATTATCGACATTTCATGCTTCATGCTGTAAGGCACAAAAATGTCTATAACACACATGGCTAAGCCGGAGGCCATCACGTGTCCTCCTTATGACCAATCAAAACTTTTTTGGAAAGACAGGTCTGAGGCTGGGCTCGATCCTGTGGCGTTCCACAGCACAACGCAACATGTTTCCAACTTTCCTACGCATTAATACTTAACCATAATGGGTTGCAAATTTGTTTTAAGGTTTACTAACCGCAAGGTTGGGGGGAGGGCAGACTTAACTTCCCCCCATGTGGCCACCTATCCATCTACCTGCAGCAGCTATTGTAACCTCCCTAGTAACCATCACTGCTAGCCTAACCGTCGGACCAAGTGCCATTATGTGAACACTTCCAGCAAGCCGGAGACGGTTAACGAAACCACAACCACCACCATTAACTGCCAGACCCTAACTGCGTCATCTGACCAATAGGACTAACATTTATATAACCATTGGTGGGGTTATGGGTGGAATTATCTATCCTACAATTACACCCGGCGATGGGCGAATTTTTCTCCCAGTTAGCACTTTTTGGGGTGAAATTGTAGGATCAATGCCGATTTTTGAGAAATTTGTGGAGCGAATAGTGGCCTAACTAGGAGAGGTCATAATTTCTCCAATTTTGGACCAAATTGAGTGCAAAAAAAATCTATATATATAGATTTTTGGATATTCTAGACTGATTGGAGCAGTTTTTAGGATCAAAGGACCACTTATGGATAGAATTTTTACAAATTGAAGTCTATGGGTGCCATTGTCAACCAGATTGTTGATTCAGTTTATGGAGGAGTTTGAAGTTGGAGATGAACTTGTAGTGGTTTTCCAGCCTCTATGTGCCTTTACATTAGTTCTATAGCTTTTATTCCTCTTTTCTCTATATGTGTTTTGGAGAAGAGACTTGTTTATGTACTTCAAGTGGATTGTGGTACTATTTATGTTGTTTCAAGTTAGAGTATGGGGCCTTGGTGTAAGATTCCTATGTTTTTTGAAGGTTTACATGTTTGACAGTAGGTTAACATGTGTATTGAGTGATTCTTTTGCAAAATTTGTCTCTTTGAAGGAGAAACTAACCATTCCATTTCAGTAGTTCATGTACTCTTCTTTTCTAAACATAGAGCATAATGAGAAGGGGTCATGCCTTTTGAGTTGATCCAAGGAGATGTAGCCTAGGACGGGTGAACTCCTTTAAAAATGGATGGGGTATTACTTATTGATGCATGCTTCCATTCAGTGTTTTCATTGCATATTTAAATTTTTTCATGCAATTAACTTAAGAAAATGAGAGGCTTTAGATTTTGATTTGATAATTAAGCATTAGATTAAACACATTTTTGTATAGTTTGATGGGAAGAACTAGCGTTTTGTGTTAGGGTTTTATTTCTGGTCACCATGGCAGGTCACGGAGGAGGGAGTTAAGCTCCCTCCTACAGTCAAGTGGTTGTAGACATAAGTAAGGGAGATGGATTGCATCGCTTCGAGAAACCAACGGAGTTGGAAACAAAGGCTATGAATATAGAAAAATAAAAAAATATCAGACCTCATGGATAAGAAGAGAATCATGAGGAAGCTAGTAAGGAGAAGAGGACAGAGGTTAGTAGTTAGAAATTTGCTCCTATGATTACAACTGGGGCCTCTAAACCCAAGTCGACCACTATCCCTTCGGTCGTTTTAAGTGACCCAGTTCTATAGGTGCACAAAGATCACATGCTGGAATATGCGGTTATCTACAAATTTATGGGGATTTGACTGACAGAGAAGTCTTTGCAAGCATGGATAAGGAACCACTAGAAACCAAAGTGGGAAATCAACCTTCAACTTGGGTCCAAGGGCTTCTTCACGGTGGTGTTCACAAGCCTAGAGGATAAAGACAGTGTGTTCGAGGGAGGACCCTATTTTTACACTTTTGCAGGCCTTTACATGAGACCATGGGTGATGAACTTTGTCCTAGAATGAGAAACTTTCACATCGATACCAGTATGGATAAGACTCTACTCCCTTCCTTTAAATTATTGGCTACCAAAGTCTCTAAACGATATCAACAACAATCTAGGGCATTTTATAAAGATATTAGATGCTACTCTAAGAGGAAAATACACTTCCTTTGCCCAAATATGTGTGGAAATGGACTTATCTGGGGCACTTCTAGATGCAATCGTTTTATAAGTGTATGACGAGGAATGGGTGTAGGTGGTGGACTATGAACACATCCCATTTAGGTGCCGTAAGTTCCATGAACACAGGAACCTATACAGGGACTACCCATTGAACAAGCTGGAGAGAAATATAAAAGACACTACAGGCAAAGATCTTGAGTGTTTTACTAAGGTTGTGGGTAAAGGGAAAGGAGGCAAGTGGTACAAAAAGAAAATTAATGAAGATAGACAACCGAGCCGCAATAGTTTCAAGATCTTAGAAGAAGAAGTTGGAACAACAGGACAAAGTAGGAATCAAAGAATATTCCCACTGAGAAGGAAATGGATGCTAACATGGAGGATATACCAGAGAACAACCAACAAAAGGATGATAGGCCGAGAATTATGGAGCTTAGCAGGTACCATGAGATGACCCCAAGTGAGGCTGGAACGAAAGCCCATGATCTGCGAGAGATTCTAGAGAGGGAGAATTTAGATCTAGAAAAGTTTCTGGAGTGGGGAATCACCAAAGGGGTAGACTCTCTGCCAAAAGAGAAGTTTAACAAGGTTCAATAGCTCTTCCTCCGGAGATCACAAATGAAGGGTTCTGGAGTCAAAGAAACCATGATATCTAGGAGAAAAAATGGGTGAAAATGATGGAGGATACACCAATGCATTCTTCCAAGAACCTGGGTAGGAAAAGATGAAGAAAAAACAGAATGAGCTATTGACCGAATGTGGGAAACTTATGATTAACTCAGGTAAGGTGAGGGAGCTTACCAGTTACTCCTTTACAAACCTTTCTTAATGAAGCTTACAACCTGGAACATTAGGAGTCTACGAAGTAAAAGGAAACAAAGAAATATTAGAAATAGAATAAAAGAAGAAAAACCAGATATGGATTTTATTCAGGAAACAAAATGTTCAATGGACAAGATCAGAGAGATACAGAAAAAATGGTTAATCAAGTATGAGTATTTAGAGGTTAAAGTGGACAACTCAGCGGGGGGGATTCTTATGCTTTGGGATCCTCAGAAACTTGGAATCCTGGATGCTAAAGCTTCCAGGAACTATCTATTGTTGGTGATTCAACCTTTGGGTGATAAGGAGATCTACATGATCACTAACATCTATGGTCCTCAAAAACTAGAAGACAAACTTAAGCTTCTCACCTCCCTTGAGGCGCTAAGAGAGAGATATCCTGATATGCCCTGGATTGTGGCAAGGGATTTCAATATGATTAGATCTCTTACAGAGAAAAAAGGCGGTACCATAAAACTAGGCAGAGAGTCCATTGCCTTCTGGAACTTCATGAATAACATGGGGCTAGTCGACGCTGAAACAATAAATGACACTTTTACTTGGAACAATAAGAGGGGAGGGGCTTCTCAAGTCACCTATAAACTAGATAGATTCATAATCTCAAAGGTCCTCCATTTCACGGGCCTTGATATGTCATCTCTGATCCTTCCCTTCGAAGGCTCAGACCACAGGCCTATCCAGCTTGAAGCTACTTTTATGGGTACACTAAGGAATAGAGCTTTTAGGTTAGAAAATCTCTGTCTCTCTCACCCTGACTTCACTAACAATATTGACAGATGGTGGATGGAAGATATACCCATTTAAGGCACTAAAATTTTCATGTTACAGTAGAGACTTAAACACATCAAATCTAGGCTTAAAGATTGGAACAAAAAAGTGTTTGGTAATATTTTTAAAGCCAAAAGAGAAGTTGAGTAGAAAATCTAGGGGATTAATGAGATCATCATCATAGAAGGTTTTACCGAGGAACAAAAAATTCAGGCTGACTCTCTTCAGAATGAATGGGAAGATCGATGCATGCGAGAGCATATTTTCTGGAGACAGAAATTGAGGGTGTAGTGGATTAGAGAAGGAGAAAGAAACACAAAGTTTTTTCATAGATCAACCTTGGATCACAAATCACATAATAGAATTTCAAAACTTAAAGATTCTCAAGGGAAAGAGCTCATCTCTCACAAGGAAATGGAATCTTTCCTAGTTCAACACTTCCTTAGCATAGCAGAGGAGCCTCTCGACGACAGATCTTGACTCATTAACAAATTCACAAAGTTCATTCCTAAGCTTGTAACTAGGGAAGACAACCATAATCTTAACAGGCTAGTGTCTGAAGAGGTGGTCAACGAAGTTATCAACGAGATGCAAAATGGGAAAGCTCCTGGCCCTAATGGTTTCAATGTAGAATTCTTTAAAGCTTGATGAAAAACAGTCAAACAAGATATCCTTGATGTTGTGGGGGACTCTAGAAGATCTAAAACTATTTTGAAGGATCTTAATGCCTCTTTCATAACTTTGATTCCAAAGCAGCAAAAAGCTATAACACCGGAAAAAAGCAGACCCATAGCCTTATGTAATGTCGTGTACGAAATTATTTCCAAGGTGATTGCTAATAGACTCAAGCCCCTTCTTCCTACTCTCGTCTCAGAGGAGAAAACTAGATTTGCGGAAGGAAGACAGATTCTTAACAACATCATACAAGCTCACGAGGTGGTAAACTCTCCTAAGATCATTAAGCAAGGTGGTATGATCATGTAGCTTGACCTAGCAAAAGCTTATGATGATCTAAGCTAGTCTTACATTAGGTCAGTGCTAAGAGCTTATGGTTTCGACCACAACTGGATAAGATGGGTTATGGCCTTTGTATCCATGGATAGCTTCTTCATTCTGCTTAATGGCTCTCCCTCTAGAACCCTTATGCCTTCTAGGGGTCTTAGACAAGAGGATCCGCTCTCCCACTTCCTCTTTGTTCTCATGATGGAAGGGTTAGGTAGAGTGATCAAAATGGAAAATGCTAAACGAAGAATCCTGGGTCTAAAACTTACCCTGCATGGTGCTGCTTCTACTCATCAAAAATTTTTGGATGACACAATGATGCAGGGTATTCCCATGGTCAAAGGAGCCAGAGCTTTCAAACAAATCCTGAATGACTTTGCTTTGGTTGCTAGTACAGAGATAAGCCTTGACAAATCAAAGGTTTTATTTTTTAACACTAACATTGATATTTAGAGGAAGCTCACCAGAATTCTCGTGTTTCAAAGGGATCAATTACCTTCCAATTACCTTGGAATTCTTCTTATGGACAAAACTCTAAGCAAGGGAGTGTGGGAATCGGTAACTAATAAAATTCAGGACAAAGATAGAAAATGGACCTAGAGGTCTTTGAATTTGGTGGGGCGTCTTGTGCTTACGAAGGCTGTCCTACAGGCTATACCCATTTTCATGTTTTTAGCTCTTCCTACTCCTAAAGGAGTTACGCAACAAATCAGGAGTATTCAACGGGATTTTCTTTGGGGAAAAGGGGAAGAGGAAAAAAAGTGGGATTTGGTAGCTTGGGATAAGCTCTGCAAACCTAAGGCCCATGGTGGTTTGGGGCTTCATGACCTTGAAACCCTCAGCAGAGTTTCGGGAGCCAAACTTTGGTGGAGGTGGCTCAAGGAATCGGCAACCCCTTGGGCCAAGCTTTGGAAATAGAAACATGAAAATAATTGGCAGGAGAGGGATCATGTTCGATTGTCAGGGCTCATCAAGGGCTTCCACATTTGGAACCTTTCTTGGGAGAATAGAGCCATTGTCCAGCAGCATAGTTTCTAGGAGATCTGAGCGCGTAACCTTGCATGATTTTGGGAGGATAACTGGCAACAGGAACCAAATTTATTTAGAGAAGAACTAACCACTCTCAAGAATGATGCTGACAACAAATGCTTACTTATGGTAAGTGACTTCTGGGATTAGGTAAGGGACAATGGTAAATGGAGAATGTGGAAGGATCTTGGTTATAGTGAAGAGAGTCCTTTGAAGGTCCAGGTGGATTCTCTTGCTCTTGACTTGGAACGGAGGAAGATTTTGGTGTCATCCTCGTCTGACCAACTAAGATGGGGAAGAAACACGAAAGGCACCTTTAACCTCAAAGAAGCTAAACAAATGGCCCTAGGTTTTGATTATAAAAACCTTGAACAGGTTTGGAAGGACCTTTGGTAGAACCCGCAACAGATGAAAATCAAGTTGTTTATGTGGTTGGTTCCACAAAAGAAAATTCTCACATGGGAGAATCTTCTAAAAAGGGGATTTTTTGGCCCATCCAAATGCCATGTATGTGGCTTAAAGAAAGAGACAATGGGACACTTACTCAACCTCTGCCCATTCACCTCCACCTTGTGGGATTGGGCGAGCTTAGTCTTCAAGCAAGCTGACAGGGATAGACTCAACATCACCAACACTTTGAATGATTCGAGGAAAGACTTCTTCGGAAATGAAATCATAAACAAAGCCTATTCTTTGGTTCCAGGCTTTATTATCTAGGATGTCTGGAAATAACGCAATGGCAGGATTTTCAAGAACAAAATGGGCTCGACCCAGAACATCATCGCCCAAATATTACGACAACTCAAAGATACAGTTGGAGTCCTTAGGTGGAAACTTCCTGAGAACCCTCCTTCGCCCCAGGATGCTGGCATACTTCTGTATTTGGGTCTCCATTCTCTGGTTCCGTAGGGAACTGACAAGGGTGTGAGCAAAACAACTGCTGGTAAAGATATCTCGCAGCCTCCTCCTCATGGTGTTTTGAAAATCAATATAGATGGAGCCTCTAAGGGAAACCCAAGGATGGCTAGATTTGGCAGCGTCACAAGAGATGAGCAAGGGTGCATAAAGAATATCTTGCACAGTTGCTTGGGGACTACCACTAATAACATGGCAAAGCTCATGGCCTTAGAGAAGTGCATGGAAATACTGATCGAGTAAAATTTACACAATGCCATCATTGAAGCTGACTATGAATTGGTCATTAATGCGGCCAAGAAGAGGTGTAATGGAATGGAACCTAGAAAAGTTTCGAAACATTGGAGGCTATCACAGGTATTTCAGCATATTCATTCCCACTTGTGAACCCTGAGAACTGTTAGGTTCGTTCATGTGCGAAGAAAAGCCAATATGTTAGCTGATCGTTTAGCGAATGAAGGATTGCTATGTAAGGAAAGCTATATTAGGTACGACTAGGATTCGACACCCTCGGGTAAACTATGTGATGAATTTCATCTATAGGAATCCAAAGATATGGAGCACTTCCAGACCATGAGTAATGAGCAAGAGGAAGACTAGCTGAAGTAGGAGAGAACATAAGTAGGAGAGTGTCGTAGTAAATCCTAATAGTCGAGCCCACAATCAATGCTTAAGTCAAAGCTAACTATAGGGGATGAGTATTTGATAAACAATGGGCTAGTTTAAGGGATGCAGACCATAGGTTTTGATGGCCTTCATTATCGAATGGCTATCAAGTTTGAAAATGTTCAGAGGTTAAGTCTGCAAGTGGACCCGAAGATTTATAGATCAACGATTTATAATATTTATCAGCTTTGTAAAGCGGGTAAATGTCACGCTAGTTTCCGATTCGATATCATTAGCGACCATTGGATCAAAAGGTGCTTGATCGAATGGATACTGTGTTTTAAATGTGATCGGAGGTTAAGTCTTAGAGCAGAGCTGAATTTTTATAAACCAATGACTTATAATCCATATCAGATCCGTGAAGCAAGTAAGAGTCACACATGTTTTCGGTGCAATATCATTAAGGACCGTCGGATCATTTGAGTTCTTGATCGAAAGGATATCAAGTTTGAAAATGGGAAGAGGTTAAGTCCAGGAGCGGACCTGAAGCTTTATACACCATTAGTTTATTTTCTCTATCAGCTATGTAAAGTAGGTAAGCCTCGCGTAAGTTTCCGATGTGATTTCTTTAAGGACCGTAAGATCATTGGGGTTCTTATTGAATGGCTATCGAGTTGTAAAATGGCCAGAGGTTTTACGTGTAAGTTTTTGGATTTCGTTGACCCTATTGACTGTTAATCATCAACAGGTCTGCCTTTTTTTTTCTTTACACTTGTGAAGACATGTACCATATGTAATCTTTTTTTCGGTTAATTGAAGGCTCCACTCTTGACAAAAAAAAAACTTATTAAAACATGCATAAAAACTCATGTGTTTACTTTCTATTTTGGAGTACAAACCTAAAGCACATTTTTGTATTATGATGAGTATGTTAGCATAGAAATCTAATATTCCAAATTTAGATCAAGTTGTTATCAAAGCAATGGTTTTCTTTGTGCAAGGAGGAATTGATTGTTGTTGCAAGTGAATGTTTTTTAAAGCTCATGTGAGGAGAAGGTTTTGGAAAGGTGAGCAATATTGTTACAATCTCTACCCCTAGTTTTACCTCAAGTTGTAGAAGAAGCTTCAAGAAAAGCATGTCCCAAGGGGGAGATCCTGCAAGAATGTCAGAGGATGTGAAGGTTTTTTGAAAGTCTATCTTAGATATAGAAGAAATGGGGAAAATCCTCTACGAAGAGAGGAATACCAAATTGCAAGGTGAAAGCTCTAGACCTCCATGAGGAGAATGTTCTCCAAGGGAAGAAGGTAACAAGAATGGTGATAAACCACCATCTTCTCCTCAATATGCGTGTTTTTCTACAATTATTATGCAAGATTCTAGCGTGGAAAGTCCCTCAAAGAAGAAAGATGTACATGTTTTTACCTTTTGTCCACATAATGTGGAAGATGAGGTTCTATCAACACCCAAATTCAAGGAGTTGAAAGAAGAGAGCCAAAGAGTCCAAGATGACACATCCAGAGTCAAAAGAGAGTTTGAAAACATCTTTTTATGTCAATGAAAAGATGAGGTAAATGGTAAGCATTTACATGCTTCTTCTTTACATGAAAGTGTTGATGTAAATTCATTTTCAACATTTGAAAAACACAGTAAAGGCATTGGATCCAAGCTCTTGACCAAGATGGGTGACAAGGGAGGAGGCCTTGGAGTGAACCGTAAAGGCATTAAAATCGAATTTATGCAAAAGGGGAGGCATAAATATGAAGGCATAGGCTATGTTACAAAATAAGAATGGTCTTCTAGGAACAACTCATGGCTATCATGTTCCTTTTTCCATAAGAGAGGACATGAGGAGGCGAGACGTTGGGATTTGCATCCAGAATTGGTACCCGCTTGGTTCCTCAAGAATAAGGAGGAATTGAAGTGAAAAAACATCTCCAAAGAGAGATGAACAAGTTGAAGAAGAAACAAAGTTAAGTTCTTCTTTCCATCAAGTTCTTCACACAGGAAGTGTAAGGCAAAGCACAACAAAAAGAGGTATAATCATCCTGTTAATTCAAATGCTTTTCATAATGGAAAACAACATGATGATTTGAATAACATGTTCAGGAATGTGTTTCCATGCACGTTATGCATTTCATATAAGAATTGTGTAGATAAGTTATATAAAATAAAACCAATAATCAAGAAGATGTTTATGTCTAATGGAATTGAGACCGAAAAGAAAAAAAATCATCCAAGGTTAAAGACATGTGAGCCAAGAGAAACTCAAAATAATTTTTTCACTGAATACAATATTAGTGGCCATTGGGTAGAGAAGTGTTGGAAATTGTTTCCACAACTTGATCCTAGTAAAGGCAAGCAAATTATGCAACCACCAGAAGAGGAAGTGACAAAGGAAAAATTGGCAAGATGCGACCATCCCTGAAGCAACTTTAGAAGAAGAAAAAGTTCAAATAAAGGCTTCATTTACCTGTTTGGTTAAGAAAGAGTTGGACTGTTTGTCCAACTAAAGTTTGTAAATCTTTGTTTTGCACTAGTTGCATATCCCCATAGCTGGGTAATTTGTAAAAGTGATGTTCATAAATAAATCACTTATATGCAACAGTTTTTTCTTTGGGCATCATTATGCTAGATTGGATTGTTGGTAGTCAATTTGAATGGAAAATTTTGAGATTCAAGTTTATTACATCTGGTAAAATTCATTTATATTTGTAGTTTAAGAAAAAAAAAAAAAATTATTGTATGAATAGATGCAACACATTCAGTGTGTTATAAATGTGTTAAGAACTGAAGTTATACAAGTATTCACTATGTGAAACTTGTTTTCGTTCATTTTTCAAAGTCTTTTGGGATCTTATCCTCGATAAGGATATTGTAGAAGAGTGCCTTGGAATTCTTCTTAGGAAGGATGTTGTTATGGATGGCCATAGTGACATGGACAAGACGTGGAGAGCATTGAACTTGAATCCTTTATTCATGTTATATTTCAAAGTGAGCTCGAGAAAGAGCCAAGGCAAGTACAAGTCAAGGCACTACAAACATTAATTAGATCTAGTTTTCAAAAATGAAGGAATTGTACCTTCAAATGCTGAACAATTAAAAGTGAAATTTTGGAGACCAAAAGTTTTTCAGTGGGGAAGAGTGATCAGGAGATAAAAATTTTCCCAAAAATCAAAGTTGTTAGAACTTTATGGAACCTGAATGACCACATATTTCTCATCATCCTAAATTTGACACAAATTATTTTGTGCAAAACAGACACCGTATATTCCCAGAAACACGATCTGTTCACTTTGTCTAACAAGTAAAAATTTTGCACGTGGCTAACTGGGATGCTGACTGGGCATCCATACCACCTAGGTGGCAAGGGGAATATTCTCAAAATATTCCCAAAATATTCTCGGAATATTTCTTTGAGTTGGCGACTTCTGATTGGTCCATGTGTTTGGGTTCGGGCCAATAAGGAGGTGACACGTGGCTAAGCCAGATGCCACCACGTGTCCTCCTAATGACCGATCAAAATTTTGTTGGAAATATAGGTCGAAGGTCGGGCTCGACCCTATGAGCTCCCACAACACCACACAACATGTTTCCAACCTGCTTACACATTTTTACTTAACTATAATGGGTTTCATATTTGTTTTAAGGTTTACTAACTGCAAGGTTGGGGGGCAGCTAGACTTAACCACCCCCCCATGCGACCACCTATTCGCCTACCCACAATAACTATTATAACTATCGTAGTAACTATCACCACCAGCCTAACCACAGGACCAAGCGACGTTATGTGAACACTTCTGCCAAGCCGCAGACAGTTAACGAAACCAAAAACGCCATTGTTAACCAGAAGACCCTAACCGCATCATGTAACCAATACGGCTGACATTTTTTATAACCGTCGGTGGGGTTATGGGCATAATTAACCGTCCTACAATTTTTCCCAGAGGTGGGCCAAATTTTCACCCAGTTAACACTTTTTGGGGTGAAATTGTAGGATCGGTGCTAATTTTTAAGCAATTTGTGGAGTGAATAGTGGCTGAAGTATGAGAGATCATAACTTCTCCAGTTTTCGACCAAATTGGGTGGAAAAAAAATCTAGATATACATTTTTGGATATTCTGGACTCATTGGAGCAGGTTTCAAGATCAAAGGAGCACTTATCGATAGGATTTTTTCAAATTGAATCATATGGGTGCCATTGTCAACTAGAGTGTTGATTGAGTTTGTGGAGGATTTTGAAGTTGGAGATGACCTTGCAGGGGCTTTCAGCCTCCATCTGATTTTTTCAACAACCTTTACATCAACGTTGTATCTTTTATTTCTCTTTTCTCTATATGTGTTTTGGAGAAGAGACGTGTTTATGTACTTTGAGTGGATTGTGGTACTGTTTATGCTCTTTGATGTTGGAGTATGGGATCTTGGTGTAAGATGCGTATGTTTGATGAAGGTTTACATGTTTTACCGTAGGTTAACATGTGTATGGAGTGAGAAATTTTGCCAAAGTTGTTCCTTTGAAGGAGAAATTGACCATTCCATTTCAACAGTTTATTTACTCTTCTTTTCTAGACATTGAGCATAATGAGAAGGGGTAATGCCTTTTGAGTTGATCCAAGGATATGTAGCCTAGGAGAAGTGAACTCCTTTAACAATGATTGGGGTATTAATTATTGATGCATGCTTCCATTCAATGTTTTGATTTCATATTTAAATTTTTTCATGAAATTAACTTAAGAAATCACACATAAAAACTCATGTTTTTACTTTCTATTTTGGAGTACAAAACTCAAACACATTTTTGTATTCTGATGAGGATCTTCGCATAGAAATCTAATATTCCAAATTTAGATCAATTGTTGACAATGTATTCACTATGGTTAATGATTATTTAATGGCAGTTGAACATGGTTGAATATGTTTGTCCATGTTCACCCTAGAAAGTTTTATTATTTTTCACTATATCATCACATTGACTATTGTTAAATATGATAAAGATAGGTTTGACCAAGTTTTATCATGGTCAACTATTTAAAATTTGACTATTAAGGTTACTATCAAGGTTTGATTATGCTTATCTAATATGGCTAATTACGTTTGACTATTATGTATAGGGTTGATATGGAGTTTATTTTTTATAATATTCATGTTTATAATTAAAGTTTATAATATTGGATTTAATATTAGGGTTTATAATAATGGGTTTAATATTGGGTTTATAATATAGGGTTTTCAATATTAAGGTTCATAATATTGAATTTAATATTAGTCCTTCTAATATTGGGTTTTTCTAACGGTTTTTAATATTGGGTTCTATAATATTGGATTTAATATTAGAGCTTATAATATAGGGTTTATAATATAAAGGTTTAATATTGGGTGTATAATATTATGGATATAACATTAGATTTAATAGTAGGGCTTATGATATAGGGTTTTATACAATATAGGTTTTTTTTATGAAATATAGAGCTTTATATAATACATGGTATTTTTTATAGGTTTTATATATTAGGTTTTATAATGTAAAAAAGTTAATAAGAAATAATTATTAATGCATTAATTTTTTAAGAAGTAAAACAAGATATATAGTGGCCATTATCGAATGTCAGATCCATCATGGAGGGTGTGTGCGTGTGTGTGTAATGGGTTGATCAAAACCATGTTGTAAGACAGTAATTAAAAAATGCATTACACCCTATTGGTTGAGAAATGCACCTATGACCTATTCATTAGCTCTATTCTTAAAAACTAAAATCTCTTTTTCGAATATGGGTGTAAGAAACATTATAATACATTTAAGTTCTCTATCATTAAGTCATTGATAAATTTTAGCCCCTACTAGGGATATTCAATAGAATGAATTTTTTTCTCTGGAAAACACGTACATTTTCAAATTTTGAAATGACAATATCCATTGTATACATAATACATATACTATTGTGGGACTTTTTGTTATATATTCATGCACTATGGTACACAAATAACTCAATTGAAAAAAGGTTAGTAATGTACAACATTTAATGATACAACATAGACTGAAAGTTTGAGAATGGTAATTTCAATAATTATATCATACCATAATTATTACAGTGGGCTACATAACCCTTATGTATTTAAATTTATTTGATCCTATAGTTTTCTCAACCTTTAAGTGATCTCTTTACACAAAGCTACCTTTAAAAAAAATATTATTGTCTATCAACATTTGAATAAGGATCTAATCCATTATTACTCTTGTGGACAAAATCGTACTTAAAAAAAATAAAGAATCATCTCTATGAATCTGAAAGGACATGATGAGGCATGGACTTTTGTATTGGAATAATGAATAATTCTCTAAGAGAGCATACAACAATGTGATTCAATATGTAAAACTTATAACTTTCAATGTTGTAATGCTTAACAACCTCAGGTAGAAGTGCAACATTGTTTTTGTGTGTTAAAGTGTTCATCCATAACTAGTTCGAATAAGGATTCAAGTAAGACTTATCACTCAATCTAATTTTTATTAAAACAATTCATTGATCATCCATTTGAATGATAATAAAATGATAGTGCCATACATGCCCTCTAATATATTGACACAGAGTTGATGAAGGTATGAATGAACACCTCTCTTATGAAACCTAATTTGCAAAGTGGATTATAATGAGTATCAACCCCAAATTAAGTTATTAAATTGTCAAGCTGTAGTTAAGGATAAGATTACTCATTGAAACAAAAATTTTGGAGAAAAAATCCGCTACTAGGTGGTAATGGTGAATGTGATCTATTAAATAATAAATAATCCATACCATCGTATCTCCTGAAATATCTTTTCACAAATGCCTCCAACATGATAGGTGCTAACAACCAACATTCTAATAATAACATTCAAAGGGAAATATATTATCACGAGGATGGAGCAATCACTGATAAAATATTTAAATGAAGAAAATTGTATGTGACTCACGATAAGCCCTTCTCTAGGAAATTTTATTTTTGGGAAAAATCAACATTGAAATCTGAGCCCTATTTAAAACCAATGAGTTCTTCAAACCACACACCTTCTATCTAGAGTGGTGTATTCATGCGCAAAATAAAAGGCAACACAAGTCTGGACATATAGAATGACATGAAAGAAGTGATTTCTCATTGCATGAAATATAATGCACGGAATGGAGCGATGGATGAATCATGGAGGAGGAAGGTGATCAATCATATGGATCCATTGAATTGAATGCATGCACATTGAGACACCATTAGAGAAATTTTGATGTCAAAAATGATTCTCAAAATAAAAATGTACAAAAAAAATCAACTTTATAAGAAACAATAGGATTCAATATGATGATGTCAAACATGGGCGATGTTTCACCATTTTTGGAGTAAAAAGGTAAAAAGATAAAAAAAATACAAAAATAGAAAAACTACTTTTTCAAATTGTATTTTCAACTTATCTCCCTACCATTTTACTCAAATTTCAAGTGAGAGCACTCATTGAATGCGAAAGTTAATTTTGCATCCAAGGAGAACCCATATAACGTACTTTTGATGCACCCTACTACATAAAAAAAGTGAAGTACATGAAAAAACATTATTGCGATCACCTTTCCTCATGTATTTCAAATTTTTTTGTGTACAATGGTCCAACAAAAGTATGCAAAATGGGTAATCCTTGGATGCAAATTAAATTTTGCATCCAACGAGTGTTCCTTCTCATAATTTGAGTAAAATCATAGGGAGATAACTTCGAAATACATATCGAAAAAGAATTTTTTTATTGTTTCCTACAAAACTTAAGGAGGTAATCTAATCTTATTTTATTATTTCCTCTATTATTATATAATATTCCTAGGAGGCCAATTTTATACCTTAAAAATTCTCTAATGATAGTGTATTGAAATGATCCATCACCCAAAGATTCAGGTAGAGGAATGTTGTAGGCTCTACAACACCAACGATTTGGGCATATTCAAAATTTTGGGTCCCTCAACTGCTTGCCTAGATTCATAAAGGAAATGGAAATGGTTTGCAATTGGTCAATCTTTCCATGGTCCATTATTATCAAACTCCATCAATGTACCTTCTTACTTGATGCATGCCATCTTTACTCTTCCCGACTTACCCAGAAACTTGATCGCACAAATGCATTAGTTTTTATGGGAATACCTTTTTTCATTTTCCTCACCTTGCCATGGTATTCATCCCTTTTAAATTCATTAGGGTTCATGAATTTTTATCTTTCTCTTGAACATTTGAAACCTTAGATGGTTTATTAAAATCCCAAACTTGTTTAAACATTATCTTATTCCCTAGATGCATTGCCACAAGAATTCTATGGCACTTACAGTGCATCATGGTATCATCATGGATTTGTTGGTTCATATTCCTATGAATTCCCTAGGGTTTAAAGGATTTCAATGATATACATATTAATTCCATGACCATCACTGGAATTGAGCAAATTTATCTGCTGGAAGGCTTAATAGATTTGAGGAATTGTTGAATCTTTAAATCTACATTAGTACATTTTATATCATGCCTTGCAAGAAATACACTAATACCATTAATATTCGTAAATCACTCAAAACACCTCTTGTGGATTTAGATAAATCTTTTAATTAACCAGCCTGAATTTGTAATCTCTAATTTATTTCACTTATATGGTCTTCACATTTAAATTTTGTGGTGCATAATCTTATTAACACATTTTTACTATGCATATAGGATAAATAACAAGGAGAATTATGAATCTCAAGAAATGTGTGATGGAACCTCAAAAGATACTCATACGAACAAGGCTTCTATAATGGTGTGTTGGTAAATGGGAAATGTTAACATTGCAAAGGCTTTGTGTATCATCGCACACCAAGCTTTGTGCTTGAATTGGAATACATTGCATTGAAAGTAATTTAAAGGTCCACATTTCAAAGGTCCCTCCCTTAATAATTAATATTTTCTACATGAAGGATTATATTTTGAATCTACCATAGGCAATGAGGAACAACTTATACGATTAGTACACTTTGCGTGAAATCACTACATTGTAAAATCATGATCTATGTCTCATGGAAATGCTATGAAAATATGGCATGATTGAAAAAGATGATGAGGAATGCAGCAAGCACCCATGTGGTATTAAAATAAAATATTAGTGAGGAATGACCTGTTAAGGTTGCATTCTACCATGCAGGAAATGAAAATTGATTCCTATTATTGACTTTGACATCTAGAATCCAATGACAGGTGACAACATGTTTTTATTAAAGCCACTATTGAACAGGACACTTATAATCTGCATGGAAGACAGACCAATAACATAACAAATGTTTAACTAGTAAACATTGTGCATGGCTAAGTCTCATCGCTACCGTCATTTTATAAAGAATATACCTAAGACAAAGTCTATTGTAGGTTGCATTTATAGGTTATATACTTCCTCTTGAAACAACGACTATCACCAATTTTGGAAATGTGATACATCATCCTTTGTTTGTGATGGAATGTTGGAAAATCAAAGAATTCATTTTTATTAATTGGTGGAGAAGAGCTAACTATTCAAGCTTGTGATCAAGGGACTAGAAAGATTGCATTTTCTTTAGAGAATTTACATAAAAGTTGCATCAAAGGTCCGATTATGCTTGGATCAAAATGTACTACTGAATCAAATGATAATCCTTATTTCATTACGTTAGCTTCATGATATGGACTGGTGCGGGTATGGGATGCGTCAATTTTAAATAGGAATATTTTGACTCGTCTTGTAGAGACCGACTCAAAGGAAAGAGTGACTTTCTTGGTTGTATGTGCCTCAAAGAAGGTTAGGAAATCCCCACCAATAGTTTCAGAGGGAAAGTTTCCATTAGATAACTCAGAAACAACATTAACTTCTATTGTGACATAGAGTGAATGCAAGGATACTGAATTTTTTTTATGGTGGGATTGTTGATGATAGAAAACCTAAAAGGATGTCACATATTTCATTGAAAATAAAAAATTAAGATAGGCCTAGGTATCAATGGAAAAGAGGCCATGAAGTTGAAAGGACATAACAGATTGTAATTGGACAATGACTTATCTGACCATTCAAACCATCAACAAAGAACCCTTAAAGTTCTTCTTCGGTTACGATGTGGTTAGAGATGCTAAGAAAATTTGGCCTATGTGACTTGGCTTCAAATCACATGACATCTCCCCATGTCATGTTTCTTACCTACAATAAACTTTAGTGATACAAAATCTAACCATCCTCCCGTCACTGCTATCTGAGCCGCAAAATCACATTCTAGTACCAAAGAGGTGCAACCAGGGATTACAATTTTGACTGAAGTGCGACCATCAACCTAGATTTGAGAGGCTTTTTTATCGACAAGTAACATTCTTATGTTCTAGATTTGCACCTAAGCCATTCATAGGACACAAAGTTACAATTTGGAGCTTAAGCATATGGATAGGAAGTGCAACCTACACCATTATGTGATTATGAGATCTGATCTATTGCTATTATAGGTGATGAATACAAGTCTCATTTTCGATATGCCACTTGCCCCAAACAGTGTTTCTGACTATCTATTCTAAATAAATAATGTGCTTTTTGTGTCATCATTACTCTTATCGATTCCTTTCCCTATCCCTGCATATTTATACCTCTACCTTGAATCACGTCATTCCTTAGTAGATTTTCCTCCTTACGAACATGAACCCGAAACCAATTTAATTTTAACTTCTTCATTATATTGCCTGAAACCACATTTATCGTGCAAAAGTGTAATAGTTTATCCTGATTCAGTTACGAGTCAAATGAGATAGGTCACAAACTTCCTCATTGGAGCTGAGAACCACTTCTCTTACTCGCTAATCACGTAGTCGTTTCCTTCCAATATATATATATATATATATATATATGTATATGTATATGTATATGTATATGTATATGTATATGTATATGTATATGTATATGTATATGTATATATATATATATATATATATATATATATATATATATATATATATATATATATATATATATATATATATATATATATATATATATATATATATATATATATATATATATATATATATATATCTCTGTGTGTGTGTGTGTGTGTGTGTGTGTGTGTGTGTGACTAACAAATTGGATTGTGCTTCCTCCTTTGGTGAATCACAAGCCACATTCCTAAGACATAACTAGAGAATGTGACCTGTGATGTAACTCTTGAATGTGACTATCTGCAAGTCGCAAGTTGCATAATTGAATTGGTTTCACAAATGTGACTTACAATCAAAGCCAATCCTGCAACTTGAAGAGGGGATTGTAGGGTCACAAATTGCATTTTTTTCTTTGAATGCCACTACAAGTACAAATGTGACTGGTTGTAAAATTTATACATACGACTTATCCTTTATTAAAATTGTGATATGTACCATATTTTTGACTTATAGCGGGTGTGTATTTATTTCTATCAAAGTTGAAGTCACACCTCATGCCTTTGGTGGCAATGCAACCTGAAGGTGTGACTAATTTCATTGCAATATAAAGAAATTGTTCCCATAATTGCAAAATTGGTCTCTCCAAGGTCATGAAGTTTCGTCACAGTTTTACAACATAAAACGAGATTTATGACTATACAAAAAATTGTGGTTTTGAGTCACAAGGGCTTCACTCAATGAACCTCAGACATATCACGTGTGTTCATGGCATACTAAAAAATACTCCTAAACTGAATACATATTGGAAAATACCTTTAAAAATCACATTATGTAACCCCCTACCAATACAAACCCAATACACCTTCCCAATTTAAGAAACCCTTACTTTCACTAGAGATTGAAGGTATCCATTTTTCATTAATGTTTTTTATACACCTTTATATTTTTCATTAACTTTGAGCTCCATTTCTTATACATACTAATATAAGGACCCTTTACCCACTATATCCCCCAATACATTATGTCATTTTTTCCTCAATATATATCCCCCAATATCAACCCACATGGTATGGTATTTCTCCCCTAGTGAAGTCCCCATGTGTTCAGTTGGTCGCTTTTGAGGATTTCTTTGAAACATTTATTTATGCACAATGCTTGACAAATAAGTCCTACATTTTCATCTTCGCCTAATTTGTGATGGTGATAATTTAAATGAGAAATTACTAGTAGATACACTTAAGGTAATTAATGAGGATGATGGAGAGAAATTTTTTGAATTGGCTAGAGAATATAATAACATCGCTCACTTGAGTCAATTGGAAGAATTACATTTCTCCATGCAAAGAAAATTTAAAATTTATTGAATAGTAAGATGATGATGGTGGGAAAGGAAGAACCCTCTTCCCGAGTGGCAATGTGGTCATCCCAAATAGTTTCAGAAAGTGAGAATCTTATCGTAAAATTGCATGCCTCTTGGAATTGCAGGAAAGTGAGTTGGACTCAGTGATTGTTCTATGGATGATGCCTCCATTAGTTTAAGTTCTAAATACATGACTTAGGTAAATGGGAATGGCTCCGAAAATATGAGAACAATATCCCTTACAATGTGAATTGCAAGAATGATTTGTATGAAACCTAAACTAAAATGAAATCACAACTATTAGTGTTTAAACAAAAGATAAAGGTTGGTAGTTCTTTTGGGATATGCTATGAACATTTTTTAGGCCTAGGAAAAACCCTACAAAGATCACTTGCTCTGACAACACTGTTGGAAGAGGGGACTATACAAGGGTCTAATTAATCTCTTTCTTTCTATTATTTTTTTGTGTCTCAATGTATTATTTGTACGAAAACATATATCACCATTGTAACATTCATATAGGATGAAGGACGAGAATTTCGACCTATGTGACAAAAGCTAGGGTTTCTCACTAGAGATTGCATAACTAGGGTTTCCATTAGCAGGTGACATGGCTCCTCACAAGGTTCAAGAACCTTTTTTTAAGCTCAAAGGAATGGAATAAAACATATTTACATGCAAAAGAGGGATAATAACAAGAAAATAGAATTTTAACACCTAGCTCGTCAGCCTATACAAGTATCCCTTTCATTGCAACAAGATTGGTAACAAATATTTTAGGGTTTCCAAGAACCCTTTGCACTCTCCTCATGTCTTCTCTTCTATCATAATGTAAATATTCTAATCATGATTCCCACAACTATGTTAAGATTGATTTGAGCATGTAACAACCTTTAGAAAGTAGATAGTCATATGGAAGGACAAGAGTCATGACGGTAGGTGAATGACCTCAAAATATTAATAATCACCTCACCTCTATAAGTATACCCTCACACCTCATTTGAAGGGCACTTTAGTGCTTTAGAATGTACTAGTAGTAGATAGTTGATTTGTACATGAGAGCTAGAGTCACACATCTCTTGGTAGCTAGTAGGGTACATTGTAGTAAGGGTCATATTTTGCATTAGATAATGGTATGAGAAACCCATGTTCCAATGTTGGGTTTCATTGGATCGCATAAAATGTACTTGTATTGCAACAACAATAATAAGAATTTATTTTCTCCCAGTGTGGATTCTCATGCATCTATGTGGTAGTTTTACTTGCTTTCATGTATTTCCATCATGTATGTATATGTTCTTTCATGTGGGGCCATCTGTTAATGAGCTCATCTTAGCTTATGGATTTCATGTTTTCTTTGAATATGTGCTTATTTATTATATTCTTGGTATGTTCTTGTTCATGTATGTTTGATTTGGTTTTAGCTCACTAATCCTTGTTGGTGGGACATCCAACACCATCAACAATTTTTTGGTGCCAGAAGGAGGGACATATGACATTCTAAACATGTGGAGGCTTTATCTTAACATCATATATTTAAATGAATCATAGGTTATTTTTTCTAAAAGAATTAATCTTTCAATGTCCATGGAAATAATTTATCACTCGTCTGAGTTGAAGTTTAATGACGAGGGTCGAACAACGATATTTGACATATGTGTCAAGTTCTTCCTTAAACATAGTTACAGATCAAACGAGAAAGTGAACTCGTACCCATTTTTTTGAGGTAGCAAAAAATCACCTGATTTTGAAAAGTGGTGATGCAAGAATAATTTTTTTTTGAGCATACTCTTGGCACTTCAAATTTTCTTATGTATAAACTATGAACATTTTTTTTTCATGTTAGTGATTTTCAAAAGTGTTGATGCAACGTCAACCCTTTTTTTTCAGAGGGTTGATTTTTGACACTTTAATTTTTTTTTATGTAGCAAGTATGAACACCTTTTTTAAATGTTAGTGATTTTCATCTTGATTTTGAAAAGAGTTGATGCAGCATCAACCCTTTTTGTTTAGAGGGCTTATCTTTTACACTTTCAATTTTCTAATGTTTTAAGCATGGATAATTTTTTTAAATGTTTGTGATTTTCATGTTCGTAATAAAACATAAAAACAAAATTAAAAAACATGTCAAAAAACTCAAATAATATATATATATATATATATATATATATATATATATATATATATAAACTAAAAAAAACCCATAAAAATGTAAAAATAAAACAAAATTCAATTGTAAAAATAAAAAAATTAAACAAAAAATAAATAAACAAATAAAAATATTAAAAAATAAATTAAAAAAGGAAAATATTTCCAAAAAAACATAAAATTTAAAGAATAAACTTGAATATTAATAAAAAAATTACATCCATAACGACTTTCTTGAGTTAAAAAAATAAAATACAACCACATAATAATAATAATAATAATAAATTCCTTGGATTGATAGTGAATGTGTGCACTATCAAGGCACTTTATGTGATAGGTCACTGGTTCAAATCCTCGGTGGGTGCTTCCCTACCCCAAAAAAAAAAATTCTAAAAAAAAAAAAAAATTGAAAAAAAAAATTAAATATTTAAATTAAAAAAAATTATATTAAAAAAGGGTTAAATTAAAAGACTAAAAAAAATAACAATTATAAAATTAAAAATTAAAAAATTGAAATAAAAAAAATGAAAAATAAAATTAAAAAAATAAATATATTTGAAATAGAAAAAAAAGTAAATAAATAAATCAAAACCAGAAAAGATTAAAAATTAAAAATTAAAAATTAAAAATTAAAAATTAAAAAAGTAAAAAAAATAAAAATAAAAAATAAAATAAAAATTTGAAAAAAAAAAAAACGAAAAATTGAAAAACAAAAAAATAAAAAAAAAGGTTAAAAAAAGATATTAAAAAAAACAATTAATAAAAATAAATAAATAAATAAAAATTCCGCTAGCCCCCGGGCGGGGTTGGCCATGTGAGTGGGCGGGGAGGTAGCTGCACGTAGCCCGCCTCCCCCCATGCCGGCGACCAACCCCGCACGGGGGGGGCGAAATTTTTTTATTTTTTATTTTATATTAATTGTTATTTAAATTATTATTATTATAATTATTATTTTCATTGTTTTTTAAATCAAGTTTAATTTCTAATTTAGTTTTAATCGTTTTTTAATTAAATTTTACAGTTTTTTTATTTTAATTGTTTCAATTTTTATTTTTTTAGTTGTTTTGTTTTGATTTTTTTTAATTATTCTTTTTTTAATTTTTTTTCCTTAATTCATTTTAATTTTTTTAGATATCTAATTTTTTTAATTCATTTTAATTTTTATTTTATTTTTGTTGACTAGCAAAATCAGTGATGGCGGTGGTATCGTACTCGCGTTACACGGGGTCGAATCCCATCGGTTACCACTATAACCTCTAGGAGTAACCACCCAGCCCGCAAGAACGGTGCTCGGGTAACACGAGACTCGAACTGATGACCTGAACAATGGCACGAATGACTTAACAGATCATCCGCTAGCCACGAGACGAAACCTCTGTGGGCCATTTAGTTTAATTTATTTAGTTATGTGTTTTTTTTTAAATGTTTTGAATTTAGGCTTCTGTGATCCATATCAATTTTTGAGAAGATTCTTCGGCGAAAATCACATCGAGATACTTTTGTCAGAAGTATCTCTATGTGATTTTCGCCGAAGAATTTTCTCAAAAAATGTTTTGTAATCTAAAAAAAATGTTTTTTATTTAAAAAATGATTTTTATTTAAAAAAAATGATTTTTATTTAAAAAAATGTTTTTCTTTTTATTTTGTTAAATTATGTTTTTTTTCTTATTTTATTATATATATATATATATATATATATATATATATATATATATATATATATATATATATATATATATATATATATATATATATATATATAGCTTTATTTTTTATAGTCATAAGTTGATTTTATGTTATTTTTTACATTTTTTTTAATGTCTTTTTGTCCTGTTTTTTGATAGTTGATTTTTTTCATGTTTTTAGGTTTTTTTTTTGCTTTATTTCTTGTTATTGTTGGTTTTTTTTTTTTTTCCTTTTTCTGTTTTTGAATTTTTGTTGTTTCTGTATTGTTTTTTGTGTTCTTTTTACTGTTTTTAATTTTTTATAATATTTTAATTTTGTTTTTTCTTTTGTATTATTTTTTGTGTTTTTTTATTGTTTTTTTTCAATATTTGAATTTTTGTTTTCTTTTTTATTATGTTGTGTTTTTTTACTGTTTTTATTTTGTTTGAATATTTAAAATTTTCTTTCTTTTTATTATTTTTTTTGTGTTTTTTTAATTGTTTTTTCATTTTATCAATATTTAAAAAAAATGTCTTTTGTATATTTTTTTGTGTGTTTTTTATTATTTTTTTTTTCAGTATCTGAATTTTTGTTTTCTTTTGTATTTCTCATTTTTATTTCTTTATACATTTTGTTTTTTGTTTTTTATCTTCATTTTTTTCTACAGGGTCTGTGTCGATGCTCGTCTAACAACCCGATGCCCGTCTAACAACCCGATGCCATTCTGGAAAATTTGATAGTTTATTTTAAAAATTTTGTTATAGTGAATGGAGTCTGCACCCACAATGTATCAATTTCATGATTGGTTTTTAAGTTTTCATTACAATGGGTTGAGTTCACCTACACTGCGTGTCAATTTGATGGTTGATTTATAATTTTTTTGTAATGTATACAGTTGTTTTAGGCTAAGATTTTTTTTTTGGTAGGTAATCGTCCACGGGGGATTTGAACCAGTGACCTATCACAAGGAGTGCCTTAATAGTGCAGCCATTCACCGTCAATCCAAAGTCCCATGGGCTACTTAGGCTAAGATTTTAAAATCGCTATATATTTTGCATTTAAGAAATAAATTACTCGAGTGTTCATTTTTAAAGTTTTTTGTCATAAAAAAATTTCATAATGTCATGCTTGAAATCTTTTGAAAACTTGAGATTTTTTTTCTAGTCATAATCTTTGGTTTTAATTGCATGGTTGAAAAATTGTCAAGACTTTAATGTTTTTCTAAGCCATGATATTTTATCTTTAATGCTATGGTCGAAAACAATTACAATTTCAAGGTTTCTTAGAGTCAAAATATTTTATCTTTAACAATATGGATGAAAATAGTTGAAATTATCAGGATTCGAGACATGATATTTTATCTTTAACATCATGTTCGAGGATTGTTGGAATTTTATAGTTTTTCAAAGTCTGGATATTTTATCTTTAACTCCATTTCTAAAAAATGTCAAAATTGTAACCCGATTTTCTTTTATTTATTATTCCAGAATAAACAATTTCTTTTTAATGGTGTTTTTTGCATCCATTTTTCAAAAAAAAAAAAATTTTAACTTCCATTTTAAAAAAAAAGTTGAAAATTTACCCTAAGAAAAAACATCGTTCTGGAATAAAGAATTTTCATTTTTGGGTTGTTTTTTCATGTTTTTTTGGGGTTTTTGGGCTCGAGTACCTGTTTTGAGGTAATATTTCTTGTTTCATCCATAACTGTGTTCTTACTGTCACTCTAATGAAATACATTGTAAATATGCTATTGGCAGGTTATTTATCATCACGCTTGAAGGTTTTCTCAAGCAATGGTACCATCTGTTACAAACTACTTCTATCCTTTCGCTCGAGCAACTCATTAGTGAGCTTTGTCAAGCCTTTAATAGGTACGATTTTGAATATGTATTTAAAATGATAAATCATCTTGGCTTGAAGCCTAAAGAATCATTAGAGGATTTTGCTAGTAGGTTTGTTCATCTTTGTTGTGAATTTCCTGAAAAGGATGTATGTTGGATGTATTTGAGTGATAATTTTGAAAGTTTGGTTTATGTTTCTTTGTAAGATTTTCAATATAAAACAAATCATGATTCAGATGATCATCATGATAATATGCAAGTGACAAATTGGCCATATATTATCCCTAACCTTGTCTTGCCAATTTCTGTGAGTCGAGAAAGGTCTCAAACCTCCAAGGAGGAAATTACCGCCTATGATATTTTTCATTCTCCTTCATCTTCATTACCTAATGAAATATTTTTCATTAATAATTTAGGTGATGGAGATTGCTTACAATGAGTTGAACCAATTTTTCCTATTTCTGAAGCACTCATATCCCCTGGTGAAATTGGACAGCTTCAAAACCAATTTTATGAAACACCTCACCTTGTTGATGAGACCCAACTTTAACTCATGACACATATTCTAGAATCTACTCCTGAATCTCTTCATGACATGATCTCTAATAGGCTTGTTTGAAATGGTGTAGGTCCTATCTCAGATAATAATAAAGATGCAATGAACTCCACATAACATAACATGCATGCAAATATCTTGATTTCTCAAGATGAAATTAATGTGTAGGGTTTAAGTTCTGAACTAAACTTGGTTGAAATTGATACCTCTTCACCTGATTATTTTCATCCATTGCACCCTAATTTATTTGATGAATTTGCTACACCAATGGTTCCTTCAAACAATTTTTATCTCCATCTTTCTGGTTTAGGTTGCAATTAGGTACTTAATAGTATTGTCTGACAACTAATTGATGAAGATATGGAATCCCTTTTTCATGACCTTTTCAATCTTCAATATTTGATAAGTGAACAAGAAGATTCAACATCTCAAAAAAGTCATAAAATCTCGATGTTTGATTCATCATCATTCTTAATCTTTCAAGAGTATCATGTGCCAAATTCCTGATTTAATGAAATCAATGACTTCAAGGACTATCACTCAAGCAATAATTTTTTCACTGATACTGTTGATGATAGTTTTGCATGCTCACTTTTTGACCTCACCAAGCCACCAGGATTTGATGATAAACCTTTTCAGGATTCAAAGCCTCATCAATAAGTTGAGTAACTTCAACTTCCGCTAATGGTTATGTCAAGTTCTCATGATCATTATGAGATCCCTAAATTAGGTCAAATTAGGGTTTCCTTTCATGATTCCTGTCTCATCAATATCTCACCAGATGAGGGCTTATCTTTTAGATATTCTAAAATGCATCAATATTTTTACAATAATTCGTTTCCTAAAGAGAGTACACTAGCCCTTGTTTGAAGTTATTCTAATTATCGTTTAGTTGGTGTAGATTGTGATCAAGTACAACTGGTTGTTGGATCATAGTTCACTATTTGTGAGGGAAAAAATCACCTGAGTCCATTTTTTGACGAGACTCGTCTGGTTGATTCATCTCCATATCCAAAATAAAGAAAATCTAATCTTTTGTATTACCAACCTATCAGTGTTCAAATATCTAATCAAAGTAATGATATATTCAATGATGATTTTGATGACATAGATGATGATGATCATGTGTGTTCATATTTTGATCTTATGAAACCAATATTATTTGATGACCTCCCATTTCGGGCTCAAAGGTTCATAAGGAAGTTGAGGCACTTTGTCTCTCACCGATGATTATGTCAGGCTCTCACGCCCCTCAAAAAAATCCATGAACAAGCTTAAATTAGGGTTTTCATTCTACAATCCTCTAGTATCTTAGTTACACCTGATGGATGTCCGTATTTGGAGAATTGTGAGGGTTATCCACTTGATTATCTTATGCTAATGATCATGAAAGAAGAGATTAATAAAACTAAGGGTAAAGCATTAAGAAAGGCTTCTTCTATAGAGAGGAGATGCAAGTGACTTTGTTGGGGTACTAAATAGGCTTGCTAGAAGCAAATAACAATTTTAGGTCAAGATCCATCATGCCCCCTAGCGCATTCTATGATGTAAGAAATGAAAATCGATTCATATTATTTGCTTTGACACCTAGAATGCCATGCAAATGTGAAAACACGTCTTTACTAAAGATGTTATTGAATGGGACAACTGTAATCTATGTCGAAGACATACCAAGAACATAATGGCCTTTTTTTAGTGACAATGGTGCGAGCATTACAAGTTTTCATGTCAAATTATTTTGTTCAAAACCATTGTTTCATGCCTAAGTCTCATCACTACCATCATTAGCTAAATGATATACAAGATACAAAATCTATCACAAGTCACACTTATAGGTTTTAGATTGCTCCTTGAAACAATGAATATCACCAATTTTGTAAATGTGATACATCATCCTTTTTTTGTGATGTAATTGTTATAAAATCAAAGAAACAGTTGTTATTAGTTGGTGGAGAAGAGCCAATTATTTGAGCATGGGATCTATGGACTAGAAAAATTACATCCTATTTAGAGAATGTACACAAAAGTGGCATCAAAGGTCTCATTTTTCTTGGATAAAATAGTACTAATGAATCAAATGATAATCCTTATTTCATTGCATCACCTTCATCATATGAAATGGTGCAAGTCTGGGATGTATGAATGTTAAATACGGATATTCTGACTCATCTTTTAGAGACCAACACAATGGAAAGAGTGACTTTCCTAGATGGATGTGCCCCAAATAGGGTTAGAAAATCCCTGCCAATAGTTTCAAAGGGAATGGTGGCATCAGATAACCAAGAAACGACATTAACTTCTACTGTGACATTATACTGGAAGCAAGGATAATGCATTTTTATGTTGGTGGGATTGTTGATGATAGTATATCTAAAAGGATGTCATATATTACATTGAAAAGAAAAAGTCAGGAATGGCCTAGGTATCAACAAAGAAAAGGGCATGAATTTGAAAGGAATTAATAAATTGAAATGGGAAAATGACTTGTCTCACAATTCAAATCCATAAGAAAATAACCCTTAAAGTTCTTCTTCAAGTCCAATGTTGTGAAATATGCTCAAAAAATGCAATCTATGTGACTTGGTTTGAAATCATATGACCTCTTCCCAAGTCAAAGTTATTTCCTATGACCAACTTTATTGATGAAAAATGTGACCATCATCCCTTGACTTCTATCTAAATTGCATTATAAAACCATAGAGGTGAAACTAGGGACTGTGATTTTCATTGAAGTGTAACCGCATGACCTATTTTTGAGATGCTTTATCCTACACAACTCACATTCCTATGTGCCGCATTTATGACTAAACCATTCTTAGGTCACAAAGTGACAATTTAGAGCTTTAGCTGGGCACTGGGTTTTATGTGAGTGGGATCAGCTAGCCATGCTTCATAATTGGAGAAGTGAGTGCCGTGAAAGTACATCCCACTTAGCCAAATCAAGATGATGGCTAGTTGACCAAAATGAGTGCTAAAGACATTGCAAGAAATCTCTTCCAAATTATTAGTATGGCTATCAAAATCATGAGGATCAACATGTAAGTTCCGGATCCATGTGGTAGTATCAAGGCCTTTAGCTAGCGTCCTATAGCTAGGAAGTGTGACATAAAAAATAATGCAATTATGTGACATGATCTAACTTCATTACAGGTGATGAGTACAAATCACATTCTCAATCTGTGACTTTCCCGAAATAGTGATTCTGATAGTTAGTTCTAAAGAAATAACACATTTTTTTCATCATCATTATTCTTGTTGGTTCCTTGCCCCATCCATGCATATTTATACCTCTACTTTAAATCATCTCATTCCTCAGAAACTTTCCCTCATTACAAACATCAACCGAAACCAATTTCATTTTAAATCCTTCATTATATTACCTGAAATCACATTTATGATGGGAATGCACAACATTTCCTCGTGTTTTATTTATGGGTCAAATGACATAGGTTGCAAAATTTCTCATTGTATTGAAGAACCACTTCTCATACTAACTAATCATGCACCTTTCACCTTCCAATATATATGTGTGTGTGTGTGTGTGTGACTAAAAGATTGGATTGGCCTTCCTCCTTTGGTGAATAATAAACTGCATTCATAATACAGAACAAGAGAATGCGACCTATTATGTAACTTTGGAGTGCAACTATCTATAGGTCAGAAGTCACATAGTGGAAGTGGTTTCAAAGATGCAACTTACACTGAAATCTAATCTTGTGTCCTAAGGAAGGGTTTGTGGGTTTGAAAGTCGCAAGTTCTACTTGTACAAATGTTATTATCTCCCAAATTTATACATACAACTTATCCTATATTCAAATTGTGATATGCACCATATTTTTGAAATACAATGGGTTTGGCTTGCTTTCTCACAAAGGTGAAGTTGCACCTCAAGCCTCTAGTAGTGATGCAACCTGAAGGTGCAACTAATGTCATTGCGATCAAAATAAATTGTTCTCATAATTTCCAAATTGGTCTCTCGAGGATTGTAAGGTTTCATCACAATTGTGTAACATAAAACAATATTTATGATTATACACATGGCATTATTGAGTTGGTCGCTTGTGAGGAGTTATTTGGCACATTTCTCTATGCACAGTGCTTGATAAAGAAGCCCTAAATTATAATCTTCACCTCATTTGTCATGGTGATAATTCGAATGAGAAATTCCTAGCAAATATGCCTAAGGTAATGAATTAGGAAGATGTAGCAACATTTGTTGAATTGGACAGAAAATTTGATAAGATGACTCACACAGGTGATTGGGAAGCATTACCTTCCTACATGCAAAGAACATTTAAAAATGGTTGAATAGTAGGATGATGATGGTGGAAAAATAAGGATCATCTTCCTAATGAGCAATGTGGTCATCCCAAAAGGTTCAGGAAAGTGAGAATCTTACGGTAAATTACATGCCTCTTAGAATTGCAATACAATGAAGCTATATTCAAACAATTGTTCTATGTATGATGCTTCCATTATTTTAAGAGATAAAAACACGACTCAGGACAAATGGAATGGCTCTGAAAATATGAGAACAAGATCCCTTACGATGTGAATTGAAAGACTAATTTAAAGGATGCCTAAACCAAAATGAAAGCACCAATATTAGTGTTTGAACAAAAAATAGATGTTGATAATTTTATCGGGATCTACTGTGAAAAATTTTTAAGCTTAGGAAAAGCCCTACAAAGGCAATTTTCTCTGGCAACACCATTTTGCAAGAGGGGATTACACATGGGTCCAATTAATGTCTTTATTTCAGTCAATTGTTTATGTTTTAATTTGTTCTTCTTATGCAAAAATCTATAACCATTGTCATTTTCCTAGAGAATGAAGGGCGATAATGTTGACCTATGTGAAGGAGGCTAGGGTTTCTCACTAGAGATTGCATAACTAGGGTTTCCATTAGCAGGCAAGATGGCTCCTTGCAAGCTTCAATAACCTTTCAACAAGATCGAAGGCATGACGTCAAAGACTATTGGATGCAAAATAGGGACAATATAAAGGAAGTAGACATTTAACACCTAGTTCATTAGCTTACACAAGTCTCCATATCATTACAACAAGATTGGTGAAAACAATTTTAGAGTTTCCAAGAACACTCTAGACTCTCCTCCTGTATTCTCTATTATCATAATGTAAATACTTCTCATCATGATATGAACAACTATTCTGAGATTGATTTGAGCATGTAACTATGATTAGAAAGTAGAGAGTCATATGGAAGGAAATGAGTCATGAGGGTAGGTGAATGACTAGAAATGGTGAATAATCACCTCACCTCTATAAATATACCCTCATGCATCATTTGAAGGGGATTAGAACACTTGAGAAGGGGCTAGTAGTAGATAGTTGATTTGTGCTTTAGAACTACAAGAACTCAACTCTTGGTAGCTAGTAGTGTGTGTTATAGTGAGGTTAGGATTTTTCATTGGATAATGGTATGATCAACCCATGTTGCACGTTTGACTTTTGATTGATTTCAAAACAAGTACTTGTATTTGTAGGAAATTATTAAGAAGTTATTTTCTCCTAATATGGATTGACATGCATCTATGTGATGGTTGTACTGGCTTTTTGTATTTCCATCATGTTTGTATGTTTCCTTTCATGTAGGAATTTGTTAATGCACTGATTCTTAGCTTAAGGATTTCATGTCTACTTTGAATCTACGATTATTTATTCTATGCTATGCTAGTGACTTATTGTGAACTAATTCACAATTAACCTCTGGTATGTTCTTGGTCATGTATGTCTGAGTTGGTTTTAACTCACTCATCCTTCTTGTGACATGCTTCTTCTTGTTGTTGATATTACATTCTTGTGTCTCTTTCTATAGTTTTTTAATATTGGGTTGACCTTGTTCCCATTTTCTGGGCACCTCTTTCTTGCCCTCACTGTGACATATTTTCATTTGATAGCCAAGAGAGAAACACCCATTGTGGCATATGGGCCTACATACAATATGGGGCTCCTATCCAAGACGGTGTGATGCCTAATTGGGACTTCACATCAGGGAGACCATGTAGTTGTTGGAAAAACATGAAACATCATCAACAATTAAACAAAAGATCCATCACCCATACATCTAGGAAGAGCATAGCTGACAATGTATTGAAACAGAGGAGAGAACCACATTATTAATTAAATAAAAGTTATATTAAATTGTAACATCCAAGATGATGATACTAATGGAATCTCATCTCTCCATATCAAATATTAGATGAATAATATTAACTTCATAATAAATCTCATTGAACAAAAAATAAAAAATTTGTAAGCCCTCTTCCAAAATAGATACTCCTGTTGACATAAAAAAAAATATGCAAACTCTGTTATGAAATAAATACACCTATTGAAGTATATTTATTAAAACCCAACATACCATGCACCAACCAACCAAAAAAATATTTATTGCATATCCATTGATAAATATTACAATGTGTTAGATAATCGTTCACATTTCATGAAACATATGTCAGTTCACTAGATTGGCTAAGCGTTGTGCCTTATAAGTACGTTGGGCTTCATAGTGAACAAGTGTTGCATGCAACAACTAGTCTGTACCAGTTATGTTGTCTCTATGAAGTAACATCGATCATGTAATGTTTTTTCTTTGAAACTAGTGCCCCTTATGTAGCTGGTCATGTGAGGTCAGGATAGTTATATTATCTCTCATGATAATTGATTAAGAAAAAGAACGAACTTACTTGTGTGAAAATTACCAGTTTACTTGTGTCAAAATGAAATGGTTGTTGCAAGCCAAGGCCATTATTTCCCTTGAAACGCAGAACATTGATTTCGAACAATTTGATCTGAAAGCTATGGATCAATAACTACATAAATATGTAAGATACATTTATTAGAAAATGATAAATAATCAATTAACTCCTTATTCAATAACTTTTATTATGCCTCTACAACCTATAACATACACTCAACCCTTAAAGCTTTTTTGAAGAGCATACACAACTTCCATGCTCAAATCCTCAATTTTAAGTTGTGTCAAATATTTTATCCAGACTTATCTAAAAATATGGTGTCATACGCCATTAAAATATGTTTAAGGCACATTTTATTTTTTTAAATTTTAAATAATTATTATTGGTATGACAAGCCACTAAACCTTTTGCAGTCCTGTAAAATCTTAAGCGGATAGTCTTATAAATATGCACATACTTGTTTGAAATACCTAATTTTTGGATAAAATAAGATTAAAAAATATAATACACATTAGTAAATAAGTAACTTCCAATGCACCAGGTGCGGAAATATTAAAAATTCAACAAATTCGTGCCCGTCGTATTCAAAGAAACAACAAGATATGTTTGAGATGTTTTTAGATTCAGAAGTCAAGAGTCAAAATGAGACTTTTTTGTTAACATACATAAGAGAATATGTTGATGACAACATTCTTCCCTTGATTTCAAATGTCAAGACAACCAATGAGGCTTGGGATACCCTTGAGAGAAATTTTGATGTAAGGGGGAGCATTGAAGATGAAGATGAAGACGGATCTACAACAACAGATCTACGTCGAGATGAAAGTTTTGTTCAATCCCACTATGCACAACTGCAAGTGGATGATGATTTGGTAAATCCTGCAACAAAGCTTGCTGATGAAATCTGATAAATCCAGCAACAGAGCTTGTTGATGACAATTTGGTGTATCCAACAACAGATCTTGCTGATGACACTAAAATTTCCATTGGAGCAGTCAATGTTTTCGTGGATCCAACAATTAAGATTTCTGATGTAAATTTTGATGAAGAATTGTTTGCTAATGATGAATGGTTCCAGGTGATGCAACAAAAACATCATATCAACATGATGTTATTTGGTGAAGCAAACCCACTTGAATGTGGAAACTAAGTGGAAGACAATATGTTTGTAGCAACACATGTTAGTACAGAAGTGGAAGAGACAAAGACAAAGGTAGAGATAAAGTTAGAGGAAAACAAGGAAGCCCACAAAGAGAAAAAAGAAATAGAAAAGGAGGTAGAGAAAGAAATGCAACAGGAGAAATATCTCATATTATAACAGAAGGAACAGAACCAATGAGGTTCTCCAAATATCTTTAATTCTAATGTTGATTTTCAGTGTGCAAGTACACATAACAATTATGAAGAAGAGTTAAATTTCCTTGAAGCATGGCTTGCAAAACCATGCCTTGAGAAGTCTGTAGAGAAGTTAAAGAAATGAACGTTGAAGATAGCTTGGATGATGAACAAACTAATGAAATTGTTAGGTAATAGAATCTTGAAGAGATGAAATTGCATTTTAGCCTTATGTTGCAGCAAATTGATGATGAAAAGTGCACTACAGAAGATAATATGTGGTAGAAGCCAACATAAAATATTTTTTTGAAGAAGTCCAGGACTTGCTTAAACAACTTGGAATTATAATATAACTGCACCAACAAATGAAGAAAATTAAATTTGAATCCAATTTAGAGGCAATAGAATCTGGAAAAAAGAAGAAAATTTGAAGTCAATTTTTAAATTGTAAGCCTAACTGAGACATAGACCAACAGGTATCTTAATTGAATTCTTATGTGGTTGTAATTAAGTGGGAGTGTTGGAGAATCCAATTCCAACCACCTATTAGGTGTCAAAACCATCCCTCGAAGTGTCTTAGTTTAGTTTCACTTAGTCCAGTTTAAGTCGAGTTTCACTTGAGTCATTTATTATTGATGTTTCTAATGTAATATTATTTAATTGATTTGTAATACTAAGAAGAGTAGTCCTTTTCTCCATCATATTTTTCTCTTCAGGTTTTGTCAATCAATATGTAAATCCTTAATTACATTATGAAAATTTGTGTCATGCATTTTTAACACACAATAAATTGGTTGGTTTGTTGTGAATAGTTAGTGAAAGTAAAACCATGGCTAGTTGGTGCGATTTTTTAGCTCCCACATACTCTAAGTAGATACCTTCAACCATATGTCCGAACAAGACTTTCCAGCTTTTGCTTGCAGCTTTGGGCTTCCTCCTTATTTGAAAACAAAATGAATCTTTAAAAAATGGTAGTGGAGAATAAACAACCTGTTGCCTTGGTTCATTTCTCTCAATATAGTTGGGTTAAATCATCATCTTTATCAAGTTTCACAAAAAAATATAGTAAGTCATGCAAACTGCACTTGGAATGGAAATTACATCCACATTAAACATCCATGCAAAGCCAGAGAAGTGGAATACAAAATTTGATTATCTCATATGTAGTGTATCATATTGGTTTCATAATATGTAAGACCACATAACAAGTATAGGTAATGTATAGAAAGAGATACCCTATGTAATCTATAGCTACAACAGTGTAAATATGGTTAACCCCTTACATACGTTTATTGGATACCTTAGGACAAGAAGGGTGAAGAAGACTCTTGCCTAGAAAATTTGAGAAACACGAGTACACCATTGATAAACCTTGTATGGAAAGACCCGTCGACATCAATTAATATGGTTGATATGGCTGCATTGTATGGATGCATTGCTTGCACACTTGGGTTGTGTGCAAGGCATATGCATATGCATTCTATTAAGAAGGAAACATTGTTTTATTTTGAATTTAATAATAGTTAGAATAAAATATAAAATAAATAATAAATTAAATTAAATTAAAAAGTTAGCCTTGCATGCATGCCATGTGTCTATGTTTGGGATGATCAAAAGAAATTACCACAATCCTCCCCTATTCCAATCTTTTACTGCGTCAACCCACCACTACTTTAACAAGTTCCAATTGAGTTAAATGCTCAAGGGAAAGAATTTTTTAAGCAGGTTTATATAGGAGCACCCATTCCATTAATTTCATGGAAGACGTCACGAGTTATTTGATAGGAATGAAGTGCTTAACCTTGTTTTTGTGATGCAAATAGAGATTTATAATTTCATGGCAAACATGAAAAGTGATTTGATATGAAGTAAAAAAACATCAGTTTGCCCTCACTTTGTTATAGATCCTATAGTTGTGCACTTCATTATGTTTCTTCATAAATGCACATCTTTTAAAATCTCATTCCAATAAGTATTTTATTAGTTGGTTATTTTAGTATCTTTCCTTTAGTCTAATAGGGTTGCAAAGGTGTGGTACAAAGGATCTTCACTTCATAAATACACATGCTCAAACCTTCAAAGTTTTTCTTATTTAGGTATGCAAAATATACCGACAAGATGTTATATGAAATGAGTTCTTAAAAATTATTTAGCACTCTTTACCTCATTTTTCTACATTTTCTGATGAACTAAGTGAAATACTTTGTTAAAACTTGCAAAATCTTGTTGTTTCATGGTAGCATTCCTTCTAAAGGAATGCAAGTTAAGATAGTGATAGAGAGACATTGATCAATTTGAATTTTATCAAATGAAAATGCATATAGAGAGATGCGAGCTATCAAAGGTAAAACTTCAAATGCAAATAGAGAGGCACAAATGGTCAAAGGAAAAGTCAAGGAATGAAGCATGTAATGAACCTAATGTCAATCCTGAATCTATAATTTTGGTCACTCCATTTAAGGGTTCACGTATGGCATCTACCTCTCATCCATATTTATATGAATCAATTTCATCTAAATGTCCTACAAAGTTGAGAAGAGTTAGTAAAAGTGATGCGAGTAGTACTCTAATTTTGAAGGTTGAAGAAGGTTGAAGAAAAAGTAATTGATGAAGCTGGAAAGGTCATACACTACTAGTGGACTATTTTATTTTTGTTTAACTGTAGTGAGTATGATTTGTATAATCATCTAGTCTTTTTTTCTTGCAAATTCATCCTATTCGTACTTCGATTTAAAAGAATATAAAAAAAAGGACTTGAAATTTGTGTAACTATATCTCACTTCTTGTCTAGTATTGTGTGTAATTTTTTTCAGGAAAAAGAGAATGCAAAGGAGATGGAACATACAGGGGAAAATGTATAGGAACTAAAACTTATGGTGGAAAATACGCTTCATAAGAAGTCATATCTCTTTAATTCTAAAGAACCTAAAGAGGACTAAGGTTTGTAAATGAAAACTTGATGATTTCACATGTGGTGGTAGAATATTGAAAACAATATGGTTTTAATTTATGACATTACACAATGTGGTTTAAAGTAGGTGAGGCTAAATGAAAAAATGCACTATTTTGAGAAATTTGATAAAGATATTCTTTTGAAAATTTTGAAGTACATATACAAGAAGCTCATAGATCAAACCAAGAAGGATGTTGTAAGTACCATGTTCTAGCTTAATTGTTATCATTTTCTTTTTTGGTAGATTTTGATATATATAGGACTTTGTTGGATGATATGCTCTACATCTCCTATATGTTACTGCCCTGGCCCTTATGACTGTACGAAACCCATAGTTTGAGTTTATGAATTTTCTCTAGTAACAACCATAGCAGTCATAGAGGTAAAATGCAATGTCAGAAAAATTGTGGGAATTTGTTGCAGTAAATGGAGGTCTATCAAAGAGAATTATATCATGCCTATTGAGCAACTCCTTTAAATTATTCGTATTGATCAACTCCAAATTGTTCCTATTGAGGAACTCAAGAACTTCTCCATAGTTGGAGAGGAGATGACTAAGATGGTGGAGACGAAGCGCAAGAATAAGAGATCTTTTTGAAATTCTAGAGAGGGCCTTTTCAAATTCATAGAAAGCCCCACAATGAAAGTTGTAATAGGCATGCACAATATATTCATGCAGCTTTCCATGAAGCAATGGGCTGCCAACTAACATAAGTTGGAAGATACGTTAAAAAAAGACTGCATAAAATGCACAAAGGCCTAATAAAATACTTTGGATAACAATTATTTTTGATAAAACAACAAATATCAAAACAGACTAGCAATAAAACTTTGGATAAAAGGTTTTAGCCAAAAATAAGACATTGTATAAATACTTTAATTTGAACCTAAAAATTTGGATTAAAAAATTAAACCAACAATCAAACCTCAAATCTTATTACCGAATAAAATAATTTTAGTTCTTATTACCCAATCAAATATTTTTTTGTTAATGAAACATAATAAATTTTCGCAAGCTCATACATCGTGTACTATATGGTTTTGAGATTCAACCCCTCAACCAATAAGCATTCAACCATCTATCAATTGCTACAGTCCGTACACTACCAAAGGCAAGGACTAATAATGATGTAGTCTCTTAGAAATAAAAAAATTTGCAAAATAATTCTTGATACATATGGATCAAAGGTAGAAATATAAACTAATGTCTTTGCAATGATCAATGTATATGAGAAAAGACCAAAGATTTAGAGATATAAAAAAGTTGAATCATATTGGTATTTGGTATTTAATTAAATTGATTATGTTTACATGTAAGTTCACGTAATGTAGTTGTTAAATATCTTACTTAATGTTTAATGTATTGGTTAATAAAATATTCCTCTAATTTTTTTTATCTAATGTTCTTCTCAATGGTACTTTGTAATTATAGAGAGTTGTTGTTTTTAATCAACTAGTATTTGTGATTAGTTGGGCTTGATTTTAGTACTCAATATTTTAGTATATTTATCTATAAAAAGTTTTAAAATTGCAATAGAAAAGTTAATATATGGTAAGAATTAGGAGAGGTACATAATATTAGAAGTTTTATAAGCACATAGTTTAAGGAGATAAAACAAATTTCCCAAAAAAATAACGGAAATTTCAGCACAATTTTGATAAAATCTGGGGAAATTTTAGAAATCCATGTTATAGTTGTCATGTTTGAGGATTTGGGTGTCACAAGGGTTTTTGATGGTGTTAAATCAATCTACCATCCAAAAAACAATTCAAACACTCCCACAATTATTTGTTTTGAAAATAATTGACTAGAATTCAGTAAGAAATGGCTGACCTAGTGAAATTGTGGCTTGAGTAGATAACATCGTTTATAAGTGTTAGGGTATTAAAAGGGATATATAATAAAAATAAGGTTTATTTTATTGAAAAAATGTATTGAAAAAGAGTTTAACAAAAATAGTTTGGGAGATTTTTATAAATATCTAGTGAAATTAAGGATATTTTAGGTATAGTAGTGAAGATGCAAAAAATATAATCCCTTACTCTTTGCTCCAATTTTCATTTGTAATCATTTTCTCTATTATCTACGTAGAGGCATAGGACTGTGTCAATATGGAAAAATGACCTATCATGTTTAAGAATTGTGTTGATATGGAAAAAAAACCTCCCAGATGAACAAAGATAGAAATTAAAGACATAAATTAATAATGAGGAGAGAAGAATCACTATCAACAATTATTTTCATAGGAACCAAACCATTCAAATACCACTTAAACATATAAATTAGATCACAACATGACATCTCTATGTTGAAATAATGCTTAAGCAACATATGCCTACAATCATATGTGGTATATGGTAAGAGGGGATAGAAAACCTGCCAAAATAAAGTGTAATTAAGTTAATTAATTAAATAATATGTGGTATATGGTAAGGGGGATAGAAAACCTGCCAAAATAAAGTGTAATTAAGTTAATTAATTAATCAATGCGAATGATACGTCAATATGACTAACAATTAACTTTTATAATATGAAGAAGTTATTATGTTAAATTTAACGTTTTTCATTTATCATAAAGAAGAGTATTAATTTTTTTTCTTTTTAAATATGATTGTAAACGGCATATATAATTCAAAACATATTTATTTGTATTTTACAAATAGGTGTCTTGGTTTAGGTAAGATAAATTTTACTCGATCATAGAACCAATTTACTACTGGCAATTTTTAGGGTCTAGGTTTAAGTAATCTATGACGTTCTCATGTTATGTTGCCTATTTAAAGGCATGTTGAATTCATTGCAATAATTTTTTGGTCATCGTTAGGCTAGGGTAAAAATATGAGAATATATGTTTCCCATCTTGGGTGAACTAGATAAATTTCATGTCTATTGATTTTTTTTTTTTTTGAATTTTGGTTTTTTTTTTTTTTTTTGTGTCTTCTCTCTTTATCTTATAATATTGATATCATATCTTGGATGACATAGCACTCTTCAATATGTAGAAAATTGAGACTAGATAGTTGGTTGACTATATAGATCTAAAATATGGCATTTGTTGGTTAATTGTTTTTTGAAGCATACATCATTGTAGATACGATTAAGTAGAAGATTAATACTTGAATGTCTATATTTTTTAAACATGGGCATTTATTGGTGAAATGTGATATGAAGCGCATATCATGGTAGATCGAATCAAAAGTAATGGTTGAGATGAAAATGTTAATAGTGATGATTAATGGTCATGGAAATAGAAGCATTTTTATGGCATTAACCATGTCAATTTCTTCATTTTGATGAAGAATCCAAGTAATTTATGAGATGACATAAGACAGGTCCCCCCTTCAGAAATGATGGTGATGTGAAGGTTCTCATTGCGGTGAGCACACATTAAAACTCCTTGTAGAATGGTTTTGTTGTTGAGGCTTGGTGAAGGAGCCAATGTGCTAGAGAGTTTCGTACAAGTTGTAGCATCTAGAAATATGGATGATTTAATCCCCAAGTTTGTTATGAGAATTGTATACATGTATGCTGTTATGAAACCAATTCACATAAAGATAGGAAAGGTAGATCAATGCCTTAGAAATAAGTCTCTTCGAGGGGGAAACCTCCTTTACGTTACACAAATGAACAATTCTTAGATGATTCAAATGACAAAACCTCCTTTCTATATATAGGAGTCTAAGGGGTCACAATATAACCAAGCTGACGTAACAGTAATAATATAAAGGAACAAAAATAACAATAGAGGGATTTTATGGGGCATAATAATAACAATATGGGGACAATAGGGGCACAACAATAACAATATGGGAGACAATGACAATAATAATGGGGGAATCACTAGTATTATAGGGACCTAACATGCCCCTCTCCTTCAAAAAAGTGTTTTCCTCAATGTTTGAGTAGTTATGGATGTTTCTGTATAAAATTATCATCCTCCCATGTGGAATCTTCAACGAGTAGGTTCTTCCAGTTGATGAGATACTCTGAAATTGATCGATTTCGTAGCTGTCAAGTTCTTATTTCTTTCATTGCTTCAGGTTACAATATGATTTTTCCTTCCTCATCAAGTTCGATTAATATTGTTTGAACTGGAAGCGTGTCACCTATAACCTTCTTTAAGTATGAAACATGGAAAATTGGGTGCACTTGGGAAGCTGTAGGAAGCTCCAGTTTGTATGCAGCAGTACCTATCTTTTGCAACACCTTGTATGGACCATAATACTTTGGTGGTAATTTATTATCCTTCTTAGCTTTCTTGAGGGACATTTGTTTATCTGGTTTTAGCCGTAAGAATACCCAATCACCTACATAAAAAATTCTTTCACTTCGATATTGATTTGCCTGCTGTTTCATTCTATTCTACGCCAAGGTGAGGTTATTCTGTAAGAGTTGGAGAACTTGGTGCTGATGTTCAATGTGATCTTCCATTGCTTGAACCTTATAATTTTCTCTTAAATATGATGTGATGGATGGTGGATTATATCGATAGAGTTTCATAAATTGGTCATTTTTGTTGCAGTATGGAAGGAAGTGTTATAGCACCATTCAGCCAGAGGTAACCATTTGACCCATTGTGTCTGTTTATCAGATACAAAGCAACGAGGATATCCTTCCAAACATTTGTTTACTATCTTAGTTTGCCCATTAGATTGATGACGATAAGATGAGCTATGAGCTAACTGAGTACCAAGACAAGAAAATAATTATGTCCAAAATTTCGAGTGAAAATGGGATCTCTGCACTTACAATAATCTTTGGGTTTCCATGTAGCTTTCGAGTTGTTTCCATAAATACAGTAGAAACTGTACTCGATTTAAATGGATGAGATAATGCAAAAAAGTGTGCATACTTGGTAAGTCTGTCAACCACTACCATGATAACACTCTTTCCTTCAGACTTGGGTAAACCTGTGATAAAATCCATTGAAACCTCCTCCCAACATTGGCTTGGAAGGGATAAAGGTTGTAATAGTCGTGGGGTCTTAATTGTTTCAACTTTATTTTGTTGACAAACCAAACATTCCTCCACAAACTTTTGAATATCTGATTTAAGGCCGTCCCAAAAAAAATCCTTCTTAACCCTGTGGTAGGTTTTTAGAGATCCTGAGTGCCCTCCTAAGGGAGAGGTGTGCAATTCTCTAAGAATCTTTTATTTTAGTTGGGAATTCTTACATAGGTATAACCGATCCTTGTACCGCAACAAATCACTTTTCCAACTAAATGTATCAGATGTACTCGGATGTTGTTGTATATTTTGAATGAGTGCCCACACTTCCTCGTCATTCTTCCATTAATCCCTTGCTTCGTTTATCCAATATGGCTGGATAATAGAAATGACACAAAGAAATTCTTCCACATCCTCATCCTTTCTTGAGAGTGCATATGCCACAACATTTTTCTTCCCTTTTTTGTAAATGATTTCAAAGTCATAACCCAACATCTTTGTGACCCATTTTTGTTGCTCTTATGAAGATAATATTTGTTCTAAAAAGTATTTAAGACTATCATGATCTGTTTTTACCTTGAAGTGTCTTGCCATTAGGTAGGGTTGGCATTTCTTAAGTGCATGTAGTATTGCCAACATTTCCTTCTCATAAATAGCTTTGTGTAAATACTTTCCTTTTATTGGATGACTTTCGAAAGCAATGGGTCTTTCCTCTTGCATTAAAACAACACCAATTCAATTTCCTGAGGCATTAAATTCCACAATAAATGTTTTTGTGAAGTCCAATGTAGCTAAGACTCGTGCTTGGCACATTGCCTCTTTAAGATGTTCAAAGGCCTTTGTGGCTTCTATAGTCCATGAAAATGTATCTTTTTTCAATAGTGTTGTTAGAGGTGCTACTATTCTCCCATAATTCTTAACAAACTTGCGATAATACTTTGTCAACGTGGGAAACCCTCGTAGATTCTTTATGGATGTGGGGATTTTCCATTCCTTAATGGTTTTAATTTTGCTAGGGTCTACCTTAACAACTTCATGAGATACAATATGACCCAGATATTCCGTCTCTTGTACTCTAAAGAAAAATTTGGAGATTTTTTGCATATAATTGTTTCTCCTCCAATAGTTTGAGCACCATGTCAACATGTTGGACATGATCCTTCCAAGACTTGTTGTAGATTAGTATATCATCAAAAAATACTACCACAAGTTTTCTAACGAAGGGTTTGAAACTGGAATTCATCAAACCTTGAAATTTAGAAGGTGCATTAGTAAGGCCAAAAGGCATGACCAAAAATTCATAATGACCATCATGAGTTCTAAATGTTGTTTTTGGAACATATTTAGTCTTCATTCTGATTTGATGATATCCTGAATGAAGATCCAACTTGGTGAAGTAATTTGATCCATGCAATTCATCCAATAATTCATCAATGATAGGAATGAAAAATTTATCTTTAATAATGAACTTGTTGAGCTCCATATAATTTGGACACATGCATCATGATCCATCCTTGTTGTGAACCAATACTACTGGACCAGAGAAAGAAGTTTGACTAGGTTGAATTATACTAGCCTCTAGCATTTCTGCAACCATACGTTCAATTTCACTCTTTTGGACATAGGGATATTTGTAAGGCCTGATGTTTGGAGGAACACTTCCTGGAATCAAATTAATAGCATGATCATGATCACGAATAGGTGGGAGGCCTTTGGGAGTCTCAAATACCTTGGAGTGATTGTCCAAAAATTTTTGGAGATCTGGAGAAATGGATGATTTCGTTATGGGAACCTCTAGTGAACATAACTTTGCAATTATGCCTTGTTGTTCTTTCTTTAGAAGCTTTGTTATTCCATTAGAGCTGATTATCTTTCCCGGTTTCCCTGCGATACCCCTTAATTCAAACTCCTTTCCTTCTAAATAGAATTTCATGAAAAGTTCTTCAAAATGAAAAACTATTGTACCCAAGAATTATAGCCATTGGACTCCTAGTAAAACATACGCACCACTCATTGGAATGGAGAGCGTTGAGCTATTCAATACATATTCTCCCCTAGATAGCTTGATATTATGGCACTTTGCTGAGCAATTTATGGTTCCTCCACTTTCAACCATCACTTGACACTCTGGTGTTGGATATAGGAAGCAATTCAATTCCTTGGCTATCTTACAATGAATAAAATTATGGGTACTTCCCGAATCAATCAACACTATTACCTTTTTCTTCTTGATATGCCCTTCTATCTTGATAGTTTGAGGAGTGGTAATTCCAGCCAATGCATTACAAGTGATGGTTGGATTCATTTCTTCTTTTTCTAGGGTTTGTTCCAAGTGTATATCCTCTTCTTTTGACATTTCTTGTTCCTTTTCTTCCTCCTCTTCACAATCTACGTAAAATAATTTCTTAGCGGCACACTTATGACCTTTAGTGTATTTTCTATCACAACTATAACAAAGAACTTTTGCTCTTTTTTCTTCCAATTGTTGTGGTGTCAACCTTGTAGGTTGTGGATGGCTAGGGGCAGTAACACTTCCTTATCTATGATTATGAGTGGTAGGCTTCCTTGTTGCCATAATTTTTCTTTCAATTTTTCTTGCCAACCTGAATGCCTTCTCCAATGAATCTGGTTCCGAAAGGCGAACCTCATGTTAGATGTTATATTTTGAAGTCCCTATGAACACATCAATCCTATGCTCCTCTGGAATATCTTTTACCCTTTTATTCAATTTTTGGAAGTCCTCAATGTGCTCCATCATTGAACCCTTTTGTTTGAGATTTATAAGTTGGCTAAAAAAAGTGTTGCTTTTTGTATCCTCATAATGTGCTACCATTTCATCCATAAAAATATCCCAAGTGACAATTTGTTTACGAGAGCAAAGCCAACAATACCATACAAACTGATTTGGTTCCAAATATAAAGTTGAAATGCATACCTTTTGCTTGTTTTGCACATTATGCATATCGAAAAATTGCTCCATCTGTAGTATCCATGTTTCGGGATCCTTTCCATCAAACATCCTCATATCAATATTTGGACATGGTGGTTCTTCAATCCAACGTTAGAGTCTATGAGATCATGATTAACATTTATTTTTTTCTCATCATGAGTTTCCTTTACTACACTTTAACCATTAGTAAGCATTTCTTGTAGAAACTTTGTCAAATCTGTCTTCAAATTTGTTTGTGAATCTTCCATGCCTTTCTTTAAATCATCCATCTTAGATTCCACGTTGTCCATCTTAGCTTCCACACCATTCATATTAGCTTCTATGATTACCTTTAAACCATCCATCTTAACTTCCATGACTTTCTTTAAACCATCCACTTAGATTCTACGTCTTTCTTTAAACCATCCATCTTATTTTCTATTACTTTTTGTTGCACTTGGTCTCGTAATTTTGATATATGGTGTTGCATTTCTTCCTCTTCTTCATGTGTCATGCTAGAGCTTTCAGGTTGCTTACTAGGTGTTTCCATTTTATTTCTTCGGGGCATCAATTACCGATAATAATGCTTTGCTATGCCCTTTGATTTCCTTCAAACTATTTTTTCAAACCAAGCTTATGCAAAAATTTAAAAAAAAACTACACATTTTTTTTCACTTTGTAGGAGCTCAATATTGAATCTGATGTATCTCTGTAATTTGGGATCTCCCAAGTTTGAAATTTCTTGTTGAGGTAACCCTCTGAGTAATATTTCTAACCCTGCAAGTCTGATCAAGATTTGATTCTCCAATGAAGAGTTATGACAAATCTCCCACGATGGCCTAAGTATAGACTCGTTTAATAGAGCGAACTCGCACGACATGGCGTGGGTCACTGTTTCAACCTTAGGTTCTGCAAATGATACCCAAAAAGCTACAATCCGTTATATTTCTGTAACTTCTGACGAAAATTCAATTTGATGCTCAGGGAGAAAGTTATGATGATTTTCCCAAGGTGACCTATTTGGAATGTAATTTGGGGGTCTGAAAAAAACTCTAACTTCCTTAGATTATATCTCCGAAAATATAGTGAGATAGGATCTAAAATTTGGAGCTAAGGTTCAGACCCATATCTTCTCAAATTGGTTTTTTTTTAGCTTCTAAAAGTTCATAGTGAATAATATATAGTGACAATTCCATGATGGTCTGTTTTAGATGAAATTATGGAGCTTGCAAAAACCCTAACTTCCTCAGATCATATTGTCGAAAATATAGCGAGAAAAAATTTGGAATTGCGATCGGAGGTTCAGTGCAATTTAGTCTCAAATGGAATTATTTTTTATCTTCTGAAACGTCACAGAAAAAATTTATAGCGAAACTTCCACGATGACCTATTTGGAGAAGCAAAACCCTAGAATCCAAAGCTTTAATACCAAATGTTATGAAACTAGCTCACAAAACGATAGAAAAGGTAGATCAACACCTTAGAAATAAGCCTCTTCGAGGGGGCAACCTCCTTTACATTACACAACTGAGCAATTCTTAGATGATTCAAATGACAAAACCTCCTTTCTATATATAGGAGTCTAAGGGGTCACAATATAACCAAGCCGACCTAGCAATAATAATATAAAGGCACAAAAATAACAATAGAGGGATCATGTGGTGCACAATAATAACAATATGGGGACAATAGGGGCACAACAATAATAATAAGGGATACAAGGACAATAGTAATGGGGTAATCACTAGTATTAGACGAACCTAACCTATGCTTTTAACACAATAGCATAAAGTTATCCCTCTCAAGATCAAATTGTGGAATGAACCACTTCTTATGTACGAAGGTAACAAGCATGTATATGTATGCTAACTTGAGGTTAATTTGTTGTAAGACATATTATTCAAGCATACTTGTTGTAGTGTAGTGGGGCATGGAGTTATGTACGGTCAAGTTATGTAATGGAGTTATGTATGATCAAGTTGTGCAATGGACTACTTGAATATGTACTAGGGTGGTATATGTACTTCTTTGCTACCTTGAGGGGAGAATGTAAGATTTCAAGATGCGAGATGGTTAATAAATATGTACAAGAATGAGTTTCCTAGAAAACTAACTGATACATGGTTACTCCTAATGAATGATATTTTTTTTATGTGGACTTTGACAAAGATATTGGAACAAAGTTAATCTCCCAATTCAAATTTAATAGAGGATTGTTAAAATAAACTTGAATATGTTATAGATTCAATTTACCCATGGTATTCTCAGGTTATGTAGCTAGTTATTAAGGTAAACTTAACTTCATCATAAAATCAATTTACCTATAAAATACTCATATTATATAGTTTATTTAAATGCACAATGATTCCATTGTAAAATATATTTTAACCATTCTTTAAAAAAAAACCAATTTGGTAGGGACACATTAAAACGTTTGAGCATTTTTCAGTGAATGACATGTTGGAATAATGTAGAAATGTTATGTCCAGATAGAGTTGATGCGTTGTATTCTCATAGTTAGCATTTGAGTCTATCTATCATGAGTTCTGTCCTCGTAGTTTGTGTTGTGAGTTGGTGATCTGAATTATTTGGATCTAGATTGTCCTAGAAGTTGTCTATGTCTACCTATATAATGTACTGGTTGTCCAAGTAGTTTGATCAATGAGATTTGATTTCATTCTTGTGCATCTCTTTGTTTTTCTAATATTGTATCAGAGCCAAAGAGGGAGATATAGTGAGGCCTCAGATCTAAGAGCAAGAAGGCCCAGATTTGTGAGAGCTATGAGATCGAGGGCAGTGAGATACTATTTGCCTTGGTTCATTGTTGTGAGTTGTATTAAATGTCGCGGATCAATGATTTGCATAAATTTTAAAAGAACAAGGTCGTTCGATGCAGAGGTGTGATTTGTGGCATAAAATTATGGATAGTTTGATCCATTTAGCTAAACTAGGGGTGGTGTGAAATTTGTTTGTAAACCTCCTCCATAGATGTATTCCCTTCACGGTGATGAGTGGAAGGTCTAATTTCATGTTTCCAAAACTTTGACTCCTCTGAAGTTATATTTGCTGAGCCTTGGATATTACTTTTTGTTTTCTTTTAAGTCATGTTGTGTATAAAATTTTCATGAGGAAGTTTTATTCATAAACGTGAAGGATTTTATTTGGAGATATAAGGGATTAAAAAAAAAATATGGTAAAAAAATAAATTTGGGTGAAAATAATTCATATCAAGTTTGTTTTTAGAGTGAAAATTGGGTTTGGTAAAAAAAGGTGAAAGTTGAAAATTGGGTGTATTTGATTAAAAAAGGAAATTAAAGTTTTGGAAATAGGGTTTCATAAAAAAAGGAGAAATAACACGTAATTTTGGCTTTGTTTTTTCATTGGAAGAAAGATTAAGTCATGTTTTTTTAGATCCTGTGCATTTGGTTTTGGATCTCATGAATTTGGATGTAGATCTAGTGGATTTGGGTACCCTTTGTTGATTGGGGACAATTTCTTTTGTCATTATGTCAAATTTTTTGGTTGAAACTTATTTCAATGAGTCCATAAGGCTTAATGGAGGAAATTAAGAAAATTGGAAATTCAAGGTATTAACAGTTTTAAAGGGAAATAATTTGTGACCCATAGTGAGTGGGGCAGAGCCCAGACCCACTACTTCTGCAGCTATTCCAGATTGGGAAAAAAGGGAAACAAAAGAAAAGGTGTTGCTAAAATTGTCAGTTAAGGACAACATCATTCCTCATTTTAGGGATTGTAAACCATCCAAAGAAACATGAGATGTTCTCAAAAGCTTGCATGAAACATCTAATATTAACCAGATTTTGTTCTTGAAGACCAATCTTTTGTCAATTAAAATGGAGGCCAGTGAAAGTATAATCAATTTCATTTCCTGTGTCAAAGAGCTAAGTGATAAGTTAGGAGACATTGGTGAAAAGGTGTCCAATACTGACTTGGTCATCATCACATTAAATAGCTTAGTGCAAGATTATCAAATTTTTGTTTCAAGTCTTTCAGCTATAGAGAAGCCTCCTACTTCTGATGAACTAACATGTATTCTTCTACAAGAGGAAGAGAGGATGAAGAACTTCAATTTGGGCTCAAACAATTCAGATTTGGCATTGGTAGCCAAGGGTAAGCAACCATACGAAGGCAAGCCATGGGACAAAATCAAACGAGGGAAGTTTCAAGAAAATCAGAAAGGTATGGCACAATCTAAATTTTCAGTTCATAATAAAAGAAATGTTGATTGTTATTATTGTGGAAAACCTGGACATCATTCTAAGGATTTCTATAAAAGGAAATATAATGAGTCTAAATAGAGAAACATAAGGCATAATTGGAATTTTGTGGAAAAAGACACCTCAATCAATGATGGATTTAAAAATCTCAAATTGTTTGTTTCTGATGTTGCATTCTCTGCTAAGACTGATGATGTGAATGCTTGGTTCATTGATTCTAGTGCATCACTCCATATGTCTTGTAATAATGATTGGTTTGATGAATATCATGAGAACATCCATGGAACATGTTTTTATCTAGGAGATGAAATATCCCTTCAAGTTCAAGGGTATGGAATGATAGGTGTGATGTTGCCTAATTGAAAAGAGAGACATATCCATGATGTGATGTATGTTACTGGTATAAAAAAGAATTTAATTTATGTTTCTACTATTGTTGATGAAGATCTAAAGGTGGAATTTGTCAAATCACACTGTGTTGTTAAATATATCCAACATCGCTATAAAGTTATTGCCACAATTACCAGAGTTGGAAACTTGTATAAGCCGAACTTGACCAGGACAGGGCATCAAGCATTGGCATCTACAACAATGTCAGCAGAAAAGTTATGGCATCAAAGTATGGGCATTTAAATCACAATGATTTAATGTTACTTCAAAGAAAAACAATGGTTGAAGGTCTTCATGCTATGAAGAATAATCATGTTGAATGTGAAGCATGTGTGTTTGGTAGGCAACATAGAGAGGAATTTCCTATACATTAAGAGAAAAGGCAAAGAGAAATACTTGAATTAATTCATATTGATTTATGTGGACCTACATAAACTAGATCTCTTGGAGGAGCATTGTACTTTCTTATTTTTGTTGATGATAGATCTAGATACACTTGGGTCTATTTCATAAGAAAGAAAAGTGATGTTTTTGAGTGCTTTAAGGAATTCAAAAACAGGGTGGAAAAAAAAGTTGGGAAATATATCAAAATTCTCAGATCTAATCAGGCGGGAAAATACAAATAAAGAGCTTTCAATCAATATTGCAAAATTCATGGGATTCTACAACATTTTATAGTGCCTCATACACCTCAACAAAATGGAGTTGCTGAGAGAAAAAATAGAACACTAGTGGAATATTCATGAAGCATGCTTCAACGTAAAAATATCTCTAATGGTTTTTGGGTTGAAGCCATTAATACTGTTATTTATTTGAAAAATAGGAGTCCAAAAAAAAATTTTAGATCTAAAAACACCTTTTGAAGGATCTTACAAATATAAACCAAAAGTGAATCATTTAGGATTTTTAGATGCAAGGCATTTGCACATATTCCAAAAGATGAGAGAAGAAAACTTGATGTAAAATCAATTAAGTGCACATTCATTGGTTATTGTGATGATCAAAAGGGATACAAGTTGTGTAATCCTACTTCACATAGATTGCTTGCAAATAGGGATGTGGTGTTTCATGAAAATGTAGATGAAGGTGATAAAATGAATAACGCAAGTGTATGGCATGATATTGATGATTATGTCAAAATACAAGCATGTTGTGAACAAGAACAGGAACAGGTACAACAACAGGTATAGGAATGGGAACAGGTTCAAGAGCATGAATCATCCAGCAGTCATGACACTCCAAGAAGATAACAGGAGACTCCACAAAGCAGGAAGAAGGATGAAAGCAGTAAAACTCTAAGGAGGTCATCAGATCAAATTCAGCGACCTATAAGGTATAAAGATTATGCATTAATGTCTCATGTAATGAATGTTGTATAACCCTCAAGTTATGAAGAAGCTAAAGAATATAAAGAATGGAGAGATGCAATGAATGAGGAATACAACTCTATAATGAAGAATGACACATGGGAATTAACACAATTTCCTAGAGATAAAGTTCCCATAGGATGAAAATGGTTGTTCAAAACAAAGTTTAATGCTGATGGTAGTATTGATAAGCATAAAGCTAGATTGGTTGCAAAAGGCTATTCAAAAAAAGAGGGCATTGATTATGAAGATACTTTGCACCTGTAGCTAAACTCAATACAATTAGAATCATGATTGCATTAGCTACAAAACAAAATTGGAAAGTGCATTAGTTAGATGTCAAATCTGCTTTCTTGAATGGTTAATTAAAGAAGAAGTTTATTTGGTTCGGGTTGAAGGGTTTGTAAAGAAGGGACAGGAGAATCTTGTTTGCAGGTTAAAGAAAGCTTTTTATGGTTTGAAACAAGCAGCAAGATCTTGGTATGTGAAAGTTGATTCATTCTTTTATGACAAAGGTTTTGTGAGAAACGAAGTGTCATCCTAACCTGTACATCAAGAGAGATGAAGATGGGAATATTGCCTTGATATCTTTGTACGTTGATGATCTTCTTCTTAGAATAGGCAATGCACTCAGGTTGATTGAGGAAATTAAAATTCAATTGTCACATTTATTTGAAATGAAGGATCTTGGTGAATTGCATTATTGTTTGGGTCTTGAAATTTGGAGGGAATCTGGTAAGACAATCATCACACAAAGCAAATATGAAAAGATAATCCTTGAAATATTTCATATGTTTGAATTCAAACTAGTGTCTACTCCTTTGGAACATAATGCCAAGTTGTATAATGACGATGGACCTAAAGAAGTGAATGGAAATTTGTATCGTCAATTGGTGGGATGTTTGAACTACCTCACCACTACCAGGCCAGATACAGCGTATTACATGAGCATCCTTAGTTAATTTATGGCTAAGCCTTGTGAAAACCATTGGAAAGCAGCAAAGAAAGTCCTTCGATCTGAAGGGAACACCTTATTTTGGTATTTTGTATACTGATGAATCTGATGTTGAGTTGGCAGGGTTTTCTGATCCAGATTAGACTGGAAATCCTGATGATAGAAGATCAACCTCTGGATATGCATTCAATTTAGGATCGGGGGTCGTACCATGGAGCAACAAAAAATAACAAACTATTTCTTTGTCATCTATAGAAGCTGAATACAAAGATTTGGCCAATGCAACTTGTGAGGCTATTTGGTTAAGGAAGATTCTTGAAGATGTCAGAGAAAAGCAAAGAGGACCAACAAGCATCAAATGTGACAACCATAAAGCTGGAAAATAATCCAATTTATCATGGAAAAACTAAACATATTAAAGTCCAACATCATTTTGTAAGAGAAAAGATACAATCAAATGAGATTCATTTAATGTATTTTAATACAAGTGAAAATGTAGTTGACATCTTTACCAAGCCTTTTGGAAAGATGAACTTTGAAATATGTAGACAACAACTAGGCATTGTTGAAAATCCATTTCTCCATTAAGGGGGATGTTGGAATAATGTAGAAATGATATGTCGAGATAGAGTTGATGAGTTGTATTCTAGTAGTTAGCATTTGAGTCTATCTATCATGAGTTGTGTCTTCGTAGTTTGTGTTGTGACTTGGTGATCCAAATTATTTGGATCTAGATTGTCCTAGAAGCTCTCTATGTGTGCCTATATAATGTTGTCCAAGCAATTTGATCAATAAAATTTGATTTTATTCTTACTATTTATTATTATATGTAATTATGTATTCATATTTTATTTTTGTTTTTACTTTTTTTTTTTCCTTTCCCAGAACTGTGAAAACGATGGTATGAGCCTAAAGGATATCTCTGACCGTTACACACCATAAAAGGTGGAAAGTCGGAGTTGCTATGAGAGTAACATCGGTTTATCACACAGTTGGAACGCCTTAGATCTTCTCATCTTGAGAAGTGAAACTGGCCAAATGCTCTGGTGAGCCGTACGCGGGTTTTCGCGCTGTATCCTCTCTCTCGAACTAAATTTGTTGGGAAGTACGAGGAATGGGCATTGTGGTTTTGATTGTGGACTTTAATCATTTCGTCAATCTTTTCAAATATATCGAAGCACTCAAACATTCACGCAGGCTAGTCTGCGCAAAGCTGGTTGAAACTTGATAATAATATTTTGTGGTGGAATTGAAATCGGTGGATGAATTATTGCTGAGAGTGGGGGCGGGTCCATCAAAAGTAAGAGAAGACAATACACACAGTAAAAAAGCTTCCAAAAGTTTTGATGATACTCCTCTTTTGATTCGATTGACTGAAAGGGTATCAGACGCCATTGAATGGTTGCAACCAGGTCAGAGCCCTAGTGAAATGATCCTCCAGTCAACGCAGGGAAGGCATTTTGTGAAAGGCGACCCGAGTGTTTGGTGGCTAGCAAGCTTTCCTGAGTCGAATCCAGTCACGATTTGGAATTTGATACCGAGGGGCGATCTTTGTTCAGAAGTTTGTCTGCACTACTGAATGAATAGGCAAATCAATACTTTTGTTTTGTTGTATATGGCAAAGAAGAATCAAATTTACTTGACTTCCGCCCACGTGACAGTCTGAAAGTCGCAGTATTCAATAATATAAATAATGGGAATTTATATGTAGGGATTTTTATGAAGGAGATGTCAGAAATAAAAGATTATGCTTGTGAACTATATGATTGTGGTGACTGTACCGATAGGCCGGGGCACTTCATTCTGTGGACCTGACTAATCTGATTCCATCTAGGTTGTCTCCTTAAATCCATCGTTAATGATATAATAAAAATTAGATAGAAGCAAGATTCGCAGCACTTGACACCGATGACGTTATCTCATCTGTAAAATAAATTTAAAATGACATCTTTATTTAGATGATAGATTTTTAGAATATTGAAGTTTGACAGAAAATAGTGATATCATTCACTTTACTGGGTTCATAATCAGATTTCAATATATTTCCAAAATCTACTAAATTCAACTATCAATTTTCAAATTTTACAATAAAATTAAATTCAAATATACTGATTTTCTCCACGTTAAAAGAGACTATTAATTCTAAACGGCCACTGTTCTCGAATTCCCATGGCAAAACAGCCTACCGAGATAGTAGGTAAATCCAAGCCTTTGGAACTTGTTCAGCTTTGCAACATGGATTGTTGCAGAGCAAAACCACACAGCATTTCTGCTGCGGCTACAGGAGCTTAGCCTGTTTTACACCTGCCACCACCCCAAATCTTAAGTCTACATTGAGGCTTTGCCGTACGTAATTTATTGTGATTGTAAATTTTGAGAATAATTCATTTTTTTTTGAAAGCGGCCAAGTTTAGCTGCTGTGCATTGGATTCCAAAAATTCACAAACTAAATAAAAATGCGAACAACGCTATAGTGGATCATCATCTGTATATCCTTTCCCGATTCCGTTCTTACAATACTTTCCAGTGCTATGTTTTCTCTTTGTGTGTGTCCATGGATTGCATGACAGCTGAAGTCCTAGAGTAGCAGAATGTCAGTCACCGAATTGGATTTGTGAGATGTTTATCTCCTGGGTATAATATCTTGGCCGCTTTGTATCTTCCACACGGCTAGAATGTCAATGTTGAGGGTAAAAATAAACAAATATTTTAGTCATAAATAAAATATTTTAATAATTTTTTAAAATAAGATAATTATATTATTAGAATCGTTAAGATTAGTTTATTTAGTTATATAGTCAATTTACGGTGTTTAATTAGCTTTAAAAGTTCACGATTTTGTTCGTGGTATTTTTATTTTATATAGAATATTTAAAGACACCATGAATTCATTGTAAAATGTTAGTAGACAATAATGAGAGCATGAAGCAGCAAGAAGAAATCTGTAAAATGTTTGTGGATGATATAATAAAAAGGAAACCAACTAAATTTTATTTCCTATTTTCTCATAATTTGTATTTATTTGTGTGCCTATTATATTTTTTTTATCTCTGATTTTCTTACCACATGATTTGAAGAGGATGGAGTGTGAAAGAGAGCACATTAATGTAGAAAAAAGAATGCTAAGATGGTTGTGAAAAATTGTTGTTTATTTTTGGATAGCATTGTGATTGGCACTTTTGGTGCAACGCAGCGGGCTATGTTTGTCTTTGCATATGTGGGAAGTAACATTCCGAGGATATGAAAATCATTAAAGTGGATCCATTAGTTAAAGGAGGTGCAGGAACATATGGCATTGGTAAGAAAGTAAGTGAAGATTGTTCGTTCTAGTTGGGCTTTGTGGCATGGCCAAGAAGGTCATGGGCCTCAGTGGATGGTGTTGGGTTGTGTTGAGAATTGACGAGATTGTTGAATGATTGATGAATTTGCTTAAGATCATATTTGAGCACTAGGAAAATGAGAGATCACATGGATCTAGTGAGTGCCAATGATGTTGGACGGCTTGGTCAAGGTGACAAGAGCTTAATTGAGGCACAATAAAAAGGCACTTAAAAGCATATGTAGTGAGAGAAATGTTAGGTTGTTGCATGAACATGAGAATATAGATGGAGTTTATGGTGTAGACGCTATGTGAAAGAGCCAACATGTTATAAAGAGTCACATTAGTGCATAAACACCCTAGAATTTTTGGTCTAAGTTGCAAGGCCTAGCCATAGGAATAAACTATTCCCTAACGTTGTTGTAAGAACTATTATTTAGGATATGCAAGAAGTCTTCCTTAAGGTTGTTGTAAGACCTAATATTTAGGCATACATGTTGTGGTGTAATAACTGTTATCGGGAAATCTAGTGTCCACTCGGAGCTGCTAGTCCCACTAAGACTGGTAGCTATCTTAGAAACAAACAAACTAAAACTACTTTTGCTTTCCTTTATGAGAAGTAGCTAAGAGGGGAACAAAAGACACCAACCTCAGTCTTGCGCTTGGTTCCTTGCTTGGTTCCTCTCCCTTCTAATAGATCCTTCGTCTACCTAGTTTCAAAGAGCACCCGTGGAATCAAAGCAACATAATACTATTGAAGAACAGAGATCTACAATCATAAACAATATAGGACTAGATATATATTGACCACACAAATGCATATATCATCAAACATACAAGAATGTGGAGGAAAACTTGGATAGCTTTATTAATATCAAGAACAACAAAGAGGATTACAACTAATTGTTCTGACCCAGCATCATCCTCCCAGCATGAAAGCCCTTCTTCACCTCATGAAAAGCTTAGATCACCCAACACTATGATATTCCACCAAGAAACCAACAACACTTCCTTACAAGATACAAAATTCCAGCCTCTATATCTCTGGTATGAGGGATCCATATATAGATGATTGCAGGGGGGTGAGTCAGCTTCTGGGATTTTGATTAGTGTCCTCTCTCTGATAGTTCTTGATTCCACTTGTATATTGATGATCTCTTACTCATCCCTAGGCGATTTAGAGAGGCAAGTGTCACAGGAGAAGTTTCTGGAAGATTCCATGACGATCCACCTTGCAAACGGTCTCTGCCATTTGTCTACTCTCACCCATCGCACCCTACAGAAGGGCTTTCCAGTATGCATCACATCCTTTACACTAGGTAGGTGAGATGCATTGCACGCTCTGCACTGGGCAGTCAGTATGGTCCAGTTTTGACCAGTTCTAAGCAGTTTTCTGTGAACTTCTGGGAGATGATGTAATCAGCCGACCTTGTTCTTTTAGAGTGTGAAGCAACACTTTTAGGGGCTTAGGAGCCCTTGGTTTATGGACATGTATGATTGGGGTTGCAGTGCCCAAAAATATCTATAGCAGTTGGCCCTTAAAGCATGAGGTCATTAATCTTTTGATGTCAGGTGAAATGCTTTATTATGAGGATACAAAGTTTTTTTGAGCTGGAAGGTGACCTGTAATAAGATACAATACAATACATTATCTTCATAATATTTTCCATGATCTAGCTGAGACGGGCATTCCCATGCTCAACTTTATAAATTCATTTCCATGTACATAAGACAGATAACCGTCTGTGTGGCAGACTGATGATTCTGATAGAGCCATCATCCTTTGATTCAGATGATCATCTGTGCAACAGTGATGTGCATTTGATGTCTTTATTTTCCTAAATATATCGCAGCCCAGATGGATGAAACTAGATCCGGGGTCTTCCAACTCATCCAATCTTCACTCAGAGTACAAGTCGATCCATGTAAAAGATGTTCTAGAGTCGAATATGGAGAGACATCGCCTGATTACCAGCCAATGGTGTAAGTTGTTAACAAGTGTGAGAGGGATCACCGATAATGATGATGATCCTCAAGGTACTACAGTACAATTCGCGTGGTGTGAAAAAGGGACTTGGCATTGAACACCACGCAAAATCTTTCGATCGAAGGCCATTGATGTAAACATGTCACCGGAAGTGAGAAACTTACCATTGAGGCGTGCAAGCTTCAAAGTATTGAAAGGCTTGTTCCTAAGTCGGCCTCTTGGATAATGAGCTGATGTCGACAAGAAGTGGCCCATCGTAAGAAGGCCTTAATGAATCCCACACCTACAACACGGAACAGAGTAAATGATTTTTGGAGGTGAAAACGATCTGATGATATAGGGTTCAGGGTGGCAGTCATGAAAGAATGGAGCGTGAATGTATTGTAGCGAATGAGACATAAGTGAATTCTCTGAGCGACTTCTCTTGAACATACTGGCGACACTGACATGGATTGGTAGCATTAACCCTAAATATGGATGGTGTTATGGACCAATGGCGATATGACCGGTGAACGGAATAACCCAACCTGACTCGGATGTGGAGTGAAAGTGTCATGTTGAAGAGCGACTTGCTACCAATAAAGTTTCTTCAAGTTTTCTGCCCAATTTTTCCCGAGTCATTGCTGACGAGTACCTCTTTATTTTTATCAAGCTTGAGGAGGATAAAATATGCTTGTTCTATAATCTACCCTTCAGGCAAACCCGTCACTATGTTTTAACGAGCCTAGCGATAATGAAAATTGTTCTTGTCTGTATGGACAAGTTTGTCGCTATTTGGTTTTAACGAGTTTAACGACAAAGATAACTCGATCGTTTTCAATTTTAGAGAGTCTGAAAAGGATGTAAAGGAAACTCCAATAATCCGTTTTCATCATATAATCCCTTAAGTCTGAAAAAGTATAAAATAATATGAAAGGGATGAATTTTCGGTAATTTTAACGAGTCGAACAAAGCAAGCGCTCGATATTTTTGTATAATGATCCCTCAGGTCCAAAAAGATTAAAATCTAGAGGAGGGATAGCACTTTCGGTAGCTTTAACGAGCTGGAGAGGCCAATTGCTCGGCAATCTTTTCATATTTTACGAGTCAGATGGAAAGACCTTAATGGAGACTCATCTTTTGAGGAACGAGTGATAATTTCAAGTAGCAGTTGATTCCAAGTAAGGTTTGGAATTTTCCAATCACGGCAGTGTCACAAGGATGGCTAACAGGATCACTCTTCACAGTTGTTCCTCAAAAGGCATAAACAACCAAATGAAGGTGAATGATCGGCTAAAACAGAGTGGAGGTGATGGTCATAACATGACCAGGGCTTAAAACGCTGATGATAATGCATTCGCAATGGTTATTTACAGGAAATTGGTTCATTTTTTAATGAGCTTAAACTCTGGGGGAACGTTTTCTCATTGCTAAGGTTTAATTTTTAACGAGCTTGAACTTCGCATAAAAACTGCTTGTGCCAGTCGTATAATAAGGATGTCTCATCGATAGGTTCAATTTTTAGGGAGCTTGCACCATTCGAAACTTTGCTCCAGATCCTTTCATTATGGAAGCTAGGAACGACCAATCCTACGAGTTTAAAGGGTTGAGAAACTACAAACTAAGAAAATAAATGGTCGCTCTTCACTTTCAGGCAAAAAGGTTTGCATGCCCCAAGGCATAGCGAAGTAGAGTTTCCAGGTTACCATATGAAAGCTCTTGCATATGCGAGATTTCTCTATCCGCGTTGCAGAAAAAACACTTCCTTGGCGATGTCTACCGAAATAGACAAAGGTGAGTGGCGCAGTCGCCTCCACTCACATAACTTTGATGAGGGAATCTTATTCCAGTCTAATCCCATTTTTCTAAACGGATGGGTGTGTCAGACTAGTCATATATCCTCCGTGAAAACCTACCCTATGCCCAAGGTTTTCCTGTCGAAACAGACCAGGGTGCATGCCCCGTGGGTTTCAGTCATTCCTCCCAAATCACTCGTGCTCTTCAGGTGGACGGACTAGAAATTGATGAGACATTCCTTGCATGAAAAGACCATTTGGGGATGGCATTTGACTATTAGCTATGTGTGAGATGGGAAATGAAAGCTGGTCTACGAGCTGGACCACTTAGCCTTCATGCAGAAAACACATTACTCTAAAGAGTGAGGAGGCAATGGCTCCCATGCTATAAATATAGTCGCGTCCAAGGAGTAGATTATAATCTAGAGGTTCCCTGACTACCATTACATTTATATAAATGGTTTTCCTTCTCAACATTATGGGCACATTGGGAAGGATCCCTAATGGTCGACTGGTTCCTTTGTTGAAGCCTGTCAGATTTCTCATCTCAGGCAGAAGCGATGGTGAACCAAGCACTTCCCAAGCAGTTAAGGAAAGGATGCTCACAGAAGCCCCTTCTTCTATGATGGTACTGACCATGATCATTTTGTAAGCTTGTACAATGATTCGGAATGGTACATTAGCCGGTAAATGGGGTCTGCCTAGTAGATTCCAATCGAAGGAAACAACTAGGTTGCTTGGAGGTGGGACCGAACAAACTGCCGGATATGACTCTAACGAACTTCCTTACTACCGTAAAGGAATGGGTAGATTGCCCCCATGTTCATCGGAGTCTGTGTTTACGAAAAGAATTTGAACGGTGTCGTTCTCATTCTCTTCGGTGATTGTATCATCTGAAGATGGACCTTCTGAAGACAAGACCGGGTCGACTGCTACCTCAACCTTTTGACTTTCATCTGGTATGGATTCGGCGGGTTTATCTTCAATGACAGATGGTTTGACCGACCACAATGGTGTGTCGGTCGGATTTTCAACTAGCGATGGACTCGGCAAGAGTTTCTTGTATCCAGGAGGAAGCCGTAGTGGTGAAGCGGGACGGTTATCCGAGAATCTTTTAGCTTCGTCTAGGAAGGGACAGCGGTGGACGACATGATCGCCTTCACATAGTTTACAAGGAAATTTACATTTCCTTTTTGTCAAAATTCTTCTCTTTCACTAGTTGATGGTGTACTTTCAACATGATCTTCAGAGGCTGATGACACCAGATTGTGCAAACAAGGAGACCAATCCCTTAAGGTCCAAGGGATGCAAGGACAATCTCGATGATAGTGGTCTCCTTTCCAAATGATGCATGGAGATTTAGGCTTGGATGGTGCAGTGTGTGGATTTTCACTAGATGATGCCCGGTTACCCCTTTTCGCCTTTGGCTCCTTCTTCTTCTTCTCTTTCTTCTCCTTCCCCTTCTTCTCCTTCTTAGTTACTTGATTTTTGGCTTTACCAGATTCATCAATCAAAGAGGAAGGAGGAGAGGGAGAATCAGATGAAGTAGAAGGTTGGGGGGTAACTTTAGTATCATCTATTTGCCGACTCGATTGTTCAGGAATTACGGTGTTCTGAATGACGGAGGTTGAGAAGAGCCATATTGGCAAGCCAATCGTCAATCCTACAAGTGACAATGTGGCCATATGAGGTGCACCAACATCTCCCCAAGAGGAGAAAGGACTAGGATTTCCTCCAAGGGGAAATCCTTGGTTGGTGGACTCCATTTTTCTCAACCTAAGACCAGCACGGGTATGGTGATATTATTCTGTTTAAAATTAATTTTAGACGCTTTGACACAACTTATTTTTTCAATTTTTAAGAGTCGAGAAAAAAAAAGATAACTCTAGTCACCTTCGATTTTTAATGAGCCTGAATTGACAAGTGCTCAGATGGACCTTTTCCTTTTAAGGAGTCTAAAAAGGAACGAAAGAGACTACTCTGGAAATCTAGACAGAGGGACTACCAAACCAATCGCAAAACTGCAGAATACTTTTTACAATACAGCAGTCAATCTTCCCAAATGCTGTGTTCAGTGCATTGCGATCAATAGGGTGGTAGACATGGCTTCCTATGGATAAAGGATATAGCCTATTGTGGTCTCCCAATATATAATCGACAGTACGTGGGAGCATAAGTCCGTACTAGAACTCGTCGTCTCAAAGAGGAGGAATCACCCAACCAATAGTTAAAGCGACAGTTACCGGTCTTTACAACAACGGAATACATCTCTAGCCTAGACTTCTAGATGTCATGCGTTAGGTTCCAAAGCATTTTTATGTTCATTGAATTTACTTTACAGTTGATCTTTCTTAAGAAATTTTCCTTTTAGTTTCATCGCGTGATGTAGATATACAATTCCTAAAATGCAATCTAAGATGATAAACAATCATTTAATCTTCTTTTTGCAATGAAAATCCTAGCTACTAAAGAAAGAGAGATAATATTCTTTCAACATAGAGCAGAGAGCACACACCATATGCACTGCCCTAAATCAAACCAACAAGTAGTCTAAATTCAAATGCACATGCATGTATTTGTTTTCAACTTTCTTAATGTGTGAATGACAAGAAGAATGCCAAGTACAAATTTGAATTATCTTTTCAAAGCGACAATACTAACAAATTTCTCTTCAAAAACGAAAGGAAGATAATGACGATACTTTGTTATTTTGAATTGAAAACTGCTTTCGAAACTTGAAAAAATACTAATTCAAATCAAATACAAGAGTAATTGTATAATCGACCATCAAGAACAATAGAATTCTTTTCTTTGACTGAAAACGACACTTGCAACACTTTCAAATCAAAAGACGACAGTTTGATTATTCTACTTCTTTGTAAAATAGATTTGAAAATGGCACACAATACATAAAAACATTCATAGTTATTTTCACAATGGAGGTGGAATGACGGAAAGGAAGGGAGTTTCCACAGTGCTATACCGATCATAGACAACAAAACTCTTGAATAATGCTGAAGAGAGTGAACACAAAACCCAAAATCTGAGAGCAGAAGCAGTCTTGTCTAATCAGCGCACCTGCAACACAAGGAAGGTACGATGCAGTGCACCTACTGCACACGGGAGTTGCGATGCATGTAGATTCCCAAGAGGAGAAGGTGCGATGGTCCAGGGACAAGACTTCAACTGGGTTCCGGGTCACAGTTTGCAGCTCATTTTGAGGATTTAGGCCGAGCAAGTGATGTTCAGTAAATATAAATCACAGGGGTTGATCTAATGAGGTTACTAGAGCCACCACTAGGGCAATTAGAAGGTTTGCAAATCGATTGTTCAATTTATAAACAAAACCCGGAGATAGACTGAAGCAACATTGATCTACTTTGCACTTGCATAGAAAATGCAATTCGAAGGCTAGCTGGCTTGACTTCAGGCTCCATCTGTAAGTTTATAAAACAAACAAATATAGACAAGAAAACAATCTATTCGCTCCCCAGTGGAGTTGCCATTTTGTTATCGGGAAATCTAGTGTCCACTCGGAGCTGCTAGTCCCACTAAGACTGGTAGCTATCTTAGAAACAAACAAACTAAAACTACATTCGCTTTCCTTTATGATAAGCAGATAAGAGGGGAACAAAAGACACCAACCTCAGTCTTGCGCTTGGTTCCTTGCTTGGTTCCTCTCCTTTATGACAGATCCTTGCCGCTTTGCCTTCGTCTACCCAGCTTCAAAAATCACCTATGGAATCAAAGCAGCATAATACTATCGAAGAACAGAGATCTACAATCATAAAAAATAGAGGACCAGATATATATTGACCACAAAAATGCATATATCATCAAACATACAAGAATGTGGAGGAAAACTTGAATAGCTTTATTAATATCAAGAACAACAAAGAGGATTACAACCAATTGTTCTGACCCAGCGTCATCCTCCCAGCATGAAATCCCTTCTTCACCTCATGAAAAGCTTAGATCACCCAACACTATGATATTCCACCAAGAAACCAACAACACTTCCTTACAAGATACAAAATTCTAGCCTCTCGATCTCTGGGATGAGGGATCCATATATAGATGATTGCAACGGGGTGAGTCTGCTTCTGGGATTTTGATTAGTGTCCTCTCTCTGATAGTTCTTGATTCCACTTGGAGATTGATGATCTCTTACTCATCCCTGGGTGAATTCAGAGAGGCAAGTGTCATAGGAGAAGTTTCTGGAAGATTCCATGACGATCCACCTTGCAAACTGTCTCTGCCATTTGTCTACTGTCGCCTATCACACCCTACAAAAGGGCTTTCCAGTATGCATTGCACCCTTTACACTAGGCAAGTGAGATGCATCGCACCCTCTGCACTGGTCAGTCTGTATGGTTCAGCTTTGACCAGTTCTGAGCAGTTTTCTGTGGAGAAATTCTGGGAGATGATGTAATCAACCGACCTTGTACTTTTAGGGTGTGAAGCAACACTTTTAGGGGCTTAGGAGCCCTTGGTTAATGGACATGTATGATTGGGGTTGCAATGCCAAAAAATGTCTATAACAATAACATATGATATTATCCCTCTCATGCGTAAAGAAGATGGATGATGAAGTTGTGGAATGTGCCACTTGAATATATACGAGGGTCAAAGAGGTAATTGAATGATAGGTTGAGGTTAGTTCATTGTAATACCTCCTAATCATACATGTAATGCAGTGACAAATGGAGTTATGTATAGTCAAGTTGTGGAATTGACCCCCTAAATATGTATGAAGGTGGCAATTGTAATAGTGTGCTAGCTTGAGAGGGGAAGCATAAGATACTATGATGTAATGAGCCTTTTATGAAAAAAATTATCACAGTAAATTTTTGAGGATACAAAAAATGGTTTAACATATATTTCTATGGATTGTAATAATTTTATATGGAATTCAACAAAGATATTGAAACCGAGTTAATTTCCCCACGTCAATGTTAATGGGGGGATTGTAAGTGTAGTTAAGGTAAATTTGACTAGGCCAAATAGTTAATTTATTGGTTGGTTTGGTATCACATGGTTCTACCCATGGTATTCTCATATTATATAATCTATTTAAATGCATGACTAATCCATGATGAAGTTTGTAATGGATGAACCATGTAAATTTTGTCCCTTGTGAATTTGTCATAATTATTATTTATTTGTATGCCTATTATATCTTATTTAGCTTTCCTCTTTTATAATATGTATATCAATTTTTCCCCAGATGAGATGACAATAAAGGTAGCGGGGTGGGGGGGAGCGCATGAAACAAGATGTCGTTTTCCCACCTAACCAAGATACCAGGGGGCATTGTAGCATGACCCCATGAATGTTAAATGATGAGAAATTATTGTAGGTGAGTGATCATTGTGGCCTACTAAACTATGAAAGGATTGAAGTTAGAAGGAAGCTGGTGGCATAGAATATGTGCACTAATAGAGCTTCGTGACTTGTGTGATGGAATTAGCCATTAAGGCTCCACCCATGGCACTATGTCTACAATTGTTTATCGAGATTGTTCCTCTGGAAGGACGTTTGCAGAGGGATGCATGGGAGACTACTCTAGTTCATGGGACGAAGGAAATATGGTTGGGAATTTGGAGAAACCATGAAGTCGCATTAATTGTCAAGAGTCTTGGCCTTTATGGACTTTGTTGAGAAACAATATGGACATCAAATTCTCAAGCAAAGATCAGATAATGGCAGAGAATATGTTAACAACAAATTCATCAACTTTTTCACTGAGCATGGAATTCAAATGCAACATACTGTTCCATATACTCCATAACGAAATGGTGTAGCTGAAAGGAAGAATCACACCTTAAAGGAAGTGGTTAATTGTATGCTTCAATCTAGAGGACTTAGTCTTAATTTTTGGGCAGAAGCAATTAACTGTGAAAATTCCGTAGTGAATCACACTCCTACCTAAGGTTTTAAAGAATATCACTCCATAAGAAGCATGGAGCTCAATTAAACTTGATGTAAGTCACCTTCATGTTTTCGGAAGTGAAGCATGGGTCCATATTCCAGTTGAGAAACATAAAGCTTTAGAACCTAAGAGTGAAAATATATTTTTGCTGGATATTCTAAAGATGTTAAAGGATATAGACTTATTCCACTTAAGTCCAAAAATGTTATCATTAGAAGAGATGTAAAGTTTTCAGAAAATACATTGGTCTACGAGCCTAGTTCGGCGGATGTGCCACCTCTCTCTATCCCTTCTACTTCTGAAAATATTTCTTCTTCAGATGATGACAATGAGGATGAAAATCATCCCCCACCTTCTCAAGGTCCTCCTTTAGCTCCGAAGCTTCCAAAATGGGTTTGTGCTACTCGGGATGTAGTAGGTACTCTTGCAGGTGATCCTACACATGAATGACGTACACGTTTTTAGTTCGATAGAGCCTCTCCTTGACTGGCTCAGGCTTCAGCGAATTGTGATCCTGACACCTTTGCAGAAGCTTCAGGCCATCCAAATTTGGATGCAACTATGAATGAAGAATATCGTTCATTATTGGCAAATGATACATGAGATCTTGTTCCTCTTCAAAAGGGAGGAAAGCTTGTTAGATGCAAATGGGTTTACAGAACCAAGTATGGACCAGATAGAAAATTTGATAAACATAAAGCTCATCTTGTTGCTAAGGGTTTTTCACAAGTTGAAGGCATTGACTATACTAAAACCTTCTCCCCCATTGCCAAAATTAACTCTATCCACCTTGTTCTTTCCCTTGCTGCCTCTTTGAAATTAGAAGTCCATCAAATGGATGTTAAATATTCCTTTTTACATGGGGAATTGCGTGAGGATATCTATATGGAACAACCTCCTGGTTTTATAAAACCATACTCCAGCCTTGTATGTCAGCTTAAGAAATCCCTTTATGGTCTCAAGCAAGCCCCTCGGGCTTGGTATGCAAAAATGGATATCTTTCTTTTAGATACTGGCTTTTCTAGGTGTCATTCTAACAACACTATCTACAACAAGAAAGTGGGTAAGTCTCTTCTCATTCTTGTTCTTTATGTTGATGATCTTATCCTTACTGGCAGTGATCCCAACCTTATAAACCATGTGAAGTCTATCCTTAAAAAGAAGTTTGAGATGACAGACTTAGGACACTTGCATTATTTTCTTGGTCTTCAAGTCTTGCAATCCAAGGAAGGTATATCCCTTTCCCAGTCCAAGTATGCCTGTGATCTTCTATGCCACTTTCACATGGAAGACTGTAAGCCAGACCCTTCCCCCTTTCAATTCAGAGCCAAACTTTCAGTCAGTTGTACTTCCCCTGAAGTTGATGCTACCTTATACCGTCAGCTTGTAGGAAAACTTTTGTATCTAACCCATACTCGTCCTAACCTTTACTTTATTGTTGGCCTTATTACTCAATTTATGCAAAACCCACATGAAATTCATTGGAAAGTATCTAAAAGAATGCTTCGTTATGTTCAAGGTACAATTCAGTTTGGGATTCATTACAGTGCAGAAGAATCTCCTTTATTGGTTGGTTTCATTGATTCCGATTGGGCTGGTGACCCTGATGATCGGAAGTCTACTGTGACTTATGTCTTCACTCTTGGTTCTAGACCTATTACATGGGCTTGCAAGAAACAAAGTGTCATTTATCTTTCTTAATCAGAAGCAGAGTATCATGGCATCATAGAAGCTAGTAAGGAAGATCTATGGCTTCGTCAGATCCTGTCAAAGTTTGGCTTTCAGCAGCAACATTCGACTATACTATGGTGTGACAATCAAAGACGTGTCATTCAAATATGCAAAGATCCAGTCCAACATCAACACAAAAAACACATTGAACTACACATGCACTTCATCAGAAAGCTCATTCATGACCATGTCCTTGAAGTGCAATATTGTTCAACTGATGATCAAGTTGTAGACATCTTTACAAAGTCTCTCACAAAGGGGAAGTTTACTAAACTTCAATTTATGGCTATAGTTCAGGAAGTTGTCACTAAGGGGTGATAGGCTCTAATGCCTCCATCCTTCTCCTATTGTATCATATTTGTACATCCTTCAATCCTATCCAAAGTTGTTCTTAAGGGTGGATGTTAGTATTTCTGACACATAGGAAATAGTTAAGTATAACTTGGTCTAGTGTAGAGTTGGGTAGACTGTGTTTCTTTACTATGTACATTTGTAACTTATAATCAAATGATCACGATATGTTCTAGACATGAAGTGATCCAATGGTTCATTCTCTCCTCAGTATTACCGACACTTGATCCCTGGCTTAACACATGATTGGTCCATGATATCTATTTAAAGAGCATGGAGGGTCATTTTTAGGGTAATAGTTCATGAGAGAAGCTTATGTAAATTTTCATTCTTTTGTTAACAAATTTTTTGAAGTGGTCGCATTGGCTCAGACCGTGGACTGTTTCCCTCTTTGAGGGTTTTAACCATGTCAAGGATACTGATGTATTGATCTGTGATTTGTTTGTGAGTGATGTCCTTTGGTGTTCTATCTGAGGAACTTACCCTATAAATTCCTACACAATTTGTAAGAGTTTTCTCGCTCCATGCTTTGCAACATCGATTGGAAATTTGTAATTTTGTGTTTCCTCTGAGAATTGTCTTTAGTCAAATTTATTTACTAACCTGCAAGGTGGTCAACACCTTTCCTATTTCGAGGCTTATGGTCTCGCATTTTTCCTTCGTGGCCCATTATCCTTGGAAAATTTTGCAGGTATTTCCTCCCCCCATTATCAATGGCCCGAACTTTCTTCACTCACACCTGTTGGTTTCTAGTGACCTTGGATTTCATTTCTCCCCATTAGTGTTGATTATTATTCCCTATCCTAGCTTCATAGTGCTATAGGCATTGCTCTATAAATGGACTCTTTCTAAGCCCTCATGCTTCCATTTGCTAAGGATTTGGTGGGTGTGGGTGCTCACCATTCCTTATCTCCATTGTCTTGTGTTGACATTTTTGATATCCCTCTTGGGCACCCACATTGTTTGTGGCTATAATTTATCTGGCACTTTCCTTATGTGGCACCCCTCTGAATTCCTCAATTCCTTATTTTGCCCTGGCCTCTGCTAAAATCTGTTTTTCCTTTTTATTATTTCCCTTATGCCTCATCAATAGGTGCAAGATAGAAGAGAGTTTGCCTATTACCAAGAATTGGGCCCACAAAGGAAATACTCACATTCACCATCAAATCTAGGAATTTAGTTCATGATATCATGACAACACGCCAAGTCACATTAAGGAAGAACTTACCAAGGCTGAAGGGGAAGCTTCCTCTCAAAAAATTCCTCTCTTAGATATGGAGGTTCTTAAAGAATGGACAAACTAGATTCACGACATAGAGCACATGAGGTTATGGTTCAATCAATATATGCAAATTGTTGATCTCTAATTAAAGAAGGATTTTTTACTGTGGCGTGCTCTCTTGGACTTACATGAACACTGCGTATATATTCTCCATTTCCTTGAGCACTTGCATTGGCATCTGACAGACCTAGATTAAAGAATATATATAAGGAAATAGCATCTTCGCTAGCATCTCCGCATACCTCTTACATCGAGGAAAACATGTGATGACCCAAAAAATCCCATCCAAGTCATAGTGTTGGATTTGGATCATTCAACCTACTGATATAATTTCTATGTCTTATGCCTCTTTTGTTACCCATGTTATCGTGCAAAGCCAATTAGGCTAATATTTCATTTTTAATATATTTAATTTTATATCTTTTAGTATATAGTTACCTCTCTCCTTTCTTCAAAGTGCATTTTTTTATTGGGCCAACTCTCTCTACCAAGAAATTGACATGACTATTTTAACGAAGTTAGCAAAATTCACATTTTAAAATAATAAACAATTCACCTTTAAAAAGAAGAATATCAATTTTATCTTAAAAGAAATTTAAAGATTAAAAAATAAAATTGCTTTTGATTGAAATTATTTTAAGAATATGCATATTTCCTTAAGTGGAAACATATCACTTAAAAATATAATAATAATAAAATATTATTTTTAAACGAACTTTTAATATTTAATATAAAATTGAAATGTATAATTTAAAAATGTGTTAGCAATGAAAATATAATTAATATACATAATAGATATTAAAAAGACAATATTTATTCAAAAATTAATGTCCTCTATTAATAAAATATTTTAATCATACGTAAAATATTTTTATTTCATAAATAGGTGATTTTTCAATTAGTTATGAGAAATGGATGTAATTTCTTAAACCTAGTTATCATAAATGGATCTAATTTCTTAGCTGATTAGAAAAGAGTTATAAAATTTATTTTTACCTCGATATAATTTATAGTAAAGAATTTTGATTAATAAATTTGTAATAATTAAATATTTTAGCAATATTTTTTTCAACAAGACTGGTGTAATTTAAACAAAGTTTTTCGGTAGAAATGATATGAGAGAATTTTTGGCCAACGCGTTTCAAACCAACATTGCTCTCTATTTAAGCCTTTGCCATGCCTTGACTCTTCATTTAGTCCTGATGATGAACCACACTTGTTGGTTCGAAACACGTAGCCAAAAATTCTCTCATGTGATTTCTATCGAAAGACTTTGTTTAATTCATTATGGATCAGAAAAGCTTGAATAAAGAGGTGTAATTTGTTTTTTATTCTACATAATATTTCGAAAAAAAATTATTAATAACAAAAAAACCATTTCAATATATTTTTTAATAAAATATTTTCATTTTAAATCAGATTTTCAACCTTATAATTAAATAAATTCTTACTATTAAAACAATTGATTAGTATATTCCTCAATTGGTAAGAAATTTGTAATTTTTAGTTCTCAATATGGAATAAACAGGTAAAGCTGAAGGAATTTCTCTAATACTATATCTCTCAATGCAATTATATATATATATATATATATATATATATATATATATATATATTTATTTATTTATTTATTGTTTTTCCTCTTTTTTTTGTGAGATAGATAAATAAGGAATATTATATATGTGAACTATCAATTAATAAGTATTATTAAGAATATTTTGCTTTCAATTGGTATATGTATATATAAATTTCATATAAAAATATATAATTTAAAGTGGACATTCATAAATTTTATTTAAATTCCACATTGAATTAAATTTTTGTTCTTCATATGTATTTTTCCTAATGTTCCTATTTTTTGAGCTTTTTTTTTAATATAAAGTTCATATAAAATTATTTTATTTTAGGTGGGCATTTAAATATGTTATTGACAATTGATATTGAATATCTTTTTGTTATTAATCATTTTTTAAATGCCATATGTCAACTCTATGTCAACTCTATATTGAACATTTAAATAATTACACTTCTAACTCTTTCTAAACTATAAAAAACATCTTTTAATGCAATAATATATTTCAAGATCCTTCAACTCAATAATATATTCAATGTCAACTTTTTATTATTCCATACTTGAGTATGATATAATAAAGGGCTCATATTTAAAAAATATAAATAACAAAAAAAAATCAATTTCTTCCCTAAATACTATATATGAATTTATATCCTAAATAAAATACTTCAATATCAAACTATATAAAACATTTTTTTTTAAATATTGTATTTAAAATATTAGTATTACTTTATTCGGGAAATGTGTAAGAATTTCTTGAGTGTTGTTCTACGAGGAAGATGTGTAAGGATTTTTATGTTCATTTTGGACATGTGGTGTTTGCTTATGTAATTATTAAATCAATCTCAATTCTTGATCTACCATGTGTTGAGAGGGATTAAATCTCTCTAGGTGTAAACTTCTTTCTAAAAAAATATAAAACATAATGGGATACAAGGATTTTGGTCCCTTTTAACATATGATATATTCAAAGTTAAGATGGATCTATAGAATAACCAATGTGATTCCATTTTAATTCTCACTTCCTCATTTTTTTGTAAAGTAAAAATTTTGTTTCTATAAATCTCAAATTTACATCCAAAAAAAAAAAAACTCTATAATGGTTTTCCACTACAAAAACAAGATAAATCACATAATCCCATTCTTCTTAAGAACCATAAAAATAAGTTTAGTTTTGAGCCACATTAGAATTAAACTTTTCTACATGAGATATTGTCTTGAATTTTAAACTAAAATTAGGAGGTCTAGAACTGGAGAACGAGAAACTTCCTAACAAAGATGTCATTTTTGGATTTTTCCAAGTTAGAAGCTTCATTTGGGATGGTTTTTTTTTGCTTCTTAGAGAATTTCTTAAAATTGGGAGTGGGCGAAGTTGGGTTTTCATTCTTTTGAGTCTAATATCCATGGAGTGTATGTGCAATTGAATCTCATCTTGCCAAGGGAGGATTTCTTGTTTATATTCATTTTCTTCCAATAGAACTCGACCAAACAATAGCTCAAGATGCTAGTAGATGTTCATAATATGTGTGTAATGATTGGAAAAATATCTAGAGTGACCTACATCTAGGACCCAATTTGGCATTGCTACCAATACCTTGATGCCAGTCAAATATCCTCTTACTTTCACTATATCCTTGTCATCATATGCCATTTCCTTTTCTACTTGAGGTTGAGTGAGTTCACAATATTGAGCAGCTAAGGTCCCAACCTAGTGTTGAGCTTGTGAACCTCCTTTCTCCTAATAATAGGTATCACCACATAGGACCTAGGCTCTCTCATGAGGTATGATGAATGTAGGAATGGGAGAAGGGTCGAGATTCGAGAGGAGGAGCAGATCCAACTTGTAAGACAATAAATTGGAAACAAAATGAACAATATATTAATGATTGGCTTAATGAATGATGTACATGATGTACATATAAATACATACAAGGAACCATTTAATCAGTTTCTAGGTCTTCTTGAACTCTAATAATCAATCACCCTAACACAAACTAACCCAAGCTTAATCTTGAGGATTAGCTATCTAACATTCCCCCCTTAATCTGAAGGGATCTATCAAAGTCCAAGAATGAAAGCTCATAATGAAAGAATGCATCTCAACCAAGAGATGAATGTCTCTAAGAAATGGTTTTCAAGGATAACCACAAACCAGTGTGGGAGAACTCAAGGTATCAACCAACACCAACTCTAGAACCTTCATAGAAATTCTTAGAACAACCAAAAATGTGGTTTTAAGGTTACCACTAACTCTGGAACTATCAATGTAGCTCCTTGAAAAATTCCAAATCTGGAAGTGCTCATTCACAAAAAACTTATTCAGCAAAAACTAACATCTCTCTAGCTACAAATATGCCTCTCAATGGTACAGGTTGTGGCTTAGTGGATCTATGACATATGTTCACTTAAAACATATTTGAACCTGTAGCAAACTGTCAACAATTTCTCCCTTGTTGGATACATGGTGAAAAGTATTCTTCATCACTGCAAGGCTGGTCAACACTCTCAAAAATATCCTCCAGTGTGACCTATAAATCTTCTTGGTTGTTTTCAACCAATCCCAAGAAACAATCCATCCAAAATTTAGTTTCTCTCTTGTAATAGTCTTCTTTCTGGAAATTTTGTTTCAATGGTGATTCTACTTTCCGAAATTCTCACACGGATTAAGATAAAAACACCGATCTTTCACATGTCCAACTTTGTTACAATGTTTGCACCAATCATTTTTTTCTCGAACAACACCATCCAGAAATACAACAACTCAAAATTGTATAGGTTTAGAAAAATCAGGAAGATGAAAAGTATATCCATGACATCTTTGTTATACCCCAATCCATGTATGTGTTTATTATGTGTAATCTCTTCCCACGATATTATAAACATTTTGGGAATAATAGGCTTCACATGTGTATATAAATGACTATCACATACACTTGCCTCAACATGACTTTTCGTTGCACCCAAACTTTCTCCCGGCGTGGCTTCATCAGTCTTTGATTGCTATTTGAAGTTAAGATCATCTCGTTGTAATTGAGACTCAATCTAGAGAAATTCAACTCTCTCCAATACATCACGTGAACTAACTCTAATATGAACAAGACTTACTTTTCTGACATTTACACTTCCATCAGTAGTAGAACTAATGAGATTGTTTAAGATTTTCAATATATTTTTAATTCCAGCCATGGGTGTTGGGTTCAACTGAAAATGCACCCTTTTTACAAAGTAATTTCAACAAAAAATTATTAGATAATAAATAATTACATGCTCATAAAAGAGAAATTTATGCAGATAAAATGTTGTCTTCTAATGACAACTTCTAGGAAAATATCTTCCAAAATTGTCTTCACAAAGAATTGAAGTTGTGATATTGTGATCTTTAACATACCAAATGAGCTCTTCTAACCACAATTTCTTTTCTTTCCTTGATTTTATACGAATTTTTTTTATAATTTAAACTTCACTTGATATACACATGAACTCTCATAGTCAATTCTTTCATAGACCAAGTAGCCAACAAATTCTTCAAAAAAATCCTTTTCAAATTTTCAAATATGTGAATTACTCCTCTAAAAAAAATATAAATCTCTTCTTTTGTTTTAAATAAAAATTGGCTTAGTGATTTGATAGTAGGCTTCAAAAATAAGCCAATAGAGAACTAGATAAATCTCACTATTTCCCTTTTTCCTTTTCTCTTCAAGTTTTAAAACTTATTTCAAATAAAAATAACTTGGTCCTAAAATATTTTCACCACTTTTAACTCCAAGTTAATTAATTTCAGAATTAGTCACTTTAACTTTTACTTTCTCATTTCACCTTTATTGAACCATTTTATTTTTCTTAAATATAATAAAAGAAATCAAAAATATTTTCTTTAATCACAATTTTTATACACTTTCCATTCACTTGATACTCACCAACTTTTTCTCCTATTAACTTTCATGTTTATGTCTTTCTTTCTCTATTCACTTTCACCTTCTCTACCCCTTTCTCTTTTCATTTTCACCTTTCTAGCTGTGAAATTCCACATAGAGATGTTGATTATGGAAGTAATATAAAATATATAAGAAATGTATTCACCTTGAGTGATTAACTCACTCGATCATTTTTTGTTATCAATGATAACACAACAACAATACTATATTATATTTAATTCTTTAATTTTCTTACCTCCCTACTCTATGTATAGCCATCAAGTTTGGATTTCATTGAGCCTTGAAGTAATAATAAAAATAAAAGAAATATATTCCTTGATCTAATATTCTTGAAAATACCTTGTATAAAATTTTAAAATTCCGTGAAATTGTGAATTTTCTTTTACTGCTTTTACCCTTTGATAAATCTTTGACACATTTTCATCACCAATTCCAGCATGCCAAATATTTTTAAAATATCCTTTTAACCACCAATGTCCAAAAAAATTAAGAAAAAATTCTTCTTTCCCACTCTTCGAATGCATTTTTTTTATCACCATTCTTCTATGCCACTCTTCCTTTTTAGTTGAAGGTTAATAAAAAATTCATTCGATTAAAATAAGAATTCATACATTTTCTTTATACTACAACATTATTTCTTCATTACAGACTTCTCCATGTAAATGTTTCTTCTTGCTTCAACATAGATTCCACATGCCTTTTTCTCCTTTTAATTCAAAGATACAACAAGCTCTCCACACGTTCTCAGTCATCTAGCTTTTTCACAATGCCATAGACGGACTACTCGAAAGGAGTTTCATAGTCTTTAAAAGAGGGGCACCTAGGAAGGCCACAAAACAAATGGCTCAACAAAATTAACAAAACGGATAAACCTTCGCTCTGATACCACTGTAAGGCAATAAGTTGGAAATCAAATGAATAATATATTGACTACTCTCTCAAAGAATGACATACATGATGTACATATAAATACATACAAGAAACCATTGACTCAGTTTTCAGGTCTTCTCTAACTCTAATAACCAATCACCCTAACACAAACTAACCGGAGCTTAATCTCAAGGATTATCTCTCTAACACAACTGATCAGAGATCGTGAAGAAGTGGAGGGCTAAGAGTTCTAAGGCAGAGGACTGTAGAGATAGAGACTAGGGGAGGAAACGTTTTTGAAGGCCTAGCAAAGGAGAACCCCAGGATGAAGAACATCTATGCCACTACGAGTGAGGTCAAGCGAGAAAGGCACTGGAAGATCACTAAAAGTAATAATTAGCTCACTAAGACACAAATGAGGAGGAAGAGAACCACTATGTCTTAGACAACCTACCACACAAATCCCAGACAACCAAGAGGACCAAAAGACTCTTCAAGAGGAAAAGATGATGCCAAAGAAGGAATAGGAAACATCAGTGAACCACCAAACCATTATAGTAATTACTTGAAGCCATATTTGAAATTCTAACCATATCGTCATCATAATTTCCCAAAGAGAGTGAGGTGACGCACTAGCTTTTAGATTATCAATAAGCCTCGTACTCTCATTAAATACATTTAACTATATGAAAACCAACGACCTCCAAACACTTCCAACAAACATTGTAAGGCCGCGACAGATTGAAGATTATGTTGTTTTAGGATAGTGAAGTAATGCTCGACCAGAATGCTTAGTGCATCGAGAAAGTACCATAAATAACATGAGGCCGAGCCCTAAGACTATCCCCATAAAACTCACATGAATCATCATGAAAGCCAAGGTAATGGGATGCAAGTCATATTGACAATAAGGGGTGACATTGCCATGTCCACCCTCGTTATTGACTAGCAGGACAAAAAAAAATGCGTCCTCTCACATGTCACCAAATAGGCACCCCATCTCGAGAATTTTGATTCCAAATTTATCATGCATAAATAGGGATCAAATTTTGTCCCGGGAATTTATTTCCAAATTTATTAAGAATCAAATTTCGAAAATTGAAAACATTTGAAAAATACGTAACAACATGAAGAATTACTTTTCAAGGTACGATAAATCTGAAATTGAAAGACACATTCACTGATAAGTTGATGCATACGGAAACGATGAATGACGACATACATTCCAAATTTATCATACATAGATAAGGATCCAATATCCAAAATGGTAAACATTTTAAAAATACAAAACAACATGAGAATTAATTTTCATCGTATGATAAATCTAAAATTGAAATTCAAATACACTAATAAGTTGAAATAAACCGAAACGATGAATGACAACATACATGCATAGGGGTCCGAACCGGGAGGGACGAAGCATGGAGGAAATTTCTTACATTTGCACCATTTCTCTCATTCTGTCAAAAGATTAAGACATGTACGTGCCCCACTCTTTCAAATCTATGTGCTTCTTTTGTTTTCAAATAAAATTTTCTTCACACTAGCACCAATATAAATTTTGTTTTCATTCGATGCATTGCTTTTCGAACTGATTAAAGGTATTAACGTTGAACACTGCTCGACATTAAGTAGTGCTCTATCCACGAAGAGATGTTGAGCATTAATCGCCACAATGAATGGCATATCATACGATCAATTACCATTGTAAAACTTTGATTGGTGGATTTCAAATATCTTCGGTGATTAAGTAATAAAGTAGTTTTCCTCAATATATATTGATCACAAACTGAATTTTTTCTGGCTCTTATGTATTTCCGCACAGTTAACGCATTTAATTTTATTGTTTTAGAGTGAGGCGAAAATGATGTTGGAGATTTCACAAAGGTTTTCTCAGGCCTACTTTGGGTTCGTTATTGAATTTCAGCAAATTTTTTATATGATCTGATATTTTGTTTAATATGGTTTATGTAAGGATAATTAGCATATAGGGTTTACTATAATGATGTTAATGATGTTAATAATGTAGAGAGGTAATAAAATTAGTATTATAAAATTCAGAGTTAGCACAATTACGTTAATAAATGTGGTTATATCTCGAGCTGTATTATTTTTCATTTTATATATACTAATTCCCATGTGAAAATAGTGTTGATTGATGTATATTAACCACATTTACTAGTGTGGTTGTTCTAGTTGACAATTGATATGCAAGGGGAAGATCAATAGACTATGTTTGTTTGTGGTTGACTATGGCTAGATATGATCAAGTTATATAGTTTAGAATGGTTTATTATGGTCAAGGTAGAATTGACTATGGATGACCATGTCTGTATCAAACAATGGGTGACTCTGATAGGTTATGTTTGTCTATGGTTCACCATGGATGAACATGGTTTGACAAATTGGACCATGATTTATCATAGTTTTCTTTGTTAGATAATGGTTGCCTATGTTGAAAATTGATGGCCACTGTTGACTATATACAATGAAGGAGACTTTAGTTGACCATGTTTAACCATTTTAACCATGTTTGGCCATGTCGAGTGTGGGTTGACCATGGTTTCTCAAGGTTGATTATGGTTGACCATAGATGATTATGGTTGATCATTATTGACCATTGTTGACTATGGAAAGTTAAGGTTGTCTATGATTAGACATGGCTAACAACAATTGATAATATTTCACCATCTATGATCATGATTGAGTTTATTTGACCATGTTTTTCCATAGTTGAATGTGGATGAGCATGGTTGACCATGATTCCCATGGTTTACCTTTAGATGACTGTGGTTGACAATGAAGCCCATGTTAACCATGGTTGACCACAGTTAATCATGTTGACCATGTAGACCATTATTGATCGTGGTATGACCATGTTTGACCTTAGTTGACCATGGTTACCCAAGATGTCTATGGTGTACCAAGGTTGACTGTGGCTAACTAAGGTGGACTATAACTAGCATATGGTTCACTTTCGTAAACATATAGTTGTCCAATGTTGGCCATTTTCACTATGGTTGACTATGGTTAATGATGTGTGAAGAGGGTTAACCATATTTAACTATGGTTAATGATGGATGACCACTGTTGGCAAGGTTGATAAGGTTTGACCGAAGCTAACCATGGTCGACCATTGTTGACAATCGTTGACAATATCATGGTTAAATATGGTTAACCATTGATGACCATCTTGACCATGGCTGACCATTGTTAAGTTGGTTTAAAAATGGTTGACTATGGTTGTACTTCTTGTCCATGTTTGACCATTGTCATCTTGTTCTCCCATAGATAAGCTTGTAAGAGCATGGTTGAGTATGGGTGAACGTGGTTTTTCACAATTGACAGTTTTTAGCGATACATGAAAAAGGTTAAGCATTCTGACTATGTTTCACAAAATTGTTGACTATGGATGATCATGGTCACCATGGTTGAAAATGGTGACTATTACCCACCAAAAGTGAGTAAGCCAATAAGATAGTTTTTTGCTATGATGGATAGCTAGTAAGCTAGCAACCCTATACATTGCTCATTATATGATGATATGCCATATTTCTCTTCCATTTTCATTGGCTAGAAACCTTTCACCATCCATTATTCCTCTCAAAGGAAGGTGGGTTACCACTCGGTAACTACATTAACTATTTTGCAATCAAGTTCTTTCACTTAATGTTTTGGGAATTCTAATATTGATAAAGTGGTGATCTAGATGATTGATAGATCTTGACTGCAAACTTGTTCTCTCACCTTTCCAGGGTTGTTAGTATTTGGCCCTAGTTTAATGGGACATGCTTTGGGGTCTTAGGGTTAAATGTGGGGAACTTTTGTTCATCCAAATTGCATGCATTATAACCAAGATCCATACTTAATTGGTTTTCTTATGGGTTTGTGTAGAGGAAACCTACCCAAGTTATCTCTCCACATTAATTTTCCTTCACACATATCTTCCCTACTCTCATTACTTATCCAAATTCTAATGTGCAAAATAATTTTGATCATATATTCCCTACACAATTATACCTCTACACATCTTATCTCCACACACTCATTCCTTTGTATACATTGATTCCCATGCATGACATATCAAGAGGTCACCTTAGTGACTTTACTTGAACCTTTAAAGTAAAATGACCATTTTTGTCTTTCGAGGTTAATTAAAAGGCCATTGAATGAATTTAGATCCTCGATATAAAGGAAGCACTTGGTATGGTACAATGTGAATCTCTCCTTAGGTTCTTGATGTTGTACTATGTGAAATATTAATCATTAACATCACATCATTGTTTCACATTATCTAATGAAAGTGGCATGAAAGACAATAAAATATTACTAATTATATCAAATAATGAGGATTTAATAGCTACATTGCAAGTACATTGAACATATGGAGACCAAAAGACTAAAGGAGGAAGTTTTTGGGGATACAACTAATTCACTTGCCCCACCTAGACAAGAGCATTCACTCGTCCACTACATACAATTTGCATTTGAATCCAGCCCTAGAGGAAAGGAAAAACAACAAAATTTAGACCATGGGATTGGTAAACTGTGCATGTGTTCCTAAATTGTTGGACTTTGGAGAAGTGGTTTATCTTTGTGCTAGACATTTCACCATGAAAGCGAAAATTGTAAAGCTAGACATCCAGTAGATTCTAATTTCCTTGACGCCAATGGTTTTTAAGAAAATATATAAGTTACCAGAGCCTGCCAAGCAGATCAAGTTGTTTGAAGTCAATTATTTTCTAGATAACTAGGATTGGGGGGGGTGAATATCATCCACATATGAGAAGAAACGATATCAATTGTTCCTAGGTTAAATTTGTATGTATTATATTATTCCTTCAAGAGAGATGTCATCTTCGACTAGGTGGAGGTTGGTCGAGGTCATCTCCAATGAGATTTCTTTTTAGTTGGTAAAATTGTTTAAAACTCCAATATTTTTCATCAGTCCGTGTCAAGTTATGGCTCTTGTTTCATGCCATACTATTCATGGGTTACCAAATAAAATTAATTGAATTTTGGATCTGGAGCCAATACATTTTGGTATCCTATATTATGGAAGTATAAGGCTCCATTTCATTTCCATCAAAATTCAAAATGTATTTGTTAAAGAATTCAATTATATTCTATCTAGACAACAGCCCCAAAAGATTTCTACCAAAGCATAAACTTTCACGTCGGAAAGGGAATACATGCACTAATACACATCGGTGAAAATTATGATGGTCCAATTTGATGATAGATAAAATCATAATAATTGTCAGAAGTTAAATATAGTTTTTGTTTTTTTTAATCCCAATGGTCATCGAAAATATCACGATGGTTCTTTGACTGTCGAATATTGGACGATAGTTCTTTTACCATTGAAGGCCCAAAGTTTTGTCCAATATCAAATGTTTGACATGTTTTCCAATATGTGATAAATGGAAATGAACCGTTGTATAATGTCCAATTCCACCATTAACAACTTTTTTCTGTTGACGACATCTAATATGGGACCTCTTTATATTGATATTAACTAATTATAATAAATATAAGATTAATATTATAATTGTATATAATATTATTAATGTATAAATGATATATATTCATATATATATATATATATATATATATATATATATATATATATATATATATATATGCGTGAACATCATATAAATTTGACATAGTTTCAATATTACTTGCGATTGTTTTGAATGGTTTTAGGGTTATTTTGAGGTTAATTTTTTAACAAAATCATCACTAAAATTTTGGTGACAAAAAACATCACATAATATTCCTCAAGGAGGCGAAGGATATGTGGAATCAACATCAGACACTTTGGAGGATCAAAAGTGTTGTTTCCCTTGTAGAAATTACAAGGGCTTGAAGCGAAGGAGACTTCTAATAAAAACAACTAAACGACATTGTAGAGACTATAGACATCCGCAAGGCGAACATGAATATCATCCATTAAGAACTTATTAATTATACGTCTTTGTATTGTATATCTTTTTTGTAAATATTTCTATGTATATTGTATTTTAGATTATATTTTTTTGTATTGTATATTCTTTTTGTAAATTTTTATATGTATATTGGATTTTAGATTTTATGTCTTTGTCTTGTAAATTATATTGTCTTTGTATTGTAAATATATTTTATATTCTTTTGGGAGGTGTTTGACCTATGTTTTCATGTTGACGTGGAGAAGTATTATTTGATTATTTTCATTAGGGTTGATTAAGGGTTTAGTTCGAGATAGGGGTTAATTACTTTACGTGCTTGGGCAAATGGGGTTAAGGTGTTGGGGGGTTAATGTATGTTTATTGGGTTAATTAGGACCTATATGATTTAGAGGTTAATGTGTTTTTATGGAGAATTATTAATACATTTTTAAAGTATATTATGCACATAATTTAAAAAATGGACATAGTGAATACGTTTTTATAGGAAAGAAGAAAATAATTATATAATATATAGTAAGAAAATTTTATAAGACAAAATAAGGAAATATAAATATTATTAAAAAATTAATTAAATAAAAATTTGATTAAAAATAAAATTCTTCTAAATACAGATGATTGGATAAAGATACAATAAGTCCATTTTATTAATTTAGGTAACCTGATAATTAATAAGAAACCAATTTTTACGAAAAATGTTATATTAAAAAGGAAATTTATTAATTTATTAAAATGTTTAGATTTATAAACCACAATTTATTAAAATGTTATGTTCCTAGCCACGATTTATTTCACTCATCAAAGAGACTCTTTCTCATTTTTTAAGGAAAAAGGTATGGGACACAAACCTTGCACTTAGTGTTTCAAAATGTTTTAGATGACAATGAGCCTTTTAAGCCCAAGTGATATAGAGTGAAGAAATATCTATATAAAGTCTCTTTTATGATGAGTAAAGTGTATCCTTTGCTATAAGTTGTGAGAAAACATGAAGTAATATCAAAGCTATAATAGTTCTTGGAAAATGTTAGATTAATGAAATGTTTGATAAATCATCGATGGTTATTTTTTCCAAATTTATAGTACTTATTATCACTTATGCAAGGTAGAACATTCCTTTTTGAATTTCCTTTGAAGTAGGAACAATGCTTTTATTCTATAGCATTCACTTACCACTAAGTACAAAGAAGTAAGTTTTTGACATTTTGGTCAAATCAAATAAGTAGTCAAAAAGAAAGAATACCCCATTTTGTGTAGAAGGAGAGATATTTGACATCACACCTTAGTATAAAAAAGGTTTCCTATAATAAAAAAATGATTTTAGTGGGTTCCCTACCACTTGCATAAACAAAAAAGTGGATTCTATCTAATTTTATTACATTGGTTATTGATTTGAAAGTTTACAAGTGAAAATATATGATGAAAACTTTGAGTACATTTGTAAATGTGATGGAATGAAAAGGGTTTGATGATTGTGAGGTGATTTCTCCTAATTTTTTTCAACATAATCTTAAACATCTTCCTAAATAGTACAAGCTTGATGATCACATTGATTTGTTGTATTTGTTTCTTTCTCCCACTGAAGGTCATGGCTCCTCACCAATCCTATTAATACTTCTAGTCTGTAAGTTAAATCAAGAAAGAATATGACATTATAATGATGAATGAAAAAAAATATCAATACGTTTTTCGTTATGGTTGTGACTATATATATTAGAAAGTGTCTCACTTTCTACATGTCATGAAAAGTAACATATTTCTTACATTTTTTAAACATATTATAAAATATCTTGATAATTTGCAAAAGCATCATCATTGATTTATTGTCTTTGTTTCGTGGTATCACCTAAGTTGTCTTTGTCTTCGTTTTTTTGTCTTTGTTTTCCTTATATATTATATTTGTAAATGTTTGTATCGATGTTTAAATATTTTCTATATATAGTAATATGAATTTATGGACTGTAATTGTATAGCATCGACACCTTAGGGAATTACACGATGAGGAAGATGTGGTTGTCGTACAAGTGTCTGTTTAAGAACATGGAGTGGAGATTTAGGATCAACCTAATAATATTATGGAAGAATATAATACTGTTGATAACGTAATTGAAGAGGATGGGCCAAATAGATTGTTCCAGGAGATGTTTGATAATTTTGGAATGGATGATGATGGCAATGAGTATGATGACCATGATTTTAATAAACCTGTAATTCAGAGGGAAATCCAACCTCTTTATAAAGGCTCAAAAACATCTCTTCTCTCTAATATATTGTTGTTTTTCAACTTAAAGATGGTGAATGGTTTGTCAAACACATTTGTGACATAACTCCTATGGTATGTAACATATTTTGTGACATTTAATACTATAGATATGATAAAGGAACTATTTTTTCCTTTGTTTTTTAATGCCAGTATGTTGATCACCATTTACTTAATTTGTAAAATTTCGATGCAATATGTACGATTAATATTGTTTAGTACATTAACCAATATTACTTTTTTTCTTAATTTTGTAGATTATTAGGATAATTTTTGTTACTACTGTCAAATGTTTTACCACGTAAGTACCAAGATTTACATGCCACTATGAAAGATATTGGAATGGAATATCAAGCTATTAAAGCCTGTCCTAATGATAATATTCTATATTATAGAAAGCATTCATTGAAAGAAAAATTCCAAAAATATTATGAAGGTAGATATCAAACTGATAAAGTAACAAAAGAGGTGCCTTGCAAGGTTCTTTGTTATATTCCTATCATTCCATATCCACGATAATTGTTTAGGTGCAAAAGCATACACAAATTATGGATTACCATGGAACAAATAAAAGTGAAGATGGTGTTATTCGAATCCCTGTAGATGGAGTCACATTTAGGAATATAGAGGAAAGGTGGTCAGATTTCAAAGAATAACCTCGTAATCTTAGGCTTTCATTAGCAACTGGCACTCCAATCCATTTGGAGTGCCCAGATCTACTTACTCAATGTGTCCCGTTTTTGTTATCAACAATGGCATTCCTCTATGGATGTTAATAAAGAGGGAGGACATAATGTTGACAATGATTGTTCCAGGTATTACTATTTTCAAAATAATTTTTTTTAACACAATAACATCTCATTTGTCTTGTTTTTTGCATAATTATGTCTTATATTTTTTTTTTACTCATATATATTGAATTATGTCTTATAATTACATTTTATTTTACTAATATATGTAGTAATTACTTTATGTTCAATCCATTACGTAGGTACTAGGTAAAATATATGAATGTATATATCAAACCTCTTATCGATGAGCTAGTTGAGTTATGGAATGATGTCACTATGTATGATATCTCTTGACCAATAGATGCGCAAAGGGAGTTCTAATTCCATGCAATGCGTGTATAGACAATTCACGATGCCCCAGGGCTAACACATTTCTGTGGTATGTTAAAATGTTACCCTGCAATTTAATAGTGTTTAATTTTATGAAATTTATTTCATGTATATTTTTAAAATTGTTCCTTCATTGTACATACTTCAAATAATTTATATAAATATTCCATCTCTTGCTGATCTTCAAGAAAAGGGTAAGTTTTCTTGTCTAGTTTGTGGTCCTAAGATGAAATGTCGTTATTCAACAACCTTAGGAAAGGAGGTGTTTGATCAGTATAGGCACTTCCATTCTAAGAACCATAGGTACTCAAGTAGCAAAAAACATATTTTTAGTGGGAAAGAAGAGTCTGGATTAATACCATGGAGAATGACACTTAGTGCATGGAAGTTGCAACATAATAGAGTCTCTCAAGGTATGGATCAAATTATCTATGTATCAATATACATGATATGCTTGGATTACTTTATATTTTTATGTCATTTTCTTCATTGTACTAATTGATAGGTTATATTGTTCTTATAATATCTTTAACTGTGATTCACATTGTAGGTCGTCAAGGCATTAATAATAGGACACTTGTATGAGGAAGAAAAAGTTTTCCAGAGCAATTCAATAGGCTTCCCCACTATGAGAACCTATAAATTATTCATTTGTTTGATACAATGCACATTGTGAAGAATGTAATAGAAACCTTATGGTGAATCCTAGATGGAAGGAGAGATAAAGAAAAAATTCTCAAGATTTGTAATGACATTAAGGAGGCCAATCATGCATTTCAATGCGCGACTCATTCAAATAGTGATGGAGATGGCCAAAATATAAGCGTTCTTATTTTGTTATTGACAAAGAAGAAAAGCAAGGATGTTAAGAAGGTTATCGAAAAAAATTAAATTTCCAACTCAATTTTCTTCAAACAAAAAGAATATCCTAACAAAGAAAGGTGAATTAGGTGGGGTAACAACTCATGATTGGCATGCGTTCATTAATGTAATTATTTTGGTACATATGTTAATACATTGGTGAAATATCTTGTTAATTAATGTATTTTTTTCTACTATTTTGGGAATAAATAATGGTTGATCATTATTTTTGTTACAATATGCTCTACCTCTATCTCTGTGAGAAAACTTTGACAACAATGTCAAACAAGTTATATATGATCTTGGAAAATACATTAGGTAATTGGATATTTATTTAAAAATTGTAATTTGTTCAATAAGTTGTTGTACAACTTATATTTCACTACATGTTTTTTAATTGTCATCATGTACTACATACTTTTTTTGTTGAAACCTGCGATTTTATTGCTTTATGTGTAGATGGTTTTCATATAAAGAATTCGATCAAGAAGATATAAAGTATTTGAGGAAACAAAATCCTCTTCTATTGTGTGAAATGCAAAATTATCTACCTCCGACATTTTTTAATGCACAAGAGCACTACCTCATACACCAAGTAGAGGAGATTGAAAAGTGTGTACCTCTACACACAATATCAATGTGGATAGTTGAGAGGCACTTGAAGTCACTGAAGGCTTTGGTCAGAAAAGGAGCACACCTTGAGGTATCTCTGGTATAGGGAGATATGGTATATCAAACCTTGGTTTATATTTGTAAATATAGTTTGGCAATGGGAAGAAATATTAATGCAATGGATCACATTTGGGATGTCAAATCCATGAACAAATTTGAAGGGGAGCACCTATTAGGGAATCATGGAATGAGGATAGTGAGGTGTACTTAGGTAGTGGAGATTTATAGTACAATTGACTCTTCTATTTTGATGTATATTTTACTTATTTATTTTTTATTCTTCTTGCATAATTCGTTATTAAGAATGTATAACATGGTAACTAATTATATATGTGTGAATTATTTTATTTTAATATAACCACTTGAGAGTGAGATGAAATACATTTATACATTGTGAACAATCTTGATTGGATGAAGGTATGGATTGAACCATGCAAACAAGCTAATAATGGAAGGTTATCATGGTATGGTGTGCCTACATTGGTCAAACAAGTTCAACATCATCGAGATACCAATTTTAGACAGAGGGAAATTGATTTAGCATATCCTTTAAAATATTCTTAGGCAAGCATATTCACCGATACTACTTCATTTTTTTTTACAATTATATTGATGCATCTCACATTTTTTTTCATAATTTGCAAAATTTCCAAGTATAAATACGTTGATTAGTTGGCAATGCATTTTTTATGTGTTTGACGTATTGTCGTTGAAACACGACAACACGTCACAAACTCCACACACCTATTGTTCTGAATAGTTGAATGGATAAAGATTAAAATGAAAAAATATGTTAGCTACTACAACAAATTTTGATTTCCTAATTGTTTGTGTAGATTTTTATTTTACAGTTTTTTTCTTAAAGTTAAAATACTTTTATGTATCTGGAAAGAAAATTGTGTTCTTGTTCAGTGCATGCATTCCCTATATACACCCATTCTTCTACACATACCCCATATTGCACATCCTTTACTTCGCAGATATCCCCAGATCCATATACATATTTTTCTGCATAGGATGATTATGTAAATATTTAAAATGAAAAAAATATGTTAATCATTGCAATAGGTTTTGATTTCTTATTTACTTGTGCATTGTTTTATTTTAAAGTTTCTCCTTAATGTTAAAATAATTTCATGTGAGGAAAAAAGTTTATGTTCTTGCTCCACACACACACACTATTTTCCCATCCATTCTCCTACACATACGCCTTTGTTCCTCACATATTTTATTGCAGACATCACCAACTCCATACACATATTGTTCTGTATAGTTGAATATGTAAAAGTCTAAAATGGAAAAATATGTTAATTGTTACAGTAGCTTTTGATTTCCTAATCATTTGTGAAATTTTTTTACTTTAAAGTGTTTGCTTAAAGATAAAATAGTTTCATAAGTGTGGAAATTTTTCTTTGTTCTTCTTCCACACATGCAGTCCATCGGCACACTCATTCTCCCACACATACCTCCTATTATTTTTTCTTGAAGTTCAAATAATTTCAAGTTTGTCGAAAAAACCTTTTTTCATGTTTCGTACCTGCATTCCTTCTACCCACCCATGCTTCCACATATACCCCTTGATCCACATCCTTTACTTTGTTACTTTGCAAACATCCATGAATCCATACACTTGTTGTTCTGAATAATTAAATGTGTAAAATTTTAGAATGAAAATTAAAGTTTCTACTTAAAGTTAAAATAATTTCATGTGTGCAGAAATCATGTTTTGTTGTTTCTCCACGTATGTGTTCCCTCTGCATGCTCATTCTCTCGCACAACTAACCATGACTACAAACGCCCCCTCGACCCCCCATCCCTTGATTATGTAAAGGATCTCAGAAGAGCGCTAACAATCTCAACCTAACAACATCAATGTGAGTGTCAATGTTAGTATCAGCGTTAGAGCACTCACTAATGGAATGGTTATTTAGAAAATTATTATTTTTTTCATTTTAAAATTATTTGTTAGGCACTCACAAGTATCAAAATTAAATCTCCCTCCATCAGTGAAATTATGTCACATCAAGACTTTTTCAAGCAATTGAAAATTAGAAATAAAAAATATATATGGTTTAATTTACTAGAAATGCAAATATTTACCATTTTCTGAAAAGTTTGGTTAAATTTACAAAACCTGGACAAAGTAATCCAAATCAAGGATCTATTAATCACAAGATAATCCATGGTAAAGACAAACTAATAAGAACTTCGGCTAAAATTAATTATTGTAATTCCAACCTAACAGAAGTACAAACACATGCTAAAATGAAGCACATCGAGTAGTGGACTTACTTGTTGAATATGAAAGGATATGCCCACGCTTGAAAGTTGAATCACAAATATTCAAGAAACTCACATAGTTTCGATTATACCTACAAATAACATATGAAAAACAACCAAGAAATTCTTTGGGTATTATATCGTAGACTATACCGCCATTTCTCGACTAATCTTATTAATTTTAGCAATTAAACGAGACATTAGATCATTAACGAGAAGGATTTACAAGAAGGCATGAACTGCAAGATGTAAAGGGGCGTATGGTGGAAACTTTGTCTACATTTCAATTCTATTTAGATAAATATGCAAATATAATAATGTTTATCATTTCCTTATAGGGATAGTTATGGGTAATTGTATTAATATTATGTCTTTGTGAATGGTGTGATTTTAGATTCAAATCTCATCTGAAACGTTTGTGAGTCATATATGGGGATACGCATGGATTTAATTAGAGGATCAGTTGGAGATTCAACTAGAGGTGGGGACGCAAGTCGAGTTAGCTAAAAGTGGGGGCGCTTGTAGGTTTATCTAAAGGTTTAGTGGCGAGTTTAATTAGAGCTTTAATGGTAACAGTTGGAATGAATCACTTGTCACATGAATAGAAGCCTAAACTAGTTGTAAATTTCTATAAACATAAAAAATAAATAAATATGGTTTTGAAAATAAAATAAAATATTGTTTTAATTTTCAAAATGTATGTTTAAAATATCTATGTTGAACATTTATGGTATCTTGGATTCACAAGAATGAATTTGATTATATGAAGGATTATATTTGAATATTAATATTAATTTAGTGGTTTATTTTGATTTTTATTTAAGAAAAGAAAAGAAAATATAAACATTATTGTAATATTAATATAAGGAACTTCTCTTATATATTTTTAATAAAACTAATGTTAAATAGTATAGATATTTCTATTTTGAATATTTCAAATAACTAAGAGATTTTGAAAAATATGTTTAATGAAAACAAAATATTAATGAAACCAATTTTAATAATAAATTTGAATGAATTTACATAAACATGTGCAAAATAATTTGATAAATTATAAACATTTACTAAATTTTCAAATCTATTATATAATTTTAGAAAAAGGATTTACATGAAGAAAATATATTTTAAAAAAATGAATGGAATATAGCAATATATGTTTATCGCTAAGACTGTTAAAAATTATATATATATATATATATATATATATATATATATATATATATATATATAATAATTTATACATTTAATTATAAAATATATCAAAATAAACAATTTAAAAAATACTAAATAAAATACAATTTCAAAAAACATTATATACTTTTCCCTTGCTATAGTTTCAGAAGAAGAAAAAAAAAAAAAAACTAACAAAACAAACATTAAATAAAAAAATTTATTTAAAAAAAATATATATACCCCTCTATCACTATCGTTACCTTTAAATCATTAAAAAAAATATTAAGAATCACTAAAACTATTAAATTAGTTATTAGAATATATAATTAAAATTGAAAATTCATATTAAAAAATAATAATATATTATTTTTATTCCCAAAACATACGTAATATTATAACTTCTATTAGATATCATTTTGGGATTCAATTGCATTAAGTAAGTCATTAACGTATGACCATTTCTATGAGAGGTAGTCGTAACTGACTAATTTCTCATGATTTTTGAATTGTTCATTTACCACTCATTACATCGGGTGATGCTCACAGAGGTGAAGAAGTGGGATTGAAACTAGTGAAATGAATCACATAGCGTCAATCATCACTTCCGGGGCTTGCACCCGGTAACCAGGACTTCCCGGGAGGTCACCCATCCCAGATCTCCTCTGGCTCAAGCACGCTTAACCGTGGAGTTTTCCCCACAATCAAGCCCACTTAGCTTGTTACCCCATTTGCAAACCCTTAACAAGTATTGTGCCTCATGAACCATTCAAGTAGAGATCCCTTCACCCGATGCAATGAGTGCTAAATGAACAATTCAAAAATCATGAGAAATTAGTCAGTTACGACTACCTCTCATGGAAATGGTCATACGTTAATGACTTACTTAACACAGTTGAATTCCAAAATGATATCTAATATAATGCACTGTGTAAACCCCTAATACTTAAAATTATAACTTCTTTTTAGTTCTACTGCATCTTTAAACAAAAATTCATAATATGTTTCCATACATATTAATTGCATTTCAACCCTAAGTAAGTTAGATAAGTAAGTTGGAAGGATCATTATCAACCCAAAACAATGGCGAGTTAAAGGTATCCTAAAACCTCTCTATTAAATTCAAGCATATAAAAAATACTAATAAAAATGAATTGAATATATTACTAACTTAATAAATTTATGAATAATATTTAAACTATTTAATTTTTTTTTTTTAAACAATGTTAATGGAAAATACATTTTTACTATTTTGTCATTTATTATCTTTGTCTTAGGAAAAGGATATTTAACTAAGTTTATGCTTAAACTCATATTACTTTGGGGTTGACTTAAAAAGTTTGTCAAGTTTTCATAGTTTAAGGTTGTCTATTGATTATTTTTTTTGGTAGGTAAGCACCCACGAGGGATTTGAACCAGTGACCTATCGCAAGGAGTGTCTTAATAGTGCACCCACTCACCGTCAATCAAAAGCTTCATGGGTAATCTATTGAAGTTTATTATTTTTTGATAATATTTTAATTTATTTTTCCGAATTTGATTATCTATGGAAATAAGCATGTTATTACTCAATACATAGATTAATGAGCCAAAAGTACAAATGCCCTATCATAAAATATGGTAACGCTCTAGCAAATTTCGTTTCGATTTTCTAATTTATTTCTATTACTAATTTACAATTATAATGACAATTCGATTACTGATATTGTACACCGCTTCGACATCCCGTTATCATTTGCCTCGTCATCACGTTACCATCACCTTACACAAGTTCACAGATGATCCCCGTAGCATCAATTGTTGGAAGTCACATCAGGTGAAGCCTATGCTTTATTATGACAACATGTGACTACGCAACCGTTGTTGTGCATGTGGATTTGTTATTCATTCGCCCTCTTTAGTTCACATATTAGCTAAGGTTTCTACGCAATATTTGCGAATTCCAATGTTCTGATTCGAAAAATATTTTTTTTAGTACTAATTCCTTCAATAGCTATTAGGCCCATGTAAGTTACAGATATTTTTTGTAAGGGAAAGTTAAAGAATTTCCATAGCCACTCTTTTATTGGAAATTTGAATATCACATAAATGGTTCATCACATTCAGTGTACAATGAAAAACATGTCCATCTTGGCTGGTATCCATGTAAATGTGAGGAACAGGTGTCACGTATTTTAAATGTTCGTGTAATATCTCACATACTTAAACTGTCCCACTCGAGACTAGACAATCATTTTCCCAGACAGGTGTGGCAATTAGACGTCCAGTAAACTAGATAATCATTTTTGTGACAGGTGTGGAAATTAGACATACTGTGGAGTAAAAGTTGCATATTCAGTAATATACTGAGCTATATAGCTTTCTTTTGATTTATTTTTGGTGGTGTCTGACACCATAACAAATTCTGTTATGTTAGCTAGTCTTCTAAGAAGCCATATGGTCATTTAGTTACTAACCCATACCTCGAAAAAGGTAGTAAAATATGCGATTTCAAATGTGACACCATCAATAAACACAATTTATAAGTTTAAAAGTGATTTTATGGTTATTATTATCCCTCACTTTGGCAGAGGATATTGTATTGAGTTTATGGTCAAACTCATATTATTTTGCAACTCAAACTCATATTATTTTGCGGTTGATTTCAATTTTTTGTCAAGTTTCTAATTTAACTTTGTCTATTGAAATTTATTATTTTTTACAATATTTTAATTTATTTTTCTATAATCTAATTGGCTATGAAAATGAACATGTTATTGCTCAATACATAAATTAATGAGCCAAAAGTACAAATATCCCATCATAAAATACGGTCCTGCAATATATATTCCACTTATTTAATAAAGTAGGTTGACACTCTTTCTGGTTTATAGTAAAAATTCAATTCCACAATCCTTTCCAAAAGATTTGACTAGATTCCCTTTTAGACAAGGGACATGTCATCGAATTCCACATTCCACTAACATATTAGTCGATTTTGTCGAAACAAAGGGACATTTAATGAATATTTTATAACATCTTGCTTTTGTCTTAATCGAAATAGTCCTGCTAGCTAAAAATTTTGCCACTTTAATATCCTCAAATTTCGAGTGGGAAGATGTTGATTAACTGACATTAATACGAATTGAAAAAAAATATTGGAATTTTTCAAATATATGTTCATGGCCTAAAAAACATATGTCGATCATGCTTGGAATTTCAATTTCCTTTTTTTTTTGTTCCTTTCTTATTTTTATGCAAGTATGAGTTACACTCAATCTTGATTTTGATGAATGATATTGGTATCTAAAAATTAAATTTATAATCAATTATTTTTATTACGGTAATTTTTGACATTTCTATTTTTTATTAAAAATTAAATATATTTAGAAAATGAATTTATTATTCAAAATATATTGTATTTTTTTAATCATTTAAAAATTAACTTTTATCTATCTTTTTATTAATCTATAATGATACTTTTCCTTTTCATAAACTAATTAACAAAGGATATATATAGAGAGCATTTACCTTTTTTCTAAAGTAATTAATATATTCTTTGTTTTAACCTTTCTCTCTCTCTCTCACACACATATATATCATTTTTAAAAATGACATACTTTCTTATGTTAAAAAAAAATCATCATATTTAGTTGTTAATAAGTATTTAAAATAGTTATTTGTAAATTTTAGTTAATAGAGTTATTATCATTATTTATGCAAAATCTTGTTATTTGAAATAACTTATTAATACCCCGATCGGGGTGCATGCTGGAGGTTGGAAAGGACAACCGACAGCCATGTTAATTATGAGCGTTAATGGAAGGGTACCCTCCACCACCCGCCACACGCTCATGGTGATGGGTGTGGTGGCATCCCGCATGCATACTGACATAGGAGATAGGAAAGGTGGTGGGCATGGCAAGAAAAAGGTGGGAGGCGATGCATGTAAGGAAGGATAGGGGAACGGTTATGATAGGTTAGATAGTGGACTTAAGGCATTTTGGGAGAGGGATAACTGCATTACTGTGAATGCTAGTGGGAGTTGGAGCTTCTGTCATCGGCATCAGTGAAGCGTATTAGGGTATGTTTCTTAGTCTTTCAATCCCCTTTGTTATGGAAACTCTATTTGTTTATGGAGGTAGTAGCCAGGGGAGAGAAACTCGGGGGCTAGCCAGGGAGAACACCTCAGGCTTAGGGTGACTGTGGTCTGGCTTAGTGTTATGGTTTTGAGAGCCGTGAGTGGTGATTGGGAAAGTAGATGGGAAGCTTCTCTTGAGCACAATAGAGTGACTTCGCGTGACTATGCCGGTGGAGGGGCAGAGACAATGCAATGGGGAAGTGTCGTCATGAGGGAACTCAGAGGAGCGGTGCAACTTAACTGGGTAGAGGGGCATGGGAAGGCTCAACCTCGCTAGGAACCCTTGACTAGGCAGAGGGGAATCGAAAGGCTCACCTGGGTAGGGGCACTCTTGCTTGGCTGTGTGAGGGTTGGGTCAACCGAACTATGCATGATTGGCATGGGGAACAGAACAGCGAGCAACACGACAGGGAAAGATGATCGGCCTCGTTTCATGAATGGGTTGTCACCCAACCTGCATCTATCTCTGAAATCATTAGGGATAGACCAAAAAATAAGCATAACATTGGTATTGAAATGCAACACCATAGGTTAACTCACTGTGCCTTTGATCACGGAGTGGACAAAGTGGAGATGGCTCAGTCGACAAGACGAAGAGGGTGTGGAAGACGTGGGAGGGAGCCTGCATGGTAAAATGGCCTGAGCACCTCAGAACCGTGAAGAGGCAGGAAACTGGTAAAACACCTCATCAGTGAAGCTGCGATGGCCTACGGGGAGGGAACAAATGCTGGGGTCCGCAAGATGTTGGAAGAATGGGAGGGGGAAATTAAACAAGAAGGCGAATCTGAGGAGGAGATGGAGAACTAGTGGATTGTAATGCCGAATCACGGGAATACCAGAGGTAGAATAATTGAGTTTAAGCAAACCCTTTATCTACACTAGCTTATGAAGAGCCTTATGGGGAAGGCGATGGAGAAAATATCATTGGGGATGGAACTGACTCTCCAAGACATGCCTAAATATAAAAAATATTTGCAAACAATTCAATTTCAGCTCCACATGCAGGACATTTGCCTCAACAGAATTCAAAGGCACATCCCTTGCATCATCGAACTAGCTGATATGCCTGGTGACTCCGCCAAGGACCTAACACTGGTGTAGTCAGCTTCAGAAGATCATCAGGGAGTAGCCAGTTACCTGGGATTTTTTTGTTTTTATGAGTAGCATTTAATTGAAAATATGCATGCTTATGATAATAGTAGACATATAGAATCTTACCATGAAACTGACACTTATCTAGCTTGGTTAAAGCAACCAATAATTTACTATTTTTGGGTGGCTTATAACGAGGATATGTGGCCAACAGGCTTGGTTCCCCACTTGGCAAGTTGATGCCACCTATCTCACATATGTGGCATAAATTTTCTATTTATAAATAGAAAAAGAATGACCTGCCAAGCTTAACAAAAAATAAATAACTTATTAATAATTTACAGGGCGTTCTTTTATTTGAGGAAGATGAATTCTTAAGAAATCAAAAATTAATTTCACGTTTTACTTCAAGATCAAATGTGATTTCCCCCTAATAATATCTTCAGCAAAACTAATCTCCCTTTTGATTATTGCTCATATTACTTTTAATGAATCTATGTATTTTCTAGACCCAACAAACTCTTGCGAGAATAGAATCCAAGTGAAGTGAGAATTAAACTCACTAGCTACCACCCAAATTATTATCTTTAAACCAATTTCATAATATATAACCTATATGTCTTACATTCTTTACTTGATTATCTTTTCATTTAAAAATTGCCAAATATATTTTCATATAGGATCATCATAATTTTAGATAAATATAAATTTTCAGTTCTTTAATTCACACTTATTCTAAAGTTAGTGAATGTTAGGATCGATTTCATGGCCAATGAGCAAGTATATAATAAAAATAGCATATTTAACATTAACATATATTGTAATTTAGAAATATTTAATTTAAGCGAGGACTAACTACTACGTAACACTTGTTTATATAATTTTTAAACCCAATTTATAATTTAAAAATAATATACAATTTGTTATTGTTATAAAAAAATTGAGCTCTAACATCAATGGCCATACATAACGAAATCCTTAAAAAAACTTTGTTCAATAAATGTAGTTAACAAATTTATTGATAAAATTATAACAATTTAGTTTATAATTAAATATTTTTAAAATAATGTGAAAAACATTATTAATTTTTAGAAACTTTCATTATTCATTCATATAATCTCTAAACCAAATTATACAATTTTCTAATTAACATACCATATAAACCTCATTACTCCCTATAATGTACAATTACTCATTATGAAGTAATGTCAATAGTAACATTAATGTCAAGACGTGTATAATGTATAGTATTACTTTAAATACACACGTCCATGTCTAATATCACTCTGATTACATATAAAATTCAATAATACATAAGTAGGGGCTTCACAGGAGCTTGTGCAACAGCTAAATACAACTGTCTGGCCTCGTTGAGTCTCTTTTCTATCTCAAATTACTCTTCATTACACGAACCCATACATGAACCTACTCAGGTATTTCACACTCTGACGACCTTCTTCACGGCTTCCCTCGCCTTCTCACAGTCTTAGCGTCCCTTCTACCTTTTGGCAAACTTCTGGAAAACCTCACGCAAGAACAACTGAGACAGATACTACCTCAACAGTCATTTTAATGTACATGACAAGTACTCATATTGCGGAAAAACAACACTCTTTTTATTTCATTCAGAAAGGATTTTTATGAGATTGACTGTGTTCGCATGAAAGAGCGAGTAACCCGAGACCACACACATTGAATTTCTATAGATCTAGCCACTTTAGGTTCTTATCTGTGCTGAGCACATAGATATGCAGGCTTCTCAGATCTCCTAAGACCTTTTGGAGGTCTCTTCCTGATGCACCCAAATTAGACATCAGTCCGCAGTTGTAGAGCAGGAAGAAAATACTCTAGACACACTATCACACAAATTTTTCACTCCAACTCCAAATGCCTTGAATGAGCCTTACTCCTTTATTATATAGGAAAAGGAGGGGACAAACATCCAACAATTGGCCAGAGAGATTTAGTACTAACATTTCATCAGTCAAGGAGATGTGGCTCAAAGCGCACCAAAAGTCGGAGAAGTGCTCCGAGTCTCATGACTGAAGAATCTTCGTACTAAGTTACACTGTAGGAGATTGAATAGATCCTACAGAAAACAAATTTACAGAGTGGATGCTTTTGAACAGAAAAAACCCACGAGAAAACTGGCCACAATTTGTCCTGTGACTAGACATCATTATTACAGTGTGAATACTTTAAGGATAAGTCCACGAAAACCATACTTTAGGGGGGGTCATCTAAAATTGTGATTCCTGGAAAATGGAATTTCTTGTACAAATGTTCCCATGCTTTTTTATATATTCTTCTAACTATCATGGGCTTGTTTAATACAATCTGTTGTTTTATTTTGCTTCACCAGGCTTCTTGATGTCCTTTATCAATACTTTCTTTAAGGCAAAAGCATATGTTCTTAACACAAAATTCTTATTGACTAAATGGATTTCAAATTTATCAATAGAGTTCCATGCAACTTTCACCTCTTTTTCAATTGTAGAATAGTTTCTTTCAGTAGGGTTCCATGTCCCAGAGGAAAACTGGATTATCTGCTCCTCTCCATCTTTCTTTTGTTTGAGTATACCTCCCCATCCAATATCACTAGCATCTGATTCAACAATTTTAAAAGCCTTGTCATCAGCAACATGTAAAATGGGAAGTGATTTTACCTTGGTCTTGATATTTCTTACAGCATTGGTATGGGCATCAGTCCAAGGTGAAGGATCTTTCTTCAATCTCTGATTTAACAGATTTCGATCTTTAGCACAATCCTGATAAAAATTGCTGACGTAGTTTAGACAACTAAGAAATCTTTGAAGCTGGGTCTTGTTTGTAATCACATCAAGAAATTTTCAGCAAATTCAAGGGCATGCTTCTGTAGGGATATCTGACCGTTCTGCATTGTGTGACCTAGGAACTTGATAGAAGTTTGAAATAAGTCAATCTTCTTTTTTCTTAAGACTAGGCCATTTCTTTTGACCACCTGGAAAAAGATCTGTATATGTTTGAAATGATCATGGATATTCTTTGAAAAGATTAGAATGTCATCTATATAATAGAAGCCAATCAAAATAGGGTTTAAATATGGAATCCATGACCTTCTGAAATTTTGACGGAGCATGTTTTAAACCAAATGGCATGACATTCCATTCGTAGTGACCAGCTGGTATACTGAAAGTTGTTTTGAATTTATCTTTTTCTGCAATGGCTACCTGCCAGAATCCTGACTTAAGATCAAACTTTGAGAAAACCTTTGCTCCTGCAATTCTTCCTAGAAGATCTCCTTTGTGAGGTATTGGATAAGTATTATCTGCAAGAACATAATTTAGCGGTTTGTAGTTTATGACAAGTCTGGGAATCCCTCTAATTTGTTCAGATCTTTTGTTGACATAGAAGCCATAACAATTCCAAGGGCTATCAGATTCTCTAATCAACTTCTTATCCAACTGCTACCTTATTTCTTTTTCACAAAGATCTCTATATTCCTCGTTCATAGGAATAGCTCGGCTTTTGTAGGGTCTTCCTATGTATTCAGCTTTGTAAGGCAATTCAACAGAATGCTGCTTTCTATGCCAGAAAGCATTTGGTTCTTCTGAACAACATTCTGCCTCAATCCTTTTTTTGAGATCATAAATTTTCTTCTAATTTGAAGGACTTTTTATTTGTTCTTCCACCTGTATTGTAGTTTTTAGATCTTTCAGATCCATCAGTTTGGATTCTGCTTTATCAAGTTCTTTCATGGCTTGGACCATGGTGGATACTCTAGGATTGGAAACATATGGCATTTCAATTCTTTTATGACCACCGTCTGAAGTGGGAACAGTGATGAAGTATCCTGCTTTATTTCCCTTTAGTCTGACTGACCCATGAGGTTCTACTACTGCCAGGAATACATTTCCCAATATACAATCAACAGGGATGTCTGCTACTGCGAATTTCAATTTTATGCAGTGTTGATCAAAGCATATGGAGGCCTTAGGGACTTCATACTTGAGAGTTTTATTTCCCAGTCCGATGACTTTTCTATTTGTTGTAACCCAATATTTGGCTGGAATAACTTTAGTATTGAGAATATTAACATCTGCACCTGAGTCAATTAATGCAGTCAGAGAAAATGTCTCATTTTGTATGCAAATATCTAGATGGACATGATGTTGTTGATATTCAATAGTCGGGATTCTCATTTCTCTGAATCCTGTTGTGAAGTCTTTTTTAGCTTCAATAATTTCAACTTTTGACTCACTGGAGGCTGGTGCAGTATGCCAAGTGTATGTATTTGTATGTGCAAAAATATTTTGTGCTAGAGGTTGTTTTCCTTTCTCTAGATGTTCTATTTGGGACTTTAGAGTAGAGATTTCTGCTTTGAGATAATGAATTTCCCTACTTACCTCCCCAAAAGTGAGTGAGCGAACTTTGTCTTGCGGCTAGTGCCTTTGAAAAGATTTTCTATTTCGCTGATAGGAGGCGTCCACAAAAAGTGGCTTTTTTGGAGTGCCTTTGGAGGAGTGGGAAGAAAGTAGCTGATCGAGAAAAGTGTCAATAAGTCTGTTTTTCATTTCTCCTTCTTCCATGGCACGAATTTGTGCAAGAATCTTGAGTTCATCTTCTTTAGTTATCTGAGCCATTAAAATTTTCTCTTTGAGCTATTTTTTCTGATTTTCCATCTGTTCAGTAACTGAAGAATCACTAGAATAATCAGAGTCAGAGTTAGTAGAATAATGACATTGACAATCATTTGAATCTGAGCAAAAACATGGCTGAATATGAGTATTAAGCTCTTCAACTGATGGATTATAAGAAGAAGACCTGCAAGAATATGTAGAAGAGTCTTCAAGCTTTTGTTGTATTTGTTCTTGAATCACAACATATGGACAATGATTTGTTCTGTGATTTCTAGACCCACATTTCATACATAGCATTGGGGTTTCTATTTTAACAGCGTACTTCTGTATATTTGGAGGCTGAGATTTCTTGTCTCTATTTCTTTTAGATTCTTCTCCAACTGGAGATTTATTTGAGGTATGTCCAGTTTTGCGACATAGCCAACAAGTTAACTTATTCAATTTCTCCTGCTTGGAGCTATGAAGATGAATATCAGATGGCTTATAGTAATGGCTCTTTGGGACATATTTGTAATATCCCTTTCTAGACCTTAATGGGGCCTTTCTTTTATTTTTGTCAAATCTGGTTGTTTGTTTCTTTGCCTTTTTTCCCTGTCTTTTGGCTTTTCTTCTTTTGACCAGAGGATCATCAATACTTAAGCCATAATTACTACATATAGATTTTCTATCAGGCAATTTTGACAGTTTTTCTAAAGACTTATTTACTTTAGAACTTGTACATAAACTGACTAGAACTTTAGTAATGATGGAGTATATTTCTCCCCAAGTAAATGACTCAAATGGCAACTGGAAAACTTCTTGCAATCTGATAAAATCTACAAATCTAGATGGCAGGGCTGCAAGATAGACTTGTTTCCAGAGAAGGTTTTTGGAGTCCTTTACTTCGTAGATGCGTTGCATCCAATCTCTATGAAAATCTTCATATTGAGACATTTTATTGCACTTGAGATTCATCAAGATTACTCCATGCTTGTCTGCAATTTCTGTTTCTGATCCACACCAATGTTCCAATATCATGGAGGTGAGAGCTCCAATCATGTTATTTTGAGATGTACCATTTAAGTTGTGGATTATATCTCTAGCTTCATCTTTGAGCAGTTCTTCTTCCATTTTTTCTACTAAGGCTGGGGATGACTCAGTTTCCCACTAGCGTAGAAGAGTTCCAGTAAAACACTGAATGATAGTTTTACAAGCTTTGACTTCTTGTTTCCCTCTAAGACACATGAGCTTGTACTCAATAAACACCATATCTATAATTTTTCTGATTTTACCCACATTGAGATTATCAATGTTCGATTCTCTATGAGATTCTGGAAGGAATGTGTGTGTTTCTAGAAGTTTTCCTTTTCCACTAAGATCAGGAGCAAAGTATCTGCTAAACTGACTCTCAAGTGGTTCATATATTGGAAGTATTTGTGAATTTGGCTCTTTTTCAGGTTCCTTAAATAAGGAAGCTATAGAAATTTGTTTTGAAGATTCAGCTTTTTCTTTGGAGGACTCTGGTGATGACTAGGAGACTTCTTTTGGAAGAAGATGGGGAAATCTATCAACTGGCTTGACAGGATTTTAAATTTCAATATTCCTTTTGTGCAAAAAGGAGGTAGGAACTGGCTTATCTGTTTTGGTTATACATATCTTGTCGACCTTTTCAGCCAGGCCTATTATGAGTCCTTTTGTAGAACCCATTTGATCTACAATTTTTTCTTCTACTTCTTCTAGCTTATTCAATGATTCTCTCACATAGCTTTTTACAACTGAAGAAGTATATTGTACATCATTCAAACAATTATTTACACTATTTACTGATACTTGGAGATTATCAAACTGTTCTTTTATAACAGAAGACTTTGCAGAGTTTATTTCCAACCCTTTGATGGCTGTGTTGGTCTAGTTTAACTGCTCACTGGCCTTTTGTATTCTACCATCAATTCCTAATGCATTTTCATCCTTCAAGACTAAAGGTATAGCTTTTGTTGAATTCTAACCTTCTCCTAGGATGATTCCTTTATAGGGTGGAAATGTGGAAGGGGTTTCAATTTTACTTCCATCTAGAGCAGACCATGAGTGTTGTGTTGAAGATGTCGTGTCAGTCATCAGAACACTTTCTGACTGGTTTATGTTTTTCCAAACATAAAAAGATATCCAAGAATTTGTCTTCTGCGTAAAATTTTTCCATTCTTGGGACATCTTAATCTTTTCTTCAACTGAATAGGTGACACCAAAATGTTTTGCCTCTGGATGGGTATAGATATTGTTGGGTAGCGGAAGCCCCACGCAATGGTTAGGGGGCTTGAAACCAGAAATTTTGGGTAAAGTTAGGGCAAAGACTCCACTGAAAGCGTGAAGCGTGAATTATAATAGGTCGATTCAAAGGGTAGTCCAACTGAAAATAATGTAAAGAAATGTAAATAGAGTTGGCTCGCGAAGGGATCGCAGGCCAAGGAAGGGTGCAAAATAGAGTGAGGCTCTATGGGTAGAGATAGTTAAATTTTGACGGTTAATCTGGAATATGGAAGGTAATGGGTTTTTGAAGAAGATAGTCTAAAAGCGTTTGTAAGTCTGAGTCAAGGGTTGGGGTAGTAGGTAGAGGCTCTGCAGCTGTGTGCGCAAAGTTCTGGAATGTCTGCAGCTGTGTGCGCAGACCCTTGCAGCTGAGTGCGCAGGACGTATCTGGATGTATTGAGGATAAGTGGAAATAAAGATAAGTTTCTTCTAAAATTCTGTGTTCGTTCTGAGCTGTCACGAATCTGACTTTCATAATATATGTTTAATCTAATCTGCTTATTGTATGAATGTATGAAAATCTGGGTTTATTTTAATGCGTGAATTAGTTGTGTTGGTTAAATATTTGCTTAAGGACCTTGTTGATTTGTAACTGCATCCTCCAATATAATAGCACACTAATAAGAAATATATATTCAATATGGATCTATGTCAATACCGAGTAGCACGGAGCTGTAAGTGAGTTCGCGAAACCACCAGACCACACCAAGACATCCCTAGGGTGTGGAAACCCGGTTCTAGCACCGTCCCTTGCTACCTCGGGTGAGAGCTCAGTCCGCGCTCCATGGGCTATTGCCGAAAGGGCCGGTAGCTGTAGGATTTGTTTGGCTACATAACTCTTCTGAACCTAAGTCAGGCCCATATAAGCCAACAAATGGTTCCATTGTCATGACTGGGATGTGCCTAAGGGGTGTCTAATGTGGAAACACGGCAATCCTACGAAGAAAGAACTTGAAGATTGGTGGGATCTGAAGCTTCACGAGTTTGTAGTTCAGGAAAATAGAAACTCTCGAATATCGGAGGAACAGTGGTTGGATTGTTATATATTATCGAATATACAAAAGATCTTCTTCGTAACATTTCCAATAGAATTGTATGAGTGGATCACGAAGTTAGCTGATAGTGTGGGGAGGTGTAGATTAGACCAGCCGATAGTGTGGACTCCAGAACTGGTGCACAAGATGGAAGCCACCGAAGATAGACTTGTATGCATGGTAGACCATTGATTAGATCAGATCATAAGGGGATTTATCACTGAATTCGTGATAGATACAACTATAAGTTATAGCGAAGCAGAAAGGTAATTTCTTCAAGAACCACAGGGTAGGTACATTAAATCATTGAATACTTGGATTAAGATGCTATTGTGTGAAAACCAAATTATGCACCTATATTGATGTCTGGAGTAATGCAGAGCAAAAGGGGTTATCGAAGAACAGGAGGAGTAGAGAACAACCCTTTTATTTCTATGTCATGGGAGAGTGAGGGGGACCTCGCTAGGTTCTGGCCAGGAAGTGCGGTTTGATTGACTAAAGAATGCTTCCCACTGATACCACCTCTGTCTACACCGCCACCCGCTTCACCCACGTTGAGTCCATCCACACCAACACCACCTCCACCCCCTCCACCACCGAAAGCTGGGATGGTGACCGCAGTCAAGTTACCGACATTTTAGGGTGTAGGGAATGAAGAGCCAAGTCAATACTGGTTTATGATCAAATCTGTATGGGACGCGCAAGGCATAACAGATGAAAACATTAAAAAGGCCGTGCTAGTCAATGCACTACAAGACCACGCATTGACATGGTACATAAATTACTCAATCGACCATTTGAATGAGAGAATAATAGTGATCCAGGATGTGCTTAATAAAGAGTTTGGCCGACCAAAGTCTGAAGCCCAGTCGGTCATTGGGTTCAAGGAGATAGCAATGTTTCCTAGCAAAACTCCGTGGGATTTGGACCAAAGGTTAAAGAGTACTATTCGCAAAGCTAACATGACTTTGACAGATGGGTAGCATTGCACATGGTTTGTGGCGTCATTGACACCCCATCTGAGGATGGCTTTGTCACAACATAAGATCTCAACCCAAGTCGAGGCACTAGAGATAGCAATGAGGTTACACACGACCCTAATACCGGACCCAGGGTTTGGAGTTCAGCAAATCCACATGCAAATTCAAAACTTGAGTTTGGAAGTGCAAAGCTTGAAGCAAGGAAGAGTGTCCTGACCAGAGGTACGCCTGGAGGTAGGTTGTATTAAATGTAAGAGCCAAGTGCACGACAAGGACCATTGCCCTGTCTTCGCGAACTATCTGGCGGGAGGAGGCCCAATGCCGTTAAAAGTGGAGGTACAAGCAGGGCTGAGTGTCATGCCTGCACTTTGGTGCACAATTTTCCAGGTAGGAGGAAAGCATGCCACGGACAGCTGCCACCTATTACCAAGCTTACGACAACCTCCTCAACACTTATTTTGCAACTTCTGCAGAATGATGGGTCATGAGGAAAGGGATTGTCGCATGTTGATGGATCGACCGCCTACGTAAAGGATGAAAATAGTGATGCATGGGTAGGACTCGGCCTCACCATTTGCACGTGGGGGATTCCCAGTACACAGATGGGGTCGTGACGGAATGAGACCTGGATGGGGACGAGGACAATTAATCTGCTATAATTGTGGAGGCCTAGGGCATTACACTTGGGATTGTATGAATCCAACTGAAGTCTATTTTCTTTCATGCTACCAGTTTGATCACGATGTAGTCGACTGCCCTACGCTGATTTCTCAATTGCTGGAAAAAGGAGTGCTCCTAGCTAGCCCCACTCAGAACATCCAAATAGTGAAGTCCGAACCACGCACCAATGACCCCAACATAAATATGATGCTCATAAGTGGTGCAGCTACAAGGGAAGATAATGGGAAAAAGCTGGAAGAGGATATGTGGGTTTGTAAGGCTCCTGTAAAACAACCAGAATTTGATTTGGCGTGAGTGAAGGAAACCTTTTTGGAGGCTAAGAAAAATTTCACAGAAGCATTGACTTCAGGTAATAAGGAGCAACCGGAACTAGAACAAGATAGATCTTTGATAACTACCTTCTCAGAAACCTATATGAAGCTTCTGAGGGATGCTAATGTGGTGAAAGGGTTACAAGAGTTAACAACTAGATGTGCTGGGGCAGACGAAGCACGCTTGATCCGCAAATTGGGCAAACATGTTTTGCGTACCGGTCGGGAGATGTGACTTACCGTCCAGATTGGCGACTATGAGATGGACCAGGTCATTTTAGATCTAGGGTCCGACGCAAATGTCCTACCAAAACAGACTTGGGAATGCATGGGCAGACCTATGCTGCAATGGTCCCCGATCAAATTACGGATGGCCAACCAACAAAATATTTTGCCTATGGGAAGGCTGCAAGGGGTTACTCTGGACATCGATGGTACCAGCACGCAAATTAATTTTGAAGTCATTGAAATCGTGGATGACAGTAACCCATATCTGGCATTGCTAGGGATAGATTGGGCAATAGACATGAATGGAATCATCAACCTCAAAAAACGGAAAATGATCTTCGAAAAGAATTCTCTCCAAGTAGTGAATCCATTGGACCTAGCTGAAGGAGAACATTATACTGAGCCTGTGCGTGATGATGACAGTGATGGGGAGCTAGACTGCATCTATCATATCACAGCTCAAAATTAGGACAGGGTGAATCCAACAGTGGATAGTCGACTCTCATGGGACTGCGATAACTCTTGCACGTCGGATTCGGATGAAGAGGTTGAATGATGGCAGAACCGACTGCATGAAGTAACCACATTAAACTGCAATGGGATTGTTGCAACAGGAGTCGTAGAACCACCCATGGAGGAAGTTGAAGAACCACTTGACGAAATCGAAACCATGTGCATCGATAATATCTACGGTAGCACCCCGAATGACCTTGGCTTCAGCAAAAAGGGCAATTGTAACAAAGCACAGGAAAAAGCGTGGAGGTTGCGGATAGGCGTAGGCACAAGTGGCTAGACAAACTAAGGTAAGCACACATCGCGGCCGTCCAATGACACAAAACTCTTAGAAGTTGCAAATACCACAGACTAGATGGGTTTGGAGTAAGCGATGGAAGAGAGCTCAAAGGAAGTTGGGTAGCTGCAAGCCCCGCGCTGACAACACACTCTACGTACAGTTGGGAGACCAAAGAGCGATATACAAGAATAGATTCAGCAGAATGTCACACCGTAAAACTCACAAAAGTGTAGCCCCTCTACACATAAGGCGATTCAGACCGCTTAGGAATACTCCTAAGAACGACCGAGTTGTGACCCTACTTCACGCACATACTCAGAATGAAAAAATGGCTACCCAATTTTTTGAGCGATGCTCGTAGCCCAAGCTTGCAGGGACATTACAATCATGCACCACTAGTGTGAACACCTGACTAGTGGTTGACGCTATAGTCTGAGCACCTCGAGTAGTTGAAAGAAGGTGTGGGACTATAAACAAGTCTGCAGGAAGCCGGTCTCGCGAAACACTTCCCTCCCAAAGTACTCCACCCTCTCGATGACAGCAGCATCCGATGGACTGTGCTACTGCATGGACCAGTCAAGAGATGACCGTTAGCACCACTATTCATGTTAGGAACATTATGGTATGGTAGGAAGGAGTGGGCGCTGAACCTTTAAGGCGAAAGTTCCGAGTCGAATCCGCTAAGATCTACCGAGGGAACGTTAGTACTATGTCAGAAAAGGAGGGTAGGGGGTCGTTCAAAACTACAACTTTATTTTATGACCGGGGCATGACACGGGCATATTGGCACTATACATCAGAGCCAAGCAGCAAGTAGTCAGCTCCCAAACAACCCATGAGTACCATGGCTAGAACCCGAGCATGATTCACGGAAGAAATGCAGCTGAATTTGGAAGAGCCAGAGGGCAGGAGTCGGGCACCTGGGGTTCCGAAATCCCCATAAACACCGTGAAAGAAGAAGACAAAAACAGTGTGAGCCTCACCATGGTTCACCAAGCAATCCGCAGCAAATAAGGGCAAACACATTTCCACCGAAACCGATGAGGATGATGATGCTCTCCAGGAGTTGCTTGACTAGATAGATGCAAAGGCTAAGGAAGAGGTGGATGCATTCCAACTCCCATTGTTACCTCCATATCTCTCTCCATGGTGAGGGTCAACCAAGCCACACAAGGACTTAGACACTGCCAAGGTTGAGCTTCAAGCCCCGCTTCTTCCAGATGACATAAGGTTCAAAGGCTTGCTGTTGGGGCACGTTCTAAGCCTGAAGTTTGAGTATTGGGATCTGGTCAAACGTGATAAGTTCCTTGAGCTGGCCGCAGACATGTTATTGCCATGGGCATGGCTATTAGGTGTGGAGAAGGCGACCATCCTCAACCTCAGATGGCTACCTCACTACCACAACAAGACTATTACCACATCTGTAATCCGGAAACTACTCTATCTGGTACATGATGGATTCCTATTGTTGGAAGAGCTGATCTCGATCACAGCTGAGCTAATCCACTGAATAACGCACCTATCGCTGAAATGAAATGACCCCACTGACACCGTAGGAACCTGCAGTGAGGTAGGATTCAACGAAACAAAAAAGACACGATACCATCTGGAGAAAGGTAAGCGCAGATATGTCATACCTATCATCAACAACCAAGCCGTCCGAGTTGCTACCTAGATCCTCTCTTGTAAACTCATGAGGAAGTGCCATGCAGATAAAGTACCCACTTCTGTCATTGTGCTGGCTGGACAGTGTGCCGAAGGGGTTCAGTTCAATTGGGCACAGTTCTTATGTAATGAGTTCTTGACCAACTGTCAAGAAGCACAGGAAAAAGGTAAGAAATTTCACTATGCCTGGTTGCTTTTGTCAATCCTCTTGGTTACAGGTGAATTGCCGCAGGATAGCCAGTTCCCCAGCGTTACAGATGACCTCTGTGAGGTAGTGCGGCATATGGCGCTATGCGGTATAAGGGATGTGACAAGAGTTTCTGTAATCCGAGCATTTTAGACCTCTATCGAAGGAAAGATAAGGACAAGGATTGCTAGACAACCATGAATGTGTCCCATGATGTACAATAGTTTCTATAGTAAGGTCGAGTTTAGAGTCGACATGCATCACTTGTACATCTAGGCATGGAAGGATCTGGAACAATCATGGGTCACACTCCTGTTCATGGCAACGGATGTGGAAATCTATGCCATTTTGGTAGTGTAGCCACTCGAATGGAACGCCCCACATAAGGCCTTCCTCGGCCAACTCACCACGCAACAGCAAAAGAAGGATCAACAACAGTGGCTCATGCACATGGTGGAAAAGGCATGACGGGAACAATAGATGGCTTCATAGCAAGAGGTTTCCAAGAACCTGCCAACAGAAGAGATCATGGCAGAGCAGGTATTCGAGTCAGACCAACAAACAGAGACACAGGACCATGCGGACCAGGTCAAGCGGTCATGCACACATGACTCACCAACTTCCTGGAAAAAGTCCAAAATAGCGAAGGTTTTGGAGAAAGAATTCACAGTGAGTCCTACCACTACTAGTGCATTGCCTGCTCTAATTATAGAGCAAACAATTGTGTTGGGGGAGATCAAGATGCAATTGGAGGCAATATATGCACGCTCTCTGGGCAGGGTCTACCTCGTTGACAATATAATCGCTATTGAGTAGATGGTGCATGTGCCCACACCGAACACTGTACCATTGCCAGCTGATGCTATCCTAGTCAAAGGCACTGGTGACGAACGTAGTTGGGAGTTAAATATGGCTGCCCTACCCGGTGGGTTACTCTACCAACTACAGGAAGGACTCACTAATGAACTTTGGGCTAGGGAAAGTCGTGCCCTTCACACTTTAATGGAGAAAAAAGCCGAGTTAGAATAGGTAAATATTCAGCAGGCTACCTTGGTCAAACGTTATCGGGACGTTGAACAAGCCATGACAGAAGCATGCAGCATGGTTCTAGCATTAACTATCCCCGTGGACCTTCCAACCATTACCAAGGTTCAACACATGGCCGCAGGAGCCTGCATGGCCCAAGAGGCGGCCAAAAAAGCACAGGAGGAGCTTACTCGACAAATCGCAGAGCTCAGACTCCAGGTGCAGCAACCATTGGCGGATCGTGAACAACGTCATGCAAAAATTTAAGCCAGCATGGAAACAATGAGGTGCGCTATTCATGAATATTCCGGGCTCTTAGATCAGTCTATTGGTATACTTACATCTCTCCAAGAGGACCCCACCATACAACGCATAGAAGCTGAGGCGCGCACACTACAACAAGCCTATGATACAGCTCGCTGAGATGCACAAATGGTTGCTCTCATATAACAGCTGGCCAAAATGAGGGAGACCCAAGGTCTCAAAGCCCAAATGGATGTTGCACAACAACAAGAGGCAAAGCTTAAAGAATGCATTCAGCCTTGTCTCAATGAAGCATTTGCCATCTATACAATGATTGAGGTCAAGTTAGCACATATGTAGGCAGTATGCGATTCTGAGCAGGCGAATCCAACAACAGGTACAACGGATTGCCACAGAATTTGTTGAGGAAACACATGTTGTTCAGAAGTGGTTAACCTACCTCAGTGAGAAGATCGCCACACCAGTCGAGTGACTCAGAATGAGTCACGATGATTGTGTTAGGGGACTGTTGGGTAGCGGAAGCCCCATGCAATGGTTAGGGGGCTCGAAGCCAGACATTTTGGGTAAAGTTAGCATAAAGACTCCGCTGAAAGCATGGAGCGCGAATTATAATAGGTCGAGTCAAAGGGTAGTCCACCCAAAAATAATGTAAAGAAATGTAAATAGAGTCGACCTACATACGGATCGCTGGCTAAGGAAGGGTATAAATAGAGCGAGGCTCTATGGATAGAGATGGTTATGTTTTGATAGTTAATCTGGAATATGGAAGGTAACAAGTTTTTGAGGAAGATAGTCTAAAAGTGTTTGTAAGTCCAAGTTGAGGGTTGGGGTAGTAGGTAGAGGCTCTGCAGCTGTGTGTGTAGAGGCCAGGAAAGTTCACAGCTGTGTGCGTAGACCCCTGTAGCTGATTGCACAGGGCGAATCTGGATGTATTGAGGATAAGTGGAAATAAAGATAAGTTTTTTCTAAAATTCTGTGTTCGTTCTGCCCTGTCGCGAATCTGACTATCATAATATATGTTTAATTTAATCTACTTATTGTATGAATGTATGTAAATTTGGGTTCATTTTAATGCGCAAATCAATTGTGTTGGTTAAATGTTTTCTTAAGGACCCTATTGATTTGTAACCGCATCCTCCAATAGAATAGTGCACTAATAAGAAAGATATAATCAATCTGGATCTGTGCAAATACTAAGTAGCACAGAGCTGTAAGCTAGTGCGCAAAACCTCGAGACCACACCCTGACATCCCTAGGGTGTGGAAACCTGGTTCCAACACCCTCCCCTACTACCTCGGGTGAGACCTCAGTTCGCGCTCCGTAGGCTGTTGTCGCAAAGGGCTGGTGGCTGCAGGATTTGTTTGGCTAAATAACTCTTCCGAACCTAGGTCAGGCCCATATAAGCTAATAAATATCCCAGTTTAACATTTCTTTCATCCACTGGGCGTCTATTCTGTGTTTCTTACAACCATCCATCAGGGTGAAGAATTTGCGCATTTCTGGGACTGACTTGTAGTCTTCTGGTAGAATACCAAATTTGGATTCTGGAATTAAATCATTCATTTGTTCCATATAGCCTAAACCATATCTTGGCTTTGGAGGCCTGATCCGGTTGAACATTTTTGTCATCCTAGGATCTTCTTTTTCTGAAGATGGTAACAAATGCATCATCAAAACATGATCAGATATATGTGGGAAGGGGATATCTGAGCATTTAGGATTGGGACAGGGATTTATAGATGTAGAAGTTGGAGCTTCACCTGTCCTAGCATGATGGTTGGCATGAATGACAGTCTGGAAGTTGACTAAATTTTATAGGTATCTTTCACTCAGGGCAAATAACTTCAATAGAGGAAAAGTTAACAATTTGGGCAAATTCAAACAAAGAAATATATTTACAGGGATTTGAAACAAGACTAGAACAAGTAGTGTCAACTTCAAGAGGATCTTTATACAAAGGGGAACTTCCGCAGGCTTGATCAATCCTTCTTCTATCTATAGTAGATGTTCAGGGAGAAGACACAATAGCAGTGGACTATTCTTCACGGATATTTGCAGAAGTAATATTTCTCATACTTGGAGGTTTGGGAGTTGATACTACCCACTGTTCAGGGAAAGTGAGATCTTCCCATCTGATAGTTTGATGTTTTACTTTCTAATTTTTTGAATCAAATAGAACCTCAACACTTGACTTTTATACTTTACTGGGTGCATGGAGGACTGCAGGATAGAGAGTATTGGTATGGTGAAAGCATCCTCTTGTCTGAATGGCAATGCTATGGCTTTTCTTTGACATATCAAATCCAGTTGTCTAGATTTGTAATTGGAGAATATTATCAATTGTTTCATCAAAGAAATATACAGAAAAGTTTGGATAACAATCAAAATAGACTGGACCATTTGACAGTGGAGCAATTATTCCTCCAATCCAGGAATCAATATATTTATTATGTGTAAGATCTCTGACAGTAGCTAGCACAAAGGTATTTAGCACTTGGTGTGTCCATGCATTTATTCTGATTCTAATACATCCCAAATGCAAGTACTGAGTTTTTAGTCTTTTAGCTTCAGCTTGAAGTTCTTTAGAATTCAGAAGGGGTGTGGATTAGACACATTCTGAATTTTCTTGGATTTGACTTATAGACTCTTTAATAGAAATTCTGGTGGAGGCGTTTAAATGGAAAACAGTAAGATCTAAATATACATGGTAAGAATCAATACTAGGGAGTTTCCATCTAGTAGAAGGTTGTGTTTCTTCATATTCTAATTCAATAGAATTAATTACACAACTCGAAGCAGATGCAAACAAATCCTGAAGGCGATTTTCTTCAACCTTATCTTTTTCATCTAATTCTTGGAAAAAATAGATCTTCTAGATGGATCCATTTATGTTTTTAAAGAGTGATGATTTTGAGTACTAACGTTCACGAACCAAACTTGGCTCTGATACCAATTTTAAGCAGGGGCCTTCATAAGAGCTTGCACAACAGCTAAATACAACTGCCTGGCCTTGTTGAGTCTCTTTTCTGTCTCAAATTACTCTTCGTTCCACAAACCCATACACAAACCTACTCAGGTATTTCACACTCTGGAAACCTTCTTAATGGCTTCCCTCGGCTTCTCATGGTCTTGGCATCCCTTCTACCATTTGGCAAACTTCTGGCCAACCTCACGCAAGAACAACTAAGACAGATACAACCTCAACGGTCATTTTAATGCACATGACAAGTACTTAGATTGCGGAAAAACAAAACTTTTTTTATTTCATTCAAAAAGGAATTTAACAAGATTGATTGTGTTTGCATGAAAGAGAGAATACCCCTAGAACACACACATCAACTTTCTATAGGTCTGGCCACTTTAGGTTCTTATCTGTGCTGAGAACATAGATATGCAGGGTTCTCATATCTCGTAATACTTTTTAGAGGTCTCTTTGTGATGCAATCAGATTAGACATGAGCCCGCAGTTGCAGAGCAGGAAGAAAATACTATAGACACACTATCACACAAATTTTTCACTCCAACTCTGAATGCCTTGAATGAGCCTTACTCCTTTCTTATATAGGAAAAGGAGGGGACAAACATCCAATAATCGGACAAACAGATTTAGTACTAACATTTCATCAGTCAAGGAGATGTGTCTCAAAGCGCACCAAAAGTCAGAGAAGTTCTCTGAGTCTCGTGACTGAATAATCTTTGTACTAAGTTATAATGTAGGAGATTGAATAGATTCTATGGAAAACAACTTTACAAAGTTGATGCTTTTGAATAGAAAAAACCCACGAGAAAATTGGCTACAATTACTCCTGTGACTAGACATCATTATTACACTGTGCATACTTTAAGGATAAGTCCATGAAATCCATATTTTGAGGGGGGTCATCTAAAACTGTGATTCCTGGAAAACGAAATTTCTTGTACAAATGTTCATCCCATGCTTTTGTATATATTCTTTTGACTATCATGGGCTTGTTTAATACAATATGATGTTTTATTTTAGTCATAACTAGCCATTCGTAATGCCTAGTCATGTACTGGTCTAAAATTTCACACTCAGAGAGATGATGAAGATCCCTGATAGTCTTACATGGAGTATGAAAATAGTGAAAGTTATTATTTTCAAAACAGAGGTTGCACTGCATCCTGGAGTCAATTCATAATAAACAGGATCAATGGCTATTTTGTTTACACCCTAGTCAATCCACCAATCTTGTAGCCAATCACATTGTTGATTTCTCTGCATAGCTACTGTCGATCCAAATTTTAATTTTGTATAATGGATTTCATTCTTTCCATACACATTTAAGATATCCCACCACAGTTTCTTGTATCCTGCAAAATTATAGACAGTATCAGGAAATATCAGATTTGGACCATTTCTAGGCCACAAAGCCGTATTATTTGTCGTGATGGGCCAATGAGTATTTCTGGTTCGATTTATAGAGAAATATTTATGATAGACTCTGCGTCTATCTCCTCCTTCTGACCAAATCATGGTGAGGTCATGAAAATCACTTCTCATGGATTCTTATGCTAGATATGCTGCTTCCATATTCCTTTAATAAACCATGTCATGGATCCACCTACTCCCTTTTGGATAAACTTTTCGTTTAGGAACTAGATGTAGGATATCCGTGTGGGCTTGAAGATTTGCATCTAGAACTTTGGTGTTTCTCAACTGCCAAGTAGGTTTCCAGTTTTCTCGATATTCAGACCAACTTTGATCTTGAGGGATGGATCTTAAGACTTCTTATTGCTAGTTTGGATCCCATTCTGTAACAATTATCATAGCATACTCCTGCTGCTGGATAAATTCTCTGCTAAGGAAATCAGGCAAACAATTTATTGTTCCTTTGATATGCTCTACTTCAAAATCAAAAGTTGCAAATAGAGCCTACCATCTTGCAAATTTTGCTTCACGAGGCTTCTTGATGTCCATGTCTAATATCACCCCCATTACATATAAAATTCAATATTGACATCAATTGGAACAAATGTACATAAGAGGTTAAGGTAAAATGTTTCAATAAAGATTGAGAACTACCAAATTATATAGTTATACATCTTTAGTTTCTATGATATTAATATTCTATGTTGTAAGAGGATCTATCTACCTATGAAATTATATGACTTCACATTTTGTGCAGTTTATTTTAATTTCAAAAATATCTTACACGGTAGATAATTTAATGCAAAAATTGAAATGGTGTTAAAGTGCAATTATTTCAAACTTCACATTTCATCCAGTTTATTTTAATTTCAAAAATATTTTACATAGTAGATAATTTAATGCAAAAGTTGAAATGGTGTTAAACTGCAATTATTTCAAACTTTTTTTACTTAATCCAATTTGAGGTACACACGTATGTTAACATAGTAATATTTTTACAATCTAATTTGAGGGAACACACCTATATTAATATAATAATATAACTAGCATAATTATACTAATAAATGTGGTTGATACACATCATAAACATATATCAATCACATAAACAATTATATTAGTAAATGTGATTCAAATACACTAATAGGCATTAATGGTATAGACTTAATTATTATTATTATAATAAAAAAAAATCTATAATTTTTTTATGTTATAATAATATGATAATTTTATTCTCGGATGCAAGTGATTAGTAGCATTGGTACAGCGCAGCTGATCCAGGCTAGCAAGTGGCATGGCCACATGGCCACCCACACTGCAACCAAAATGCCCACTACCACAATTAATGGAATTTTAATGCTATCTGAAAGCATAAAAAATTTAATGCTAGGTGAAGGCTGAGGATACCTCACTCTGATCCATAAGATGGAGAATTTAGATTGCCTTCCCCCCATTCTGCCTCCTCTAGCCTGTAACTACCTCCCCGTTGTTGCAGAGCTGAGCTCTCGAATGACTACAGGGAGAAGGTGCCAGATCCTCTGTTGCATTGAAATGGTCGAAGGTGCCCACTTCTCGCACAACCTGTTTTGCTGTTTCAGAGCTGCTGCTTTGGCCCTAAATTTTGCTTCTGGTAATCGAATTCCCCACTATCCTGCCTCCACGAGCCATTCCATCCCTCCTCCTGCTCCTACAAGCACCCACTGAAGCAATACATACCAAGAAAATATGCCTCGTTTGTGTCACACGGAATCAGTCAAGGGTGCGGACACAGCTGACCTTCCTAGAAGTCTAAGACATTCTAATGACAAACAAAACAAACTGGAACTATCCTTCTCTAAACATACATTATGATATGAGAAATCAAGTGTTTCGTTCTTACCTCTGTCCAAACGCTGTTGTAGAAGTCCAAGCTTTGTTGATCCGGATGAGCTCCTCCCGTTCTCCAAAACCTGCAATCACCAACAGTCAAACAATTAAATAGCGCCTGATTATAACATAAAACAAAGCATGTTCAACATATAGACCAAGGAGTACATGAAATAACCCATTAACAACAAGCTATTGAGAAGAATGGACCAATTTGCATTAAAGGTAATCAAAAGGAACCATTACAACCTGAGCCTTGGTGTTGTGCAAGCTCCTTCCAGGGTCCACAAGAGTCTTCCTCTACTTTGACAAAGCTCACCCACTTCCAAATAGAACAAGTAAGGGTGACAATCTCTCCTCACAAACTTCTAAATGGGAGTCCTAATTCCTGCAGCATTTACCCTTAGAAATCTATAGCTTTCAACCTTCTTCCTTCTGGCTCAATGCCTCTTTTTATAGTGCTCAAGAGGAAGTTAATCAGGTCCACCATCAATGGGATAGTCCCCTCTTTGGATGGGATCACTCCCTTATTGATGGGATAAGTTCCTCTTTGATAGGAGTGCATGAAACATCTGGAGGCGCTCAATATTCATCCAAGAACCTTCTAAAAAGCTCTAGAAGTGACCACAAGTAAGTTTTTGAAGGTGAAACTCGCGCATTTTAACCTTTTCAGAGGGATGCACCTGCCCCTTTAGATACAGAGCGTCCTTGGACGCAGACCTTGTGAACAAAAGGTGCGTACCCGTAGGCAAGGCTTGAGAGAACCTGCGTACCCAGAGATAAACATATTTTATAAGGACTTTCTCTCTTTCTTGGATTTTGACATGAATAGTAGAGGCATAAGACTTGCTCAAAAGGGTAGTATGACTGTTGATTGAGCCATACCGACTGAAAATACCCATGGTGACATTTTTTAGTGTAACAGATTGCCCCCTAAAGTGCGAAGGCTCGAATAGATTAGGGTTTTGTATTATCTAGGAAGGGTGAAGCGTTTTATCATTTCGAGGATTATCTCGTGGAGAACCTGGTTGGAACCTGCAATTTTCAACACAAAATACATGGATAAGATTATATCATCACTGAGGTAGGCATTCCCATACTCAGATAAAAACTTTAACTAACAGACTAAACTACTCTGATACAGAAATGATTTTGTAGTACATCATAATCATAGACTTTTGTAGACACAGTATGGGCGCAGCCATCTGTTTATGATTAGTCTACTTAGATAATGAATACAAAACTCCTCGCAGCCTGGACGGTAAAGATTTGATCCAGGGTCTTCATTCCTACTTCTCGAATTGGTACGATTCTAGCCATGCGAATAAATGAGTCGATGTCGAACATGGTAGAAACCACTTGATTACCAGTCGATGATGTGAACTGTTAACAAGCGTGAGAGAGACCACCAGTAATGTCAATGGTTCTCAAAGTACCCAGTACAATCCATGAGATGTGAATGAATGAGTTGATGTCGAACATTTCACGGAATCCTTCGATCGAAAGTCAATGATGTAAACTGACGTCAAAGGCGAGAAACCTGCCATTGATGCATGCAGACTTCAAGGCACTGATGATTTCTAAGTCATCTCTCTAGATAATGTGCTGATGTCGATAGAAAGAGACTCGCTGCAGGCAAGCCCACAACACGAAATCATCGTTCAAGTTGAAGAAATATCGCTTTAAGGACTGACTCAGGGATGGTCAAATGGATGACAAGTATTTTGCAGATGAAAGTTTTGTTTGCAGACCTCTTGAACACATAACGACACCACAGATGGTTTGGTGCTAAATAACTCAAAGTTAATCCCCGGAACCCGGTTGAAGACTTTCAAAAGTGGTTTGATTGACTGTGAGGTAAAAGATCTCCCAACCCAGGTGAATGAAAAGTGTCGTGTCCAAGAGTGGTAATAAAGTTTCTTTTGAGACAAAAGGTAACAAATAGGCTCATTCTTCTCTCTTTTCCCCCACCATTTCTGGCAAGTACCTCTTTATTTTTAACAAGCTTGAGGAGGATAACATATGCTTGATTATAAGCTCATCCTTCGGATGAGTCCAACCCAGTTTTGATTCGAACCCTAGGAAGGAGTGGTTCGTTCCTGTTTGTAATTGAACAGGTCCTTTACTGTAAAATGTTTAACGAGCCCAGTATAGGAGAAACTCGGCGTTTTTCAATTTTAGAGAGTCTGAAAAACTTAAGGAAACTCCAAGTTGAACTTTTTCGTAAATTTGTGTCCCTCAAGCCCGAAAAAGTATAAAATAATACCTGGGGGAACCGCTTGATCTTGCGACCAAGGAGTACTTTCATGGTTAGTGTCATTGACCTGAAAAGTAAAAAGCGATCAAGGACACGTCGCTTTATTTCCGTATCGAGTTTGAAACGACAAAAACACGGCAATCTTTTCCTGATTTTACGGTCAGAAAAGAGCTATAAGGGGACCGTCTTTTAATTCCGTTTTAACGAGTGTAAAAGAAACGCTCGGCAATCTTTTCATGTTTTAGGAGTCAGAAAAGGGCTTAAAAGATGACTCTAATATTTTGTTTGTGAAAAATTACAATTTTCCCTCTAAGTCCCTTTGTCCTGCACAAAAGCGACACATTACTCATACCTGTTTAAGATAGGCAAAAATTCATCGAAAAACATCTTTCCATGGTGAAAAATGAACAAATTCATCCAAAAACCCTATAAAAAGACTTTTTACCATGTCATTTTTACCATTTGACTGTTGAGGTTGAAAAAGGAGCTTTTGACAAGAAACTTCCCGTGGTCGCTGCGGAAAATCTGACTGTTAGAATCGAACGCCGTCTCTTCCAGGTATTTCACAACATCCTCCTTGTCAATTTCATCCGTTTAGAATTTTGTTTTAAGTTTCATTTTTGATTTTTAGGGGGTTTTGGGTTTTGGAAACCACCCTGCGGGGGACGCAGCTTTCCTAAAGGCTGACCTGCGTCCCCCGACTTTTTCCTACACAGGGAAAAGGTCGGGGGACGCAGGTTGCCTTTAGGCCACCTGCGTCCCGGCGCACTGTGTGCCAAACGTGGGGTGCGTCCTCCGCAAAACGCGGGTTTTGAAACCCCAAACTCCCAAACCAACCAATGAAATTTCTCTAAACTAATTTTAATGCCTGTTTAATCATGTGTAGGGCACTTATCATGCTGGATTGGAGAGAAAGAGAGCATGAGGAGGTTGATGAAGCTGCAATCAATCATCAACCCTCTCTCGATGCCCTAAGAGGATGTGGTTTATACAAATACTGGTCCATTCCCGGTATGAGAGCTCAGGTAAGGTTCTTGGAGTGGCTGGTCGAGAGATGGAACGTTCAAGAACAATGCTTTTATATCGGCGGGCAAAAACTCGAGATAGAGCCTGCTGACATTTACTTTCTTACTGGCTTGCCGAACAGAGGTGACCAACTCAATCTGGCTGGGACTAGGCCGGGTGGCCAATCCCTTGATAGTCTCCGAGCAGATTGGTGCCTACCTGATCGAGAGCACAAGAAAGGCATAGAGATCAAATATGTCTCTCAACGTGAACTCATGGTCTTGGCTTTCACTGTGACTAGAATTTGTGGCTCAGCCACTTTACATATTGCTACTGGGTCTCAATTTCGGATGGCAATTGATTGTCTCCAAGGCACCATTTTCAACTGGTGTGATGCACTGTTGGCTAACTTAAAAGTCCAACTGACCAAGGCAAAGACCGGCAGACTAAAGACCTTTGGATATGGGCCTATAGTCGTGAGCTTTGCCTTAGAGAGGGTACCAATGCTAATCCCTCAGCATCTCACTGTTGATATTTCGGGTCCTCAGGAGCCAAAGCTGGTACGATGGGTTGCTGTGATGGCCCGGCATCCGGACGAGGGTGCGGCAGTTGTTCGATTCACTGACAGTTATTTTCACTGGTTAGAGGACCAGGTGTTCGCGATCCAGGATTTTCCGTATGCCGGAATAGATTTTCGAGGTGATCCGGACATGGTTCTTCCACAGGGAGAACAATGGGATGACAGAGGTACTTTATTTTTCACGAGTTTTCAAATTATGTATTTTTTTTGTTTTTTATATATATCGTCTTAAACTGACAGTAAAGTTTTCAAAATGCAGATGTTGGTCCACAGCGTCCAGCCAACCTTTGGCTTTTCGAGAGGCGACATCCAGTTGCACCGCTACCGGCCCCACAGGACGCGGCGGCTGCGGAGGTACTGACTGAGTTGGAGCATGATCTACAGCGTCTGACGGCAGATATACCAGAGACAGCTATGGATGATATTCCTATCAGACTGCAGCACTACGTAGTCGCGGTCCTTGGACCGTTGAGGAGATTTTTGCGCAAAGTAGCTCGTGCAGTGGTGTCATACAGGGAGCACCACCAGTGATTAGCTAGTCACTTGTGGACACATGTGACATTTTGACTTTTTGTACTTATCATTTTGCCGATCATAAGGTGTTTTTCAACCTATGATCGAAGACGATGTATATTTTTTGACACACTCCTATCTATATATATATCACTATTACCGGCTTATCTTGTTTAACATGTATGATGAAATGTTTTTTAAATTTACTTGCATGATTATCGTAAATGTCTGTCCAACACTCGAGAAGCAATTGCATCTGCTAATGTATTTAAGGACCTTGGAATATGCTGATATTCAATGTAATCAAATTCACGTTCCAAGAGACGCACTCTCAAAAACAATCTTAATAACACAGGATTTCTAATGGCATAAACTCTATTAAGCTGTAATACAACAAGTTCAGAATCTAACCTCACTATCAAACGTCGAATTCCGAATGAAATAGATTCGGATAATAATTCAACCACTGCACTGTATTCTGCAATGTTATTCGTTGTTTGACCGAGGCTTACCCCATGCATAGAAACTAACTCGTCAGAGGGTGAATAGATCACCCAAGCTGCGGAAGAGATATTCCGTGTACTACGACAAGCACCATCAGCAAATCCAATGTATGTTTGGAGGGGCGTCGACATCTACAATATCAAGAGCAAAACCAAGATAAGCCATAATAACGACGAAACACACTCACTAAGCTAAGCACACTGACTAACTAACAATCAAACTAGCTAGAAAGAAAACCTAACTTAACTAAAAAATCTCCATACCCACCATTTAAGCATAATACCTCTTTAGGTAAAGCCCATTTCTGGGTTTATCCAAAGAGTCCCCATCAAAATCTACTAGCTCATAAGCCCCTTTTGCTAGCTTTCGCTTTACAATATAGGGTCCATGCCACATAGGAACGAATTTTCCAGCACCTAGCTTATTGTTAGCTTGATCATATAAGAGCACTAGGTCTCCCTCCGAAAAACTTCGAGGGGTCACATTTCTATCATACTGAGCTTTCATTCGTTTCGCGTGAGTCTCGATTGCCAATGTAGCGTCACGTCGAGTCTCATCTAATTTAGCTAAGTACAATAAACGTTTCTCCTCTTCGGAAGTAGCTGGAAGTAATTCGACAGCCATTTGAAGTGATGGGATTTCACATTCAATGGGTAACACTGCTTCTAAGCCATAAACTAGCTGGAAAGGAGTGAACCCTGTTGAGGTTTTCACTGAGGTTCGGTATGCCCATAGCGCCGAAAATAACATGTTGTGCCAATTCGACCGATGAATACCAATGGTTTGTCAGATCATGATAACTAGAACTTTGTTGATAGACTCAACTAAACCGTTGGCTTGCGGATAATAAGGAGCAGAGTTGTCATGGCGCAAACCAAGCTGGCTTGTAAGTTCAGTCATCATGGTGTTTCGAAAATGGCTTCCATGGTTAGTAATAATTGCTTGTGGGACACCAAACCTAGTTATTATATGATTGAATATGAAAACTGCAGCTGTTTTGCCGCTTGCGTCGAATGTAGGCATCGTCTCAGCCCATTTAGTGAAATAATCAACCGCGAGGATGATATACGCATGCCCCCCGGCCGAGTGAGGGTTACAAGTAATAAAGTCGATACCCCATTTGGCGAATGGACCAACGGCAATTATAGGGTGGAGAGGAGCAGGTGGTGCGCGCATCTTTCGATCAAACACTTGGCAGTTGTGGCACTTCCGGACTGCAATGATACAATCTTTAAACATAGATGGCCAGAAGTAACCAGCGCGCAACACCTTCTGAGCTGTGGCATACCCAGACATATGACCGCCACATGCTCCAGAGTGACAATCATTCAAAACTCTCTCAGCCTCTTCGTGAGTTAGACAACGTCGAAAAACTAAGTCTGCCCCCCGGCGATAAAGTGTATCTCCAATAATTTTGTATTGCTGGGATTGAAACCTAATTTTTCGTCGTTCCTCTTTGGAAGCTTCAGGCCGAAAGGTTTGGGTTTGGAGATAGATGATTATATCCCCGAACCACGGATCTAAAGTACTGATAAGAAACAAAGATTCGTCCGCAATGGACTCTTCTGCCACAGTCTCTATGTCAGTACGCGGGAAATCACACATCAATTCCGCAAAAACTAAAGATTTCTTAGACTTGGAATTCTCGAACTCCAAGTCGAACTCTTGCAGGATAACGATCCATTTAGAGTACTTGCCCCCTAGCAATTGTTTTGTCAAAATGTAAATCATAGGGTTGCAATCCGAAATGACTGTAGTTTTACGGAGAAGAATGTAGTGACGAAAACGCTGGACAGCTTGAACGGCTGCCAGGGCCAATTTCTCCACATGTGAATATTTTAACTCAGTGGGATTTAAGGTTTGACTAAGATAATATATCACATGTTCAGCTCCGAATTCATCTTCTTGAACTAACACCATCCCAATGGTGGAATGTGAAGCTGCGAGATATAAGAAGTAGTCCTGGTTGTAGTTGGGAGGATGCAATAACGGTGCATGGGTCAACACACGGAATCAGTCAAGGGTGCGGACACAGCTGACCTTCCTAGAAGTCTAAGACATTCTAATGACAAACAAAACAAACTGGAACTATCCTTCTCTAAACATACATTATGATATGAGAAATCAAGTGTTTCGTTCTTACCTCTGTCCAAACGCTCTTGTAGAAGTCCAAGCTTTGTTGATCCGGATGAGCTTCTCCCGTTCTCCAAAACCTGCAATCACCAACAGTCAAACAATTAAATAGCACCTGATTATAACATAAAACAAAGCATATTCAACATATAGACCAAGGAGTACATGAAATAACCCATTAACAACAAGCTATTGAGAAGAATGGACCAATTTGCATTAAAGGTAATCAAAAGGAACCATTACAACCTGAGCCTTGGTGTTGTGCAAGCTCCTTCCAGGGTCCACAAGAGTCTTCCTCTACTTTGACAAAGCTCACTCACTTCCAAATAGAACAAGTAAGGGTGACAATCTCTCCTCACAAACTTCTAAATGGGAGTCCTAATTCCTGCAGCATTTACCCTTAGAAATCTATAGCTTTCAACCTTCTTCCAGATGGTTCATGCACTCCTATCAAAGAGGAACTTATCCCATCAATAAGGGAGTGATCCCATCCAAAGAGGGGACTATCCCATTGATGGTGGACCTGATTAACTTCCTCTTGAGCACTATAAAAAGAGGCATTGAGCCAGAAGGAAGAAGGTTGAAAGCTATAGATTTCTAAGGGTAAATGCTGCAGGAATTAGGACTCCCATTTAGAAGTTTGTGAGGAGAGATTGTCACCCTTACTTGTTCTATTTGGAAGTGGGTGAGCTTTGTCAAAGTAGAGGAAGACTCTTGTGGACCCTGGAAGGAGCTTGCACAACACGTGTTTAAGTGCATCAAAAGATTGTTGGGCAATCTCGTCCCAAAGGAATTGAACGTTCTGTTTCAACAACCGTGTAAAACCTTTAGTGACCTCGGCGTAGTTTGGGATGAATCGACGTAAAAAATTCGCTTTCCCTTGCAAACTTTAGAGTTGGCGCAAACTCGAAGGAGGAGGCAATTTGATGATCGCTTCGACTTTCGAGGGATCGACGCGAATGCCGGCTTTTGAAACAACAAATCCCAGCAATCGACCTGTTTCTATACAGAAAACACACTTGTGGGGATTCAACCGAATTCGATAATTCCTACACCTCATAAAGATTGCTCGTAGGTGGTCAAGGTGATCAGCTCGTCGTAAAGAATGAGCAGGCAAATCATCGAGATACGGTTGCACAATGTGCTTGATGTTGTGAAATGCATAAGACATCGCCCGTTGAAAAGTGGCTCCGGCATTCTTAAGCCCAAAAGGTAATTTGCAATAAGCAAACGTTCCCCATGGACAAATTAATGCCGTTTTTGGTTGGTTGGCAGGTAGAATATTGATTTGATTATAGCCCGAAAAACCATCCATGAAGCAAAACATTTCACTTCCGGCACAATCATCAATAATTTGATCGATGTAAGGCGTAGGATAGTTGTCTTTTGGACAAGCTCGATTGATATCCCTATAGTCGATACAGATTCTTATTGTTCCTTGTTTCTTATTGACGGGAACAATATTCGATACCCAATCTGTTAACGGGATCGGATAAATGAAACCTGCTTTCAACAGCTTTTCGACTTCTGCTTTAATCGCAGCCGCTTTTCGAGGGTGAATCTGACGCAACCGTTGCCGAATGGGTTTAGCATCCGGGTAGGTTTTGATTTCATGAACAACAATGGCAGGATCGATTCCCGGCATTTCCTCGTAAGACCATGCAAACACATCGCGGAATTCTTGGAATAGGGCCTTGTAAGTTTGGATTTCTTCTTCAGTACATGCGGCACCTATATGAATGTTCTCCTCAATTCCGGGTTTCATTGAAATATCAATGGGAATAGTACGAGAAATATTCCCTAAATTCAACTCTGAATCAAAATGTTTCGTTGGATCCTGAGCGTCTTTGACATATTCAACGGTAAAGATAGATGAAAAATCATTTTCAAATGCATCATCCTTAGGTAAAAACGAAGATCTGTGATGGAGATCTTCCCATGGTAGATCGTCTACACTTAGGATTTCGCGAAGTTGTTCGTCAGATGACACGACTTCGGGAAACGTTATCCGTTCTAAGGTTGAGGTGAAAAGGGATTCTTCACTGACCACATTCATTTGGTCGACTTCGGTTGAATGAAAGTCGGTAAAAGACATAAGAGCTTCATAAGCAATTTCATACGGACTCAACGGCATAACATCACCGAATGAGTCTAACTCAGAGTCAGATGGAACATACCAAGGATCATCATAAATAATGTTTTCTGACGTGATCATATGAATTGTTGCAAACGAAGGTTCTACGCTGAGTGGAGGGAGAGGAAAAGTTCCCAGTAAACCGGAATCCTTAACTAAACCTACACCAACGTCCTTATAAGGGATTGTCGTCTTACCGACATGCTGGATGCTCTCTGAAGAGGCTGGGTCGGATGAAAAGTATGTCAGCTGATCAATTGTCACGATCTTACCATTGTGTGGAAATTTAATTACTCTGAAGACCGATGAAACGACCGCTGTCATAGCATATGACCAACTTCGACCCAAAAGAAGGTTGTAGTCTAGAGGGGCATCAACCACTTCCACATCCAGACTAACGGTTTTACCTTCTACCCCTATAGGCAATTCTTGTAGAATACCAAACGGACGGAACCCACGGCCATCAAAGGCCTTAAGGATGGTGGGGGATTGGTTCAACGAAGGAGAACCAAGGGATCTCCAACATTGAATGGACATAATACACGTAGAAGCTCCCTCATCAATCACAGTGCGATGAATAGGCCTGTTTTTGACTATCACTGGAATTTGGAAAGCCATTTGATGGGGGAGTCGTGGTGTACTATTTTCTAAATTGAAGATCATTAGATTCGGATCCTGAACGTCAACAGCTCCTATAGCCGACAAAAGCAATTTTCGTTGTGCTGGACATGATTGCAGCACTTCGAGTGCCGACATTGCTAAAGGTGAAACAGCTAAGTCCTCAACAATGTTGTAATTCTGGGCTGCTCTCGCATGTGGATTGAAAGCAGACCTTCGAAGTACACCCTTGGCGGGCAGCTTAATCACTAAGTCTGGGTTAGGTTTTTCGATCTGTAGTGGATCGGAACCAGGAGCTGAGGTTGATGGGTTAGAGTGAGAAGATTCTGCTTCCTTACCATCAACAGGAGCCTTACTACCATAATCTTGCGATCGAGTCACAATCCTCACATGAGACATCATCAAAATGGGTTCCTCACTGGCATTCGAAGAAGAACCTATCATCTTATTCTCCTGCTCCGGAAATGGATTTTTTAACACAGCAGGAGTGGGAGAACCTTTGACTATTTTCACTACCTCGGCCCGATGAGGGCAGTCTCTCGTAAAATGATCCTCTTCACAAATGAGACAAGGGTATCGAGGTTTGCGCTTTTCGTCATTGGTTTCCGACTTTTCAGTTTTCTCCTTTGGAGCCTTGTCTGCTTTAGCCTTCTTCTTTCCTTTCTTCTTTCCACCGTTTTTTGATTTGGCCGTAGATGACTCTACAGCGTGAATATCGGCGGTAAGTTCAGGAGAAGACTCTCCTGTCGGGGAATCGGGTAAAGTGATAATAGGAGTAGTTGAAGCCTTGGAAGACTTCTTCTTACTCTTTGTATTCACGATACCAATCATACCATCAGCGGCATGAGATCCCGAAGGAGCAGCAGCGATTTGGTTCGACTTTGGAAGATCCAGAATCTTCTCGTGTAATGTACCCGATTGTGTGTAAACTAAGTCAAGGTATTGTGCCTGAGCAATGACTTGCTCCTCAGTAACTACTCTGGCTTTAGCTACATCTTCAGTAATTCTTGGTAATAGTGATTTAACAAACCATTCAGCTAAGATTTGGTCCGGGATAAAAACTTTCACTAGCCTTCTTCGACGTCTCCACTCATGAATGTGATCTGAAATATATGTGGAGGTTGATTGTTTTAGTGAAGTTAATAACTCTGTACCGTTATCGTATCTGACTGGTAACTGAAAATGAGTTAAGAACGAAGTAGCTAACTGGCTAAAATTGTAAAAAGAGGCCCGTGGTAACTCAATGTACCACTTGGCCGCGAGACCAATGAGTGTACGCTGAAAAAGACGTAAATGGATCGAATCATCCGAGATGGAATTTGAAGCACACCAGAGGTGGTAAGTCCTCACGTGATTGGACGGATCCTCTCCAGACTTACCTTTGAACTTGGGTATATCGCTGGGCAACTTATTTGGCATTGACGGCCAGAACGGAAGATATTGAATTGGATCGTTCGTTAGGCGCGTCAAATCTGGTAAATCTAAAGTTGCGATAAACGGTAACTGCCGGTTAGGATCTCTAAAACTTTGGGTCACAATACCGGCCCCAGGAGGAGGATATCCAGGATAACTAGGAACAGGAGTCGCATTTGGGATATTATATCCTCCTGGAAAACCAGGATTAACCAGACCGTACTGGGGTTGTTGAGGTTGTTGATAAGTGTACCCAGGATATGGTTGATACTGGTAAACCGGTTGTTGGACAGCTTGCCCAGGTTGATACTGTCCCTGGTACGGAGGTTGAACAAATTGAGGTTGAGTAGTAACAACCGTACTTATACCAGGTTTGCCTACAGGCATCTGGACTGTGGTTTGAATCGTAGATCCAGACAACGGTACAGATGTCTGAGGAGTGGTTACAGGGACAGTAGAAACCGGAGCCGTCGATACTCCAGAAGTAAGTATGGTAGATGTAGCGGTAGTTGCAGCAGCCGTTTGAGATGGAGTACTAGGTGCAATTGACGGCTGAGTAACTACCGAAGCTACAGAAGTTTGAACATTTGGCTGGACAGGTTGCGGTTGCTGGGTTGGACCAGAAACTATGGGTTGTCCAGCTTGAGGAACCATCTGTACACTTGGCTGCAACACCTGTTGACCCTGTGATGGATCCCACACTAACATTCCAGGGTACTGACCCGTAACAGGTTGAGGATACTGAGATCCATAGCCGGATTGAGGATAGGGTTGATAATTGTAAGGTGCAGTCCCATATGATTGCCCTTGAGGTGGTTGATAACTTTGACCTGAGTATTGACCCTGAGGTTGATAACCTTGAGGTAAATACGGGTACTGGGGTTGACCTTGACCTTGAGGTTGGTATCCTTGAGGTTGATACCCTTGGGGTTGATACCCTTGGGGTTGATACCCTTGGGGTTGCCATCCTTGAGGTTGCCATCCTTGAGGTTGATATTGATACTGAGGTTGACCTTGAGGTACATATTGAGGCTGGGGTTGACCTTGAGGTATGTATTGCCCCATAGGAGCGTACTGACCTTGAGGTTGTCCCCCAGACACGAATGAAGTACCTTGAGGTTGCCCCCCAGGCATTAACGAAGGCTGCCCCCCAGGCGGTAATTGGCCACCTTGAGGTTGGGTAACGGGAACTGAACCTGACATCATGTAAATGTCTCCTACACCCAATGGTATATTACCACTGTTTCCAGCAAATAACCCATGATCAACGGGTTGAGGAGATGCCCCCGCAAAGGTACCAGAAAGTGACTGATACCCAGTGGTAACAGAAGGACCGCCGTGTAAAAAAGATTCACGACTTTGAGTAAACACGGACGACTGACCAGACATATTTACAGGAGTATAAATACCTCCAGGTGGAAAAGGAGTGCGAGGTGTAGAAAAACCTACTGAGTTGTCTAAAAAATTGGTTAACGCAAGGTACCAAGAAGTACTTCTAGGAGGACTGTAAAAGATGGATTCACGCTCCCTTAGATCAATAGTAAGTTGACCTTCAAGGTGAGAGACACCTATATCTTCTTCTGGAGCAAGTTCTTCTATAGCAATCAAACCAGAAGGTAGATTTTCGGTGATAATTCTTTCTATTCTCGGTGAATCAGGGACACTAGAAGTCGGAGTAACAGGTTCGGATATTTCTGGTTCTTCGCCTGTATCGCTAGCAGACGAAAAACTACCAACAAGTTCAGAAACTGTAACAGCTTCGGGATTATACCCTGTCTCTAAACTTTGGTAATCTGGATGGACTACCAAGGAAGATTCTCCTTCTTCAAGTGAACCTACTCTACTGCCACTAGGAGGAGTTACAAGGACCTTTAAACCTTCTAAATTACTGGGGTCGTCTCGAGGAGGTTCACCCCTAAGTCTACAGGATCTTCTCAACAATTCGGCCACAGAAACAACTTCAGGAGACTGGCCCCGAATTCTACGGGACTGTCTCGGTAATTCCGCCACAGCTAAAAACTTTTAACTACTACACACGAAAACAAAATAAAATTTCAAATCAAACCACCTAAAGCCTCTAAAGAACCAAACAAAGTTGAATCATACGCCTAAAGAATCTAGGGCATCAAACCAAACACAAACAGTATCTTCCGGACCAAAAGCGCTAGTTGGTGATTAGGTCCAACCTCGCAGGATTCAGTACAGAAATGGTGGGTGGAACAGTTACGCCGACAACTTGCTTAATGAATAGACTAGACCAAGTTCCTCCACTTTAACCGTCTCGAAGTGAAGTGAACCCCCCAGAAAATCCAAGTGAGTATAGCCGACGTCTGCTCCAGGTACAGTGGGACCTTCCCTCCACCATCACCTTGGGTAGAATCCTAGAGATTATGGTCACTAAGGTTACCAACGGCCACAAGTACACCTGGGGGAACAGTCTAAACTCCGTCAGCACGCAAGGGCAGAGTAGCAAGCTCAATCCCCTTACCGGCTCCTTGACAGTAATCCAAGGTTTACCGATAAGTGACCCCTGGCTCCTCGACAATGGTTAATCTGAGGTTTACCGTTTGTAATACGTACTGCCTGGCGTCGTTCCCAACGAGGGGGGAATGATCCCCTCACTGGTTCGGACACGAGCTCGTGCTTCTCCTTTAAGAGGAGCTTTCCCAGAGTGTAAATGTAACAATTGGATTTGATTCTATCACAAGATCGACTACTTGTTTGTTTTACTGCCTTGGAGAGTTAAGTACTCACCTACTCCAAGACACTAGCCTAAGCTAAGTTGGTGCTTCAGAGCCCTAGAAAATAAAAGTTACTAGTTCAATTTTACTTTAAGCGTTACTTTTAAGGTTGTTCTTTAAAGTCACAAGGTGATGGAAGTGAAACCGATGGTGTATAGACTCGACTCCAACCACTACAAAAATGCACCTAAGATGATCTATACTACTTTTGCTTTTTCAATGAAAATCTTTAACTAAAAGAGTTGAGAGAATGCAATTTTTAGAGAAAACAACTTCTTTAGAAAAGACAATCAAAGAAACAATTCTCTTTTTCTTTTTGAGCACACAAACATAACCACTCTTTACTTGCACGAAAAGCTCTTTTTCTTTCAAAAACTTTTAAAGCTACTTGAAACAAAACTATTCAAAGGAGATATTTTTGTATTTTCTTTTTCAATAAAGCATGTAAACCTACCTTTAACAAAAAACAATCCCAAAAGCTATAAAACTATGAAATTTTGACTCACAAGCAAACCAAAAGAGAGATTATTCTAAGTAAACCTAACAAGGCAAAAGCTCATAAAGGCGATTCTAGGATGTTTTACTTGATCAAAAACAAATCAAGGGCTAGCTAATGCAGAATCAAAAGACTAGCCAAAACAAAACTCAAATCTTTTTGTTCTTTTCGTAAAATGGAATTCGAGACTTAAATAACAAGCACTTCAAAAATGGCCCAAAAGACAACTTGATGGTAAGTTACTTCTATAGGTAGACTTTTAGAACAGGTCTGACTTCTTAGAAAGTTGACAAAACCAGAGAGATCTAAGGCTTTGACAATTCCTACCGCTAAAGTCACTACAAGACCTACTCAAAATCAAACCCTAGGGCTTACACTTCGACGAAATCCACTAAAACACTTAATGCTAATGAAACCAGTTCAGGTGAAGATTCTGGACAAGGGACTGATGAATCTGGGCAGAAAAAACTAAGAAAAAACAAAATCTAAGAGCAAAAAAGGCAAAAAATGGATTTTTCTTAAATTTTGGCAGGGGACGCAGGCAACCCGTTAGCACAGGTGCGGGCCCGCTCTGTGCACACAGCAAAAGTGCGTCCAGGGATGCACTGTGCAGCACTCAGAGAGTGCGTCCTACTGAAAAACTCAAGAAAACCAAAAATAAAACTAATCCTAAGCTAACCCACCCAAAGACAAGATCACAGAGCCAAAACCAGAAAAATAAACCAATTTTCTCAAAGCAAAGTTCAAACAAAAGAAAGGACTCTTTTCATTAATGGAAACTATCCCCAGCGGAGTCGCCAATTTGTCACACGGAATCAGTCAAGGGTGCGGACACAACTGACCTTCCTAGAAGTCTTAGACATTCTAATGACAAACAAAACAAACTGGAACTATCCTTCTCTAAACATACATTAAGATATGAGAAATCAAGTGTTTCGTTCTTACCTCTGTCCAAACGCTGTTGTAGAAGTCCAAGCTTTGTTGATCCGGATGAGCTCCTCCCGTTCTCCAAAACCTGCAATCACCAACAGTCAAATAATTAAATAGCACCTGATTATAACATAAAACAAAACATATTCAACATATAGACCAAGGAGTACATGAAATAACCCATTAACAACAAGCTATTGAGAAGAATGGACCAATTTGCATTAAAGGTAATCAAAAGGAACCATTACAACCTGAGCCTTGGTGTTGTGCAAGCTCCTTCCAGGGTCCACAAGAGTCTTCCTCTACTTTGACAAAGCTCACCCACTTCCAAATAGAACAAGTAAGGGTGACAATCTCTCCTCACAAACTTCTAAATGGGAGTCCTAATTCCTGCAGCATTTACCCTTAGAAATCTATAGCTTTCAACCTTCTTCCTTCTGGCTCAATGCCTCTTTTTATAGTTCTCAAGAGGAAGTTAATCAGGTCCACCATCAATGGGATAGTCCCCTCTTTGGATGGGATCACTCCCTTATTGATGGGATAAGTTCCTCTTTGATAGGAGTGCATGAACCATCTGGAGGCGCTCAATATTCACCCAAGAACCTTCTAGAAAGCTCTAGAAGTGACCACAAGTAAGTTTTTGAAGGTGAAACTCGCGCATTTTAACCTTTTCAGAGGGACGCACCTGCCCCTTTAGATACAGAGCGTCCTTGGACGCAGACCTTGTGAACAAAAGGTGCGTACCCGCAGGCAAGGCTTGAGAGAACCTGCGTACCCAGAGATAAACATATTTTATAAGGACTTTCTCTCTTTCTTGGATTTTGACATGAATAGTAGAGGCATAAGGCTTGCTCAAAAGGGTAGTATGACTGTTGATTGAGCCATACCGACTGAAAATAGCCATGGTGACATTTTTTAGTGTAACAGTTTGCAGCACAGGATGAGATGTAGAAGGGGTAGCAGCAGAGGCAAAGCCACTCACCTTCCCTTGCTGTCCCTCTCTGACTTTACTCCTGCAGATTCCTCCTCACCCTTGTCTACTGCTTACCGCATGGGTCAGTATCCCAACACCCACAGTGGCTGGGGGCATGATCAGATGGCTGGCTATATGCATGATGATGAAGCCAAGAAACCTTCTGATGACTCTGTCCTGATGATGAATCCCTGCTATTCTACCCACTTCCAGTTTCGGTGCACTTTAGAGCACTTGTGTATTATTGCTACCATTTCTATTGCCTTCAAAGAGAAGCCACAGAGCATTGTTGTCCCGGCAAGCATCATTCAGGACAGGATCGGCACCAGCAGGTGAAAACCTCATGGTAGTAGCTTGGGGACTTGTAGAACTCATGGTGAAGCTCTAAACCGGATGGACGCATCTTAGGTACATAACACTCCAGGCGGCAATGCGAAGATGGAAGCCACGATGTGCACTCCAAGCGGCAATGGGAAGATGGAAGCCACGACTAGCGGACAACAGCAAGACGAAGAAGACATGGATTCCTATAGGTGTCTTATTGTGGAGGAACCTCTGCCACCTACTAACACCTAGCAGGCCAAGGTCTTTTTTCAGATTTTTTAGTCACTTGGTCACCATCTTAGGGGTACTTTTTGAAGTTTTTTGTTGTAATTGCTGTCATTTCGGGTCAATTTTGTTTGTTTGGTTCAAAAAACTCTTCTACAAGGTTATTACAGGCTGGTTCCCCTGCGTGGGCAGCTCATACAATGAATTTTGGACTGGTTTCCCCTTGAGGGCAATCTTTTTTCAGTTACTGTCTGTTAAAACATGGTAAAATCTGAGACAGGTTCTGCAGAGGCCGGTGCCTCCATGTATTATTATTTTTTGTTCCATTAATAGATTTAGTCTTATTTAGAACAAAAAAAAAATTATGATAATTTTATTGATATTATCAACAATATGATCAAATCAAGAGATTAATATACTCAAGGGATTAATAATAAAAAAATTTGGGATTAATATTATAAACCCAAGGGCTTAAGAAACCCAATGGGTTATCAATATTATAAACCTAAGCGATTAACAATATAAACCATTGAGATTAATATTATAAAGCAAAGGGATTATAAATCCAAGAGATTATTGTTTGTAAAGGGATAATTATTATAAACCTAATGGATTAATATTATAAACTCAATTGATCAATAAACACAAGCGATTGATATTATAAACATAGGAGATTAATAAAACCAAGGGATTGTTCATATTAAGAAAGTGAAGGGACTAAACACCCAATGGATTAATATTAGAAACCCAAGGAATTAATAAACTCAATGGATTAATATTATAAACCATATGGATTAAAAACACATGCGATTAGTCAATGGGGTATTAGATAAATGGTGATAGGGTACTTTGTTAAGGCACTCCTTGATGTCAAGTCACCAGCTCAATTCACCGCCCCGGTCTAGTTGATTTATTAGACATGATGAAGATGTAGTCCTACAAAGCTTACAAAAGAAAAAACACGTGTGATTAAAAAACCTAAGGTATAAATGAAACCAGTAAATTATTAACATAAACCTAGGGGATTAAAAGGCCCAACGAGTTAATATTATAAACTCAAGAGATTAATAAACCCAAGGTATTAATATTATAAATCATATGGATTAAAAATCCAAGGGATTAGTATTATAAATTCAATTGATTATTAAACCCAAGGAATTAATAAACTTACGAGATTAATAAATGGACGGTATCAATATTATAAACTCAAGGAATTAATGAGCCTAACAAATTATTCATATTATAAACCCAAGTGATTGATATTATAAACCAAGGGATTAATATTATAAACCCTAGGGATTAAAAACCATAGGGATTAAAAACTCAAGGGATTAATATTATAAATTGAAGGGATTAATAAACCCAAGAGATTAATGTTATAGAGCCAAGGGACTAATAAACACAAAGGATCAATATTAAAAATTCAATGGAGTAATATTTTAAACCCAAGCGATTAATATTATAAACTATAGGGATTAAAATCCCAAGGAATTAATATTAAAAATAGATGGAAAATTGGAAGAGTGTGCTAAATCCACATTTATTAATATTATTAAAAAATCCAAGGGATTAATAAACACTAGCAATTAAAAATCGAAGGGATTAATATTATAAACCCAAGAGATACAAAATATCATTTTCATTTTTTTTGCATGAAGGTTTCCTCAACCAGAATGCATCTTTCAGCGCATAAGACTATGTGAGTCATGCCATATTGGTATTAAATCCTAGGATTTATATTATAAACCCTATGATTAATATTATAAACCCTAAGATTCATATATCAAACAAAGCATTAAGATTATAAACCATAATTATTATTATACATATTAGGGATTATTATTGTTAACCAAAAAGGGTAATAATATTTTAAACCCAACACATTATAAAATATATAATAGCTATTATAAACCCAAGGGATAAATATTATAAATATTTGTGATGAATATTATAAACCCTAAGATTAATATAACTAATCTAAGAGTAATATTATAAACCCTAATATTATAAATCGTAACATATTATTATACATATAAGGTACTAATATTATAAGCCCAAGGAATTAATATTAAAAAACTGAGGGATTCATTTTAAAATATGAAGAGATTGATAAACCGAAGGGATTAAATTGCAATCTAATATAACATGTTTATAGAGACTGACATATTGTAATATTGAATAGATTTGTATACCATTTTGACGTCATATTATTATTATTATTATTATCATTATTATTATTATTATTATTAAAGTTTATTAATATTATATTGTTCTTAATAAACATTTTGAAATTTCCATTCTCACAGTGTGAACATAATTTTTTCAGTCAAATGGATATATGTCATTCCTATGGTAACTTCAAGGTAAAAATATGCAATCATATCTTCAACACAATTATTAAATAAAATAAATATGTGCTCTCTTTCTATCAATACATTCAAATATGGTTTATTTCAATGTTTGCATTCAAAATAAAAATGTAATATAACCACATATCGAATATAAATGTCCCATCTATCATTCAAGACCCATTCAAAATCCTCTTTTTGGTCTTTCACAATATGGGACTTTGTTACAAGAACTCCTTAAAACAACCAATAATACTCTATTTATCCACACTCTAGAGTAACTCTTGTTAGGGCCTAGATTTACCTTAGGCTGAAAAGGTAAGATTCTAGGTCCACATCAAACCACGCTTAGCCTCGTAGCTAGCCCTACGAGGACAGGAGAGGGCTCTCTCCGAGTCAATCCTAGCAAAAGATGATCTATGGGGCTTGAGATGACTGAAAGAAAAGCTTATTTTAGGCGAGGTATGCAGTGCAAAGCTTTGATTTGATTTTTTGGGGGTTTTGTTGGAATCAAGGGAAAGCAAATTTTGGGGTGTGGGGATTGAGGCTTAGTTCTACAGACATCTGGATGGGGCAAGGTAGGTGATCATTTTGGCACTAAAATTTTAATGAAATGGAGGGAAAAGAGAGGTGAGGTGTTGAAGAGGGCAAGGGAAATGATGAATCCTCCCCAAATAGCTGAAAACATCAAACAACTAAAGCAAACTTCAAGTAGAGCATTGCATTTTCAATGAATTCTACTTACACTCTTGTTCGTTTAGTTCAGAAGAAATAAGATAGATGATGGCATACATTAACAAAATTTAGAATTACAAAGAGAAGCAGTCTACCAATACAAATTGCCACACGAATCCCAAAGAGTGCTACAAATCTTGGTCTCAATTCCTTAGCCAAAATACTGAAAGTGAATGTACAATGAAGCTCAAGGCTTTCTCAAGAGTCCAACCTTGAAAACGACTGAGAAATTACATGATATAGACAAGCCTAACTCCTTCCCATGCATCTAGGGGTCAAGCTCATCATTCTAGGAGCTGTTTCACCCATATCTAAACAAGGAACTGAAGAATAGGCAATGAAACAACTTGCCTCTATATGTTAGGAAACTGATTCATTCAGTTGTTTTTCACTTTTTAGAGAATGAATCTACTAAAACAAGTAAAACTGTTCCAAAATTACATCATGTTCATGAAATTACATCAAGGTAGATCAAGAGTTACATAAAAAAGTAAAACTGGTCAAAACTGGGCGAAATTCTGAGCTGCTGAGTGCAAAATACGCCAAAATTCTCTATGTGCCACGACCAAAATCTGTATTCGTAGCACAACTTTGGAGCTGACTTTGAGGCACTTTCCGAAGTCCAAATTGAGCTCATGATAGCTCATTGGAAAGCCTGGCCTATCTACTTTCCAACCTAAGCGGAATGTCTAGATTTGGATGTAATTTGTGCCTCCAAAACTTCAATCTCCCAAGACTGCTTCTTGTGGGTGCAAAAGGTAGCAGAGAGGTCATTTTTAAGGTGTTTTTGTCCCTTTAGGCAACCCAGAACTTGATGAAATCCTTAGCTAATCCATGAGCATGGATAAATTTTGATTAAAAATCCAAAAATGTAAAGTTTTCCTCCAAATGATCTCCCAATTATAAGCGTGCGCCAAGTGGCACTACGTGTTGGGCAGAAAAACCTGTTTTGAAGCAAAAAAAAAAATTAAAAATTGAAAAAAAATTCTCCAAATTTTCTGAAATTTGGACTGAAGGTCCATCGTCAAGTATCATGCTCAGCCAAAGAAGCTTCGACCAATATTTGGAGCCTATCATCCCTTTTTCGATGTTTTATTGTCCTCCTGGTGCATGCAGTTTCAGTGGTGGAAATCACTGTCTTGTTCACATGATATGTTGGTGTCCATCTCCATGGTGCTGCAAGGTGTATGTCAAGTGTATGTTTGCTTGGTTGAAAATGAGAAATGAAGAATTGATGTCTTTGTCTCCAAGTGCCAAATATGCCCAAGGGAAATGAGGGACTGTGACAAATATGGAACAGTGGTATAATGGAGTGAGGGAAAGGATATGGTTCAATCAAGTGAAGTTTGCAATGTGAGAACAGTCACTTGATTGTGTTTTAGGAATGCGAGGTTTGGGGATTTAGGAATTTTTCAAATGATATGGAAAAAAGCGAGTAATAGGGTATGGTAGGGTTTAGGGATAGGAAAATAGGACTTTAAAATAAGTGATTTGGGATGTAGAGGAACAGGGGATTTAATAGGGATGATGAGTTTAAGGTGAGGGAAAGAATCAATATGGTGAAGGGGAAAAGGAGTCTTTGGCACCAAGACACCAAAACACAACCCTAAGGAGCAGCTTTAAACAAAGTAATAAGGTTTGCAATTTGACATCACAAATTCTCATAATCTACTTCAATGAGCACCAAACATGTTGATGGAAATTTCATAAACTTGTTGGAGCCAGAAGAACCAAATGGATTGGAGTTTTTTGAAACAAATGACACAAATTTGAGTTCTAGCTCTGTGTGTTGTGCAACAGCCCAACACACCACGCATTCCAGGTGCACCGTGACACTCAACCTATGCACCGTGCGCTGCAATTGCTACACATTTTCGGCGTTCAACGTGATTTCTTCACTCCTCCACGATTTGTCTTGGTTTGACTTATGTATCTTGGCATGTAATTGGATTATTGGAACACAAACATATCTCTTATGACAGGGATTTTGATTTTTTGATTTGGGCACACCCACTTTTGTAATGTTTGAAACCTTTGACACTTCACTCTAACTCTGTTTTGCTTCCTTTATGATTTTTATTTTGAGCTGAATGATGAAACTCTTTTCTTTTTGTGAAAGGATAGCTATCATTGGATTTGGAAAAGGAGACCAGGGCTGTGCTTGAATAATTTCACAACTAAAAGAGCTTTGAGAATTACATATTTATTACAAAGATAAAATGGACGATTTTTCTTCAAAACAAAGTTTTGAAGAAGAACCATGATCAAGCATATTGATGATGAAATTTATAACATGAAAAATTATTTCGAACCTCCCTCATATGCCTACTGGTATTATGGACACTTTGAAGACAAAATTTGTGAAACCCTAGACCCGATGACTGAAATGACTCTTTGTTGACCAAAAGACCAAACAAGACTATAAATGACTTTAAAATTGACTTTGATGAGTAGACATGGACCAGCAGATACACGACATGAGGGAGATGAGTGATAAGACCCTTCTGTCAGAAGATCGATGCTCCTAATGGAATGCAAATGACTGAACATGAATGAGACCCATAAAATGAAATGCAACAAAAGAGATTTTGATCTCTGACGAAGGGCTGAAAAGACCGACTCTAACATTGGCTCCAATGGGGATGGTAGCTCCTTGGAGGTGCCAAGGGCCGCAGATCTTTGGGAGAGCAGACAGTGCTTTTAGCCATTGGGTAACGGAGTCAAAACATGAAAGCTGACATTATGCAGACTGACTCTAACTTAATACTAAAACTGAAAACCATAATAAAACCAAACATGACTAAATCATAACTAACAAACTGGAAAGATGCTCATTTTTTGAGCTTATCCATCAAACCTACTCTAATTGTTATTTTAACCACCCGATCAAGTGAAATGGAACAACCAATGGAACCATGTAAGCATCCTGGCTGGTATTTGATTTATTCCCAAATGTTTTCTAATGCATAGGAAAAGGGAAGAATTGAAACTCAAATCCCATGGAAACTTGGAATCAAGTTGACTGTTGATAAGCTTGCAAGGCATGAATTGAATGGATGAATTTAAGAATACTACAAAAGGATCTTGATAAACATCGCTATTGATTTCCATTAACACATTATTGCTCTAGTCCCAATAGTCTTCATAGCTAGATATTAAGATTTTCCTCACATCTATGTTGTCTTTCTTTGCTGATAGCAGCAGGATGTCAAAAGGATCCTGAATTTCATGAATAACCAAACTCTGTTGCTGATTCCAAACAGAAGAAAAGTCTCCTTTATCAATCTAATGATATGAATGCAAACCTTGGTATGGGGTATGCAATGAACAATCGATTAAACAAGACAAAGATGACAAATTTTGAATAAGATTATTATCAACATTCTTATCCGGAAAATGGTTAGCCAATGGGGAATAACGTTTACAACAAACATCATCCAACACATGAGCAATAGGATCATCAAAAATTTGAGAAGACTACTGCGATGTATCCATTAAAATTGTATGACATCCTACTGCCTATTCATCTTTTTCTTTAGATATATTACAAAGATTCTGCCTTATAAACTGAAATGCTTCGAAACAAAAGGGTACAAAATCCTCTTGCATCATTAAATCATGTATTTCAAATTCCACGCCTTCATCTATAATCTGACCATCAATTGCATTTGGTGGCTGCAAATCTGGTGCTAGGGAGGGTTTTGCATCCAAAATGATTTCATCAATCATTTCAGGGGAATATTTCTCATTAAAAACTTGCTCAAGAATTTTGCCATCTGTCTCATCCTCAGCATTAGAACTGAGAAATTGTTGACTTCCTACAAGCTGCTCATTTGAAGATTTACTATGCAATTTTCCCTTCAATAATTGAAATGATTCAAAACAAAATGGTATGGAATCATCTTGTATCATTTGATCACATGTGCCAGCTTCCATGTCTTCATCTGCAACTTGAAAAGCAATGGCTTTCGGGGACTTCGAAGTTGAATATGAGAAGTCTGGAACAAATTTTTCATCGTCCTCAAGAGGGTCCAAATCAAAACTTGTTGACAGCTGATTTCTGATTGCATGGAATTTGTCTCTGATGAACTGAAATGAAGAAAAACAAAAAGGCAAAGATCATTCACTTAAAAATCTGTTTCCTCGTCATTGTCATAGTTGATATGTTTCAGCTGATCTATTCGAGCTGCTGAAAATGAACTTCCTCCTCCCACAAACTAGCTGTTGATTTGTCTACAAGATTAGCTTCTATTTGGAGAAAATAATCATCATCATACTGATCAACCTGAGGCAAATCATCAGTATAAAATACATCATTAAACATACATGTCATATCAACAGATCTCTCATCTCCAAGGTGATCTACAAAACAATCATTATCAAATCTATGACAACTGGGATAAGAAAGAAGATGCTTTGGATCAGCAACTTGTTCTTCTTCAATCAACGAGCGATGGGCTTGAACACTATACTCATTCATTGTGGTGATCTTTTGCATCATCTCTTACACTTCAGTTGTCAAAATATCAAGCTTTACCTCAAGAGATGTCGATTCATCTAGATCTCTGTTTTTCACCTCTTCTTCCTTCAATGTTTCCCTCCAGATCAACAAATGAGCCTCTACATCTACTACATTGTTATGCATCTCTTCAAGTGTTGCAAGGTTCCTTTCTCTCAGCTGAAACTCCATTTCTGGATCAAAGTCACCTGGGTAGTGCAACACAGTGGATCCAGGAGGAGGTCTTATATTAATAGGCATCAAATAATAAACTTGGTTAAACCTGGCAGAAAACTGTTGTACAGTCTCCCCTGAGAGTCTTTTCAGCTGGTTATACTCTTCTATAATCAAGAAAGGGTTCTGTCTTACCACCCACCTATCAAGGAAAACTTTGATGAACTGCTGTAAATCTTTGATGCTCACATCAGGCAGGGTTTTTAACCAACTCTTGACTTTGCCTTGCATAGAGGGAGCAAAAAGCCTTATACTGGCATCTTCTTCATAAACTTCAAAAAGATCAAGAAAATACTTAAAATTCAATACATGTCTCTAATCAGTGATGTTGTCGTGTTCACCATCAAATCTTGGTAGATATAGTTCATGATTTTTAGGGAAAGCATGGGATATAGAAGGTAAAATCGGGGGCTTGTATCGATCTGGAATTTTACAAGGTAGTGGGGTATGTATGGAAGGTATATAATTAGTCTTGGTCTTTTGGGGCTCATAAATTTGAAGACAATCATCACAAGATTCAGAAGAATGGTGTTGATGAAGCTCAAAGGCATGTAAATATTTGGTATTTACAATCTTCAAAGGGAAGGAAACAACTATAGGCCGAGGATTTCTTCTCAAACATAATATACTTTGCAAAGCCTTCTTGACATTCTCAGGAAAAGAGAAGAAATAATTTAGAACAAAGAACAAAATGTCTTGCATGAAATTCCAACTTGAATACCTAATCTTTCCATATTGGCCTTTCATGTTTTTGCTGGTTGGGTTCATCCTCCAGTGGAGCCTTGGATCTGATCTCAAAACTGATTTAGAATCGCTAGGTGAATGATTTTAGCCTTGCTGCGTCTGATCATTGTTCACCTTCAACAATCAGATCTGAACATGATACTGGGGTAATTTGCAAGTCAGATGTTCAGCTTATAAGACTAGACCGGAGATTGATTGAAGTAGCTTTTATCTACTTATGGACTCGCAAAGTAATGTGCAGTTCGAAGGATACCTGGCTAACTTCAGGCTCCATCTATACTTTAAAAAGAAAGAACACTTAACAAACAAATATGATTGCTTCCCCAGTATGGTTGCCACTATGTTAGGGCCTAGATTTACCTCAAGTTGAAAAGGTAAGATTCTAGGTCCACATCAAACCATTCTCAGCCTCATAGCTAGCCCTACGAGGACATGAGAGGGCTCTCTCCGGGTCAATCTCAGCAAAAGATGATCTATGGGGCTTGAGATGACTGAAAGAAAAGTTGATTTTAGGCTATGTATGAAGTACAAAGCTTTGATTTGATTTTTTCGGGGTTTTGTTGGAATCAATGGGAAAGAAAAATTTGGGGTGCAGGGATTGAGGATCAGTTCTACAGAGATATTGATGGGGCAAGGTAGGTGATCATTTTGGCACTTAAATTTTAATGAAATGGAGGGAAACGACAGGTGAGGTGTTGAAGAGGGCAAGGGAAATCACGAATCCTCCCCAAACAACTGAAAACATCAAACAACTAAAGCAAACTTCAAGTAGAGCATTGCATTTTCAATGAATTCTACTTAAACTCTTGTTCGTTTAGTTCAAAAGAAATAAGATAGATGATGGCATACATTAAAAAATTTCACAATTACAAAGAGTGCTGCAAATCTTGGTCTCAATTCCTTAGCCAAAATACTGAAAGTGAATGTACAATGAAGCTCAAGGTGTTGTCAAGAGTCCAACCCTAAAAATGACTAAGAAATTACCTGATATAGACAAGCCTAACTCCTTCCCATGCCTCTAGGGGTCGAGCTCATCATGCTAGGAGTTGTTTCAACCATATCTAAACAAGGAACTGAAAAATAGGCAATGAAACAACTTGCCTCTATATGTTAGGAAACCGATTCTTTCAGTTGTTTTTCACTTTTTAGTGACTGAATCTACTAAAACAAGTAAAAATGTGCCAAAATTACATCATGTTCATGAAATTACATCAAGGTAGATTAAGAGTTACATAAAAAAGTAAAACTCGTCAAAAATTGGCGAAATTCTGAGCTGCTGAGTGCAAAATAAGCGAACATTCTCTATGCACCGCACCCAAAATATGTATCCATAACACAACTTTGGAGTTGATTTTGAGGCACATCCCAAAGTCCAAATTGAGCTCATGATAACGCGTTGGAAAGCCCTGCCTTCCTTCTTTCCAACCCATGTAGAATTTTTGGATTTGGATGTCATTTTCACCTCCAAAACTTCAATCTCCCAAGACTGCTTCCTGTTGGTGCAAAAGGTGGCAGAGAGGTCATTTTTAGGGTGTTTTTGACCCTTTAGGCAACCCAAAACTTGATGAAATCCTTAGGTAATCAATGAGCATGCATAACTTTTGATGAAAAATCCAAAAATGTAAAGTTTTCTTATAGATGATCTCCCAATTATAAGCACGCGCCAAGTGGCACTACGCTTTGGGCAAAAGAACCTGTTTTCAAGCCAAAAAAAATTCAAAATTGACAAAATTTTCTGATCCATCATCAAGTATCATTCTCAGTCAAAGAATCTTCGGCCAAGATTTGGATCCTATCATCCCTTTTTCGACATTTTAGTGTCCTCCTGGTTCATGCAGTTTCAGTGGTGGAAATCATTGTCTTGTTCATATGTTATGTCGGTGTCCATCTCCATGGTGCTGCAAGGTGTATGTCAAGTGTATGTTTGATTGGTTGAAAATGAGAAATGAAGACTTGATGTCTTTGTCTCCAGGTGCCAAATATGCCAAAGGGAAATGAGGGACTGTGAGAAATATGGAACAACGGGTATAATGGAGTGAGGGAAAGGATATGGTTCAATCAAGTGAAGTTTGCAATGTGAGGAGAATCACTTGATTGTGTTTTAGGAATGCGAGGTTTGGGGATTTAGGAATTTTTCTAATGATATGGGGAAGAGAGAGTAATAGGGTATGGTAGGTTTACAGATAGAAAAATAGGACTTTAAAATAAGTGATTTGGGATGTAGAGGAACAGGGGATTTAATAGGGATGATGGGTTTAGGGTGAGGGAAAGGATCAACATGGTGAAGGGGAAAAGGAGTCTTTGGCACCAAAACACCATAACACAACCCTAAGGAGTAGTTTTAAACAAAGTAATAAGGTTTGCAATTTGACATCACAAATTCTCATAATCTACTTCAATGAGCACCAAACATGTTGATGGCAATTTCATAAACCTGTTGGAGCGAGAAGAACCAAACGGATTGGAGTTTTTTGAAACAAATGACACAAATTTTAGTTCTGGCTCTGTGCACTGCGCAACATCCCAACGCGCCGCACATGCTAGGTGTGTCGTGCCAGTGTATTTTTATAGTGCAGAAAACTACCAAATGCGTCGTGCACACCATGTGCGCCCCGCGCTGCAACTGCTACACATTTTCGGCCTTCGACGTGATTTCTTCATTCCTCCATGATTTGTCTTGGCTTACTTATGTATCTTGGCATGTAATTAGATTATTGGAACACAAGAATATCTCTTATGACAGGAATTTTGATTTTTTGATTTGGGCACACCCACTTTTGTAATGTTTGAAACCTTTGACACTTCACTCTAACTCTGTTTTGCTTTCTTTATGATTTTTTTTTTGACCTAAATGATGAAACTCTTGTATTTTTGTGCAGGGATAGCTATCATTAGATCTGGCAAAGGAGACCAGGGCTGTGCTTGAAGAATTTCACAACTGAAAGAGCTTTGAGAATTACATATTTATTACAAAGATAAAATGAACGATTTTTCTTCAAAACAGAGTTTTGAAGAACCATGATCAAGCATATTGATGATGAAATTTATATCATGAAAACTTATTTTGAACCTCCCTCATATGCCTGCTGGTGTTATGGACACTTTGAAGACAAAATTTGTGAAACCCTAGACTTGATGACTCAAATGACTCTTTGCTGACCAAAAGACCAAACAAGACTGTAAATGACTTTAGAATTGACTTTGATGAGCAGACATGGACTAGCAGATACACGACATGAGGGAGATGAGTGAAAAGGCCCTTCCATAAGAAGATCGATGCTCCTAATGGAATGCAAATGACTTAACATGAATGAGACCCCTAAACTGAAATGCAAGAAAAGAGATTTTGATCTCTGATGGAGGGCTGAAAAGACCGACTCTAACAACTCTCACCGCTCCTACCCCAGGACGCCTGATAAGTGGGGTTTCACCTACTATACCAGTACCTCTGGGAGCATATCTAATACCCAGCGCTAGAAAGAGAAGCCATTAAGGAGATATGCTTGGTTTGGGTGAGTGATGAGAAAATAAGCAACAAAAGAATTCAATAAAAGAATTAAAACCATGCGTTACAAATAAGAATTTAAAGACGTGAAACAAACCTGCAAAAGAATAACATGTTGTCCTTGTAATCCCATTTCCTTAAAATAATATGACAACCACTAGTTCCAATCAAACTCTTCATCTGGATCCAAAATTGATGCAACACTTGGAAAAGGCCTTTTAATATCTCATCTCACAAAAATAGTGCTTTCCATCAATATCAATATTCACAAAGTCTTGAATATTTTTTTAATTCCCCCTTTTGTTGAGGATGAGGATTTTGGAAGATTAATTTTAATACACTAACTCTCTACTACAATGTAGACACATCAACTTCGTCGCAATTCTAGAATATATGCTACTAGCTTTGTGGCTACTAGGAGAAATGAAAAGCTAGCTAAAGTTGCATAGCCCAAAATTTCTTTGGCATGTACAGTAGTTTTACAAAGCCAATGTGATCCCACAGTTACAAAAAGCAAGGCTTCATCTTGAGTAGAGAAAATGTCAAGTCACTTCCTTTTTGTGTATTGAAGGGCCCCAATTGTTGGATCAATGTATTTAACTTGTGTGTCTCTTGTAGTTGATAATTTCACTATTCTAAAATATTCATTAGATTCCAATTACACAATAACCACATAAATTTCCATATGAGTTTGTATCTCAGCCATTTCCCCTTTACAATTTACAATGGCCAACCTTCCAATGCTTACTGGCACATCCCATTCAAAGGCCATGAATAAGCCCCAAAATTAGGGTTCAAATGTTATCTTTCCCCTTCTTTCACTCCCGAGAAAATATCATCTCAAATGCCATTCTACCTAAAATCTAAGACCAATGGGGAGGTCTTCCTTCTGAAGGAAAACTCTCCATATAAATAACTGCATCTTATCCTAATTGACTGCATGCCTTCTCCTCTGTAATCTCAACCTCATCTTGGAGGTGAATTTAGTTGTTGTAGAGATCACTTGGCGGACCTTAAATATATGCATTACTGCTAATCCTCCTCTTCCACTATGTGTTTGAGGATTTCCAGAGTCTAGAGAGGTTTTTCTCCTCTGTCTTTAAAATTACAAACTTCAACCCTTTCATGTTTTTTGTGCTCCAAAACATGAGATCATGACTGTCATACATGAAATTGATTTGCGTTTGTGGAAATCCAATCCGAGTTTATCCAATTACAAACCAGAGCTACTAAAATATTATTTAAATAACAGGGAATATGACAATGGATATGGCCCCCAATATCATAATTTGCTTCAAATATGTGCGCTTCCCACTTGAGTGTACATGCTTCTCCCTCCTCTCATTGACGAAAATATCCTTCGCTTGCACTCTGATGCCAGTTCGCCTACTTGTCCTACAAATTCGATGATGACCTGATGCATTTTTTATGCAAGGAAAGTGTATGAAAGAGTCATAGAAGCTATGTGACTAGTAGAAAGAGGGGGTGATCAATTCAAATCTATTGGTCAGGTGATGACTTGCAGAGGAACAATATATGATCAATGCAACAACCATCATTTCAGAATCCTGACAAACTCAGAGAATCAATGACTTGAGAGAGTTTAGGAAGATGTTACACATAAGAATATAAATTAAACTAAGTGGTTGATGACCTAGAACATGTCACATTGAGTTTCGCATCCAAGACTATCTGATTGTTTATGAAACTTCTTGTGTACGAGATAATAATACGGAGACACAATATTGCAGAGGCGGAGTGAGTATCTTGTTTGCTAGTTTAGACACACGATTCTAATTTCAATTATATTTTGAATGAATTTTCCTTTACATATCATACTTAGCACAAAACAGTGTCAGCGTTACTTCACCAGTCCATTAAACATTACTATTTGTAAAATCAAACTTCCGATTATATATTCCAACATGGAAATTACGAGTGCATTGAATAATTAATATACATAAACCTAGAAATTAAATTCAATTCAAGAGAAATTTAAACCTTCCACCAAGAAATTGGAAGAAAACTAAAAGATAAATCAACCTGGTCTGTGCTACATACTACTAAACCCACATCTCCATACAACATGCAATCGAAAGTGAGTATATATATGGTCTGGTCGTGTCGTGCTGACACCAATGTTCATTTACCAAAGCCATAATAGCTTGTAGGATGTCACTTGGAAGATCGAACACCACAACCCAACTTGGAACTCACTTCCTCGAGTTCACCCCCAAGCCAAGAGTACTTTCCCATAGATTAACAACCTCTTGTTGATCTCTTCAATGCATATTTAATTTCCTTCTTTCATGATAATGTTGGAATTATGATGTATGTGTTGTAATCGATGGCAACCCACTTGTAGCAGAACAACTCACCTGTATATAGGATGAATATGTAGAAGAGATATCAAATGTGACATAATGCATGATAGTAGTGTTTACAGATGTGGTGAAATGCAGGGCAACTTCAAGGAATCATTTCAGAAGGCAACTCACTCAGATGAAAGTACAGTAGGTAAACAACAAAGAATTACAGATCAGTCTTCACAGAATGAGAAAAAGAGGTATACACAGGTTCATCATTGACCAAGCTGTGTATACACACATGTTCATTGTATACAAGCTGCGTATATGTACACAAGCACTTTCACAGAAGGAAAAGCGTGTATACCTTTGAAAACTAAATTTTTGGTCCGAAGTATTTGGTCCATGGTATTTTGATCCATGGTATTGGTCCAAGGTATCTGGTCCAAGGTATCGATCCCAAGTATTTGGTCCAAGGTATTGGTTCTAAGTGGTTTTGGTCCATGGTATTGAGAAAGGCCTAAGACTATAAAAGGAGGAGAAGAGCATTAGGCCAAGGTGTGCAAGTATCGAATATCTGATGAAGTGTGAGATCTAATATGTAGATTATTGACTTATGGTGTTGTGCTTGATCTGAAACAAGGATGAACCTTAGCGTTTGATGAAGGATAAGATCTAATGATGTATCAGGATCTCAAGGCTTGAAGTGAATTATCTTTATGTGGTTTGATTATTTATCTGAATAACTGGCGCGTGTTGTAATCTGTAAATATGATGATCTGGGTATGACTGAAGAATGGAATAGTTGTAATGTTTAAATCATCAATTACAGATCTGTACATAGGTTCACTTTACAAAAAGAGCGTATGCACGCTGGTTCTACATATCAAAGCAACGTATACATCATAAATTTGATTTGCAGATCCGTACGCTGGTTCACCTTGAGGAAAGTGTGTATACACGCAGGTTCGACACATGCAAGTAGCGTATACCTTATAAAATATGTTTTCATTGCTTATGTTTGCTATTGCAGTGTTCTGGCTTCTAGCTTGGGTTCTGGTAATTGTATTCTGGTGACAATATTTTGAATGATCAGATTTATGGAGTGATTGATTAATTCAGTTGTGGTTGGTTCAAAAGGAGATTAGTTGATGCAGATATATTTGAAGATTGATTTTGTTGATGGATCCAGTCTGAAAGTTTATGAAACGTGGTCCCTGAAAGAAAAGAGAAGGTTGTGGACTTTTGTAGGTTGGCACCTATGTACTAGTAAACATACCAGCTAGTATAAGAGCTAGGGGGTTGTAGCTCCCTTCCAGTAGAATTCGGAGAACAAGATAAGGTTATAACCTTTTCCAGGTAGAAGGCTGCATACTAGTATAAGACTGCACCAGTACAAAAATTGTAAACAAAATTCTCTTCTTATTAAAAGAATATAGAGACGATTGCAGCAGGTGGTTTTCACCCACATTAAGTTTCCACCTTATATCTTGGTGTTGATGTGTGTTTCTTATGTGTGATGGTCTGTTTTGTTTTTAATGCACTTGGCTACTGTTTATATGGTTACTAAAGTTATGATGCACTGATTTAAGATTAAATGAATCATAATTTTACTGGATATACGCTAGTTGCCTTAAACACAATTGCGTGTACATGCGAGTTCCTTTATCTGAAGTAGCCTATATAAATCTGATTATGGAAATGAAAAGTTATTGACTTGCTAATACTGATACACCCCCCCTCTCAGTATTATTTCCAACAATTGGTATCAGATCTGGCCCTTAAGAAGAAGCTTGATCGCTTGAAGGAAGATCCATCATCATGAGTAATCAAGAAAGCAGGGAATCCATCAGATTGCCAATCTTTGATGGGAGAAACTTTGTTTATTGGAAAGCAAGAACCACAACATATCTTCAATATCTTGCAACAGATGTCTGGGAAATCGTGGAAGGAGGATATACATTCCCATCAGCAATTCCTACAGATACAGTAGGTAAAAAGCAATATGAAACCAATGCCAAGGCTGTCAATACATTATTGGGAAGTCTGTCACAATCAGAGTTTGTCAAAGTTATGCAGCTCAAATTAGCCAAATAAATATGGGACAAAATCATTCTAAGCTATGAAGGAGACTTTGAGGTAAAACGTGCTAAACTGCAAACTCTCAGAATTCAATATGAAACTCCCAAGATGCACAATGATGAAAGTATAACTAGTTACTTCTTACGTATAGATGAGATTGTTAATTGCATGAAGAAGCTGGGTGAAGAGATGAAGGAAGTTACCTTAGTTGAAAAAGTTTTAAGATCATTATCTGCTAAATTTGAATAAAAAATATCTGCCATAAAAGAAAAACAGTATCTGCAGAATATTACTATGACATAGCTTCATGGAATCATAACTACCTTTGAGATGAGAAAAGGAGGTCCATCAGATATGAGGGAAGCCACATTTAAAGCTTCAACAAAAGGAAAAGAAGAACTCAATGAATCAGGACATATTTCAGAAGAAGAAGAGGAAGCAAACTTTGTCAAGAAGCTTCAACGTGTTTCTAGAAGATTCAAAGGTAAACTACCTTTCAAATGTTTTACCTGTGGTAGAGTTGGTAATTATGCTGCCAAATGTCCTCATAAAGGTAAATATTATAAAGGGAAGGAATCTGCAAAATGGAATAGAAAACAAAGTGTAAGTAAAAAGAGCTACTGTACTCATGAAGATAGCGATGGTTTATCAAATAGTGATGAAGATGAAACTAGTGATGGCTTATAAAGATGATGATTTTTTGGATGCTTTAGATGAAGATGATATTTATGAAGAAATCTCTAAACTCAAAATCTATTTAGAAGAAAAGAATATGATTGTAGATACCTTGACATACCAACTTGCTGAAAGAGAAAAACATAATGAAAAGCTAGAACGTGAAATTTTCGGTCTAAGAAAGGATCTTGAGAAAACAAAAGGTCTCAATCTTAGATTTGCTAAAGGATCAGAAACCTTAAATGAAATTATCAAAGTGCAGTGCTCTCCTCTGATAAAGATAGGTCTTGGATATACTGAAGAAACATCTCAATCATAGAAGCCGTCAACCTCCACTAAAAGCTATCTTGATGCAGCAAAGAGTAGTGAACAGTTTGGCAACCATTAGCAAAGGCATAAAGGAGATCACCAGGTGAATCAATCTCAATTTACTTCAAACAGAAGCCAAAGTCAGCCTTAGGTAAATCACACTCTATTTTCTTCAAAGATAAATATCAATAGAAATTGCCATGAACAGGTCAGTAGATTCGATAATCGCACAAACTTCTTTAATGGTCAATGTTTCTCATGTCATAATTTTGGACACAAAGCTTCTCAATGTGTTGCTTACAAAACTATCATGACTAGAGAAGCATGAAATCAAAGGAATGTGATAGGGATCAAGAAAATTTCCTATAATAACTTTTCTCTTCTTGAAAATGAAATAGAATGCTCAATCTGTAACAACTTTGGCCATGAAGAATCTGAATGCATGAGTAAATTTTGGCAAATAGCTCAAAAGGACCAAACTCCATTAAATCAAAAAATATGGAGAAAGAAAGTACCGCAAACCGAAAGATGTGGTATAGCCTTGTATGCAGAAGGACAAGAAAATGAGTGGTATATTGACAGTAGATGCTCAAAACACATGACAGGTGACAAAGAAAAACTACACTCATATAATGTCTTAGAAAAGGGAAAGAGTGTCTCATTTGGAAATGACACTCCCGCAATCACAAAAGGTAAAGGATCTGTTTTCTTGAAAGAAAATGTTAAAGATGGGAATGTTATGTATGTTTCTAGCTTAAACAATAACCTGTTGAGTGTGAGGAAAATGTGTGATCAAGGAAACGAAGTAGTGTTTCGATCAAATGGATGTGTTGTTCTTGAGCTTGATACAAGAGAAACTGTGATCAAAGGAACAAGAACTCCAAACAACCTATACATACTCAAGGGAGGACAACAATAGTGCTATCTAAGAAAAAATGATGAAAACTGACTATGGCATAGAATATTGGGACATCTAAGCTTTTCTCAAATAAGAAAAGCGTGCATATTCTAGGTTGTTCATGATCTTTCAGATATAAAAATTCCTAAAAATACGATATGAAAATCATGTCAAGTTGGTAAGCAAACCAGATCTCACTTCATCGAAAAGGAAGGGTCAGCTAGTAAGCCTCTTCAACTTGTTCATACTGATTTATGTGGACCATCAAGGAAAAAGTCACCTCGTGGAGAAGAGTACTTTATATTATTCATTGATGATTTTTCCAAAATGTGTTGTACAGGTATTCTAAAGCATAAAGATGAAGCATTTGAAAAGTTCAAATCCTTCAAAGCTTTGCTTGAAAACGAATCATATCGCAAAATCAAATGCCCCAGATCTGATCAAGGAGGGGAACTTATCTCGGATGAATTCTTTGACTTTTGTGAACAACATGGAATAAAAAGGCAGCTCTCCACCGCAATGACTCCTCAACAAAATGGAGTGGTAGAAATGATGAACAAAACTGTTCAACAAATGGATCGTGCTATGCTAGATGAATCTAGAACTCCTGCAACCTTTTGGGGTGAAGCTGCATTTGCCACCATCACTATTCTCAGCTAAGAAAATGTTCGGGTAAACATGACTCAAACTCCACATGAACTTTGGTATTGTAAGACTCCTACTGTAAAATACTTCAAAGTTTTTGGAAGCAAATGTTACATAAAAAGGACTGATGAAAAACTTGGTAAGTTTGAACCAAGAGCAAATGAAGGTATTCTTCTTGGCTACTCTTCCCAAAGTAAAGAATATAAATGTTACAATAAAATACTTGGGAAAATTATTGAAAATATTGATGGTGTGGTTGATGAAGCATGCAAAAATCCAAAACAGATAAAAACCGAAGATTATGACAATGAAGAAGATGAGGATTATTTTCCCACATCAAATAACACTGATTCCGAGGAAGAAACCAATGATGCACCAGAAGAAGAGATAACGATAGAAGAAAAGACTTTTTCCAGGTATGTTCAGAAAAATCATCTAGAAACTCAAATTTTAGGGGAAAAAGGGGCAGGTGTGCAAACTTGAAGAATCATTACCGAAGCTTCAAGCTATCTAGAATTATTATCTTCCAATGAACCTGAAAATGTAAATGAAGCATGCAGAGATGAATGTTGGGTCAAGGCCATGAATGAAGAACTTGAGAAAATTGAAAAGAATAATACTTGGGAATTAGTTCGTAGACCTCATGATAAGAATATCATAGAAACTAAATGGATATTCGAAAACAAGCTGAACGAAAATGGAGAAGTTATTAGAAAAAAGGCCAGACTTGTTTGTAAAGGATATGCTCAATAGGAAGGTATAGATTTTGCAGAAACTTTTGCACCTGTTGCTAGACTTGAAGCCATAAGAATGTTTCTTGCTCTTTCTAGTTTTCAGAAATTTAAAGTATACCAAATGGATGTAAAATCTGCCTTTCTTAATGGAGACTTAGAAGAAGAAGTCTATATTCAACAACCAAAATGATTCATTCTTGGAAATGATGCAAAAATTGTATGCAAACTCAGAAAATCTCAATATTGTCTAAAACAGGCTCCAAGGGCATGGTGTTACCATCTTTACAAATATCTCCACCAACAGGGTTTTTCAAAGGTGTCAGCAGATAGCAATATATATACAAAGATGGACATTGGTAAATTTCTAATAATTGTTGTGTATGTTGATGATATCATTTTTGGTAGCAACGAAGAATCCATGAGTCAGAAATTTTCTTCAGTAATGCAGCAAGAATTTGAAATGTCCTTGCTTGGCGAGCTTACCTATTTTCTTGGTCTACAAGTTCAACAAAATAAAGATGGTATTTTTCTCTGACAAACCAAATATCTCAAACGGATCCTAAAAAAGTACGACATGGAAGATTCTAAACCAGTATGTACTCCAATGGTAACAGGATGGAGTCTTAGCTCAAATGATAATTAGCAACAATACATCAACCAACTTACAGATCCATGATTGGCAGTCTGCTTTATCTAACAAGTACCAAATCGGACATGGTGCATGTAGTGGGAATAATTGGAAGATTCCAAGAAAATCCAAAGGAATCACACCTTCAGGTAGTCAAAAGAAAAATCAAATATCTTCAAGGAACACAAAAATTTGGCTTGTGGTATCCTAGAGATACTGATCTTACACTTCATGCATATACAGATGCAGATTGGGTAGGAAGTGTTGATGACAGAAAAAGCACTAGTGGTGGTGCATTCTATATGGGCTCTAGGCTAGTGTCTTGGTTCAGCAAGAAACAAAGCTCAATTGCATTATCTACAGCTGAAGCAGAATACATGGCTACTACATCTTGCTGCACACAACTACTTTGGATGGTGCAAACCTTGCAAGACATTCAGATCACATGTACTCCACCCATCTCCATTATATGTGATAATACAAGTGCCATCAATATTTTAGATAATCCAATCATGCACTCCAAGACCAAGCGCATACCCATCAAATATCATTTCCTATGTGAACAAGTGCTTGAACGAAAGGTCAAATTGGAGTATGTCCCCTCCAAAGAACAGGTTGCTGATATATTCACTAAACCACTGCCCAGAGAGACATTTGAATATCTCAAACAAAAGTTGGGAGTAGTTTCTGCATCATCCTACTCTTAAATCCTATTTTTCAGAGAAAGGTGTTTATACACGAGTTTCATGAAGCGTAGTCGCATAAATACGAAAGCTTCTATGGGCACAGTCCTGTATATGTTGGTTTAAAGAAAAACAATACGCCAGAATCAGGAAAAAGGGGTCTTCTATGGTTCACTCGCTTATCTGCTCTGTTTGATAATGGTATGGCACAGGTTCATGGGGGAGCATATGCTTCTAATAATGCATTGTTGGCATTATCTTATAAGATATTGGTATAGATCCACATAATTGACTTGAATCAGGTGAATCTTTTGATGACGGAAATACACACGTTGCTGATGTTGTTGACAAATGCTTATGGTGAAAATAATATATGGTGTATGATAGTTGATGACTATCATGGTCTTGTTTAGGTCTTTGGTCTAAATGTCATGTATATCTTTTAAAGACCCATGACTCATATGATGTAATTTGTACCCCCACTATGCATGGGAAGGATGATGTAATAATTTCTATTTCAGTCATGTATATACTTTTGGTATATCCCCACTTGGTTGGGTGGATGAGTCAGATTTGGCATATCCCCACTTGGTTGGGAGATGGATGTATGTATGAGTCATTGGTGATAGGAAGGTCATTTGTGATGTATGTAGTCATGCTATTCTTTTAGAACATCTTTTTGTAGACTTTTCTTATGCTCAGGGGGAGCATGGACTCAATCATGGGGGCTCAATCAGCACACTTCAACATATCATAGAATTCAGCATGCACTCAAGGGGAGCATGACCCTTTTCCCTTGATGTCAAAGGGGGAGAGTGATGTGGTATGGTTGTTGCCATCAAGTCCAAAGGGGGAGATTGTTGGCATTATGATGTATGTGTTGTACTTTATGGCGACCCACTTGTAGTAGAACAACTCACATGTATATAGTAACTAGATGAATATACAGAAGAGATATTAGATGTGATAGAATGCGTGATAGTATTGTTTATAGATGTGATGAAATGCAGGGCAACTTCAAGGAATCAATTTAGAAGGCAACTCACTCAGATGAAAGTATATCTGATAACAAGCAAAGAATTATAGATCAGTCTTCACAGAATGAAGAAAAAGAGGTATAGGTAGGTTCACAATTGACCAAGCTACGTATACACGCAGGTTCATTGTATACAAGCCGCGTATACATACACACGCACTTTCATAGAAGGGAAAGCGTGTATACCTTGGAAAATTAAATTTTTGGTTCGAAGTATTTGGTCCATGGTATTTTGATTCATGGTATTGGTCCAAGGTATTGATCCTAAGTGGTTTTGGTCCATGGTATTGAGAAAGGCCTAATACTATAAAAGGAGGAGAAGATCATTAGGCCAAGGTGTGCAAGTATCGAATATCTGATGAAGTGTGAGACATAATATGCATGTTATTTGCTTATGGTGTTGTGCTTGATCTGAAACAAGGATGAACCTTAGCGTTTGATGAAGGATAAGATATAATGATGCATAAGGATATCAAGGCTTGAAGTGAATTATCTTTATGTGGTTTGATTATTTATCTGAATAACTGGCACATGTTGTAGTCTGTAAATATGATGATCTGGGTATGACTGAAGTCTGGAATAGTTGTAATGTTTAAATCATCATTTACAGATCTATAGGCAGGTTCACTTTACAAAAAGAGCATATACATGTTAGTTCTGCATATCAAAGCAGCATATACATCATAAATTTGATTTGTAGATCTATACATTGGTTTTCCTTGAGGAAAGTGCGTATGCATGCAGGTTCAACACATGCAAGTAGCGTATACATTATAAAATATTTTTTAGTTGCTTTTGTTTGCTATTGTAGTGTTTTGGGTTCTAGCTTGTGTTGTGGTTACTGCATTCTAGTGACAACATTCTAAATGATCATATTGATGGAGTGATTGATTGATTCAGTTGTGTTTGGTTCAAAATGAGATTGGTTTATGCAGATATTTTTGAAGATTGATGTTGTTGATGGATCCAGTCTGAAAATTTATGAAACATGGTCCCTGAAAGAAAAGAGAAGGCCATAGCTTTCTGTAGGTCGACACCTACGTACTGGTAAATATGTCAGCTAGTACAAGAGCTAGGGGTTTGTAGCTCCCTTCTAGTAGTAGCTGGAGAATGAGAGAAGGTTGTAGCCTTCTGCAGGTAGAAGCTTGCGTACTGGTATAAGACTGCACCAATAAAAAAATTATAAACATAATTCTCTTATTATTAAAAGAAGACAGAGATGATTGCAGCAGGTGGTTTTCACCCACATTTGGTTTCCATCTTATATCTTGGTGTTCATGTGTGTTTCTTATGTGTGATGGTCTGTTTTGTTTTTACTACACCTGGTTACTGTTTATATGGTTAATTGAATCATAAGTTTACTAGATATATGCTAGTTGCCTTAAACACAATTGCGTTTACACGCGAGTTCCATTATCTGAAGTAGCCTATATAAATCTGATTATGGAAATGAAAAGTTATTGACTTGCTAATACTGATTCACCGCCCTCTCAGTATTATTTCCAACAGATAATGTTTCTTTAGTGGCGTCTCGGTCTTTTGGATATTTTTATCCATGTGCCTAGGCTTCTCCCATAAAAGATCTCTTTTCTCTCTCATGAGGCTTTTACATTTTTTCCAAACTTAGCATATTTCTCTAGCTAATCATCTTAATGCATATATATCTCCCATCAATTAATCTTATCTATAATTTGATCTATAATTCTTATCATGAAAGAATTATCCATTCACATTCACGAATGGTATTTCGTTTGGAAAGAGTCTCATGTCTAGGTGTCTCATTCTCTAAGAATTTAAATTCTCTTATCTATTTGGTAATAAAATATTTACTCCTATTTCTACCCCCAATTGTATATTTTCTATCTTTTCTATTATAACTAAGTCTAACTTTTCCCATCATGATAGCAACAGAGGGGTATTACATTCCTCACCCCCTTAAATTCTCACAGTCCTTAGTATATTCTCTAGTCATTTCTAAATCTTACAGTTTATTTCCTCATTCTCATGTAGTCGTTTATGAAATCATAGGTTCCCATTACATTGCAACCTAAATCATATGTTTCCTAGATATAGGATACAAAGGATCTCTACCAGCAAGTCTCCTTCACGAGCTACCTATAACATCTGATTCAATCATTTTTGTGAGTGACATCTGATGCCTTCACTTAGATTCTAGTTTACAACAGTTAATATCATTGCTTTAATATAATAGTACTACTATTTGGGTAGCTACATGTTTAATTTTTCCCTCCATTTAACTATGATTCCTCATTTTTAGTTTCATTTCATTTAAATAGTAGGAAGAAATACATGTTCTTCGAATGCATTTGTATTCTGGCTGAACACTTGCTTCCTGTAGTGTCCCTGCATCAGTCACATTATCCACATGTTTCCAACAATGTTAGTATCATTAACATAGCATCAAGTCAACGACAAAGGTTCCTTTTAATCATTTATTGATAGCTACATTTAGGCAGGTCCAATCATACCAAGCTTGGTTTGTCAAATGGATAATAATGAATTAGTGGACTTGTTCAACTTCCGAAACTAGATCCTAAATAAAATAATTCATCACAAGGGATTCAAGTGCTTCTATTGAGTTTGTCATAGCCATATATCTTATGTTTATAGTAAAATTCAACACAGTGAGAGAAAATGATGACATAGAGGTAATCATGGATAATAAAATTTTATAATACTAATTAAATTGGGTTTTGAGATTGAATCTGTCACAAAACAAGGTCTCAATGACATAGGAAAAATGACTTCCATCCAATCATAAAGCAGGCCATTGTCAATGATAGTTAATCTAGTATGGATTACAATGTTATATTTGAAGTTTAATGGCAACCTCCTTGTCCCTACCTGAGAAAATAATTTATTGTAATCAAATGTACCTCACAAATAATCGAGTTACGCCAGATGGTTTCATCACTTTTTCTTTAACTATCTTGTAGTGGTTTCTTTTCATCAATTCATGTTTGTTATTTCTATAACTACTCCAACACCTTGTTGGGCCATGAATAATCTAGTGTGTATATCCAAAACAAATAAAACAACCAGTATGCATGTACATACACCTCCTATACATGAATCATAACTGAAGGTTACAATGTTCTCAAACTCCACAACCACTTAATTTCTAGAGCACTACACGTACTAGGGCCTGAACTATGCTTAAAAGCCAAATGTGAGTGTGCATCCATCTCTAATGTTTCAATTTGAATCTGAGTATACACATCAATGTCACATCCATGTGTGGGAGAAAGCCTGAAAGTCTAAGCTAATAATGTATTTCCCTCCTTATGTGCTAAAGTATAATTTTAAAGATCTTACATAGAAATGGAGGGCTACAATCACACTTTGAAGGAAGATTAGTTTCTTGTGCAATGGAATTTAGGTTTTACGTAACAATAATGTTCTCCAATTCATTCAAAACCAAGTCTCTATTTCATTTGCACATAGGTTAGAAAGAAAACAACCCTTAAACCACATATTTGTGACCAACAAATGTGAAACATTAAACACTAATACATGAATAAGGAAGGCATTACACATCTCACCAAAATGAAGCCATGTAACCAGTCATACCAGCGATGAGCAGAGCACAAGATACATTGAACAAAGGGAGAAGGGAATGTTGTTATCTCGTGACGAGACCGAGAACTGAGTTCAAGACCATGCTTCTCCTCCCAAACTTAGACTAGGTTGTATTGTAATCATTCTTGAGGCTCAGTCACCCCAAGCCAAGTTATAGGCTTGAGAGGATTTCTCTAGGGCCAAAACTATTCTACTAATTGGATTAGGAATCCCAAACAACCCAACAATTGTAACTTCAACATTTCTTTTTTCATTTTCTTTGGAGTTTTCGACCAGTCTTCTTCAAAATGCATATGTTGGGTCTGATCTCTCTCACTGAGTCTCCCTTGTATTTTGTTCCTACGCTGATCAAATTTTCCTTTCATGATAGAGCCCTTTAAGTCTAAATGTTGAACTGAGGATATCTGATACCTCATGTCACATATCCCATTGAAGACCCCTTTTTTTTCTTTCACAATATGAGACTTTGTTACAATAACTCCTTGAAGCAACTAGTAATACTCTATCTCTCAAGACTCCAGAGTAACTGTCACTACTACTTGCCCATGAGACATGATAAGTGGGGCATGGCTTGCTATACCAATACCTCTGGAAGCATATCTCATACCCAGCCCCAGAAAGAGAAGCCATCAAGGAGAGATGCTTGGTAAGCAACAAAATAAGCCAGTAAGATAATTAAAACCATGTGTTACAAACAAAACAATGTAAACTTCGAAACGGGAACTAATACTGTTACCCGTTTTGTAGAGATATCAAAAAAGTGACCCGATTTTGAAAAGGGGTGATGCAAAACACACGTCTTTTTTAGAGCATAGTTTTTGGCACTTTAATATTTTTTATGTACATTATGTTTTAGAATGGTAGTGATTTTCATGCTGATTTAAAAAAGGGGTAATTTTGCATCAGCCATTTTTTTAAAAGACCTATTTTTTGACTTTAAATTTTATAATGTATGAAATGTAAATAATTATTTTCTAAATCTAATAATTTTTGAAGTGGTCTTCTTCTTCATATTTTTTGTTTTTATTTTAAATTTTTATTTCTGTAGTGAGGTTTTTATTGTTTTGCATGTTTAAATAAGAAGGTCGATATTTTGAATTTTCGATATTCTACATATTTATACATTGTTAATTAATATTTCAATCCAAATCAAATAATTGTCTCTGAAAAAACAATATTTTTTAACAATTGAAAAGAAAATAACCATTTTTAACATAAATATAACTAAAAAACTACACGTTTTGATAATTTTTTGTAATTTTTTGCTAGAGATGACATGTCAAAATCACAATTTTTATAGGAAAATTTCAACTAAAAATGGTTAAATAATAGAAGTTTTTATGAATTTCATGTCAAAAAGTAATAACAATCATTGTTTTGTTTTCAAAAAATAATGATTAACATAAAAATGAATGTGAAAATCACATAATACAAATTTGAACACATAACAACCTTAACTGAGTGCTTATTCTTCTCATAAAATGTCAAAGTCAAAAAATTACAAGTATAACTAATTAATAGTTTCCAAAAATGAGCTTGATTTCCAAGCATAACTTAAACTTAATCAAAAATGTCACATAATCCAAACTCTTCGTCCTCTCGAGTTTCATCATTTTATTCTTCCACAATATTTTCTGCTTCATTTTGCTCATTTTCCTCCTCTAATGGATCTTTGATGTCTGCGAATCTCCAAATGTATGCATTCCCAATCATTCCTTGTAACGGTGGTTGGGGTTCCTTTGCCTTTTTCGCCACATGTAATTCACTAAAAGTCCCCTTTCTTCAACCCAATTTCTTTCATTGCATTTGGAAGAAATTGAAGAGCATTAATTCTTCACTAAATAAAATTGCATTGTATTGGATCCTTTTCAATGGCAATGCAATTTATTCCTTTTTGAAGGCAACATGTTAGTGTTGTACCTAATTATCAAGAACAAAATAAATAATGAAGTAAATTAGTACAATGACATATAAATTAATAAATAACATATTGAAATCCAATTTCATATAATAAAACTTACCTGAGCCAGAAAATAAATCCAAAACCCAATCTCCTTCATTTGACTGCCGCAAAGACATGGCTAAATCGAGCTCCTAAATAACATTGGGTTGCATTGTTTAAGTGCTCAAACGGCTCGATCAAGTGCTGAAAAAGGGATCAATTGAGCAATAATTTTTTCCACCCAAACGTACCATCTCTTGCCAAAAAGTGTAACTGAGCTCCATGCTTTCACCCTTATAGATTATGAATTTCTAACAATCTATAGCATAGTTATTATTATTATCCAATTTTAAGGTCATAGCCAAGCCAGACACCAAATTGGTGTATGAAACCCCCTTGTTTCTGGGACAAGAGACCCACCTCCACACAACAATTTGATTATTGTCTACGAAGGCATACCTACTATAACCCCTTCTAGTTTTTGAACCTATGACCTCTTAGGAGGAAACACATGCTCTTAAAAATTAGGCACTTGACCTGAGATGCCTCATGTTTAACTCTAATGTTATAGGAGCATTTTCTCAAGAATTCTATCCAATAATTGGACCTCACACTCTCTATTGACCTCTAATTTAAATTCTGTGGCATTTCAATGTTTACCCTCCAAAACTCATTTAAGGCCATAAATCACACTTAATAATGGTTTACTATATTTGTGAAATTTCTAATTCTTTATAACTAATAATTTAGTTTCAGTTGTTGTTTCTAAAAAGGTATGGCCCAAAGATTAATTATGTCCAATGTCACTCCATAATCTAATGATATGTAAGAAAGATCTCTTCCACTTGAATTAAAAAGACACTAGAAACCTCACATACTCAAAACAAACCTATTGAAAACGAATTTGATTCAATAGACCTAATCAAAACAAACACATAGGAGAATGTAAAAATGAACATTTTATCATCAAAGGCTAAAATGTTTAGAAATTTTCTTGAATAACTATTTCAAATACCATGTAAGAAAATATGTTAATGCACGCACATAGAACCAATAAATAAAATTTCAAAGATGCAAGAAAATTTTATTGCCTAGGGGACAAATCTCTAGTCTCTCTACAAACAAGCTACACCAAAACCATAAAGAAAACTAAGCAAGTTATTAAACCTTCCTAATTTTAGTTTATTAAGCATAGGTCACTATGTGTTAAATATCATAGTCTAAAAATAAAATAAGGAGCTTGCACCTCAAACTTACATCGAAAAGAAACATTAATACAAATGATCCAATTTCAATTGAAAACAATAGTTTATTATAAGGAAAACAAAAAGAACAAAGCCTTCTAATTCTAATTGAAACAAAGAGAAAATTTCAATATAAAAAACTCAACACCCATATCTAGATACCTTATCACCGCATCTCTTTGAATACAAATCAACCACTCGAGAAAATTTTTAATATAGAAACTAGAGCACCCATATATAGATACATCAACACCCCATCTTTCTATCAATCTATCTTGGTTTATGAGGATCAATGAAAGGAATTTTTTTTATAATCTTCTAGTTTAGATCGACTAAATAAAAAGGTCTAATAACTCAAATAATGTCCAAAAACATAGTATCATTTAAACTATCCATTGAACATTAATATCTTAGTATGTTATAGTGTTAGTTCATGAGAATGTATATGCTTTCTTCTTTAATGTGAAATAAGATCATTTACACTTAATTGCAGATTTGTAAAGGAAAGTGACTGTAAGACTAGAACTATGGGGAGTGAAGTGGATCTAGGCTAAGAAAAGGCATTTTTTATGCACCTTGTTATCCCCATATTTTGGTTTCTACAAGCCTAATAATTCCCATAAAAATTATTTTTCATAAAATTTTTAGATGATAACAAATATACTCGTAAAAATATATATTATTATTAGTTAACTACTAACAAAATTATTCCCAAAGGTATCACACATCCATATTGGACATCAAACAAATTATCCAAAAGAGAAGTTCACAAAGGAACATGGAAATAACCAACCATATGGCTACCAACCATTATTATCATTATTTAAGAAATCATTAATTATCCTAAGAAAAGATGTCCCTCCTGATAACCCAGTACTACATTGCATTGGAATCCAAATTTAGCCGAAACATTGTTTGCTAACAATATATAGAATAGGTGGAGCCCCATGATATGCAATTGAAATATAAATTTCTATTAGGTTCAAACGACTATCTACATTTGGAATCGGTAGCCTAGATAGGTATTGTTATATTCCAGCGATTCTGAAATGCAGGGGAGATGGTAAAGGTGGCCGCACTAAACTTGAGATGCCTCTTCCTCCAATTTAAAATCAAATTTGCCTCACAATTATATTCTTCCCACAATTTGACAAGAGCCTGTGTCCTTCTATTTGTAGCGTAATAGTGGACAAATAATTCATCATCAGCCAGCTCATGACCTTCTAGTATCAAAGAAAACAAATTCCCCATCGGATTCAGCCATATCCCTGCCTAACGATCTACTGCGCCTTTCAGCCATAGCTATCAGTCCTTTACTAATCTCCCAACTGGCTTGCGCTGCAGCGTCTACCTCCCTTCTCTCAACGTGATGACATAATAATTCTTCTGTATATTGTCGTTCTATTGATTGTTCTGCAATGAGAAGAGGAAATTGACTGTCTCATCATTATCATTGACTGTCTCATCATTATCATTGTTTGTCAGCCGGTCCACTGCCTCTTACCAATCTTGATATATTCTTCTATTGCCAACAGATTTTCAAGGAATGTGTTGGTCTAGAGGATTGTTGGTCCACTGGTTCTCGAACAAGAGTACCTTTAATTTCTTGTACCCTATTGTCATTCGCTATCTCACCAGCTTCCTCTATAGTTTCCTGATTCTCTAGAGCAATGGGCAATGTACCCTCTGCTACAATATCTTCTCTCTCACTATGAATTTCTTCGCAGTGATTATCACTACTGGGTAGTAAGGAACGGGAATCCGATCTACTTCTACAGTCAGAATTTCTACTTCGACTCCTCCGTTTATACTTCACTTTTATACTTGTCTTATCTTAATTATTATCTCTTCACTTTTATTATTGTTTGGGGTGATTTTCATTGATGTTGGGTGATTCTGAGAATCGCCCCACCACCCGGCCATTCACAGAATCGCCCCATGTGCACATGACATAGCAGCTTTTGGTCTGAAAGGGAACTCTGCTATTCTCAATTTTCCCCATTTGATTCAGTACTTGCCTCAACCTCCTACCTCTTTGCCCAAACACATTAAAGCTATTGCTACTGTAACAACAACAAAAACTAGTTTAATATTATGTCAATCATTTGCACAGAGTAGAAACCATCGTGACATAATCAATGAAGGTGCTGGAGATAATGGAAACGATGAATATTCATGCATCGCTACAAATTTTCATCGAATGGGACAATTTGGTGGATCCATATTGTCTGATGAGCTAATGTTGAAGCAATATGTTGGGAGGCAGCCATAAGGCTCAGCTGCCTTGAAAATGAGCGAGAAGGAAGGTCAGCTTATTGTGGGCTCTAGCAGCCCACTTATGGATATATATTTTGATTTACCAACCAATACAAAGACTCTCAGTGACAAACAACTATTAATTACCAGTTCACTTATGAATATAGATTTTGATCTATATGCACAGTTCGATATACATGTATTAGTCTCCAAGGAGGAAGAGGAACTCATGTTCTGGGATTTCTCCACTTAATGTCGTATTGGATGCCCAATAAGAATAATTAAAATCTTGCACATAGTCTTGTTTTATTTTTATATGTATTAAGGGTAATGAAGCATGGAAATATATTGCATAATATAGTAATGAAGGTGGATATGGTCTAACCATTATGTCTACAGATCTCATGGTCTAATCTTACTATGAAATGTAATCTGACTATGCACCAGAAACATCTATGCAATTTCTTTCTATTGAAAAAAAAAGCACAAGAAACATTGGCGGTGCATGCAATGCATGCGAGGGCACATGGGGCGATTCTGAGAATCGCCCCGCCACCTGGCAATCCTCAGAATCGCCCCAGCATCAATGAAAATTGCCCCAAACAATAATATGTTGATTTTGATCAACATATTATTGTTTGGGGCGATTTTCATTGATGTTGGGGTGATTCTAAGAATCGTTGGGTGGTAGGGCGATTCTCAGAATCACCCCGCCACCTGGCGATTCTAAGAATCGCCCTGCCACCCAACGATTCTTAGAATCGCCCCATGTGTGCATGACGTAGCAGCCTTTGCTCTGAAAGGAAACTCTGCTATTCCTAATTTTCTCCTTTTGATTCAGTACCTGCATTAACCTCCTACCTATTTGAACAAAGACATTAAAGCTACTGCTGCAGCAGCAACAACAAAAATTAGTTTAATATTCTATCAATCGTTTGCAGAGAGAAGAAACCCAATTAGTTTAATATTCTATCAATCGTTTGTAGAGAGAAGAAACCCGCATGGCATAATCAACGAAGGTGCAGGAGATAATGGAAATAATGAATATTCATGCATCACTGCAAATTTTCATCGAACGAGACAATTTGGTTGCTCCATATTGTCTGATGAGCTAACGCTGAAGAAATATGTCAGAAGGCAGCCCCATGGCTCAGCTGCTGTGAAAATGAGCGAGAAGGAAGGTCAGCTTATTGTGGGCTCTGGCAGCCCACTTATGGATATAGATTATGATCTACCAACGAGTACAAACACTCTCAACAACAAACAACTACTAATTACCAGTTCGCTTATGAATATAGATTTTGATCTATATGCATAGTTCGATATATAGGTATTAATATTTGAGGAAGAGGAACTCCTTTTCTGGGATTTCTCCACTTAATATCATATTGGATGCCCAATAAGCATGATTAAAATCTTGCACATAGTATTGTTTTATTTTTATATGTATTAAGGGTAATGAAGCATGGAAATATCTTGCATAATATAGTAATAAAGGTGGATATGGTCTAACCATTAGGTCTACAGATCTCATGGTCTAGTCTGACTATGAAATCTAATCTGACTATGCACCAGAAACATTTATGCAATTTTTTTCAATTGAAAACATAAGCACCCAAAACATTGGTGGTTCATGCAATGCAGGCGTGGGCACATGGGGCGATTCTCAAAATAACCCCAGCATCAATGAAAATCACCCCAAATAATAATATGGTGATGGAAACTCTCACACACAAACAGTGAAAGTGCTCAAAAATTACCAATCCAAATCATATACAAATAAAATTCAAATATGTATCCAACCTCACAGCATGACTTTATCTTTTCCATCGTGTCATATTATTCTACGTTTTATTATTTTAATGTACAGAGTGACCTCCAAGTTAATTGCTATGCAACGAAGTTATTTTGCATCGATTCATAAGAAACAACTGATAAAAGCCTACATGGAGTTGGAAAACAACTTTTCGTGGGAGGAGCTATGAGACAACATCTCAAATTTCATAATCAAGCAATCATCACCATTTCCATCAACATATTATTGTTTGGGACGATTTTCATTGATGTTGGGGTGATTCTGAGAATCACCGGGTGGCGGGGCGATTCTCAAAATTGCCCCATGTGCCCACGCCTGCATGCAATCCAGGCGTGAGCACATGCGGAAATTCTAAGAATGGACTCGCCACCCGGTGATTCTCAAAATTGCCCCAACATCAACGAAAATCACCCCAAACAATAATAAAATTGAAGAGATAATAATTAAGATAAGACAAGTATAAAAGTGAAGTATAAACGGAGGGGTCGAAGTAGAAATTCTGACTATAGAAGTAGATCGGAATCATGTTCCTTACTACCCAATAGTGATAATCATTGTGAAGAAATTCGTAGTGAGAGAGAAGATATTGTAGAAAATCAATAGAATATAGAGGAAGATGTTGAGATAGTGAATGACAATTCGATACAATAAATTCAAGGTACTCTTGTTCGAGAACCAGTGGACCAGCAATCCTCTGGACCAACACATCCCTTGAAAATCTGTTGGCAGTAGAAGAAGATATCGAGATTGGTAAGAGGTAGTGGACCAGCCGACAAACAATGATAATGATGAGACAATCAATGATAATGACTAGGTACTGAATTTCCTCATCTCATTGCAGAACAATCAACAAAACGACAATATACAGAAGAATTATTATATCGTCACGTTGAGAGAAGAAGGGAGGTAGACGCTGCAGCACAAGCCGGTTGGGAAATTAGTAATGCACTGATAGTTATGGCTGAAAGGCGCAGTAGATCGTTAGGCAGGGGTATGGCTGAATCGGCTGGGTAGTCTGTTTGATTTGATACTAGAAGGTCATGAGCTGGCTGATGATGAATTATTTGTCTGGTATCAGGCTGCAAATAGAAGGACACAGGCTCTTGTCGAATTGTGGGAAAAATCTAATCATGAGGTAAATGCTCTAATTGTGGGCAGAATCTAATCGTGAGGCAAATTCAATTTTAAAATGGAGGAAGAGGCATCTCAAGTTTAGTGCGGCCACCTTTACCATTGCCCCTGCATTTCAGAATGGTTGGAAGATAACAATACCTATCCAGTCTGTCGATTCCAAATGTACATAGTCGTTGTCAATGAACCTAATAGAAATTTATATTTAAATTGGATATTATGGAGCTCCACCTATTCGATATATTGTTAAGAAACAATGTTTCAGCTAAATTTAGCTTCCAATGCAATGTAGTACTGGGTTATGAGGAGGGACATCTTTCCTTAGGATAATTAATGATTTCTTAATTAATGATAATAATGGTTGGTAGCCATATGGTTGGTTATTTCCATGTTCCTTTTTGAGCTTCTCTTTTGGAGAAATTGTTTGAAGTCCAATATGGATGTGTGATACCTTTGGGAATAATTTTGTTAGTAGTTAACTAATAATAATATATATTTTTATGAGTATATTTGTTATCATCTAAAATTTTTATGAAAAATAATTTTTATGGAAATTATTAGACTTGTAGAAACCAAAATGTGGGGATAACAAGGTGCATCAAAAATGCCTTTTCTTAGCCTAGATCCACTTCACTCCCCATAGTTCTAGTCTTACAGTCACTTGCCTTTACAAATCTGCAATTAAGTGTAAATGATCTTATTTCACATTAAAGAAGATAGCATATACATTCTCATGAACTAACACTATAACATACTAAGATATTAATGTTCAATGGATAGTTTGGATGATAAATGATACTATGTTTTTTGGACATTATTTGAGTTATTAGACCTTTTTATTTAGTCAATCTAAACTAGAATATGAAAAAAAAAATTCCTTTCATTGCTCCTCATAAACCAGGATATATTGATTCATCCATTCTTTTTAGTGTACAAAGAGGAGTGCTTCATTTTTACTCAAAAGGATGGGGTGTTAATGTATCGATATATGGGTGCTCAGGTTTTTATATTAAAAATTTTCTCCAGTGCTTGATTTGTAGTCAAAGAGATGCGGTGATAATGTATCTAGTTATGGGTGTTGAGTTTTTTATATTGAAATTTTCTCTTTGCTTCAATTAGAATTAGAAGGCTTTGTTCTTTTTGTTTTCCTTATAATAAACTATTGTTCTCAATTGAAATTGGATCATTTGTATTAATGTTTCTTTTCAATGTAAGTTTGAGGTGCAAGTTATTTTATTTTTAGACTATGATATTTAACACATAGTGACCTATACTTAATAGACTAAAATTAGGAAGGTTTAATAACTTGATTAGTTTTCTTTATGGTTTTGGTGTAGCTTATTTGTAGAGAGAATAGAGATTTGTCCCCTAGGCAATAACATTCTCTTGCATCTTTGAAATCTTATTTCTTGGTTCTATGTGCTTGCAATACCATCTTTTCTTAAATGGTATTTGAAATATTTATTCAAGAAAATTTCCAAACATTTCAGCCTTTCATGATAAAATGTTCATTTTTACATTCTCTTGTATGTTTGTTTTGATTAGGTCTATTGAATCAAATTGGTTTTCAATAGGTTTGTTTTGAGTATGTGAGGCATACATGTGGACTCAGATGGGGCACTAGTTGATGAAAGAGAAGAATATGGAACATCTTCGTTTGCATCCAGTCATTCATTTGAAGATGTGAATTATGATGGTGTGAAAGAAAATATGATTGGTTTTGAATAATTGTCTAAGATAGTTTATATAAGTGATGTTTGCATCGTATCTTGAAATAAAATTTTTGATTTCCATATGGTGTTAAATCAGAAGTTATGAGTCATTTTTATGATGTTTGATTATATGTCTTAATTATGATAATTTTTATTGTTTAGAATATCTACAATGCAACATTAAATTAGAGATATAATATATCTTTCATTCAATGTACAAATAATGAAATTTTGATTCATTTCATCATGTAATTTGTTCATAATGTCATGGTTTTTTAATTTTATCATTGAAAAAATTCCAATTTCTTTTGTATCTAGCATGTTATAGTTGAAAACATGTTGAATTTATACTTAGGAAAGAAAAATGTTATTCTACCAAAAATATTAGTGTGTTTTTTTCCTCATAAACAACTATTTTTTTGCACATAAAAATTCTATTTTACTAGCATTTTTTTAAAATGTTGAAAATTGACCCTAAAAGAAAATCGTCGTTCTAGTATCAACACTTTTTCGTTTTCAATTTTTTTTTTGCACGAAAATTTCATTTTCACTGCCATTTTTAAAACATGTTCAAAATTGACCCTAAAAAAAAACCATCATTTCAGTATACACACTTTTCGTTTTTAGCACTGTTTTTGGTGTTTTTTCGGGGTTTTTTGGCGAGAGTCATGTTTTGAGTTTGTAGTTCCCGTTCAAAGTTTACATTGTTACAAGAACTTAAAGATGTGAATCAAACCTGCAAAAGAATAACACAATGTCATTGTAATCCCATTTCCTTAAAAGAAGATGTCAGCCACTCGTTCCAAACGAACTCTTCGTTTAGATCCAAAATTGATGCCACACTTGGAAAATAAATTTTAATATCTTGTCTCACAAAAGTAGTGCTTTCCATCAATATCAATATTTGCATAGCCTTCAATATTTTTTAATTCCCCCTCATACCGTGGATGAGGATTTTGGAATATTAATTTTAATACACTGACTCTCTGCTGCAGTGTAGACACATCCACCTCCTTGCAATTCCGAAATTTATGCTACTAGCTTTGTGGCTACTAGGAGAAATGAAAAGCTACCTTAAGTTGCATAGCCCAAAATTAATTTATCATGTATAGTATTTTTACAAAGACAATGTGGTCTCATTGCTACAAAAAGCATGGCTTCATATTGAGTAGCGAAAATGTCAAATCCCTTCCTTGTGTATTGAAGGGCCCCAATTGTTGGATCAATGTATATAACTTGTGTTTCTCTTATAGTTGATAAACTCACTATTATAAAATATTCATTAGATTCCAATTCCACAATAACCACAGAAATGTCCATATGAGTTTGTACCTCAAACATTTCCCCTTTACAATTGACAATGGGAAAATTTCCAATTCTTACTAGCACATCCCATTCAAAGGCCATGGATAATCCCCACATGAAACTTAGACTTCAAATGTTATATTTCCCCTTCTTTCACTCCCGATAAAATATCATTTCAAATGGAATTCTACCTAGTATCTAAGACCAATGGGGAGGTCTTTCTTCTGAAGGAAAACTCTTCATATAAATAACTGCATCTTCTCCAAATTGCCTCCATGTCTTCTCGTATATAATATCAACCTCATCTTGCATGTGAATTTAGTTGTTGTAGATATTGCTTGCAGGACCCTAAATATGTGCGCTGTAGACTCTAGAGAGTTTTTTCTCCTCCGTATTTAAAATTATAAAACTGGATCCTTTCAGCGTTTGTGTGCCCTGAAACATGAGATCATGGCCGACATTCATGAAATCGATTCGCGTTTGTGGAAATCCAACCTGAGTTTAACCAATTCTTAACCAGAGCTGCTAAAATATTATTTAAATCACAGGAAATATGAAAATGGATCCGGCCTTCAATATCATAATTTTCTTCAAATTTATGATCTTCCCACTTGAGGGTACATGCTTCGCCCTCCTCTCATTGACGGAAATATCCTTCACCTGCACTATGAGGGGTCTTCACCTGCTTGTGCTGTGAATTCAATGACAACCTCGTACAAGTTATGGGACTATTAGCAAGAAGGGGCGATCAATTCCAGTATGTTTGTTAGGTGATGAATCACAGAGGAAAAAAATCCGAGCAATTCAGCAACCATCGTTTCAACTAGAAAAACTCAGAGCATCAATAATTTTGTAGGGTTTAGGTGGATGTTATGTATAATAATATGAATTAAGTTGAGTGGTTGAGGACCTAGAACATTTCACACTTAAGATTTAGATTTGAGATTCTCCGATTATCTATGGAACTTTTTCCGTACGAGATATTAATACGGAGACACAATATTGCGTAGACGGTGTGAGTATCCCACTTTCTAGTTGAGATACATAATTCCCCTTTCAATTAGATTTGGCATGAATTCACCTTTACTGAGCACAAAACAGTGTCACCATTACTTAACCGGTCCATTAAACATTACTATTTTCAAAATCAAACTTTTGATTATCTATTCCAACATGGAAGTTATAGCTACATTAAATAATTAATATACATAAAGCTATAAATTAAATTCATATCGAGAGCCATTTAAACCTGCCACCAAGCAATTGGAAGGTCACGTCGCAATCAAAAGTCAGTATATATACGGTCTCGTCGTGTTTTGGTGACACCAATGTCTGCTTACCAAAGCCATAATAGTTGATAAGGTGTCACTTGGAAAATCAAACAGCACCACCCACGCTAGAACAAACTTTTTTAAGTTCACGCCTAAGCCAAGGGTACTTTCCCATCAATCAACAACCGCTTGTTAATCTCTTCAATGCGTATTTAATTCCCTTCTTTCATGATAAGGTTTTCTTTAGCAACATCCCTCTTTTGTGGATCTTTTTATCCACTTGCCTAGGATTTTACCATAAAAGCTTGCTTTTCTCCCAGTGAGGCTTTTATGTTTTTTTCCAAAATTAGTGTCTTTCTCCAACTAAGGAGCTTAATGGATATTTATCTGACATCAGTCAAGCTTATCTAGAATTTTATCTTGAACCCTTATCATGAAATAATTATCCATTCCAACTTACTAATGGGATTTCATTTGGAAAGAGTCTCATCTCTAGGTGTCTCATTTTCCAATCATTTAAATTCCCTTTATATATTTGGTAATAAAATATTTACTCCCATTTTTACACCCAGTGCTATCTTTTCTAGATTTTACGCTATAACTCAGTTTAACGTTTCCCAACAGGATAAGAATGTAGGGGTATTACATTCCTCGCCTCATTAAATTCACACCATCCTCGATGTATTCTCTAGTCATTTTTGCACCTTACAAATTATTTTCTGATTCTCAAGTAGTTGTTTATGAAATTACATATTCGCAATGCATTTCCACCTAAATCAGATCTTTCCCAGATATAGGATACAAAGGCATCCTTCCAGCAAGTTTCCTTCAAGCGCTACCTGTAACATTTATTTCAATCAATTTTGTGAGAGACATCAAATGCCTTCTTCTAAATTCTAATTTACAACAGTTAATATCATCACTTTAGTATAACAATACTACTACTTTAATTTTGCTTGCCATTTAACTATGATTCCTCATTTTCAATTTCATTACATTTAAAATTTGGGAAGAAAGGCATGTTATTCCAATGCATTCATATTCTTTCCGAACACTTGCTTCCTGCAGTCTCCCTGCATCAGCCACATTATCCACCTGTTTCCAACAATGTTAGTGTCATTAACATAACATCAAGTCAAAGCGAAGGGTTCTGTTTAGTCATTTATTTACAACTACATTTAGGAAGGTCCAATGATACGAAGCTCAGTTTTTCAAATGGAGAATAATGAAATAGTGGACCTATTCACCTTCCAAAACTAGATCCTAACTAAACCAATTCATATTAAGGGATTCAAGTGTTTCTATTGAACTAGTCTTGGCCATATATCTTGTGTTTGTAGGAAAATTCAACACAATGAGAGAAAATGACAACATAGAGGTAATCATGCATTGTATAGTATCAATTAAATTGGGTTTTGAGTTTGAATCTGTCACAAGACAAGGTCTCAATGACATAGGAAACTTGACCTCCATCCAATCATGAAGAAAACCATTATCAATGATAGTTAATATAGTATGGGTTACAATGTCATATTTGAAGTTTAATGATAATCTCCTTGTCCTTAGCCAATAAAATAATTGATTGGTACTCAAAAGTACTTCACACATAATTGAGTTATGCAACATGATTTCATCCTTTTTTTTTAACTACCTTGCAGTGGTTTCTTTTCATCAATTCATGTTTTCTCTTTTTAACACTGCTCCAGTGCCTTGTTGGGCCATGAATAATCCAATGTGTATATTCAAAACATGTCAAAAAATCAGTATGCATGTACATAAACCTCCTATACATGAATCATAATTGAAGGTTACGATGTTCTCAAACTCCATAACCACTTAATTTCGAGGGCACTATGAGTACCAGTTTTTGAGCCTATGTCATCAATATGTTGACACCCCACCTTAAACATTATATCACAACCTCGTACACAAAAGAATATAATTCATTCATTGGAAACAAGATCAATTATCAATTTCATGAAAATAAATTATAGAATAGTTTATGCAACAATTGTTATGTTGCCATATTAAAAACCTAACAGTAACATCAATGCAATCTGACAGGATAACTTCTTTAGTATTGCTTCGTAGGAAATAGTTGTATAAAAATGCATCCCAGAATGTACAATTGTAAATCAATTGGAATAGATTGATAGATATCCTTTTATTGAAACCAATTATCCTTGTGCACAACAATCTTAATCACAAGTACCTACTTAACTATTTTTTTTTTTGATAATTTGTCATTATACTCTTCCTCATCCAAAGAACATGCTTAGAAGTAAACAAATGAAAAACATGCTTCAAGGTTCATTAAAGTTTTAATATCAGCATGTGGAGTCAAGTGGCCGATATAGTTTCAAAAGAAACATCAGGAAGATAAGACCTGATGATGTAGGGAATTGATATATGCTTGAAATCTAGGTAGTGCCGAGGCAAGCAATCCTTTTAGATATTAGCCTTAGTGTTTGGCATCTTTACTACATGAATGATTTCATGGATTATTAATTATCTTTTTATTTATTTTTCCTTGATTTCCTAAGTTGAAATAATTTGCACATACAGCCTATAAGTTGATTTTTATGAAACATGAGAAAGGAGTCCCAATACGCTTGCGCGGCCTCACTGAGCTACTCATTGTTGAATGCACCCTTTGTTAGCAACAAGGTCTATTTGTGTATGCAAGTGAAATTACTTGTACCATATTTTTATATTTTTATATGTCTATATTGAAAATGTGTTTCATCTACTGAATCTTTTAACCCTCTATATAAGAGAGAGTTGATTTTATAAACCTAAAGTGCTCTGATTGTAAGATAGAGTTAATTGTACACATCACTACATTCACCATTGAAGTCATCTACAATGTTTAGGAATCAATAAAATAATGGTCAAGTGAAGATTATTGTGTGAGTTTACAAAATCCTTTAAAATGGACACCCTAGGACATTCAATGGGCTTTATCCACAATCTATTATGAAAGGGTGACTATTCTCATTACTATAGTGATCTCTCTTTTCTAATTCAACTAGATATAAATGAGGGTGGTGGAGATATATTCTAATGTATATATAAAAACTACTAATTTGTAATGTCTCCCTTTTACATACCATAGAATTTTTAAAAAGGTTTCGAAATAGGTAGTTTCCACACATTGAGATTCACATTAACTCATTTTCATGCAACTTTAAAGGTTTGAAATCACCTTCAGAGATAACAATCTCTAAATTATTTTGATTTTACATCCAACTTTGTGTTTTTTCTTGAGTGTAATAGTTTTATAAGTTATGTTAAAATCTTGTTCATGTTTATGGTATAAATCCTAAATCTTAAAAAGTTCTGCACAATAGGTTATGGATATTAGCTTTTCTCAATGCCTATAAACCTTATATTACTTACATGTTAAAGTTTTCTCATAAAAGTTTGTGTATAGAATCAAAAAATGTAATCAAAAAACATATATAGATAAAACAATAATAATTAAACCCCTTTCTACAAAACATTATTAGAGGTATTAAGTTTGTACATAGAATAAAGAAATATAATTACTTATATAAATGCTTAGTTGGTGGATATGAAGTGGAGGTGATTCCTTCCATTCTCTATATTTGTAAAGGTAGATTGACTATGTTTTTTTGGTACAATTTAGATAAATTTGTCTAGAATTCAACGTCATGTTTTTCACCTACAATGATATAAATATGTCAAATATAGATATACCATTAAAAAGTTGTAGTCCACTGCTAGGATGTTTTTAAATGGATTTTGACGTAAATTTTTTAAATAGGTTTTGAACAAAAATTATAGTAACACTTGAATCTCCATCTTTCTTAATCAATTAACTTGTTTCATTTCATTCTATTGCATTTTATTTGAAAATAAAAAATAAAAATAAAAATTATTACTCAGAGTAATAATATTGATGATTTATTTTATTAATTTTGGTATTATTATTATATCTATACCACTTTGAGCAAAGAAGAAGTGTTTCACTACTTTCTCATTTAAAATTCATAATTTTATAAATTTTATAAGAGTTAGTATGATAAGTTTTGTTTTTAAGATATTAATTAGAAAATCTCATTTTTTTGTGATTTTCCAATTTCTTTAAGTGATTATATATCCAAATATGTTTCAATGTCATATTATAAATTAACTTGTCTAATTTTCTTTGTATTACATCATCAGTTCACAATATATTTGCACATAGTTATTCTATTATTTTGATAATTAATAAATAATTAAAATATGTATATAAAAATGTCAATAATATAACTTATATTCTCATTAAAAAAATTACAAGATATACTTAAAAATAGAAATATACATGCACTTAAAATTATATTTATATGACTATCACCAATTATATATATAAGTCAAAGTGAAAGAATTATTAGAAATGTCAAGTATGTATATATATATATATATATATATATATAAATTTAAAATGTTATTGGTTTTACAATTTTTTTATAAGAATGCATATTTTCTTTTAACAAAAAATTTCACAACACTTGTAAATGACTTAAATTCATATAAACATATAATGATTAAAGAATAGCGGATGTAAAGATACAATGAAGCTATTTCATTATGAATGAAAAAAAATAATGTATTATATAATTTTCATATTTACTATCTTTAAATTTTTACATACATACACTAAGTACTATTATAATAATATTTTTATAACTCAAAATGCTATTTTGAAATTATTACCATGTCCTTTATTAACTCAATATAAAACCAAATGTAAATAATAAAATATAAATTCTAAGTAATACTTTATATAATTAATCAAAAAATTTATTATATAATTATAATAGTTATTATTAAATTCTAATTAAAAATTATTATATAATCATAATAATTATTATTAAATTTTAATTACAAATAATTATATAGGAAATATTATTTATTTCAATCTATGTTTTAATGTAAAAAAAATTATACATCGTCTACCATTCTTTCTATTATTGTAAATATTAAAATATAATAAACATAAAATAATAAAGGTTTTTTACTATTTATTTATTATTATTTAAATGATAATAATAAATACTTTTAATATTATTCGTTAAATATTATATTTATATATCTAATCTTTTAGAATAGAGTTTTTTAAATTTTAATTTAATTATTAATATTTATTTGTTGGAACAATTTAATCTTCACCAATTTTTAATAATAGTCACCATAAGGGTTTTAGATTTATGTAAAGAAAAACTTGTGATCAATATAATTTCCCTCCAAATGTCACCAAACCAACCATACTACGAGTCACCGATTGGAGAAAATACTCTTAAAAATGAGCAAGACTAAAACTTGTAACAGGTGGGTAGGGAAATAATGTCACATCGATTAATGGTCGTTTGAACGTTTCTAATATGTTGCATTGATCTCACCTAGTACCAAAATTTAACATGTCAAGGTGTTGAACACTTTAAACATAACATTACTAACATAGCCACCAAAACTCTATGTTGAGAAGTAACACTATTTACAATGACTTACAATATTTTATAACTTAGTTAAAAAATTGCCAAGATTTAACAAAAAAATATAATTCATTAAAAGATTGACCAAAAAATTATGTATACATATTATATAATTGAAAAGAGAGCATGTACATTTGTATATGTACCATGGAGATTTTCCCATGGGTGAAAATGTGAAGTTGGGTTGCACTTTTGACCCTTTTTTAAGAAAAATAAAATATCATTTTTATAAGTTTTTCAACTTTCGGGAAACTAAATTAATTTTTCTGTTTAGAATTTAATTTTACAGTAAAAAGAAAACATGTCAGAATTTTTATTAGATTTCTATTGGTTATTTTAAAGATTTTTTTTAATTCAAATTTGATATGTCAACTTAGCCATTGTTTAATTGTGTGTTCTTTAAAAATAAAGGGATTCATAAAATATCATGTTTTCTGGCCCTAGTGTACTCTTTGTTAGCCTTGCGTTTTTGAAAGAAAAAATGTGTTGCATACATCTAGACAAACTCTACATCAGTATGGCTATATTTACAAAACCAATAGATGCACTTCATAATTACTATAATTTCTTGAATTAAACCAATATGAAGATGTTTAGCATAGCACCATGTTTCTCCACATATTAGTTAAAAACCAAAAATCTAAAAAATACTCATTAAAGAAGACAGACCAACATAATGCATCATAAATTTTCCATAATTTTGTATCTTGGAAGATACAAAATTTTAATTTCATTGAACCATAATGCCATTCAAAAAAAAAATTGCACACATTTTACTAGAAAAATAGTTAAAATTAGCAAATATCTACGAAATTCCAAAAAACTTATATCTATTGAAGGTAGATTCAATTTTGTAAATGTTGGTATTGGTTCTGAAAGTAAATTCACTATATTTGATAGAGTTTAACCATTTCAAAATTCGAGAAAGGTGAACAAAGTCGATTTCATGTAGAGATGCAGGTCTTTGGCCAGAATTTTTTTTTGGCCAAAATAATATATATTCTCGACCGAATTTCCTTTTACTATGAACAAACGTTGAAGTTAAAGAATTTTTTTTTGGCTGAAAATTTAAATAGTTTGACCGAAAAACCTATCCATATTTTCTGTCGGTCTCGAGATTTAAACGATGTGACCCTCCGATATAGTTGTTTCAGCTAAATGCTATAAATAAACTGAACGAAAATGTAACTTTCACACTCACATTCTTCATTTGCAACTTTTCAATACCAAACTTCTTTTAATCTAATTTTTGGACATAAATTTTTTTGGGTTGGATTTTTAAAGTGAGTTTTCTATGATGGATTTTGAAAGTGAGCTTTTTGGGTTAGATTTTTAAAGTGAGTTTTTTGGGCTAGGTTTTTAAAGTGAGCTTTTTGGGCTGGAATTTTAAAGTGAGTTTTTGGGGACGGATTTTGAAACTGAGTATTTTGGGCTTGATTTTGAAGGTGACTTTTTGGCCTTGATTTTAAACTTTTAAACAGATTCAATTATCATGGGGAATCAATGAAATTGCAAGCGAAAATATGATTGAATTAGAGACATTGAGGCTCGTAGAGAATACTCAAGAAACTATTACAAAAGAAAGAAGGAAGAACGCTTAAATATTGAAATGGAAAATCAATCTCAACAAGAAGTTGAACCAGGTATGTAAATGTAGATATTATAAATGATATTTAAAATTTATTAGTGTATTGTGGAATTTAATTTTTATTTGATGAACTAATTTGAAAAATATTTTGCAATGTAAACAGAAAGAGATTTTCCTCATAACATTGCTGTTGAGATTGGAAATGTTGAATGACAAAGTGAATAAGAAAATGAACCAATGATTGATGATGTCATTGAAGATGTTGAAAGAGTTTCAAGTGAAGAAGAAGTTGAACCACCCTTAGGTATGTATATATTTGTCATGTATTATTGAAATTATACATATTTATTAGTTTCAATTTCATGGACTCTATTTTTTAATTTAATTATTTAATGTATATTTATACTCATTTACATTAAACTCTCATATGTACAGATGAAATAATTATCGATGATGAGATGTTAGAAAATGTTGACACTGGTAGATATGGAGATAAAAGGCTTGACCATGTTATATGGTACCGTGTTAATGTCATTATTGATAAGTTCTTCAAAGATGAAAACGTGATAGTTCAAGCTCAAATTTTGAGAGGTCTCTTAACATCGAAGAAATTTAAAAAAGCTACAACACTATTGTGCATTCCAAAATCAATGAAAGATATAAAGGTGAAGGAAAATGTGATTCAAAACATAAATAGTTCTCTAAAATCAATTGGAATATATAGAAAGAAAAGTGATATAGATGCATGTAGAGCAATACAAATACTAGTGGTTTGATCAACTATTAAAGAAAATCATTTGGTAAAATCTATGGAAAAAGTATTAGGGACCTCAGGAAAAATATTGCACAAACATAGGAAATTTTGATTGCAAATAGATCCAAATGATGGGATTTCTTGTTGGACATTTATTTGCAGGTAACCATACAAATATAGACTTGGAGAATATGTAAAAAAAATAATACACGAATATTGGATGAAAAATTCACGCATTTCACCAAAAGTAAGGGATGTGATGCGGCGAAGAATAACACGAAATCAGTATGAATAACATGCAAAATATATCTTGGATGCCACTCATATAGAATTATTCAATAAGATCAAAGAAGAGAATCGTGGAATTAATGTCTCAATCAATACTTTTGTTCAACAAAAACCACGTTATATTAAACCTCTCGCTGTATGTGACACTTGTTGTTGTCAATATCATGTGGAATTTCAGTTATATTATGACACATTCCTTGATTTTGGTAAAAAAAATTCAAAAAATTCACCTCCTCCTTCCACTATCCATCATTTCATATCCCAAATTCTATGTGGAAGAGAAAATCATGAATTATTTTACTAAAATAAATGTGTTGGTGGTAAAAAATTTGATCATTGTGGATATTTGACTTTGTTTCATGACAAATATCCTATTGATATGAATGATCAATCACTGTCCAACATAAAAGTGGAATGGAAAAAATATTAATATATCCATACATCGACTACTTCAAGTAATAATACAAGTTCTAGATGGATTCATTTACAAGAAGAAGAAATTTATGTGATAAAGTTTTGAAGAATTTTGAGACAAAAATCTATAAATACACTAAGCATTCTCATAGAGCTTGGCAGGACCTACAATTCAAAAAATCTTGTGAAATTTTTCCACCACGGACCATTTTGCTGTTAGAATTTGGTTACCATGGCACAAGAGGTTCCCTAAGGCTTTGATCTTTGCCCTAGGGAAAAGTGTCCATTTTTTTTTAACTTTTCTGCTAGGGTGACTTTATAAGTGGTAAATTCAATTTAATTTAAAAGTCACTTTATAAGTGGTAAAGTTACATTCTAATTTAAAAGTAACTTTATAAGTGGTAAAGTTACATTCTAATTTAAAGATGACTTTATTAATGTGAATGAAGAATTAGAAAGTGAAAAAGTGACTATGGAAATAAAAGGCTAAGTGGGTCTTTATTTAAGTGGGTGAGTTAAAAAATAGAAAGTGAGAACTAAATGCACATTTATTCTCATCCCTAGATCTACATGAATCTCAGCCATTAGATATTAGGGTAACCCAAAAGGTCATTTAGAGAATAAATGGAGAAGCGGAGGAAACGATCAATTCATTCTTTCATGAGCATTTGAGAGAAAGAGAAGAGAGAGCAATGAGAAAATTTTTGAGCAGTGAGGAAGTGAAAGAGAACAACAAGAAGACATTTCAGCAAATCTGGGCAACAACATTTATTGGCACGCATCCCAAGGAAAAGTTGTACAGTAGGAGAAAGGCACAGAAATCGAGGAAGAGGGACAGCAAGTTTTGGGCACATTTTTCGAGGCTGGTTGTACAATATTTAATGTTGTTTTATTGTTGTAAACATTTTTGTTTTGGTTGTTTGCTGATTGGCACAATTTTCGAGGTGGAGTTCAAGCACGGAAATTGAGATAAGTTGTAATTTGTGGTTGCTAGAATTTTTACTGTGTATTTTAGTTTCTCTATAAACGCATTTTTAGAAATAAATAAGAGCTCTCAAACTAGTTTTCCCCAAGAGTTGTAGGGGGTTTTTCTAGCGTCGCATTAACCAAAAATCGTTGTGTTATTTTCTATCCGTGGCTTTCATAACTTTGTGGTGCTTTATTTTTGCAATTTCAGCAGTTATAAAATCTCTAAATTTGTGTTTTCAGAAAAATATTATCATTTCCAGATTTTAGAATTTTTATCATGCTTGGATTTAAAACTAAATCCATGGAGTGATAAGGAAAACTGATAACCGGAGTGGGGGTTGAAATTTCTTCATGGTATCAGAGCTTGGTTCGTTGAAAAGTGCAGTTTGGGATAGCGAAGTGAAAATTACAGCAAACTGATTTTTACATAGAAAATAGAAATCTTTACCATAGATTTGAAAATTTCAATTTGGCGGGATAGTGAAACATGTCTTTGGGTTTGAGAGTTGAAGACAAGTGGGATGGGTAGAAAAAATACAGTGCATGGAAGGAGAAAATCCAAAGCATCTTTGAGGAAGCATAAGTCTGGGGCATTATGGTAAATAACGCACAGAACCCAATAGTAGTACCTACTGACCCTGTACAGTTGGCAGAGTTTAACAAAAGGAATGCTAAGGAAAAAAGATTGATTCTGGAAGGAATCAAAGGCCATGTCATTCCTCATGTGAGAGGAAAGACTTATGTACATGAGATGTGGACAACCTTGACCAGTCTTTACCAGAGCTCAAATGAAAATAGAAAAATGGTCCTAAAGGAGAAACCGAAGGCCATTAAAATGGATAAAACTGATAGTGCTACAACATACCTCACAAAGATCACTTTAGTGAGAGATGAGCTGGAAGTTGTAGGTGAGATCATTATACCCACTGAATTGGTGAGAATTGCTTTGAATGGTCTTCCCAAGACTTGGGAGAATTTTATGGATGGCATTGTTGCATGAGAAAACCTTCCTAATTGGGAGAGGTTGTGGGATGATTGCATTCAGAATGAGATCAGAAAGAACCATCTTGGCATAGCCAAACAGGTGGAAGAGAATGACAATGTGGCATTGTTAGCAAGGGGCAAGAAGGGCGGAGCAAAGAAGCAAGCTTCCAACAGTGGAGGCAAAAGAAAAGGTAAAGGCAAGCAGCAAAACAACGAGAAGGACAATTCCAAAGTCAAATGTTTGAATTGACAAAAGTTGGGACACTATGATGTTATGTGTCCGGAGAACAAGAACAAGAAATGGAAATACAAACCCATGGAAGCTTCTGCAGAGATAGAGAGCTTCTCAAAGAGATTTGATCGGGTGTTTGGGTTCATATCTTGTGAGGCCACTAGTGTAGGATCACCTGCCATATAGGTTCAGAGGGAGTGTGCATTCCCCACTACTAGCAGAGCATCTTCTAGCATTTGGTATGTTGACAATGGTGCTTCCCGCCACATGATAGGAGTCATAGAGCACTTCTCAGAGCTTTTAGAGGGTGATACTGATATGGAGGTAGTACTTGGTGATGACAACATTGCTAGATTAGTCGGTGTGGGGACATTAATATTTCATAGGGGAACCAAACCTCCCTTGAAAGTGTCAGATGTTCTATATGTGCCTGGAATGAAGAAGAACCTGATATCCATCTCAGCACTTGAGGATAGAGGGTATGATGTGTTGTTCAGGAGAGGGTAGGTGCTTATATATCCTAGGAGAACTCCAACTTCTTCAGCTAGAGAGATTGGTGTGCGCCATGCCAAGGTGTACAAGTTCTCATTCAAGCCCGTGATGGCATTGAGTAGCAGCACCAAAGATAGGACCAACAACAGATAGATAGTAGCTCAGATTTGTGTGAGATTTGGCACCACAGGATGGGGCATATGTATCATGGCGCCTTGAGTACATTGTGAGAGATCACCACTGGTGTGATAGATTTCAGTTCTGATCACCTTGATGTATGCAGAGGATGTGCTATGGGGAAGTTTTCTAGATCCCCTTTTCCCAGTAGTGACAGGAGAGCGACCGGGATCCTTGACTTGATTCATACCGATGTGAGTGGTCGGATGTCTGATGTATCCTTGAGTGGCTATGAGTACTATGTTTTATTCATTTATGACCACTCCAGGAATACCTGGATTTATTTCTTGAATACCAGAAGTGAGGTCTTCAAGCGGTTTCAAGAGTTCAAAGCTCTTGCGGAGACCCAGACAAGTAGGAGGATCAAGGTCCTTAGGTCAGACAATGGAGGGGAGTATACCCTTATTGAGTTTGTTGATTTTTGTGCTGAGGCAGGCATTAGGTGGATATTCACAGTTCCTTACTACCCCTAGCAGAATGGAGTTTTTGAGAGGAAGAACAGATCTGCCAAAGCCATGCTTCATGATTAGGGATTACCTTTATTTTTTTGCGAAGAGGCCTGAAACACTACTGTGTACTTGCAGAATAGGAGTCCACATCGTGCCTTGGGGAATGTGACTCTGGAGGAGGATCTTTTCGGGAAGAAGCTTGATGTTGGGCACTTTTGTATCCTTGGGTGCCTTACATATTCCTATGTCCCCAAGGAGAATAGGACCAAGCTAGAGCCCACTGCAGATAAGGGCATCTTTGTGGGTTATAGCAAGACCTCGAAAGCTTATCGGATTTATATTCCTGCACAGAGGAAAGTGGTTGTCAGGAGGGATGTTAAGTTTTAGGAGGAGAGAGATTTCAGGAGGCCATGGGAGTTAGAGTATCTACAGACACTAGACCCTCAGGAGAAGCTGAGTCAGTGACATGGATCCAATGGTTAGGGATCAGGAGGTATGCCGATTACAGTTTCAAAGTCCATCAGTGAGCAATGGCTTTAAGAGTCAGGTGGGTGGTTCTTCGGGTAGGCTGTAGAGAAGTTTACAGGGTAGTCCACTAATGGACAGTTCACATGGTGCTTCAACATCTACAGGCACAGGTTCAGGTATGAGTTCAGTTGACAAGCCTTTAGGAGTTCAGGTTTCTGATGATGATGAGGATTCTTTCACTTCGGTGGGTGAAGTATGCTTAGGGAAGAGGAAACCTAGGTGGCTTCAAGATACCTTGTGCCAGGCCACATCAGTTGCTGGGCCAAAGAGACAGGTTAGATAGAGTAAACAACCTGAGCGGTTCTGTAGTTACATGGCATTGGTAACAAGCATTATTGACTCTGAGCCTTCCATTTATGAGGAGGCAACGAGCCATCAGGTCTGGAGAGAGGCCATGATGGAGGAGTACTCTTTTATTATGAATAATGATGTTTGGGAGGTAGTGTCAAGGCTTGAAGGTAAATCATTTCTTACTTCCATATGGCCCTATAAGATAAAGCATGCTGCAGATGGCAGCATCAAGAAGTTCAAGGCTCATTTTTTGGTGAAAGGGTTCTCACAGGTACAGGGATTTGACTATGAGGAGACCTTCACTGCCGTAGCTCGGTATACATCTATGCGCTCCATTATATCGATTCCAGCATAGATGGGTTGGAAGATCCACCAGATGGATGTGAAGACTGCATTTCTCAAAAGCTTCATTCAGGAGGAGGTTTATATTGAGAAATCGCAGGGCTTTGAGGTGCATGGGAAGGAGTCCCATGTATGCAAATTGAAAAAGGCACTCTATGGCCTGAGGCAAGCTCCTAGAGCTTGGTACTTGAGGATTGATAATACTTGCAGTAGTTGGGTTTCACAAAGAGTGAGGCTGATCCAAACCTATACTTCATTATGGTGGGTGAGGAGCCTCTCATTTTGGCGTTGTATGTTGGTGACTTGATCATCATTGGTGCAGAGAGACTCATTGAGGGTTGCAAGAGAGATCTTGCTTCAAAGTTTTAGATGAAGGATATTGGCTTGATGCATTATTTTATGGGATTGGAGGTGTGGTAGGAGGAGGGGCATTTATTCCTGGGACAAGGGAAGTACATTGTGGATATTCTTAGCATATTTCACATGGAGGACTGCAAACCCATGTATACACCTATGATAACCAACTGGAAGAAGCTTCACGCTTCTGATTTCGAGTTGGCGGATCCTACTCTATACAGACAAATGATTGGTTGTTTGATGTATTTGGTCAACACTCGACTAGATGTATGTTTTGCAGTTAACATTATGAGTCAGTTCATGTGTGAGCCCAAGAGAGTGCACTAGGTGGTTTCAAAACATATTCTTCATTACTTGCAGGGGACTGTGGATTTTGGTTTGGATTATAGACAGGGTGATGGAGTGAGATTGACAGGGTACACGGATTGAGATTGGGCAAGTTTTACTTCAGATAAGAAGAGTACTTCCGGGTGTTGTTTTAGGTTGGGTTCGGTTGTTGTGTCGTGGATCATCTAGAAACAACAGTCAGTTGCATTGAGCTCAACTGAGGCAGAGTATATGGTTGCTAGCTTGGCTAGTTGTGAGGCCATATGGCTTCGCAAGATTTTGTTTGGTCTATTAGGTCATGCATTGAGACCTTCAGTAATTTAATGTGATAATTAGAGTTGCATAAAACTCACGGAGAATCTCGCTTTTCATGAAAGGTCAAAACATATTGAGATAAAGTATCACTTCATTAGAGACTATGTCCACAAGGAAGTTGTCAAGCTTGAGTACATTTCCACAAATGAGTAGGTAGTGGACATTTTCACCAAAGCCTTATCACGGGGCAAGCATGTATACTTCAGAGATAGGATGGGAGTGTGAGGAACACTTTCCTCAGTAAGTTGGAGTGTTAAAATTTGGGTACCAAGGGACAAGTGGTTCCCTAAGGCTTTGATCTTTCACCTAGGGAAAAGTGTCCAAATTTATTTTTTACTTTTCTCCTAAAGTAACTTTATAAGTGGTAATGTCAATTTAATTTAAAAGTGACTTTATAAGTGGTAAAGCTACATTCTAATTGAAAAGTGACTTTATATGTGGTAAAGTTACATTCTAATTTAAAAGTGACTTTATAAGCGGTAAAGTTACATTCTAATTTAAAGGTGACTTTGTTAAAGTGAATGAAAAATTAGAAAGTGAAAAATTGACTATGGAAATAAAAGGCTAAGTGGGTCTTTATTTAAGTGGGTGAGTTAAAAGATAGAAAGTGATAATTAAATGCACATTTATTCCCATCCCTAGATCTAAATGAATCTCAACCATTAGATCTTAGAGTAACCCAAAAGCTCATTTAGAGAGTAAAAGAAGAAAAGAAGAGGAAAATATCAATTCATTCTTTCATGAGAATTTTGGAGAAAGAGAGGAGAGAGCAAGGAGAAAATTTCTGAGTAGTGAGGAAGTGAAAGAGAGCAGCAGGAAGTCATTTCAACAAATCTGGGCAACAACATTTTTTGGGGCTGGTCGTACAACATTTAATGTTGTTTTATTGCCGTAAAAATTTATGTTTTAGCTATTTTCTAATTGGCACGATTTTCATTGTGGAGTTCAAGCACAAAAATCGAGATAAGTTGTATTTTGTGGTTGCTGGAATTTTTACTCTGTATTTGAGTTTCTCTGTAAAATCATTTTCAGAAATAAAGAAGAGCTCTCAAACTGGTTTTCCCCAAGAGTTGTAGGGGGTTTTTCTAGGGTCACATTGACCAAAAACCACTCTGTTATTTTCTATCTGTGGCTTTCATAATTTTGTTGTGCTTTATTTCTGCAATTTCAGTAGTTGTGAAATCTCTAAATTTGTGTTTTCAGAAAAATATTATCATTTCCAGATTTTAGAATTTTTATCATGCTTGGATTTAAAACTAAATGCATGGAACGATAAGGAAAACTGATAACTAGAGTGGGGTTTGAAATTTCTTCATTTTCGATAGTTGATTTTGCAGAAAATTAAATATTTGTTGCACAAAATGAAATACAGAGTGAATATGATCATTCTGACCAAATTTCTATGCCTATCCATGTTCTACGTAGACATGCTGAACAAAACATTCATCATATAGAAAACACTTCCACTTTCCCATATGATGAACATTTATTGTGTAGGAGATGTTTTTGTTGTAATTTCACCCATTAACAACACATAAAATACAAAGTATTATTTGATGTGGTGCACTGAACGAAAGATGAAATTAATGGAGGATTATGATGATAACAATTTAATATATGAAAGAGGGTCTATTATATTGAAAGGATATTTTTTCTAACAAAATAATCAAACTGGGAGTCATGCTTACTTTCAAGACTATCAACCTGATGCCATAAGTTGTCAATATAGTCACTTGGTGTGTGTAGTGTGCACAAAGTTGATAAAAGTTCAATCAAGAAAAAAATTAAAATTTAAGAAAGGGAGAATGTCAAAATCTAACCATGAACGAATCATTGGGGATGGAATTCCATTAGATTTTTTTAAATTTAACTTCCCAACAATATCTTCTCTTTCTATTTATCATTGAGAAATAGTTCAATTATATCGTTAGCCTTTCTTTTTGTGCACTCTTAAGTTGTCCATTCTAGTTAGTACTAGGTATTCGAAAATTGTTTTGATTAATATGGTGGTTTTGTTGTTAAGTTAAAAATAAATTCAAGTATCCCAAATACTACTATAATCTACAAGGATGTATCAAATCACAATATTCTAGTTTGTTGTTGATATACACTTATCATGTTTTCACTACATTTTTCTTTTTAATGTCATCATTTTATCTTTACAAATATTTTTAGAGCTATCTTAGTAACATTATTTAATTTGTTAAAATTGCATTACCATCAATCCCAAATTTATTGTGTCTCTTGTACATCTTGATAGCTCAAAAAAATCCATTTTATTGTGTTTGTCCTATACATACAATGCATATAAAACCTATTAAAACTAACAATGCATGCTCCACATATAATATTCAATATTTGAAAATTTTGTTTACTTTAAGGCAAAGGTTAGGCCCACAGATAAATTAATGCAACTTTTGATATTAATGCAAATTCAACTGATTCAACATTAAAAATTATAATTCTCAATATCTAAGTTTTCTCAAATTTCATGAAAAAAACAATAGAATCTTAGACTTTAAGAGAAAGAAGGTAATTTAGATTGTATGTTTTATAATGAAATTTTATAGTTTGTGTTCTTTAAACAACTTTATTTTTAAAGTTAAGTCTCAACCCACATCCATTGTATCTCTTCTCTACAAGACAATGATCTACTCATGAATGCAAAATGTATACATGTACCATGTTTTATAATGCAAATTTTTAAGTTATATTATTATTTTAGACATCTACACCATTATAAGATTAATGAATGCAAAATGTACCATGTTTTGTAATTTGTAATTTTACTATCCATTAAACAACTTCACAAAACGTACGAATCAACCGAAATCCTTATTATATTATACTAACATTATAAGAATCATCATGCGAAATTTACCAACTAAATGCAAATTTACTTTCATTTCTTCATATTTATGAACTTAAATGTAAAACCTTTAAGCATCAAACCATGCATCATGCAAAATATAACATGTTTTACATAATTTTTATTGAACTCAGAAACTATAAATTGAAACCTTACATCAAATAAAGAGTTGGAAGTTAAATAGAACAACCAAGCGAAGGTTAATCCATGAAAACTTTGGTCGGTAATAATGGTATACAAAATGTGAATTTTATATGTGACTACATTTTTTTACAATTTTGATGCATTCTACGAATCCACATTTTAACTTGATGCATTCTTCTTATCATTTAACTTGAAACATAAATCACTTGAAAATTTGGTATGGGGAAACTGTAACTATTAGAAATGGTATCAAAAGCTGGGTTACAAAACTCTACATATGTGAGCCATACAAAGTACCAACTAAATGCAAATTTACTTTCATTGCTTCATATTCATGAACTTAAATGTAAAACCTTTAAGCATCAAACCATACGTCATACAAATGTACCATGTTTTATAATGCAATTTTATAGTATGTTTACTTTGAACAAATTTATATTAAAAGTTAACTATCAACCCACATCCATAGAAGATCTTCTATACAATATGATGATCTATTCATGAATTCAAAATGTATACATATACCATATTTTATAACGATTTTCTTAAAGTTATATGATTTTTTTAGACATCTACACCATTATAAGATTCATGAATTCAAAATGTTCCCTATTTTCTAATTTGAAATTTTATTATTCATTAAACAAATTAACAAAACAACTACTTCACAAAACCTAATAATCAACCCAAATACTTATTAGCTTCTACTAACTTTATAAGAATCATCATGGACAATGTACCAACAAAATGCAAATTTACTGTCATTGCTTCATATTCATGAAATTAAATGTAAAATCCTTAAGCATCAAACCATGCATCATGCAAATGTACCATGTTTTATAATGAAATTTTATAGCGTGTTTTCTTTGAACAACCTTATATTTAAAGTTAAGTATCAACCCATGTCCATAGTAGCTCTTCTATACAAGATGATGATCTATCCATGAATGCAAAGTGTATGCATACATGTTTTATAATTCCATTTTAAGTTATGATTGTTTACACCATGCTAAGATTCATGAATTCAAAATGTAACATGTTATAGAATTTGGAATTTTACATTAAACAACTTCACAAAAATAAGAATCAAACCAAATCCATATTATATTCTACTAACATTATAAGAATCATCATGCAAAATGTACCAACTAAATGAAAATTTACTTTCATTGCTTCATATTCATGAACTTAAATGTAAAACCTCTAAGTATGAGACCGTGCATCATGAAAAATGTACCATGTTCTATAATGAAATTTTATAGTATGTTTACCTTGAACAAATTTATATTAAAAGTTAAGTATCAGCCACTTCCATAGCAGCACTTGTATACAATATGATGATCTATTCATGAATGAAAAATGTATACCATGTTTTATAATGTAATTTTAAGTTACGATTATTTTAGACATCTACACAATGATAAGATTCATTAATGTGAAATGTACCATGTCTTGTAATTTTCAATTTTACTATTCATTAAACAAATTGACAAAACCTAATAATTTGAACCCAATTCCATATTATATTCTACTAACATTATAGTAATCATAATGAAAAATCTATAGACTACAAAATTAAGATATCAAAGATCAATTCATAATAAAGAGTTCTATTTAAAATATGTCAAAAATTCATATCATTATAAAAGTAAATTAATAGAAAGTTGTCATATAAAAATATGCATCAAAGAGATCAATTCACAATAAATAGTTTAACTTTAAATATGTCCAGAATTTATATCATGATAAAAGTAAATATAATAAAAATATCGTCAAATAAAAATTTGCATCAAAGAGAATCTCACTGAAATATACATACGATCTATCAACATCCTCGTGCTATCATTAGAATCATGGGTGCCCTACACAACATGTGTAATATGCATATATACATAAGATTGTGTACTTTTAAATTAATTTTGATGTATTAAAAATTAAATGAGAATTTTATCATCAAAACAAAATTATAAAAGGTTTCACATTTCATGCAATACCCCATGATATTACCCCTCCATTGTGCCCTCATGGAAGCCGTGTAGAACACATGTACAAGTATATATTAAAAAATTAAAATTGCATATGAAAATACGTGAACTTGTAAGATTAAAAAACTAACAACAACTTTTTAAAATTGTGTACACGATCCAATCCCCATAGCTGAATCAAGTATCAAATTCCATGTAATGCCTCAAGGTATTCACCCTAGATTGCACCCTCATGGATGCCTTGTACAATACATGTACATGTATATATTAAAAATTTAAAATTGCACATGAAACCAGATAAACTCGAAATATTGAAAAAATTGTAGTTCAACTTTTGAAATTTTATAGACTATCCAATCCCCATAGTTGACTCAAGTTTGACATTCCATGAAATATCTCATTGTTTTCCCTCAGAATTGCACCATCATTGATTCCCTATACAATACATGAACATGTATGTATCAAAAAATTAAAATTGCACATCAAAATTCATAAACTCACAATATTAAAAAAATTGTAACAACTTTTTCAAATTTCCTAGATGGTCTTATCCCCAGAGCTGATTCCATCACTAATGTCCTTGGAGAAGGGAAACTGTCTCCACAAACCTAAAATTTGATTATTTTAAAACTATATCATATATATCTTATTTTTTAACGAAACTTGCTTCAATTTATAACATAACAAAAGTGAAATATTCAACACTTGCGGCAAGGGAATATTTGAGAAATCCCGTAATAAGGAGGAAGATAGTGGTGTTGTGTCAAAATTTTCAGATGGAATGGAAATTTTCTAACATTTAATTATATGTAATTATTTATTTACAATTATCTCTTCACAACACTAATATAATAAAAGTAAATTCATAGTATCAACATGTTCTTCAGAAAAAAGCTAACATCTCTCTACATATACTCATTTGAACCTGAACTTGGCACCATGATATTATCAAAATTTGTGTTCAATAAATGACTTAACTGCGAATGGTGAACATATGATAGATTCATGTTAGATGATATTTGAAAAAATTACAAAATGTATCTGAATCAACATTTTAACACATATGTTAGATTACATTAAAACCCTAAACATTAACACATACTAATCCCATGCCCTCCTCCTCGTGATCAATTAGGCCTTGCCAACCATCAAGACAAGCCTTTGCATACAGTTTAACCTCTTTATATTCATATTGTCTATCTCCACATATGATTTATATACAAAATTAGCACGTGCATCAGCTCATGTTTTTTGTCAATTTAGATTGACATAAATTTCAGTCAATGCAGTTTGTATGTTGTCTATAATGGAATCCCTTACTTCTCGACCAATCTAAGAAGTGGCATCCATCTCTAATCACAAAGTTACCAGACGTGGAGGTTGAGGAACCAAAGGAGGTGGAGATGAGGCAATTCAATATCACTCTATGAACCCTTCCAATCATATATCTGAACTTTTCTAGTACCACAATATTTTGATGGAAGGTCGGTATAATCGGGCTTCATACCCAAAAAACTTATGCATAAAATAATCGAGAAAAATAATTTGGAACCTTGTCATTTCATGACATATTTTCATACGATGCAAGGAACCTATCGTACAAATGGAGGGATATTTGAGGTTGCTTGAAATATTTCACCTTCAACATCTTTATTTTTAGCCCTTCTTTGAAATTAAACATAGATTTGGTCTGTTCTTTTGTAACCCTCCCATTTACCTCAAACCCTTTATCAAGACCCGTCACTGTCTCCTTTCTACGCCTCATCATACCTATAAATCCACCATTTGTTGGGCCAAGGTTCTTGTGACTATTAATAAATGAATTATAAAGTGAAAAACTATCTCTAAACCTTTTCGACTCTCTGCGAGGAGCTCCAAGATCTGAAGATCATTCTACAATTTTGGATAACAAGATGTGCACCTCTCTAACATACATTGTTGGACGTTTCTTTCCCAAGGAAGATCATTAGGAATATGAAACGGATAGGTAGTAATTGGCATATGGTCTTCTTATTGAATTTCCTTCTTTATCCTATGTTGACTTTGGTCAACATTTTCACCCCCTACTTCAATATAATTACATAAATATCAGAAAATTTCAATGTATTTATACACATGCAAAATAGACATACTTGTATATAACATACACATTTGTTATAAAATAAAAGAATTTAAATTATATCATTTACCAAAGTGCAGATCATGATGATCCGATTGAGATTCACGATCACCTTCACACAGCGAGCTAGTGAGAGATTCTTCTAAAAAATAGAAATTATAATTTAATTAAGTTAGGTTAAATTGGAAAAAATATATTCGATATGTATGTATATATGATTCTACCAAATTATCATTTAGGTAAATGCAGACACACACACACACACACACATATACCATACCACAATGATATGAACAATGGTCCTCCATTAGTTGATCTAATACTCTCATCGCCCTAGGGAGAGATGTTTCTTTTCAAAATGGAATTTATTATAAATTAGTATTTAGGTAAATTGAAAAAAATACATTCAATATGTATGCAAATATCATTCTATGAATATCATTTAAGTAAATGCACATAAACATATATATACCATGATCTTGATGTATCAAATTATGTCCCTCCCTTGATTCATCTGATACTCTCCTAGATCCATGACAAATTTTGTTAGCACGCATAGAAATTTGCCCTCTGGTTGATGCTTGAGACTCATTTGATGTTCTATCGCGTTTATGCCTCGAACAATGAGGTGGTGACTACTCATGTGATGATCCAGACCCTTGATCCATATATATATGATCATTAAAAAGAAACCAAGTTACCTCATGCATTTAAAAATATTTAAAATTATTTGGTGTAAATTTTTCATTTCAAATATACTCAATACTAAAAACACAAATTCTAAAGTGCCCAACTTGAGAATTAAATCCAAAATTTACTAAAACATGTTAGGTTTTGATAACTCACATAATAATGCACCAAGTTGTGATTACACAGTGGGGGCACACTTAGTATAGTTCTGAAAGAAACATGTGGTCATGAAAGACACCACATTTATAACTAAAAAACACACACGTATCAAAGATATCTTACAATGTCCATCAATAAACTTTGATGGAGTGCCTCTTGGGACCAATTCATCTTTCACACACAAATATTGAATTGACATTGCCCCATACAATAGATCACTAGACATCCTATTAACATTTGAACAATGAATTGTGCTAAATGATTGAATTTTACTAGCAATCATTTTCGCTTCTCTATGCACTTTTTTTAACATCTCCTCTTTGACTTGGTACATGCCTTTCATCTCGTTGCACACAAGTTCAGAATTGGTGTAGACAACAATTCCATTGGATCCATACTCCCTAGTTGTTCCTAAGCCTTCTATTAATGCAATATAATAAGTTTCATTTTTTTTTGTACTTCCAGGTACATTTATTTTCCTTTGGAGGACTTTGTTTGTCACAATACTGTATAGAAGATAAGTAATCATTGCTTGTCCTAGATTGGGATAACAAGAAACTTCTATGCATAATGTCCATTTTCCAACCACGTTTAATGGGTTTTATGATCCTTGTAAAAAAAATTCAATAAAATCAATAACATATTTCTTTATTGCAAGTGCCTTAGATTATGGGAGAATGATGAAAAACAAATATATATTATGATTGAACGATGAAATATTACAAGATATATTGTGATGAACTACCCTAGTGGAATAATAATGATAGTTTACAAATCAATGCCTTTTGAGAAAACGTCTTAAAAAATGGTCTCATGTTGGAATGGTTAAGAATATAATAAAAAAATTTCAATTAGGTTGGTTACTTTCATCAATCTAATAAATCGAAACCTCTAATAGTGCACAAATTCTAAACATCATTTTATATTATAAGTTTCGTATTAAACATCATTTTATATTCTAACATTCATACTGAAACACATTAATGTAACTGGGTGGTGTTATGGATTTAGTTAGTGGAGAAAATGGTACTTATCAAAGTGGGATTTAGTGACACTTCATAATCCTCTATTTTTTCCTTTGTCTTTTCATACTTTGTAGAACATAATCTTCCCATATAAGTATGTAATATCAAATTGCCAGGTTGTATTACTAGGTAGTTGTGGAGGTAGTTCTCCAGAACCCTTTATACATAACACTCTATCGAATATCTAAAGGGGAAAAGAGGTGAATATATAATATTAAACTGAATGAAGCTTGAGCTCATTCCATATCATTATGGGGCTCTCCTCTAGTACCTGTCTTGTCTAAATAGTACCTAAATGAAATAATGAATGGATGTGTTATATGAATGATCACTTGAATAAATGAAGATAGGAGGTAATTAAATGATATTGAGGAATGGAAGCGCAATGATATAATCTCCTGCTTAAAATTCTATAGGAAACGCGATCCTAGATATAAAATATATATATGCAAAGCCATAAATACTTATAGCGTCTATGGACCTCAACGGTGATGCCACGAAGGATCCATATTCATTACCTATCCATGAGAATTTACTAATAAAACATATATTTTTCTAGCCCCATGGAAATCATATCTCGTTTTACAGGTTGACTATGTGCAAAGGCTAGTTGTTCTCTTCCATAGTACACCTGGGCAATTTAATAAACTAACCTTTACTATATTGTGTTAGTGATGCCATTAGTTTTACACCACCTAAAAAATCATGAAAAGGTTCATATCGTAGTTTCATGTGACGATCCATTTGTTCCATTGTAGATACAAGTGACACATCACCGATCTATCTTGGACACCTTAATTCAACTCAACAAATATTGAGAGAAATTGTTGAAGGTATTTTCCTCAATTCTATTTGCATATATGACTATTGAATTTTTTATCTGAGGAAGAATATGCTCCTAATGCACCCAATATTTTAATGTAAACCCTTTTAAGAGAACATTTATTATTATATTGTAAAATAATCCCTTTCATGCACCTTTTGAGGGAGATATTGTCATTAATGTAATATTCATCATAGTTTCTGTAAGTGGCTTTAAGTACTCATGGTTTGGAGCCCACTCATTGTAACTCATTATAAGAAATGAGGACTCCATTTTATATAATATGGGATTCTCCTCATTTGTAGTGATGAAATAATACTAAATATCTTGTTTGAGTTATTTTGAGTGCAATCTTTGCTTCTTTACCATTACTAATATTATGTAAGGGCTTTATGATTACTAGTGTTATGTGCAAGAGCTCGAATAAGTTCTTTTTAATAGGATTCTTGATTAATACAAGAACAAAACCAAACTATAAATATAAAATAAAAAGAAAAAAACAAAAAATTCTCTTTGCACTACAAGCCTATCTCTTCTTCTCTAATTCATTGTGATTTATTTTTGAATAGCTTTTAATCATGAATATTTTTATTGTCATGCTACCTCTAGTATCTGCGATATTAATTTTTAGTGTTTATATTTTCTTTAGATATTTGTTATGGGGCTTCCCACCTTAGGTCCATGACATCTTCTTATTTACCTAAAAGATGATAGTGGGTGGCTTTTCTAGTAGTTGTCCCTTGGCTCTCTCCTATAGGACCAACTTTCCTTTCAGCAAGAGTTAGAGAAACAACAAGATATATAAGTATTAAATAAGAGAGATCGATCCTAGAATTTGATATTCTACAAAACATTTTTCAATTTATGGTTTATCAAATATATTGCACACCAATATTAGATTTATTAAAACCATCAATTGAAAATTAATATTTTCAAGAAATGCATTGTAACTTTTAATTCATGTCATCATTAATAAGTCATAATGTTCAACGAATAATTTTGTAGTTCCTTCCCCTATTGTTCCTATCATAATAGTGAGTGTGGTTTGAGCCAACTAAGATAAGAAAATATAATTCTACTCTTTGATAAGATGACATAAATTAATTATAAATGAGTGAAACTTCATGAACTTTTTCTTCTAGATTAAAGGCACTTCATCCTACTGTATATATTAATTGCTATAGAGATGAAATTCTTACTTATATTTATAATAATGTAGGTTAACATAACTTTGCATGGAACATAGAATGGTAATGATAAATTAGATATAATGAGATTAAAAAGAGTCAAAATAATTCTAATGAAGAACCTAAAATAACACCAAAAGTTGATTCACAAAATTAAGATACCATAAAAATATCTTTAAAAATCAGCAAACATCGACTAGGCCAAAAAATCATGATTTCGAGATAAAATCGGGATGTTATCAAGATGTTCCTAACACTCATTAAAACCATGCTAAAAAGTGAAAACCTTTTGAAAAAATCTCAAGAAATAGTTAACCCTCAATAAAATAAAATAAGATTTTCATGCCCACTCTTGGCAAGCTCCTTGGTGATGAGGAGATACTAATATAAAGTAATTTACTCATGAAGAAAGTACAATACAGATTCCATTTTTTGTTTCCATAAATGCAAATAAAAAATGATATTCTCACATCAAGGTTGGTAAATGTAATTAAATACAATCATAGCAAAAATCATTCACTAGAAAATGGATGCCACATATATTTTGTGTTAATTATAGAAGCCTAGAGGTTTTGATTTCAAATTTCTACTTGTCTAGGCACATTGTTGTCAATGGTTCCAAGTTGTCAATGGTCCCAAGTTATTAACTAACTGAAAAACTCTCCTTTTAGAAACAAGGTTTTAATCAAGTGCATTTCATGACATTATTCACAAAAAATTTCAATTCAATGGATGAGTTCAGCAAAATATTTTGAATCATGTATTCAGCCCACTCACAACTCCAGTAGTGAATACAAAGACCCTTATATGTCAATTTATCCAACTACACAACAATTCATTTTCTACATTTAGTTTAATCAAAAATTCAACAAGACTTTGCTTGGCATAATCTAATAACAAAATTCCAGATTCGAGTCAATAATGTAAACCATTCATCCTTTAGAGCATTGAACCAACAAATACATACTAGAAGGCAAGTCCTAAAATACCTATCATCACATCGCTCAATTACACTAATACCTTAGACATGGAATAAAAACCCAGAAAATATAGGTCTATAAGACACCATTTCAAGTTTTCTAATTTGAAAAATTTGCAGGCATAATGATAAAAATTTAGATTAATTGACCCAAGTGTGCCTGTGTATGTAGAGATGTACAATTTTGACCTGAACTGATCTGGGATGGAATCACTTAAATAGATGATTTGGTGGGGCACCTTGGGCCAACGCAAAACCAATCAAACTACTCTGTTTTGTCCGGATTTGTGCTAAACTGGTCAGTTAGCGACAAAACGGGTCAAAATTGGATTGGTAGACTAGTTCTAATGCTTTATTTCTATGTGGTCTAAGATTGCATGACAACTCCTAGGAAGGATGGAGAATGAAATAAAGAGCTACTGGAGAACACATAAAAAAACATTCAAAAATCTCATTGCGATACTAACCTTAGAGACTTAGAAGAGTCATTGCTGTATTCATGGTTATCAGTACTACTACAACAAAAAGGTATTTAAAATAGCAACCCATCTGCGCAACAAGCTTCCTCATCAGAAATATTCAAACCCTCTAAACTTGATTACATTATGAGCCAATACTAATGAATGAGATGCCCGAAAATTGAAAATACAGGCATTAATGAATCTGGCGATAGCTTAGATCTGACAAGCCTTTGGACTAGCCAAGGTGTAGGACGAATAAGTCAAATAATGAAGAAAACAATAAACTCAACAGAATAACCAAGATAAGAAACTGAATTAGAAATTGAATGTGTTATTCAACAATGATTCTCTGCATTACATTTCGTGGGCATTTGATAGTTTTATATCACCAACTATCGTTACATAACTAATTATCCGGTATACAACTGTCTATTTACATTTTACCTAAAATTATTAATTCGTTGTCAAACTAACAAACTCCACCTTGACAACAATTTTCCCATTCATCATCTTTCCCGCAAGCCAAGAGAAGCTAAACACCACCGTAGCTTCTCTAATGTAACTGGCTTTGTGAATATGTCTGCACAATTTTCTCGTGTATGGACCTTTTTAAGAGCTACTTTTCCGCCATCGATCACATGTCTCATAAAATGATACCTTACATCAATGTGCTTGGTTCTGCTATGATAGGCAGGGTTTGTAGCTAAGTGAATAGCGCTTTCACTGTCACAAAGTACATTCACTTTCTCTTGCGTCCTTCCAATCTCATCGAGCAGACCCTTTAACCAGATTGCTTCTTTACTGGCATCTGAAGAAGCTATATATTCAGCTTCGGTAGTGGACAACGCAACTGTTTCTTGAAGCTTTGACATCCAACTAATTGCTCCACCTGCAAGAGTAAAGACATAACCTATAGTAGATCTTCTTTTGTCCAAATCACCTGCATAGTCAGCATCTACAAATTCGCAGACTGATCCTTCACTACCATTAAAGATGATGCAATGGTCACTTGTGCCTCTTAGATATCGAAGCACCCATTTCACTGCTTGCCAATGTTCTTTACCTGGATTTTCCATGAACCTCGAATTTTGCATTCGACATCTTGGCCATTTTTCCTCCTTCCTAAGGTTTCAGTCTTTCTAGGAATTATTTATAATTTTGTTTGTCTTTCTAAAAAACTGAAAGAAAAAAATAATTCCCAACTCAACATTTTTTAATTTCAGATCCTTTGTTTCCTTTCCCCCTTTGTTTTTCTTCAATTCAAAAAATTAAAATCTTTCCTTCAACTTACTCGCATCGACCCCCTTTTTTTATTTAAAAGAATTTTACTCTCACTGCTTTCTGAAAAAGAAAAGTTCTGAGACAAAATTTCTTTCAAAAAAAAAAATACCCGAATTTTCCGAAAAAGTTCTGGTCACCAACACTGAAAATAGAGGTTTTTCCTCTTCCGAAAAGGTTATGGCAGCCAACACGGGCTCAGTACGGCAATCACACAGAGGGTTTGATAAAACACGCAACTGGCAGCACGCAACAGCACCTTCAGCCTTCACGCCCCCTTCAGCCTTCACGCAGCACGTTGAATTCCCACGCAGCGTAGGTAAATTCATGTCGGCAGCACCAATTCTTCATGCAGGGTCTTCACACGGTTGCAAGTTCCCAGCACGCAAGGCAGACTCTAGATTCTCTCTCTGGAATCACGCGCAGTGTCTTCACATGGCTGCAGGGTCTTCAGTTCACAACCGCCTTTTCTTCAACGCTTTCTCATAGGCAGATTTCAGAGACACCTTCACGCTGCTGAACACATAGACGCAGCCCTTCCTTCACGCAGGTCTGGCAGCGTGGAACTTGGCTGGGCGCAGAGACACCTTCACGCTGACTGCTGAACGCAGAGACGCAGAGACACACAGCCTTCACGCTGAGAACAGCCTCTCGACAGCACTCCTGGACTCCAGACTCAATTCACTGGCTCCGATACCACTTGTAGGATGAATAAGTGAAATAATGAAGAAAACAATAAACTCAACATAAGAAACTGAATGTGTTATTTAGCAATGATTCTCCGCATTACATTTCATGGGCATTTGATAGTTTTATATCACCAACTATCGTTACATAACTAATTATTCGGTATACAACTGTCTATTTAGATTTTACCTAAAATTACTAATTCGTTGTCAAACTAACACAAGGCTCCTTACCTAGTGGGGAATATTTGAATCAAAACATTAGAACAACTTTCTAGGATGTCCATGATATGAATCAATCAAGATCTAATAAAAAATTATTAATATCATGAATCTGTATTTGGGTTTTCAAACGTAGATTCACTTAACCATGAGATTTCTCAAGCTATTTCACCATCAGACGTAGGAATAGACAAGGATATGAGGACTCCCTATAATGGGGTGGCTTTGGTGCAGTCAATTATGATATCTAAATTTGAAGAGATCAAATACATTCATGAAACAACAAAAGGATTTAAAATTCAATATGTTAAATTAGAGGCATAGACTTAATCATGTAACAATCAAGTTGTTTATCAAGCTGCCTTCTTAGGCTCTTCTTTAGCAGTCACCCACCTTGGCATAAAATTTACCATTTGGTGGTTTTTCCTGGGTACCATATCCCTATGAATGGATATTTCAGGTAGATTGCATATAAGATTGCAGGAATTAGCCCTGAACGAACATGTATAGAGGAGGGAGACCAAGGAAAGTGCAGATTGCGTTCCTTGGTTGGGGCGACAGAGCTAGCGCTAATATTTTGAATTAGAATGAAGAAGCTAGAGTAGTCTAACAATACTAGCTTATGGAAAAATATTCAAGAACTTTGGTACATACCATCAACTGTAAAATTATGACACAGTCAGTCAAATAATTCGTACAAGAACAATTTGGAAACCCATTTATAAATTCTTGAACTGCGATACCTTAAGTGTGTATATTTTAGTGATCTCGGAATTGAATTATAAGTAGTAGAAATGAATTAAATCAGTTCATTCTCTCAGAGGAAATTTATATTTTAAAGAGTTAAACAATGACAGAGCAGTGCCGGACAGATTTTTAGCACATAACCAAGATGACAGAGCAGCGTAGAAATCACACAAAGTCAAACAACGTATTAATACATCAACATTTTGACAACCCATTTATAAATTCTTGAAACGAAATACCTCAAGTGTGTATAATTTAGTGATCTAGGAATTGAATTAATAGTGGTAGAAATGAAATAAAGCAGTTCATTCTCTGAGAGGAAAATTATATTTTAAATAGTTAAAGAATGACAGAGAAACACTGAACAAAGTTGCAGCACATACCCCGGTTGACAGAGAAATGCCGAACGGAGAAGCACCGGATAGAGCAGCAACGAACTCCTCCAAAGTCGAGTAGTGGAGCGAAAATCACCTCCAGAGTCGACAAGTGAAGCATCGTACTCCTCCATCCCAACAGATTGCAGAAACAAAGAAAAAAGTTAACAAATTTGTGAAAAGAAACACTTGAAAACAAATGCCTTCAACAATACTCGAATTGCAATAACAACATCGGACCTACAAGAAATGTTCAACAACAAAAATGTTCAAGAGTATAAACGAAAGCACAGAGCCATAGCTCACAGCTCCTCCAACCCTACAGACCTGCAAAAACAACCAAAAAAAATTAACAATCAAAAACAACAAATTAACAAAAACTTGAAAACAATCAACCAAACTACAATAACAACAACTGAAACAACAGACCTGCAACAACAATAATTGACGTACAATAACAACATCTGAAACAATGCAACGTTCAATAGTTGCAACATTAAATAGAACAAATGAAAAAATAGTCAAAAATTTGATTTGGGCTCACGACAGACATATATATAGGAATTTTTGGTCGAACTATTTTTTCAGCCAAAAATGTTTTTCAGCTGAACAAATAGTTCGGCCGAAAAAACTAGCAGCGGAAGTTTCATCCCACCGACCAAAAATTCATTACACGGTATTCGAGGTTGTCGTTGTCTATAACGTTCAACTTTTCGGACGAAAATTATTTTCTATTATTCGACTAGGAAAAAGGTAGTTCGGCTGAAATAATTAGAAAAGTTCGGCTGAAATAATTAGAAAAGTTCGACTGAAAAGGCGCAAGCATGAATTTTGTGTGACCAATTCTAGGAAAAATGTAACCCAACTTCACAATTCTACCCCATTTATTATAGATAATTTCGTGGCTGGGGTTTCTTAAAATTTTGCCTTTGAGTAATTATGTGTATATTCTGTAGTGCCGACAATATTCTCTATAGAATATTGTTGAGGACTGGTAGATTCCACATTGGAAAGAGAATGTTATAAATTGCAACCATTTCGGCAGGCATATTACTATCATCAAAAATATCTTATTGTGGTAATTGTTGAATGCCATCATTGTGCATGCCCCCAATAATTTCTTCTCTTCCATCATTTGTAGAATATTGATGGTTCTTGCTTCTATGAAGGGTCTCTTTGTAAACACAATATTCCCAAACAAGATTGCTCTTAGGAAATTTTGATATAGTTAAAAAAGTTGGTGATGCGAAATATCAAGGTAAAGTAACATGTGTGGAAAGTTTCCTTCACATTATATTAGCCAAGATTCGATAGTTACGATTAATGACTTCATGATTATGAACATCTATTGAACCTATCACTCTTCTCTGATATGCAAATCTTTTTCGTTCATTTATTACTTCTGTAATTTGTTGATAACATTGCCTCCGATATTCGTTTTCTCTCTCCTGCGAAGCAGAAGAACAAATCTTTTTCAAATCGCGGTTTCTTGTTTCTTAAGTTGAGATATCTGCAAAAACTTCAAATAATATAAAAAATTATAATTTTAATTCTTAGAAAACTTGAATGCTCTATGTAGATCATTAAGTTTCACATATAATACACCTCATAAATTCCATATATATATAATATAAGTGAATCAGATCATTTAATTACTTTAGTAGTTTACAAAGGAATACAATTTCAATACATCATAATAGATAATCAAACATGAACTGCATTATTCCATTTCGAAATAGTAGAATAATGCAAGAAATATCAAATAGACATATCATAAATTGATATGACTATCTTTTTGAGTGTGCATTCCAAATTGGTATAAAAACTTTCCTTACTATATCTAGAAAAAGATGAAGAAATAACATGTTTCAGAATGCCTGAAAGAAATTTTTTTGAATCCTATAAGATTCAGGCATGATATTCACAAGAAGTGGTCATATGTCAACAATGGAATCTGTATGTGGAATAAGTTTGAAAGAATTTCCACTTTCAATGAGAGCATTACAATGTTCAAGCGATGGCACATGGAACCTTGATTTCTCTAAGATGGATATGTTACCAGCAACTGAGAATGTACAAAATCTAGCCAACAAATCATATATCTTGAATGGAACTTCCACATAGTTTAACATAAGTACTTTTCCTTGAATTGTATGAAGAGGAAGGTAGTCAGGGAATTTATTACTAATATATGTAGAAATAGAATACAACAACCTCCATCTCAAGGCCCAATTATCTTGAAGAAAATCTAGGCTACATTAATTGCAAGTTTGGTCAAATTCAAAATTATCAACCTCCTCAATTGACCAAGCAAAGGTAGACCCATTATTGATGACACAAACTAGCTAGTTCTTGTATAATGCCAATGACATGCATCATATGTTAGTGATAGGAACAAATGAAAAACCCCACAAATTCCTTCTAAGATCCAACCAATAGATAGTGTACCCATATGTAGGGTAATCATCATAATGTTGGTCTAAATATAATCAATAAACATCTTCATTGCAGAACATCACATCTTTAGGGGGCATTATGCCAACATAAGGAAGTTTTGTCCTCTTCCACACCATATCAATGCTACTGCATATCAAAAAATATGATTGCATGTTTTTGTATATCTGCCTTAGCATAACCCAATCATATTTTTGTGAACCAACCTTTTCTAAGAGTGGAAGGAATCCACACTCTCCAGAGAAAGAGATCCAATATTTTTAAAGGTATTTGTAGAAGGGTTCACTACAAAATAATTCTTTGCATGGGAAAAGGTTGTAGGCATAGAGAACACAACTATTGATCCAACTATACATTGAATTGTGTATCCAAAATGAATAAAAGGAAAAATCAAGAAATATATGAGCCCTTTATCATTAAGGTAAGATCCAACAATAGAATTATGACCAATGACCACTGCGAACTTGTAGAGAAATAAATCCAAATTCGTCAATAAAGCGAACAGGAAAATAAAGTTTTGTGAAACAACATTCCAATATTTACAAACTCTTCAAAATCTTGCTAACACCGATAATGTAATCTAATGAAATATCATCTCAACAATCTCAAATGGTAAAAATTTCGAAATGGCTTTATCCATGAGAAAATTGAAGAATTTCGTGGAATCAAAATAAAATGTTCTACATTAATGAAAAAAAGTTTCTAAACATTATCTATTATATTAAACCTACTAATCCTACTAATCGCCATACAAACATGTTAAATATGCTCCATAAATCATAAAATGTTTGATAAATACTAACATTAATTATATTAGGAAAAAAATCGAAGTTTCACGGACCAAAATATCATTCAACAATTAAATCACTAATAAATCTTATTTCAAAACTGGAAAATTGAAATTTGTTTTAAAAGACCGTGTTTTCAACAACGAAATGTTATATAATGATTGATCCTAGGGTGGCTTCCTTTGCACACACGAGTGGGTGCGGTTAACCACATAGTGGGGCTGGACAACTATGGGTCCCAACAATGTGAAGCCATCAACCTATTGGAAATGAGTGCTTACAAAACTATTCTTGTTTTGTTTGCAAGAACAATAGCAACTCTACACCTGATTCCTCTACGTTATTGCAGAATAAATATAGTAAAGGTGGAATCTATTAAGGAATTTAGACTTCTGTGATCCATAATATTGTTTAGATAATCTTCGGAAAAATCACATAACCAATCTTTTGTCGACGCATTTCGAACCAACCAGTGTGGTTCATCGTCACGACAAGTTGAAGAACCAATCCGGCTTAGCTTGATTAAATAGAGTGTGCAGAGACTCCAACGGCTATATTGCCAACGGCTAATTTAACCTAATGATCCTAGTGAAACCACTAATATTCTAGATATATTTAATTATTATTATTCTTAGAAAATAGCTAAATCAGGTAAATAATATATTAAAGGAATTCATTTGTTAATTTAAATAAATGTATATGTATATCTAAAAACAAATAATATTTAATTCATTTTTATTAGAAATTAGCTAAATCAGGTAACTTATATATTAAAAGAATTCATTTGTTAATTTAACTAAATGAATTCGTTTAATAATAAAAGTATATGTATATCTAAAAATGAATGATATATAATATTTATATAATCCATATTTATTATTTAATTATAATGGTCATTAAATTAATAACTTATATCTAATATAATAATTCCTATTTATTAAATAATCTATATTTATTATTATTCCAATATTATTTAAATACAAACAAATAGTATTAAATTACTATTATTCTTAGAATTTAGTTACATTAGGTAATTGTATATTTATTTAATAATAATTATTTAAATCTAATGGTCCATTGGTAAACTAGATCTTATCTATTTGTTTTTTAAAATATATCATTTTTATTTATTATTTAAATATAATGGCCCATTCGAAATTAAAACAATAAGTTATATACAATAATTTATGTTTATTAAAAAATCTATATTTACTTAAAATTTTTAATTCCAATATTATTAAAAAACAAACAAATAGTATCAATAATATTCTTAGAAATTAGTTTCATTAGGTAAATACCATAATTGAGGATTGTTAAAGTACATGTTTATTAATAATTGTATATCTATAAAAAATGACTAACTCAAACTAACTCAATACCAATGGTATATCATATATTTATCAATAATAGTTTCTTATTTGTCATTAAAATAAGGTCATTTGGTAAATTAGATCTCCTCTTATAATTAATTTAATAATTTATATTCATTAAATAATCGATATTTATTCAATAATATGTTATTCCAATAAAATTATTAAAATTAACTATGTCATTAGGTAAATATATTATTACCTATAAGGTTTAAAAAGGGTTTTTTACTAATTAAATATATGAGAAATTAGTTAAAGGGAATTACAATTCTAAAGGAATAGTAGAATTAAACATGGAAAATTTTAGGGGCTAATGTTCGCCCAGTGGGCTAATTTTCCATGATTTGTCCAAAAAAAAAGATTCGCCAATTTCCAATTTTATAAAAGACGATTCGCCCAAATTTTAGAATATAAAATTATTTTACCTTAAAAATCGCCAACATTATATAGAGACTATATATAAAATAATTATAAATTTGATTAATTTTACAAATATATCAATAAACATTTATAATTTTCATATTAGGGATTAGTGAGATTCGCCAATGTTTTAAACTTCAAGAAAATTTTCCATCCTTAAAATTTTCCTTGGAATTAAATATAAATGCATAAATAATTGAAATTATGGAAACAAAAATCTAATCTAATTATAATGTACCCAATAGAATCATAAATGGGATAAGGTTAATATAATAATTAGCTCGAAATTAATTAATAACCTATTAATCACTCATACACTCCGTAAAAATAGGACTAATCTGTAGTAATACTATAGGATCCAAAAACAAAACTTAAGGAGAGGGAAGACAGAAACCCTAAGACCAAACAACACGGGAATGAGGAGGCTAGGAAGACAAGGCTGGGACCTAGCAACTGCTAATCTTCCAGCCATCATCCCTATTAAGATTGTTCTGTCTTTTCTCAATCTCCAGGGTCTCTCTAAATTTGCGATGGTGAAACTGCGCAACTTTGGCAATGACTTGAGCCTCTTCTATACATACATGATGCATAGTCTTCCCCGCATGCTCAGACAGGGCTGAGGACTTGGTCCTACCATGTCTTAAGTCAGCCGAATGCTCGCTAATCCGTTGATTGATAGAGCGACCAGTCTCACCAATAAAAGGGGTCCCACAGGAACAGGGAATGACATAGACGCCCTTCATGTCCATAATTTCAATTATTTATGCATTTATATTTAATTCTACTATTCCTTTAGAATTGTAATTCCCTTTAACTAATTTCTCATATATTTAATTAGTAAAAAATCCCTTTTTAAACCTTATAGGTAATAATATATTTACCTAATGACATAGTTAATTTTAGTAATTTTATTGGAATAACAGATTATTGAATAAATATTGATTATTTAATGAATATAAATTATTAAATTAATTATAAAAGGAGATCTAATTTACCAAATGACCTTAGTTTTAATGACAAATAAGAAACTATTATTAATAAATATATGATATACCATTGGTATTGAGTTAGTTTGAGTTAGCCATTTTTTATAGATATACAATTATTAATAAACATGTACTTTAACAATCCTCAATTATGGTATTTACCTAATGTAACTAATTTCTAAGAATATTATTGATACTATTTGTTTGTTTTTTAATAATATTGGAATTAAAATTTTTAAGTAAATATAGATTTTTTAATAAACATAAATTATTTTATATAACTTATTGTTTTAATTTCGAATGGGCTATTATATTTAAATAATAAATAAAAATGATATATTTTAAAAAACAAATAGATAAGATCTAGTTTACCAATGGACAATTAGATTTAAATAATTATTATTAAATAAATATACAATTACCTAATGTAACTAAATTCTAAGAATAATAGTAATTTAATACTATTTGTTTGTATTTAAATAATATTGGAATAATAATAAATATAGATTATTTAATAAATATGAATTATTATATTAGATATAAGTTAGATATCATTTTTGGGATTCAACTGCGTTAAGTAAGTCATTCAAAGTATGACCATTTCCATGAGAGGTAGTCGTAAAGTGACTAATTTCTCATGATTTTTGAATAGTTCACTTAGCACTCATTGCATCGGGTGATGCTCACAGGGGTGGAGAAGTGGGATTGAAACTAGTGAAATGTGGAGAATGAATGAATCACATAGCATCAATCATCACTTCCGGGGCTTGCACCCGGTAACCAGGACTTCCCAGGAGGTCACCCATCCCAGAACTCCTCTGGCTCAAGCGCGCTTAACTGTGGAGTTTTTCCCCACAATCAAGCCCACTTAGCTTGCTACCCCATTTGCAAAACCTTAGCAAGTATTGTGCCTCATGAACCATTCAGGTAGAGATCCCTTGAGTTATTAAGTTATTAATTTAATGACCATTATAATTAAATAATAAATATGGATTATATAAATATTATATATTATTCATTTTTAGATATACATATATCTTTATTATTAAACGAATTCATTTAGTTAAATTAACAAATGAATTCTTTTAATATATAAGTTACATGATTTAACTAATTTCTAATAATAATGAATTATATATTATTTGTTTTTAGATATACATATACATTTATTTAAATTAACAAATGAATTCCTTTAATATATTATTTACCTGATTTAGCTATTTTCTAAGAATAATAATAATTAAATATATCTAGAATATTAGTGGTTTGACTAGGATTATCAGGTCAAATTAGCCATTGGCAATATAGCCGTTGGAGTCTCTACACACTCTATTTAATCAATCTAAGCCGGATTGGTTCTTCAACTTGTCGTGATGATGAACCACACTGGTTGGTTCGAAACGCGTCGACAAAAGATTGGTTATGTGATTTTGCCGAAGATTATCTAAACAAAGGCGGAATCCATTTGTGCTTATCATTTCTACGCATGTTCTTCCATTATTGATTAATTATTTTTGTTTGTTCTAATTATTTTTTGAGAAGGATTGATAAATAAATAAAATGCTTTAATTTCTTAACATTTTAATAATAAATAATAATATTAATGATAAATAATTCAAGGTGTTTAATTTTGATAGTTTAAAATTCTATGGGTTTTCATACAGGCTAATCACTTAGTGGTACTTACTAACCACTAAGTTATATTAACACAATGTAATATTAATATATTATTATGAACCTGAACCTAATGTTTAAACGTAAAAGCTATTAATATCATCAAACCTTTAACCTTAAATTAAAACCTAAAATGTTACATTGTAATTATTATATTATAGTTAATGTTATATTGTAATTATTGATATTACTCATAATTTTTATTAATATTATATAAATATAAATATTAATATTAGTAAAATTCAATATTAAAATATTATTCACAATAATTAATAATATTATGATTAATTATTACTATATTAATATAATTGTAATATTATTATAATTTTATTAAATCTAACACAATATTAATAAACAAAAACATAATATTGTTAAATCTAATTATTAAACTTAATAATAAAACCTAATATTTAAATGCAACATCAATTATTCTCATGAAACCTACAACCTACTATTAAAATCTAAAAAATTAGATTATAAATTAATATAAAATGATATTATAAAGTTAAACAAAATTGTTTTGTTATATTATTTTATATTAAACCTAAAAAATATTATATTCAAACCTATTATAATAATAGAAAAGAATATTATTATTATTATTATTATTATTATATATATATATATATATATATATATATATTATAACATAATATTATATTATATTATATGATAATGATGAAAAAAAATATTATATTATAAGGTTTTATTTTAAAAATTAAAACTTATTATTGTTATCAAATCTAATATTAAAACCTTAAAATATAGAAACCTGCAAATATATTATTATAAACTTTACCCTAAAGTCAAAACTAAAAATTCATAAACTTATCTTTACATAATTTACGTTCTTACATAATTTATGCTCTTACTTAGTCTAGCGGGTAGGTTGTTAATGTTTCTTATATCATAAACCCACTATTTCGATTTATTCTTCGCATTCTTGTTTTATTTCTGGCAATATAGTTTGTATTGTCGATTGTTTCAATGACACAATTAGTTTGTCTCACTAATTGACGATTGTTTCACTCAGCATAGCTACACCAACACATATATTTTCAGTGATAGAGCCATTAGGCGTATAAGAATAATCTTTTGCCTTACTTTGTGCCGCAACGAGCTGCAATCCACAAGTAGATAGGGCTCCATGCATTCATACCTAAAGGTTTCAATTTTTCTCGTGGGATTTACTATTATGTTGGGTTTAACAATCACATTTTCTTATTTTCTTACTTGACATCAAGATTTAAGTTTGTTTTCAACAAATTACTTGCTTGCACGATGTCTTATTATCTCACTTGACTCAAAGATTTAGGGTTGTGTTTCACATTTGAAATTTGGATATTTATATTTGTTTAAATTTGTTTGCATTAAAAATCAGATAATTAAATTTATTAATTTATTTTAATGTGATTATATATATGGTATAGTATTCGCATTCTATTTTGAAAACCTTTGGAGTTAAAATTTATAATACCTTTTTCATGTAACCATACAAAATCTCATGGTCAACCCATGGCATAGTAGTCTAAGCGGTTGATCCTTATATTTATTGTAAATTTTTTGAATACAAAACAACATATTTTCGATGTTAGAATAAGCATGAACAAGATCAAATTCAAACAAAGTTAATTATTTGACGTTATAATTTATAATTTACATCTATTAAATATTAATATTAATTCAAGTTTACTTTTATTATAAGAGAAAACTACATATATATTTAATTATATTAGGTCTATTTTAACTTTAGATTTACCAAGTCTTCATGTAGATCAAATCTCTTGAGATATAAAATTAAAATTTAAAAGAAATTAGTATTCCGAAAGTAAAATAAATCAAAAATAATATATCCTTGTATCAAATCAAAATTGTTATATTATATTATTTTATATTAAAATTAAAACCTATTATTATTATCAAACCTAATATTAAAACCTAAAAATTTATATTATAAATCTAATAATAAAAAAAATGAGAAACCTATATATTTATATTATAAACTTTAACTTTAAAAAGTCAAAACTAAAAATTCATAATTTATCTTGCATAATTTATGCTGTTAAGAAATTTATATTCTTACTCAAAGGAAAAAGATATATAAAGAATTTTATTTTAAATTTATTTTGGCGAAGTAATTAACCCAATAAAATAATTAAATCCTATATATCCCAAAAAGATAAAGTTTAATATTTTAATAAATCGACCAATAAATCTTAATGAATTTGTCATGATTATAAATCTATAAACCTACTATTATTATCAAACATTAGTTTAATATTTTACGAAATCGACCAATAAATCTTAATGAATTTGTCAGGATTATAAATCTATAAACCTACTATTATTATCAAACATAAATACTTAATAAACATTTGAAATTTATAAACCTATTATTATTTTCAAACAAAAATTGTTATTAAACATTTGAAATTTAGATTTTTATTTGTTTTTAAACTATTTTCATTAGAAATGAGATAATTTGATTTAAACATATAATTTAAATTTACCAAAATAAATTATTACCATATAATATTCTTATTCTATTTTGGAAACCTTTAGAGCTGAAAGTTATCAAAAAAATAATTCCTCTCGTTCATTATTATATAGATCTAAGTAAATATGTTTGTTTTGACCAGTTTAGAGTTGAAATTTATAAGACATTTTTTATGTGGTTCATTATTATATAGATTTAATTAAATAAATTAAAAATTATGTTATTGTTATATAGTTTAATAGTTTATTGAATTGACTAATAAATTTTAATGAATTTATTATTATTATAAACTTATAAGCTATTTTTTTATGTAATACTATAACTATAATAGTTGAGAAGAACAAAAATGCATACATTATAATTTTTTTTGTTGATCGGAACGAGTGAAAGCTAGACTATTTGCGAAATTGTTCATCATTTGAAGTTATGTATTGTTTGAAGTTTCAAGGCCTATCATACCTAAATCTAGACATAGCTACACAATTACGAGCAAAACACTCCATGGGGGAGTTTCCTAGGTTGTGTCTATAAATTTTATGGCCATGGCAAGCATTAGTGAGACCCTATATAAGCTCTTAAAAAATGTAATTGAGCGCACTCAGTGCAGAACTTACAAAAAGGAGGCAAAAATTTTAAATCGTGAGACTTAACTAAGAGAGACTAGTCATCTCCAACGCCAATGGGTTTGGCCTGTGACCGACTCCCTTGAGTGTCTTCCTACGTTAGTTGCGTGGGGTTGTAGTAAGGGTTGTCAACACCCACGTTCTTCTTTATAGTGTTTCCTTTAAACTGATCATATTGAGGCAAGCCTTTGGTTATGAATTTCTTGTGTTGCACTTTATCCACAAATACCGTGAACTTTTTGTCTAGTCAGACTATTTTCTCCTCTAGCCCTTCCCTAGCCTAATTATTTTCGTACATGACCAAACCTAGTAGAGTTTTCATGCTCCAGGTGAGCTTGATGGTGCGACTGTAGAGATTTTTGCAGGCTTTGGTTAGGCCTAGATTACGAACTCATTTGAATTCCTCATCCACATCTTCTGTGCTGGTGCTTTGCCTAGTTTCCACTGATGTCTTCTTTTGTCTCAAGTGTGATAGAGTTGTGGAAGTTAAGCGTTGCCTCACAGGCCATAGTCTCAGCTCTTGTTCTATGGAATATGCTTTCCGACCTGCATCATTCGATACTATGAACTTTGGGCTGGCAGCTCAATGAGGAAGGCCTGGTCGAAGGAGTTGTCCTAACCATCACAAGGGCACCAAGAGAATAGGAAAAAAAGTGATTGGAAAGAGTGAGGGGAACAAATACATGAGCGATGGGTGCAGGGAAGCTAATAATAAACCAGAAAGTGGGGGAGAGGGCAGAGATGAGAAACATGGAGATATAAGACGAGCCCAAATGGGGAAAAACCCAAGCTTCATTGCGTTTAAAAGGCCAAGAATAATTATCGAAACTTCAATTTCGTTCTTCATCATTTGAATGGGAAGATATACCATATAATTCTATTGATTCAATTTGAAAAAAAATGGTTCAGGATGGCGCTAGAGATAATCCTACATTTCGTATATGTTCGAGAGCTCATCAAGAACTTCAGGAGGGAAGGTGCATGCGAGGGAGATGAGAGAACCTTATCTGTAATTTATGTCCTTTTTCAACATGACTTGGCATGTTGGTTAGATATATGGATCGTCTAATCTTCGAAATCATTCCTTTTCCTATCCTTTAAACTAAGATCCTCATATCCCTGATGCAGCATGCCTACAGGTAATACTTTCCATGCATGGGAGTGAAGAATCTCGCTTCCATTTGTCCCTTCATTCATGAATTTTTCAGACAAGGAATTTCACTTACACTTGAAAACTTAGAAGTGGACCCCATCTAGACCAGTGATCTAGTCTCGTATGCACTGAAGAGCCTTGGATAGATGTTAGTTGGTAGTCACTTTGCTCACTGAGGTATCATTATAATTTCCTAGCAAGAAGCGTTGTTGTTGCAGAATCTTCTTCGACAATTAGAAAAACAAAATGGTAGGATTTTGCGAGGTCGAGTCCTTGCTCCAAAGCCTCTAATCATGTTGCATAGTTCTTTATAATTCCTATTTTTCCATAGTATGGCCATAGTATTTCTCCATTTTATTTCCGGAAAACCCTTCCGAAGCCAGCGTGTCCTGGATTGCCACAAGAATCCATATCAAAATTCAATTTGTAGACATTGATGTTGGGAGGAGAGCATACCTCTGGGATATTAGGATTAACAAAGGGACTTCTTGTGATAGGAAGTGGAATGTGTTCAAGATCAATGAGATGGAAGATGTAGATGTCCAATTCTTGGGGGGTGACCTTGCTGCAACAGAAGCTTGGAAATAGACACCATGTTGTGGATAATCTTCTTCACCCTAGTAAGGAGAATGTCCCTTATGGCCTACAAGTTTTTGAAGATTCATGTATTTCTTCCTTTCCATAAGACCCAGGAAAGGGATCCCATAAAAATTTCCCAAGCTTTCTTGACGATGTGATGAGTGGAGATTTGGGGTCTCATGTTTCAAGTGTGCTTTGTTTTGATGCTCTATTTCGATCTGAGGTTCTAGAGACCTCTACCCCCTAGTCCAAAATTGAGGAAGAAATTTTTCAATAGTTTAAAAGATTGTTTAATGTTTCCTCCTAGACACCACATAAACTGCATTTGGATGGACACCAGAAACTACACTTTAAGAGGTTCCACCAGGTAAGAATTTTTCCATGGAGAACTAGCCATATAAAGAGGGTGATTTTTTCCACTTGATTTTTTAATGATAGAGAAGTCAAATGAGGATGTTTTTCAATTTTATTGCGATCGATTAGATAAGAAAAATCTTCCTTGAGAATGAAGACACCAAATGAGTTTCGTCCTCATCTTAATTTAGCTTCGTCCTGATCTGAGGGGATTTGATAATCTTGGAGGAGCTTCCAAAAATCCTTCCAATCAAAGTTTTATGGGAAATGTTTCCATTCCTCCTTTTTGATCTAGGATCTCCATTTAATTTCTTGAGGGGCATTTTTCTAGTAATTGGATACCAAAGTTTTTCCCTTGCTCTACATTTGATCTTGCATGGGAGCATAGGATCCTTCATTCAGTTTTTTGAGTTGTTGCTAGGTATCCTCCGAGAAGAGAGAGCTTTGACCATTCATAACGTCCCAGAAACTATGTTGTTGAATAACCCATTTCTTTAAGCCTTATTCCAGACAGTTCATCCCTTGACCATGCTTGCAAGGTGAACGAGATCCTTATACTAATAATTGGGAGAATATTTCTCTTTCCATCGTTTCTCCTAGGGTGTTTTTTGGAGAATTTAGCCATATCCACCAAGTCTTGGCTCCAAGGTCATTTCCCATGATTTCAGGGTCTTGTAAACCCAAACCACCTACAAATTTGGTCTTGTAGAGTTTATCCTAGCTGGCCAGAGCACATTTCCTTTTTTCCTATAAGACTCTACTTAGGAAGTTTCTTTATATATTTCATATGCTATATAGGATCGAATTAGGAGCAACCAAGGTTGAGAACAAGTAGAGGGGCATTACCCAAAGGAAAAAATTGACTAGGCCCAGCCGTCAAGCTAGATTGAGGGAGAGAAAGGTCCAATTACTATGTTTATTTTGGAGCTTTGATATAAGGTTATCCCACGTGGATTTCCTAAGTATTTTGTCCATGAGGGGAACAAACAGATACTTGGATGGGAGAGGATGATTTCTGAACCCTAGGATTTCGGTTATATTTATTTGGATAGGAGGAGGGGTGTTGAAAATGAAGCTCTTTTATTTTAACATATTGACTTAGGTTTTAGAAGCATTAGAAAAAATAGAGAGAAAATTCTTAAGAGTCCTAGCTTCAGTGACTTTGAGGTACCCATAAGAAGGGTGTCATCCACAAATTGCTAATGGGTGGAGGTCGTCAAGGTGTCATGGGGTTTAACCCTTGTCAACTATTTACTATCCTTGGAAGCTAAATTTTTCCTTGCCAAACCCTCTGCCATAAGAATGAATATGAAGGGGGATAAGGGATCTCCTTTTCTGATCCCTCAAGAGGGAGAGAAGGGTTGAGTATGGGCTTCATTGATAAGGATGGAGAAGAAGGCTCCAACTAAGAATGACATTATCCACTCAATACAGTCTTGTTGGAATTTGAAGGCCTTAAGTACCTATCTCATGTATTTCCAGTTCATATTGTAAAACAATTTTGACATGTTAAGTTCCATCATCATCCCTGGTTATTTGGATATTTTGAGAGATTGAATGGTTTCATGAGATAGAATTACACTGTCTAGAATTTTCTTTCGCCCTACATAACCATATTGGCTTGGAGAAACAAGGAGATTTAGCGAAGGTTTGAGTTTGTTAGGTATGACTTTTGAAATTAATTTATAAATGAAATTGTAGAGTGTTATAGGGTGATACCTTTCATGGAATTTTTCTCCTTCTTCCTTAGGGATTAGAGCTAGAAATGTGGCATTGAGAGATGTCAACATTTCCTTCGATATTCTTGAGTCCTCCATAATGGCATGGACTTCTCATTTTAATATAGCCCAATAAGATTTGAAGAAATATGTGGTAAATTCATTAGGTCCTAGGGCTTTACTAGAGGGAGTTGACATGATGGATTTTGCCACTTCTTGTTTAACTTTTTCTTTAGCATCATGGTAATATGTTTCTCACTCATGATTGTGGGTATGTTCTAGACAATTTTATGAATTTTTAGGCTCTTATCCAGGTTCGGATCCTTTAGAATATTCCCAAAGAAGGTCATGAGCTCTAGCAAAATTCCATCATGGCAGTTGAACAAGCTGCCCTCAGCTTGCTTTACGGAGAGGACCTTGTTAGCCTTCATGTGATGAATAATAGATTTTTGGAAGAATATTATGTTTCATTCCCCACAATTTAACCATTAAACCATATATTTTTCTACCATAGTTTATCTTCATGTTTGGCTATTGTCTCCCATTTATATTGTTGATGTTTTTCCTTTTGCTTTGGCTAGTCTATGCTCCCATTAAGGATGATTTTTTATTGGAGCTCCTCTATCTATTTTTCAAGGTCCTTTTTGTCCTCGAGGATTTCTTCAAATACCTCTTTGTTCGATTTCTTGATTCATGTTTTGATGTGCTTGAGTTTCTCTTAGAAAAATAAAATTTGGGGGCCTCTTAGCGGTAAGTCTCCATTCCGCTATTCCTTGATTTTCTATGGAAATTGCAGATGATGCAACCGAAAGACTGCGAACTTGAAGTGTTTGTTCTTGGAAATACCTAGAATTTGAATTTCTAGAACAATTGGGCAATGATATGATCTAGCATATTCGAGGATTCTTCCTTCGATTTCATGATTGTTTAGGAGTATAGATTCTGATATGATAAATTGGTCTAGGAAGGAGGCTACTTTCCTATCCCCTCCTATCTTATTATTGCAAGTGTAGATGTCATTTTTACTTTCCACATCCACCATCTCCAAATAGTCTATTACTTCTCTGAAAGCTTCCACATCTTTTTCCAAACTTCTTGGGCCCCATTTTCTCTTTGATTGATTGGTGATCATGTTGAGGTCCCCTCCAATGAATATGTGGGTGCTTGGTAGGGCTTCATGGACCTTCTTTAAGGAGTCCAACATATTGATTCTTTCTTTGGCTCAATGTGGACCATAGACATTAATAACACATAAGGTTTCTAAAGTTCATATTAGTTGAAATATTGTTGTTAAGACATTGTGTACAGTGATAAAGGTTTTGAGGTCCATCAATTTTTCATTCCATCGGACCATATTCTCTCTAGTTATTCCTCATGCAGCATTTTCAATATTTTCATAGCCCTTCTAACATTGTTTAGGAAGGGAAGATATTACTTGTAACACTATTTTTGTTTCTTGTATATACATAATTTCTGGTTTGCTTTACATGATCTTCTACTTGAGGATACTTCATTTTTCGGATCAGTTTAGACCTAGTACATTCCATGAAATCAACTTCATTAGGAGCCTTTTAGAGTTAGGATTAATGCTCTTACCTCACCTTCATTAACAATTCTTGCTCCAAGCTCTAATAATATTTGATTGGTAGGTTACTTGCGTGACTTTCTTCCTGCTCCTTTGGGATTATATTGATCTATGAGGATGTTATATTTGATGCTTATCTCAGTGTGATCCCCATATTGCCTCTTTGCCATGAATTTCTTGAGCTTGTATTGGTAGAGATACGCCTCCTCTATCTTCTGCAGGTACTCCTACAGAATGCCTACAATTCCTCTCTCCTCCTAAACTTCAACAATTTTATTGAGGTCCATATCACCAAGGAATTCTTCTATTTCCTCTTCCCCTACTAAATCACTATTGTTTTCATGCTACATTTCCATGTCCTCTGTTTCTTTCCTAGTTGTGCTTGGGTTTATTGCAGGGAAAATTTCTTTATTTAGATTTTCTTCAAGAGGTGGTATTTGCTTGCTGTGTTGTTGTGTGCTTCATTTTATTCATTGACTTAATCCTCTTGATCTTCCCTTAGTGTATCAAAATTAATTTTTTTTACTCAAATCGATTTTGGTTACTTACTCGAGGCTTTTTTATTATTATTTCTCCTAGAAGCTACATTATTGAAGCCTTTCTCATCATCCTTTTATTGTATCGAAGGATTGGATGCCCGAGAAGAGTTCTAGTGATGATCATGAAAAAGATCCCATGCTCACAACATTTGCGACATCTGAACGGAATGTGTTCATAGTCTATGTTTTGGGGCTACATTTCATCCTGGATGATATGAAATTATATTTGAAGGTCTCATGTAAAGGTTTGCAAGTTATTTTATGTCTTATGGGAAATGGATCAATATTGAAAAAATAAATAAACTAAGTTAATTTTCATAGAATTTAACAGTGAAAAATGGACAACATGCAACATCAGCAAACAACAATTTTCTAATGGATTTCACCCCTCATAGGCTACATGTCTAGCTACATCTTCCAAAGTTTTTCCATTAAATTATTTTCTCAAATGAAAATTTACATCAACATACAATGCTCAAATGCCAAAAATAACTCTCCCATTATGTTCAGAACACTCAAAACCCCTTCTATAGGCTCTTTTTAGGCTCAAAAAGGCTAAAAAATGGCCAAGTTAGGCCTCCTTCTTCATTTCCCTACTCATTGTTCTGCAAATTCATACCTTTGTCAAAATTGGCAATGAAATTCCCATTTGGTGGGTATATAAGGTGGAAATTTTGCAACGGTTCAACCACGAAACCCATCATGTGAGGTTCATTTTTTTAGACAGTTAATTTGACTCCCAAACCCTTATTCTCTACCCTCTGGTTGGTCATGTGGCAAATAATGTGACTAAGGGGAGTGAGCCAGAGGCCACATGCCCGCTGGCCCCGCCCCTGGTAATTTGGAATTGAATGTTTCTATGGAGTGGGGCACGGGCAGGGCGCCACACAACCGCCCCCTCCTCATCTCCCACCAATGGTTATGTGGATTCAATGAACCAATGGTTTGGCACAGACACGGTGCCACATGCCTGCCCCTCCTACCTTACGCTAGTGGTTCCAGTATTACCATAGATCTCGAGGCTAAGGCCATGCATCCCGCCCATCTCTATTTTGATGCCCGTTCATGTTGCATATCATATGACTTGGGCTAGGGTGGTTGGGCACACTTTCTGGCCTGACCCTGCCCCCAACGATGCCACCACATAATTTTAAATGAATGCAACCCACTATGTATAACAAGAAACAATTTTTGGTGTAGTGGTAAGGAATATGACTTGTGGTGATGAGGTCATGTTGTCAAACCCATGGAATTCAGATGGTTGAATAAACACATTTTTGCACAAATTTTGAGGGTCACATGGTGCCTTCTGATTGACCCAAAACGAAATCCTGTTAACCAACGAAATTGCGCCAATTGCCAACATACGACCTCGCCACGTGTCCTATCATGATTGGATCCATACTACATAGTCACCCTACTGCTATCAACACCACGTCAACATACATACTTCCACATAGTATCCATACATTTGTGAGTCAACCCTGCAAGTTGACTTTTTTACTGTTTGCCAAAAACTTCAGAATGTGATAACTTCCTCATACGATGTCAAATTGAGGAAATTCAAGTGTCGTTAGAATCAAAACGATGAGATATATTTTTTGGAAATTCTTTTGAGAGAATGAGAATTTGAGCACTTCCATTTTTTAGCATATTTTTGATCCCCTAGATCATTCCTCCCCACTGGAGGATTTTGGACAGCCAAAATATTGTTTTTACTAAACATAAGTGAGGGTACAACTCCCTCACTTTAGATATCTCAATCCACCTTTCTTTACTTCGATTGGTACCTTTGAGCCACACTCAAAGATACTCGACATTGCCTATGCATGAAGTTCATATCCTCGTGTCAAGAATTGATTCTTCATGCAACTCTTTTAGCTATTTAGGAGAAAAATCTTCTATAGATTGCATTTGAACATTCTCTTCTTGATCCTCAATCATTGTAGGCTCGTACAATCTCAATTTTTCCATATTCAAAACAAAATAAATTTGCATGTAAGGTTGCAAATCTAATCAGAAAACATTGTTACCAATCTTCTCCAAGATTTTGAAAGGGCCATATATGATTGGCTTGATATTTTTACCTTCACCTTGTAGTCTTTCCTTGTTGATATACAACCAAATTTGATCTCCCAATTGGAAATCATGATCAACCCTATTCTTGTGATGTCTTACTTTGTACTTGTCGTTTCTTTTCTCTGGTTTTTAATTTACTCTTCGATGTGCTAGCTTAATTTTTTCATTGAAGCGCTTGGCTTTGTACACATCACTATGTCCATCTACTGCAATATCTTTAGCAAAGATGAAATGCAAAGGAGACTTTGGAAAATAACCCAAACAAGATCCAAATGTAGATGCTTGTGTAGATGAATAATTGGCATGATTGTAGGCACGCTGGATGTAATACCAATTCTCATCTCAAAGATTAAGATGCTTACCATAATGTCCTAGATGGATATGCACTATTGTTCTCTTCATTGTTTTTTTAGCCTTCGTTTTGTGGATGAAATGTGGTGCTCTTCTTCAACTTTGTGCCCATGAGTTCCAATTAATTTGACCAAAACTTCCTAACAAATCAAGAATACTAATAAAAAATAATAGAAGTGGGTAACACAAAGTGAACCCATATATGTTGGAAGAACATCTTTGCTATCTTTTTAGCTATAACTTGTTTCTTACGTGGCATCAACACACACATTTTGTTGAAATGATCCACAAAAACATATAGATAATCATTACATTTCCTAGACATTTGTAGTCCCCCTACAAAATCCATAGAAATAATTTCGAAAGGATGAGAACGAATAGGAAGTAGAGTGTACAAACTTAATTTCATATTGCTTCACTTTCTATTTGCACACATGGAACATCCTTTCACATATCTTAAAACAATTTCATTCATGCGAGGCCAATAACAATACCTTTGAATCTATGAAATCATTTTTCCTACACCAAAGTCACTAGCAATAAGAGAAGTGTGGGCTTTGCTTATGTCATTGATTCTTTCACCTTGTGGAACACATAACTGGCCAAGATGATACAACAACTTGTTATGAACATGATAATCCAACTCTTAAACATGATTTCCATGACTCAAAGTTACATAAACATCTTTAAAATCTTCATATTTAGCATACTGTTCAATATAACTTTCATGCATGATTGAGTGTTAAAATTGGCTACTAGGGCCGAATTCCACCTTGCGATAGCTCATTTGATGGACATGATGATTACATTAAATTCCTCCTTTCGAGAGGAAAAAAATTGATATAAATAACATCTCATTTAGATAGGAAGAAGTGTGATTTTGATTTTACGCCCACACATGTGCAAATTATTCAGGTCGGTCACATCATCATGTAAGCTTATGAAGCCTAATGGACATGACTCTTCACCCTCAACAACTTGTATAAATACAAGTGGCCTTTCACCTCATTTGGCATCATCATCACTTACACACTCTCTCTCCCCAATTCATTTGTTCGTACAAAATTGGACATTATCTCTCTCTCACACATGTGGCGCAAGAAGGACGAATTTTTGGGCTAAGTTACAAGGCAAAAAAATTCTGGAAGCAGGACAAGTTTGACCAGCGTTAACGAGGGGTTCTTTAACCACCTTTGACTGAGCTTTTTAGAGGATTTGTTTTTTCCTTTTAGGCTACATTTTTTGGCACAAAATCAAGATAGTTTGGGTAGTTTGACAAATGCTAAATTTAGGGCTGACTACAATTTTGATTGCAAAAAATTACAACAATTTTCTCTCTCCTTTGACCAAATTTGACTGGATTGTTTTGGGTTGATTTTGAACAACAAGAAGGGTCAAGGTTTATGACCAAGCTCAAGGAGGCAAGTTTGATAGCTACGTTGACTATCTTTCACTTTCTAGTTAGAGATGATTTGACTGCGGTTCACTGTAGATTTTGACAGGGTTTCTTTGACTTTGAATTTGGAAAGTCAATTCGACTTTTGTACTCTCTCTCTCTCTCTGCTAAACATTTTGATATAATAATAATAATAATTGATCAATTGGTTTTCCCCAATTTGGGGTTTTCCCTGACATCTACCAAATCTGGTGTCCTCTTGTCTTGGCTTGTCTTATGCATTTTGTTTCATGTTCTATCTACTTTTACTGTCAATGTGATTAATTGTTAAAATTATTTCTATTGGAAATTTTCATTCGGTTTCTAAAGGAACATTTAAGTAATTTTGCTAAGCATAGAACATATCATTTTTAAATAAACTCAACATGGTATTAGAGAATAGGTAAAGACTAAACCAAGCAAGAGAGATGAATGAAATCACTAAGAAAAATTTGTTGGTCAAGACTATTGATCTAGCTTCAATGGATTCCACATCTCACCTCAAATCAAAGGACAAGCTCAAGGCCAAATCTAACTATCATGCATGGAAGATGACTTTGGACTTGAGTTTGGAAGAGCATGATGCTATGGATTATATGAAGGGAAGAGTGGTGGAGCCTCCTTCAAATGCACCTGCTGCTGCAAAGACAAAATACAAGAAAGGTGAGGTCAAAGCTAAAAGAATTATTATAGACTCCCTTCAAAAGCATTTGGTTGCTTATATTTCTGATTTAGGAACATCTAAGGAGATGTATGATAATCTGGTTGGGATGTTCAAAGTGAACAATGCAAATCAAATCCTCTTTCTCAAGAACAAGTTGAAGGACATCAAGATGGATAAAGGGGAGTTTATCCAATCCTACTTCATGAGGATTACAGAAATCAAGAATGACCTTCTATCTATTGGAGAATTTGTTTCTCACAACGAGCTCAATCTCATCTCTCTCAGAGGTCTGACAAGAGCATGGGATGTATTTAACACCACCATTCTCAACAATGAAAGGATTCCTAATTTCAATGAATTATTGACTAGATGCACTCAAGAAGAGATGAGGATGATGGAGAGAGGAAATCTTTTAAATGGAAATGAACGGATTTCTTCCTCTGCTCATGCTAAGAGGATGAACAATGTTGGTCCAAAGAGACAAGGTCAAGGATTCAAGAAAGGAAGAAAAGGAAGGTGTTACAATTGAAACAGGTTTAGCCATTATGCTAGAGAGTTTCCTCACAAAAATGATACTCCAAGGGATTATGAAAACAACAACAAGAACAATTTCAAATGCAATGGAAATCAAAATAAAATAGGTTCAAAAATAAAGGAAAGAGGAATGCTCCTGCTACTTGGGATCAAAATGATCGACCTCCAAAACGGACAAGAAATTCCAGGTATGAGGAAAGTAATGTTGTAGGAAAACAAAAGGAATTTTATGTCATTTTTTCTTTATCTACTGCATCTCCTCTGGATACTTTGGATCATTAGTTAATTGATAGTGGAGCCTCAAGGCACTTCACTAGGTACAAGGAGGCCCTCTCAAATTTGGTTGGAAAGAAAACTAACTTGGAAATCATACTTGGAGATGATCACACCTATCTTGTGAAAGGAATAGGTATTGTCACTCTTCACTTGAATCAAGGTCAAACCATTCATCTACAAGAAGTGTTGTATATGTTTGATTTGAAGAATAACATGGCGTATATTTATGCAATGGAAGATAAGGGCTTCAAGGTAGCATTCATTGATGGAAAGGTACATATTTGGAAAAGAAACCCCTAAATATGATTTTACACATGGATTTAGGGTTGAAGGTCTCTATAAAGTTGGAGGAAGTCCTTTGGGAGCCTTGACTTGAAACACTTCTCTTCAATGTCAATTATGGCTTCAAATATTTTCTCACATTCATTACAAATCCTTACCTGGCACAAGGAATATGGTCATAGGTATGGTTGATTTTAACACGAACCATGAATAATTTTGTCAGGGTCGTGCAGTTGGGAAAATTACAAGGGGACCATTCCCTTCAAGTGAAAGTCAAACTATTGACATTTTTCAATTGGTCCATTCTGATCTATCTGGTATGTTTCCCATAGCATCATTAGGAGGATACTTATACTATGAAAATTTTGTTTATGACTTATCTTGCAAAACATGGATCTATTTCTTGAAGAAGAAGGATGAAGTGCTCAAATGGTTCCATTCTTTCAAAGCCTTTGTGGAAAATCAAACAGGGAATAATATCAAGATATTTAAGACCAACAATGGAACATAAATGAATCAAATGAATTCAATGACATTTGTAGAGAGGTTGGCATTAAGAGGGAGACAAATATTCCATAAACTCTTGAGAAAACTAGTGTTGTTCAAAGGAATAAACAAAAAATAATGGAATCACCCATTCCATGCTCCATGATCAATTTCTACCTAAGTTCTTATGCAAAGAATCTACCAACACTGTCGTCTATGCTCAAAATAGGATCCTGCACCAAGCATTGGATTTCAGGACACCCGAAGGAGTTTTCATTGGTAAGGAACTTAATATTTCTCATTTTAGAATATTTGGTTGTCTTTTGTATTTTCATGTGCCTAAAGAGAAAAGAAACAAGTTGGAAGCATCTAGGAGGAAATGTATATTTGTGGGCTATAGTGAAAATTCAAAGACATATAAAATCTATGTGCCTGGACAAAGATATGTGGAAGTTAGCCATGATGTCACCTTTGATGAAGATACTTCCCTTAGGAAGGCCCAAGATCTTCCCACTCCAAGGAAGGATAATAATGATGATGCTGCGGAAAAACAGGATGAACCTATGCCTGATCTTGAAGACCCAATCGTTCCCATTGATCCACCACCTTGTGATCCCTCTACCTCAAGGAAAATACGTTTATGGCTCAAAGATACTCTCAAAGCTACTGAGAGACATATTTCTCCAAGAGAAACCTTCTGTGAAAGCAAGAAGCAAAGCAAATATCAAGGGTACTTAGTTACTATGAGTACAATTGTTCAATCTAAGCCATGAACATTCCAAGAAGCCATAAAAAACCAAGTCTAGAAGGATGCGATGAATGAGGAATATGAATCTATAATGAAAAATGATGTATGGGATGTGGTGCCTAGACCAAAGGATAAGTCAGTGGTCACCTAAAAATGACTATACAAAATTAAACATGGAGCTGATGGGAGTGTTGAAAAATATAAGGTCAGGTTCGTTGCTCGAGGTTTCTCCCAAAAGGAAGGAGTGGACTATCATGAGGTATTTGCACCAGTTTCTCCATATACCACTATCTGATCTATAATTTCTCTCACTGCCTCTCAAGGATGGAGTCAACAACAAATGTATGTTAAGACATTTCTTACATGGCTTACTGAAGGAGGAAGTCTACGTATAACAACTCGAGGGTCTCGAAGTACAAGATCGAAGGACACATGTATGCAGGTGGAAGAAAGCCCTCTATGTGTTGAAGCAAGACCCTAGGGCTTGGTATGAAATGATTGATAGCTATCTTATGAAGCTGGGATTTACAAGGAGTGATGATGATCCTAACTTATAGTTCAAGGTTGAAAAGAACATGCCTCTCATTTTGGTCCTTTATGTGGATGATTTGTTTCTTACAGGTTAAACACTCTCATTTATCAATGCAATAGGGATTTGAATTCTGAGTTCAAGATGAAGGACCTAGGTTTTATGCACTACTTCCTACACCTCGAGCTTTGGAAAAAACTAGGTGATATTTTCCTTTCTCAAGGACAATACATTGTGAATTTGATTGAGATATGTGGGATGGTGGATTACAAGTTTGTGTCTACCTTGATGGAACTCAACTTCAAGAAGCTATGTGGAAGTGTTACTGGGCCTCCATTGGAAAATCCTTCTGGATATAGAAAACTTGTGGGGCCCTTGATGTTCTTGGTAAACTCACATTCTAACAGATGCTTCTTTGTGAATATGTTGATTCAATTTATAATCGAGCCTCATCACATACATTGGATTATTGCTAAGAATATCTTTAGATATCTCCATGGTACTATTAACTATGGACTGAGATACATTTTCGGGAATTTGATGCTACATGGATATATTGATGTTGACTAGGCTCGCAGTGTGGTGGTGTAGTGTAGGAAAATCCTCTCTGCGGATAGAGACAATCCCTCTAGCCCAAGAGAGTGGGTCTAACCACAAACACGATAATCTAATGTAAATTTCCTTAGATTAGAATCGAATAAGAGGGCTTACCTCTTATAACACTAATCCACTTGATGGTGATCTTGCTTCCTTGCTCCAGCTTCCTTTCATTCCTTCATTCAAGTACCTGAAACAAACATGCAAGAAACAACAACAAACATGATAACATAAAATCAAATTCAATCTACTTAAAAGGTCAAGGAGTTCTAAGCTACCAAATGTAATATTACACCCGATATAGGAAATAAACCATTAGTTGTATTAAAATAAACTTCAAAGAGAAATACAACTGAAGCGTTGACGTTGGAGATCTCCTTTGCGGTATCTAAGTCCTGCTACACGCCTTTTCAACACTCATTTCCCCCTCTAGCTTGACGTGAAATGGCTTCCAAGCTCTAGCTCTCTCTCCTCATGCTTTAGCTACCAAAGACTATTCTTTTGTCATATAAGACTAATCTTCTTCTACCAAAAGTTAAAGATTTCATAATTTTGCAGTTGGTTTGTATATTGTCCATTAACAAAAAAGGGGAAGTGGTTTATATAGGGAGAGGAGGATAAGAATGAGACCCACTCAAGGGGGAAGGAGGTCTTATCTCCTTGGGAAGGTCCACTTTTAAGGGGGAAAGAACCTTATATGGAGTTCTTGGCCCTTATCCAACCAAACGAACATCCAGCACATCGCCACTAGAAGTTTCTAGAAGTGAAATTTCTTTTCCTTTTATAAAAAAATTCCATAAGTAGACCGACGTAGGTATTGGACTAATAGTAGTGCTGATCGACATGGGTCACAATGTAAACTTCTACCATCAACGTGGGTGAGACACTGGGAAATAACGCTCATCTTAAAAATTGGGTTTTAAAAAGGACTCTCTGGAAATGTTCTAAAGGGAGTGGGGACTACCTTCTTCAAACTTCAAGGGATGCAAGAGCATAAGTTTCATGGTGAAAGTATAACATAGTAGTCACTACTAGGGTTCTCTGGGATCAGGAATGGGGAGTGACAGGAGAGTGACAAATTACTGTGTAACAAATGTCGCCTAAAGCATGAAGTCAAAGTTGAGAACGATGGTTGAAATGCTTTAAGACAGAGCGAGGACTTGGAATACCAGCATTAGAAAACCTGCAGCACAAATATACATGTACATATCTAAAATCCAATATTCATGCCTGATAAACATGAGAGGCATATAAAAATACATGAATCCATGCTATAGGCGCAACTATCCATCAAGAAAAGGATCATGTGCATGGATTGTCGGCATGGACGCATCCATCTGACTGAAGGGATCATATGAAATAGATCCATGAAATGGGCATAACCATCTGCATAGAGAGGATCAAAATGAAAAGACCCACGATATGGTCATAGCCATTCGATTGAGCAGGATCAAAATGATACCCACGACATGGTCACATCCATCCATCTAAAGAATCATGTATATAATCATGAATGATTCATCACTCCTCGCAACCTGGAGTTTTGTGATTTAAGCCTAGGGTCTTGCGCTCCAACATGACCTGATCAAAGTACAAATTCTAACATATGAATAAATGTGGTGAAGTCGAACATGCTAGAAAATCACTTGATTATCGGCTAATGATGTGAACTCTTAACAAGCGCAAGAGAAACCACCCTTGGCATATTCCTTTCCCTTTTCATATTTATCTTTATGAGGACATTTGGCAGCATAATGGCCAACTCTACCACAAGAAAAGAATTTGAATGGTAGCTTACCTTTGAATCTTCTAAAACCCCATTGAATCTTCTTGATAAAGTTTATCTCATCTTCTACTTCTGAGACATATCCTGATTCATTGTGTTCTTCCTTTTCTTTTCCCTTTGCTGAGGATTTTAAAGTGGCTTCTCTCATATCTGATGGACCTCCTTTCCTCATTTCAAAGGCAGTTATAATTCCATGAAGTTTAACAATAGTAATAGATTGAAGATCCTGCTTTTCTTCTATGTCAGATACTTTTGACTCAAATTTAGAAGACAAAGATCTCATAATTTTCTCTGCTAAAGTAGCCTCCCTTATCTCTTCACCGAGATTCTTCATACAATTAACAATGTCATCTACACTTAAAAAGTAACTAGCAATACTTTCATCACTATGCATCTTAAGATTTTCATACTAAATTCTGAGAGTTTGAAGTTTAACATGTTTTACCTGGGGTCTCCTTCGTAGCTCTGAATGATTTTTTCCCATATCTCATTGGCTGTCTTGAACTGTGTGACATTGACAAATTTTGATTCTGATAGACTTCCCAATAAAGTATTGACTACTTTGGCATTGGTTTTGTATAACTTCTTACGTACTGAATTTGTAGGTATTGCTGTTAGAATTTGATATCCTCCTTCCACAATTTCCCAAACATTGGCTCCAAGTGACTAAAGATGGGCTTTGGTTCTTATTTTCTAATATACCAAGTTTTTCCCATCAAATATTGGTGGTTTGATAGATCTCTTGCCTTTCTGATTGTTCGTCTTGAAAGATCTCCCTTTAAGCGATCAATTTTCTTCTGAAGGGCCTGCTCTAATACCAATTGTTGGAAATAATACTGGGGGGGGTGAATTAGTATTTGCAATTCAATAATTTTTCAATTCCAAATCAGATTTTAGTATGCTACTTTAGTGAAGTGAACTTGCATGTGTATGCAACTGTGATTAAGGAAACCAATGTATACCTCAAGAACTTATGATTTAGTCAATTATCATGTGTCGATCTTTAATCAGTACATCAATATCTTATTATACAGTAACTATGTGCAGTAATAACATAATAAACCATCACACATAAACAACACACATGAACAGATGGATTTAAGGTGGAAACCCAATGCAGGAGGAAAACCACCTGCTACTTGTAGGTTTTAACCCCATACAAAAATTCCTTGAATATGAATTCTAAAACACAGAAAATTGTTAGAAAATTATATATTACGGAGTAATGGAACACATAAAATATTGCAGAAATATAAACACAGAAAACGCACAAAACAAGAGAGAGACAAATATACATGGTTCACCCAGTTTGGGCTACGTCCACCCCGAACAGTCAGTCCTTGCTTTCTATTATCCAGCAAAATGAAGAGACACAACCTACAGCAAATCCGCTGTAATATCCTTTGTTTTCTCTCACAGTCTCACCTCTCTGTTTCTTGCTCACACAGAATACACATCTATCACATAGCCTCAAATACAATACAATACCCTCATACAAAGAGAGGGGTTGCCTTCTAGGAAAAAAAACCCTAAACTAAACATAAGTTCTACCGTCAGATCATCCGCCTAATGAACGGCCCAGATTGACTAGAAATTACTATACTTTTACAAGGTAATTTTACAGTTGCTTTTAGCTTTTGGGACGCTGCCCCCGAGCCCCCGACCGGGGACCGCTGGCCCCAGGACCCCCCAACTCGGGGGGATGGGCCCCCCCGAACCCCCACGGGGGGACAAGTCCCCCCCGAACCCCCCTGCGTGGAGGGGTGTACAAACTTCCTGGGGTATACATCCAGCTAAAACAAAGACCTCTGAACAATCATGCTCCACACACAACAATCTCCCACTTGGAGAATGATTGTAGAAACTCCACCGCTGCTTCATTTGCTGGACAATGACTCCTCTTTGGACCTCGTTGTTCCTCATCTTCATCGTCATCCTTGAAGACCAATTGAAACTGAGCATATTCCCAGTTTCTCCATGGTTACAACTTTTGTTAGCATATCTACAGGATTCTGGCTAGTGTGTATCTTTTCCAGCTTCAACTCTCCATCTTCCAACACTGATCGTATGAAATGGTACTTGAGTTGTATGTGTTTAGTCCTAGAATGAAATGCTAAGTTCTTTGCAAGATGAATGGCACTTTGGCTATCACTGTATAACGTGCCCTTATCATGCTCCTTACCCAATTCGCCCATAAACCTTTGTAACCAAATCATTTCTTTGCTAGCCTCTGTAGCAGCAACATACTCTGCTTCTGTTGTTGAAAGTGCAACAACACTTTGGATTTTTGAAACCCAACTGACAGTTGTTCCTCCAACAGTAAATACATATCCTGTAGTGCTCCTCCTGTTATCTCTATCACCTGCCATATCTGCATCAACATATCCCTGTAGAGAAATGTTTGAACCACCAAAGCATAATGCTTGATTTGTGGTACCTTTCAAATATCTGAGAATCCATTTCACTGCCATCAAATGTTCCTTTCCTGGATTGTTCATATACCTGCTTACAACTCCCACTACATGTGCAATATCAGGCCTTGTGCAGACCATTGCATACATTAAGCTTCCAACTGCTGATGCATATGTAACTTTAGACATATAATCCATGTCTTCTTGGGTCTTTGGGCACATTTCCTTGCTAAGTTTGAAATGGCTAGCAAAAGGCGTACTAACTGGTTTTGCATTTTGCATATTAAATCTTTTCAACACCTTTTGTATGTACTCATTCTGAGACAATGTTAATTTACGATTTTTCCTGTCTCTGGTTATTCTCATTCCAAGGATTTGTTTTGCAGCTCCCAAATCCTTCATTGCAAATGAATTTGCCAATTTTATTTTGAGTACATTTATTTCCTGCATGTTAGATCCTGCAACAAGCATGTCATCCACATACAATAACAATATAATATAGCTGCCATCATTTTGCTTTTTCAGATAGACACAATGATCAGAGTGACATCTAGTATAACCTTGTTCAGACATAAACTTGTCAAATTTTAGATACCACTGCCTTGGAGCCTGTTTTAAGCCATACAAGCTCTTCTTCAACCTGCACACTAGTTTCTCCTTCCCTTTCACCTCATATCCTTGTGGTTGCTGCATATATATCTCTTCCTCCAAATCCCCATGGAGAAAGGTTGTCTTTACATCTAACTGCTCAAGATGCAAATCTTCAGCTGCTACAAGACTTAAAATAGTTCTGATTGAAGTCATTTTAACAACATGAGAAAATATTTCATCAAAATCAATACCTTTCTTCTGTGCAAACCCCTTCACCACAAGTCTAGCTTTGTACCTCTGTTTTCCTCCATCTTCTTCCTTCAGCATGTAAACCCATTTATTCTTCAATGTAGTTTTTCCTGCAGGCAACCTGACTAAATCCCAAGTCTGGTTATGCATTAAGGAGTCCATCTCTTCGTCCATGGCTACCTCCCACTTCTTCTTGCTTTCAACTTGCATTGCTTCTTCATAACATTCGGGTTCACTAGAATCAGTCAACAATAAATAATATAATGAAGGAGAGTATCGTTCAGGGGGTCTACTTATCCTGGTAGATCTTCTAACACCACTTTCCGGTGTTTGGGGTGCTTGTTGCTGTTTTGGTGGTTGCTGTTGTTGATTATTATTATTTTCAGGCACCTTTACCTTTTCAGTGATGTCATCAAGAACTCCGTATTCCTTGTTTTCATTTTCTTTCTTCTTTTCCCGCAACTGATTCTTATACAAGACCTTTTCATTGAATATTACATCTCTTCTCCTAATGATTTTGTGATTTTCATAATCATATAAGAGATAACCAAAATCATTAACACCATATCCAATAAAAGTACATTTCTTTGACTTTGCCTCAAGCTTTCTTCTATTTTATTTATCAATATGGACAAAAGCCTCACAGCCAAAAGGCTTTAAAAAAGAGTAGTTTACCTTTTTACCTGTCCATGCTTCCTTCGGAACACCACCATCCAAGGAACTCGAAGGCCCTCTGTTTATTAGATAAACAGCATTATCTACAACATCTGCCCAAAACTGTAAAGGCAATCCTGCATGAAATCTCATGCACCTTGCACGCTCCACGATTGTTCTGTTCATCCTTTCTGACACACCATTTTCTTGTGGTGTTCTTGGAAGTGTCTTCTCTCTGCGAATTCCATGTTCTGAACAGTACTTGTCAAACTCTTCGCTGCAATATTCACCTCCATTGTCTAATCTAAGACACTTCAATTTCTTACTGTCTCAATCTCAACCAAAGCTTTCCATTTCTTGAAAGTATCAAATACATCAGATTTATTCTTAATACAATAAATCCAAGTTTTTCTAGTTGCATCATGAATAAAGGTAACATAATAACGAGAGCCACCAAGAGATGATACCTGAGCAGGTCCCCATACGTCTGTATGCACAAGCTCTAATTTTTCGTTCTTCTTTTCTTTCCCAACTCTGAGAAATCTGACTCTCTTCTGTTTTCCATAAATGCAGTTCTCACAGAAGTCCAAATCAACATTCGTCAAACTCGGCAACAAATTCCCTGAGTGAATAATCTTCATCCCCTTTTCACTCATGTGTCCGAGCCTATGATTCCATAATGCTGCATCTGCTCCTTTGGAAGTTAAAGCATTAACAGAGTTAGAAATACCATTGCATAAATACAATGTACCAACCTTTTTGCCTTTTGCTATTACCAGGGCTCCTTTGGTGACCTTCCAAGCTTTATCTGTGAAAGTTGTCACACAACCTTCACCGCCTAACTGCCCTGTTGAAATCAGATTTTTCTTTAGATCTGGAACATGCCTTACCTCCTTTAATAGCCATTGGTTTCCATTCTGCTGTTTTACAAGAACCTTACCCATTCCAATGATTTTACAGGGTTTATCAACACCTAGACGAACTTGTCCAAAATCTCCTTGAACATATTCATGAAAGTATTTCTTATCAGGTGTGGCATGGAATGAAGCCCCTGAACCTACCACCCAGGAATCAGTAATATTTTCGAAAGAAAGAATCAATGCATCTTGTAACACCTCATCTGTCACATTTGCTTCATGATTGTTTTCTTGCTGTACATCTCCTTCTTTTCCCTTCCGAGATCTACAGTCTTTCTTTAGGTGTCCTTTCTTTCCACATTTCTAGCACGCTATCCCCGATCTGGACTTGGATCTGCCTTTCCTTGATTTACTGCGATATCCTGAGCTCTTTCCTCTTTCCATTTTTCTTCCTCTAGACTCTGCACTAAAAGCATTTCCTGATGTCTCACCGGAGCTTTTCCGTCACATTTCCTCACTAAGGATAGCACCGAAAACATCATCCAACTTTAAAGTATTAGATCCAGAAACGGAGTTACTAATGGCCATTACCAAACCATTCCAACTTTCTGGTAATGAGCACAAGAATAACAGAGCTCTAACTTCATCATCAAAGTTTACCCCTATAGAACTTAACTGACTTGTAACTGTATTAAAATCATTTAAATTGTTTGCAACAGATCCACCTTCCGACATATTCATATTAAATAACCGTTTCATAAGAAATACCTTGTTTGAGGCCGAGGGTTTTTCATATAGTTTCGACAACGTCTTCATCAAACCCTCTGTCATGGTTTCCTTCGAAATGTTGAAGGAGACTGATGCAGCAATGCACAATCGTATTGTTATGAGTGCCTTTCTATCGAGAAGGTTCCATTCTTTGTCTTTCATACCCGTCGACATCTTTGTTTTTCCGTCCAATGGTAGGTATAAATATTTTTGATACATATAATATTCCATCTACATCTTCCACAACAAGAAGTTTTGGCCGTTAAATTTCTCGACCCTAAACTTACCATCTTCCGCCATTGCTCCCACTCAAACAAAGAACCTTGCTTTCCTGCGAGTTTATCAGCCAAATAGAACTTGGCTCTGATACTATTTGTTAGAAAATTATATATTACGGAGCAATGGAACACATAAAATATTGCAGAAATATAAACACAGAAAATGCACAAAACAAGAGACACAGATATACGTGGTTCACCCAGTTTGGGCTATGTCCACCTCGAATAGCCAGTCCTTCCTTTCTATTATCCAACAAAATGAAGAGACACAACCTACAGCAAATCCGCTGTAATATCCTCTGTTTTCTCTCACAGTCTCACCTCTCTGTTTCTTGCTCACACAGAATACACATCTATCACACAGCCTCAAATACAATACAATACCCTCATACAAAGAGAGGGGTTGCCTTCTAGGGAAAAAAACCTTAAACTAAACATAACTTCTACCGTCAGATCATCTGCCTAATGAACGGCCCTTATTGACTAGAAATTACTATACTTTTACAAGGCAATTTTACAGCTGTTTTTAGCTTCGGGGGCACTGCCCCCGAGCCCCCGCCGGGGGACCGTTGGCCCCCGGACCCCCAAGCCAGGGGGAATGGGCCCCCCCGGACCCCCGCGGGGGGGACAAGTCCCCCCCGTACCCCCCGCGTGGAGGGGTGTACAAACTTCCTGGGGTATACATCCGGCTAAAACAAAGTCCTTTGAACAATCATGCTCCACACACAACAAAAATAAACAATGCCAGAGCATAACACATAAAACACATATACACAGAGATTTTCCCCTAGATCCCAAAATCGGGGCTACCAGCTTGATTTTTTATTATGTTCCTTTCAATGTTACAATACATACTTATACATGCCGAAGCATCCAATACCATGGACTGAAAACCATCGAGTCCAAAACCATGGACCGAAAACCATCGCATCCAAAACCATGTGCGAAAAACATGCACAAAACCATAGGTAGGTCCGCCCATGTGTTTACTAGTACTAGCCCATGTGTTTACTAGTACATAGGCAGCAGCCTACAAAAGGCTACGACCTTCTCTCTTCTTCCAAAGACCACGTTTCGTTAATTTTCAGACTAGATGCTCCTGGTACACAACAATACAATATGAAGGTCTCGTTTCCCATCAAAACTTTGAAACTCAAATTTTATCAACCAACATTTAGCTAATCTAAATAGTGAGATTATTGTCACCAGAACAATGTACTGAACCCAGAAACTTGCATCATCATTCAGAACTAGCTACAACCTCAAAAATCATACATCAAAATGTATACGCTACTTTACTGAACTCAACCTATGTGTATATGCTACTTCCTTTAACCAAACCTACGTATACCTTCAAAACTACTGAAACATAAAACTTTTGAATCAAGTCTGTACCAACCAAAAATATTCTGAACATCTACTATCAATTTACAGAGCTCTAGATAGTCAGTAGCAGAGATAACCCTTCTCAATTAAACAATCAATCAATCAGACACAAAACTCCTTATGCATTCAGTTTTATATTCATATCTAAGAAGACTTCATTGACAGACAATAGTAAAATAGTAGCACTTATCAGATAGATCAGTCATTTCCAAAGAATAGGCTTTTCCTTTTCATGCCCTACTTGGAAGAGTCGAACTTGCGTGTATATGCAACTCTACCAAGGCAAACCGGTGTATATATCTGCAGATATTAACTCACAACTTCACTGCTATTCTAGACTTTAGACATACCCAGATCATGACATTTAAAGAATAAAACCTATGTAAGCAATCAGATATAGCCCAATCAATATTAGATCATTCAATGATTAGTCATTTCAAGTCTCATGGTCCTGATCCAACATTGAATTCAAGGTGCAAAAAAATTTTCAGATCATGTCACAATCATAGCTCCCACAACATAAAATATACTTCAGATATAAGTATTCCTGAGAAACCCTTTCACTTGCACCCTTGGCCTTTTGATCTTCTCCTCATATAGTTTCTTCCTTAATACCTCGGACGAAAACAAAACCTAGAGCCCGTGGTATTCTTGGACGGGATCAAATAGTCATTACTTCGCTCAAAATTGTGGGCTAATACCATGTCATTGACCCTTGGTATTCTTTACTTTTGAATTTTATAGGTTTTCCAACACACATGTGCTTTTCCTCTTGTGAAAGTGCATGCATACGTATACACACTTTTTTCCTGTGAACCTGCGTGTATATGCCGCTCTGTCAAACTGAACCTCGGTATACAACTTAAACTATCTAAAAACATACTTTTTCTTGAACTTCTTGAATCTGATCAGTAGACCTTTGTTCCAACTTCCTATTCTTCTATACCAATGCCCTGCTACCTATAAGTTGACCTGTTACACTGTGAGTTTCATTTTATCAAATCTGAGTTGACCTGTGAGTGAGTTGCCATCAAGGAAAAAACTTGTATCATAATGTCAATAGAATGTTGTTCCCTTAGGTAGCAATTGTTATTCACTTAGGTCACAATTGTTGTTCCCTTATGTCACAATTACTGTTCCCCTGGTCGTATTTGTTGTTCCCTTATGTCATAGTTGTTTTTCCCTTAGTCATAGCCATTGTTCCCTCAGTCATAGTTGTTGTTCCCCTCGTCACAACCATTATTCCCTTGTCACAGTTGTTGTTCCCTTGTCACAATTGTTGTTCCCTTAATCTTGGCCATTGCTGCTTTGTCAGATCTATTGTTCGCTTAGTCGTAGTCGTTGTTTCCTGAGTCACGGTTACTATTCTTTTTGCTATAGTGGTTGTTTCCTTGGTCATGATTGTTGTTCTCTTTAGTTCCGTGGAATCATGGTAAAATTAATAACCTTCTCGAATTATTTCTATTAGAAAAATTATTATAAGAAAAAATTAAGGTAGACATCGAAAAATTCCCAAACCTCTCAAACAATCCTGATATTGTTAGTTTATAAAGATATTTATCCTACACTTCTTCAAAATACCATTGGAAGAATTTTTCTTTATGCTCAAAACTCACCTGTAATTCTTTGATCTCCTTAAAAATAAATTTTGGGTAGAAAAATGGCAATCTATAAAGGTAATCATTGTGATGCCTTTTACACCATCCCTGACTCTTAAGGAGTTGATAAGCCACCCCATTCACTAATATGTTATCATAATAAGACAATAAAAAATAGAATGGACAAAGGCTAGGAGGTCTCATCATGAGCCGACCTATTCACTAAGTCAGGATAATGGCCTCTGATCATCATATCGCAGGACAAGAGGTCTCATCATGATCCCACTTGTTTGTCTCATTATCTCTAGTGAATGGAATTTTTATCAGCCGGTTACCATGCCAGAGCAATGAACTTTTTTCAATAATTAATTAATAATGAAAAAGTTGTGAATCTTTTTAAAAGTGAAATGGGATAGTGGTGTATCAATAGGTTAAAAGGAAACCTTGTCAGGGCTATAGACACTTGCTGGCAGTAGAGAAATTCTATTGGTATCAAAGTACATTTCAAATTTCCATTAAAATATAGCCATTTTGTTTTCCTTTAACAATAACAAAGGAAAATCACTAAATTACTATAGGGGTTTATTTCCTTCCCTTGGAAGGTGGTAACAATGAATGTGTATCAATAATTACTTCTTATTCTACATGTTAGGAATGTAACTCTTAGGGAATTATTACATCTACTTTAAATTTCTTTTACCTTTTTCCTTTAAAGGAAATATTTCAATGAAAATCCATTTTACCCATGATCGGAGCCTAAAGGTCTTTTCCACATGCCTTTTTGTGATGGATTTTAATACCTTGGGTGTCGTAAATATCTTATTTCATTAGCAAAATCCATGATCAATCCCTCCAATAAATGAGTTGCATGTCTCACCATTGTTTCTCTTTCCTTGGCAGTTAATCTACCGTGCTCAATTAATGTGTTCCTATCTACATAAGTCATGTCAATTATCTATTGAATTATTTATAATTAATGGTCAAGGACAACCTTTAATTACCTCGGGGGGTGAAAACATTAAAAATATAACATATATTTGTAAATGATGCAACAATCATTGTATGTTATAGTTATTTGATGTTTTTACTACTACATAGTGTTTCCAACCCTCGATTTGGTAAGCTTGTTATTTCTAGTATGTTTCCAAGATTGCTCCTTTCAGAAAAAGCAAAAATGTGTGGTCACTGAATATGCAGTGAACCTATAAAATTGCAGGTTTCAAAATAGGCATGAATAATTTTGGAGCAGGTGGGATGGATAGAATATTTCCTCTGCTCGCAAGCTTTTGACGGTGAAGTGGCCTTAGAGTTCATAAGGAATATGAATGATGGAATGAAAACAGGAAAATTCAGGTGAATAGAGAAGTAATAGTTGAAGTAATAGGCATACCTTTGGAAGGTGAGAAATGTTTCAAGATGCACACTCCATTACAAAGTGCATCATCTGTGTTTGTAAATTATGGGGAAGAATTGGTAAGGAAATTGAAGGGGTACAACCCTATTTCATTGTCAGAACCATGGAAGGAACTAGCAGGAGCGGTCCAAATATATATCACATGCGATGGACGCTACGATGTGGTGAGAGGACGACACCTAATTTTGTTGGTGACACTATCACAAAATGTAACCTTGAAACTACGCTATTTTCTAAGTTCACTTTTGCATGAAACCGTTGTGAAACTTAAAAGGTCCAAGGATTAGCCTTCAGTGGTGAGCCACCAAGGACTGATAAAATCAATAATTGTCAAAAACTCTAACCAATCATAGTTAAATTGGGAGGAATTCTTGGGAATTCCAGATACTTTTCCAAGAGATGAGGCACCCAACGAAGAACCTGAGAATATTCTAGTTGATGATAAGAAGTTAGGAGAAGCTAAAGAAATTGAGAATATCACACTGGAAGGGACTCCAAAGACCCCTCTTCCCAACAATTCAATAGCAGAGAAAAGAGGATGGCCTCTCTCTTTACCTCCTTACCCAAAAAAAGGAGAAGGTAAACCAGGTTGGCTAAAACCTGAGGCTCCATAAATCATGTAGAATAGTTGTTGGAATATAGTGACCCTAAAACTCATGAGGAAGACCCTCCTCATGAACATGGAATGAAGGTAGCCCAAGTCTTAGAGGGATTGGAAAACTTTTTTAATTCAATGGACCTTGATGCTACTATAAGATGTTCAAAGGATTCTCCTGAACAAATGACATCACCTATATCTCCAACCTCTCCTCCTGATTCTATCACTATTGTTATTTTGGAACCTTAAGCAGAGCCTGAAAGTGTTAAAGAACTCTCTTTTGACTCCTTTGCAATGATTTGGGAACCATCCCCTTCTAAAGAGGTACAGTCTCCTAGGGAAATATGGATAAAAAATCCAATGACTTCCCAAGGGACCCCAGGATGGTAGAAACCTTGTTGAATCCATAACTGAGGATATAATTGATCCCGTTGAGGAAATGGTGACTTCAAAACCAACAACCATTGTTCCTGTTCCCTCTCCTATGGTTACCTTAGCCAGAAATTTTACAAAAAGGTTTAATAGTGGATTAAGAGACAAACGAGATGAAAAGAATAGTAAATAGATGGAGTGGATAAAGAAAGAAAATAAGAAATTAAAGAGAAGGGTCTGACACCTCAAAATGAGTTGGGAAATAGTAAAATTCAGAGGTAGTTCGAGAAAAGGAAAGAAACAAAGCAGGAAGTTCAAGAAAATGGGACCCAAACTGATATTGGAAAGCTTGTTGTTTCTTCTACTGTAGGGACTCAGACTGAGTCAAAAAGTCTACTACTGAATTTGGAACTCAGATAGGGATGCCAACTTCTACTACAAGAGGAATATAGACTGATCATGTCCATGCACGTACTCCTCTAATTATGGAAGCTACAATCCAAGTCTTGAATAGAAAAATGGAAGAACAATGATAGACCATAACATGATATCAAAGGGAGGTAGTTCCGCAAAAAGAACATCATGATTTGTTGCAAAAATTTAAGGAAATAAAAGTCACAAAAGATGAAATGTATGTCAATTTGCGAGTAGCAAAGGGGAAGATTAAAACTCTGGAAAAAAAACTAGAAATATCTAACAAATAAAGGAGGCATGTTCTTTATACTCAGACGCCTTGGCATGCAGGTCCCCAGCTAGGAACTACGCTTTATTTTTTTTGGAGCAATACTTATTGCTCAAGGTCAAGGTTATCCGGTTTGGGCAACCTTATGAATTTAGTAACGTTTCAAAGTTTATTGACTCCTTTCATAAAAAATATGATAACACAAGGTATTTTCTCTGAGTTATACATGCATAATTTCTTTCTGGAAGATCAAGGAGATGAGAACCCTACCGCTTTCATAGAGGATGTACAATTTCAAGCTTTCATATACTTTTCTAAAAATATGATTAAATGGGTCAAAGCTTATAGCGTGTTCCAAAGACGAGAAGTTGGCCTCGACCTTTGTGTCATAGGAGAACCATGAAGTCCTTTATGCACACTCATCCACCACAAGAGATTCATGGAGAAGTCTGGGGTTGTCAAAGCTTTAGAACCCATTCATAATGATGTATTGAAGTCATGGTTAGAATATCTATTGGATATTAATTTTGAGGCTCTGCAGAGGGCCAAATAGAGGTGGAAGGCCTCAACCATGGAAATAAAAATAGGGAGCCCTTCAATCATCGAAAATTTAAAGTTGCAATGGATAGGGAAGAGGATTACACCCACATGGTATTAGAAGAGGGCCCTAAATGGATAGGATGTAGATATAGATACCCAATAATTTGGTGCCCTCAAAATTATTGTAAGGCCAATTATGAATTAACTGAAGCAGGTAAGTATGTCACTCTCTAGGAACTCTGAAGCAGGAACGGTTTTGGACATGATGGAGAGGATTCTCACCCAACTTACTCTTTAACTACTCTCCAATTTAAATATTTGTTTGCATAAGGTCATGAAAATAGGTAAGCACTGGGGAGATGTTCGTCTCCACAATGGACACATTTTCTTGTTCTATTTCCTCATCATTTCATTAGTTTTCTAAGTCTTTTATGTATATAATATGGTAATTTGTGTGTTGTGAACTTTAGAAAGCCATTAATAAATCATTTCATCATTATATTCTCTAAACGAATTTATTTAACCATGAAAAGATGAGTTATGCTTATAATTTGGAATGATATCTGATAAGGATTTTGACAAGAAAATGTTGTTCACTGGATAGCTACACAAGAGTGAGTTACGCAGAGCTACTCGGGTTACTTCTGACCTAGATAAGTGAGATTTAACAATAATCATGGAAAATCCAACTGTGAACGAGATTTTTTCCATCTATTCCGAGGGAACTTAAGAGATTCTCAAGATTGCTCCTTTATTTTTAATTATAGACTTGGTTGTAATTATAAAAGTGAGGAATAAAACCTCGGTAAAAATAAATAAATTAATTTTACTCTCATGCTTATGCTCTGAAGGTTTGACAGACATTGTACTATTGTTGTTGATTAATATAATGGAGACTTACATGTTCTAGCTTTAATTATTCCATTTATTTCACTCTAAGGTAGTTGTATCACAATGATCGTCGTCCCAATCCTGGAGTGACTACTGCCCTCTTTGTATCATTAAATTTACCTTTTACATCTCTCATTCTTGTTCTACAATTATTTGATTTTCCTCCAAAATTGATCATTGATTACTAAATTCTTCATTACAGCGCTAGTTGCTACAACATTTTGAGTAAATATCATTAGAATTAGATTTTTGGTACTTTATTTTCTAAAGTTTTATTCATTCTATCATCTTATATGATTGATAAATAATTGTTAAGAGCAAGGTGTGATATTTCTTTCAGCATATTTCTTTCTAGTAAAGCGCGTTGTTTCTTTCCTTTAGCTATAGTTTCCTAGGAAACAACATGTGGTTAAAAACTTGTTTTTAGAAGGGTTAATGTTTCAATTACCTTGAATGAGATTTTTGATTGTTTGAGTTTATGAAGTTGTGTGTAAAGTTTTTCTTTTAAGAAATTCTAATTGTTTTTGTTTTCATGCATTTACCTTTCAATAGGACTAGACAGACTAGGGTACATAAACACTATTCTTTGCACATAGAGTGTGGACAATTTTTAAATAAATAGACAAAATTCGAGTTGAAAATTTAATGTTTAAAGGTACGTTGGTCTTTTTAAAGAGAAACTAAATAACCCAACAACATGTGAACATAATCATTTTCATTAATCATGGTTGAACATGATGTCATAATGATTATGGTTGGTCAATTTAATCATGATTAATATGTGGTAATGTATTATTAATATCTTAATATATAGCTTGATACCTTAATATGTACATTAAGTTATTGTTACTATGTTATTATGTGTACATAAATGTATTATTAATATTACCAATATTATCAATACCCACATTAACGTTATTAGGATTAAATATTAATATTAAGGTAAGACATTAATCTTAATGTTAATATTAGTGTTAAAATTAATAATAATATTAGCATGAACCTTAATATTACTGTTAATATTAACCTTAATATTAATTTTACAAATATTAACCTTAATAATGATGTTAATATCAATGTTAATGTTAACCTTAATATTAATATTAACTTTCTTGTTAGCCTCAATATCAATATTAATTTAAACATTATGGAATTTAGGTATTAGTGCATAATTGTATAATATAATTCACCATTCTAATAATGAACAGTTTTGGAACATTAGAACGTTAAAAAATTGGTGTCTGTAACTTCAATTCAAAATTTTCCAAAAATGAAATCTCAAATCATAATGTCAAATAGAATTATATGTGAAATTGAAATATTAATTAATTGCACGAGTATGTGTAATATTTCTTTGACATAAATACAATGTTGCCATTATTGTTTCCGATAATAATGGATTAGAAAATGTACATAGAATAAATTAAAGCTATAGTTGTCTTATGTTGTTTCTTGACAAAAATAAAAATAATACAAGTGACATATCATGAGGGATAAATAATATTTTTTTCCAAGAACACACCTGATCTCGTCTCTATTCTCTAAAATAATGCCTCAACTTTCTATGATCTGACCTTCTAATGAGACTTCCTACAAAGCTTCTTACAAGATTTGATTCCTTATACCCAAAACTCACTTAAAAAATGATAGAGTAGACATTGTTACACACAAATCACACTCCATTGTTTATTGATAACATAAGACATTAGATATGTAGGAACATATCACCAACTCCTAGAATATAAGATCTAAAGAAGGTGGATGTATGAAGTAGACATGAAGCAACTACAACTCATATACATAGGAAACAATAGATTCTAGAATAGCACTTCAGGACACACAATCACAATTGTAATACACATGTAAGCATTACTTACAAGTTCCTTCCTTGATGCTTATATCTTAAAAAATAAAAAATTCACAAATTACAATATTGATCTTTGTGTTGTTGGTCTTCATCAACAATTACACCCACTCTAAAATATTACAGATTTTACTCTTTCCTCCACCACACTTTTAATCCTACCACTTGATCGATTCAAGATATAAATGCTTCCAACCATAATTGGCAAACTTGTAGAATTGATGCTTCTTGACCTCTCAAAGAATAATTTTTATACTAAATCATTCTATGGAATTTCCACCATCTATTGAATACGTGACCTTCCACTATTTTCACCAGTTATGTAGAATGTAAGTCTAGATATTGAATGTCTTCAGCAGTTAACTTGGAAATTCATAAGAATAACCTGTAATTTATGTTCTCGGAGCATGATGAGTCACATCATCTTCTAACAAACAATAAACATAACCAAAAGAGTGATCTATTATTTTAGCCCAAATAACGTCTATAACCACTAATTTAAGCCATGTCAGATATCATTTTTTGGGATTCAACTGCGTTATGTAAGTCATTCATTTATGACCATTTCCATGATAGGTAGTCATAAATGAATAATTTCTCATGATTTTTTAATAGTCCACTTAACACTCATTGCATCGTTTGATGCTCACAGGGGTGAAGAAGAGGCATTGAAACTAGTGAAATGAATCACATAACATCAATCATCACTTCTGGGGCTTGCACTCAGTAACCAAGACTTCCCAGGAGGTCACCGATCCCAAATCACCTATGGTTGGATTTTTTCCCACAATCAAGCCCACTTAGCTTGCTACCCCATTTTAAAAATCTTAGCAAGTATTGTGTATCATGAACCATTAAAGTAGAGCTCCCTTCACTCTTTTGTATTTAAGTATTGAGGGTCTTTCGTAGTGCATTATATTAGATATCATTTTTTGGGATTCAAATGCATTATGTAAGTCATTCATCTGCGACCATTTCCATGAGAGGTAGTCGTAACTTACTCATTTCTCATGATTTTGAATAGTCCACTTAGCACTCATTCCATTGGGTGATGCTCATAGGGGTGAAGAAGTGGGATTGAAACTAGTGAAATGAATCACATAGCACCAATAATCACTTTCAGGGCTTGCATCCGGTAACCAGGACTTCCAAGGAGGTCACCCATCCCAAATCATGTTGTTTTTCTAATGATTGGTTCTTTATATAATTTTACAAACCAACATAAATAATCATATAAACATGATACTACCACAAAATCCATGGTGCTAATTTGAAAATTGATAATAGGTAGCATAGAAAGTATATTCCTATCCACAATGTACTAAATTGCCTCCATTTCTTGTCTACTAATACTTCAATAGAAATATTCCATGACTCCACACGCAGTTGGTTTTTCTCTCCAAGTCAGAATAGTCCTCTTCATTCAAATACTAATAATGTCTCAACATGATGCTTCAACAAGTATGGGATCTCACCACACATATCTACTCTCCTACAATTGCTAAAAAAAAAATTCTCACAAGGATGAAAAAAGGAATTTTAATTTTAATATGGATCTTGGTTGATCTATGGTGAAATTAAGTAGAATAGCTACCAAAATCAAGCACCGTTCTTTAAAGTGATCATGATCCATTCATTTTTGAGTTCCCTTAATTTTCTTCATTATATTGCTCCCATCTTCCATAAGATTTGAAATAAATACTAGGTGAATTATGATTGAGAGACCTATGATGACATCACTATTTTTTATTGCAGACACTCACAATAATCAATCTCGCATTGCTTTTGTGGCTCCACATCTTCTCATAGAAGAAATCCATCACATCATAAAAATTACCTTTCCGGCAATCAACTAAGTTACTGATGTTTTCATATGCTTGAATTTCAATGTCGAGGTAAATGAGCCTAACATCCATTCTGGCTCAAACATGTCTTGAACAAATCTACAAAGAAAGCTAAAATTTACTCACACAAACACTCCACACAACAAAATCTCATACCATAAACTTCACATCTCTCTCATCTCCCTGAGCCCTCCTGTGAGGTAACGAGGCTGAAATGAGCTCTAAGGCCAACTTATAAAATGGGAGAGTAGACATTGTTACAAACAAATCACAATCCATTGTATATTGATCACATAAGAGATTACATATATAGGAATATATCACCAACTTCAAGAAGGTAAGATCAGAAGAAGGTGGATCTATGACATGGAAATGACATAAGTACAACTCATACACATCAGAAACAACAACTTCTAGAATAAAACTTCTGTACTAACAATCGTGAATGTAATACTCACAAAAGCCTTACTTCTAAGTATGGGCATTGTAGACCCAATTCTTGAAATATTGTTCGCACATGAAACATAGTTCGTTGTGGACCTCCACTCCACTGATCTTAAAGGAAAATGACACTTAAATGGATTATCTCACTTCTTTTACATTTTCAAACTACAATAGAGATAGTTTAGATGAGGGTAAAAGTATTTGAATAGTTACCTTAGAGATAAGGTCTTCCTAGGCTTGTTTTAAGTTAGAACCACAATATTCACCCTATACACTCAGTTGGTGATGCACCAACAATGAGTTGGGCTGACCTATTGCACATAAAAACACAATGCCACCACTTGCCATTTCATGAGGTCAAGCACCAAAGAATTAGCATGGATCCTTCTACAATTTCTTTGTATATGCTTTTGTTATTTCTGCATTATTCCAATTAATACACACTTTTCCCTTGTTGTATGTAGATGAACCCTCTTGCTCCACAATGGCAATAACCTACAACTACAAGGAACGAATTTAGAATAAAAGTTCATTATTATTAGATAGAAAACATTGCACAAATAGAGTTGTTAATTTACCTTATAAAGGAAATGTGGTTCCATAATAGAATCATAGATATGAATGCTTATGTGAGGAAATAACATGTTGTAGAATGACCGAGGCACTTCCATCACATAGTAGTCCAATTTATGTTTATTTAACAACATGAAAAAGTCATTAAAATCATTCAAATGTAAATCATTGAAGAAGATGAGGAGCTGAGGAAGTGTGAAACATTTCTCAATGCACATACCTTTGAGTGTTTTCAACATGAAATTGACTTCTAAGATAAGGTTCATTTCATTGGCACAACCTAAGATTGTGACTGATATGAGGTCAAGGTCTTGAATGGGGAATGTTTCTATTAATTAGGAAAACAACAAGTTTAACAACCTTGAAAAACTATACTTTCCAAGTTGAGTTGTGGGCATAACTATTGTCCCCATTTCTTGAAGTCATGTATAGGAGCAATGTTTGGTGAATCTAAAGGAGGGTAGAATGTTAGGATGGAGTAATGAAATAAACAGGCATATATTAAATTTTCTAAATTGTCTACTAGATTTTCCAAAGGCGACACATAAAAAATTAGGGTTTGAAATAAATTGGAACTCTTCATTCTGGACGACAATAAATAATATTCATTGGAAATTATATCTTAACCCTCTACTTAATTTTTTTCAATATAGGAACACAAGTCAATAAATTATTATATTATTAATATTTTATTTCCCATTTTTATTTTTAAATGCCCTAAAATTTATTATAATTTAGTGATTAATTTTTTGATTTTTTAATCTTTATATAAAATTTATTATATTTAATTAGTAATTAATATAGTTATAATTGACTAATTTTTTATGGATGTACTCGAATTTTTGTTGTTATTTAAGAGAAATTATACTCTCTTCTTTGAAAGAATTGGTTGGTAATTCATAATGGAACAGATTTGCACTCTTACCAAATAACTTTGGATTTTATATTATTGATTTTCTTTCTCATGATAAAGATGAATTTTTAACTAAGTAAAATATTTTTTTGGTCTTCCTCCATATCTACAATGCAATTTTAGATTAGATAATATTTATAGCAATGTTGATATCTCATATCATCAATGTTGAAACTAAGGTAAAAGAATCATATGCTTTCAATTAACAACCAACCTTAACCCATTAATAAAACCATATATCTTAATAAAAATTACAATTTCACTCATTTTTTTCAAAATAAAATTTCGATATACATTTTAAACTTGTCATGAATTTTTGACTAAGAAAAAGAATGTTTTGGTCTTCCTCCATATCTACAATGAAATTCTAGATTAGATAATATTTATAGGAACATTGATATCTCATATCATCAATGTTGAAGCTAAGGTAAAGGAATCATATGCTTTCCTTTAACAACCAACCTTAATCCCATTAATAAAACCATATATCTTAATAAAAATTACAATTTCACTCCTTTTTTTTCAAAATAAAATTTCCATGTATATTTTAAATATTAAAAAAAATATATACAATTTTTTTTTTAAGTGATGAATTCCTTGGTAAGGAAAACAAAAGAATAATAAATCCTATAAAAGAAGACATAAGATTTCCATTTTTTACTCATGAGTATTGTTAAGATGCATGGATGTAAATAATGGTTAAGCAATAAATAAAACATTCCCATGATAAATGTCCACTATTTCATGTGGGTATATTCTCTAAAGGAACTGGGTTTCCTTTTCAATTAGTCCAAGGAAGATAGGTATGTATAATTCCAAACTCCAAGGAAGATAGGTCTGTATAATTCCAAACGAAGACATGATTCTTCTAGTATCACTCCATAATGAGAAAAACATTATGTGGGAGGGTGTATATAGAAAATGATAGAGCTACAAGGTATTCTTTTGGTTTTTTTTAAGTAGTTAAAGATGGGTGTAAGTTAATGATGGTTTCTCATGACTTTTTAATGGTAATGAAAATTTGGAAATGCGACAATATGTTAATTTAGAGGGATAATTAGAGGTTCCTACAAAAATAATTTGAAAATGGAATAAAAAGATCAAAATGTAGGAAAATGTGTTCGTTTTACAAATATGTAATTTTATTTATAGAACTTGTGTCTAATTTTGCGAATTTTGAGTTTCCCTAATAATTATATGTTATATTTTATGAAAAATATAATTCATATGTTTCCATTAGTGAAACCTTGCAAGAATCTAGATGATGGAATCTTGCTACAAAAACTTATGGAGTTGTAGAGAACAGATTGATGTTGTGTGCAACATGGCTTACATAATGTGTCGTAACATTACAATCCTGAATTGAGCTACCCCCATGAGTCCAAAATTTATAATCTTAATTATGTATATTTTTTTTAATTATGAAATTCATTATATCCTTGAAATTACAAGGGCTTTAGTTAGTGCAACCTAAAAAGACACATGATTATCAAACATTTTCTCTTTTTTCTAAAGATTGTAGGTCTTACTATCATCTAGTGCTATATATATATATATATATATATATATATATATATATATATATATATATATATATATATATATATATATATATATATATATATATATATATGTATGTATTCCAAATGGTTATGACCCCAAAACTTAGAGAATAAATAGAATAGGGATGTATTTTAATATTTTGATATATGTCAAAAGTCAAATGTATTAAAAATCTTAAAAATAGTTTTTTTAAAAGAAAATTACATGTTTAGAATCTACACAGTCAACTCTATATGTGTATCTATTTTCTGTGGGAATGGATTTGTCTAGTTTATAAGCAAATAATGTCAAATACAGAAATATATATGTTTTTTTCCAAACGAAATTGATATTTTCAAGTAGAGGTAGCCGAAACAACGATGTTTATGATCCCAAAGCTATATCTAAAGGTACCAAGTCACCTTGCATGTAGCATTCCTACCAAGAAAAAAAGAAATTCAACAAAGGTATGCATTTTCCTAGCACATGCCTATTTTCAGTACAATTATTGTGTGCATATTTGGTGCTAGGAACACACATGCATTAATGCATGTAGTGAATTTAACACATGGGAAACTATTGAGGTGGGTTTTCAGGAGTGGAAAGGTGAGAGAGGGAGGGAAGAGAGGTATTTATAATTCCAAAGAGAAATATTCAAATTCCAGTGTCACTGCATACTAAGAGAAACATTAAGTGGGAGGATTGATATAGTGGAAGGTAAAGTCAAAATGTATGTTTTGTGAAGGAATTTGTTTCATTTTCTTTAGTAGTTATGGATGGCGGTATGTTAATGATGGTTTTTCATGAATCATTAGAGGTAATGAAAATTTGGAAATAGAAGAATATATTAATTTGGAGTAATAATTAGAGGTACTTACAACATTAATTTTAAGATTGTGCAGAAAGATCAAATGTAAGAAAATGAGTTGGTTTTCCAAATATGTAATTTTATTCATAAACCTTGTGGCTATCTAAGTCAATTTTGAGTTTCCCTAATATTGGTATATTATATTTCATGCATAATATAATTCATTTGTTTCCGTCTGTGAAACATTTTAATCTCTAAATGATGGAATCATGCTATAAAAACTTGTAGCATGTAAAGAACAATTTGTTCTTGTTCATAACTATTTTTCCAAAATTTGTAATCCTTTTTTTCTTGGCTTGACACATCAGAGATTTGAACCTTCAATCTCATTGTTTACATTACACTTCCTAATATTTCAATCGCTAATTGAGATATCCCCATGGACCCAAAATTTATAATCTTAATTATGTATATTTTTGAAAATTTCTGAAATTCTTTATATCCTTGAATTAGAAGGCATTCAATTATTGGAACGAAATTTGGTCTTACGATTATCGAACATTCCTATTTTTTAAATAATGTAGTTCCTAATGTCATATAAAACATCATATATATATATATATATATATATATATATATATATATATATATATATATATATATATATATATATATATATATATATATATATATATATATATATATATATATATATATATTCCAAATGTTTGAGACCCCAAAAACTTATAACAAAAATATAGGAGGGATGTATTTTTAAGAGTTTGATATATGTCGATACTTGTAATGAAGCCTGATATAGCTGCTTGATCCTACCTTTCCCTGCTTGATCTTTGCTTCCTCTTGCCTTCTTTTCCTTTCTCACTCCAATGCCAAAGTGCTCCAAGAAAACTCTAAGTGTCCAAGAGTATGAGTGAGAGAGAGAATAATGAAAGAGCTCCAAAACTAAACAGACAAAAGGTTATGAATTGATCCTCAGAAGCTTTTTTATGAATGAGGCCTTTATTTTCTTCATTTTCCATTAATTTCCTTCATTTTCCTCCTCACATGAAACCTATGACCTTTCACCTCCTTTTTCTCCTAAGTTCCATTATTTTCATAAATAACTGTGCTCAAAATTCCATTTTTCCTTTGCAAAGCCTTAACCATTGCCTTTTCCAATTTCTTTAACCATAAACAACCAAATGAACAACCCCTAGGATGTCTTGCCCAATATTTAGCTTGGAATAAGTGTCCCATTCATCTATGGTTATTTTTTATAACTTTTATTACATGAAATTTTCACCGGGGCTATTAAAGAACACTCCGCCTTGGGGGACATCGTCCTCGGTGTTCAATCACTCATATACCTCAGCAACCAATTGAAAGAACACATACTGATTATGAAGCTTTATAATAGAGCTCGATGAAATTTACAATGAAAGATCTACTCAAGAGAAGAACATCATGGAAACATGACAACATACTGCATAGTGGAGCTTTATATCACAACTCATTATGGTATTTACAACAATCATCCTGTTGAGTGCCAATCGACATGACATCATAACATCATTATAGCATAACCACATGATAAAATAATAACATGATAACATAACCATTATGACATGACACCCATACTGCATAGTGGAGCTTTATAACACAACTCATTATGGTATTTACATCCATACACATGGGTACATATAGTGCAACATCACCATAAATATAGATACCAAAACATAAGCCAAATCATATACCAAAAAATATATCAATCATATACTAGTCATCATATCTAAGCACATATCAAACATCATATAGCATATATCAAACCATCATAAAGCATATATCAAACCACCATAAGGCATATACCAAACCACCATATGTAAATACCAAACCACCATAAGAAAATACCAAACCAACATAAGAAAATACCAAACCACCAGAAGAAAATACCAACCCACAATGTCAAGTTAATTTTCCCCAATCGAAAAAAAAAATTAACGATACATGGCCTACATCTGATCCGACATCTCCAATGTAGCTTCATCGGGCCCAAATTTCTTCCATTAGCACTTTAACTTGCTCGATTTCTACTCCGGAGCATAAGCACCTTTTTCTATAATATGCATTGAGGCTCCGACTGAAATTATCCATTTGGTTCAACCTGCAATACGGACCAGTCAATTACATGATCAACATCTTTAACATACTTCCTAAGGAAAGATATATGGAAAACATAGTGAACTTTCACTGTCGGAGGTAGTGCAAGTTGATAGGTTGCTGGCACAATCCTCTCAATGATACGGAAGGATTCAAAAAACCATGGTTCTAGCTTGCCACATGATCCAATCTGCAAGGAGCTCTTCTTCTGTTTGACGGGAAAATACACCTATTCCCCAACTTGGAACTCCTTGAACAACATGTTCGTTTCTGCATAACTCTTCTTCTTATCATGTGCTTCCTTGAGATTCTTCTTGATCACTTGTATCTCGTGTTCCATTTTTACCAACATATCTGGTCTAATCAATACTCTGCTAACTGGATCACTCCAACTAATGGGAGTGTTACAACTTCGCCCATACAATGCCTCAAAAGGACTCATCCTCAATGACTCCTAATAATCGTTGTTGTATGCGAACTCTACCAAAGGGAGATACTCTTCCCACTTCCGATGTTGATGCATCACATACATCCTCAACATGTCCTCCAATATAATGTTGACCCTCTGTGCTTGTCCATATATATGCGGATGATAAGCTATGTTGAAAGCCAACTCTATACCCAAACCTACAAATAACACCTTCAAAAACTTGGAAGTGAACTCCGCATCCTTGTTTGAAACAATCTTCTTTGGAACACCATGTAGTCTAACCACATCTTCAATGATAACCTATGCCACATCACTAGATGAGAACGCAGACTTCACTGGAATGAAGTGTGCAACGTTCATTAACCTATCCACAATGACCATGATGGAATCATGTGCTTCATTGTCTTCAGCAACCCTGTGATGAAGTACATGGAAATGACCAATCTGGAAGTACATTTCCATTCTAGAATTACAATCGGTTGTGGCAGTCCACATGGATGTTTACACTCTACCTTCACTCACTGACAATCAAATCATCTAGCCACAGACTCTACTACATCCCTCTTCAAATTCGACTAATAGTAATATCTCTTCACCACTATCAGTGTCTTATAATAACCATGGTATTAGGTTGTGTTATATTCTTTCCATGACTAGAGACCCTAGTTAATCGGGGGGTTAGAGAGGCAGCTCCACTCCCACTTCATTGCATTGATTGCGTAGGAGGGGGGTCACAGGGGGGTGGCAGACCCCCCTGTCGAGGGAGATTGAGTGGGACGAGTAAACCTCCTCTATAGGGTCTAGGGCAGCACCCCAGGGAAAACTTTTTGGGACCCTATATTAGGTGGGCAGACCTACCTATGGTTTTGTGCATGGTTTTCGCACATGGTTTTGGGCACAATGGTTTCCGGTCCATGGTATTGGATGCTTTGGCATGTATAAATATGTATTGTAACATTGAAAGGAACATAATAATCAAAAATCAAGCTGTTAGTCCCGATTTTGGGATCCAAGGGAAAATCTCTGTGTATATGTGTTTTATGTGTTATGCTCTCGCATTGTTTATTTTCTATTCTTAGAATTCGTATGCAGGTAATTTATGTATGGGATTAAAACCTACATTTGGTATCAAAGTTGTTTTGGGTTCAAGGGGATGCCTTTGTTGCTGAGGGGCTTCTCTCAGGCCTATGGTAGACCCTATTCAATGGGAAATCTACGAGATTGATTCTTATGGTGGAAGAAGATCGCGAGCAGTGGAAAGATATAGATCGAGAAATTTAATGGTCAGAGTTTTGAGTTATGGAAACTTAAGATGGAGGATCTTTTGGTATATAAAGATTAGTGGATCATGGTAGATCCAGGTACTAAACCAACGGGAGTGTCCGATGAAGAATGGAAGAAGTTGGATCAGAAGGCAAAGAGCACAATATGATTGTGTGTCTCAGATTCAGTATTGCTAAATGTATCAGGGGAAGCTACGGCTAAGGCTTTGTGGGTCAAGTTAGGGACTTTGTACCAATCTAAGTCTTTGGTGAATAAATTTTTCCTATGAAAAAGTTGTATAACCTGAGGATGAAAGATGGAAACTTGGGGAGGGAGCATTTGAACGCATTTAATACTGTGGTAAGTCAGTTATTATCTATTGATATTAAAATTTCAGATGAAGATAAGTTCATCAGTTTGTTGTGTTCTCTACCAGATTCATGGGATAGTCTAGTTATTGCAATAGGTAGCAATGCAACTACCTTGCAGTTTGATGAAATAGTCTCATCCTTGCTAACAGAGAGGATGAGACAAAAAAATATGGAGAGCCAAAATGGTGATGCCTTTTCTGTATGAGGATAGTCCCAGAACAAAAACAAAAATAAGTCATCGAGTGGGAGATCTAAATCTCCAAGAAAAGTTGTAAAGGTGGTGTGTTAGGAATGTGGAAAGGAAGGGAACTACAAAAGGGACTGTAAATCTAAAGCTCCTGAAAAAGGAAAGAGATCTGATGATTCTCCTTCTGCAGAGGTGAAAACCACCTCAGATGAAGGTGGGGATGTGTACTTGGCTTCTTCAAGTACACATGTAGATCATGAGGCATGGTTGACTGACTCAGGTGCATCCTTTCACTTCACTCCCCATAGAGAGTGGTTCTACGAGTATGAGAAATATGATGGTGGTCATGTTTTCTTGGGGGATGAAAGGAAGGCTATAGTTGTTGGTCATGGAAAAGTCAAGTTGAAGTTGCAAGGTAGAAGGATTACAACACTTCCGGGTGTTATGCATATTCCTGCATTTGCCAAAAATATGATTTCTGTAAGAAATATGGATGATGCAGGTGTAAAAGTAGTGTTCGAGAATGATACCTGCAAGATGCTTCATGGAGCACTGATATTAATGTGGGGAGTTCAAATTTGAACTCTATACAAGCTGCAAGGTAACACTATTATTGATGGGTGCAATAGTATTGTGGTTACTGAAAGTGGAGAAGAATATTTAGTGAGCTCTGGAGAAAAGACCATGCTATGGCATCAAAGGATTGGACATATTGGAGAGAAGGGCCTTAGAATAGTCCATGGTAAAGGTATGGTAGAAGGTATGACTAATAGCTCTCTGGATTTTTATTTATGTGAAAATTGTGTATATGGGAAGCAAAATCGGGTGAGTTTCCCCTCTGGTGGTAAGAGGGCAAAACATATATTAGAGCTTGTGCACAGTGATGTGTTTGGACTTGTGAAGGTTCTATCACTGGGTAAGCCTATGTACTATGTATCATTTATAGATGACTTCTCAAGGAATACATCGATGTATTTCCTCAAGAAGAAATCTGAAGTCTTTGACAGGTTTAAATAATCTAAGGCTCTGGTGGAAAACCAAGCAAATAAAAAGATAATGGTGATGAGGATAGATAACGGTGGAGAATTTTGCAATAAGGAATTTGAAGAATTCTATAAGAAGTGTCGTATAGCATGGTAGAATACTACTCCATACACACCTTAGCAAAATGGAGTTGCGAAAAGAATGAGCAAGACGTTGATGGAAAGGGCAAGAATCATACTCAGTGGTGTCGGGTTAGGACAAGAATTCTAGGTAGAGGTGGTGGAGACAACATGTTACCTAGTCAATAGATCACCTTCATCAACGTTGGAGGATAAGACTCCACAAGAGGTATGGACTGGTAAGAAACCCTCTCTTTCACATCTGACGATATTTGGATTTGATGCATATGTACATGTTCCAAAGGAGAAAAGAACCAAGTTGGATAGTAAATCTAAAAAGTGCATCTTTATTGGGTATAAGGATTGCTTAAAGGGTTATAAGCTTTGGAACCTAGTAACAAGGAAGGTTGTGTACAACCAAGATGTGGTGTTCATTGAGGTGAAAGATGTTATTAAACATGAAGTCCAACCAAAGGAACCTAAGAAGATAGAGTTTGAGCTTAAGGAGGAAGAATCAGACTCTACAGCAGAAGAGGAATCAGAAGATGAAGAGCCACAAACTCCAGGTGTGAGAAGACCTTTTCAGGAAAGAAGGCAGCTAGAAAGGTATAGTCCATCTGCTTTCTGTTCAAAATTTTCTTTATCTATTACTGATGATGATCCGAGAACTGTGAAGGAAGTACTAGATTCAGAGGATGGAAAACTTTGGAAAGAAGCCATTGTTGATGAAATGGCATCTTTGCACAAAAATGAGGCTTCAGATCTGGTGCAGTTATCAGCTGGAAGGAAACCCATTGGCAGCAAATGGGTGTTCAAGAAGAAGACAAATGTAGAAGGAAAGGTGGAGAAATACAAAGCTCGGTTGGTAGCAAAAGGTTATTCCCAAGTACCAAGAATTGATTTTGGTGATGTTTTTTCTCATGTTGCCAAGGTAGCTTCTAATAGATTACTTTTATCTGTTGTTGTTGCTTTTGATTTTGAGGTAGAACAGATGGATGTGAAGACAAGATTTCTTCACGGGCATATGGAAGAAGAGATCTACATGAAGAAACCTGAAGGTTTTGCGGTGAAGGGTAAGGAAGAACTGGTATGCAAGTTAAAAAAGTCCTTGTATGGGTTAATACAGTCACTAAGTATGTGGTATCAGAAATTTGATACATTTATACGGGGACTTGGCTTCAGCAAAAGAAAAGCAGATCACTGTGTGTATTTTAAATTAATTGTTGATTGTGTTATTTATCTGGTCTTGTATGTGGATGATATGTTGCTGGTTGGAAATGACAAAGAAATTATCCAGGATTTGAAGACACAATTGTCCTACAAATTTTACATGAAAGATCTTGGTGCTCCAAACTATATTTTGGGCATGGAAATTAAAAGAGATCGATCAAAGAGGAAGCTATGGTTAAACCAGAGGAAATATGTCGAGAAAATACGGAATAGGTTTATATGCAGGATAGTAAACTGGTGAAGGTTCCTATTCCTGTTGGTGTAAAGTTATCTGCTAAACAATGTGGCAAGACACAAGAAGAGGAAGAGGATATGTCCCGTGTTCCATATGCAAGTGTATTTGGTAGCCTAATGTATGCGATGGTCTATGCTAGACCAGACATTTCACATGCAGTTGGAGTATTGAGAAGGATTATGTTAAAACCAGGAAAGGATCATTGGATAGTAGTGAAGTGGGTTTTAAGTATTTGCATGGAACTAGTGATTATGGTTTGTGCTACCAAGGAAGACAAGGTTTGGATAGAGTTTTTGATATCTGTGGCTTTGTTGATGCAGACTGTGCTGGAGATATGGATCAGAGAAGATCTACAAGTGGGTATATGTTTAAACTATTTTTAGGTATAGTCAGTTGGATGATTAAGAAACAATTTGTAGTGGCATTATCAACTACAGAGGCGGAATACATGGTAGCCACTCATGCAATCAAGGAAGCAGTTTCGTTGCAGAGATTGTGTTCAAGAATGAGGATAGTGCAAAGAGCTATAAGGATATACTCTGATAGCCAAAGTGCAATTTTCTTGGCAAAGAACCCTGCTTACCATTCAAAGACAAAGCACGTTGATTTTCAGTATCACTTTGTGAGGGATATTATAGAAGACAAAAAGGTGTTGCTGGTAAAGGTGGACACTTTGAAGAATACTGAAGATGCATTGACACAATCTGTGATCTCTGAGAAGTTCTCTTGGTGTAGAGAAACAATGGAGATTATAGGGTTGGATAAATGACTAAGCTATCCTGTGACCCCATGTGGAAAGAAAAGAACAAGTGGGAGAATGTTGGGATGTGTTATATTATTTCCATGACTACCGACCTTAGTTAACCGGGGGTTAGAGCGAGGGCTCTGCCCCCCCTTCGTTGTGTCGAATACGTAGCTGGGGGGTCACAAGGGGTGGAAGCCCCTGTTGTCTAAGGCGTTTGAGGGGATCGGGTAGCCCCCCTCTACAGGGTCCAAGCCAGTGCCTGGGGAAACTTTTTGGGACCCTATATTAGGTGGGCAAACCTTCCTATGGTTTTTTGCATGGTTTTAGCACATGGTTTTAGATGCGATGGTTTTCGGTCCATGGTATTGGATGCTTCGGAATGTATAAATATCTATTGTAACATTGAAAGGAACATACTAATGAAAAATCAAGATGGTAGTCCCAGTTTTGGGATCCAGGGGAAATTCTCTGTGTATATGTGTTTTATGTGTTATGCTCTCACATCGTTTATTTTTTGTTCTTAGAATTCATATGTAGGTAATTTCTGTACGGGGTTAAAACTTACATATGGTGACCTGAATATGGTTTCGAATGAAACTCCCTCAAGATCACCTTCCTAAGTTCACCGTTATCCAATACATATATTCCGTCTCGGAACCTGACCAATCCATTTGTTCTATGGCAATTTTCCATGCCCTATGCACATGAACTTGTACATATACTGCCACCTATACCTATACCACGACATGGACCTGTACCTGCACCTATACATGTACCTGTACCATGACCTATAGATGTACCTATACCATTACCCTAGTGCAACCTATGCCCAATCTCCATATACCTGACTTTATTATGTCCTGCTTGCAAGATCATATCCTCTAAATCCATTCAATAGGAGCTCATAGCTGCCAAGTGATGTAGTTGTACTTGCCTACTAGGAGCATATGCCACCTTGTTCTCTTTACCTTTGATGTACCTGATCTCAAAATCAGACTCACTGATCGTGGCTAAACATCTAGCATGCTTGGCATTCAAATTTGGCTGGTCAAATAAATACCTCAACCCAATGTGATCACTCATAAGCACAAACTCCCTGCCAAGAAGATAGTACCTCCACATCTTTAGTGCATGTATAAGCATTGCTAACTCAAGATCATTTTCCGGGTAGTTTTGCTCGTGCTCGTTTAGTTTCTGGGACTCATAACATACCACCTGTCCATCCTACATAAGGACTACACCAAGCCCTATCTTCCAAGGATCTATATAGACCACAAATTCTTTGTCTGGATCTGCAATCTATAGTACAGGGGCATGTGTCAACAACTGCTTAAGCTGCTTAAATCTAGCCTTGCACTCCTCAGTCCATTCGAACTTCTTACCTTTTTTCTACAAGGATGTAATGGGATAAGAAATCTGAGAGAATTTCTTGATGAACCTCATGTAAGACCCTGCTAGACCAATGAAAGATCTCACCTCATCTACATTCTCAGGATCTACTCATTCCATGGTGGACCTTAGCTTCTTTGGATCTACTGAAATTCCCTCCTTGGAGACCACATGCCCCAAGTAGTGTACCTCAATCTGAAATAAGCTGCACTTTGTGAGCTTAGCATACAATTGATACTCTCTCAACAACCTCAATATTGCTGCTAAGTGTTTGGCGTGCTCTTCCTCATTTTTAGAATATACAAGTATATCATCAATGAACACAATAACAAACTTATCCTAATATGGATGCAACATACTATTCATCAAACACATGAATGTAGCTAGAGAGTTAGTTAAGCCAAATAGAAAAACAACAAACTCATAATGCCAATACCTAGTCCTGAAGGTAGTCTTGTAAATGCCCTCCTCTTTGATCCGTACCTGATGGTATTCGCATCCCAAGTCAATCTTTGAGAACACTGCTACTCCCTTCAGCTGATCAAACAAGTCATTAATACTCGGCAAATGATATATGTTCTTGATAGTAACTTTGTTAAACTATTTTTAATCAATTCATAATCTGAGAGTACCATCCTTCTTCCTCACAAAAAAGACCGGTGCACCCCAAGGTGATACTCTAAGGCTAATGCATCCATTGTACAAAATTTCTTTTAACTGCAACTTTAACTCAACCAACTCAGGTGTGCTCATCTTGTAAGGTTATTTTGATGCTGGAGCTTCCCTCGCACTAACTCAATGGAAAATTCTACCTCCCTTAGAGGTGGAAACTCTGTAATGTCCTCAGGGAATACATCCTAAAACTGCTGCAACACTAGAGATCTATTCAACACATCTTCATCCTCAACCTCCTTACCATTATCACTAGAAATGTGTACTACAAATAGCTTACATCCGTTCATGTGGCTATGCTTTGCTTGCATAGTTGTCACCATACTAACTGATGTGGCTTTATTCTTATCTTGCAATACTCTTGTTTATCCATTGTCATCAACACACTCAATAGCCTTATCATAGAAGTCTACCTTCGTTCTATATAGATACAACAAATCCATGTACAAAAACATATTGTATGGTCCCAATGGTAACAGATTCCAATGTTTTGTTGTAGGCATACCATTTAAATCGAATGCGCAGGCTCTTACCGAATGGTGAACTCGCTTTTTGTACCTGTAGTCAACTACAACCAAGAATCTGCATGAAATTCCTTATTCAAACCACACCTATCAACCAAGTCATGACTAATATAGCTATAATGAGATCAAGGCTCAATCAAAATAGAAATAACTTGATCACAAAGCTTACTGTCCATCTCAATGATAGATTCCTGGTGTTCTGCTTACCCATTTTTCACTACTGCATAGATACGTGGAATAATCTAGCCAACATCCCCAACAATATGCACCTCTTGTGAATTGTATATCTTACGCCTTCCACCCTGATGGTATGGACAATATCTCCTAATCTTTTCCTCACCACATGTCCAACATTCCAACCAACCAGTGCCCTCACCTCTATGTTGTTGTTGTTGTGGTGACCCATGTCCCTATTTAGCTGCATTAAATCTCTTTTGTGGAGCCACATTTTCTTTCCCATCTACATGTTGAGGCCTTGTCCTCTTATGTTTCCATTTACCTCTACCTTTGACTTTGCGCTTCCATTCATGCTAAGATTCATTCTTACGGTTTGGTTCCTCTTAGCAATGCTTCAATTTCCCAATGACTTCCTCAAGTCATAGAGGCTCATCATACTTAATTTGGTCTCTAAATTCTAATGGAAAACCACTAACAAATATTTGAACTTTAGCCTTCTCATCAGTAAGATATGGTACATACCTTAATAGCTATAAAAAATTGGCCATGTACTCTTCATCTGTCATTGATCCCATATTTATCTCATAGAATACTTTATTCTTACTATCATAGTACCTTTCTGACAAGTACTTCTTCCTGAAAACCCTCTTGAATTCCTGCCAAGTCAAGTCATATGCCCTCATGTCTCTAAGTCGCTTACCATCTTCCCACCAGATGTTTGCTTTACCTTTCAAGCCGAAGATAGTTATTCTAGCCTTCACATTATTTGTGTACTCATGCAACTCAAATAATTTTTTCATCCCAAATATCCAAGCCTCTGCATCTTCCAACTTCTTCACATCTCTATCAAAATTTTGTGGTTTTTATTTCTTGAATTCATCAAGTAAGTGTCCCCTATGATTCCTCCCATAAGCATCATAGAAATGATGATCATGTTGCCTATCAAAACCATAATTAGAGGAATACCTATACTCATCGCCCTTCCTTTCTAGAGTGTCCAACAACCTACCATCTCTCACTATGTCAAATATATTTGACCTATGTCTACTAGGTTATCTACTACCATATGCTCCATTAGTCTCATCCTCATGTGCATGGATGATCCAAAGAAACCCTTGTCGCTACAGTTGTGACAAACTCTAAAGAAATATAGAATTGACTTCTACTTTCTTCTCTTGTGCCTGTATGATCCGATCATCATCTGCCTTACAACTGCTTATCTCTTCCTTCAAGCTTTTCAATGTATCAACCAAATCATAAGCATGCCCCACACCACGTTGCTCATTTGATGCATAGGGAGATTCTATATAATCTACCACCTTGCTAGCCATTTAATCTTTCCCTTCCTGCAATACATAATATGTCAGATAAACCAAATCACAATAAACCAATGTACCTTTGTATAGCTTAGGGAGGATATCTTATCTCCAATATCATGAAATCGGTGCGATACATGTATAACATAATCATAACAATGTATAGATATTCTCAAGTAATTATGTCAACACATAATCATCTCTCTAGTTGGGATCCAATCCTTGATGCAACGCCATATCAACAATGCATGCTATCACCTCACGCATGACAACAACCATTACTCCATTATACATATTTCTATATGTAACCAACAATATGCATAAGAAATGCCTATCCAATTACAAATACACATAAAAATTTGTAGTAGAACATAATAAATCAGTTCCTACGATCAACCTACAAGACTAATACATGTAATAAAAATATTCAAAATGTAACCTAACATACAAGCATGTAAGTACGTGACATAAAATCAACATGTAAGTGACAGATAACCATATATAGTCAGTCACATACTCTTCACCAAATCAACGTCAAATTATCCATGATAACCATACTACAACCCAAATCCAACATCAAGAAATTGCAACAAGTATATAAGTGTAAAAGGCACACATGCAAATGACATGCATGCATGACTAATTCACTCAACCCATCCAGTTCGGGAGTCGAACCATGCTCTGATACCACTTTGTAATAGCCTCCTCCCACATCAACCCAAGTAACCATGCCAACTGGGTTAAACATGAGATGAGACGCTACTCTGATAAAATTCAACCTCCTAGGTGACCTTAAGGAAGTGGAATCAATGGAACATCACAGACACTCATCCAACATCATCAACAGAACCCTTAGATGACAATTCAGCCACTCAAACAACATGTCCCAGGGTCCCACTACTATTCTGGACATTTGAGGCCATAGTCGCTCTCATGCTATGGGCAAGGGAGTGAGAAGAGGCCTAAAGTCACTCTCATACATCTACATGCTAATGACTATGGACCAAAATTGCCAGTTTGGGGCCAGTGACCCCGATATTTAAGCCACCTTTTAAGACCTAGAGCCGAGGTCACTGCCCATAACGAAATGTAGCTTCAAATCAAGAAAAGTACAGGGAAACAATGAATCAAAAGCAATAAACACAACAAGACCTTAACCAAACCCCTACTAGCCATCACAGGCATTTCGTAAAACATATCATCGACATGTAGCTTATAGGTGTAAACAATAGAATTAAGTGTAGGCATCTCATACTTATCTGAGACTCGATATAAACCATTGGTCCCTCATGTCATTTGCTACATATTCATCTATTAGGCCATAAACACTTTATCCATTCATATACAAGTAAAAACATGCTGAGAGCTAAACATAGTTGCTGCCAGAAAATGTACATGTAACCAGCATAATAGGGACAAAAATACAATAAACATATTAGCCATCAAAATCCATATATACACCAATAAGTTTAAACATGAAAATAAATGTAATTTGTTTCTCGTTAATCAATGTAAAGAACCAACTGGTGAGAGGACTACCACATTCCACGTAACCATAGATTGGCTGAGCCATGTCTCTATTCAGTCGATCACCCCCATGCCATTTTCGAAGCATGAATGTGCAACTCATAGAACACATTGGAAACACCAATCAATGTGGATGCCACCAGAGTTCTCCGAGTACACTGTGAGGAATTTGAGTGCTTCCCAATCTCTCAGGTTTTACCATGCATCTACAATCCGATCCAAGGATCGCTAGGCCCTATACCGAGAGATACTCTCCAAGATCTACCATGCATTCCATCCTGGAATCACTAAGCCCAACGGAGAGAAAATCCACCTCTTGGTTTTACCGTATATCATGCCATTCATCGACAAGGATTCCTAGGCCCAGCGAGGCACACAATCTAGCTTTACCGCAACCCACAGTCAAGTTGACGGGTTACTAGGCCATTCGATTCATGCATCCTCAGTCTTATTCAACGACCACTACACCATGTGTTTTTCAATTTGAAGATCCACCCCACTCACCTTTGAATCTAATCTGGCCATCCCACATAAACTGAATGAGATAACACATCACATCAAATCTATCAGGAAATGGAAAGGCGAGGCTGAAAATACTGTCCCGCATGGAAATACCCATGCCATGGTAGAAAAGAAACACATGCAATCCCATGCATGCCAAATCTAGCAAGGAAAATACACATGCAATTTGATACCTGCAATGAAGCCTGTTGTAGATGCTTGATCCTACCTTTCCTTGGTTGATCTTTGCTTCCTCTTGCCTTCTTTGCCTTTCTTGCTCCAATGCCAAAGTGCTCTAAGAAAACTTTCTGTCCAAGAGTATGAGAGAGAGAGAATAATGAAATAGCTCCAAAGCTAAACTGACAAAAGGTTACCAACTGATCCTTAGAAGCCTTTTTATGAATGAGGCCTATATTTTCTTCATTTTCCATTATTTTCCTTCACTTTCCTCTTCAAATGCAACCTATGACCTTTCACCTCCCTTTTCTCCTAATTTCCATTATTTTCATAAATAATTGTGCCAAAAATGCTATTTTTCCTTTCCAAAGCCCTAGCCATTGCCTTTACCAATTTTTTTAGCCATAAACAACCAAATGAACACCCCCTAAGATGTCTTTCCCAACATTTATCTTGGAATAAGTGTCCCATTCATCTGTGGTTATTGTTTTTAACTTTTATTACATGAAAGTTTCACTAGGGTTGTTAGAGATAGAAAGAGAATGGAAGGTGTGAAAGAATGAGTTGGTGAGTGAGGGGAGAGAGTGAGTGAGAGTAAAAAAACAAGAGTGATAAGGAAAGAGGGTGGGGAACAAATATTTATGGAGATAGTTTCATTTGACATAGGGAAGAGGAGAGATACAAGGTTAGATAGGGATGTTGTGGAGAGAGAGAGATGGGGGGAAGAGAAATAGAGAGCAAGTAAGGGGAAGGAAAAGAAATATATAGGGATAATGTGTAGGGAGAATATATAAGAAGAGTGAGATATAGAGGAATGAAATGAGGGGGAAAGAGTACGAGATGCGGGGAGGTAGTGGGGTAGCGAGAGATGAATACAGATAAAGGGAGCATGCAATTTGATACTTGCAATGAAGCCCATTGTAGAAGCTTGATCCTACCTTTCCCTACTTGATCTTTGCTTCCTCTTTCCTTCTTTTCCTTTCTTTCTCTAATGCCAAAGTTCTCTAAGAAAACTTTGTGTCCAAGAGTATGAGAGAGAGAGAATAATGAAATAGCTCCAAAGCTAAACTGACAAAAGGTTACTAGCTGATCCTTAGAAGCCTTTTTATGAATGAGGCCTATATTTTCTTCATTTTCCATTATTTTCCTTCATTTTCCTCCTCACATGCAACCTATTACCTTTCACCTCCCTTTTCTCCTAATTTCCATTATTTTCATAAATAATTATGCCAAAAATGCCATTTTCCCTTTCCAAATCCCTAGCCATTGCCTTTACCAATTTATTTAGCCATAAAGAACCAAATGAACACCCCCCTAAGATGTCTTTCCCAACATTTATCTTGGAATAAGTGTCACATTAATCTGTGGTTATTGTTTTTAACATTTATTACATGAAATTTTCACCAGGGTTGTTAGAGATAGAGAGAGAACGGAAGGTGTGAAAGAATGAGTTGGTGAGTGAGGGGAGAGAGTGAGTGAGAGTAAAAAAATAACAGTGATAAGGAAAGAGGGTGGGGAACAAATATTTATGGAGATAGTTTCATTTGACATAGGGAAGAGGAGAGGTACAAGGTTAGATATGAACATTGTGGAGAGGGGGGGGGGGTGGGAAGAGAAATAGAGAGCGAGTAGGGGGGAGAAAAAGAGATATATAGGGATATTGTGGAGGGAGAAGAGATCCGAAGAGTGAGATATAGAGGAATGAAATGAGGGGGAAAGAGTACGAGATGCGGGGAGGGAGTGGGGCAAGGAGAGATGAATATAGATAAAGGGAGCATGCAATTTGATACATGCAATGAAACCTGTTGTAGATGCTTGATCATGCCTTTCCCTGCTTGATCTTTGGTTCCTCTTGCCTTCTTTTCCTTTCTTGCTCCAATGCCAAAGTGCTCTAAGAAAACTTTGTGTCAAAGAGTATGAGAGAGAGAGAATAATGAAATAGCTCCAAAGCTAAACTGACAAAAGGTTACCAACTGATCCTTAGAAGCCTTTTATGAATGGGGCCTATATTTTGTTCATTTTCCATTATTTTCTTTAATTTTCCTCCTCGGATGCAACCTATGACCTTTCACCTCCCTTTTCTCCTAATTTACATTATTTTCGTAAATAATTGTGCTAAAAATACCATGTTTCCTTTCCAAAGCCCTAGCCATTCCCTTTACCAATTTATTTAGCCATAAACAACCAAATGAACACCCCCTAAGATGTATTTCCCAACACTTATCTTGGAATAAGTGTCCCATTCATCTATGGTTATTGTTTTTAACTTTTATTACATGAAATTTTCACTAGGGTTGTTTCAGATACAGAGAGAATGGAAGGTGTGAAAGAATGAGTTGGTGAGTGAGGGGAGAGAGTGAGTGAGAGTAAAAAAATAATAGTGATAAGGAAAGAGGGTGGGGAACAAATATTTATGGAGATATTTTCATTTGACATAGGGAGGAGGACAGATACAAGGTTAGAAAGGGATGTTGTGGAGAGAGAGAGAGAGAGAGAGAGAGAGAGAGAGAGAGAGAGAGAGAGGAGGAGGAGAAGAGAAATAGAGAGCGAGTAGGGGGAAGAAAAAGAGGGAGATAGGGAGAATGTGGAGGGAGAAGAGATAAGCAGAGTGAGATATAGAGGAATGAAATGAGGGGGAAAGAGTATGAGATGTGGGGAGGGAGTGGGGCGGGGAGAGATGAATACAGATAAAGGGAGCGAGATAGAGACAAATATAAAATGTCAAGAGTGAGATCTAGAGTAAGAAAGGGTTGAAGGGATAATGTTGTGAAGAATAAATTGAGTGAAGGGGGTAGGGATAAAGAAATATAGGAATTAGGGGGTGGGAGAGAGAGAGAGAGAGAGAGAGAGAGAGAGTTGAATGGGAGAGAGTGAGGTAGATGGGGGGACAGAGGGAGAGATAGAGAAGGATAAAGGTAGGGAGATAAATATATATCTAGGGGGGATAGAGTGGGGATAGAGAGAGAGAGAGAGAGAGAGAGAGAGAGAGATTGGATGGGGGTCATTATGAAGCACATACTGAGGGATGGAAAGAAAAAGAAATATAGGAAAGGGAAGGGAGGAGGGAGAGAGAGGGAGGTCAAGGAAAGATAATGGGGAGTTTGTCAAAGAGGGAGGAGGCATTGAGAGATAGATAGATAGATATGGATGGAGAGAGAGAGAGAGGATGGAGAGAGAGAAGGGGATATGTGAGGATATAAACAAAAATAGAGTGGAAAGATATAGAGGGAGAAGGAGGGAATAAAATAGAGATAAAGATGGAATAAGAGAGAGAGGAGGGAGGGAGAGAGTGATGAGGGAAAGATTGAGAGAGAAATGGAACTATGGATAGAGAGAGAGAGAGAGATTTGAGGGGGAAAGAGTCGGGAGAGACAGAAGGGGAGTTGATGGAGGGAGGGAGGGAGAGAAGGAGAGAAAGGGGTGATGGGAAGATAGTATAGAGAGAGACATATTCATTGAGTGAGTAGAACAGGGAAAAATAGAGATGCAAGTATCTATGGGGAGAGAAACAATATGGAGGGATAGAGAGAGAGGGAGAGGGGATGGTGAGATAGAGAGAAAGAAAATAAGGTAGGAAGGGATACGTTAGGTCCCTATAATACTAGTGCATTACCTCATTGTTATTATCATTATAGCCACTTATTATTATTGTTGTGTCCATGTTGTCCCCATATTTTTATTATTGTGCCCCATAGGAGCCCACTATTGTTATTGTTGTTCCCTTACATTATTATGATTATGTCAGCTATGCTTATATTGTGACCCCTTAGACTCCTATATATAGAAGGAGGTTTTGTCATTTCTATCATCCAAGAATTGTTCATTTGTTCAAGGAGATTTCCCCCTTGAACAAGGTAATTTTTAAGTTGTTGAACTATCTTTTCTTCTATTTTGTGAACTGGTTTCATAACATTTGGTATCGGAGTGTTGGATTCTAGGGTTTCACTACTTCAAACAGGTCATTGTGGATTTTTTGATATAAATTTGTTTATACGAATTTTTAGAAGCTGAAATTAAAAACCATTTGAGTTGAAATCTTGATGAACCTCGTGTCCGAATTTTCGATCTTGTAGCACTACATTCTCCGAGATATGATCAAAGGAAGTTAGGGTTTTTGCAAGCTCCCGAATTTCATCCAAACAGGCGACCCTGGGAAAATTGTCATAACTCTCTCTCAGAATCAACTTCAAATTTTACAAAAAGTGACAGAAATATGACAAACTTTGGTTTGTTAGGTATCATTTTCAGGGATGTAGGTCGAAATAGTGACACGTGGCACTTCGTACAAGTTCACTCTACTATACCAAACAATAATCAGGTAATCATGGGAGATTGGGCATAACTCTTTCTTGGAGAGTCCAATATCGATCAGAATTGTGGAATTAGAAAGAGAACTCAGAGGTCTACCAATAGTCAAAATTTCAGACCTTAGTGATTTGAAATTTTAGAGATACAACAGATTCAATATCAAGCTCCTACAAAGAGAAAACAAATTTGTGTACTTTTTAAAAATTTACATAAGTTTTGTTTGAAAAAATAGTTTGAAGTGATTCACAAGCCATAGTGAAGCATAATAATTGGTAATTGGTATCTCGAAGAAAGAAAATGGAAACACCTAGTAAGAAACCTAAAATCTCTACTATGACACATGAAGAAGAAGAAGAGATGCAACATGATATATGAAAATTATGAAACCAAACCCAACAACTTTCGCTCTCATAAAGAGTAACCAAAAATCAAATGGAAGCTAAGATGGATGGTTCAAAGAATAAATTAAAATAAGACATGGAAGGTTTGAAGAATGACATGAAAGCTAATATGGAAGAATTTAAGAATGGTTTAAAAGCAAAAATGGATGGTGTCAAGGAAGGTTTGACAAGGTTGCTACAAGAAATGCTTCCTAATGGTGAAAAGGTATTAGATGAAACTCATGATGAGAAAAAAGAAATGTTAGTCATGATTTCATAGACTCTAACATTGGATCGAAGACCCACCATATTTCAAAGATCAATATGAGAAAGTTTTATGGCAAGGATCCAGTAACATGTATACTACAAATGGAGAAATAGTTTGAACTTCATAATGTGAAACACACACAAAAGGTACACATTGCAACTTTATATTTAGAACCCAATCATTTCATATGGTATCGATGGATTTTTTCTGGTAAACCACTTATCACTTGGTCAATTTTTATGGAGGAAATGAGAGCACATTATGAGGATACAAAGAGAAACACCTTCTTTATCCAATTGGTAAATCTCAGACAAAAGGGTTCAATGGCGGAGCACATTTAGGATTTCCAAAAATTTAATATAAGGTTAAATGATATTCTAGAGGAGCATAGGATTGATATGCTCATAAGGACTTTAAAGGATAACATCAGACATGGGATTCACCTTTGGGAACCTAAATCATTGGAGAAGGCATTCAGGTTGGCAAGAAAAATTGAAAGAAAAATTATGGCAACAAGGACACCTATGACTCACAACTATAAAGATGGAAGTGTTTCTACCCATAGCCTTCCACAACCTACAAGGTCGACACCACAACCAGTTAGAGTTGTGATAGCAAATACACTAAAGGTCATAAGTGTGCTAAGAAGAAATTATTTGACATAGATTGTGAAGAGGAGGAGGAAAATGAACAAGGAACATCAAAAGAAGAGGATATACACCAGGAACCAACCCCAAAGAAAGAAGAAATGAATCTGACCATATCTTCTAATGCATTGGCAGGAATTACCACTCGTCAAAATCTCAAGATAGAAGGAAATATTAAGAAGAAAAAGGTAATAGTGTTGATTGATTCAGCTAGTACCCATAATTTTATTAATTGTAAGATAGCCAAGAAATTTAATTTCTTCCTATATCCAACACCAAAGTATCAAGTGATGGTTACAAATGGAGGAACCATAAATTACTCTAGATAGTGCCATAATATAGATCTATCCATGGGAGAATATGTATTGAATACTCCAATTATTTCCATTCCAATGGGTGGTGTTGATGTTGTAGTAGGAGTCCAATGGATACAATATTTGGGTATAATAGCTTTTAATTTCCAAGAAATTTTCTTGAATTTTTTTGGGGAAGGAAAGGAATTTGAATTAAGGGGCATTGCAGGGAAACTAGGAAAGATAATCTGCTCTAGTGGAATGAAAAAACTTCTAAATAAAGAACAACAGGGCGTAATTTCACAATTATGATCACTAGAGGTTCCCACATTGAAATCATATTTTTCTCTAGATCACCAAAAGGTCTTGGACAATCATTCCAAGGCATTTGAGACTCCTAAAGGCATCCAACCTATTCATGATCATGATCATCCTATTCACTTGATTCCAGGAAGTGTTCCTTCAAACATCAAGCCTTGCAAATATCCATATTCCTAAAAGAGTGAAATTGAACATATAGTTGCAGAAATGCTAGAGGCTGGTATAATTCAACCTAGTCAAAATTCTTTCTCTACTGTAGTAGTATTAGTGTACAATAAGGATGGATCATGGCGCATGTGTACATATTATAGGGAGCTCAACAAGCTCACTATTAAAATATAAATTTCCCATTATTTACATTGATGAATTATTGGATGAATTACATGGAGAAATTTATTTCACCACGTTGGATCTTTGTTCAGGATATCATCAAATGAGAATGAATACTAAAGACATTCTGAAAACAACATTTAGAACTCATGAAGGTAATTATGAATTTTTTGTCATGCCTTTTGGCCTTACCAATGAACCTTGTACATTTCAAGGTTTGATGAATTCCATTTTCAAACCCTTCTTTAGAAAATTTGTGTTAGTATTTTTTGATGATATACTAATCTACAACAAGTCTTGGAAGATTCATGTTCAACATGTTGATAGGGTGCTGAAACTATTGGAGGAGAAACAATTATATGAAAAAACCTATAAATGTTTCTTTGGAGTATAGGAGGTGGAATATCTGGGTCATACTGTATCTCTTGAAGGTGTTAAGGTAGACCCTACAAAGATAAAGCCATTAAGGAATGGAAAATCCCCACATCCATAAAGAATTTGCGAGGGCTTCTCAGGTTGACAAGGTATTATCACAAGTTATTAAGAGTTATGGGAGAGTAACATCACCTCTAACAACATTACTGAAGAAAGGTGCATTTTCTTTGACTCTGGAAGCAACGAAGGCCTTTGAACATCTTAAAGAGGGAATGTGGCAAGCATCAGTCTTAGCTACTCCAGCCTTCACAAAAACTTTTATTGTGGAATGCAATGCCTGAGGAAATGGAATTGGTGATGTTTTAATGGAAGAAGGAAGACCCATTGGTTTTGAAATTTGTCCAATTTTGAGGAAAGTATTTACACAGAGCTATTTATGAGAAGGAAATGTTGGAAATACTACATGCACTTAAGAAATGGTGACCTTACCTAATGGGAATACACTTCAAGGTAAAAATGGTCCATGATAGTCTTAAATACATTTTAGGACAAATATTATCTTTAGAAGAGAAGTAAAAATGGGTCGCAAATATGTTGCGTTATGACTTGGAAATCATCTACAAAAAAGGGAAGAAAAATGTTGTTTCACATGCACTTTCAAGAAAGGATGAGTATGTGGAAGAATTTCTTTTTTCCATTTCCATTTTCCAACCAGATTGGATAATAAAAGCAAGCGATGAATGGAAGAATGACGAAGAAATGTGGCACTCATTCCAAATTTGGAGTAAATCCTAGTATATCTGATACATTTCGTTGGAAAAATGATTCGTTATGGCACAAAAATAAATTATACCTTTGTAAGGTTTCCCAACTCAAACAAAAGTTTCTTATGGAATTGCACACCTCTCCCTTAGGAGGGCATTCATGATTTTTTAAAACTTACCATAGGGTTAAGAAGGATTTTTTTTGGGATGGCCTTAAATTTGATATTCAAAAAATTGTGGTGGAATTTTTGATTTGCCAACAAATTAAAGTTAACATAATTAAGACCTTGTGTCTGTTACAACTTTGATCCATTCCAGGTCAACATTGGGAGGAGGTTTAAATGGATTTTATCACTAGTTTACCCAAGTCTGAAGGAAAGAGTGTCATCATGGTGGTAGTTGATAGACTTACCAAGTATGCACACTTTTGTGCATTATCGCATCCATTTAAAGCCAATATAGTTGATACTGTATTTAAGGAAACAATTAAAAAGATACATGGAAACTGAAAGATTATTGTAAGCGACAAAGATCCCATTTTCACTCAAAATTTTTGGACGGAATTATATTCTTCTCTGGGTACTCAGTTATCTCATAGTTCATCTTATCATCCTCAATCTAATGAGAAAAATAAGATAGCTAACAAATGTTTGGAAGGATATCTTCATTGCTTTGTATCTGATACACAGACACAATGGGTCAAGTGATTGCCTCTGGCTGAATGGTGGTATAACACTTCCTTCCATACTATAGCAAAAGTGACCCCATTTATGGCACTTTATGGATATCATCCACCATCGATCGCATCATCTTTAAGAGAAAATTATGAGGTTCAAGTAGTGGAAGATCACATCGAGCATCAACGACAAGTTCTCCAACTCTTAAAATATAACCTCACTTTAGTGAAAAGTAGAATGAAACAACATGTAGATCAACATCACAATGAAAGAAGTTTTGATGTAGGTGACTGGGTATTTCTACGAATACAATCATATAAATAAATGTACTTCAAGCAAGCTAACAAGGATAATAAATTATCTCCAAAGTATTATGGTACATACAAGGCATTGCAAGAGATTGGTACTATGGCATACAATTTGGAGCTTCCTGCATCTTCTCGAGTCCACCTAGTTTTCCATGTTTCATGCTTAAAGAAGGTTATAGGTGACAAGCTCTCAGTTAAAAAAATATTTCTAGAAATCGACGAGGAAGGAAAAATCATATTGGAACCAAATGTAGTCATAGAAACAAGAACTCAAAATCTATGAAATCAATCAATTTCTGAGTATCTCATCAAGTGGAATAACTTACCCGCCGAAGATTCCACATGGGATGATGAGAATTTTATATAGAAGCATCCAAAACTACTCAAGAATTAAGGACAACACCTTTTTGAAGGAGAGGGGCATGTTAGGTCCCTATAATACTACTATATTTCATCATTGTTATTGTAATTTTAGCCCCTTATTGTTATTTTTGTGCCCATGGTGTCCCCATATTGTTATTATTGTGCCCCATAGGAGCCCACTATTGTTATTTTTGTGCACTTACATTATTATGATTATGTTGTCTCTGATTATATTGTGACACCTTAGACTTCTATATATAGAAAGGAGGTTTATTCATTTATATCATCCAAGAATTGTGAATATGTGTAATGGAAAGGAGGTTGCCCCCTCAGAGAGGCTAAATTTGAAGTCATTGATCTAACTCTTCTTATATTTTGTGAACTAGTTGCATAACAAGATAGAGATGGAGCTAGAGGAGGGGTACATGGAGGAGGATAAAGATAAAAAGAGAGGGAGAATTAAATATAGAGAGTAAGTGACGGGGAATAAATTGATAGAGAGAGTGAGAGAGTAAGAGAGAGGGCTAGAGAGGGAGGGAGAGGGAATAACAGGGAGAATGAGAGAAGTAATGTTAGGGGGGAATAGTTGTGAGAGATAGGGGAGAGGAGAGACACAAATAAAGAGAGTGATGGGTATATAAAGAGACAGTAATAAAGGAGAGAGGAGCATAGATAATGAGGGAGTGAGGGATAGAGGGATAGATATAGTGAGGGATTGATGGAGAGAGAAGGAGGGAGGCAAGGAGAAATAAATAGATAAGGATGAATAAATATAGAGACACATAAAAGCATGTAAATTGAAATAGAGTTATAGAGAGTGGGTGGAGAGAAAGATAGAGATATAAAGAGACGTGGAGGGAGGATAGAGAGAGAAGGAGCTGAGGGAGATCAAGATAGGGGAGAGGGGGAGAGAGAGAGAGTAGAAGAAGAGTGGTATGGGGGGGTGGATTTGAGAGAAAGAGAGGTGGAGATAGAGATTGAGAGAGGACATGGAGGAATACAGAGAGTGCAGAAGGGAAGGGAGATAAATAATAAGAGAGAGGAGGTAGAAGGGAGGGAGTGGAATGGTGATACAGAGGGATAGGTAAGAAGACATATAGCGTAAAAGAGATAGAACTAGAGGGGTGAGATAGAAGTAGAAGAGGAAGAGAGAGATATATATATTTCAGGGGAAAGAGAGAGAGTGGGGGTGGGAAGGAGAGAGGGGGAGATAGAAATAGAGATAGAGAGGGGAGAGAGAGGGAGAGATAGGGAGAGAGGGAAATGAAAGAGAGAGAGAGAGAGAGAGAGATGAGGGAGAGATAGAGAGAAAGAGAGTTAGGGGACAAGAGAATGAGGTAAGAGGGAGGGAGGAGAAAGAGAAAAAGGGGGAGAGAGAGTCATAGAGTGAGATAAATATGGATAAATAGAGACAAAGGTAGATGTGGAGAGAGATATAGGTAAATATGGGTTGAGGCAGGGACATAGAGAGAGAGAGAGAGAGAGAGAGAGAGAGAGAGAGGTGGTGAGATAAATAGGGGTAGATATAGATCTAGTGTGGGAGAGAGGGAGGAAGAGAGAGATAAAGATAGTGTGAGAGGGAAAGTGAGAGAGAGTGATGGGGGAGGGAGGGACAAAGATATCCAGAGAAGGATAGAGAGGGAGGAATATGGATGGAGATAGAGCCAAAGATGGAGGAAGAGAGAGAGGGGGAAGAAGACTGAGGGAGAGGAATGTTGTGAGGAGGGAAGAGTTTGGGGATAGATAAAATAAGAAAGAGAAAAAAAGAAAGAGTGAAATGTAGAGAGATAAAGTGATGGGGGAGGGAGGGAGATATATAGTGAAGGAGCGAGGGAGAGAGAGAGAGAGAAGGAGATATTAAAGGAGATAGAGATAGTTAGGAGAGGAGAGATAGATAAACATACATAAATATATAAATGGAAATAGATAGATATAGATTAGGGGAGAGAATGAGAGAGATGGAAGGAGACATAGATGGAGGAGGGAGAGAAGGATGGGAGGGATATTGAGAGAGGGGAGAGAGAGGAATAAAGTGTGGAATAAGAGGGAGATAGAGAGGAATGAAGAGAGAGAGATGTGGAAAAAGGGAGTGAGAGATAAGGATAGAGAGAGGCATAGAGAGAGTGTAGGGGAAAAGAGAAGAATACTAAGAGATAAAGGATAAAAGGGGAGAAATATAAGGAATGACAAAGAGATGAGAGAGGGGAGACTAGTGAGACAAAGAGACAAATAGAAATACAAGGAGGGATAAAGAGATAGAGTTGGAGGGAGGAGAGAGAGGGAAGAAGAGATAAATAGAGAGAGAGGGAGAAGTTGAGACAGAGAGAGAGATTGATGCGGGGGAGAGGAAGAGATATAGTGAGGGAGCAAGGGAGAGAGAGATTGATAGAGGGAGGAAGAGAGATAATGAGGGAGAAAGGGAGAGAGAGAAAAAGAGAGGGAAGGAGATAAATACAAAGAGGAAGAAGAGTCAATGAGACACAAATAAATATATAAATTAGAAGAGATATATAAAAAGTTTGGGGATGGAAAGAGAGAGAGTGAGGGGCATAAATATAAATAATAATGGTGGAGAGAGGGAGAGATATATTGAGGGAGTGATGGAGAGAAAGAAGATGAGAGGAAGGGAGATAAATAAATGAGGGAAAAAATATATAAATATATAAAAATATGTAAATGGAAATCGAGAGATAGAGAGTCTTGGGGCAGAGAGAGAGAGAAAGAAAGAGATAGGAAGGGAGGAAATTGATAGGAGAAAGAGAGAGATGATGGAGGAATAGAGAAATAGAGAGGGAAGGAGAGAGAGAGAGAGAGAATGGTATAGAGAATGAGAGAGAAGGAGAGGGAAAGTAATGGAGGTAGAAGTGGGGGAACAATAGAGAGAGAGATAGAGAGAGGGAGACACATAGTGAAGGAGAGAATGGGAGAGAGAAGAAGAGAAGGAGAGAGATAGAGGAAATGTGTGAAGAAGGGATAGAGAGACGCAAAAAAATATGTGAATGGATATAGAGAGATAGAGATTATGGGTGAGAGAGAAAGGAAGAGCTAGAGAGAAATAGATATAGTGAAGGGAGAGAGATGAAAAATGATGATGATAGAGTGAAAGGGGGAGTTATATAAAGAGAGGGAGAGAGGGAGGGAGACAAAGATAGATATGGTGGGTGGATAGAAATGGAAGAAGAGAGAGACAAAGAAAGAGAGGGAGAGGAAAAGAGAGTGAGAGAGAGTGACAGGGGAGAGAGGGAGAGGGATAGTGAGCGAGTGAAGTGGGGAGAGAGAAGGAGAAATTGAGGGAGATATATAAAGAGATAAAGGGGGGATGGAGAAGGGGAGACAAGGATAATGGTGGGAGGATGGAGAAGGGGATACAAGGATAATGGTTGGGCGAAGAGATAGATCAAGAGAAAAATCATAGAGGGAGGGAAATAAATAGAAGTAAGAACAAATTCTATAAAAAAATTGGGGCCCTACTATTATGGAGATAACATGATAATAAAAGGGAGGAAGGTATGTTGGTCTTAGGAATTAATGCATGTTATTTAGAACATGTGTGCATTTCAAATAACACATTCTAATTCTTAGGAATTCATACCCGCTATTTTTCTAGCCTTAACCGTACGTTGTTGTCAGCAATCTTGTAATTTGATAGCCTATAGTGTATTACACCATTTTCATTTAGGCCATGAACCATTTATATTTAGGTGTTGTTTCTTGATTCGGATACTTATTTATATATTTTTCATGTTACAATCAAATTCTCACCATCATTTTCCACATTCTATAGTGTTTTGAGTAGCTTGGATGTTTTTTAATTGCATTAGCCATTTTTTTGTAAATATATATAATTCTCCATTATATATAGCACCAACTTATTAAAAGGTGAATATGGGTTTATATGGTATTTTAATATCTATAGTGTAGAATCACAATGATTTGTGGCTCAAAATGAGGTGCATTAGGACACTTCAATGAATTAAATTTGGAAAAATCCTATGAAGATATGCCATTATGTACCATTCCTTTTGCATTATATCTTTCACTAATTACATTTAACTTTTAAATTCCAACTATTTTTTTTTTCAAGGGGTTTGGAAATATAGTAGGCTAGTTTAGCTTTCAAAAACTAGTATAGGACAGCTAATCCACTTCAAGGAACTTAAGTCCACAAAAAAAATGTCAAGTTCCAGAATAGAGGTTTATTGCCCCTACCTACATTAGACATTGTGTGAAAAGTAACACCAAAATTCCTTTAAAAGGATGAAAGTGGTTTATTGTTACTTGAAGGTGAGATACTTGAAGAAACTATTCATTAGAAATCCAATAAAATTATCAAAGAATACTTTGAATCAAATTTGTAACACATGTTGTCATGGATAACACACTAAATATTTTTATTATGATGACACATATCTCTATATATTTTTTGTATTACATAACACCTTTATTTAGGAATGCTAAGCTAAGCTACCTCTCAAGAGTGATCGGAATAATGGTCCACATCATATTTAGGCATGGGCTAGATAGTAGTGAATAAAATATCGTTATAATGAAGTAGTATCACTTCTAGTTAAGTGATGATAGGTATCATGACTTAGATTATACACAACACTACTTTTAGTTGTTCTAAAATAACTAAAAGTGTTTATATATATGTGGATCAACATTGGATTTGGTCATATGGCTACACTAGCTAGTTCAAAAATGCATGTATATTATGTATCACACTTTCTTCTCAGTAAGGGATTCAAGCCCTAATAATGGATTAGTTATATGTGCTTTTGGAACCATTAATTGTGAAATAAGAAAAGTTTATTGTTTCCACATGTATTACCTGACTTTGTTATTTATTTAGTGGCAGGGAATCCAAAAAGTATATATGTGATCTACTAAGCAACCATCTGATGATGTTTCATTATGATTTTTTTTAACAATGCAAGCACTCCCTCTTTGGGGCTTGACTTCACTGTGGCACTCAACCATCACCAAAACAATTTAATCTAGTTTTCATTCTCTCCCCTACCATATTTCAAATTTTCATTTTCTCATATACTCCCTCGCACAAACTAGAGGTACTAGACAATGAAATACCTCTGATATTGGGCTAACTTCCACTTTCATCAAAATTTACTATGACCCTAGCCTATCAAACATGTAACCATAGACCAATATAGATTACAGTATGATACTATGTTCCCTATATGATTTCATGCACAACAAATTTTTCATTGCATACATATATACCTCTAGAATGTAAAGTAAATGTTTCCAAGTCATGTGATTCTTGTAAATACGCAAATGGTAAATCACACTTAGTCTCAGTTATCCCATACCTTTATCATGTGTTCACAAAAAGCTTCCTTCACTTACAACTACCATATGTGCGCAATTTATACTTCTCAATACTTTGTGCATTGATAATTTTTAGTTTCATTCAATTTCATGAAGGTTCTTTTCAGGGAGTCGTTTGATTATCTACACTTTATTGTTTTTCATTACAATCTACTTATGTATGAATAATTCCTCAAGATTTTCACTTTGGTTGCATACCCTATTTCATTTTTTCTCATTGAGTATTACAACCATAAAAAAGGAAGCTATGTTTTCTACAACCATACATTACAACACCAACATCCTTCCCATATACATTATTTTTTTGTATATATCCTTCTTCCAAATGTGATTATTATTGCAAGCTTGAACAATTTTCATGGTCATGTAAATACATACTTTTATTTTTTGTTAGTTCTACTCCATTGGAAATGTATATATACATATCAACCCTCTCATTTATTTGACATATGTTATTGACAAAAATTGAATTTCTTTTGCATGTGTAAGTACTCTATCCCTCATTTAATTCAATAATCCCCCATGTATTCATCAAGTACCTGAGTAGTTGTATTAGAACTTGAGTTATGTATACCATTTCTTCACTTTCTAGTGATCCTTTGTTTTGAGACACATTTTCCTCTTCTCAACAACACAAGCTTTTTTAGTAGATAGTCCCGAGGGAATAAAAAGAGACAAGGTACAAGAAATTATTTTTATTATTGCTTATGAGATGATATTCTACATGCATGATGATTGAAATTTTTAATTTATGGGTTGATCATGGAACTCTTATGACGTCATATTTATGTTTATGTTTTATTTATTTAGGAGTTACTAGGTTGTATTTCAATTTCCATTCAATAGAATTGACATTTTACTGGGTATCTAAGTTACTAAATATCAATAAAATACTTTAATTCTCCTAAATAACCCTCTCTCGAAACTAAGAAAAAATTTAAATTTAATTAAAGAATAGTAATTGAGACAAATACTCACCAAATTTTAAAGGAAACTACAAAACAAGATAGAAGGAACTGAAGAATGCAGGATGAAAAGAGAGTGAGAATATGTATGCTTAACTGTTATTTTCATTTTCCATATATACATTTATTTATTTTTCATCTGAGAGTTTAACTATTTTGGTGGTCATATTACTTATACATCAACATACCCCTCTTCCATAATCAAAACAACTCAGTTGACTTGGCTTGGTATGTGTGTTGACCAATCAAGAGAATGGCACTGACTATATTGTTAACACAAGCTAGTGTAGAGGCCATGGTGATCAAAGAATCAAACAATACTTCCAGAGGAGTTAGACTTTCTTTTCATGAAACAAAGTGCATACAAATAGTTGGAGTTCTACGAGCATGTCGCCAATGTTGTAGTGGCTACAAACGTCCTCCAAAATTTTTCCTTTGCTTTGTTTTGGAGCCTCCCTCCTAAAAATATTAGCAACATGTCTTGCACTGCTCAGGTACTTGTGTTTTATTTGAAGTTATCTTTCACTTTGTAGCTTGTGTTCGATAACTTGTTTCACTGACCAACCACAAACTGATCCCATCACTTGGCTCATGTACGGTTCTTGCGTTGTCTTGGAAAACTACACAATCCTTGAGGGAAAATAACCTTACTCTCAGGAATTGCGTAGAGCAGCCCGATAGTCAGCCCTACTCTCTAGAGATGCGCAAAGAAGTCCAACATACAACCTTTCTCATAGAAATTGCGCAAAACATCCCGACACTAGGCTTCAGCTCAAGAATTGCACAAAACCAACTGGAATCTTGTCTTCAGGTGGGAAATTACATAGAGCATGAGAGGGAGCTAGAGCCACTCAGCCCAGGAATTGTGCAGAAGCATTCGTCATGTTCTTGTTCGATGCATGTGCTAACAAGTTGCCTGGTTCCCTTCAGAACTGCGGAATCTTCCCATGCATGCATTGTAGTCTTTCCCAAAAAATAAAAAAACAAATATAAAAAAGAATCCCTAAAAATAGGGATCTATTTTTAGCACTAGGAGTTACATTCAAGTTGATTTTAGAAAATTCCCACCAAGTGTCTTTTTTTTCCTAGATTTGTGGCATGTGCATCATAAACCCTAAATCTACCAAATATATTTAAACGATGCCCTAGAACTCTTTCTACACATTTGACCTTGGATCTCTAGCATTCCCTAGGCATCTAGGAACCTTCAGCACAGTCGGCACAACTTTTCTAGGTAATTTTTTATTTTCAAGTCTTTTGCTTCTTTTTCTGTCGCTTTTATTTCCTTGGCTTGTGCGAGTGTTGTTTTTCATGTTTTATTGAATGACCATGACATATTAGTTTGCTCTAACTTGTCGAAGTGTTGTTTCAAGTTTTTCATTAGCTTTCTTAAGCATCGCATGCATAACATTTTTTTGCACTAACGGTCGTCATTGCAGCAACCCTCTCCACCAGCTTCATTGTTCATCCATTCGACTCATTCCTACGTTGCTTTTGATTTCATGCCTAATCATTCACTCTTTTCTAAACAATCTGTCACCCATGCATTTAGATATACCCATTTCCAAGTCACCCCTAGGCAGATATGGGTTTCCTTGGCTCAGATCTTGCTTCCCCTGGCATTCTTTGTGCATTCCTAAACTCGAGGTTCTGCCTTGGTTCCAAGAATTGTGTCAGGGCTTCCTGTCACTAACTTCTAACTGTGGTCTACATAGTTTTGGGAGATAGTGCTAAGACTTTCCCACTAGGATTGCAGAATGCATAGTTTGAGCCAATAGTCAATCCGAACTAAACTACGCATTACAAAGTTCTAGTCCACATTCAACTCAACTGGACTACGCTATGACTAGCTCCAGATGGAAGTAGGTCTCACTGGTAGCTGAAATTGCTCAATGCATAGCTCTAGATGACAGTCTCCCATCCTTGGGAGTCACTACTGGACAATCTTGCCCATGAGTCACTTAGATTTTTGAATGATCAATCGTTGAAGCACATTTTGTTCTTAAAATGACATTTTCTTATCATGAGTGTCCTCTTTATCTCTAGGTACATCAGTCATTGAGAAGTCTCTCAGCAATACAAGCATCATTGTTTCTAAGAAAGCTGGATCAAAGGACACTATAGAGAGAATCCCTGGAGACTTTGTTACATGTCTATTTTGGCACATCACTGCCAACATTCAGATCAGTACTATTAGTGTTCATCAAACCCTAATTCAGTTGCTACATGCCCTAGACAATTCATCACATTGAATGCCTTCATTCCTGAGAGTTTCCTGGCCTGAAGCCTTCCAGAAATAATGCCTTGAGGGACCAACACAGCCTTGGTCAGGGTTAGCTACATTATAGAGCACTTAGGCCCATTCAAGCCTGCTCTACAGAGCACCTAAGCCCACTTTGACCTGTGTTGGGCGAGATTGACTGAAATCTTCATAGGGTTCTAGGAATATTCGTCTATTCTAAACCATTTGTTGGGCATGGGATCCCCCTAAGGAAAGTTTTGGGGCTCGAATCCCAAGTTATGATGTAAAGACTCCGCAATTTCTGGGCATAGAGTGCGAAGATGGTAAATTAGTCAGAGGTTTGTCCACCCTCATTCTTGTAATGTAATGCTAGTTTGAGAGTTCTACCCATGGTCTGTGGACCATGGGATTGTATGAATAGAGTGAGGTTCTAAGTGTAAGAAGAAATTAATCAATCAAATACCTAATAAGGAAGTAAAGTTGTTTCTTTGGGTCATAGAGTAGGAGAAGGTTCTGCAGCTGAGTGTGCAGGGCAGGTTGAGTCTATAAGAAATTGGAGCATTAATAAAGAGAATTTTTACAATATTTCTGTGTATCTTTTCCTATTTTATGCATTGAAGCATATTAGGGATGAATTGAAAGTTTACTATTTATTTGTTGCGCGAACTTATATGAATGTGCTAAATAAGTGAATATAAAATAAGGTATCTGTTTATGTTAAGATAAATAACTGTTATAAGAAGATAAGTAAGATCTGCAATGTGACTGGGGGAAATAGCGCAGATCACTGCTCTAGGAGTGTGAAATCCCCGCAGCCCCTGGTTAGGGCTGCGTGAAGGTGAATATAAAAAGGGTGCAAAGGCCTCCCAGGTTAGGAAAGTGGGTGAAGGTATTCATAGTTGGACTAAATCGACCCCTGATACATCTCAAGGGTGTGGAAACCTAGTTCCAACATCCCCCTTTATTGCTTCGGGTGAGAGCTCAGTCCGCGCTCCACGGACTGTTTCCGAAAGGGCCAGTAGTACAGGTATTTTTTTGGCTAATTAACGCCAAACTTTGGTTAGGCCCCATGAAGCCAACAAATGGTTCCATTGTCGGGACCGGAATCTTCATAGAGATGTCTTATGTCGTATCATTGGAATCCAACTATGAAAGAAATTGAAGGTTGGTTGGATAGGAGAATTCACGAGTGCGCGGTGCAGGAGAACTGGAATCTGTGGCTATCAAAGGAAAAGATGTTAGACTGCTACCTGTACATGAAGATCCACAAAATTCTCTTCGTATCTTTCCCTACTGAGTTGTACGAGTGGATCACAAAGCTAGCAGATAGACAAGGAAGGTGGAAACTTGACAATCCTATTATGTGGACCCTAGAGTTAGTGCGTAGATTGGAAGTATCAGAGGATACGATCGTGTGCATTGTCAATCACTCACTTGATCAAATTATAGGAGGATTCATTACTAAGTTCATGGTAGATACTTCAGTCATTTATAGTGAGGTAGAGTGACGCTTTCTCAAAGGACCATGAGGTAAGTACATAAAGTCTATGAATACTTGGATTAAAATGTTATTGTGCAAAAAAAGGGTTATGCAATTACCTTTACATCTGGAGCTACGTGAAGTGGAGAAACCTACAGAAACGAAGGAAGTAAGGTACTCGAGAATAGCCCTTTATTTCACTTGCGCGAAGGGACAAGGAAGAGCTCGTTAAGGTCTCACCAAGAAGTGCGATCAATTTGATAAGAAAGAGTATTCTATGCATACTACCCCCATCCACACAGCCACCAGCTTCACCACCTTCACCCCCATCTTTGCTCGTACCACCTCTGACACCACTGTGAACCAATATGGTGAGCGTGATAAAGTTGTCGGTGTTCAAGGGAGTAGGAAATGAAGATCCGGACCAGTTTTGGTTCATGATAAAAGCTGTATGGGAAGCGCAAGGAGTTACAGATGAAAATATAAAGAAAACAATGTTGGTCAGCACTCTGTAGGATCGCGCGCTGACCTAGTATATTAAGCATTCTAATGGCAATCCAAATGTGGGGATCTCGGATATCCAAATTGCGTTGAACAAAGAATTTAGCAAGCCGAAGTCAAATGTGCAGTCGATCATTAGATTCAAATTAATCGCAATGCTACTAAGCAAGACTCCTTGGGAGTTGGATCAGAGACTGAAGTGCACAATTCACGAAGCTAATATGATTTTAATGGATGGACAGCACTACAAATGGTTTTTAGCATTGCTAACACTGCATTTAAGGAACATGTTATCACAACAGAGGTTAACAACTCAAGCAGAGGCCTTGGAGGTCGTGATGAGGCTACATGAGACCCCCATACAGGATCTTAACTGGGGAGTTTAGCAAATCCACACGCAGTTGAAAAAATTATGCCTTGGGATGTAGAGTCTAAAACAGGACACGACAGCTTGCCCGGTAGTGTGTGAAGAAGTATGGTGTGTAAAATATAAGGATCAGGGACATGGCAAGGACCACAACCTAGTGTTCGTGAATTACCTTGCGGGAGGAGGGTTGATGACATTAAGACCGAAGGCACAAGCAAGACCTAGCATGGCGCTTGCTTTGTGGTGCATGATTTGTCAAATAGGAGGAAAGCATGTTATGGACAACTATCATCTGTTGCAGAAGTACACGCAGAATTCGGAACAGTTGTTTTGTAATTTCTGTAGATCAGTGGGACATGATGAGCACACCTATAGAAGCTATGAGTTGATGATGTATAGGACCCCCACCTATAGAGTTCAAGCCGAAACATGACCCCTTTATTAGAACGCAGGAGTGGCGCAAATTGGATTTCAAGAGCACAAATGAGGCCAAGGTGGAGGAGGACCTAGAAGAGCTAGCCGATAGCTGATATGTTACAATTACGGGGGGCCACAACATTATTCCTGTGATTGTACGAATCTAACGCATCCATCATGTCTGTATTGTACCTTGTTTGACCATGAAATGAAGGATTGTCCCACACTGATAGCTAGGTTGTGTGGCAAGGGAGCGCTCCAACCTCCCCCGACTCAGAACCTGCAAATGATGAGGTTTGAGTCACGTGAGGAAGACCCAAATGTGAACATTTTTCTCCGAAATGGAATTATGATAGGAGATGATAAAAGAAAACAACCTGAAGATAGTACTTGCGTTCGCAAGGCTCTGACGAAAGAACCAGAGTTTGATTTGGAGCATGCTAAGGAAACCTACATGGAAGCTAGGAAGAGCATCGCTAATGCCTTCACTTCAGGAAGCAAAGACAGACCAGAGCGAGAAATTGACCATGTTAGGTTCCTATACCAATACGAGTCATAATTTTTGAATCACTGAGATTAAACCTGTAATATGTACATACCTTTGCTTTCTACAAATGTTTTCCATATTCAAAAAATTAAAAAAAGTAAAGAGGGTATGTCCTGAAAGAAAAATCGAAGGACAAAAGAATAAAAAAGGTCAAAAAATATAAAAAATATGAACCCCAAGAAAAGAAAAAAGACCATGAAAGTGAGCAAGCCAAAATGCCACTCCTAGTTTACTCTATTGTGAAATAAATGATTGTGTGTAGCTTGTAATCTTTGCCACAATTCATGATAGTTAAAATGTTTAAACTTGGCTACTTCATGTTTTCAATTTCATGATTATAGTTAGAGAATGAAAATCTGACCAAATAGTGTAATCTTGGCAAATAATTAGATTAGGTAGAGTGAATAAAAGGAGGTCAATTGTTTAATCTGAGCCCTTGGATGTAATAAGGTTAGACTTAGTTAGATTACTATTGTAAAGAAAATAAAATATTTTATAAGGGTTTGCTAGCTTAAATGCACCCTAATAAAGAGAAGTAAAAATGGTAGGATGAGTAGATGGATAAGTAGAAGAAAGGTTTAAGAATTATGGTGATTATTAGATAAAAGCATATTGATCACCCTCATCATGAAAGTTCTAAGTATGAATGAGAAATTGGACTCGCATAAAGTTGACAAAGTCAAATTTATTAATTCTCCCTCACTCATTTCATCTTTTACTTAACTAATTTCCCAAAATAAGTCTCAAGTACCCAAAATCTCAAATTCAAAGGGGCTCAGAGCATTTATCTGACTTCTGGAGGGACTGGACCCTCGGCCTAATGACTTATAGATCTTAAGTACTAAAATTCCCTCGTAAACATTCACCCCCTTCAATTCATTCATTTTCCCCTAATAAACCCATTTTCCTAAAGGATAAAACTTTGTTGTCCTAGGAAAAGTGATCTCCCCCATGAAAAAAACCCGTTTTCCTAAAAAACCCACAAAAATAACACTTAGCCTAAGTTATAATGTGTTTATGAAAAGAAAATGAATTATAAATACACATTATACTTAGCGCTAATCCATTTTTTGCAATATTCATATTAACTTCTAATTTTAATTATATGTATTAATCCGAAAATTTCCCTTTTCCTGTATATATTTAAATCCCTTTAAAATTTAATATCCCTAGCCCAGTTTTAATATAAACTATACTTGCCCCTAACCCCGCCTTAATCCATCTTTTAGTTAAATCCCGCCAAGTTAATTGCCCGTCGGGCCCCTCCATTACACCCCGTACAACTCCTATGCCCGATCACCATGCAATCACCTCCCATTTAATGTGACAGCTATTAACCATTTCGGGCGGGCCCGAAACCCAAACTCTACCATTTGAAATGGGTTTTTTTCCATTGGGCCCCCGACGCGACATGGCAGCCAATGAGTGGAATCGGGAGGCCTCCCCCCAAAACCACCCGACGCTCATAAGCGATGCGAAAAAACCTACTTACTGCCCCTTCGCTAAACGCCAAAACCATCACATCACTCCACTAAATGGCAAACGAACCACTATTCCTCAAACACCCGCCAAACTTTGACTTCGTTAATAAAGCCAAAAACCTCATAATCTTTGTTTTATCTTGAATTCAACCGAAACTGCCATGCACACACCTGCATGACATCAAACCTGTCAACCTACATCCATTTGCTAACTTGAAGGTTCCATAGAACACTCAGTTCACCTTCTAGCCGACGCAGAACTTTTCGACCGTGCACAGCCACCTGTCAACTTGTTCAGGGCCAATTTTCCCCAAATTCCAAGTATTTAACCCAAAATTCATTGGAAACCTTGTCTGAATTTGAACCAGTTACCTGCATTCCTTGGAATTAATAAGAAATTAATTGAAAGAACTACACAGTGACCCAAGACTACTTTGTATTGGAACCCAGTTGCCCTAATTGACTGAAAAACCACATTACCCTCAAGAAACTGTAATTTATGTCCCCCATTATTAAATCCATAAGAACTAAGAATGTCTCCCCCTATTTCCATGGATGTCAGGCCAATTACTACTCCTCACCTAGACCTAGACCACCTTCCCCTAGCTGATAAAGATTTCCAAATCAAGGATACCTCTATCCTTGAATCCCCTATCAAATTGTACCGCTGATACAGGGACCAATACCTAAACCAAGCTGATAAAATATGTCTTCGGGAGTCTAATTTGTCCATGTATCAATTCCTTGAGGTGCACATTTTCCCTGAGATTGTTCATTATTTCCATGCAAACTACTTTCCCAGTAAAAGAGCAGTGATGTCCCCTAACCAAACCATACTTTTCACCATCACTGTCGAGTCAATCAATGAAATGCTACAACTACAACAATGGCAGCACTTAACCCCTATTTCAATTGGAGACCTGCTAGACCAATTTCCCAAGCTTACCACTGCCAACATTGCTAAAATGTTTCAGATATTCATCAAGGAGGGAAAGTATGTCTCAGCAGAACCTCCTCCATATGTGGTTACAATATTTTCCCCATTTGGTCAGGATATAGTAGCAATGATCTCTTGTGTTTTAGGCTATACTACCAGTAAGTATATAGATGAAATCATTTTAGCCTTCATGTCCATTTTTACTCCAGGACAGCCCCCTGTTGTCATGTATGATTATGCCAAGTACATAGTTGATATGATGCATGAAATTTTTTTGAGAATGAGTAATGAAAGAGTGTTTAAATATTCTTTAGTTTTGTACCACCTTTTCTTATACTACCAAGCTGACAAGTTCCCATTCACTCTCCAAAAGCTTGACACTAAAGGTCATCCTAGGTCAGTAATTTTTTGGACTCCTTTGATACATAAGAATGATTCCCCATATTCATATACAAATTTCATTGATCTTTTTGTATACCCAGTAGTAACCTTGCTGCTAGGAAGTCCTCCTCCAAGAATTAGTTCAAACATTAGGAGGATCATGTACCTGTCAAAACAACACAAAGTGGGAGATTGGTACTTGTACCAAAATCACACAGAAATTAGGATCTATGGCTATGATTTGGCCCCATATAAACTACCCAGATACCTCCCAATGAGGTTATTTTCTTTGGAGTACTATAGGTAGATAGTCAACTCAGATGAGGTACATTTTTTTAAAGCCAAAAAGAAGGCCCAACTCAAAATCAAAGATCAACTAGGCCCCTTTGTATGAAATAGCAGAGAAGCTAGAAGAGAAGTAGAAGAATTCCTTCAGAGACTCAATCTAAAACAAGGCTTCATGTAGAGATATGATCCTTGTGACTTCATCTACAATAGAAGATAGAAAAATAATATGACTCCTTACATTCACCACCAAATCCCTAAAATAGAGAAATATGCAAATCAGTTGGAATGGGTGGAGAATACTCTAGTGGATAGAGATAACACTGAAGTCGATGTTGAAAATGCACTAATTGATCTAGAGAAAAGGCTTGATCAAGGTTCTTTCCTACAGGAGCCAGGAGAATCTCAAGCATAAGGAGAATCACAGGCACACATTGAACAACATACAGAAGAAGAGTCCCAGGTGTAAGAAAAGTCAAAACAACCAGACCTATTATAGGAATTAGGTCAAACAAGTACACAACATCCAAATATGAGTACTCCCCCTCAATTGCAAACTCCTCTAAATGAGGAAATAAGCCTTAGAAGAAATAGGGAGAAAGCCACTACATCAGGTAGAGAAACCATACAAACATATGCAGAAACCAGCCTAGTCAAAAGGGAGAGGTTAAATCCTATTTCGGAGCAAGAATTCATAGAAGAAAGATTGGATGCCACTAGCACATAGAAAGAAAGAAGTAGGCCTGCTACTGCTTCTGGGGGCATACCAGAACCTTCCACATCTCATACTCAGATGCTGGACAGGCAACAGAGTGTTGAAGTGTCCTTATTTAGGATGCCAGCAGATAAAGATCAAGATATCAAAGAAATATACAAGGACATCAAAGCCAGGAATGAGAGGCTAAAGGCCCAGACTTATGCACAGTACCTAAAGATGGCAACTACCAACCAGACAAGGCTGATGTCAGCGTATGATGTGAAAGAGGGAAAAATGAAAATGACATTCATAAAACCCACTACTCAACAACCAAAATCAACAGCTGACTTCCAGAATATAGATTTTGAAGTGCTGGCAAAGGACAAACATCCTATTGACCGGATTGAGTTGCACAGAAAGACAGGGGAGATGATTTACTCCATCTTCACAGGGAAAGCCATCGTAGCCCACCAATTACAGAACTCACTAAATAATATATCGGCTCAATTCCAATTGTAGAAGGCCTCTTCAAAGGCAAAAGACACTAGAATCAAGTCCTTAGAAGAATTAATCATTGATCTGGGACACGATACCAAATATGTAAAGGCCACTGAGAAGTTGATAAAAAAGAAGAATGATGACATACCTGATTTGAAGAAGTAACTCAAAATTCCACCATTGCATCATCCACAACTAGCAGAAATCTTGGAAACACAAAAAGGAAAAGAAGAGCTTATGGACTTGGTCCTCAAGCTAAATGACCAGTTGAAAGAAATAGAGAAAGAATTGAACACATTGATTCAATCCAAACATAGTGAATTAGCCACTACCTCCACAGCTGCAATTCCCATAGTAACAAATGTAGTCCCTTCAAAATTGGTGGCCTCTTTAGCACCAACAACTCCACCTACCATAGCACTTCCAGTCACAACAGAACTTACAATAGCAAGTATCTCAAGGGAGAAGAAAACAAAGTTAGTGAAAGCCATGGAGGAAATGTCCATCCAAGAAACAAAGCTAAAAAAGCTTAAGGAGGACATGGAAAGGCTAGAAACTGACTGTAAGCTTGCCCAAACATAGCAAAAATAAGAAGTACAGAAAGCACTCAGGATGGGTGAGAAGATTAAGTTCCTGGAGAAGGATCTAACATTGCGAAAGCCACTAGGATAGACTAAGGAGATGCTCTGGGCCAATATCATTGACTCTGTCAATGATATTTTGGCATCAATTCAAGTAATATTCAAGCAAACAAAATTGGTGGAAGTGGCCACCAAAGCAATACAAAAGTTAAAGGAAGACCTAGGAGACCAGCCTGAGGATGCTAACCGACTCATCCAATTCTTAAATAGAAAGAACAGGCATAAACTAAATGAGCTTGGTGTGAAGGACATAATTGAATCCATCATTAAAATAAAAAAGGTTCTTTCTAAAAGAAACCTTATGCTTAACCTAGAGAAAAAGTGCCATGACATGCAAGTTGGCATTAACAGATTCATGGAAAATTTTCAAATTTGGAGGAATAAAGGCCTTCACAGTCCCATGGTAATCGATGAAAAACTTATGACTCAATTGGACTATGTTTACAGATTAAAGAAATTGTCCAAGGAATAGGAAATCACTTCAGGTGTCAAATCATTGCCAACAAGGAAAGTGTTATACGATACTTTAGAAAATCTATTCTTCCTACAGTATGAGGTAAAACATCTATTTGTCACCAAGCCAAAATTTTCCAAATACACTTAGGCAGACGAGATATATAGAAGGATGCTAAAGGTAAAGTTACCTGAAGATGAATGGTGGGAAAAAATGATAGATTTACTATAAGTTACCACAGTAAATCTAAATGGCTGACAGATGAAACATGTAAACAGGGTCAAAGAGTAACAGATTAAAGAGTATCAGTCAAAGGTTAAAGTCAAAGATGATTCCAACGTACAAATATCAGCTAGTCTTAAAGATCTCAAATTTGAACTGCAAACAACCAACACTATCATAATAAAAGGGATAGCATGATGCAGTTTTCCATCTGTCTCTATCTTCATGCTTGAAGATATTTTGATTTCCTAGATTGATTCTCAAACTGTTATGAGATATTTTGTAAATATTTTTTGTATAAATACTTCCCCTTTAAAGTATTTAGGTTGGATTCAAAGACATTTCTGTATACATTTTCCTCTCAAGTTAAAGTGCTATTGTATCAAGTCTGGATTGGTTTGTTGGATCATGGAATAAAGATCAGACATTTCACAAGATTCTTGTGTAAATCAAAAATCAAATAAGTATTTTCTCTCATGTGTATGGTTGTTTTTATTTATGCTTATTAATAATCATATGTGTTTCTGTGAAATCTGAATGGTAAACTAGGAATGATATTTCAGAACTGGCTTTAATACTCTCTGTCTTGACTATTTACATTCTTAATGTTTTCTGCTAAACTATCTTAGTTAGGGAATTCTTAAATGCTCCCTTATTTCTGTAGTTTATGCCTCGGTCTATAGTAAAGGACTCTTAGTTTCCCTTTGCTCATGATCACTTCCTACTCTTCATCTTGATCCTGGTCTAAGGATTCTTCATTTCCCTTTCACCATAGTTAGGACTATCTCATCCATTGAACCTGAAGATTTACCTTTTGCTTTGCTAGCCTGCCTTGTGAACACTCCCTTTAGTGATTTGGTCCAGTTATGCCATCCTCTAGCCCAATGGCTTGAAGGCCTTGCTCCATCCATCCGTTCCTAGAATTCCACCAACCAACCAAATTCAAAACCTTATGAACGCTAAGAACTAGCCTAAAATCCCACCCAAAACGAAGTTAAATTATAAAGAGAGAGCCCTCTTTGGACTTAGGTTGGCTAGAACCCAAGTGTAAATACTAGGTTTGTGGTTAACTCAGATTATTCTGTCTCTTGATAACTTCTAGGGAAGACTTCTAAGTGATAACATAGTGGCGACCATACTGGGGAATCAAACCCTCAGTCTTAATAAACCTTCGAGAAATTTCAAAATTTTTATTTCAAGCCTCTTGAAGGGTTCATTAGAAGTTATTTATAAAATTTCATAAAAAAGAAATAATTAGAAAAATCTTGAAATCTGGCTTCAAGGAGAACTCACTATACTAGGGCCAACCCTCATCCAAAGCCTTCCTAAGTATTTGACAATCCCAATCTAATTTCAAGAATATCCAGAAGAAAAGAAAGTTCAGTAAGTCCTACACCTTCAATTAAAGTAGATTCATGACTTGATGAGTGGTTGTTTTTAGAAGACTTCCCCTTTGATGAGTATTTTGACCTTTCCCTATTTAGAACTAGGTCTAAGGGTGCACTTGATGACATAGTTCTAGATCCAAAATTTACAGTTGAACTTGAAGTCCAAAGGGAAAACTTTTCAATTGTCAGTATATTCTAAATTCCCCTCAGTCATCCCTCACTACTGTTAAGATCTCTGAACTTTCTAAAACAAATTCAGCTCCCTTTAGTTTAGCATTATTCCCATCCATCTCTATAGTTCATTCCTCACCCTCATTTATACCATCACTTCCCCACCAACCTACCATTACACATCAGTCACCCATTACTCCCATTTCCTCATTACCCCTTGTATCATCCTCGGGAACCCAAACTTCCCTTCTTAGTCCTACCAAACTTAGAGCCATGGCAAACAGATATGTTCCTCTTATGTTACCTGTGCCACTAGGTGTTATGCCACAAGACTACCATAACAAAATTGTCCAATTTGATGGCATAGGACCCTATACAACACAACAACACACAAAAAATATGACAAATCATTTTGAATTACATGAAATTGATATTGAAGATGTCCAAATGAGACTGTTTTCTCAGACTTTAGGTGGTGATGTAAGGACATGATTTAGATCTTTACCTGCTAAGACTATAAACACTTTAGAAGTATTTTACCAACAATTTTTAAATAGATGGGAAAAGAAAAAGAACCCTCTGCAGATTCTTTCAGAATACGAAAACATCAAGAGAGGACCAAATGAAACAGTCTAGGATTACTATACTAGATTCAACAATATATACAATGCAATACCAGTCAATCGCAGACCCCGACTTGGCTTAGCTCTGATAAAGTTTCCTGATGGGTTTGATACTGATATCGCCTTCCAACTTAGAGAGAGAAACGCTCCAAATCTAGAAGACATGCAGAGTGTAGTAGTTAGTGTAGAAGCTAATTTGCTAGCAAAAAGTGCTAGGGTTAGGAATGAAAGGAGAGCACCCTTGAAAGACGAAGCCTCACCCTTTGACCTTCAAATGGATTCCATAGCCAAAGGAATGGAAAAAATGATGGATAGGATGGATAAAATTGAAGGAGAGCCTCACTAGGATAATCAACAGGCAACTCCAGTGAAAAATCCAAACTTTAGAAAGAATCAAAATCAGAACACTCGAAAAAATTGACCTGATCAGAATATTAGGCTTCCTTTTCAAGAAAACTATGTTGAAAATTCCCATTCAGAAGACCTTGAACAAGACAAACAAATTAAATTAATGGGATTAGATGATGAGGAAATTGTCTTCTTGACTCAAGATGATTAGGAATTACACATGCTTCAGCAATTGCAGACCCAATGAGGAGAATCATTCGATTACAAGCAAGGGTATGATTCTACTATCTTCAAAGTGCACAAACAATACAATTTGAGGAGTAAAAAGAACACTAATACTCCTGACCAAAACAAGAAAGCAGTATCAAATCAACCTAAGAAAAATAAAGTAGTTCTACTTACAAAATCTCTCCAAATCCTCTCTAGGCCAAATCAGAACCCTCCTAGTCCCACCATTGTAGATGTAACCAATGACCAACCCCCTAATAGTCAACCATCCACCTCAATCCTCTCCAAGGAGACAATGGAAGAAACTCCAAACCTCACCTTATAAAATTCACTAAAAAGGACTTCAAATACCGAAAAAGAAGAGCAATATGCTCCAAACCCTGCTGTTAAAATTCCAAGCACTCAAACAAAGAAGTCCCCTTTGCCTTTCAATTTGGGGGCAGAGGTAGCCAAACTAAAAATCTTGGTTCCCTTAACAGAGCTGATTAAACATGAAACTTACAAATCTCAAATAAGCAAATCCTTAAACTTCGGAATGAAGACTCAGTTAACCTATTTGATGATCAGCCTAAGCTTATTTTCGATCCTGATGTTAATGGAAAACCAGTGGAAGGAGGGATACCACCCTTTTACATTCACCTTAACATTCACCATAAAATCCTACACAATGCTATGCTAGACTCTGGGGCTTCACACAATCTAATGCCTAAATCTGTTATGGAGAAATTGAACTTGTATATCACTAGGCCTTACAAGGACCTTTTTTCATTTGATTCAGGTCAAGTTAAGTGCCTAGGACTAATAAAAGACCTGTGTGTTTCCCTATTACAATACCCTGCTAAGACCATTCTTATGGACAAAATTGTTGCTGATATACCACCTAAATATGGCATGCTATTGTCTAGATCATGGGGGGCTAAACTCCAAGGATCTTCGCAACTTGACATGTCATATGCCACAATATCAGTCTTTGGACATCCTAAAAAATTGTATCGAGAGACCCTAATGAAATATGTAGTGAGTAGTCAGGCTAGGCCTCAAAACTTTCCTATATATTCCATGCATTTTGACATCGATTCTTTTATTCTGTACAATGTTGAACCAAACCAAGAAAATACTTCAAACAACATTACTTCAGAACCAAAAGAAATTGCAGTTGTAGAAAAAAATCAAATTGTCCAAATTCAAGAGCTTTCAGATAGAAAAGATGATCAAGATTCATTAATCAAAGAAGATTTTGTTCCCCTAGACAATAAGAATTATGAACAGGAAATATTACGGCATCTTGAATTTGATGGGTCAGTGAACAAACTAGGTGTAAGAGCAGGAGTATTGATTTACAATTTAGAGAATGATCACTCAAAGGTCCATGCCTATAGACTAAATTACAAATACACTAACAACATGGCTGAGTATGAAGCACTTCTATTAGGTCTCAAATTGATTAAAAGGTTAGGAGCCATAAGAGTTTCTATTGTGGGAGATTCTAAGTTGGTCATAAAACAAATTAATGTTGTATATATTACTAGAGATTCTAGGTTATGTTTTTATAGAGGAACAATTGTAGAAATATTGAATACTTTTCTAGAAACTAAGCTTGCAGTCATCCCAAGAAAACACAATATGCAGGCACATAGTCTAGCAATGTTTGCAAGAACTTGTAAGTTACGATTTCAACTGAACCATCAGTACACTACTGAGGATAGGTATAGACTGGCTATCCCTGACAACTTGAAAAATTGGCAAGTATTCACTAATGACCAACAAATAAACAATATTCTAACTTTGGAGGAAGAATTTGTAAATAGCAACATAGATACTGACATAACATTAGATCTTTATTTTACAGATAAAATAGAAATTAACAAATTATAAGATGAAGAGATAGATAGATTCCAGCCCATAAAGTTTACAAAATCAGATATTCAAAACCTAAAGCAAGTTGAAATTGATGAGATGATTGACGAAGACTCTGAAATCATCAATCTCAAAGAATTTTTTTGCCCAAAGGATTAACTCCTTTGGAAGACTTGTTCAATTCAAACGATGTCCCTAGAAAACTAAAAATGGAACCCTTAAAATCTGACATAGAGGAGTGTAACATAGGCGCTGAGGAAGATCCTAAATTGATAAAACGTTCAAAAACTTACCTCCTACTAAAAAAGTAAAATACATAGAACTACTAAAGGAATACCAATATGTCTTTGCCTGGAGTTATGAGGACCTCCAGTCCTATGACACTAGCATAATACAACACACTATCCCCCTAAAAGAAAACTAGAAACCTTTTAGAAAGAAGATTAGAAGGATTAATCCCATTTTATTGCCTTTTATTGAAAAGGAAATCAAAAGAATGTACAAAGACAAGATCATAGCACCAATTAGATTCTCTGATTGGGTTTCAAATTTGGTTCCCACAAGAAAGAAAACTGGTGAAATTATACTGTGTCTTGACCTCAGGAATCTTGATAAAGTTTCACTCAAGGAAAATTACCCTCTCCCTAAGATGGATCAAATATTACAGAGGGTAGTAGGTTCAACTAGGATCTCATTACTAGACAGGTTTTCTGGTTACAACCAGATTTTAGTTCACACAGAGGACCAGTTTAAAATTTCATTCACTACTCCTTGGGGCACATTCATGTATGTGAAGATGCCTTTTGGGTTAAAGAATGCATGGGCCACCTTTCAAAGAGCTATGGATATAGCTTTTGCTAAGGAAATCCATGACTTCCTAGTAATATACTTAGATGATATCACTGTATTCTCAAAATGTGATAAACAACACCTAGATCATCTAAGGCAAGTCTTCATTAAGTGTAGAAAGTATGGAATTTCTTTGAATCCTAAAAAATCTTTATTTGTGTTGGAAGAGGGAAAACTATTAGGCCACATAATCTCTAAAGATGGTATCTAAATAGATCCTGCAAGAATTGAAGCCATCTTACAGATACAACATCCTAGGAGCATCAGAGAACTACAAGCCTTTTTAGGTAAAATAGGCTTTCTTAGAAGATTTATTTATAACTTAGTAGAACTAATTAGATTATTAAATAACATGTTGAAAAAAGATTCTACTACTAAGTGGACAGTTGAGGCTAAAAGGTCTTTTGAAGATATTAAGCTAGCCTTATGTTGAGGGCCCCGAAATCGGGTCGACAACAAGGGGGATACCCACCCGGTCCGGAACCTGGTTGGCGGCTGCTTGCCCGTTTGGAGTAGCGGGTCCGACTGGGGGTAATGGGACCAGTTTCCCAATGTTAAGGGTGTGCGTGTGTGTGTAGAGTTTGATGGTATTGATTTAAAGGTTTTTCTAAGCTAGTCTTAATTCTAACTGCTAAACTAATTCTATACTAATATAATCTAATGAAGAAAAACAATACATCTAATCTACGCTAACCCGTGGTGTTTTCTATTGTTATGCGATCTAGAAGGATTTCAAACAACAGCTGGTAATAAAGATCATTCAGCTATTATCAGAATATAAATCAATAAAGATAAACCACTCTGCATAAGAAGTTAGGCAGAACAGTTGTGAACAACATATCGCATAATTAGTTATTCATATGTCAAGCATAAATAAATGACTCCACCGTACAGAAGTGCCAAATGGTAATACACACATTCATACAGTAACATATAAAGAACTCAGCTACATATCACTTTAGGAATACTAGCAGAACTTAGTCAAGAGATAAAAGTACCATTTATGACTAACTTCACTAATAAACTTCAAGCAATAATGATTTATTTCTACTTGTTCTAATATCTCCTAAGAGTACAGAAGTGCAACATCAGTAACAAACATTAAAATGCAAACATAAATAAATCTCGATCCATCCATTCATCAAAAACCCCCTCCGAGGGTGCAGAAGTGCATGTTCTGAGGACAAGTTTTTTGACAGATTTCCGGACCCTTCTCCAAATGCCATGAGAAGGGTTAAATACTACTAACTAATTAATCTTAATTACACGAATTTAGGGAGACGGCTTCAAATCACCGCCCTTTACTAAAAGCAAATTTATTTCTAAAACTTAAATCTAATTTCTGACCGTTTCTGTATATTCTCCTTAGTGTTGTAAACAGTGCAACGTTTGCCTGGGAAGAGTCGGCTGGCTGCCTTCTTCTTTCGCTCAGGAGATAAAAGTGGAAATAACAAGAGCTGGCACCTCCTTCTGACAGACCATAAGATATTTTCGAAAATCTTTCTCTAGCTGGGTGTATTCGCTGCGTATATACTTAGCACAACCCAGGTTCTTCTCAAACTGATTTTGTTGTTGCTATTTTGGTTTATGGTCGTGCGAATGACTGAGTGAGTTAGGAGTCGTGCTGTATGGGCAATTCCCTGTGTTGAGAATTTCTTCCGTTCTTTGTTCCAGGCTTTTCTGGAGCGTCCTCCTTCTCTTGCACTTCTTTCTCTGCTTTACCAAGTCTGAGCTTCAGGATCTTTTGCAAACACGCTGCTTTTGTGCGCCTTTGACTCTTCGTCTTGGATAGTCTAATTTCATCAGTGCCGGTTGGCTGATAGTCTGGAATCCGCGGTCCTGCTGCATGCAGCATCCATTTGCGGAGGCATCTTTTCTCTGTTATCTGATTGGTTCTTTCCCCTTTTCCTTAGATGTTTCCTGCATATAGATTTATATCAGTTGCGTGTCTTGCAGTCTACGCAAAGAAGAAGGGAAATGAAAAGATTGACATGAAAGCATTAAATTCTAATGAATGCATAATCCTGACATTCATCATGACTTGACTCTTCAGAAAATGCGATGCAATCATTTCTGGATACTCAAGCATGCGGTGATTAATTTCCTTTAAGGCGCGCACTTAATCTTGGGTCTATCGTGTGTGTCGGAGAATTCTTGCGATGAGTCTTTTCATATCGCAGATTGCAGATCGCTGATCGCTGGTCGCGGTTCACTGATATCGCAGATCGCAGATCACTGACATTGCAGATTGCATATCGCTGATTTCATTCAATGGTTTATGCTTCTTAGTGCGACGTTTGCGATGTGCGATGTCGCATATCGGCGATCGGCGTTTCTTGAAGATCTTCTTTTTAAGAGCGCTTGGAATGCATGCGACGCGATGAACTTTGCGTCGCTCTTTCGCAGTTTTTGCTTTTCGCGCTTGGGGGATGCTTCAGTCTTTCCTTTCGATGTGATTTAAGCCTTAGGGAGAAAAATACAAAAATTTTAACAAAATATTTTTTGGATTTTTTGTTCAGGGTCCCCCCTTTGCTTGATGTTTATGGCTAATATCAAACAAAGAGGGGGGGTTGTTGGTGACCACAACAATGGCGATTCACTGTGAAGAACCAGTTATCTCTGCTTGTTCTATTGCACTTTCACTTCCAAAACAGAAAAATTTTCGTATATCTAAATTTTGTTATGGACAGATAGAGTATTACCCCTTATCCTGTCAATGATGTTTCGTTACAACTTTTATTTCATTCTGATTGTTTGCTTCCTCTGGGTTATTTCTTGCATTTACACCAGACATTACTCGGTATTTTCAAAGATAAAATAAGGTCTTCTCTGCGTACTGGCTTTGTAAAATATGCTCATTTGTCGTAGGTAGAACCTCTGCTGCCCGCAAGCATCAATAGCCTCGACAGGGTTACCATGTTATCCAGCAATGATCCTTTTTCCTGCTTGAGGTCATTTACAACATTTCAGAGAAAAATCCTTTCGACCCTTTTTTTTTTTTTTTTTTAATTTTTTATTCTCTAAAGAACAATGTCTTGGTTTGGTGGCCAAATTATGACACATTCATTCACTTGATTTACACTTTTGCTGAACAAGTTGGCTCGTGATGAGACCCCTTGTCTTTTGATTGCAACAATCTTGAGTCGTTGCCCTGTTTTGATAGACAGTATTGGCAAAGTCAGCAAGTTATATATCTGTGATCATGATAAGCCGGCTCGTGATGAGACCTCTTATTCTTTGAGATATAGTGTTTTCTTGGATTGTTTCTCTGGATGCTGCGATTTTCCTTAGCAGGGAGGAAGTCATTATTTTTCCTTAAGAAAGCTCTGGACGACAATAATAGAGTTTAAAAACAACAGTTTTGCAGAGAATACTTATTTTATTATTGATGATACCTTTCATTGCGTTGGCGTAAAACAATTTTTTGCCAAAAGTTACTTTCATCCCAGATTTTTTGAGGTTGAAACTAACATCATATTCAGGCTAAAGTTAACTCTATCTGTCAATAATAAAAGCCAGATTTTTCGAAAAGTTTTGCTATTTATACAAGTGAAATCAAAATCTGATAGAGAAATGGTATGTTCCTTCATGAATATATTTATGATCATTCACAACCAACCTTGTTTATACGAAATGAAAAACTAAAATAAAACTAAAATTATCCTACAAAAATAGAAGAGTGACCTTCTATGGGAAATAAATTTTGAGAATTTGTCCATTCACAGGCAGAGAATCTTTCCTGCATGTTAAGTCCTGCAACACAAAAGTCGATGGGCCTATGACCTCTACAATATGAAAAGGACCAAGCCATAGCTTCTGGAATTTCGTATGTTTGCCCTTTTCTTCATGAGCCTTATCCCACTTCAAAACTAAATCTCCCATCTGAAAGTTTTTTCTGGTCATTATGTTCGAGTCAAAAGAGGATTTTATTAGTGCTTGGTGGTGAGCATGGGTTTTCTTAGCCTGTTCTCGTTGTTCTTCTAGCTTGATTATTTCCATTTGTCTTAGTTGTAAGGAGGAAGTAGATACTTCATCAATGTATTGTACTAAGGACAAGGAGGGAATGACTAAGTGAGTAGGAAGAACTGCTTCTCTCCCGTAAACTAAATTAAAGGGAGAAGTGCTGATAGAGGCTTTCTTTGTAATTTTGTCTGCCCATAAGGTGTTTACCAGCGCTTTGTGCCAATTCTTTTGGTTTTGGTCGACTATATTTTTAATAATCCTGATTAGGTTCTTATTTGTTGATTCAGCCAACCCATTACCTTGCGGATAGTAGTTGGCAGAATACTTCAGTTTGAACCCTCTTTTGAGCGCGAACTCAGTCATGGTATTTCCAGAAAAATATGAAGCATTATCAAATATGAAGGCCGTTGGCAATCCAAACCTAGTGATGATAAAATGATCTATGAATTCAATAATGTTTTCAGAATTAGCTATCTTGAGAGGAATCGCCTCTACCCATTTAGTGAAATAGTCAGTTGCCGTGAGGATATACCTATGCTGTTTAGAGGAGTGAGGAACGATCTCACCTATTATGTCCAGGCCCCATTGACTGAATGGTTGTTCGATGTTAACTGGCTGCAGTGGCATGGATGACTTCTTTTGTTTTCCTGCAGCAGTCTGGCAGACCTGGCATTTCCTTACGTGATTGTACGAGTCTTTGAACAGTGTGGGCCAGTAATATCCTGCACGCAAGATTTTATGTGCGGTGGCTTCTCCAGCATAGTGTCCACCTGCTGGTCCATCGTGGAGTTCCTGCAAAACCTTTTCGGCTTCAGTTTTCTCAAGACATCTAAGAAGCACAGAATCATAATTTCTTTTAAACAGGACATCATTTACGAGCTGGTATTGTTTAGCTTTCAATCTCAGGGCTCTCTTCTTGGTGTGATCCAGGTGAAATGGAGCATACCCGTTCTTAAGGAAATAAATGGTGTCATCATATAATGATTCTGCGTCGTTTAGGCTTACCTCATACGCGTGTACCTCTTCAGACGAGTTTTCAGGGATTTGTGATGCTCCATCTAACATCTTACAGAAGCCTTGACCTCTTACGATGTGTGCCGGCTTGATCTCCAGGTCGTATTCTTGTAAGGCGGTGATCCAATTCACTCTCTTTTCACCCACATCCTTCTGTATCAGGAGGTTTCTTACTGCTGGAAACGGTACTATGACCTTGGTATGGGCCTTTAGCAAGAAAGTTCTTAAATATTTGATCGCTTTGAAAACTGCGTATGCGTGTTTCTCTACGTCCAAATAATTGAGTTCAGCACCTTGTAAGTTTGAGCTAAAAAATGCGATTGGAGCTTCTACCCTTTCTTGATTCGCTTGAGTCAAAATTGCAGCATAAGAATTGTCTGAGGCAAACGTGTATAAGACAAAAGGTTCTGAAAAATTTGGGGTTGCTAAAGATGGAGCGTTGATGATGGCTTGTTTGATTAAGTTAAACGCTTCGTGCTCATCTAGACCCCATTTAAAGTTTGAATTCTTTTTTATCATTTTTTGTAAAGGAGAAATAATACGTGAAAAATCTGGGACAAACCTTTTCACAAAATTGATCTGTCCTAGGAAAGATTGCATGGTCTTTTTGTTATGGGGCATGGGTATCTCAAAAATTTCTTTGATTCTGTCAGGTTCAATGTGAATGCCAGATTTGGACACTATGAATCCTAGCAATTTCCCTTCACTCAACGCGAAAAAAGATTTCTTCGGGTTAAGCGAGATCCCATACCTTAAACATCTTTGAAAGATTTGCTTCAAATCTTTGAGATGGTCGCTTCGGTTCTTGGAGTACACAGTTATATCATCCAAGTAAATCACTATCGATTTATTGACTAAACCTTTAAATGTAATGTCCATGGCTCTCTGAAAAGTAGCACCGGCGTTGATCAGACCAAATGGCATCTTCCGATACGCGTAGGTACCCCATTTGGTTCGGAAGGTGGTTTTTAACTGATCATCCGGGTGTACTAGCACTTGATTATATCCTGAAAATCCGTCGAGGAAAGACATCAACTCTGAGCCTGCTACTGCCTGTAATATTTGCTCCATCGGTGGGAGGGGAAAATTGTGTTTCTGACAGGCTTTGTTGAGATTCTGGAAGTCCATGCAGATTCTAATATCTCCGTTTTTCTTCCTAACAGGTACCATATTGGATACCCATTTGGAATGTCTGACCGGGAAGATTATTCTGGCTCTCAACAACTTATTCAGCTCAGTTTTTATCTGATCTTCCAAGTTGGGGTGGATTTTTCTGAGCTTCTGTTGGACAGGTTTTTCGTTGTCAATCATAGGGATAGTGTGCTGAATGATAGAAGTGTTGTAAGTTTTCAGCTCGTCGTAATTCTAGGCAAAAACGTTTTTGTACTGTTGTAGAAGATGGATATATGCTGATTTTTCTTCGGGGGCTAGGCCTTGGCCTAGATTAACGTTTTGCGGCTTCTCATCGGTTCCTAGGTTCACTGATTCATAGTTCAGAGTTGAACTGTAGAGCTTGTCATTAGCTGACCTTTTGAACCGACTTTTTAAGTCATATAAGTCTTCTAGTTTGACCATCGATTTGGGTATAGCATTATCAGTGCTATTTTGTTGTATTTGGTGATCATGACAGTCTTCGTCAATTATCTGGTTTGAGTAGGATCCTTCAGAGGTGAGGAAACTTACGATGTCTGGGTTGTCATTGAATACCCTCCAGTTGGTGATGTTGTCAGGGATGGATGGTTTAAAAATTAACTCTATCGAGAATCTATCTGGACTAAAGTCTTCGGAGGGAATGAGTCTGGAGGCTACGTTAGCTAACAGGTTTGCGCTTGCATTTTGGAGTCTCGGGACTGACGAAATATTGAATTCTATGAAATGTGTAGTGAGATCTTGTACTAAAGATTGATAGTGCTTCAAATGACTTGACAGGCAGTGTATGGTGTTACGTACCTGTTTGACGATGATCTCGGAATCTCCAAAGACTTGAAGGTACTTGACGTTCAATCCGATTGCTTTGTATAGGCCTTGCACCAAGGCCTCGTATTCCGCTGTGTTGTTCGTGCAATCGAACTCGAGTCTGCATGTAAGCATAGTCTTATTTCCGTCTGGGCTAATTAGAATGCATCCTGCTCCTGCTCCCTCGTTGGACTTAGAGCCATCAAAATATAATTTCCAAAATAAAGATGTATTTACAGGGTTATCTAAAAAACTAACGCATTTTGAATCATCAGTCTGGGAAAAGTTTTCTACTTGGGACAAAACTGAATTTTCCAAATAAGGTGATATGTGAGCATTGAAATTTCCAAGGAAAGAATCTACCGAGTAGTTGCCTATGATGCTGTTGTTGTATGCTATGGCTTCATTCTCTCCTTATAAATCCGTCACTATGTATTTTTGGTGCAACTCTCATTCAACCTTTATTTGATTTGGTTTCCCGTTGGAGGGTAACCACATGTGCGACCAGTCGGTTGAAAAGTATCCATGGAGTTTCTCGAACCAGTCCCTGCTAAGAATCAAACCATAAAATTCAGGGATATCAGCCACTAGAATGTCGATATCCTGGCATACCTTGGGGTTAGACGACAGTCTTATGGTCACTTGGTTAAGTTCACCTATCACTTCGACTTGCGATCGATCAAGTTGAACTATGCGCACTGCGGATTTTTGCGGTTGAACATTCAGTTTGGCACATATTGACCTGGGTAAAATATTGGTTGAGGCACCAGAATCAACCAAGCAGTTGTGCACGTTTCTATTAAAGATTTCATAAGTGAGGAGGAAAGGAGGAGTATGAGATCTAGATCTTCCTCCAATCAAAGCGATGTCATTCGGATCGATTTTATTGATCGTGTTGACCGGAGGTCTTCCTATATGGTGGGAAGCTACAGCTGTAGGTAAAGGTGTAGTAGGTACGGCATGTAACTCTTTCATCATGATTTTATGTTGGTGTTTCAATTTGCTCAACTCGTATAGAGTAATATTAGCCCTAGTCTTTTTCATGTCATCGATGATGTTATGCTCCATTTCATCCGACACTATCAGTGTTCTTGATGGAGGCATTTGATCTGATTGGACTGGGCTAAATTGGGTCACTTTAGCAGTTGTTTTCTTTGTTGCGACCTTTTCTTTTGCTCCAAGGCTTGCGCCTTCTGTTTGGGGGTAGTTTGGGGAGGATCAAGTTGATTTTTTCTTCGTGTGCTAACTGGAAATGCTTCTTGATCTTCTTCGTGTGGGAGGATGAAATCCCACATTCCTTGCAGTTCCACCACTTCTTCATCGTCGGTCTGTGTTTCGATGGTGCTCTCTTCTTCTTCTTCTTCAGATTCAACGTTTGAGACCACATTGGGTGGCTTCGTCTCCATGGGAGGATTTCTTTTAAAATTCCTAAAAGGCTTTCTTGGGGACGATTCTGCTACTTTTTTCTTATGTCAATCATCTCATTAGACATGGCCTTTAACACCTTTTTTAATCCTTCCATATTGAAAGGATCTTTCGTTTGCTTCTTCTTGGTGTCTTCTTTGAAAGATATTTTCTTAGATTTACGTTCTTCGATTGCAGATCTCTTTTCTAGGGCTACTACGCGTTTTTCAACTGTTAACGCCTCAGTCAAATTTTCAACTAAGGTTGTCTTGCTTGCCCTATCTACGAAGATGGCCAAGTTTGAAGGTAAGGCCGTGATGTACCATTCACATCTCACTTCCTCGCTGGGTTGGGAAGCAGTGGGGATTTTGTTGAGGATCTTGTTGAACCGTAAGTTAAAATCTTTAATGGGTTCCCTAGCCTCAGCTTTAAGATTGGATAAATCGTTGATCAGTGTCGCTGTCGATCTATCATCACCGAATTTGGTAAGAAATTGATTTTGAAAAATGTCCCAGCTCGTGATAGATCCGGAGGGCAGCGAAAAATACCATGACCCGGCTGTCCCTTGCATTGTATAGGGAAAAAGTCGGACCACGACATCTTCGTTGGTAACTCCGTTGAGATTAACAGAAAGCATGAAATTATTGATATGTTCTTCAGCTAGCATTCCTGTTTCTGGATTGAACTTCGGTAGCCATTTCTCAGGATGGGCGGGTATTGGAATTAGGGGTGGAGGCATTGAAACTGCCCCAGGATTGTTCCATGGAGACTGGGCCATCGCTGAGTTGCCAGTTAACAAAAGTGCAGAAGGTGATCTCTGATGTTGAGAAGATGGAGATATTATGATCTTCGATGATTGCGGAGGAAGGGTTGTGGAAGATGGATGGGTGATTTGAGGTGAAGATGTGGGTGGTTGACTTCGCAGAGAGGGAGTTGAAATGGACGAAGTGGATGAAAGAGTCTCTCTGTCAGACTCTGGAAGTGCTTTCCTTGCTCTTTTCCTAGTGGGGAGAGGGATTTCAGTTGGCCGGATGCCAAACCTTTCACTCTTCAATCTGGTCAGGGGATGAGCAGGATTGTACTACGAAGTCATGCTGCCTTTAGATTTATTAGACCTCTGAATAAAAATAGAGAATCCCTAGAGTTTACGGATCAAAGTTTGAATTTCAGGGGGATCAATGATAAGTTGGTCTGATGTATTAGGGTGTGTAGCAGCGATGGATGCCCGAGCAACCTCTAGTTCTGAGTTTAGTCGTACCGGAGAAGTCGGGGAAGTTGGTGAGGGTGATTTGCTCTCAGAATGGTATTTGGATTTTGAATTATGCACCATTCGTAGCTCAGCCCCTCCTTCTAGCGCCAGAAATGTTGAGGGCCCCGAAATCGGGTCTACAACAAGGGGGATACCCACCCGGTCTGGAACCTGGTTGGCGGCTCCTTGCCCGTTTGGAGTAGCGGGTCCGACTGGGGGTAATGGGACCAGTTTCCCAATGTGAAGGGTGTGTGTGTGTGTGTAGAGTTTGATGGTATTGATTTAAAGGTTTTTCTAAGCTAGTCTTAATTCTAACTCCTAAACTAACTCTATACTAATATAATCTAATGAAGAAAAACAATACATCTAATCTACGCTAACCCGGGGTGTTTTCTTTTGTTATGCGATCTAGAAAGATTTCAAACAACAACTGGTAATAAAGATCATTCAGCTATTATCAGAATATAAATCAATAAAGATAAACCACTCTGCATAAGAAGTTAGGCAGAATAGTTGTGAACAACATATTGCATAATTAGTTATTCATATGTCAAGCATAAATAAATGACTCCACCGTACAGAAGTGCCAAATGGTAATACACACATTCATACAGTAACATATAAAGAAATCAGCTGCATATCACTTTAGGAATACTAGCAGAATTTAGTCAAGAGATAAAAGTACCATTTATGACTGACTTCACTAATAAACTTCAAGCAATAATGATTTATTTCTACTTGTTCTAATATCTGCTAAGAGTACAGAAGTGCAACATCAGTAACAGACATTAAAATGAAAACATAAATAAATCTCGATCCATCCATTCATCAAAAACCCCCTCCGAGGGTGCAGAAGTGCATGTTCTGGGGACAAGTTTTTTGACAGATTTCCGGACCCTTCTCCAAATGCCATGAGAAGGGTTAAATACTACTAACTAATTAATCTTAATTACATGAATTTAGGGAAATGGCTTCAAATCACCGCCCTTTACTAAAAGAAAATTTATTTCTAAAACTTAAATCTAATTTCTTACCATTTCTGTATATTCTCCTTAGTGCTGTAAACAGTGCAACGTTTGCCTGGGAAGAGTCGGCTGGCTGCCTTCTTCTTTCGCTCGGGAGATAAAAGTGGAAATAACAAGAGCTGGCACCTCCTTCTGACAGACCAGAAGATATTTTCGAAAATCTTTCTCTAGCTGGGTGTATTCGCTGCGTATGTACTTAGCACAACCCAGGTTCTTCTCGAACTGATTTTGATGTTGCTATTTTGGTTTCTGGTCGTGCGAATGACTGAGTGAGTTAGGAGTCGTGCTGTATGGGCAATTCCCTGTGTCGAGAATTTCTTCCGTTCTTTGTTCCAGGCTTTTCTGGAGCGTCCTCCTTCTCTTGTGCTTCTTTCTCTACTTTACCAAGTCTGAGCTTCAGGATCTTTTGCAAACACGCTGCTTTTATGCGCTTTTGACTCTTCGTCTTGGATAGTCTAATTTCATCAGTGCCGGTTGGGTGATAGTCTGGAATCCGCGGTCCTGCTGCATGTAGCATCCATTTGCGGAGGCATCTTTTCTCTATTATCTGATTGGCGCTTTCCCATTTTCCTTAGATGTTTCCTGCATATAGATTTATATCAGTTGCGTGTCTTGCAGTCTACGCAAAGAAGAAGGGAAATGAAAAGATTGACATGAAAGCATTAAATTCTAATGAATGCATAATCCTGACATTCATCATGACTTGACTCTTCGGAAAATGCGATGCAATCATTTCTGGATACTCAAGCATGCGGTGATTAATTTCCTTTAAGGCGCGCGCTTAATCTTGGGTCTATCGTGTATGTCGGAGAATTCTTGCGATGAGTCTTTTCATATCGCAGATCGCAGATCGTTGATCGCTGGTTGTGGTTCACTGATATCGCAGATCGCTGACATCGCAGATCGCTGATTTCATTCAATGGTTTATGCTTCTTAGTGCGACGTTTGCGATGTGCGATGTCGCATATCGGCGATCGACGTTTCTTGAAGATCTTCTTTTTAAGAGCGCTTGGAATGCATGCGACGCGATGAACTTCACGTTGCTCTTTCGCAGTTTTTCTTTTCGCGCTTGGGGGATGCTTCAGTCTTTCCTTGCGATGCGATTTAAGCCTTAGGGAGAAAAATACAAAAATTTTAACAAAATATTTTTTGGATTTTTTGTTCAGGGTCCCCCCTTTGCTTGATGTTTATGGCTAATATCAAACAAAGAGGGGGGGTTGTTGGTGACCACAACACCTTAACACAAACACCAGTTTTTATCAATCCAAAGTTTGATAGGGATTTCATTATATTTTCTTTTGCCTTGAAACACACAATTGTTGCAGTCCTACTGCAGAAGAATGATAAATTTTTTGAACAACCTATTTCCTTCTTTAGCAAATCCCTGAGGGATGCCCCTTTAAAGTATAATATAATGGAAAAGAAAGCTTTTGCTTTAGTAAAAGCTATCAAAGATTTCAGAGTTTACATCTTATATTCTCATGTAATAACTTATGTTCCCAATGTTGTGGTCAAAGACATCCTAACTCATGATGGTCCAGATGGAAAGAGGGTAGCAGATAGCTACTATATTAGAATATGACCTAGAAAACAAACTACAAAGTTGATCAAAGGCCAAGGTTTACCCAAACTCATGGCTGAATCGAACTGTCAGGCCTTGGACATAAATTTTATTGTAGAAATGGATAATGAAGAGGAGATGGCGACTCCACCAATCAGCCAGTCCTTTATTGAATCACCATGGTATGCTGACAATATATATGTTTTACAAAATCTAAAAGTTGGTTCTTAAAAGTGAAATCTTTAAAATTCTGCATAATTGACAATGCTCTGTTTTGGAGGAGTCATGAAGGTGTCCTTAAATTTTTAGTAAAAGAAGACTTTGACAAGGTATGACAGGAGTTTCATGCAGGTGACTGTGGGGGACATCTTTACTGGAAAACAACAGCTGACAAGTTTCTAAGAGCTAGTTTTTGTGGGCCCACTCTATTTTCTGATGTAAAGAAATTTGTAACCTCATGTCATAAATGTCAGATTTTTGAAGGAAAGAAAAAACTTGTACCCTTACCTTGGAAGCCAATATCTGCTGAAGCATCATTTCAACAGTGGGGTCTTAACTTCATTGGTGAAATCCGTCCACCTTTCTTTGCCCAACATAAATGGACTCTCACTGCTACATATTGCTTTACTAAATGGATAGAAGCCATACCATCAAGGCAAGCCATTGATACTATTCTAATAACCTTCCTTGAATCCAACATCCTATCCAGATTTGGGTGCCCAACCAAGCTCATCACTGATAATGCAACAACCTTCAAATCTAAGAGAATGATTGATTTTTGTAATAAGTATCATATAACCCTAGGTCACTCTACAGCTTATTACCCTCAAGGGAATGGACTAGCAGAGTCCTACAACAAGAGTTTAGTGAATATCATCAAAAAATTGTTGGAGGATAATAAGGAAACATGGAACAAGAAGCTAGTAAATGCCTTGTGGGCAGATAGGCTAACCATAATGAAATCCATTGGTACCATTCCTTATCAATTAGTGTATGGAATGGAAGCTATTTTCCCATCTTCCTTGGGAAAACCGATGATGAAATTACTCCAATAAGTGCAGGTTGAGCCAAATGATATTCAAAGGAGAATCAAGAAGACAATTCAATTACAGTAGTCTAGGGAAGAAGTGTACATCAGATCCCAAGTTGTGCAAGAAATGATCAAGAAAACGTTTGACAAAAGGACTAAGGCAGAGGATTTTTACCTAGGAGACAAAGTTTTGAAATGGGATTCAAGAAGAGAGGATAAAGGTAAACATGGGAAGTTTGACTTCCTATGGAAAGGCCCATATATCATTTATGCTTTTAGGGGTAATAATTATTTTTTCCTCAAAGAATTGGATGGCACAGAAGTAGAAAGAGGACCAATTAATGTTCGAATGCTTAAACACCACATAGAACCTAGTTATTGATTTCACTAATCACTTGTACATATTATATTTTCTCAAAAGTTTAGAGTTGATTGGATAGTGAATTTTTGGAGTTGAAGCCCAAAGAGAAGGCCCTAAGCTTCAAAGGTTTGACTGTCATAAATAGAAGTAACGGAGAAAAGTGAAAGGGAGAAATGTTGTGGGGAAAAATGCCTATGTAGGACGATCCTATCCACCTAAGGTGTGACAGAGCCTTAGCAACAAACAGATACAGCTATTCTGGTTTCTTCCTTTATGAAATATGAAAGAGGGGATATTGATAGACTTACCATTGTCTTTCGTTTGTCCCTCGATCTAGATCCTCTTCCCTTTGAGTGTTCACAGCTACTCGCCTCCTCGCTTGCTCAAGAGAACAGCTACTTGATTCCCACGAGATCACAAGAGAACAGCTACCTGTGACAAGAGAACAGCTACTTGCGACAAGAGAAGAACACAATACAAAGGCAAATATTCATATTCATAAATGATTCAGGATTAGAAGTAAATCAAATACACTAATGCAATCATACAAAAACACCTGTATATAGGAGAAAACCAAGATAGATTTATTGATTGATAACAAGGTTCAGGAAGAGATACAACCCAGAGGGCTCCAATCCAGCATCTCCTTCCCAGCAGAATGGAATTCCTTCTTCAGCTCCCTTCAAAGCATTAAGCACCCAATGTTTCCAGTCTCAAACCAACAGTAATTCTTTGCAATAACAAAATTCCAGCCTCTAGATCTCATGGAGGAGAGATCTATATATAGTTATTTTGGAGAGAGGATGAGTCAGCTTGAGAAGTGACTAGTGTCCTCTCCCTCTCTCAGTTCTTGAGTCCACTTGGAGGTTCTTGCTTCCACTTGGAGATTTGGAACCTCTTACTCATCACCAGTCAAATTCCTTGATACAAGTGTCATTTTGGAAGCTTCCTGGGCATTGACACATTGAGGAATGAGCCTGCCACTTGTCCAATTACGCTCAGTGCAGGTAGCCTTTGTTGGAGTTGACATTCAACGCAGGTAGACAGTGGAGCAGTTGACATTCAGCGCAGATGCTCAGTGGAGCAGTTGACATGATCCAGAATTGGCTTGTTTTTGAGTGTTTTCAGGTGGAGAACTTCTGTGAATTGCTGTGGTTAGTTAGCCTTGTTCCTCTAGGGGTAGGAACAACATGTTTAGGGACTTTGGATCCCTTAGATTATGGACATTTCATGCTCAATGCTGTAAGGCACAAAAATGTCTATAACAAGAAAGTTGCATAAGAACAACACAGCAATTCAGAAGGCCATTGAACTACAAGTTCTTGACATTTCACCAGGAAATGCCATCCCCAAGTGGAGCCACTATTAGTGTTGTGGAGGTAAATCCCCTCTGCGGACAGATGCGATCCCTACTAGCCCAAATGGGGTCTAGCAACAATCAAACAACGCTAACATGCAGGTTCCTAATTGCAAATCAAAGACCGATGATGAGGGCCTACCTGGATTCCAATGCTAGTACTTGTAGAAGAGTCGTCGCTCCCATTCCTTTGCTCCGGCCGATCACAATCCCCATGATCCTCGTGAACGGACACCTACACATCGAAAGAACGATACAAATACAAGCATAAAATCCAATAGATGCAACTATATATCAGTCAGAAAGGATATAACTCAACATCATTACAAAAGAAAATAAGAGTGGAACCATAATGATAGTCGTCTATTATTGATAAACTAAGAAGAATACAACCATAGTTCTAACGTCAAATCCTCTTTTGGCTGGGTGATCAGTAGCACATGCCTTGCAAAGCTTGTTGGGAATGGGGAACAAGCCTCTCTCTCCTTGGTTACTTGGACAAGAATCTCCTCACTTTAGATTTAGCTTCATGGGAATGAAGAAGGCTTCTTGTAGCATGAGCTTAGCAATTCTCAGACTTTGGGACTTAGAATTTGGAACTTGGAGACTAACTTGTCAAAGGCAAAAGGACAAGCTTTTATAGATAGAGGAGAAGGAGTTAGGGTCATCCACAAGATTCATGGGATTGGCTTTATCACTAAGAAGCTTCCATGAGAGGTGGAGAACTACTTCCCTTCTATGGAGATTCGAAGCCCAACTCAACTAACTCAAGATGGAATTAGTTCATGAATAGGTTAGGAAGAACCTTCGTAAGTTGGTTTGTTAAAAACTTTACCCAACTGTGTTGGCGCAAGTGCGACTCTGAGACAGAGCGCCAGCTGCCGCGCCCTCTTTGGAGGATTTTCCCAATTGGCGCGAGTGATTCACAGTGGAACCGCGCCAATGGAAAAAGGGCTATTTTTATGGGTATTTTGCAGAAGGTGTCTTCAGGGCATATGAAGTACATACTCAAGGGGATACAATGCAAGTGTTCTCAAGTTATGTCACTTCTCACAGGTCCCGGAATAAGTCCTCCAATGTGCGTGAAAAGGGGTAACAATGACGGTGACAAATTACTGTGTAAAAGATGCCCCCTAAAGCATGAGGCCTGAGAGAGAGAGAGAGAGAGGGGTGAAATGCTTTACAAGAACATGGCCAACTGAAAACACTGCCGCCGAAGAACCTGCATGGAGAAGTACAACTGATATCTCAAGTACATGATATATGTGGTATGGGCGCAACCATCCATAGCAGAGTACATAAAAATCCAGATCCAAGGTATGGGCGCAGCCATCCAGTAAGGATCAATAAGTAGACTCAGGATCGATAACTAGATCCAATGAATGAGTCATGTAATGATCATAATAATCCATAAAATCGCAACCTGGATCTCAACAGACAAAATCCCGGGTCTTGCTCTCCATCTCGACCCGAACAAAGTACAAGTTCAAGCATGAAAATATGGGAGTCGAAGTCGAACATGCAAGAACATCGTCTGATTACCAGTCAATGATGAAAACTATTAACATACGTGAGAGGTACCACCAATAATGACAATGGTCCTCAAGGTACTATAGGTACAATCTACGGCATGCGAATTAGTGAGCTGGCGTCAAACACCCGTAGAAGCATTCGATCAGAGGCCAATGATGAAAACCTCGTGTCGAACACAAAGAACCTGCCATTGAGGCATGCAGGCTCCAAGGCACCTGAAGGGAGTTTCTAGGTCAACTTCCTAGATAATGAGCCGAAGTCGACAGGAAGTGACCTTGATCGAAGGTGGGCCATAATGTTTCCCACATCATCGACACGAGACAGAGAAGCATAAGATGTTTTGTGTGAGGTATCAGAGGGAGGTTGAGTATTCTGTAGAGGTCAACTTATCTTGAACATATTAGCGGCACGATAGTGGACTTGGCAGTATTTGATATCGAATGATCAAGGGTCATGATGACGAGGTAATGAGCAGATGAGAGGTCAAACAGGATAACCCAAACCCATGGAGGCAAGTGTAAAAACAAGATGAGATGTCCCCACCCAGACACGAATGCAGACAAGTGCCATGTTCAAGAGAGACATACTGTCGACATGAAAATAATTGTGCTTCCATTTTACCCACCATTTATGGCGAGTACCCCAGTTATTTTTATCAACAAGCTTAATGGGGATAGCATATGCTTGTAAGGTGTCATTTCGATGGAATCCGATGTCATTAAATTTTAATGAGTCTGACAAAGGAAAAACCCGGCGTCTTTTCATGTTTAGAGAGTTTGAAAAGACAGCGAAAAAGGAAACTCCAAGGGTGTCCTCTTTCGTAAAGTTATGTCTCTCGAGCTCGAAAAAGTATAAAACAATGCTCGAAAGAACCACCGGACCATTACAATCGAGGAGTACTTTTCATGACTAGTGACTTCGACCTGAAAAAGTAAAAAAGTGATCGAAATCACATCGTTTCATAACCGTTAATGAATCTGAAACGACAAGGGACCCGACAAACTTTTCACCTTTACACGGTCGGAAAAGAGTCTAAAGATGACCGCCTCTTATTTACGTTTAACGATTCAAGAGGAAAAACTCGGAAATCTTTTCATCTTTAAACGGTCAGAAAAGAGCTAAAAGCAGACCTCCATTTTTATTCTCTTTAACGAATAAAAAGGGGAAAATACTCGGCAATCTTTTCATATTTTACGAGTCAAAAAAGAGCTTAAAGGTGACTCATCCTAGAGGAACGAGTGGTATAAAGGGTAGCAACTAGTTCCGGCAATGGTGGAACTGCTCAAAACATGTAATGGTCAAGAGGCTGGATAATAAAACCACTCATCGCTGCGGTTCCTCGGGAAAGGAAAAACAACCAAGCGAAAGCATATGATCAACCAAAGAGATGGTGGTGATGGAATGAAACAACCAAGGCTCATCTAACAGAATTTAGCAGATAGGCGGCAATCACAAGATATAAATCAGGTATGGGTTCATTTTTACACAAGCTTGAACCATGGAGAACTTTGCTTGGATTCGGTTTCATGTTTACACAAGATTGAAACGAAAAACTATGCTTGTTATAAGTTCGCATGCCCCCAGCATAATGACGCAAAATGAGGTACATGCTCCCCAAGCTTCATTGCATTCAACAAAGTGGATGGAATGAAGGTTCACTCTCGAGATCTTGGAAAGACTCGACTTGGATTTTACGAGATCTTAATCAAAGACTCAATTTGGAAAAGGAGTTGTTTCATTTTTTAATGAGGTTGACATAGGAAAAGAACTATCCTCATAACCCTTATTTCATTTTTTAACGAGGTCGACATAAGATCAAAACTATCCTCATAACCCTTGTTTCATTTTTTAACGAGCTTGACACAAGATCAGGAACTATGCTTGAACACCTTGTTTTGTTTTTAAACGAGGTCGACACAAGATCAAAAACTATCCTCGGGACACATTGTTTTGTTTTTAACGAGGTCGCCACAAGATCAAAACTATCCTCGAGACACCTTGTTTCGTCTTTTAACAAGGTTGTCACAAGATCAAAACTATCCTTGGGAAACCTTGTTTCATTTGTTAACAAGGTTGAGATAGGAACAAAACCATCCTCAGAACGAACTTCATAATAATGAACAGGAAGTCGTTGCTTCCAAGGGTGTCACTCCCGGTGAAAGGAAAACATCTTCGAAGTCAGGGCCCAATGCCCCCAGGGCATCATGACTGGATATGGGCACGGGATAAGTAGCCACGTAGTTGACCTACGGTGGGGAAGACACAACTGGTGGATAAAAACTAGGAGGGGATGACAACTGCGTAGGAGGCACTGGGGGACTACAAAATGAAAATTGATCTATAGTCACGATTCTTCCGTCATGTGGAAAGTAAACCACATGGAAAAGCAAAGAAACAAGGGCCCCCATGGCATAAACATAGTCATGGCCAAGCAGAAGACTAAAATCTAAAGCACCTTGGGTAACCAATCCGTCTATATAGACGGCTTGTCTCCCAAAGTAATAGGGAACTTCGGGAGGACTCCTAGAGATGGATAGGCTCCTCCGTCGAAGGCCAACAGATTATGCGTGACTGGCCCAAGCAGCGGGGAACCCAAAACTTGCCAAGTAGTGGACAGCATAAGACTGACAGATGCACCTTCATCTAGATAAGTGCTAGGTACCGCCTTAGCACTGGGATGTACTGTAATCTGGAAAGGCACATGGGATGGAAGGTGGAAAGTAGTCAAGTGACTCCAATCGGAAGTGACGACCAAACTACTTGGTGGGGGAATTGTATGATTGCCCCCATGCTCTACAGGAACCGAAGAAGGACTCTCTGGAACAGCTAAGCCAGGAGAGTCGTTTTCGGACTCTGGAGAATTTGATGAGATGAGAAGAACATGAGCAGTAGAATCATGATGCTCCTCTGGAACAGAGTAATCAACAGGTGGTGAACCCAAGTCAATACTATCTCCGACCAATGGTTGGTCTGGAGCAGGCTCAACACAACCAGGTTCGGGAAGAGGAGCCCGAACAAGAGAAGAATCTAAGTCAATCTCATTTTCCATAGGGAGGGGGTCAGAAGAGAGCTTCTGATAACCAATAGGAAGTTGTGGTGAAGAAGCTGTAAGACTTTCCAAAACAGCGGAAGCTTTATCCATGAGCGAACAAAGGTGAAGGGGATGATTGCCTTCACATAGTCTACAGGGGATTCAAATCTTCCCTTTCTTCTGAATGTTGTCAGTTGATAGGGTGGCATCATCATGAGCTTTAAAGGATGATGAGGGGCAAGCCGGATCGTGAGACCATACTTCTAAGATCCTAGGAATGCCAGGACAATCACAAAGAAGGTGGTCATCCTTGCACAATCTACAAGGAAATTTTACCTTCCACGGAGGAGCAGAAGGTGCCTTGACTTGAGTTGTAATTTTAACCTCTCGCTTAGGAGACTTCTTCATCTTCTTCTTCTTCTTCTTAGCCACCTGGTTACTTGAATCCAGACTTTCACCAGGCGAAGTAGAAGATGAGGACGCAGAAACAGGCGAAGAAGGGGAGAGGTCCGCCTTAGAATGAACATGATGTTGTTCGGGTGGAGGAACTGATTGACCAGCAGTTGAGATGGTAGGGACCAGAGAGGTTGAGAACAACCAAACAGGCAACCCAACAGTTAACCCAGGAAGGGACAACGTTGCCATGTAAGGAGCACCAACACTTCCAAAAGGAGGAAAATGACCAGGATTCCCGTCAGAGGGGAGTCCTGGGTTGGTGAACTCTGGAAAAGTTGCCATCAAAAATGAGAAAGAACCCTACTCAAGCTAATGCAAACAAGATCTAACAGGGTAGATGTGAATCGTGGCCGAATAAATTTTAAGACACAAGGACATAACTTGACCAATTCATCTTTAAAGAGTCGAGAAAAGGAAAAAAGATGACTCTAGTCGCATTCGACTGTTTAGTGAGCCTGAAGTGACAAGTGCTCAGATGGACCTTTTCTTTTAGGGAGTCCGAAAAGGAACAAAAGTGACTACTCTGGAGAAACTAGGCAAAAGGTTTACCAGACAACCCGTAAAACTGCATATACACCTTGGCAGTCATATGAAAACCAAGGACTTTCCGTACGGCAGTCAATCTTCCCGAATGCTGTGTTCTATGCGTTACGGCTTGTAAGGCGGCAGACACAGCTTCCTATGGATAAAGGATGATAGCCTAGTGGGGTCTCCCCATATACGCGATGGTACGTGGGAGCACAAATCCGTGCTAGACCACAACTGAGTCACAAAAGGAGGAATCACCCAACCTTGAGTGGAAACAAAAGTGACTAGGTTTAACGATACCGGAGCACGTCTCTAGCCTAGACCTTTAAAAAGTGTGCGTTATGTTCCAATGTGTTGTTAGATTTATTCAGTTCTTTTTAAAGTTGATCTTGTATTAGGTTTCAGTTTTCAGGTCTTACCGTATGTAATCTCTCAAAATTCCCTAAATGCAAACTATATGCCAAAATATTTCATTTCATTCGATGAATTCTAGTTATGAGGGGGTTTGAGAGCTTTCACACAAACAAAATGATCAAAAAACAACAAAGAACTTCCCTAATGCAGCTAATGGGAATTAACAAACTTTTCTTCGAGATCACTAATCACTAACCAAAATGAAAAGTTCTAATTCTCTTTAACTAATACAAAGCAAAAGAGATTTTTTCTTTTGTTGATGGCAAAACACACTAAACAACTTTGAGAAATCATAACGAAAGAGTAAAAACACAAATTTCACTCAATGCAAACACATTCAGTTCCCTAAATCACAAATCAAACCTCCAAAGAATGAGAAAAGTCCCAAAGACACCAATGAGCCGTGTAATCTAGCTCAAAGTGAAACAAAGCAAAATTAAGGTGAAAAGAAAGCAAGTCACCCAAATAATGCAATAAAATTATTAACAACCACTAAACGAGTGCAAGGGAGCAATCAAAAAGTTGACTGGACTAATAGAAGGCCAAAACTCCTAAGGAAGGCTCGACACACAAAGCCACTAGATGCCCTAGGGCTAGAAATGTGAAATCGATAGAAAATGGCAAACATCCAAAGGGTAAAGGTAATCTATGCACAATTCACTTGAAAAGTATGCAAATGTAATCTATGCACATTCTGAAAAGGAGAATTCTAATTCTGCAAGTGTGATCTATGCAAGAGAATTCTCAAACACAAGATGATTCTAATGTAATCCAAGAACCAATCAAGTGCAAATCAAGAAAATTGGGTGAGAGTTCCAAAGATTAAAAAATAAAAACACTCAAAAGCAATTAACACTCATACACAATTTTGCAAAAACAAAAGCAAAAAGATGGAAAATTGTGAAAAGACTGTGACAAACCTCCAAGTAATGACCAAAGGAAATCAAATTAAGAATTTCTCAAAAAAGATACTCAAAACTAGTCAAACAAGACTCCAACACACTCAAGTAGTCGAAAAAAGGTACCCAGAACAAAAACCAATCTCAGGAGGCTCAAAAACAAGCAAACTTCAAAAGTTCCCAGGCCTAGCGCGACTGTCAAGCTGAAAATAGCGCCTTTCAGGGATTGGCGTGGGTAGTCAATGTGCAACAAGCGCCAACTAGCGCGACTGTAATTCTATAAAACAACGCCAGCCGAGTTTGTTATGGAAAAATAAAAACAAACGAGCCAAAGCTAAGTCAATAGTACCCAGGTACACCGAGGGGAAAGAAGCAACACAGGGACTCAACCCAGAAGGCTAACTAAGCAGGAGAAACCAAGAAACAAGGCAAGTTCCAAGCCGTTCAGTTCGTAAACCAAACCGGAGATGGACTGAAGTGGCGTTGATCTACTTTGCTAATGCGGAGCAATAGCGTTTCGAAGGCTATCTGGCTGTACTTCAGGCTCCATCTAAAGTTTACAAATCAAACAACAAGACAAAACAAACAACAAGGCAAAAATCCAACTCCCCAGCGGAGTCGCCAAATTGTTGTGGAGGTAAATCCCCTCTGCGGACAGAGGCGATCCCTACTAGCCCAAATGGGGTCTAGCAACAATCAAACAACGCTAACACGCAGGTTCCTAATTGCAAATCAAAGACCGATGATGAGGGCCTACTTGGATTCCCATCGCTAGTACTTGTAGAAGAGTCGTCGCTCCCATTCCTTTGCTCCAGCCGGTCACAATCCTCACAATCCTCATGAACGGACACCTACACATGCAAAGAACGATACAAATACAAGCATAAAATCCAAAAGATTCAACTATATATCAGTCAGAAAGGATATAACTTAACATCATTACAAAAGACAATAAGAGTGGAACCATAATGATAGTCATCTATTATTGATAAACAAAGAAGAATACAACCATAGTTCTGACGTCAAATCCTCCTTTGGTTGGGTGATCAGCAGCACATGCCTTGCAAAGCTTGTTGGGAATGGGGAACAAGCCTCTCTCTCCTTGGTTACTTGGACAATAATCTCCTCACTTTAGATTTAGCTTCATGGGAATGAAGAAGGCTTCATGTAGCATGAGCTTAGCAATTCTCAGACTTTGGGACTTAGAATTTGGAACTTGGAGACTAACTTGTCAAAGGCAAAAGGACAAGCTTTTATAGATAGAGGAGAAGGAGTTAGGGTCATCCACAAGATTCATGGGATTGGCTTTATCACTAAGAAGCTTCCATGAGAGGTGGAGAACTACTTCCCTTCTATGGAGATTCGAAGCCCAACTCAACTAACTCAAGATGAAATCAGTTGATGAATAGGTTAGGAAGAACCTTTGTAAGTTGGTTTGTTAAAAACTTTACCCAACTAGGCTAGCACGAGTGCGACTCTGAGACAGAGCGCCAGCTGGTGCGCCCACTTTGGAGTATTTCCCCCATTGGCGCGAGTGATACACAGTGGAGCCGCGCCAATGGAAAAAGGGCTATTTTTATGGGTATTTTGCAGAAGGTGTCTTCAGTGCATATGAAGTACATACTCAAGGGGATAAAATGCACGTGTATTCAGGTTATGTCACTTCTCACAGGTCCTGAAATAAGTCCTCCAATGTGCAGGGAAAGGGGTAACAGGGACGGTGACAAATTACTATGTAACAGTTAGGTTCCTATACCAATAGGAGTCATAATTTTTGAATGGCTGATATTAAACCTGTAATATGTACATACCTTTGCTTTCTGCAAATATTTTCCATATTCAAAAATTAAAAAATGTAAAGAGGGTATGACCCAAAAGAAAACTCAAAGGACAAAAAGAATAAAAAATGTCAAAAAAGATAAAAAAATATGAACCCCAAGAAAAGAAAAAAGACCATGAAAGTGAGAAAGCCAAAATGCCACTCCTAGTTTACTCTATTGCAGAATAAATGATTGTGTGCAGCTTGTAATATTTACCACAATTCATGATAGTGGAAATGTTTAAACTCGGCTACTTCATGTTTTCAATTTCATGCTTATAGTTAGAGAATGAAAATCTGACCAAAAACTGTAATCTTGGCAGATAAATAGATTAGGTAGAGTGAATAAATGGAGCTCAACTATTTAATCTGATCCCTTGGATGTAATAAGGTTAGACTTAGTTAGATTACTATTGTAAAGAAAAAAAATATTTGATAAGGGTTTTCTAGCTTAAATGCACCCTAATAAAGATAAGTACAAATGGTAGGATGAGTAGATGGGTAAGTAGAAGAAAGGTTGTAGAATTATGATGATTGTTAGGTAAAAGCATATTGATCACCCTCATCATGAAAGTTCTAAGTATGAACGAGAAATTGGACTCACATAAAGTTCACAAAGTCAAATTGATTAATTCCCCCTCACTCATTTCACCTTTTACTTAACTAATTTCCCAAAATAAGTTTCAAGTACCCAAAATCTCAAAGTCAAAGGGGCTCGGAGCATTTCTCTGACTTCTGGAGGGACCGGACCCTCGGCCCAATGACTTATAGATCTTAATTACTAAAATCCCCTCGTAAGCATTCACCCCCTTCAATTCATTCATTTTCCCCTAATAAACCACTTTTCCTAAAGGATAAAACCTTGTTGTCCTAGGAAAAGTGATCACCCCCATGAAAAAACCCTTTTTCCTAAAAAAACCCATAAAAATAACACTTAGCCTAAGTTATAATGTGTTTATGAAAAGAAAATGAATTATAAATACACATTATACTTAGCGCTAATCCATTTTCCGTAATATTAATATTAACTTCTAATTTTAAATATATGTATTAATTCCCAGAATTTCCCTTTTCCCGTATATATTTAAATCCCTTTAAAATTTAATATCCCTAGCCCAATTCTAATATAAACTATACTTTTTCCCTAACCTCGCTTTAATCCATCTTTTAGTTAAATCCCGCCGAGTTAATTGCCCACCGGGCCCCTCCATTAACCCCCGTACAACTCCTACACCCAATCACCGTGCAATTGCCTCCCATTTAATCTGATGGCTATTAACCATTTCGAGTGGGCCTGAAACCAAAACTTTATCCGCCTGAAATGGGTTGTTTTCCCCTGGGCCACCGATGCGACGTGGCGCCTGATGAGTGGAATCGGGCAGCCTCCCCCCAAAACCACCCAGCGCTCCTAAGCGGTGCGAAAAAACGCACTTACCACCCGTTCTCTAAACACCAAAACCATCACATCACTCCACTAAACACCAAAAGAACCATTATTCCCCAAACACTCGCTAAGTGTTAGCTTCGTTAATAAAGCCAAAAACCTCATAATCTTTTTTTTATCGTGAATTCTACCGAAACTTCCATGCACACACCTACGCGGCGATGAATCTGTCAACCTACGTCCATTTTCCAACTTGAAGGTGCCATAGAACAGTCAGTTCACCTTTCAGCCCATGTGAAACTTTTTGACCATGCACAGTCACCCGTCAACCTATTTAGAGCCAATTTTCCCCAAATTCCAGGTATTTAACCCAAAATTCACTGGAAACCTTGTCTAAATTTGAACCAGTTACTTGCATTGCTTGGAATTAATAAGAAATTAAGTGAAAGAACTACACAGTGACCCAAGACTACTCTGTATTGGAACCCAGTTGCCCTAGTTGACTGAAAAACCCCATTACCCTCAAGAAACTGTAATTTCTATCCCCCATTCTTAAATCCACAATAACTAAGAATGTCTGCCCCTATTGCCATGGAAGTCAAGCCAATTACTACTCCTCACTAGGACCTAGACCACCTTCCCCTAATTGATAAAGATTTCCAAATCAAGGACACCTCTATCCTTGAATCCCCTATCGAACTGTACTACCGATACAGGGACCAATACCTAAACCAAGCTGATAAAATAGATCTTTGGGAGTCTAATTTTCCCATGTATCAATTCCCTTAGGTGCACATTTTGCTTGAGATTGTTCATTATTGCCATGCAAACTACATTCCCATTCAAAGAGCAATGATGTCCCCTAACCAAACCATACTTTTGACCATCAATGCTGATTCAATCAATGAAATGTTGTAACTACAACCAGGGCAGCACTTAACCCCTATTTCAATTGGAGACCTGCTAGACTAATTTCCCAAGCTTACAATTGCCAAGATTACTAAATGTCTTCAGATCCTGATCAGGGAGGGAAAGCATGTCCCAATAGAACCTCCTCCATATGTGGCTACCATATTTTCCCCATTTTGTCAGGATATAGTAGCAAGGATCTCTTGTGTTTTAGGCTATACTACCAGTGACTATATAGATGAAATCATTTTAGCCTTCATGTCCATTTTTACTCCAGGACAACCCCATGTTGTCATGTATGATTATGCAAAGTACATACCTGTTAGGATGCATAAACAATTTTTGAGAATGAGTAATGAAAGAGTGTTTAAATATTCTTCAGTTTTGTACCAGCTTTTCTTATACTACCAAGCTGACAAGTTCCCATTCACTCTCTAAAAGCTTGACACTATAGGTCATCCTAGGTCAGTAATTTTTTGGAATCCTTTGATACATAAGCATGATTCCCCATATTCATATACAAATTTCATTGATATTTTTCTATATCTAGTAGTGACCATGCTGCTAGGAACTCCTCCTTCAAGAATCAATTCAGACATCAGGAGGATCCTGTGGCTGTCAAAACAACACAAAGCGGGAGATTGGTACTTATACCAAAATCACACAAAAATCAGGATCTATGGCTATGATTTGGCCCCATATAAACTACCCAGATACATCCCAATGAGGTTATTTTCTCTGGATTACTACAGGCAGATAATCAACTCAGATGAGGTACATTTTGTTAAAGCCAAAAAGAAGGCCTAGCTCAGAATCAAGGATCAACTAGGCCCCTTTGTATGCAATAGCAGAGAACCTGGAAGAGAAGTAGAAGAAATCCTTCATTGACTCAAACTAAAAAAAAGCTTCATGTGGAGATATGATCCTTGTGACTTCATCTACAACAGAAGACAAAAAAATATGATGACTCCATACATTCACCACTAAATCCCTGAAATAAAGAAATATGTAGATCAATTGGAATGGGTGGAGAATACTCTGGTGGACAGAGATAGCACTGAATTTGTTTTTGAAAATGCACTAATTTATCTAGAGAAAAGAATTGATGAAGTTTCTTTCCTGCAGGTGCTAGGAGAATCTTAAGAACAAGGAGAATCATAGGCACACAGTGAACAACATACAGAAGAAGAGTCCCAGGTGCAAGAATAGTTAGAACAGCCAGACCTATCAGAGGAATTAGGTCAAACAGGTACACAACAACCCAATATGAGTACTCCCCTTAACTTACAAAGTCCTCTAAATGAGGAAAGAAGCCTCAAAAGAAATAGGGAGGAGGCCACTACATCAGGCAGAGCAACCATACAAACATATGCAGAAACCACCCTAGTCAAAAGGCAGAGGTTAAATCCTATTTCGGAGCAAGAATTCGCAGAAGAAATAGGGGAGACCACCAACACAAAGAAAGAAAGAAGTAGGCCTGCTACTCCTTCTGGGAGCATACCAGAACCTTCCACATCCCATACTCAGATGTTGGAGAGGAAACAAAGTGTTGAAGTGTCCTAATATGGAATGCTAGTAGACAAAGATCAAGATATCAGGGAAAGATACAAGGACATCAAAGCTAGGAATGAGAGGCTAAATGCCAAGACTTATGCACAGTACCTCAAGATGGCACCTACCAACCAAACAAGGTTGATGTCAGCCTATGATGTGAATGAGGGAAAAATGCAAATGGCATTCATGAATCCCACTACTCAACAACAAAAATCAGCAGTTGACTTCAAAAAGATAGGGTTTGAAGTGCTAGCAAAGGACATACATCCTATTGACTAGATTGAGTTGCACAGACAGACATGGGAAATGATTTACTCCACCTTCACAAGGAATTCCATCGCAGCCCACCAATTATGGAACTCTCTGAATAATATATCAGATCAGTTCCAATTGGAGAAGGCCTCTTCATAGGCAAAAGACACCAGAATCAAGTCCTTAGAGGACTTAATCATTGAGTTGGGACACGATCCCAAAGATGTAAAGGCCACTGAAAAGTTGATAAAAAGGAAGAATGATGACATAGCCACATTGAAGAAGCAACTCAAAATTCCACCATTACATCATCCACAAACAACAGAAGTCCTGGAAATGCAAAAAGGACAAGCAGAGCCTATGGACTTGGTCCTTAAGCTGAATGACAAGTTGAAAGAAATAGAGAAAGAATTGGACACATTGATTCAGTCCCAACAGAGTGAATTGGGCACTACCTCCACAACTGCAATTCCCACAGTAACAACTGTAGTCCCTTCAACATTGGCAGCCTCTTTAGCACCAACAGCTCCACCTACCACAGCACTTACAGTCACAACAGAACTTACAACAGCAAGTACTTCAACAGAGAAGACAACAGAGTTAGTGAAAGCCATGGAGGAAATGTCCATCTAGGCAACAGAGCTAAAAAAGCTTAAGGAGAAAATGGAAAGCCTAGAAACTGACTGTAAGCTTGCCCAAATACAGCAGAAAGAAGAAGCAGAGAAAGCCATAAGGATGGGTGAGAAGATTAAGTTCCTAGAGAAGGATCTAACATTGCAAAAGCCACTAGGACAGACTAAGGAGATGCTCTGGGCCAATATCATTGACTTTGTCAATGATATTTGGCCATAAATTGAAGTAATATTTGAGAAAACAGAATTGGTGTAGTGGCCACCAAAGCAATACAAAAGTTAAAAGAAGACCTAGGAGACTGGCCTGAGGATTCTAAGTGACTCATCCAATTCATAAACAGCAAGAACACACATGAACTAAATGAGCTTGGTGTGGAGAATAGAACTGAAGCCATCATTAAAATCAAAAAGCTTCTTTCTAAAAGAAACCTTATGCTTAACCTAGAGAAAAAATACCATGACATGCAGTTTGGCATTAATAGATTCATGGCAAAGTTTCAAATTTTGAGGAATAAAGGCCTTCCCAGTCCCATGGTAATCAATGACAAACTTATGACTCAATTGGACTATGTTTATATATTAAAGAGCTTTTCCAAGGAACATGCAAGCATTCAGGAGTCAAAGCACTGCTAACAGGGAAAGTATTATACGGGATATTTAGAGGGATACTCAAGGTAAAGTTAGTTGAAGATGAATGGTGGGAAAAAATGACAGATTTACAATAAGTTACCACTGTAAACCTAAATGGCGGCCAGATGAAACAAGTAAACAGGGTCAAAGAGTAACAGGTTAAAGAATATTAGTCAAAGGTTAAAGTCAAAGATGATTCCAGCGTACAAATATCAGCTAGCCTTAAGGAGCTCAAATTCGAACTGCAAACAACCAGCACTATCACAATAAAAGGGATAGCATGATGTAGTTTTCCATCTATCTCTATCTTCATGCTTCAAGATATTTTGATTTCCTGTATTAATTCTCAAACTATTATGAGATATTTTGAAAATATTTTTTGTATAAATACTTCCCCTTTCGAAGTATTTAGGGTGGATTCAAATACATTTCTCTAGACATTTTCTGATCAAGTTAAAGTGCTATTGTATCAAGACTAGATTGGTTTGTTGGATCGTGGAATAAAGCTCAAACATTTCACAAGATTCTTGTGTAAAGTGGAAATCAAATAAGTATTTTCTCTCATGTGTATGATTGTTTTTCTTTATGCTTATTAATAATCATATGTGTTTCTATGAAATCTGAATTGTAAACTAGGAATGATATTTCAAAACTGGCTTTAATGCTCTCTGTCTTCACTGTTTACATTCTTAATCTTTTCTGCTAAACTATCTTAGTTAGGGAATTCTTAAATGCTCCCTTACTTCTGTAGTTTCCGCCTCGGTCTATAGTAAAGGATTCTTAGTTTCCCTTTGCTCATGATCACTTCCTTCTCTTCATCTTGATTCCGGTCTAAGGATTCTTCATTGCCCTTTCACCATGGGTAAGACTATGTCATCCATTGAACTTGAAGATTTACCTTTTGCTTTGCTAGCCTACCTTGTGAGCACTCCCTTTAGTGATTTGGTCCAGTTATGCCATCCTCTGATTGACTCCATAGCCCAATGGCTTGAAGGCCTTGCTCTGTGCATCTGTTCCTAGAATTCCACCACCCAACCAAATTCAAAACCTTATGAACACTAAGAAGTAGCCTAAAATCCCACCCAAAACAAAGTTAAATTATAAAGAGAGAGCCCTCTCTGGACTTAGGTTGGCTAGAACACGAGTCTAAAATATTATGTTTGTGGTTACCTCAGATTATTCCTTCTTTTGATAACTTCTAGGGAAGACTTTTGAGTGATAACAGACCCATCGATGCCCACAAAATTCCTAGAAACATGCACGAAGCTATTGCGCAAGAGTAAGGTTGTAAAGGGATTGTAGGAACTCATTAATAGATGCACTGGGACCATGCCAGGAGAACCACGTGTAGTCTGAAATATTGGAAAGCATGCGACAAGGACGGGAAGAGAAATGAGATTGACCGCGCATATTGGAGAATATGAGATGTACCAAGTGATTCTAGACCTAGGATCGGATGCAAACGTTCTGCTGAAGCAGACACAGGAGTGCATGGGATGGCCTACGCTGCAATAGTCTCCTATCCAGCTATGAATGACGAACAAGAAAAAGATCATACCTATGGGGAGATTGCAGGGAATCACTATAGATATTGAAGGGGAAAGCGTGCTAGTAGACTTTGAAGTGATAGAGATTGTTGATGACAGTAATCCCTACCCCACGCTCTTAAGAATCGATTGGGCCACTGACATGAAAGGGGTGATAAATCTAAAGAAGCGCAAGATGATTTTTTAGAACAAGTCTCTGCGCATAGTCGTACCTTAAGACCCTACTGAGGGATCACGGTACATTGATCCAGTGCGTGACTATGAAAGCTACTATGACTTAGATTGCATCTACAAGATAACCGCGTGAGAGCAAGACTGGATAAATCCCACCGTGGATGGACGGATCTCATGGGAACACGAAAGCTCCTATACATTGGATTCTAACAAGGAGATAGAGAGATGGTAGAACTGGTTACAAGAGGTAACCACGCTGAACTGTAATATGATGACAAGATTATTGCGCTGTGTATCGACGGAAGTGAGGGATCTACCTATATATTATGGGTTAAATGAGGTAGATACCGAAACAACAATGTTTTGAAAGGGAGGTGCTGAAACAACAATGTTTTGAGGCTTTCAAATGGGTACTACACGCTACGCCGCGAGGTGGTGGGGTACGCACCAAGGAAGCTTTGAGGACTGGCATGAATGCAGGAGAATGATGCACATGCATTTTTGGAATCCTCGGATGTGGCTAACAGATAAATACAATGTACAGGACGGTCCACGCATGCACCTATCTAGGTGGGTACAGGCATATGTTAAACAACCTACATGGATGCACACAGACTTGGCGTTGGGGAACATGGTCAATAAGCATGTGTGGGAAAGGCAGTTGCGCAAATGGTCCCTCCAGTTTGGACGACGGAGTGTGGAAAGAACGAGTGTGTGGAAGGTTACTGGTGAGCTCCAGTATTGTAGCAATAATGCTACAACTCCTGGGGCTTCCTGTCTCTCATTTTATCAACCCGGTAGTTCGTACAAACTTGGAAGCGACGGTGCTATATGCACAAGTACTAGCTCTTGTCGCAGCTGTCACTTGGTCAGCTGGCAAAAGTCCGCTAGGGCTCAAGCCAAATTCTATAGGCTCTCAGAAGAAGCTTGCTAATTGATGGACGAAAGCTAATCTCAAAGGAAAGCTACTTTAGTTGACAAAAATGAACTGAAAGAAAATCAAAGCATGTAAACCTAGGAAACCCTAATTTAACTAGTCTGACCTCTACAATGCAAGGAATGTAAATGCAACTTCTACCAATGCTGTCATTACCTCTAATAAATGAAAGTGCATGGATCTAAACTACTTGCATCATGAAAGTTATGTTTTTGTATTTTTCCTTTAAGTGTGTGGAATGATTGTGATCTTGTGCTAACTAGGGTTTGGTTGTGCAGATGGGATGGAGAAGGAAGGAAAGCGTGTGACAGGTTAGGGAGGCTAGGAGAGGTTCCTAGGGATCCTTAGCATCCATCCACAGAGGTCCCTCACATTCAGAAGCTCGGCAACCGAGTGAGTGGCCTCCTACAGGAAGCCTGCAGAGGATCCTACAGGATACTCTGTTTTCTACAGGATGTCTACAAATGGCTACAGGATGACCTACCGTGAGTGTTTGGCGTGATGGAGGAATGATGAAATGGTAGAGGGAGATGTGTAAGGTAGGAATGAGGCTGGTGATGGCTGTAGAAGTGGAAGAATAGGATGGGAAGTGAGTGTAGGGAGGAGGATGGAAGGTAAAGGGCTATGTCAACGAAAGGGCTAGAGAATGGAAGTACGTGAGGAGTGAAAGACTTTGGGAGATAACAGAGTGGAGCAGGGGTCAAAGATATGTCTGCATGCGTGATCAAGATGGAGGACGAAGTGATGGAACGAGAGAGAGCAGTGTAAGTGAAACAAATGCTTATGACTGTCACTCAACCAAAAATGCATTAACCTAAACTACCTGTGCTTGTAAATTCAATGAGAAGCAATCTAAACGCGAAGGAGAATGTGCATGAAGCTGTGGTAAGGGAGTGTGGTGCAGGTGTGAATCATGTGGAAGCATCTACATAATGTGATTGTGTTTGCAACAACCATGGAATAAAGAAATGCATATTTTTGGTGGTTAGTCATGGACTTCACTCCAATCCCAGATGAGACGGCAGTGAGCCTTAACAACCTTTTTGTTGGAGCTCCAATCGATTATATCTATCCTCTGCTACACTAAGAAAGCGGAAACAAATTCACCATAAGCAACTCCTATCTAACTCATGAAAAAGACCAATCTTAACAACCTGTAATTCGAATTGCATGTGCAAATGAAAAGCTCAAAGTGCTAAAATGAAATGGAAACAACACTACAGCAGAGGGGATCTATGGCTCTCAGGTTGGGCCCTAACCTGAGAGCTATAGTCTCCTTAAGAAAAACTCAGAAATAGATCAGGATCTGCCTTCTTTATTCATAATCTGATATCATGCCAAATTGGCTTACAAAAGGAACAAAAACTGAGCTGTGCTCCAAAATTACAATAGCAATACGAGAGTTTCAACAACCTATCTAAGGCTAAGGCCTCCATACTTATACAAAAACGATGATCCAACAAGTGTCCTTGATTTTAGGAGCTCGGCTGTCCAACTAGAGTTTAACTGCTGATCCTGTAGGACGGTCATAACTGCTGTTCCTGTAGAGCAGTTTATAACTGCTGTTCCTGTAGAACAGTTGGCTGCTTTTAAGCTCAGAGGGGAGACGGATTAGAGCTCGGAGTTCTTGGTGGGAATCACGAGGGATTTCCCTAGAACCGTGGACATCCTCTCCTAAAAACCCGCAGTGCCACCTCGTTGTCTCCTTATCTCCTTTTTCGTTGTCTTTTGCTCCCTTTTAATGCCAAAACCTGGAATCATAATGCATTAGTCACGTAGAGAGAGTGCCTACCCTTCTTCCTACAAACAACATGAATAAACTAAGAAATGCATGCATAAGCAATAAAAAAATGAATGGTTTGAGCAAGTAGAATAGGCCAAAATGAGCCCAAATTGTACCAAAATTGGGGCTCATCATCACCCCCCAGCTGAACCATTTGCTCATCCTTGAGCAACTTAGTCAAGATCCTCATCCTTCATGGCTTTCACTGCTCCCCTTACATCCCAAGCTTCTGTGGTGATGTCTTCTTGGTCGATATGAAACCCTGCTGTGTTTTCCACTTTTTCCCATTGTGCCTGGTCATCCTCTCCTGTACTTCCTTCAACCAATCCTAGCAGCAATGGAGGGCTGAGTTTAAGGCCAATCCAGCTGGCCTGAAGTCTTTGCACGGATTTCTTGTAAAGGTCCACTCTTGCCAATGCTTCCCTCATTCTGGTCGGGGTATGGTATTCCCGGATCTTCAAACTATGTGCCAAGGCATGCCACCTATGTGCACAAGCCTGGGCAGCAGTTTCTCCCAATAATCTGTCCATGTCTTCAAAGTGGGCTATTGCTTGGGTTTGCTGGTCCATAAATTTCAAGGAAGCCGTGGGATCATTGGATAACTGTTGGCGGGCTGAGATGAGGGCAACCGGATCCTCTGGTTCTGCCCGAATGTACAGTGGCTCACTCACTTCTCGGCCCATGACCGATTTTTCTTCAGTGGCTCTTTGATCCTCATGATTCAACCATGAAGCAAAAGCCATCAACTGCAGATCGCCCAAGGCGATATTGGGATCCCAAGAGACTTCATTGGGCAAAACTAGATTGTGGATGTAGAATTCTGCTAGCTTGGCTTTGTCCTCTGCTGAGCTAGTATTGCATAATTCAACAAATTGTTGTGGGTTATGGATTTGCTCAATAACTCTTTGTGCTAGTGTGTTTATCTGGAACTGTAGCCACTGATCCTTTAAGTACAACCCATAAGACTTTGCAGGATGTCTGCACTGCAAGGCCTCCATGGCCCAACTGGCCATGCAAGCCAATTGCGTCTCCTTTTGTTGCAGCTGTTCCTTTAAGGCTTGCACTTCAATTCTTATCTGCTGTTCTTCTTCCTGTAGAAGTGTCTTTGGCCCTTCAAGATTGGTGGTCAGCTCCTTCTTGCCTTCTTGTTCATTTTTGATGCCCTTGGAGGATGTTTCTGCCCCTGCCTTGAGTTCTTGTAGCTGCAATCTTAACTTCTGGTTTTCTTCCTGTAGAAGTGCCTGCTGGCGACTAGCCACATGTTTGGCCATGGTGAACTCGCTCCTGACCTCCCTGAGCTGATCTTGTAGAGGGCCTATGTCCCCCACCCCCTTTGATTTGGCAATTTGCATCCATGTATGGGAATGAACTCTTTCTTTCTCTAATTCAAAGAATAGGGGTACAGTAAATTTTTGTGGGATGATCTTGCCCGCCTCCAAGAAGGTATAATACGAATTCAGATTGGGCGAAGGGCTAGGTTCGGGTATATGTTCTCTTGCTGTTTCTTTAGGTAGTTCTGCCTCATCCGCCCCTGGTGATGAGGGTCCTCCTTCTTCTCTTTGTTCGGTTTCATATAGTCAAGCCAAGGTATCCTGTAGGACGTTTTCAGCTTTCTGTAGCCTGGTTTTCTCGTCCAACAGGTCCACTTGGTCTTGCCATGTGCTCTTCTTCGGACTTCCCTTTTCGTAGGTAACTGTGACCTTTGAGGGGGATTTTTCTTTGGGAGAAGCAGGGGTGTCCTTAATGACAATTGGGCTGCTGGACTGCTGCTGTGGCTTCCCTGTTTTTATCCGAACACTTCTCCGTGCTTTGAAGTAGAGAGGGGGGTCCCTCTTCCGCTTTCCTTTTGGCTTAGGTGGCGTACTGAGGCCAGCTAACACAGCCGCTACCTCTCGAGCTAAAACATCCACCTTTCACTTCTCCGATTTTGGTTTTGCATGGCTTCCTGTAGAAGCCTGTTTTTGCACTTTTGTGCTTCCTGTAGAAGCCGTTATCGGGCTTCCTGTAGAAGCCCTGGTCTTTGCTTTTGGGCTTCCTGTAGAAGCCTTGGTCTTCTTTCCTGTAGTGGCAGGTGTCTTTACATCTACTTGCTTTGCTGTAGGGGTTTGATCCTTTTGTTTGCTTGTGGGTGCTGAAGGGGTAATTGGGCTGACATGGCCTGCCCCAACTTTGTCTCTTCTGCTTTTTGACCTTATTTCTCTTGCTGACAGGATGGGGGAGTCAGCTTTTTCTTCAGCCTCCTTTTCCTCAGCCACCGCTTCCTTGTCTTCAGTGCTGGAGGAGCCACTATCTTCGATCAACATTTTAATGTCCCCATCTCGTGTTAGATTCCTAAATGACTCCCAGGAGAGGGGAACTTTATGAGTGCAGTGCATCCTCCACAAGCAATTTTATTAACCCATGATGCGCTATATGATCAGGGATGCCCTATCTTAGCTTTGTAGCACACTCCATTAGGGACTGCAGGAGATAATAAGGGATGCTTAGTTTTTGCTCTACAAGAAGGTCAATTATGTGCCTTAACTCAGTGAGGAGCCGGAAGTGATATGCATACACGATACTGAACTGGCCTTCACAAGTAATATATTTCATAATTTGCAAACTGACTTCGTTCCATGGTGGTGACAGGCTGGTCCTCCTCACCCCGTTTTTATCCTCAGAGAATTCTTCCTCAGGTGTGAAAAACTCCTTCTTTGCTTGCTGGCTCCACTTCCGCTCTTCTTCATCCCACGGCAGACCCATGGGCAGTTCTGTGATTCGACTTATATGCTCCGGGGTGAGTTGGAGGCTGAGACCTCTGAAGCTTACCATGGCCAGTGTCTGGGATTTAGGCTTCAATGCCTGCAAGAATTCCTCGGCTACTTCATCATCGTAGCCCTGTAGCTTATCACAAAAAGGCATCCATTGTGCCCTGGTAAAGAGATCTACCACTGTTGGATTTCTCCTTAATTTGGCGGAATCTGTGGGTTCTCGCCTGATAAACCCACCTGGCATGATGCACAATTTTCTTAACCGGAGGTGGTGATGGTGGAAGAGAGTTTATTTTCGGTGACAGCGTGCAGAACAATGCGTGTAACCCACAAAAATTTTACAACACAGTATAACCATGCAACAATCCTGTAGAATTGCAGTATGGGCACACAGACAGCAATTGGTCTACTTTCTCCTTTACCCTGACAGTAACTAACAATCCTACCACCTTAAATGAGCAATTGCATGAGAGGTCCAGTGTTACCTCGTTACTCGGCCACCTTTTTTTCGTGAACACCCGCGTTCCTGTAGAAGACTGCGTCCTGTAGGACTGCGTTCCTGTAGAAACTGTTCCTGTAGGAACTGTTCCTGTAGGAGCAGTATGCCAACTTCGGGGAGGACTGCAATTGGACTGCGGTTGAGGTGTGCTTCACTGGTGTTCAGTCGGCCGAAAGCTTGGCGTATCAACATGCAGAGGTATTTAGAAGAGTTACTCAAGTTCTGAAGTGGAGGTGGATGGATATACGCGCACGATCTAGCCGATTAGATTTTGAATCGGCGCAGCTCGTGGCGCGGAGGGTGAGCTGTCCCCACCGGACCGTTGGGTGACGTCGCCCAACATCCGCCTGCGCATTCACTTGCTGTCGCATTCATTCCCACAGATCTGCCACCGCCCTTTTCGGTTAAACTCGTTTCTTGGTTGATGGGACTGATCTTCACGTGCGTGCTGCGTGTTTCCTTTGTCGTGGCTGCCACCCCATCATCTGACTATCCCTTCACTAGCCAACGTGGCCAGTCAACTAGCCTTATGGCCGCTCAACCATTCATTTCTATGCCATGCAAACAATTCAAAGTAATACTCATGCGATTTGATGGAAGGAAGGATTAGAACACTTACCTACGCACGTCTGCACATGATTTTCAGATTTTTGGACGACGGATCTACCTGCTGCATGTGTCTTACACAGTCCCGGAGGCTCGTGGTTACAAGATGCTGGCGCTGTAGTGGATGTTCTGGTTGCATGCGCCCGCGTGTTGCTTGCAGATGGCTGGGCGATGAATGGCATCCACTCCTGCAGGTTTGACTGCTACAAGATTCCCGCGGGGGTCTTGCAACAGTCTCACCTCCTTGGGTGCATGCTACTTGATAATGGAGATGACCTGCTAACCGCGCTCCCGAAGCTTCTGATGCTCGTCATGGACATGGTATGAGCTCTCGGTGTTCATTTTTCTCTGACAACTGATTTTTCCACGAGAACTCATTGATCTGGTTTGCTGGTGCAGGGATCTAGGTTGCATGGTGACGAGGATGGTGGAGCAAGGTATCAACGTCGTGCATGGGCCCAAAAGAGGCTTGCATGCGTCCACACCAACCCGTAGTCATCAGATCTGCTCATGAAACGCATTCTGGCTCGTTCTGAGCTTCTACAGGAAGTTTCCTGTAGAAGTATAGAGCTTCCTGTAGACAGGCAGCTCTTCCTGTAGAAATTTGCACCTTCCTGTAGAAAATCGCACCTTCCTGTAGAAAATCTGTGTCTTCCTGTAGAAGACTCAGTTTATAATAAAAGTGCTCATACCTTGAAGAACATAGGCATTCTTGGAGGAGGTGCTGGTGAGGTGTCCTGGCTGCATGATAAGGACTTCTGGCTTTGAGTTGAGAGGCTTCCTCTCCGCCTTAGAACACCTGCAACCTGCATGCAAATTTCACATAATGACTTATTGATTTTTTTCTTTTTATTTTTTTTTCCCTTTTTTGAAAGATAGCAGGGGCGCCTCAATGAGGTTTTCACCCCTACCACCTGCCTCAAGTGCCTCAGAGAGGTTTTCACTCAAGGATCTTCATCTCTTTTTCCTCTTTTTTTTTGTTTTTTTTTTTTTTTTTGAAAGATAGCAGGGGCGCCTCAATGAGGTTTTCACCCCTACCACCTGCCTTGGGCGCCTCAGAGAGGTTTTCACCCAAGGTTCTTTATTATTTATTTTTTCTTCTTCTTTTTTTTTTTTTTTTTTTTTTAGATCCTTCAGGGTGTGCCCAAAGCAGGGGCAGGACCCTTCTCTATGACCAATACTGCCTTCTCCATTGTTTTGATGAACTCTTGTCTTGAGGGAGGCTTCCTGTAGATCTTCAATCGATGCCCATTGACAAGCATGGGAATGGCTTCCTCATCAATGGTTCGAATGAGGACAGATCCATTGTCATGACACTTTTCCACTGAATATGGTCCTAGCCATCTGGTTCTCAACTTCCCCTTGAAATCTTTGTATCTGGAATCATACAACAAAGCCCAATCTCCCGGCTGAAATTTCTTGTCATGGAGATGTTGGTCATGCCACACCTTCCTCTGAAGTTGAACCACTTCTGAGTGAAGGAGGGCCTGCATGCGGTGCTCATCCAGTCCATTCAGCTGCAATAACCTTTCTTGCTGTGCATGGCTGAGATCTAGGTCCAGCTGAGCTGCCATCCTCAAAGTGTTATACTCAAACTCAATGGACAGCAAAGCTTTCTTCCCATAGACCAGCTCATAAGGTGTGAAGCCGGTGGTGGTCTTCCAAGTGGTGTTGTAAGCCCATGTGGCTTCAACCAGGCAATCTGCCCAGTCCTTTCTGCTGCTGCTCACCACTTTAGTCAAGATCTCTTCTAATGCTCTATTGGTGACCTCCACCTGCCCATTTGCTTGAGGATGATAGGGAGTGGAGGTTCTATGCTTGATCTTGTGATGAGCTAGGAGATCTTCAACCAAGTGGGAGGTGAACTGGCTCCCTTGATCGGTGACCAGCTCTCTTGGATGGCCAAACTTATAGAAGATGTTCTCTCTTAAGAACTGGGCCACTTTTTCTTTTGTTGCTGCTTTGATTGCTTTGGTCTCTGCCCACTTCGTCAGGTAGTCAGTGCACACAATGATGTAGGATCTTTGCCTTGAAGAGGGATTGATTGGACCCACAAAGTCCATGCCCCACTTCTCAAATGGCTCAAGAGTCACTTGAGGTTGGAGAGGCATCTCATCCCTTTGGGTCGGTTTCCCCATTCTTTGGCATTGGTCACACTGGCTAACATATCTTCTGACATCTTGATGCAGTGTGGGCCAATAGTAGCCTCCCTGCAGGATCTTGAAGGCAGTTCTCTTTGCTGCAAAATGTCCTCCACAAGGCCCATCATGACAGGTGAGGAGGATGTCAAAGACTTCCTCTTCCCTTACACAATTCCTTAAGATCTGATCGGGGCCAAGCTTGAACATATTGCCCCCAATCCATGTAAATGAGGCACTCTTTCTGATGATTTTGCTCTTCTCTTTTGAAGAGAGGTGCGGAGGAAACTGAGCTGAAACAAGGTAGTTTGCTATATCAGCAAACCATGGAGAGAGTACTGAGATAGTAAACAGATGCTCATCAGGCATCTGGTCATCCACCGTCCCATCTTCATCTGCAGACAAATCCAATCTAGACAAGAAGTCAGCAACAACATTTTCTCTCCCTGGTTTATCAACAATGGTTAGATCAAACTGCTGCAATAAAAGTAACCATCTAATAATACGAGCATTCACATCTGGTTTATTCATCAAATATCTAATAGCAGCATGGTCAGTATGTGCAAAAGTCTGGTAACCAGTAATATAATGTGGGAACTTGTTCAGTGCATGGACCACAGTTAAGAATTCCTTCTCGGTTACAGTGTAATTCAGCTCTTCTTTGGACAAGTTTTTGCTAACGAAGTAAATGGCATATGGAAGTTTTTGCTCAACTTGTCCTAAGGCTGCACCTATGGCTTTGTTCGAGGCATCAGTGTGGATGTGGAAAGGTAGGGCCCAGTTTGGACCTCTCAAGATTGGTGCTGACACCAACTTGTCCTTTAACTCATTCAAACTCCTCTGACAATCGTCAGTCCACTTAAACTCCACATCTTTTGCCAACAAACCAAACAATGGTGAGGCTAACTTGCTGAAGTCCTTAATGAATCTCTAGTAGTATCCTGCTAATCCCAAGAAACTCCGGACATCCCTTACTTTTTGAGGAGGTGGAACCCTCTTGATGAGAGCAATTTTGTTAGGATCCACCTGCAATCCTTAGGAAGAAATAGTATGGCCTAGCACGTCCCCTCAGTCATTAGGAATTCACATTTTTCAGGACTAAGGGACAAGTTCATCTCGGTGCACTTGGTTAGGACCTTTCCCAAGTTGGACAATGCTTCCTGGAAGTTGGCCCCATAAGGAGTAAATTCATCCATGTATATTTCCACTGCATCATGGACCAGCTCCGAGAAGATGCTCAAGACAGCTCTCTGAAAAGTAGCAGGAGCATTGCATAGCCCAAAGGGAAGGACTCTGTAGGCAAAGGTACCCCAAGGACAAGTGAAGGTGGTCTTATCTTGGTCTTCCGGGCTGATTTGGATTTGATTGTACCCGCTAAACCCATCCAGGAACGAGAAGAAATTCTTTCCTGCCAGTCCATCCAACACTTGATCTATGAAAGGTAGGGGGAAATGGTCTTTTTTGGTAGCTTTGTTCAGCTCACGGTAATCTAGATAGATCCTCCACTTCCCATTCTTCTTGGGAACCAACACTAGAGGTGACACCCATTCACTATCTGAGATGGGGTAGATGAATCCGGCATCCAACAGTTTTTGCAACTCTTCCTTGACAATGTCCTTAAGGGCTGGATTCATTCTCCTCTGGGGTTTCCTAACTAGTTTACAATCCTCTTTGATGTATATATGATGGGTACAGACCGAGGGATGGACTCTTTTCATCTCCTTATAGCTCCAAGCAAAGGCATCTAAGTGGCTGGTGAATAGGCTACACAACTCCTTCTCCTGGGAAGGAGATAGGGAGGAGCTGATCTTTAATGCTCTCTCAGGGCCGAACTCCACACTTTTGACTCTGGGAGTGACAGGGCCGGTTGTACAAAGGTCCACTAAGGTGCTAGCTTGGGCATCCTCCACCAACTTCTCTAAATATAGTGCACTGGAAGGTGGATTATGGATCAGGGTCTCAATCAAATCATCCTCAGTAGGAGGGTCTCTTCTAGTGGTATCTAGGGTGCACAGAGGTGCAGAGTACACCTCGTCTTCCTCTCCTTCCTCCAACCAGAGTGGTAAATCATGCTCTAAAGAAGGTTGGGAAGGAGGGTATAGGACTAGCTGCTTGGACATGGGACCATTTTTGATGGTCATGTTTCTTGCCCGACAACTTATGTAAGCATCTGCAGTAGCTAACCAAGGCCTTCCCAAGATGAGAGGATATCCAGTAAGCTTGGCCTTTGGTTGCAGAACTAGGAAGTCTGCAGGGTATTCCCAAGAATCAATAGAGACCAAGACATCCTCCACAATCCCTTCGGGAGTCACGGTGGAGCGATCTGCTAATTGCAGTACTGTCGAGGTCTTCCTCAAGGAACCCTGAAGATTGAGTTTAAGCATGGTATCCCTGGTCATCACATTGATGGTTGCCCCCAGATCAATCAAGGTGTGGGGGATAATGGTGCCATTGATGTGAACATCTACTACAGGACTTCCAGGATCTAGGTACTTTGGGCAGATGACTTGTCCTAGCATAAGGTCAGACAACTGTCCTATGACATTGATAGTTGAGGCATCTTTCTTCCGTCTGCCTGGGTGTTTGAAACACTTCTCCTTAACCAACTTGTTATATATAGGCACATCCTTGATGGCTTGGAGAAGTGGGATTTTTACACACAACTGCTTGAGCTCACCCAAAAGCTCATCTTCTTCTAGGTTAGGTTGTGTGGTGGCTGTTAGTCTCTCAGGAAAGGGTGGAATAGGCTTTGGTTCACTCTCCTGATGGTTTTCCTCATCCTCTGGGGGAGGAGGTTGGCGATCTGGAAGATTCTTTCCAGATCTAAGATTGATCTCCTGGATCTCCACAGCATAGGTAGGGCATGAGGTCTCCCCAATATATACCTGCTGAGCCTGTCTATTGTTGGGGTTCGGGTTCGGTTGAGCAGGCATCTGAGGTTTCCTTAGAGGAGCAGGAGGTAAAGGCTGAGGTTGAACTGGTGGTGGAGGCAAAATGGCAGGAGGAGTGTTGTATTGGGGCCTCCACCCCGCCTGAGGAGCACTCCATTGAGGCTGGGACTGGGTATTTGAGTGATATGGATGAGAAGGAGGTTGAGTAGGGTACTGAGGTGGATAAGACCATGGAGGAGGCATGGACCATGAAGGATGAGCAGGGGGACCCCAGGAAGGCATAGGAGTTGACTGGTTGGGGTTGTAATAAGCTTGAGATGCCCCTTGCATCCCCTGCTGATAAGGTCTAGATCCTTGAGGCCTCCTTTGGTTGATGAAGTAGAGAGGTTCAGTGGGGGCTTTGGTTCCTTGGTACATGGCTTTAAACCCAGGTAAGGTTGGACACTGATTTGTTGGGTGGTCCTCCTCACAAACGAAACACACTTCAACCGAATGCAATGGACATTCGTTCTTAGGGTGTCTTCTGGTGCACCTAGGACAGAAGACAGCCAAGGCTCTCTCAGCTTCTTCTTTCTTCTGCTGGATCCTGAATGTGTCCAGCTGCATGGTAATGGTCTATCTCACCTCAATCTTAAGATCTTCTAATTGGTTTGTAAACTCATGTTTGGAGAAAGGGACACCAGTGGAGAGGCGATTCCCTCTACCTCGCTTTCTAGCTGCCCTGGAATGATTTCGGAACACATTCTTGATGTCCTCATAAGGCAGTTGGTAAATGTCCCCCCCAGCTAACATGTGAAGGGTGTCTAAGAGATCTTCAGGGACTCCTCGGAGTAGAACCAACTTGAGGGATTCAGGGTCAAGTGTGCACCTGGCCCGTTTATAGCTAAGTTGGAACCTCTCCTCGTAATCCTCTAAAGACCCATCATTCCCCATGGTCATTCGAAAGATCTCTCCCTTGGTTTCCTTGGACCTACAATAATCCATATACTTGGTATTGAAGGCTTGCTGCATCTGAGCCCAAGTAGCTATGCTATTCCCAGGTAATCCCATGAACCAGCGTAGGGCTGCATCCTTAAGAGTGGAAGGGAAAAGCTTCAGCTTTTGCTCATCTTCAGTATAGTCATAGGTTCTACAAAGGACAACAAACTCAAACAAGAAGGTATCAGGATCGTCAGTGGTCAGTCCATGGAAGTGAGGCAAGGCGGAGGGGCTAATGTTTTTCATTTTCATATCTCCATTGGTCTCTCGGATGGGGAAAGCTCCTTCTATTCTCTCATCTTCTCTCCTATTGTCAGCCATGGCTTCAGATGGAGTGGTCTCTAACTCTTCTTCTTCTATAGGGTCCTGGTATATCTCCGGATGTTCACCTATAGGTTCCTCTGGGTCACTGTCACCAAAGAAGAGTGAAGGGTGACTCAGTGATGTGGTGGGGGTGTTTGGTAGGAATTTGCCTGATCTATCTCGGTTCCTACGAGGCATGAAATGGAAAGGACTTGTTTTTTTTTTTTTTTTTGAGTGCTTTTGCTTTTTTCTTTGGTACCTGCAAAACTGAAACAAAGTGATCTACAACTAACTATATTGCTCAAATGAAATTGCAGAATTGGAAATCTAATCTAGTAAAGCAAGAAAAATTACTCTAGGAAAGCAAGAGATATTAATCTAGGAAAGCAGGAAATGCTAAGCTACTTTTGCAAAATGGAAATGAAATAAACTACTGAGCAGAAGTAAGAGTACGAAAGTAGAAGAAAAGCAACAATTACTAATACTCTGACGCTTCCCCGGCAACGGCACCAAAAAGATGGTGAGCTCCAGTATTGTAGCAATAATGCTACAACTCCTGGGGCTTCCTGTCTCTCATTTTATCAACCCGGTAGTTCGTACAAACTTGGAAGCGACGGTGCTATATGCACAAGTACTAGCTCTTGTCGCAGCTGTCACTTGGTCAGCTGGCACAAGTCCGCTAGGGCTCAAGCCAACTTCTATAGGCTCTCAGAAGAAGCTTGCTAATTGATGGACGAAAGCTAATCTCAAAGGAAAGCTACTTTACTTGACAAAAATGAACTGAAAGCAAATCAAAGCATGTAAACCTAGGAAACCCTAATTTAACTAGTCTGACCTCTACAATGCAAGGAATGTAAATGCAACTTCTACCAATGCTGTCATTGCCTCTAATAAATGAAAGTGCATGGATCTAAACTACTTGCATCATGAAAGTTATGTTTTTGTATTTTTCCTTTAAGTGTGTGGAATGATTGTGATCTTGTGCTAACTACGGTTTGGTTTTGCAGATGGGATGGAGAAGGAAGGAAAGCGTGTGACAGGTTAGGGAGGCTAGGAGAGGTTCCTAGGGATCCTTAGCATCCATCCACAGAGGTCCCTCACATTCAGAAGCTCGGCAACCGAGTGAGTGGCCTCCTACAGGAAGCCTGCAGAGGATCCTACAGGATACTCTGTTTTCTACAGGATGTCTACAAATGGCTACAGGATGACTTACCATGAGTGTTTGGCATGATGGAGGAATGATGAAATGGTAGAGGGAGATGTGTAAGGTAGGAATGAGGCTGGTGATGGCTGTAGAAGTGGAAGAATAGGATGGGAAGTGAGTGTAGGGAGGAGGATGGAAGGTAAAGGGCTATGTCAACGAAAGGGCTAGAGAATGGAAGTACGTGAGGAGTGAAAGACTTTGGGAGATAACAGAGCGGAGCAGGGGTCAAAGATATGTCTGTATGCGTGATCAAGATGGAGGACGAAGTGATGGAACGAGAGAGAGCAGTGTAAGTGAAACAAATGCTTATGACTGTCACTCAACCAAAAATGCATTAACCTAAACTACCTGTGCTTGTAAATTCAATGAGAAGCAATCTAAACGCGAAGGAGAATGTGCATGAAGCTGTGGTAAGGGAGTGTGGTGCAGGTGTGAATCATGTGGAAGCATCTACATAATGTGACTGTGTTTGCAGCAACCATGGAATAAAGAAATGCGTATTTTTAGTGGTTAGTCATGGACTTCACTCCAATCCCAGATGAGACGGCAGTGAGCCTTAACAACCTTTTTGTTGGAGCTCCAATCGATTATATCTATCCTCTGCTACACTAAGCAAGTGGAAACAAATTCACCATAAGCAACGCCTATCTAACTCATGAAAAAGACCAATCTTAACAACCTGTAATTCGAATTGCATGTGCAAATGAAAAGCTCAAAGTGCTGAAATGAAATGGAAACAACACTACAGCAGAGGGGATCTATGGCTCTCAAGTTGGGCCCTAACCTGAGAGCTATAGTCTCCTTAAGAAAAACTCAGAACTAGATCAGAATCTGCCTTCTTTATTCATTATCTGATATCATGCCAAATTGGCTTACAAAAGGAACAAAAACTGAGTTGTGCTCCAAAATTACAATAGCAATACGAGAGTTTCAACAACCTATCTAAGGCTAAGGCCTCCATACTTATACAAAAACGATGATCCAACAAGTGTCCTTGATTTTAGGAGCTCGGCTGTCCAACTAGAGTTTAACTGCTGATCCTGTAGGACGGTCATAACTGCTGTTCCTGTAGAGCAGTTTATAACTGCTGTTCCTGTAGAACAGCTGGCTGCTTTTAAGCTCGGAGGGGAGATGGATTAGAGCTCGAAGTTCTTGGTGGGAATCACGAGGGATGTCCCTAGAACCGTGGACATCCTCTCCTAAAAACCCGCAGTGCCACCTCGTTGTCTCCTTATCTCCTTTTTCGTTGTCTTTTGCTCCCTTTTAATGCCAAAACCTGGAATCATAATGCATTAGTCACGTAGAGAGAGTGCCTACCCTTCTTCCTACAAACAACATGAATAAACTAAGAAATGCATGCATAAGCAATAAAAAATGAATGGTTTGAGCAAGTAGAATAGGCCAAAATGAGCCCAAATTGTACCAAAATTGGGGCTCATCAGTGACCAATGCAGAAGCATTTAACCAAGTGTGTGAAGCACTGAAAAGGGTATATAATGCGCAGCGAAGTGATTGGGACCTGCGAGTACTAGCATTTTCGTGGGCTTATAGGACAACGTACAAGAAACTGACAGGATAGACGCCTTCTAGGCTGGCCTATGGAGAAAATGTTGTAGTCCCAATAGGGTATGTTATGCCTAGTCCATGCATAGCAGCACTGGTGGATACGACGGTTCATGAAGCCTTGGAAGCAGGGATTGCACCACTTAACGAAGAAGAACGTTTGGGACTTGAGGAAGAAATCTCACAGAGTGATCTTAGGCTCCAAGGACTCATGAAAGTAAGAGTGCGGTTAAGGGAAAAAAGCACTCTGGTGGAAGCAGAAGTCAAGAAGCTTGAGGAAGAAATAAAGAAGGATTTTTTTAATAAGAAAACTGTGGTGATAAAACAGGGTGTGCACGATTACGTTGACAAATTTTGGGACTACCACCGAGAGTTGATCAGCTTAATGCCTTGGATTGGACTGTATATTACTAGAGGGATCACCCATGGTGATGTGATGCAGATGGTGAAGTGTGCGATGCAGACAGTAAAAATAAAAGGAAGATTGTTTCCAAGAAAAGTGACGGATGACCGGTTGAAACCCTATACAGGTGGCGCAACCACCTCACTAGCTCTGTGAAGTATAGCCTTAGTGCTGCAAGCAATTGAAAGGATGTGTGGGACTATAAACTACTCTGCCCAAGAGCTACGCGATTTCAGTGCTGCACGCGGGAGCAAACTATCACAAGGTCCATGACCGCGCAAGGGTGGTTGCACCATGCAGGTTGGCTGGAAAGTGACCATTGCAGTCAATATTCACAATGTGATGCTTGAATTGACACCAAATGGAGTGGGCGATAGGCATTTAAGATGAGCTTTATAGGCAAGATTTGGGAAAATATGCTACTAAGGGAGCATTGATGGACCGGATTTGGGGGGAACAGACAAATTCAAATTCAAAAGGCACTATAAATTTCAAAGGGTTGCCTAGCAAACAACACTTGGTCATTTGTGAATTGAGTTATCGTGCACCCTGAGTATTCCTAACCAAGACCTATTTGTCCTGTGGAGAGCATTGTTTGAGCACCTGATTAAACAGTTGAGAGATTTATGGATGAACAAGATGGCGGCATCTGAAGAAGCCAATGAAATCATAGAAATGACCTTCGAAGAAGCCGCGTAGGCCATGACCATAGAAGATTCCCTTGAGAGCACTGGGATTGTTGCGAAAATCCATAAATCACCACACACGTCAAGACCGAATAAAGATAAGCAGCCCATCATTCCAGTGCACATGTCCCCTCGAAACCTGCTGAGAACTAAATTGACCATGGAGGAAAAAGGGAAAGCAGTTAATTTGGAAACCAATGAGGAGGAGCAAGATCTTGAGGACATCCTGATCAAAGAGTATGAGGACAAAGACATGGACGAAGAAACCGAGGCTACGCACCCTCCAACTAGGCTACCCATGTATGTCGCTCCACGGAAGGGGAAGGAAAAGGTGCCCAAGGACCTCGATGACAGCAAGATCTCTATGCAGACTTTGCTCCTCTCGAACAATATCATTTTTGAAGGAATGAGCCTGAGACAGATACCGAGTTTGAAGTTCAAAGATTGGGATCTCGCTAGCCACGAGAATTTCCCTCACTTAGCAACTGCACAGCTCATGAATCTGAAGAAAAACACCACAGTGGGAGTCATAGAGTTGGAGCCATGAAAGTGGTTATGCAGAGTCAAAAAAGTAGGGTTGTTGAACCTGCTCTGAGTGTCGTATTACCATTGCGCCCTAGTGACTATCTTTGTCATTAGGCAGTTGCTCTTCCTAGTGCATGGTCGGTGTTTGTGGTTGGAGGATCCCATCCCCATCACGGACCACCTAATCCATAGAATTACTCGACTCCCTTGAAAAGGGGAAGACCCAGGAGACATTTCAGCAAGTAAAAGCAGTGATTTGGCCATTGCGGAGGCCATGAAAAAGAAATACAAGTTGGAGAAGGAAGAGAGGGGCTACACGATCTCCAGTATCAATAACAAGGTAGTCATAGTTGTGACTCAGATACTGGCGAGTAAGGTCATGTGGAAGTGCCACGTGTTGGGTATACGCCAAAGTCCCACATTGACTAGAAGTGGGGAGGATCATGGGTATATAAGGATGGACAAATATCTCCATTAGTATGAGGCCTTTTGGGGGTAAAGCCCAAAAACAAATACATGAGGGCGTAGGCACAAAGTGGACAATATCATACCATTGTAGAGATATGTGGTGTCCAGAGTCCTAACAAGTGGTATCAGAGCGTGAGGTTGAAGAGTCAGAGAGTGTGAGGTATTAGAGCCATGCCCCGAAGTTAGCCAAGTGGATGAATCCTCGGAATGTTGAACGAAGGTGGTGGACCCCAGTAATATCACGATCGGATCCGTGGATGAGCTCGGTTAGACAGGCGGTGTGCTCCGGATTCTTCATGGATGTGTCCTGGTCCCAACACAGTGAAGAGGAGTTGACCTGGGATAGAGCAAGCTCTCAAGGCAGGTGGTGCTTCCATCTAAGGAGTGTGCTTCCAATGCATTGGAGCGGAGAATCCTGGTTGGTAGAGAGTGGATGGATGGATAATCGTTTGAGGGGAGGCTCGATGGTCCTTTGTTCGAGGGGAGTATTGTTGGGTATACGACCAAAGTCCCACATTGACTAGAAGTGGGGAGGATCATGGGTATATAAGGATGGACACATATCTCTACAATGGTATGATATTGTCCACTTTGGGCCTAAGCCCTCATGGATTTGTTTTTGGCTTCAATATCATACCATTGTAGAGATATGTGTCCATCCTTATATACCCATGATCCTCCCCACTTCTAGTAATGTGGGACTTTGGTCGTATACCCAACACCACGTGGATGAGGTGCCTACGTGGGTGGTTGCACATTCCAAACAGTGCACAAAGGGGTTCTAGTTTAACTAGTCTGAATTTTTGTGCAAGGAGTTCCTCGAGAATTTCCATGAGGCATAGGAGCAATGGAAAATCTTCCACTATGCATGGCTTCTGATGTCCATAGTGCTGGTGGCTAGAGAATTGCCTGAGGACAACCAGTTCCCCATAATTGCAAGGGATCTCCCAGAAGCCGCGAAGTATGCTTCACTGTGGGCCACTAAAGACACGCACCAGATTCGAGATAGTAACATATTTTGGGTGTTCATGGAGATGAACATCAGAATGGGGATATCTGCAAGCTGTGGTTATAACCCACTGTCTACAACAGCCTACAAATTTTCATAGAGTTTAAAGCGAACTTTCATCACATCTACCTCAGGGTGCTCAAGGACCCTGCAAAGAAGTGGAATGAACTACCATATATGGCCACAGATGATGTGATCTTTGACGTACTTGAGACGTGGCCGTTGGAATGGCGTGCTCCAGACATCTCTACAGTGGAAAAGTATGTTGCACAGAAAAAGGAGGAGGCAAAAGTGCACATGGCACAGTTGACAGAAAACAGAAGGAAAGAAGCAGTAGCAGCAAAGGCGCAGGATGTTACGCAGATAGCAGCAGAACAATAGAATCACAGAAGGTAGCAGAAACAGAATGCGAGGGCTAAAAGTCACCCTTGCCTGAGTAGGAGCAAGAGATGGAAAGAGAAATAGAGGAGGGTGGCACAGACCCAAAGACAACATCAACACTATTGAAGCACCAGTGCCCAAGAGAGCAGATTAGGTCGCGCAAGAAGGTAAAAGCGTTTAGGATGTCTATCGACCCAATCACCCTTACTGAGGGCGATCTGCACGATATAGGAGAGATAGTGCGTGACGTCGCCACATAGGCCCTCCAGAACTTTGCAAAGGAGAATCAGATTGTGTTGAGGGCCGTCCGAACATAGATTTAGGAGTTGTAGGTGCACACTCCTAAGGCTGGAACTTTTTCGACCAGCCTCGCAGTAGGAATAGTCACAATCGAGGAAATGTTGCACGCTCATATAACCAACACAATAGTGCTACTAGAGGGGGCACTGGTTACAAAAAATGAGGCCACCAGGCCTATAGTTAGTATGTTGAAAGGAATAGGGATTAACATGACTGCACTCCCTCGGGGTACGCTCTATGTTCTACAAGATGGGATCACTGCAGAACTGCAAGCTAGGGAGAGTAGTGCACTGCAGGTATTGAGTGAACAAAGGATCAACATGGAGTAGTTGAGCTTGCAACGCGGTGAGGCCATGTCTCAGAATAGGCAGATGGTATAGGTAATTGAAGAAGCCTACCAGATGGTCCCTGAGCTGGTCATCCCAGTAGAAGCACTAGCAGAGGCACGCATCCCAAGATTAGTAGCAGGGGTGCGCGAGGCACGAGACGAAATGGCGAAGGTTCAACTGGAGCTGAACCTTTAGATAGCAAAGATGTGGTTGAACGCGCAACCTTCAACTCCTCCAGAGGTAAGGGAACATCGCTAGTGCCATTACATCGGGGATGGAGGAGATCAGCAGTGTAGTGAGGGACTGCACCAAAATGTTGGAAGAATCATTTGAGGTCCTCACCAATCTGTAGGAGGACCCGAACATACAGTGCTTAGAAACAAAGGTGCGTAAGCTACAACAGCGGTATGACAACATCAAAGGGACTGCACAGACGGTGGCCCTCACACAGAGGCTCGCGTGAATGCAACAGGCCAAAGTGCTTAAGGAGCAAGTAGACGCAGCGCGACACAGAGAAGCGATTTTGAAGGCGCATGTTCAGCCTTGGATCGATGAGGCCTTTGTAATCAGCACAACAATTGAAGGCAAGCTCGTGGAGATGCAGGGGACGTAGGCACATATATAGCGGAGTAGTTCCAACACCACGATCTCATAACAACGTGTACAAGAGATACAACAGGCAGTCGCTCAGTGCGTTGCCGACCTTGCAACAGTCTGAGCAGAGTTGGGAGGTCTCCGTGCGAAGATCTCCGTACCGACAGAGTGACTCGAGGTAGAGTCACGATGTTTGTGTTGGGGGCCTGTTGGGCATGGGATTCCCCCAAGGCAAGTTTTGGGGCTTGAAGCCCAAATTCTGATGTAAAGACCTTGCGATTTGTGGGCATGGAGCACGAAGATGGTAAATGAGTCATAGGGTTATCTACCATCATTTTTGTAATGTAATGTCAGTTTGAGAGTTCTACCATGGTCCGCGAACCATGGGATTATATAAATAGAGTGAGGCTCTAAGTGTAAGAAGAAATGAATCAATGAAAGATCTAATAAGGAAGCATTGAGTCAAAGTGTAGAGTCATGTCTTTTGGTCATAGAGTAGGAGAAGGCTCTGCATCTGAGTGCACAGAGGCCTAGTAGTCCACAACTGAGTGCGCAGACCCCTGCAGCTAAGTGCGCAGGGCAGGTTGAGTCTGTAACCGATTGAAGCATTAATAAAGAGAAGTTTTACAATACTTCTATGTACCTTTTCATGTTTTATGCATTGAAGTATATTGGGGATGAATTGCAAGTTCACTATTTATTTGTTGTGTGAACTTATATGAATGTGATGAATAAGTGAATATAATATAAGGTATATGCTTACGCGAAGATAGCTAACTTTTATAAGAAGATAAGGAAGTTTCGTAGTGAGACTTGGGGAAATAGTGCAGATCGCTACTCTAGCAACGCGAAATCCCCACAACTCCTGGTTAGGGTTGCACGAAGGCGAATATAACAAGGGCGTAAAGGCCTCGTAGGTCAGGAAAGTGTGCGAAGTAACCTGTGAAAAGGTATTCACAATTGGACTAAATCGAGCCCTCAGACATCTTAAGGGTGCGGAAACCTAGTTCCAGCATCCCGCAATACTACTTCAGGTGAGACCTCAATCTGCACTCCGTGGACTGTTTCCGAAAGGGCTAGTAGTACAGGGATTTTTTTGGATAATTAACTCCGAACCTGGGTTAGGCCCCATCGAGCCAACACCATTCTAGAAGATTCCCACCTCTTATCCTCTCCCATGAGCTCAAAATTGGATAGGGAATGAATCAAGTAACCTGCTATCCTCTCATCCCTTCCTCCATGGAAACTAAATCCCAAATTGAAAATCCATTCAATGCCCAATTTATGACAAAATCACCTACATTTCCCCATAAATTGAGCACTCACATAGTGATCAGTGTTGGACTTTGAAGAATTGTAAGGAGATACCGGTTGTTTGAGGTTTGATATCATACACACGTATCGTTATGCTACCAGAGTGTTTTGCTTTTGGTGTGATGAAGGATGGAACCCAAGCTGGATGAGTGACATGGGATCAGACTTCTTTGGTTGTAACTCTTCCTTCTACTTAATAAAGCTATTTACACCTTTTCCGATATTCTTGTCTTTATGTATGATGATTATATGTGTAAATTCTTTCGATTCCATTTGCTTATAGTAAATAGATCTCTTACTTTGATTGGTTTTTGTCCTTTATTTATGATTGTAGGTACTTATCTAGAAGATTCAGTTCAAGAAGGAGTGACAGGAGCTATTCAAAGGAGACAAAGGGAAGCAAAACATAACAAGTACGTCACTTGTCTTATTTATCTTCTATAGGAAAACATTAAACTATTTAAATCTATTTTTCTAAGTGTAGCTCACTTATGGAAGTTGTGTTTATCCATAGATGCAAAATTCCACATAAAAAATTGGTGACTCCGCTGGGGAACGATCATTGTTCTGGGTAGTTTATCTTCATCCTAGTACACCCTAGTAGACTTTACTTGCTTTCATTGATCTTATTTCAGTCTTTTTGAACTGTTTTTGGTCAAAAGATTGAGGTTAGATGTATTTTGATTGGCCTCTCTAGCACCAACGTAGGTTTGGTTAAGCGACAGTGCTCTGCAAAGCACCCTAGGCTTAGAGATAGTTCTCTGTAGTGCAATTACTCCCTCTTTGACCTGCGTTGATCCTCCTTAAGCTTAAAAACCCATATTTGGCTTGGATTTTTCCAATTTTTCTTCTGAAGTTGTTTTTTTAAAGATCAATGTTTCTATGGTTTTGAAATCAACTTGTATCTCTTCTCCTAGCCCTACTTTGACCTTGATTGTTTAGTGTTTCTTAAGATTTTTCTTTATCATTATCAATTCATTGTCAAAGTTAGTTTATAGTCAATTAATCTTTGTTGAAAAGAAAGTTTCATAAAAGTCTTCATTTCTTTCGAAAATGAACTGTCATAAAGTCTTCGTTTCTTCCAAAAAGATTGATTGATTGTATGTGAATTATTTTCCTTTTGTTCATCTCAACATTAAGGTAATTGAAAAGAAAAACTTGTATCGTGCATTGAAAAGTTTGTGTGTGCTTGTAGGAATAGTTTAGGGAAATTTCATTAGATGTGCTCTATGCTCTTTGATTGAAAGAATCTGATTGATCTAGCCCTATTAGCTAAGGTTTTCATTGTTCAAATTGAATGAAAATAATGCTTATCCTATTAGTTGCATTCTAGGAATTTCAGAAAACATCACGTGGTAAACCTTGAAAGGAAAATTCTTAATAAGATCAAATTAAAGGTTATCTCAATTAACCTAACGGAGCATTGTAACTTAACACATAACATTTAAAGGTCTAGGATAGATACGCGTTTCGGCGTCGTTAAACATAGCAACTGTCGCTGAATTTTCTGTGATACATTCCGAGTGTGATACCTCATTCCATGTACGTAAGTATATCGTAGCTGATCCACATACCTTTGGGTATATAGGGTGGTGTTACAGTATGAAAAGTATAAATGAATGCTCTCACTATGCAGTTTCACATTAGACAATGCTAACACAGATTGGGCCTCCACGTACTTTCGGGTATATAAGGAAGAACTACATTAGGTTGCTATCCATCCTTAGGTAACTGAGTCGGCTACCTTTTGCACTGTGATACACAAAACACATCATTTAGGGAGATTGCCTGCATGTACATTAAGTGCTTGGTTTAGTGAGGTAGTGTATTGCAGTTCACAGTTGCTTGGTAATCATTTTGCCTAGATTATCCCTCTTCTTTTTATGCTATTTTGATTAAAATAAAATTAATTGACCGTGGATAACATCATCCATTCTCACTCCTTAGTTGATCTTAGGTTGAGACATATGGCAACAACTCCAGAGTCCATCGATCAAGGAATTCCATTTGATGGGAATCCTAGTCCTTTTCCTCCTTTCGGAAATATTGGTTCTCCTTATATGGCTACATTGTCCCTTCCAGGATTAACCATTGGCTTTCCAGTATGTTTGTTTCAACCTCCTTGGTTCAAAATGTCATGATATCTCCGCAATCAAGTACTCCTCCAACTAGAAAAAATCAACCTCCAGCTGATCCTAATGTTGACCCTTTTCCTTCTTCCTCGGTTTTTTATTCCTCCCCTTCTTCCTGTTCGCCTAATGAAAGTATTGACACTAGTAACTAGGTGGCTAAGAAGAAGAAGAAGAAGAAGAAGAAGAAAATTTAGTAGGGGGGCAACCAAGCAACCATTGCTTTGAATGCAACTTCTGATGAGAAACCATCTGATAAGCCTCAAAAAGTTTGATATCCATGTAAAATTTGTACGGAAGACCATCTTCTTCGAAATTGTCCTAAGATTCCTCAGATCTTAGAGGAATGGTCTTTTCATTCACATCATCATGTGTCATCAACTTCTGGAGATCATGCTAGTGACACACCATCAACTAGTGTTAGTAAAGTTCATGGAAAAAAGGGTAAAGTTAAGTTTCCTTGTAGGTTATGTGAAGGGAAGCACCCCATTCACCTTCTTCTCTGCAATGAATTCCATATGGTTACAAGATACTCTCCCTTAATCCTTCACTAGTTGATGAATTAACTGACCCAATCAACTATCAGTCAAACCCACTCTCTCTAAATGTGAATCTCATGAGTCTATACCCGACCAATCACAGGTCAAGGAAATAGTTGACCAAGTTTCACCTTCAGTTAATCGTACCTTTCTCGTAGAGAGTGACTCAACTTCTTTTTGTTTCTTCAGATTCCAATGAGCTTGGGGGCAATCCTCCTGTTCTGTCAAGACTGGAGGAAAATCCTCCCCCTCTCGTAACTCAAGGGGTTATTTCTCTTGTTCTTACGGTACCCCCTCCAAGTAGTCTGGTCAGTTTGATTGGATTCGACTAGCAAGATGCCGTCTTCCTTCTCATGTCCTTTCCAGATCATAGTATGGGTTTGTAATATGATTGTACCTGGCACTATTATAGATGAAGGTGCATCAGTGAGTATCCTTTCCTCCACTACTTGGAAAGCGCTCAATTCACCGCCACTTATGCATGTTACCGAGAATTTTTTGGCTTTAACAGAGGAACCAGTCAATCATTATGGATCCTTCCTTAGTTGCTTATTACTTTGGGAGGAAAAATTGTTTATCTCAATGTCATGGTAGTCTTGGGCCCTTTAGATTACAATTTACTTCTTAGGCATGACTATGTTTATGACATGGGAGCTATTGTTTCAGCACTCTTTTGGGTGATGTGTTTCCCACATGAAGACATCATTGTCACCATTGACCAGCTTTCATTTCCAGGTCCAAATATCGCTTCGAGTCAACCATCTTCCCTAAATGGTCCTTCTGTCCCAATGGTATCTTCCCTGCCACGAGTTAATTATGTGGCAGCCAGTTCCATGCCTACATTAATGGACGATCAATTCTGTGATGTTGTACATTATGTAATGGAGGCATTGGAACCAGATATCTCCTTCAGAAGCATTGTTCTCCCATCTAATGAGAACCTCTTGGAAGTCATGACTATTATGGGTCATGATCAAGGAATATGAGCATAATGCTTGTCTTGTGTCAAGCTCATTAAAAAATTAAACAAGGAATATGAGCATAGTTCCTTGTCTTGTGTCAAGCTCATTAAAAAATGAAACAAGGAATATGAGGATAATTCCTGGTCTTGTGTCAACCTCGTTAAAAAATGAAACAAAGGGTATGGGCATAGTTCCTTATCTTGTGTCAAGCTCGTTAAAAAATAAAACAAGGAATATGAGGATAGTTCCTGATCTTGTGCCAACCTTGTTAGAAAATGAAACAAACGGTATGAGCATAGTTCCTTGTCTTGTGTAAATCTCATTAAAAGATGAAACAGGGAATATGAGCATAGTTTCTTGTCTTGTGTCAAGCTCATTAAAAAATGAAACAAGGAATATGAGGATAGTTCCTGGTCTTGTGTCAACCTCATTAAAAATTAAACAAAGGGTACGAGCATAGTTCCTTGTCTTATGTCAAGCTCGTTAAAAAATGAAACAAGGAATATGAGGATAGTTCCTGATCTTGTGACAGCCTTGTTAAAAAATGAAACAAAGGGTATGAACATAATTCCTTGTCTTGTGTGAAGCTTGTTAAAAAATGAAGCAAGGAATATGAGGATAGTTATTTTACTGTGTCAAACTCATTAAAAAAAATCAAACAGGTCCCAGAGCATAGTTCCTTGTCTTGTGTCAAGCTCGTTAATAAATGAAACAAGGAATCTAAGTAGAGTTCTTTGTCTTGTGTCAAGCTCATTAAAAAATGAAATAAGGTACCCTGAAGCAAAGTTCCAATCTAAGTCCTTGATTAGATATAGTAATCGATTCCTTCACTTGATCTCGCAAATGAAACTTCATTCCATCCACGTGATTGCCACAAGTAGTCTACTTAGGTGAATGCAATGAAGCTTAGGGGGCATGCACCTAGAATTGAGTCATCATGCTAGGGGCACATAAACCAATCTCAAGCATAGTTTCTTGTTTCAAGCTTGTGTAAAAATGAAACTAAATCCAAGCATAGTTTTTCATTTTAAGCTTGTGTAAACACGAAATTGAATCCAAGCATAGTTTTTCATTTTAGGCTTCTGTAAACATAAAATTGAATCCAAGCATAGTTTTTTGTTTCAAGCTTGCGTAAACATGAAACTGAATTCAAGCATAGTTTTTCATTTCAAGCTTGTATAAACATGAAACTGAATCCAAGCATAGAGCCCTATGGTTCAAGCTTGTCTAAAAATGAACCCATTTCCATTTTAAACCTTGTGATTGCAATTTTATCAGCCTTTTTCGTCATATGAGCCTTCGTTTTTCTCCTTCCATCGTCACAATTTTCTTGGCCGATCATACACTTTCCCTTGGTTGTTTTACCCTTTTTCAGGAACAATTGCAATGAGCAGTCTTATTAGCCAACCTCTTCACATAAATCTACATGTTTTGAGAAGTTCAAACATCACCAGAACTAGTTTATATCCTAGACACCACTCATTCCTCTAAGTGGAGTCCTCTTTAATCTCTTTTTAGACTATCAAAATATGAAAAGATTGTCGAGTGCTTGTCCTTTCTAGCTCATTAATGGATTGGAAATGACATCTACTCAATATATGTTTAATCGTTTTCTGGACTGAGATTGATTATTTACGAAAAAGGAATACATTGGTCGAACATGGTCAATATGTTCTCTCTTGTATTATTTTATGAATTTTCGGACTTGAGAGACAAATTTACAAAAAAGAGCTTGTGGAGTTTTCTTTTTGTCCCTTTTCAAACTCTCTAGACATGAAAAGGACTAGGTTATCATTGTCATTAAACTCTTTAAAACATCAAATAGAGACAAACTTGTCCATCATGAGAAGACCAAGTTTCACCTTCGCTAGACTTGTTACAACATCACATGGCGATGGATTCAACCAAAGGGTGGAATTATAAAACAAGCATATGTTATCCTCCTCAAGCTTGATAAAAAAAAAGAGGTACTCATTAGCAATGACTGGGGAAAATTAGAAAAGGGGTAAACCACTTTATGGTAGCAGGTCGCTCTTGAACATGACACTTTCACTTCATCTCTGTGACTACTTGGGTTGGGTTATCTGGTTGATAGTTATCATATCTATGGTCTATCATACCATCCATTGTTTTGGTTTTTGGTCAATGTTGCAAATTCACTCAGTGTCGCCCACATGTTCAAGAGAAGTCACTCAGTTAAATCCATCCTTTGCAATACTCATAAACCTTCATTTTCATGACCGCCATTCCTAAACCTTGTGTCGTCACTTATATTCCATCTCCAAAAACAATTACACTCATTTTGTGTTGTTGATGTGGGATACATACATCAAGGCCCTCCTACGACGAGTCACTTCTTGTCGACATCGGCACATTATCCAAGAAGTTGACTTAGAAACACCCTTTCAATACCTTGAGAATTGCATACATCAATGGCAAGTTTCTCACTTCCAGCGATAGGTTGACATCACTGGCATTCAACTGAAAGACTTTGTATCATTTTTGACATCAAAACATCCATTCACACCATTCAGAATGTACTACAGTACCTTGAGGATCATTATCATTATCATTATCAGTGATCTCTCTCGCGTCTGTTAATGGTTTACATCATTGGCTCATAATCAGATGGTGCCTTCGCATGTTTGACTTCAGATCACACATTCACATGGTTAGACTCGTACTTGAGTGAATGATTGAATGAGATAGATGACCCCGAATCTAGTTTCATCCATCCGGGCTACGATTTCAGGAGAGTACTAAATCCTCTGTACGATGGATTTACACAAATGGTCATCCTATCATGGGTATATATCTGTAGACTACTATCTAATTTATGTACATGTAACGAAAAGTTTATATTCTGAGCATGGGTATGCCTTCCCTCAACGATTCATGAAAAATAAAAAATATCATGATATATTGATGCAGGACACCATTCGCTTCTGTTCCTCCTCATCACATCATAAAGTGTATCACTTGACATTGTCATTTTCAACTTCATGCTTTAGGGGGCAACTGTTACAGGTATATTTGGGCACACCACTCCCAACATTCAGATCAATACTATTAGGGATCATCAAACCCTAATTCAATTTCTACATGCCCTAGACAAGTCATCACATTGAATGCCTTTATTCCTGAGATTTTTCTGGCTTGAAGCCTTCCTGAAATGACACCTTGAGGGACTAATGCAACCTTGGTTAGGGGTAAATCTGTTGCAAAGCACTTAGGCCCATTCAAGACTACTATGTGGAGCACGTAGGCCCACTTTGACCTACGCTGGGCGAGATTGAGTGAAAGCTTCATAGGGTTCTGGGAATATTCCTCTATTCTAGACCATTCTAGAATATTGCCACCTCTTATCGTCTCATATGAGCTTGAAATTGTATAGGGAATGAGTCAAATAACCATCTATCCTCTCATCCCTTCCTCCATGGAAACTAGCTCCCAAATTTCAAATCCTTTCAATGCCCAATCTATGACAAAACTACCTCCATTTGTCTATAAATTAAGCACTCATCATAGTGATCAGGGCTGGACTTTGAAGAATTGTAAGGAGATACTATTGGTTTGAGGCTTGAGATGATAAGAAAGCATTGTTATGCTGTTGGAATGTTGTGATTTTGTCGTGATGAAGGATCGAACTTAAGTTGGATGAGTGACATGGGATCAGACTTCTTTGTTTGTAACTCTTCCTTCTACATAATAAAGTTGTTAACACCTTTTCCCATATTCTTGTCTTTATGTATGATGATTATATGTGTAAATGCTTTCAATTCGATTTGCTTATAGTATATAGATCTCTTGCTTTGATTAGTTTTTTTCCTCTGTTTATGATTGCAGGTACTTATTGAGTGGATTCAGTTCGAGAAGGAGCGACGAGAGTTATTCAAAGGATACAAAAGGAAGCAAAATATAACAAGTAGGTCCCTTGTCTTCTTTATCTTTTATAGGAAAAGGTTAAACTCTTTAAATCTATTGTTCTAAGTGTAGCTACCCACTTAGGGAAGTTGTGTTTATCCGTAGATGCAAAATTCCACATAACAGATGTGGTTGAAAAGGTTCCAATGAGCTTGCTCATGTATGCAGACACATAAATTTTTGTAGATAAGGACATGTAGATCACATGGAAAGAGATAAAGGACATATTTGCAAGCACTTTCAAAGAAGATTTGGAAGATCGACAAGTCTATGTCAGCATTCACAAGTTAGGTTGGTACAAGGTTGCATGCAGTTACCCCACCTTCCTGTGCATGGATATCATTCATTGGGTTGTCTCACATACTGATCCCAAGACGATGCCACTGAGAAGCACCAGTGGAACACGTCTTACCACCTTCAGGTAAGAAAACTACCATAAGATCTATCACTTGACGTAGTCAGTGAAATGTTTAGTCAATTTAGTGTCCTAATTTTCTTGCATAAATTATCAACCAAGGTTTGTAAGCTAATGAAGTGTAGTGCACTATATGTGCTTAGTTAACCCTTCTTACTTCATTGTTTTGTACTTTTATATTGTTTTGGGGTTTTTTTTCTTTGATTCCTCGTGCTGTACAATCTGAACTATGAAAAGCTCAAGCGAATCTAAACTTCCTAAAGGTGAACCAAGAGCTGAAGCTAGTCAAAATCTAATTTAAAGAAAGGAAAAACAGAGCATCTATTCTATTTCATCATTAATTCTAAGTCATGAATCTATTTCTTAAAATTAAGGATGAAGTTGTAATGCATGTTGAAATAAATACAGAGAATGAAATCAACTGAAGTACTTCTAGTTACTTTAACCTTCAATTTTGAAAGATAACCTTCTTGAGATGGAATACAAGAAACTTTTTGTACTTTATGATCTAGAGAACTAAATAAAACATGTAGAAGGTAACTGATTGATTTCTACCATTGTGTGAAGTGAATGCTTAACCATTCAGTTTAGCATGAGTATCAACTTGAAATGGTCTTCAAAAACATTCATTAACGAAGTGTATTGACAATCTAAACTATAAAATAAATAACAAAACAATGAGTAAGCTAGTCAATAGTGTATTCCCATTACTTCAACCTTTCTCTGTTTAGAAACAAAATCGTTTCCTTTCACGAAATGTGTTGGAGGAACAAAACTACACAATTGAGTTTTAACATTATTCTATTGATAAAAACTAAAAGAAATCAACCTAAGTTAGAAACACTACTAAAAGCAAGTAATGAAGTTTAAACTAAACAGAAAAAAAATGGAAAGAAAACCTCCTTCAATGCAGGGGCCCTCTGCAACTAACTGGGTTGAGCTACTAACTAATTGAAATTATCTCTTAAATGATCATTGGTCAACACATGATATATATTATAGAAAAGAACGAAGTCCCAAAATACAGAGTTGAAAGTCTGAACTTTAATAGAAAAAATTCTTCGAACCCACCTTGGTTCTGTACAACCAGTATTTAAAAGGAAATAATCATAAATGTCTTTGCGGAAAACTAGCTACGGGTGGCCTATAAATATTATGACAGGACTGTGTAAATGTCTGATCAGCCACATGTGACATAAATTCGAGTGAGATGTTTGCAACAGAACCGTTAACACATCTGGTTGGTCCAAGTTAATGCTACAACAGAACTGTTAGATTTATTGATTAACCATGAAAGAGAAAACGAAGAGTCATATTGCTTCCAGGTATCGTATGTTTGACTCTACCTTTGACTATGATCTTGAGCTTTCCTTCTTATCGATATGGGCTGAGTGACTAGGATAGAATCAATGTGGAGACGATTCTAGAGATGCCCATGTGGCCGGATTCTTCACTTGACACTTAGAACCTGCCAGACCATGGAAGTAGCCACAGAATACACTGTTAGCTACAGAATAGGTTGTGTTCTGTAGCTAATTTGCAAAATTTTTTTGAAATAGAAAAACATAAAAATATAACATGTCAATCATTTAAGGCCTTCCTTGAGAAAAAAACCTATCATTTATCATTGATGGGGATCTATAATCTTATGGAAAAGCAAGGGAAAGAAGTGAGAAAAGCTGTCAAGGAGAGGGTAATTCTGAGGTTGAACATACCCCCACTAAAAAATCATTGCATGTCCTCATGCAATTTTCAAAAAATGTGAATTCTTCTTTCCTATTGCATTTGCTCAGACACTTCTGCTAGTACATCTAATTTTCTTCTTTTTCTCTTCTTTGAAGTGACTGCCATTCTAGGTTTTTTTATAAGAAGCCTATATTTAAGGTTGATGATTGTTCTATTCAGGCTTCTATTATTCCTCTTCAACTTCCTATTCTTCTTATACCACAACCCTAGATGCAGTATTGTATTATCATGAATAGCCTTATCCAATTTTTTTTGTTCCCTCAAGGTTTCATTTTCTTTCTTGATATCTCTGTTCAATATATCTAACTCATAGATTCGCTGTTTGAGAGAGTCAATTAGAGGTTCTTGTGGATTGATAGATCGTTCTATATTGACAAAGGATTCTAGATCCATTGAGGATACTTTCTTCTCCAATGATTCTATATAATCATATATTTGTTGTTGCACTGGGTCTATGCCTAGAGATCTTCTGCTAGGGCTGCCTTGAAAACACTATTCAGGAGAATTTGGAGGACTGTGTGCAGATGGAACATTATCAGGAGATGGTAATGGGGTTTCTTCTTCTAAATTTATTAACTCCATCTCCTTTGATGATATCTTCTTTATCATACTTTAGAGTCTAGAGCTCCTTCTAAGTTGTAGAGGGCTTACGTTCTCCTCCTTTGTACCCTTTTTCTCCTTTCTTATATATTATTTTCTCTTGATTTGTTTCCTAATCTCAGTTAATTATTTAGAGATTAATTTTTCATCATCTTGTTGTAATGAATATTCATGTTTGTTTCCAGTATTTTCACCAACTTTCTTTTTCATCTTCCCTTTTTGCTTGATTTTCTCCCTGATCTCTGTCAATTTTTCAAAGTGTAGCTCTTCATAATTTTCTTACGTTGAGGACTCAGGTTTCCTTTGAATGGTTATACTAGTATTCTTTCTCCTACTCCTTCTGACATTACCCTCTTCAAGTGTCTCTAGGCTTCTTGGAAATAGTTTCTTATCAGGAAATTTTCCCAACTATCTCCTATTTTTTTCAAATGAAACTCAACCAGTATTTTTACCAACCCATGATGGTACATGGTTGTGTCTATGAATTCTATTTTCTTCTGTACATTTGAATCCATCCTTCTTAAATTGTTTAGTAGGAATAAAGGGAGATTGATTTCTCCAATTTCTACAAAGTTCGTTAATAAATGTATATGGTAGACATACATGCACCTGAATCTCCCCTCACAGGTAATAAATTTTTGTAATATCAAAAGCATGTTTCTCCATTTACTTTTAAGTGCTGAAATAGGAATTTCTTTTCTAAACACAAAAACATCCATACTTGGGTTCCTGAGGATTATTTTCCATGATTCACTATGGAATTATTTGTTTTTGAACCATCTTTCACCATGTCTTGGAAGTTTTGTGGCCTTTGTCATTAAGGATTCTATTACTGCAAACTTAATGTCTCCAATGTTAGGTAAACTTGAATCAAGATAGAGTCAAAGTTGACCAGGTTAAACAGTGATGGTTTTGGGGCACATGGTATTGTGCACCCATAGTATTCTGCCCATGGTATTATATGTAATGGAGCTTATAAAAGGCTAGAAGGACTTCATTGTAATGCAAGACCTGGAGGTGAGCGGTGAAGGTTCACTTGGTCGGATTGGCCGGGGTTTTGGCCAATGCTAATAAGATCTTATTAGGTTGGGTTTTTCCCCAGATTTGGGGTTTTCCCAGATAAACATTTTTGTTTATGTGTTCATGGTTGTTGCTGGTTATTTTTATATTTATTCCTCTCAGTAATTATTTATGTTATGCAGTAAATTTCTTAACATCCAATTTCTACTTTTGTACCATCAAATGATCTAGTAAAATATTTTGTGATCTCTTTGTGGAAGCCATCAAATTTTTCAATGAAGTTGAGCCATCCAGCCTTCTGTAGCATTTCCTTGAGTTATGGGTATCCCTCCATATATTTTGCTGCTACTGGCTCTGTCCTAACAATGAGTCCCGTGGATTTTGTTTCGCACAATTTTTTAACCTTCAGAATTACTCTCTTGTTCTATGGAATGGACTGACTGCAATTATGGTGGAAAAGAACTATGGGTTTGCATGGAATAAGTAGATGGTGAGGGTTTGGAAAGACGTGGATACATTGGTCACATCGTAGCCATGGTTGTTAATAGATGGAGTTATTAGGGACTATTTAGGTACAGAGTATGGAGAGTGTGGCGGAGATGTGGTATGATGAAGTTATTATGGACCGTTTGGTACCGAGTATGGGAGATGTGGTGGATATGTGGTATGATGAAGTGGCAGTCAAATCAAATGATGACTCATTAAGGAGACATACAATTATGCATATTATACATGCCTTATGTTTTTAACTTGTTGTTTGAAATAAATTTTGCATTTTACCTTTAGAACTTGTCGTTCCTACTTGATAATTATTTTGGTGTTGATCTGTACGTACCTTTTAGCATGTTTGGTCTCCAAAACTGGATACTTCATTTTCCTGCATTCATGATTTATTTGTGAGCTATACAATTGTGTCAGAACTGATAAGTAAGTTTTAGCTGCAGAACGGAATCAACTGCAAAATGTGAAAAGAAAGAAAAGTGAAGTATGGCTATGGAATATGAGTGTAAAAATGAAATGGAAATGGGTTATGACAGTGAGATGGAATGAAATGTAAAATAAAATGGGAAATAGGGTGAGATGGAGTAAAACTTGTAAAAATAAAATGTAAATGAAATATGACAGTGAGATGAAATGGAACTATAAAAATGAAAATAGAATGAGATGGAATGGAACTATGAAATTGCAGACTCTAAGCTACAAAATTAATGTAGCTTTTTGTCACTACTTATTACAGAAAGGAAATGGAAAATATAGGATGTCAGAAATCTCTGATTTTCACCCTGTATTTTCTGTATAAGTATGCCAATCAATGATTGGTTTTCATACTCATACATTTATTTATTTTTTTATTATTATTATTATTATTATTATTTAGGAAAAATAAAGGCTAAGTTAGTGGAAAAGAATAATTCTTCTTCACTAGCTTCATTTCAGAGTTATTATGGAAAATCTTAATGAACTCCTCTCTTGAAATTGGCTTCTGATATATCTTCAACCGATGACCATTCACAAGAAGAGGTATTTTCCTTTCATCTATTTTCCTCATCATCATTGCTCCCTTATTAAAGACTTCTTCAATCTCATATGGCTCAAGCCAATGAGTATGAAACTTCCCTTGAAAATCTTTGAATTTTGAATCGAACAAAAGTGCCCAATCTCCCCTTTGTAACTTCTTCTCCTTGATATATTTATCATGCCATTTAGCCCTTTGCTATTGGGCTATACTGGTTCTTTGAACTGCATCTTACCTAATTTCATCAAGCTCATTGAGTTGCTCCAATCTATGTTTTTGTGCCTCTGATAAATCCAATCCCAATTGGACTGCTACCTTGAAGGTTTTGATTTGAAACTCTAAGCGAACAGGACTTGTTCCCCATAAACAAGTTCATAGGGTGTGTGTCCTATTGTGTTCCTCTATGTAGTTCTATAAGCCTATAAGGCTTCAAGAAGCCTTTCTACCCAATCTCTTATATTCAGATGCACAGTCTTAGTGAGAATTCCTTCAATCACCTTATTTGTAGATTCAACTTGACCATTTGCTTGTGGATGATAGGGGGTAGATTTCCAATGTTTGATCTTGTAATCTTCCACAATACCCTTCGCCATTTTAGATGTAAATTGAGATCCCTGATCTGTCACAATTTCTCTTGGAACACCAAAACAGGTGAAGATGTTCTCAAAAAGAAAATTAACTACAAATTTTTCATTAGCAAAAGGTAATGCTTTAGCCTCTACCCATTTAGTGACATAGTCAGTGCATGCCAATATATACTTCTTTTGCTTAGATGGAGGATTAATTGGTCTAACAAAATCAAAGGCCCATTTTTCAAAAGGTTTAATGAGTACCTGAATTTGTAGTGGCATTTCATTTGAAGAAGTAGGTTTTCCTACCCTTGGCAGCTATCACACCTCCTGACATATTCTTTGGCATCTCTGAAAATGGATAGCCAATAATATCCTAAAGAAAGGATTTTCTAGGTTGTCCTCTTGTCAGCAAAGTGTCCACCACACGGTTCATCATGACATGCCTTAAGAATCTCAGGCATTTCATCTTCCCTAACACATCTTCTGATCATGAGATCTGGACCTGTTTTATACAATTCATTAGCGATCCATGAGTATCTCACTTAGTTGAATGATTTTTCTTTTCTCTCTAGGAAGCAATGTGAAGGAAATTTCCCTGTGACTAAGCAATTGGCAATATCTGCAAACCAAGGTGTCTGAGTAGTCACTGCAAAAATATATTCATCAAGAAGTTTATCTTCAACCAGAGTGTCATCTTTGATATTTTGAATTCTAGACAAGAAATCAACAATTGTGTTTTGTTTTCCAAGTCTATCTAGCACAGTAATATTGAATTCTTGCAAGAGTAATAACCATGTTTTAACTTTGTCATTACTAATAGGTTTATTCATTAAGTATCTAATTGCAGAGTGGTCTATATGAATAAAGGTTTCAAAGCCTGTTATATAATGTCTAAACTTATTGATGGCATGAACAACAACTAAAAGTTCATTTTCAGTTATAGTATAATTTAACTTGGTGGGAGTCAAATTCTTACTTGTATAGTAGATGGCATAGGGAATCAAATATTTTTGTCCTAATACAGCTCCCAAAGTTGTATTTGAAGCATCTGTTGAAATGTGAAAAGGTAGTTTCCAATTTGGACCTCTGAAGATGGCTGCTTCATAAATTCTTTCTTTTAAAGTCTCAAATGCTAACTAGAAATCAGGATTCCAATTAAATTCACAATCATTGGTGAGTAATTTGAAGAGTGGGGATGATATTTTAGTGAAATTTTCTATAAATTTTCTATAGTATCTTGTGAATCCTAGAAAAATTCTAACGTCCTTTTGAAAATTCGGAATTGATAAGTTAGAGATGACTTCAACTTTAGATTTATCAACTTTAATTCCATCTCCTGAAATGTGATGTCCTAAAACAATCCCTTCTATAAACATCATAAAACATTTTTCATGGCTTAGTGAAAGGTTTGCTTCCTTACATCTTTTAAGAACTTTTTCCAAATTTTCTAAAGCTTCTTCAAATATATTCCCATAGATTATAAAGTCATCCATATATACCTCTACACAATCATGTATTAGATTAGAGAAATTTCCTAGTACTACTCTTTGGAATGTTGCAGGTGCATTACATAATCCAAAAGGAAGTACTCGGTAGGCATATGTTCCCCATGGACAAGTAAATGTGGTTTCATCTTGATCTTCATGTGCCACCTAAATTTGATTATAACCACTAAAACCATCCAAGAATGAGAAATACTTCTTACCTGCAAATGTATCTAACACTTGATCTATAAAGGGCAAAGGAAAGTATTCTTTAAGAGTAGCTTTATTCAATTCTCGATAATCAATGCATACCCTCCTTTTACCATTCTTTTTAGGCACAATCACTAAAGGGGAAACCCATTGGCTGTCTGAAATTGGGTAAATGAAGTTAACATTCACCAGTTTTTGTAGCTCTTCTTTCACATTTTCCCTAAGATTTGGATTCATCCTTCTTTAAGGTTGCCTGATAGGTTTACAATTTTCCTCAATGTAGATGTGATGTATACAAGTCTTAGGACTAATTCCTTTCATGTCAGTATATTCCCATACATATGCGGCAGAATGTTGTTGTAATGTTTTGATTAGCTTTTCTCGTTGTAATTTCTCCAAGTTATTGTTTATGTTCAATGTTCTCCCTGGAAATATTTCAATTGTAGAGCTACCAAATTCTTCCATAGAATAAAGAGACATCTGCCTAGATGACAAATATTCAATATTGGAATTTTCTTGGAATTGATCATGTTCATATTCTAGATATGATTCAAAAGTTTCCATTGTATTCAAGATTTGACTATCTTCACTAATGTCTGGAATAGTAAAGAGAGGTTGAATGTCATTTTCATCATCAATCCATTCTTTTTCATCTATTTCTGTGATTGTTCTTACTGGAGGATATAGAGTGAATTTCGTTTTTGAATTCCCATGAGAAATATACATGTCACCAGATCTACAGCTAATGAAAGCATCAGTTGTGGCCAGCCAAGGTCTTCCTAATATAAGTGGATGTCCTCCTAGATTGTTCTTTGGGGTCAAGATCATCAAATAAACAAGATATTCCCAAGAATGTAGGGACACTAAAATATCTTCTAACACACCATCTGGTTTGATTACAGCTATATCTGCTAATTGCAGTAATGTTGGTGTATAAATAAGATTAGGAAGCTTGATCTGTTCCATGGTTTGTTTGCTCATGATGTTTACACCTACTCCTAAATCAATCAATCTATTCAGAATTTCAATTCCATTGATATGTGTTTTCAAAATTGGACTTCCTGGATCTACTTATTTTTGTATGGAAATTTTTCCCATCATTATCTCTGCTATTTTTCATACCAGGTGAATTCTTTTTTTTTCTCTTGTTTCTCTTCCTGGTTTCTTTATGCTCAACTCCATTATTGTTTTATCTAGAATTGGAATCTCCTTAATGGCTTGTAATAAAGGAATTTTGATACAAACATTTTTCAATTCATCTATAAAATCATAATTAGGCAACATAATATGCTTTTCTGCCCCTCTATCAAATTGTAATATTTCAAGAAAAGGAGGTGCAGATGTAGATACTAGTTGCTCAATGACAGGAGTTGATTTCATTGGTTCTTTCTGTATTTCATTTTTAGTATTTTGGTTTTGGATAGGTTTTCCTTCAAAACTTTTATTAGGTTGTAGATAATCTTCCTCAGAATTGTCTTGTTCCTGAATAACTACAGAAGGCTTTTCTTTTTCTAATATCCTAGCAGATCTTAGTTGAACATCATTGAGATCTAGAGGAGTGATCATTTAAGTTGGAAATTGTTGTCCTTCCACCATGTACGTATTCTCAGGATTTTTATTGTTGGGTTTTGGTAATGGTTGGGCAGATAGTTGATTTGGTCTCTGCTGAAATGGTAGTAAGAGTTCAGGATTTTGGTTTTGAATTTGAGGTTGTTGGTTTTGTTATGGAATTTTTTATGGGAATGATAGCAAAAGTTGAGGATTTTGGTTTTGAAGTTGAGGTTGTTGGTTTTGTTGTGGAATTTGTTGTGGGAATGGTAGTGAAATTTGAGGATTTTGATTCTGAAGTTGTGGCTGCTGATTTTGCTGTAGAATTTGTGGGGGAGGATAATTATGATATGATGGAGGATATTGATAATATTGAGAAAATATTCCATAAGGATTTTGTATTCCTTGAGCCCAAGGTTGAGATTGAGATTGAGGTTGAGGTTGAGGCTAAGGTTTTTGCCAATAATTCCAATTTGGTGGGGGCTATGGATACATTGATTGTTAAATACTTGATTTTGTGGTCCTTGCCAAGGTCTTCTAGAGACAAAGAAAAGAGATTCTACTGAATTTGTAATTGTTTCTTCTTGAAAAACAACCTTAAGACCTAGAATTGAAGGACCACTCTTGGTCTCATGGTTTTCTGAACAAATCACACAAGTCTCCATGATTTTTGCATCCAAAGGGCATTCTCTTAACGCGTGTTTTTTTTTGCATTTGGGACAGAAAATAGCTAAATTACTAGCCTCAGTTTTCTTCTTGTTTTATAACTTAAGGGTGTCTATTTTCTCACTATGGATCCCAAGAATATCTGTTTTGAATTCATCAAGAATATTCCCAATTTCTACCCTACTCACTGATCCAGTTGCAGATTTACTCACTCTAACAAGAGAAGGATCTCTTAGACCTTTCCCAGTTTTGGATTTTTCTCTTGATAGATGAACACATAGTTCTCTTATGTCATTTAATGGAAGTTGAGAGATATCTCCCTTCCCCATCATGTTAAGGATATCTATACACTCATCTCTAATGGATTTTAATAGAAGATATTTTAAGGTATCTTCATCTAAGTTATCCATTTTTTCTCTTTTCAAGTTATAGTTGAATCTCTCAATTAAATCCTGTAAATTTTCATCCTCTCTTTGCATCATTTTGAACACTTCATCCTTGTGATTGGTAGGCATGCAATAATCTGAATACCTGTCCAAAAACACTTTCTTCATGTCATTCCATGTTCTAATGGACTGAGCGACCAACCCCATGAACCACTTCAAAGGAGCTCCTTTCAACGTTGAAGGAAACAACTTAAGTTTTTGAGAGTCTTCTAAGTAATCATAGGTTCTCCACAAGACTTCAAATTCAAATAGAAATGTTTTAGGATCCTCAATTTTTAACGCATGGAATTTTGGGAGGATGGAAGGTGAGATATTTTTCATTGTGGCATTTGTTTCTTCATCAGCAAAATGGAATCCAAAAGAATTATCAATTTCCCTATTTCCTCTACCGCCTCCATTGTTTCCTCTGCCTTCTCCATTACTTCCTCTACCCCCTCCTCCTCCAAACAGTGTGAATTCTCCATCCTCTCCTTCCTCTGCCATTATAGTTTCTTCAAAGTCAGTATAAGATTCAACCTGCAAGGTTGAATTCTCTTCCTCTAGTTCCTCTATTAATGGTATGTGGGAGAGAGATTCTACTTATTCTTCATCACTCGGTATTCTTAATTCTTCAACTAAAATATGTTCCCATGTGGAGGTGAAAAACGCTAATCCTTCTACTGGAGATCCAAGATTTCCCTCCTCTAGGACTACCTCAGTAAATGATGTAGGAGATCATCTTTTAGGAGTTCTATGGCTAAGATTATGAGCTTGAGATGGAGGTATATCTGTTCTTAGTCTTGGTGGAGTAGGTGGTGTTGTAGGAATGAAACTCCTGCCTCTAGCTATAAATCTACCCCTAGAGTCTCTTTCTCTACACATATCAATTTTTTTTGAATGTATGAGATAAGGTTACCTAATTTACACTTCCTCGGCAATGGTGCCAAAATGTTTAGTCAACTTAGTGTCCTAAATTGCTTGCATAAATTATTAACCGAGGTTTGTAAGGTGATGAAGTGTAGTGCACTATATGTTCTTAGTTAACCCTCCTTACTTTGTTGTTTTGTATTTTTATATTGTTTTGGGGTTTCTATTCTTTGATTCCTAGTGATGTACAATTTGAACTATGAAAAATTCAAGTGAATCTAAACTTCCTAAAGGTGAACCAAGAGCTGAAGCTAGTCAAAATCTAATTTAAAGAAAGGAAAAATAGAGCATCTATTCTATTTCATCATTAATTCTAAGTCATGAATCTAGTTCTTAAAACTAAGGATGAAGTTGTAATGCATGTTGAAATAAATACAGAGAATGAAATCAACTATAGTAGTTCTAGTTACTTTAACCTTCAATTTTGAAAGATAACCTTCTTGAGATGGAATACAAGCAACTTTTTGTACTTTATGATCTAGAGAACTAAATAGAACATGTAGAAGGTAACTGATTCATTTCAACCATTGTGTGAAGTGAATGTTTAACCATTCAGTTTAGGATGAGTATCAACTTGAAATGGTGTTCAAAAACATTCATTAACGCAATGTATTGAAAAAACAAATATTTCATTAAGATTAGAAATTTTTTATTACAAGGACATCACTAGAATTGAGTTTTTTGGTTATTTTGAGATTCTAGATGCACTATTTACTTCCAAATTTAATAAAATATGTGTTAAAACATTCCCATTACTTCAACCTTACTCTGTTTAGAAACAAAATTTTTTCCTTTCATGAAATGTGTTGGAGGAACAAGACTGCACAATTGAGTTTTAACATTATGCTATTGATCAAAACTAAAAGAAATCAACCTAAATTAGAAACACTGCTAGAAGCAAGTAATGAAATTAAAACTAAACAGAAAACAAATGGAAAGAAAACCTCCTTTAGTGCAGGGGCCTCTGTAACTGACTGGGTTGAGCTACTAACTAATTGAAAATGCTCTCTTAAATGACCATTGGTCAACAAATGGTTTATATTGTAGAAAAGAACGGAGTCCCAAAAATACAGAGCTGAAATTCTGAACTTTAACACATAAAATTCTTCAAAGCCACCTTGATTCTGTACAACCAGTATTTAAAAGGAAATAATCATAACTGTCTTTGAGGAAAACTAGATATAGGTGGCCTATACATATTACAACAAGACTGCATAAATGTCTGATTAGCTACATGTGACTTAAATTTGAGCGATATGTTTGCAACAAAATCGTTAACATAGTTGGTTGATCCAAGTTAATGTTGCGACAAAACTGTTAGATTTATTGATTAACCTCGAAAGAGCAGACGAAGAGTCCTATTGCTTCCGGGTATCATATGTTTGACTCCACCTTTAACTACGATCTTTATCTTGCTTTCTTATCAATCTGGGCTAAGTGACTATGATAGAATCCATGTGGAGACGATTCTAGAGATGCCCATGTGGCCAGATTCTTCATTTGACACCTGGAACTTGCCAGACCATGGAAGTAGCTATAGAATACACAGTTAGCTGTAGAATAGGATGCGTTCTGTAGCTAATTTGCAAAAACTTATTCAAATAGAAAAAACATAAAAATATAACATGTCAATAATTTAATGCCTTCCTTGAGAAAAAACCTATCATTTATCATTAATGGGGATTTGTAATCTTATGGAAAAGCAAGGAAAAGAAGTGATAAAAGCTATCAAGGAGAGGGTAATTCTGAGGTTCAACATGAGCTACATGGATGCATTGTTCTTCACTCCCAAAAACAATGTAAACATTAGATATCATGAAGAATTGAGTAAAAGAGCCATCAAAGTTCAGGATGACACCCAACTAGGTCTACAAGACGAAGTCACTCAGGAAGGCTTACCATTTCCTGGTCATCAATGTATGTCACTTGTATGGCGAAGAGAGAATAGAGACTTTCTCATAGTGTTTGTTTGTGAGGTTAGATCAGTTGGAAAATGAAGGAAGGCCTTTCAACTAGTTAGACATGTTGGCTCTTTAGCTGAAAGTGCATTTGTCAAATGCCCAAAATCTGCCTAGGTATGGAAAAGAAAGATTCTATATGTCAACATACCTGCTTGATGCAATTTATTCCCAACAACAATCTCCTAGCATGGGTTGGACATGGACACCATGAGAGGATGTTGTGAATGTTTATTGCAAGTTTCTCTCTGAGTGCAGCTATGGAGGATTCATTACGAGGTTGTCTTACCACTTCATCGCCCTACTGTACAAGATGAGAATTGAACACGACCCACCTTGCATATCCCAAGAAGTGATGAAGGCATGGATCAACATTTCATATTGGTATGCCTCACCTGGTGGAACCTCCATCAAGATGTTCTACATGGAGAAGCCTTTGCATGAGCTACCAAGGTTTGCCATGGACAATTTGGTCATGCAAGATGTTTCATACCACATCTCCATAGGGTTGTCAGTAGCACTGCGTAGGATGAAGAAGGCACCCTAGAGTACTCTTCCTTTGCGGATTGGGTTGTACAAGATCCATACCTTGAAAGATGCAAATGTCAAGACTACGGACTTGAATAAGTTTAGATTCGACACCAACTATTTCAATCTATATGATCCTCATTGCATATGCAAGAACCACTATGTGAAGGTGTACTTCCCATGGGCCCACAGGGCATGTCATTGGCCAAAGGAAGATTCTTGGAGGTATTGTTATAACTCCTCAAGTCCCAATGAACCGATCAACATGGATGTAGAATGGAAAGCATCACTACATGCAACAACACCGCAGGAAGCAACAACAACAACAATAGTGAGAAGAAAACTGGTGAAAGACAAAGGCAAGAGGAAGATTTCCAAGAGCGCACAGGCCAAGAAAACCTACAAGTTTAAAGAAGATCCACATGTCGAAACAGAAACTTTGGAGATAGAAGAAAAAAGGTGACGTAGGAGAGTATCGCGGACAAAGAGAGAGAAGAACATGTTGAAAGAGGCAGAAAGGAGATTCTAGGATATGGAGAAGAAGATGAAATAAGAAAAATAACTCAGGAGGAGAGAAAGTGAAGAAAGGCAGAAACAGGAACAAGAAGAATGATAAAGCACACTGATAGAGAAAATTGCACAGGTAAAGGTTGAGAGAGCAGAGCAACCAATGTATGATGAATAGGGTGAGCTGATGCAGGTTCAAGAACTTTATTAGTAGGTTGAGCGGTTGGTTGAGGCAACAGACATGGAGATGGAATGAGAGCTAGAGGATGAAGACACCAATCTCATACCGAGGGAATCCAAGGTCATACCACAGTCTCTGCCACCTCCAGAACCACAACTAGTCACATGCAAGAAACGAGAAGTTGTTCTCCTTGAAGATGATCTAGAGACGGATGTGTACAATCAGGCATTTGACAAGACACAGTAGAGGATTGTATAAGCATGAAGAAAGCATCTCCCATACATCACCTACGCACATAGAAGAAAGGGTGATTGTACAATATGTTAGAACACATCCAATTGTCGTGGCCAAGGCTTCTAAGTCTCATGAAGAAGCCATGAGTTCAACAATCAATTCTTGATAGCAGAGAATGATCAAATGGTGAAGGACTTGTAAGAGGCTACGCAGAGAATAGAGCAGTCTATAGGATCCGCCATGACAGAGATGAAGAAATCAATAGTGGCAGAGATATCAAGTTTAGAGGCCACAATGCAAAAAGTGTATAGCAGATTTATCACTGTGCACAAAGCGGTTGTCGATCTATATAGTTTTCAACAGCAGTGTGCACAAATAGCCCAAACACTCAAAGCCATTCACACTGCTATTGCGCACATGCAAGAATGGAAAATGAGGTACAAGGGAGTCCCACTTTACTTACACAAGAAGATGAAGCGACAGGATGAGCTAAACAAAGCATGGATTTTGATGCATCACCAGAATTATGAGTAGCTCTCTCTGCTCATCACTAGCATTGAGGCTTCTTATGTATGGTTGTTCAGGATTCTGGATGTCATAGTGTGAATGCACAAGGTCCCTTCCATCGGAACCCTCACCCAGGCCATGAGGAAGAACCAAGTCATGCTGGATGTCGACAAGTACATAGAGAAGTTGATGTGCATAGCCAACATCAATGACTTGCAGCTTAGAGTAGAAAACATGCAACGGTACATCAATGGTCCACCCACACTTAGGACAATGTTGTGCATGCTTCGAATGAGCTAGACAAAGGTTTCATAACCATATACTCGGAAGCCATGGAGGCAAGGGTCTGCTTCGACAAAGATGCCATCAAACAATATGGGGACACTATAGAGAAGTGCCAATCTTGGCATCAATTCATCACCGAAGATCACCGCAAGGAGGTTACTGAGTTAGTATTTCCCCAAGACCTCGAGTGATGTTTTTTGTCTTGTTAGGATAACTCAACCTTATTTTTGTCCCACATGGGTATAGGTGGAGATTTTATTTTTGTAAACATGTTGTAAGTGAAATTCCAAGTGTCATTAGTGGAATGTGAACTGTCACTATTTTAATGTGAAGATTCATGAGGGTAGTCCAAGATTCAAAGGGGAATTTGAAGGATCACCCCACCCTTTTCTATATATATAACCTCATAACTCATAGTATAGGCTTTTGGGGATCCAATATTTTAGCTATGCATTGCTTACAGAAGGCTTGGAGAGTATTGTGATGAGCCTTGGCTTCTCCACAGTGCAAAGCGAGTACATCTCTTTGGAGGAGCAGGCAATGTTGATTGTAATGTTCCACTATTGGGGCTAGTGGCTTTCAATGGTGTATGTATGGGTAGAACTTTGACTTTATATATATATATATATATATATATATATATATATATATATATATATATATATATATATATATATATATATCTATATATATATATATCTATATATATATATATATATATATATATATATATATATATATATATATATATCTATATATATATATATATTATATATATAATAGAGCCTACACATTTCATGCATATGTTGTTATGGTAGTTGGACTATTCTAGTTGCTTTGGCAATGTATGTTCTTTAACTTATGCATTTATGTATGAACTATTTCGTATGAAATTGTATCAATCTTGTTGCAATTTTGTTTTTAGTTTAACCCATCACTTTGGATTGTGGAGTATTCTTCTTTCCATCTTGTGATGTCATTCAGCTTGTGTGTTCCTTTCAGGCTGCGTACTATTACAGGATTCTAATGGACACACTTCCTTTTCGCCTTCATGTGCTATAACCCCATGAATCTCACTTGACTCACTACAAGGTCATACACTTGCTTTTGACAAAGATATCACACTTACCTCTGCGCGCTACCACAGTCAAGGCATTGCTTTACTACCCATTGTCGGGAATCCTACTCTTAACGGTCTTAGGTCTAGTTATGATTTCTTGTTGGGGAGATCCCCTGACATGTTAGGAGGACTAGCACCATCAACATTTCTGGCACTAGAAGGAGGTCTAGATGACAAGTTGAGTCCTCATAGTCTATTTTGAATATGTGCACATTCTTCATTATTTACATTATAGTTAATCCTCCAACATGTCTATATCATGAACACAATTTTGAAGTGTCAGAGGATCTCCTTGATGACTTGTCATGTAACACATATGATGGTGAAGGTAGAGCATCTTTTCTTAGTCACGAAGTTGCCTTCATGGGCTTCTCTAAAAGGAACGGGATCCATGAGGATCGAATTTCCTATTTGTCGTTCGCATTCATTTTCCCATGGCACACGCCGCAAGTGTCACATTACTCACAGCCTCCATCCACTCTTATGATTAGATGATCGAAGAATTGACCTAGGATTTCTATCATTATGATCATAAGGCACTCAATAAAAAAATTATGGAATTACACAAAGCACCTAATGAATCCCTTTCGCAATTTTTGAAGCGCTTCCAAAATCTTGCTTTTCAAATCTGAGAAGATGGAAATGATTGGAAATTTCTCAATGAAATATTTTAGTATCTTCTTCACATATCTAAAAATTCACATGTCTTAGAATCATCTGAACCCCTCCCAGCATACCTTGGTGTCAAAGCTACCAAACCCAATATGGACAAGGTTGCTTTCACAAGTGACCCTCCATCTACTTCTCATAAAATAGCTCTAGCTCCACAGTGTGAGGTGGGAGAAGGTGTGTGCACATATGTTGAAATGTCAAATCCTCCCACTCCACTTTCTCTATCTATCTGCACAGATTTGGCTTGCAATCATGTTGGTTGTCAAGTGGACTTGTTCTCTCAACCTCCGTCCTCTTTTTCTTTGATCCTCTAGATTGTATTGTGTTGTGTTCTCTCATTCTAGACTCCACATTCGCTGTTCACGAGGATCAAGTTGTGGATGGAGTTGGTGTTGAGTAGCCAACATACCCTATCATTTATGAGGAGTATGTGTGGGAATCTGAAGAAAACCCTGTAGTGAAGGACGGCCTCCTTCTTTCTGCACATCATGCACTATTTCTTGACATCTTTTATGATTCTTCCATTTCTGATTTGTCCTGTGAAATCCATCCCCAGATGTTTTTACTACCGATCATTCAAAGAACACACCGGATGTCAGATTTTCATTGCATTGGGGAGAGGACATCTCTCTATCCAAATCCTCCCTATCTATCATATTTTCTTTTTGAAAACTTAAAAGATGAACATTCTTGTTTCTCATCAAGCCCTCTGTATGATTCGTCAAATAATGAGGATGTTGATGAACATCTCAAATTTTTTGATCGTGGTTGTTGTGATCTCTTTACTCCTTCATTCGATAAATTATGTTGTTGGTTCACACATTGTTAATTTTTCAAAGCCACTGGTCTTTGATGATCTACTCGTTGATAAAGTAGAAACCCCGTAAGATGTCGAGGCACTTCAACCCAAGTTCATGGTTATGTTAGGTTCTCAGTCTCTTGAGGTCAGTTCTGCTTCTGATCAGAAATTTGTTGAAACACCCAAGGCTCCTCATCACTCTCTCGTTTGCATTAAAGATCAATATAGTTTATATATATCACATCCTCCACCTCAATCACATGATATCATTGCTCATGCAATGGAGGAATCATACATAATGAGCACTCTTGTGAACCATAAGTTTTGTTCCTTTTTCATGTTTTCTCATCTGTCACGGTCAAAAGATTTTACATGCTCATCGTTTGTGCCTAATGCGTTGCAAAACCATGGTACATCCGTAGAATGTTTCTGTTGCACTTTTACTCTTTTCTTTTCTATGGACACATTCAAACTTCAAGCGTGTTGGTCTTTACTCCCTTATCTTTCTTATGCTAGTTTACTTGAATACCTCTATGGTCGACTATGTCTTTACCAACATGGATCAACTAATGCACTGGTGGCTACATTAGAAATATCACTTTACATGACTAGACCCATGCACTGCTTAGCTTAGGAGTAGGAGTAGTGTTTCCTTTACTTGCATGTTTTTCTTTTCTTACATGTTTTTCTTTCATTTACTTCTGTTCTTTTCTTGTTTTCTTGTTTTCTTGTTATGCACCCGTAGGTTTAGCTTCAGATGAAATTATGTTTGGCTACAAGCAAGGTGAATTACAAGAGGACTTGTACAGCTATCAAAAAATTGGTTATCCATTGTCCTCTCTCTTTATGAAGAGCTTGTTGTCTTTAGTCGATGATACCAAGATGGAAAATATGTTCTGTTCAGAGTGAGTCTTGGTGAAAACACAATGCTTGCATTTTTAACTAGTACTGCCTACTCTAATCGGTTTTTCTATATTGGGCTAACCCTTGTCAGCTTATTCACGAAGAGTAAGGTGAGGGGGAAAACCTTAAAAAGCATGTTAGAGGAATATATAACATACTTATATGAAGGGACGACATCTTTTACTCTTAATAAGTCGAGATCCCTCTTCTGCCTCATGAAAATAGATAAGTGCCTATTCATGGTTTTTTGAAAAATAAAAAAAAAATTAAAATTAAATTTAAAATAAAGGAAAATTAAGGGAAATCCTTCCTGCACTAATAGGTGATGTGAGTAAGTTTTTCAAGGTATTGACCATGCTCATTGGCAACAGATTGATGCGTGTGTTCCTACGTGGCTCCATAGGGGTACTATGCAGGCATACTAGAAAAGATGTAACACCAGAGATGAAACTAAAACTTTGACCATCATATTACTTGTGGATCAATATACCCCACTTCCCCAATCGAAACAACTCATTTGACTTGGCTTGGTATATGTGATTATTGATCAAGAGAATGGAAGGGGCTATATTTAACAAAAGCTAGTGTAGAAGCCATGACAATCAAAGAATCAAAGAATACTTTCTGAGAAATTATAATTTCTTTTCATGAAACAAGGTCCATATGGAGAGCTGGAGTTCACTAGTGTGTTGCCAATGTCATAGCAACTACAACCATCTTCCAATTTTTTTCCTTTGCTTTTTTTTGGAGCCTCCCTCCTTAAAATCTTAGTAGCATGTCTTGCACTACTCAAGTACTTGTGGTTTATTTGAAGTTATCATTCACTTCTTAGATTGTGTTCACTAAATTTTTTTATTGACCAACCACAAGCTAACCCCGTGACTTGGTTCATGTCTCGTTCTTTCTCTGTCTTGGAAAACTACACATTCCTAGAGGGAAACCAACCTGGTTCTTAGGAATTGTGTAGAGCAGCTTGGCAACCAGCCCTACTCCCTAGAAATGTGCAGAGTAGTCTGAAAGATAACCTTGCTTAGGGAAATTGAGGAGAACATCCCAACACTGGGCTTTGGCTCAGCAATTTCACGAACCCAGCTAGGAAATTGCGCACAACATGAGAGACAGCTATAGCCACTCAGCCCAGCAATTGCAAATAAGAATTCCTCGTGTTGTTGTTCGATGCATGTGTAGGCAAGTTTCTCGGTTCCATCCAGAATTTCTCAATCTCCCCATGCATGCATGGAAGTCTTTCCTAAAAAAGAAAAAATAATCCCTAAAAATAGGGATCTATTTTGAGCACTAGTAGTTACATGCATGTTGATTTTAGAAACTTCCCACCAAGTGTCACTTTTTCCTAGATTTTTGGCATGCACGTCATAAATCATAAATCTACCAAATCTACTTAAATGATGCCCCAAAGCTCATTCTACACATTTGATCATTCCCAGGGCATCTAGGAACCTTTGGCACAGTCTGCACATCTTTTCAGGTAAGTTTTGCTTTCCAAGTCTTTTGCTTCTTTTTCTATTTCTTTTATTTCCTTGGCTTGTGTGAGTGTTGTTTTGCATGTTTTATTGAACAATTTATGGCGTTTTAGGTTGTTTTAACTTGTAGAAGTGTTGTTTTAAGTTTTGCTTTATCTTTCTTAAGCATCGCATGCATAACATTATTTTTTCACTAATGGTTGTCATTGCGGTGACCCTCTCCACCAACTTCATTTTTTGTCCATTTTATTGATTCCTGCATTAGTTTTGATTGCATGCATGATCATTCATTGATGTCTGCACAATCCTTTGACCATGAATTCAAATCTACTCATTTCCATGTCTCCCCTGGGTAGATCTGGGCTGCCTTGGCTCAGATCTTGCTTTCCCCAGCATGCTTTGCACATTCCTGAACTTGAGGCTTTGCTTTGGCTCCAGGAATTGCATAGAGGATGCATGTCACTAGCCTCCAGCTGTACTATGTGCAGTTCTGGGAGACAAAACCAAGTCTTGCCTAGTAGGATTGTGCAATGCGTAGTCCCATCCAACAGTCAAATGGGACTAAACTACGAAATGTGCAATTCCAGTCTAGAGTCAACTCAGCTGGACTGTACTCTATGCAGTTCCAGTTAGCAACTTGTCTCACTGGCATCTAAGAATGAGCAATGCACATCTCCAGCTGACAGTCTCCCAACCTTGAGAGTCACTACTGTGCAATCTTTCCCACTAGCCACCCGGTTTGTTGCATGATCAATCCTTGAAGTGATTTGTGCTTTTGAATTGACATTTGCTTCCCATGAGTCTCCTCTTTGTCTCCAGGTAGATCAGTCGTTGAGTAGTCTCTCAGCAGTACAGGCATCATGGTTTCCTATAGAGCTGGATCAAAGGACACTATAAAGAGCATCACTGGAGACGTGGTTGAACAGGTGCCAATGAACGTGCCTGTCTATGCAGACATACAACTTTTCATAGAGAAGGATATGAAGATCACATGTCAGGAGATAAAGCACATATTTGCAGGTACTTTCAAGGAAGATCTGGAAGATCAACAAGTCTATGTCAACATTCACAAGTCAACCTTGTATAGGTTGCATGCAAGTACCCCGCCTTCCCATGCGTAGATATCATTCACTGGGTTGTCTCGCATACTGATCCAAAGATAATGAAACTGAGTAGCACCATTGGAACACATCTTTCCACCTTTAGGTTGGAAAACTACCATCATATGTATCACTTGTCGTAGTTGGTTAGCTGCATGGATGCACTATTCTTCACTCCCAACAACAATGTAAAAACTAGAGATATCATGAAGCATTGGGTAAAAGAGCCATTAGAGTTCAGGATGTCACCCAACTAGGTCTAGAAGACGAAGTCACTCAGGAAGGCTTACTGACTCCCAGTCATATTTTCATGTCGCTTGTATGGCCAAGAGAGCACGGAGACCTTCCCGCAAAGTTGGGTTGTTATGTTAGATTAGTTCACAAATGAAGGAAGGCCTTCTAATTTGTCAAACATTTTGGCTATTTAGCTGAAATTTCATGTGTCAAATGCCTAGAATCTACCTAAGTATGGACAAGCAAGATTCTATATGTCTGCGTACCTTCTTGATTCAATATGTGCCCAACAGCACCTCCCTCACATGGTTTGGACATCGCCACCATGAGAGGATGTTGTGAATGTTTATTCCAAGTTTCTCTCTAAGTGAAGCTACTGAGGATTCATGATGAGGTTGTCTGACCACTTCATCTCCACATTGTAAAAGATGATATTTGAACAGGACCCACCTTGAATGTCCCATGAATCAATGTAGACATTGCTCAACATTGCATATTGGTATGCCTCACCTGGTGGCACCTTAATAAGGATATTCAGAGCGAAGAAGCCTCCGCATGAGCTACCAAGGTTTTCCATGGACAATTTGGTCATGCAAGAGGTTTCATACCACATATCTAGAGGGTCGGAAGCAACACTGCATAGGAGGAAGAAGGCACCCTGGCCTACTCTTCTTTTGCGAATTAGGTTGTACAATATCTGTACCTTGAAAGATGTAGATTTCAAGACCACAGACTTGAAGAAGTTTGAATTCCAAACCAAGAGTCTCAATCTGTATGATCCTGATATGCAAGAACCATTGTGTGAAGGTGTACCTCTTGTGGGTCCATAGGGCATGTAATTGGCCAAAGGAAGATCCTTGGAGGTATTGCTATAACTCCTCTAAGCTCAATGAATCGATCAGCATGGTTGTATAATGGAAAGTAGAAATATAGGTAGCAACACAACAAGAAGCAACAAAAACAGTAGCAATGAGGAGAAAACCGACTCTAGACAAAAGCAAGAGGAAAATTACAGAGAGTGCAGAGGCTGGGAAAAGATACAATTTTAAAGAATATCCACTTGGTGAAAGAGTAAATTTTGTGATAGAAGCAAAGAGGCGACAATGTGATAGGAGAGTAGCGTAGATAAAGAAAGAGAAGAAAATATTGGAAGAGATGGAAAAGAGATTGTAGGAGACAAAGACGAAGTTGAAAGCATAATAAGAGCTCAGGAGGAGAGAAAGTTAAGAAAGGTAGAAACAGGAATAGGAATAAGGACAAGGAGAACTGACAGAGAAAATTGCACTGATACAGGTTGAGACAGTAGAGAAGCTAGTAGATGACGAATAGGGTGAGGAAGTGTAGGTTTTGGAACTTGCTCAACAAGTTGAGCAGTTGTTTTAGGAAGCAGACATGGATATAGAACAAGAGCTATATGATCAAGGCATAGATCTCATGCCGAGGACATTCGAGGTCATACCATAGTCTTCTCCACCTCTAGAACCACAACCAGTTCTAAATGAGCAAGGATAAGTTGTTCTCCTTGAAGATGATCCAGACACAAAAGTGTACAATCTAGCATTTGACAAGACACAAGAGAGGATTGTACAAGCACGAAGAAAGAAGCTCCCGGATGATCATACATAACCTATGCACACTGAAGAAAGGTTGATTGTACCAGATGTTAGAAGACATCCAGTTTCCATGGCCAACACTTCTAAGGCTTATGCAGAAGCAATGAGTTCCAGGGTCAATTTCTTGATAGCAGAGAATGATCAAATAGCGAAGGACTTGCAAGAGGCCAGGAAGAGAACACAATAGTGGTGGAGAGATCAACGTTGGAGGCCACCATGTAGACATTGTATAGCAAATTTGTCACCGTGAACAAAGTGGTTGTCCATCTATATGATTTTTAGCTACAGTGCGCATAGACAGCACAAACACTCAAAGACATTCACACTGCTATTTCGCACAAGAAAGAATGGAAAATGAGTTAAAAGGGATCCCCGCCTTACTTGCACAAGAAGATGAAGCCACGTGATAAGCTAGACAAACCATGAATTCAAATGTAGAGCCAGAATTATGAGCAACTCCCTCGACTCATCACTAGCATTGAGGTTTCCTATGCACAGTTGTTCAAGAGTCTAGATGTCATAGTGTGAACGCACAAGATCCCTTCCATCAGAACCCTCACCTAGTCCATGAGGTAGAAACAAGTCATGTTGGATGTTGACAAGTACATACAGAATTTGATGTGCATAGCCACCATCGATGACTTGCAACTTAGTGTAGAGAACATGCAAAGGTACATTTATGGTCCAGCCACACTCAGGACAATGTTGTGCATGCTTTAGGATGATTTGGATAGAGGTTTCAGAACCGTATACCTAGAAGCCATGGAGGCAACGGTCTGCTTCGACAAAGATGCCATCAAACATTACATGGGAAGTATAGAGTAGTACCAAGCTTGGTATTATTTTGTCACCAAAGATCACTGCGAGGATGATACAGAGTTGTTCTTTTCCCAAGACCCCGAGTGATGTTGTTTGTCTTGTTAGGCTGACTCAAGCCTATTTTTGTCCCACATGGGTATATGTGGAAATTGTATTTTTTGTATACATGTTGTAAGTGAAATTCCAAGTGTCATTAGTGGAATGTGAGTAGTCAATATTGTAATGTGAAGAGTCACGAGGGTAGTCCAACGGTCAAAGGGGAATGCCAATGGTCACCACACTCGTTTCTATATATAGAACCTCATAACTCATAGTACAGGCTTTCGGGGAGCAAATCTTTTGGCTAGGCATTTATTAGAGAAGGATTGGCGAGTATTGTGACGAGCCTTGGCTTCTCCACAGTGCAGAGTGAGTACATCTCTTTTGAGGAGCAGGCAGTGTTGACTGTAATGTTCCACTATTGGGGCTAGTGGATGCCAATGGTGTATGTATGGATGGAACTTTGACTTTATATATAAATAACAGAGCCAACAAGTTTCATGCATATGTTGTTATGGTAGTTCGACTATTCTAGTTGCTTTAGCAATGTATGTTCTTTAACTTACACATTTTTGTATGAACTATTTTGCATGCAATTGTATGAATCTTGTTGCAATCATGTTGTTGTTTTAACCCATCACTTTGGATTGTGGACTATTCTTCTTTCCAGCTTGTGATGTCATTCAACTCGTGTGTTCCTTTTAGGCTATGTACTATTACAGGCTTCTAAGGGACACACTTCCTTTTCCCCTCTGTGTGTTAGAACCCCCATGCATCTCAATTGACTCACTACAAGGTCACACACTTTATTCTGACAAAGATATCATACTTAACTTTGCGTGCTACCACAGTCAAGGAATTGCTTTACTACCCACTGTTGGGACTTCTACTCCAAATGGTCTGAGATCTAGTTGGGACTTCTTATCAGGGAGATCCCCTAACATGTTGACGAGTCTAGCGCTCTAAACACAAACATTCAACTTGGAATATGAATCCCTTGACCATGGTCTCATTTTTGCCTTTATTAAATTATTACATAAACTTTTAACCCAGGGTTGTTACATACCCGTCTCCCTCAGGGGAACACCATTCTCAGTGTTCTATGACACATACAACTAGCAAGACCACTTAAAACAAAGACATATTTTGCATGGAGCTTTATAAGTTAGCTCGATGTAGTATTTACAATGAACAACTTGCTAAAAATAAATCCAACATGATAATTAGATAGCTTATTGGAGATTTATAACACAACTCATTACGTTGTTTACAATAAAAGCCATACTTAAATATGTACATATACTAAAACTCATTTTCCTTCACCAAAAAATAATGAAGGACAGATATCTCACTTCTAATCAACCATCTCGCATGTAGTTTCATCGAGAGCAAAGTGCTTCCACTACACTTTAACTTGCTCGATTGCTCGGTTCTAGAGCATGAGTTTTTTTCATTACAAATGCACTGAGGTTCCAGTTGGAATTCTCTTTCCAGCTCCACCTACAATACAGACCAATCAATCACATGATCCACATCCTTTACATATTTTCTAAGAAATGAAACATGGAAAACATCATGGAGTTTCGCTAACGGATGTAGTGCATGTCTTTAGGCCCTTGTCCAATCCTCTCAAGGATCTCGAAAGGCCTGCAATACCAAGGTGCCAACTTCGCACATGACCCAATCCTCAAGGATCTCTTCTTAGTCTTGATGCGCAAGTACACATGTTCCCCAACCTGAAGCTCCTTAAACACCCTTTGTTGATATGCATAACTCTTTTATCTCTCTTGTGTTACCTTTAGATTTTTCTTGATTACCTGCATTTTTTGTTCCATCTCTACCAACATGTCTTGTAGAATCCTGTTGACCCTCCATGCCTGTCCATATATATGCGGATAATAAGTTGGGTTGAAGGCCAACTCTATACCCAAACATACAAATAACTTTTTCCAAAACATGGAAGTGAATTTGGCATTTATGTCTGACATGATCTTCTTTGGAATACCATGTAATCTTACTATATCTCTGATGAATGCCTATGCTACCTCGCTACCTGAATAAGTTGAATTAACCACTATGAAGTGAGCTACCTTAGTCAACCTATCAACCACAACCAAAATAGAATCATTTTGTTTAGATGCCCTTGGAAAACTTGTGATGAAATCCATGGTAATGACCTCCCATTTCCACTTTGAAATCAGAATCATCTATAGTAGACCACTTGGATGCATACACTCTACCTTTAATTATTGACAATCTAAACACATTGCGACTAACTTAGCTACCTCTTTGTTCAGAGTCATCCAATAGTAGAACTTCTTCACCATTGTCAATGTCTTTTGATATCCCAAGTGACCTAAATATGGCTTAACATGAAATTACTGCAAGATAAGCTTCTTGAGCTTAGATCCTATCCCTAAATCAAATCAAACCATCTACCATGAGATGATAATCCAGATCTTGTTCACCTATACCCTGTTGTTGTAACCTATGCTTAAGCTCCCTATACTTGACATCCTATTGTCCTGCCTCTAAGATATGATCTCGCAAAATTGTCTCATATGAACTCATACATGCTATGTGATTTAACTGCACTCTTCTGCTAAGAGTATCTACAACCATGTTCTCTTTTCCCTTAATGTCCATGATCTTGAAGTCAAACTCATTAAGTGTGGCCAACCACCTAGCTTGCCTAATATTCAGATTAGGTTGGTTAAATAAATACCTCAGCCAACTATGATCACTCATCACAATAAACCTCTTGCCAGGAAGATAGCGCCTCCACATCTTCATTCCATGAATGATCACTACAGACTCAGGATCATGTGTCATATAGTTTTGCTCGTGCTCATTCAGTTTCCTTGATTCATAGCATACCACCTATCTTTCTTGCATCAAGAATCCACCAAGTCCTCTCTTGAAAGAATTTTTCCACACCACAAACTCTTTATCTAGATTTCTAATCTTGAGAACTATAGCATTTGTAAGCAATTGCTTCAACAACCCAAAACTCACTGGACATTCCTATTTCCATTTAAATTTCTTTCCCTTCTTTGCAATGATGTAATAGTAGGAAATTTGAGAGAAATTCTTAATGAACCTGTTGTAGCAACCTACTAACCCCATGAATGATCTAACCTAATGTACATTCCTAGGATCTGCACATTCCATGATAACACTTATCTTTTCCGGATCGACTGTTATGTCTTCTCTAGAAACAACATTCCCTAAGTAATGTACCTTTGTCTAAAAGAAACTTTGTTTACTAATATTGGCATACAACTGATGCTATCTTAGAAATATCAGTAATGTTTCCAAGTGTTAGAAATGATCTTCCTCATTATTAGAATATATCAATATATCATCAATGAACACAATAAGAAACTTTTCCATGTAAGGATGCAACACACTCTTCATCAAAGAAATGAAATTAGATAGAGCATTAATCAAACCGAAAGGAAGTACAACAAAATTATAATGCCCATAATTGGTCCACAAAGTAGTCTTGTAGATGTCATATTCTTTGATGTGTACCTAATGATATCCAAATCTCAAATCAATCTTTAAGAACATTCTTGCTAAATTCAACTAGTCAACATATACTTGTTTTTTATCATCACCTTGTCAACTCCATATAATCGATGCACAACCTGAGAGTACCATCCTTTTTCTTTAGTAACAATACTCATGCACCCAAATGAAACACATTTGGAATAATGTATTCTTTGTAAAGTATTTCCTTCAACTGCAACTTCAATTCCACTAGCTTTGGAGTGCTCATCCTATAAGGTACCTTTTGTGTTGGTGTTTCCCCTAGTACCAACTCAATAGAACAATCCACTTCCCTACGAGGAGGAAACTCTAAAATCTCTACTAGAAACACATCCTGAAACTATTGCAAGATTGGGTTACCCTCTTCAATACTTTTGCATCCTCAACATCCTTATCTTTATCACTGGAGATATGAACTACAAAAAACACACATTCTTTCATGTGACAATGCTTCGCATGCATAGCTATAACGATTCTGACTGATGTTGCCTTATTTTTAGCTAGCAAGATTCTTTATTCTCCATTATCATCCAAGCACTCAATAGCCTTCTCAAAACAATCCACCTTAGCCCTGTGAAGATACAACTAGTCCATACCCAAAAGAAAATTTTATGATCCCAATAGAAGTACATTCAAATGAATTGATGTAGGCATACCATTTAACTCAAATGCACAAGCTCTTAACCAATGATAACTATCTTCTTAGCAACTATATCCAACTACACTAACATGTAACCTGTAACTTGTAACTGCACCTATAACATGTAAACAATTGAATCTACAAACCTATAAACAACCAAACCTGTAAATAACCTACAAAAAACCAAACCTGTAAATAACCTAAGAAAAACCAAACCTGCTTAGACTTTGTCTTACACTTTGATTTCTCATAACATTGCTTCAACTTTCCAACTACTTCTTCAAGTGACGGAGGCTCATCATACTCAATCTGATCTTTAAATTGTAATGGTAATCCATTGACAAATATTTGAATTTTGGCCTTCTCATTCTTAAGATATGGTACATACCTAAATAACTCTAGGAACTTAGCCATGTACACCTCCTCTATCATCAATCCCATATTTAGCTCCTAGAACTCCTTAGCTTTACTACCATAGTACCTATCTAACAATTACTTCTTCTAGAAAATCCTTTTGAACTCATGCCAACTCAACTCCTTTTTCTTGATGTCTCTAACCCCCTTCACATCTTCCCACTAGATGTTCACTTTCCCTTTGAGGATGAAAATAGTTATCCAGGACTTCATGTTCTTAGTGTAATCATGCAACTTGGAGAACTTATTCATCCCAAGTAACCATGCCTCTACATGTTCTAGTTTCTTTAATTTCCCATCAAATGTAGGTGGCATGGCTTTCTTAAAATCATCTGAAGAATATCCCATGTCACTCCTCCTGTAATGATGATAAAGATTATGACCATGGTACTTATTTGAACCATAACTAGAATAAATCTCATGTCCACTTCCTCTCCTATTATGTGTATCCAAAAATCTTCCATCCCTGAAAATATCATCCCTGCCTAACCTATGCCCATCATGAGATCTACTACCATATGCTCCATTAGTCCTATTCTCCTATCCATGACTGATCCTAAGTGATACATTTGTATGCAAGTCTGAAAAACTCTAAAAGATAACTTCATTGATCTATAATTGTTTATCTTGTTCCTTGGAAAGTCTCTCTTGTGACTGAATGATTGTGTCATTATCTACTTTGCTACTTATTATTTTTTCCTTCAAACTTCTAAAAGAATTTGTTATGTGAAGGTAGTACCCATCACCATATTAATCATCTTATCTATAGGGCGAGTCTCATGAGCTATAATTCACCATTTTAATTTTCATATTTGATCCTCTACTTACTACAAGTATATCATGTCAGATAAACCAAACAGAAACATAACCCACATACCTCAGTATAGTTCAGGGGAGGATATCTCATCTATGAGATCAACCATATTAGCACGATACATGTATAATAATAATCACATCATTAAACCAACATCATGCATGAAAATACCAATTGCATACAACAACCTCATGCATGACAACCATAACCATAAAAATGCATGCATAACAAACATATAGACACTAACATGTGTAACAAATACACATACAACCCACATGCATTCATGACAAACACATCCTAACAACAACATCATCAACTTCTACATGTCAACACAACTTTAACAATGACCATCACCATGCATACATAAAAAGCATGTATAAAGCCTTCATGAATGCATGACAAACACATTTCGCCCATCCAGTCCAAGTGTTGAACCATGCTCTCATACCACTTTGTAACCACCTCCTCCCACACTTACCCAAGTTCACTAGTCCACCAAGTTAAATATGTGTTAAAGAGATACTATGATCTGACTCAAAATGCTAGGTACAATTAAGGAAGTGGAATCGTCCAATCAAATATTTACTTCCCACCCTCATGAGATACAGGATCCCCAGGAGCCAACCGACCACTATAGGTTCCATAACCCTAATTTAACCTTCTTTTTCACTGACCTAGGTTGGTTGTCACATGAATAAAAAGCCAAGCCAATGACTGTAAGACTCTAGTCACATGGATAACCATGCCTCCCACTGACTATGGTCTAATTTACCCAGTTTTGTGCCTACAACATCGACATCTAAGCCACTTTTTCAAGCTAGGATCCAAACCTCTTCCCAGAACTTAATAGGACTTTCTAGAATGATGAATGACACAATGATAAATCCATTTATGCAAAACTTATAGAATAACTTGACTTGACAAGGCCTAACCATGATAGACATTTCATCAAATACATTGTGAACATGTACTCTACAAGTTATAAACACATATCTGAACACAGGGGTCTCATACTTATCTAAAAATCATCAAGAAGGTGTATTTCCCTCTCATAATAGGTACAATAACATCTATTAGGTAATGCATTCATTTACCAGTCAAAACATGATGAGATCCATAACTAAAGTATATCATAAAACCATGCTTATAACCAACATATAACTAGAATAATACCAATGATAGAAAAACCATCAAAGCCACATAATAACAAGTACAAATAGTCATAAGATACAAGAGAAAAAGAACTCTTATTAACATATGAAAAATCTAACCAAGTTAGGGACTTCCACGTACCACATGACCATAGATTAGGCTTACCCAAATCTTTCTTTCAGTCAATCATCCCCGTTCCATATTCCAAGCATGAATATAGGACTCACAACAAAACAACTAGGACTTCCTCAGGCTTTACCACATATCCCACCATTACTAGTCAATGGATTTCTAGGCCCAAAATCCTCATCTATACAACCAGGGTTTACCACAACCCCGCCATTACTGGTAAAGGGATTCCTAGGCCCAAACAATAAACATACACTACCAGGATTTACCATATTCCCACGAAAATCAGTCAAGGGATCACTAGGCCCTAAACAAGAATGGATGCCTCCAAATTTATTCATTAATACCTTGAGGAATTTTCACATCTCCACTCTCTGGCTTTACGTGTATCTTGCCATTTCCATTCAATAGATTCCGAGGCCATTGGGAATTTTCCTGAGGCCACCTCACCCATTTCCAAAACTGTCTATAAATCTAAAGCTAAACCAAATGAAATAACCTTATCACACCATGACTATCCAAAAATGGTAAGGAAAAGTTGAAACCATTGTTACACCTGGAATAACCCATTCAAATTAGAGCAAGATAACCAAATACACATGCATGTACCATGCATGCCAAAACTAGCACGGAAATCATAAATGCAACTCGATACCTGCAAGTAATCTTGTTGTAGCCACTTGATCCAACTCTTTCTTGCTTGATCCTTTCTTACTTTTATCTTTATTGCACTTCTTTTTCCTTCCTTTCTCCAATGCTAGAGTGCTCCAAGAATCCTCGATGTGTTAAAGAGTAAGAGAATAGAGAGAGAGAGAGTTCTCCAAGTTAAAACTAATAAAAGGTCAACTGAAAAAAGTTGTGAACTGATCCTTAGAAACTGTTTTATCATTTAGGCCTCTAATTTCTTCAATTTCTACTAATTTGACTTCAATTTACTCCTTACATGCAACTTGTGACCTTTCACATTCCTTTTCTTTTATTTTCCAATATTTTATAAATAAAATACCAATTAATGGCTCTTTTCCTTTTCAATGCATTTTCCATCGCCTTTGCCAATTTCCTTAGCAATAATAAACCAAATGAACACCCACTAGGATGTTTTTCCCAACAATTAGATTGGAATACGCATCACATGACCTTGGTCCTATTTTTTCCTTTATTAACCTTACTAAATGAAATTTTAACCCAGGTTTGTTACAACTGAGATTTGTTATTGGCTCAAGCTTACCTATGGCCAACTCCAAAGTCCCATTGACATCCTTCATCATTAAAATAATGTGACTTATTGAAAGGGAGAAATAATCAAATCCTTTAAACCTCATTTATCTATGATATATAATCAAATCTCAAATATCATTAGGCCTAATAAGAAATCATCGATGATGCATTATTATAGTATGTTTCCTCCCCCATATTGCATAGGCTAGAAGAAAATAGCGTTGCCAATCTTGGGTTTGCTTTGCAAATATGTCTTGAATATGAGGAATAATTACTCAATATTGGTGTTCCTCTGAAAGACTTAGGGAATTAGCTAGGTATTCCCTTTTTACTTCAACTCATGTAGGATATGAGTAATCATATCATTTCCTTCAAAAATAAAATGGCAACCCAACCCCTTGCTTGAATTTCTACTTTAGCTCTCGCAAGAAATGCTCACCAATCTTTCCAACCTAATACTTTCGTTCTCATCCATGGTGAAACTTTTGTGAGGAGTAACATGATGAAAAACCTTGTGAATATAAGAAGAATGCATTGAAAAGGATTTTTGATAAAAGGATATATTCTACAGTCGTAGCTTTGGATTGGGTAGTTGAAGAGGATGTTATGGTGGTAGAAACTAGAACCTCGTATAGGGCCAAAAACACTAAAAAATACTCTTTCAAAGAACTGCATGGCTAAAAAACTTCTAACATTGTTTAGTCTCATTATACTACCTGTTTTGCTTCTTCAACTTTGTCTCATTTCAATATCTTCATACAGATAACTAGTATCAAAGTTGTCAGCTCATTGCTTGACATGGCCACCATTCCTGAGTAGTAACAACACCTAAAGTGTTTCCTAGAAGGTTAAATTCCTAATATTGTCAATTTTATCAATAAAAACATGAATAAGAGCCCCCTAATTATAAACTATACGCTATAACTAATCTAAAAAAATATTGTTAGGAATCCCCCTTTTATGTTTGGATGAAATTTTTTGATAAAGTCACCCATTACTACTTAATATATGGACAATCAGGTTTAAACATAATGTCTAAGATCATTATTGAGGAGTTAGGCCTTGAGTGTAATTAAGAAAAAACTAAAAAAAATTGGCATATAGCAACACTAAATGAGGAACTATTGGTAAGATTTAATATGTTACCTTGGTCCTTCATCTGCATCTTGAAACAAGAACCACCTATAATATTCAATTGGTTGAAATGTTGGTTAGTAATTACTTGATTATTTTAGGAACAAACCAACAAGCCAAAATAAGAACTTACATGTTATTGGATGGGATGCACATGTCCCTTCCTAAGGATGGAAAAAATATCATCATCATGAGGCAAGGAAGAATTTCCCCATATATTGAAATAGTCCCTCAACCTCACATTATCTATATTGAATAATATATTGGTGTTTACTCCTTAGTTGTAGATGAATAAGAAACACCTTATGTTTCCATTGAACAAAATTATCTTGTTTGGCACTTGAATTTCTACAATGCATGCTCCAGTGATGGAAACGATGCAAGAGTTATCATGTACTCTCCTCAGATAAATATATACGAATATTATTATAGGCTTGAGTTTAGCTATACAAATAATATGGTTTAATTTGAATAATTATTTCCTGACATTGAGTGTTCTTATAGTTTAGGTTGTAATCATATCATAGTGTCCTGGAAATTGAGAACTTGTTGTTAATTTAATTAAGAAATTATATACCCCTTCTAATAAAATAATTAAACACTATAGACAAGTCTTTTTGAATCTTATCTCTAAGTTATTTTAATTTAATATTATGCATGTTTGAATGGAATATAATGCTTTGGATGATCATCTAGCTATATTTGTGGCTAGTCCACAAATATAGATCTTCCTGAGACACTAAATTGCATTTTATATTTACTATTTCACCCATATTTCCTGAATAACGAACAATGACAAAATCCATGTTCTTTAGCTTTTACAACACCTACAAAATCTGGATTATTTTTACACATCACACAACTCAATCCATTGGATTTCGATTACCAAAATAATTAATTCAAATGGAAAAATCACAGAGCACAATAGAAAGAGTGATTCGAGTATGATCAGGAGAAAATAGAAAGGATTTCAAATATTTTTGTATTCATTAAAATGTGTTTTTATAGTCAAAACTAATATTACAAAAGAAATCCCTCACAATGCTTGAATTTCCTGTGTTGTTACGCAACAAAACCATGCACAACAACTAGACACCTTCTTGACTCACATAACAACCAACCAATCTCTCTAAAAATCATGTAGCAATCAATCAATGGATGTAGTCCCACAACCAAACATCCATGAGCCGAGAGGTAGAATCAAAAGCCTAAATTCCACAAAAAAATGTCACTTTCCTTCCTTGTTTTTGAAATTTATCCTCACACCGATGAAATTTTCACTTTCCAACTGAAAAAAATCACTTCCCAAACCACTCACCTCTTTATCTTCCAAAACTAACCGATTCACCACCTCTCAAGATCCATACAAATCAAATTTTTAACTTATGTCTCATTCTGGCAATGTGTCTAACCAGATTTATCCTGTAGAAGCGCAACTAAACACCTACCAATTTTTTATGTAACAAAAACTCCACACAACAGGAGTTTCAATAGGCAATTCTTGGAGTGTCAACAACTCAAGAGTAGTCATCACTTTGATAAAATGTAGCTACAAGAGTAGCAACAACTACCAGTTGGTTATATGAACAACTAACATAATAAGTGTATATACAACTTAAAACACATGGGAGTAAGAACGCTTTTTAAAAACTCAAGAGAATCTATTTTTTTGGTTGATGAGGATTTCTCAAGACGAAGGATGATCCTGCATCAAACACTCTTGGTAAGAAAAAATATGAGCTACCAATTCATGTATTATTTCCTGCACAGATTGAATTCCCTTGTAGGTGTGCTAGCTTTTGCTTAGTCACCCATCACATATCTTTAGATTCCCTGTTTCTCCATTTGACCAAATACTCTAGATACTCTCTAGGACAAGTCTTCTTTCAAACCCTCATGGCTATAATTTCCTCCACTCCTTTGATAGGTTTCAATTGTAACCATTTCTTCCACTGAGCAGGTGTAACTATCTTGCCAATGCTTTCTCCTTCACAAAATTCATATAGATCACCTATATTGAATATTATAGAGATATTGAAGTATCTCCGTATCTCCAACTTGTAGCTGTTTTAATTTTTTTCTAAGAATTCTACATGGGTCTATTTTCTTATATTTTAACTTGTCGTCGATACCAATGGGAAACATCTATTTCCGTAGATGTTCCATTACCAACTCTCCTTTACCAAACACCTTTGATATTCCAAATCTTCCTTCTCGTAATATATTTCATTACTTTTTTTCAATATTTTATTTACATGTTCATGTATCAGTTGCATGATGTCTACAAAACCACTTTCATCAGCACTCTTCCATTCCCCCAAATCTAGAAATTGTATCAAGTCCATAATACCCTTTTGTGACTACCTATAAATAATCTGAAATGGAATTTTACCAGTGTATCTATTCACTCATTCATTGTATGAAAAATATACCCGTGCCAAGACCATATGCCATTGGTTGGTATTTTCACCACCCAAGCTTCTCAGCAAGTTCCTAAGGCTCTTATTCACTACCTCAATATGTTCATTTGTCTACAAATGATAGGTTGAACTGTATAAAAATTTATATCCCATAATTTTCCACAACCTCCGCTAGAGGTGACCCATAAATATTGTATCTCTATATGAAGTAATGGTTCTTGGAAACCCATTAAGTCTCACTACTTCTTTGAAGAATAGAACAAACACTTCAGTAGCATCACTTGTAATATTGCATGCTATGAAATGCATCATCTTTGAAAACCTATCTACCACAACCATCACTAAATCATGCTTCCTCTGTGTCCCTGGTAGTCCCAAGACAAAATCCATACTCGCATCTTCTAAATGTTGATTTCGTATTAGAAATGGAGTATACAACCCTATATGTTGACTTCTACCTTTGGCTAGTTGGTGAAATCTATAGCACTCACAATTTTTGACATCCTTGTTTATGATAGGCCAAAATTACATCTCCTTTACCATTGTTGCAATCTTATCCATGCCAAAATGTCCATGCATGCCTCCACCATGTAGCTCATTGATAAGATTCAACCTCATTGAACTCGGAGGAATGCATAGTTGTTGATTTTTCAATGAAAACCTTTCTTGGATATGTTATTCCAAGAAAATAGATCTTTCCACACTCCAAGGCACTCTACAATTTGTCGAAGCTTCTCCAAAATTGACATCTTCTGCATGCAACTCCTTCATGCTTTATAAACCTACAACTTATATTGACAAAGTGTTGAGTAACAACACTCGTCTACTCAGGGCATCTACAACTTAGTTTGACTTTCCATACCAATGCTTCAAAAAAAGGTGTAACTTTGCAAGAATTAAAAACATTTAGAATGCATTTGGCTCAAATTACATTGAATGTTGATATATTATAATGTCTTGTGATCAGTAAGCAAGACAAATTCCTAGGTCAACAAATAATGTCTCCACTTTTTTAGGGACTACACAATAGAATAAATTCCTGATCATATACGGAATACTTCTTCTTTGCATCATTCAAATTCTTACTAAAGGATGTTATTTGTCTTCCTTCTCGACTCAAAACTTATCCAAATTTCATCCCACTTACATCGTTGTAAACTTGGAATAGTTTATCAAAGTTTGGATGTGTCAAAATAAGTTTCTCTATCACCTTCCTTCTCAGATATGAAAAAGATTTCTTTGCTACTACTGTCCATTTAAAATTCCCCTTATTCGTGCACTTAATGAGAGGTGAAAAAATATGGTTAAAATTCCTGATGAATTTATGCCAGAAGCTTATTAATCCGTGAAAGCTCCTCACATGAAAATTAGACTGAGGTGTTGGTTGATCCAAGACATATCACACCATGGCTATCCAAAAATGGTAAGGAAAAGTTGAAACCATTATTACACCTAGAATAACCCATTCCAATGAGATCAGGATAACCAAATACACATGCATGTACCATGGATGCGAAAACTAGCAAGGAAATCATACATGCAACTTGATACCTGCAATTAATCTTGCTGTAACCGCTTGATCCAACTCTTTGTTGCTTCATCCTTTCTTACTTTTTTCTTTATTGCGCTTCCCTTTCCTTCCTTTCTCCAATGCTATAATGCTCCAAGAATGCTCGATGTGTGAAGGAGTATGAGAGAGAGAGAATAGAGAGAGAGTTCTCCAAGCTAAAACTAACAAAAGGTCAACTAAAAAAAGTTTTGAACTGCTCCTTAGAAACCTTTTTATCATTGAGGCCTCTAATTTCTTCAATTTATACTAATTTTACTTCAATTTCCTCCTCACATGCAGCTTGTGACCTCTCACCTTCCTTTTCTCCTATTTTCCATTATTTTATAAATAAAATACGAATTAATGGCTCTTGGCCTTTCCAACTCCTTTTCCATCGCCTTTGCCAATTTCCTTAGCCATAATAAACCAAATGAACACCCACTAGGATGTTTTTCCCAAAAATTATCTTGGAATACGTATCACATGAACTTGGTCTTACTTTTTCCTCCATTAACCTTATTAAAAGAAATTTTAACCTAGGGTTGTTACAACTGAGATCTGCTATTGGTTCAAGCTTGCCTATGGCCAAATCCAAAGTCCCATTGACATCCTTCATCACTAAAATAATGTGACTTATTCAAAGGGAGAAATAATCATATCCTTTAAACCTCATTTCTCTATGCTATATAATCAAATCTAAAAGATCATTAGACCTCATAATCAATCATCCATGTTGTATTATTATAGTATGTATGCTCCCTCATATTGCATAGGCTAGAAGAAAATAACGCTGCTAATCTTGGATTTGATTTGCAGATATGTCTTGAATATCAAGAACAATTACTCAAGATTGGTCTTCCTCTAAAAGACTTAGGTAATTAGTTAGGTATTTCCTTTGTACTTCAACTCATGTAGGATATGAGTAATCATATCATTCAGTTCAAAAATAAAATGGCAATGCAACCCCTTGCTTAAATTTCTACTTTCGCTTTCGCAAGTATTGCTCACCAATCTTTCCAACCTAATTCGCTAATTCTTTTTTTCTCATCCATGGTGAAACTTCTGTGAGGAGTACCATGATGAGAAAAATTGTGAATATAAGAAGAATGCATTCAAAAGGATTTCTAATAAAAGGATATATTCTACAGTCGTAGCTTTGGATTGGGTAGTTGAAGAGGATGTTATGGTGGTAGAAACTAGAACCTATTATAGGGCCAAAAACACTAAAAAATACTCTTTCAAAGAACTGCATGGCTAAAAAACTTCTAACATTGTTTAGTCTCATTATACTACCTCTTTTTCTTCTTCAACTTTGTCTCATTTCAATATCTTCATACAGATAGCTAGTATCAAAGTTGTCACCTCATTGCTTGACATGGCCACCATTCCTTAGTAGTAACAACACCTAAAGTGTTTCCTAGAAGGTAAAATTCCTAATATTGTCAATTTGATCGATAAAAAACATGAATAAGAGCCCCCTAATTATAAATTATATGCTATAAATAATCTAAAAAATATTGCTAGGAATCCCCCTTTTATGTTTAGATGAAATTTTTTGATAAAGTCACTCATTACTACTTAATATATGGAAAATTAGGTTTAAACATAATGTCTAAGATCATTATGGAGGAGTTAGGTCTTATGTGTACTTAAGAAAAAACTAAAAAAAAATTGGCATATAACAACACTAAATGAGAAACTATTGGTAAGATTAAATATGTTACCTTCATCCTTTGTGTGCATCTTGAAACAAGAACCACCTATAATAATTGAATTGATTGAAATGTTGGTCAATAATTACCTGATTATTTTAGGAACAAACAAAAAAGCCAAAATAGGAACTTACATGTTAATGGATGGGATGCACATGTCCCCTCCTAAGGATGGAAAAAAAAATCATCATCATGAGGCAAGGAAGAATTTCCCCATATATTGAAATAGTCCCTCAACCTCAAATTATCTATATTGAATAATATATTGGTGTTTAATCCTTAGTTGTAGATGAAGAAAAAACACCTTCTTTTTACATTGAACAAAATTATCTTGTTTGGCACTTGAATTTCTACAATGCATGCTCCAGTGAGGGAAACGATGCAAGAGTTATCATGTACTCTCCTCAAATAAATATGTATGAATATTATTACAGGCTTGAGTTTAGCTATAAAAATAATATGGTTGAATTTGAATCATTATTGCTTGACATTGAGTATTCTTATAGTTTAGGCTGTAATCTTACCATAGTGTCATGGAAATTGAGAACTTGTTTTTAATTTAATTAAAAAAGTGTATACCCCTTCTAATAAAATAAGTAAACACTATACACAAGTTTTTTTGAATCTTATCTCTAAGTTATTTTAATTTAATTTTATGCATTTTTGAATGGAATATAATGCTTTGGATGATCATCTAGCTATATTTGTGGCTAGTTCGCAAAGATAGATCTTCCCAAGACACTAAATTGCATTGTATATTTACTATTTCATGCATATTTCCCGAATAACAAACAGCGGCCGAATCCATGTTCTTTAACTTTTACAACACCTACAAAATCTAGATTATTGTTAGATATCACACAACTCAAGCCATTGGATTTCAGTTACCAAATTAATTAATTCAAATGGAAAAATCACAAAGCACAATAGAAAGAGTGATTCGAGTATGATCAAGAGAAAATAGAAAGGATTTCAAATATTTTTTTATTCATTCAAATGTGTTTTTACAGTCAAAACTAATATTACAAAAGAAACCCCTCATAATGCTTGAATTTCCTATGTTGTTACACAACAAAACCATGCACAACAACTAGACACCTTCTTGACTCACACAACAACCAACCAAGCTCTCTAAAAATCATGTAGCAACCAACCAATGGATGTAGTCCCACAACCAAACATCCATGAGCTGAGACATAGAAGAAAAAGCCTAAATTCCAAAAAAAATGTCCCTTTCTTTCCTTTTTTTTGAAATTTATCCTCAAACTGATGAACTTTTCACTTTCCAACTGAAAAAATCACTTCCCAGACCACTGACCTCTACGTCTTCCAAAACTAAACCGATTCATGACCTCTCAAGATTCATACAAATCAGATTTTTAACTTATGTCTCATTTTGGCCATGTGTCTAACCGGATTTGTCATGTAGAAGTGCAACTAATAACCTACCAATTTTTTATGTATCAACAACTCCACATTGCAGGAGTTTCAATAGGAAATTCTTGGAGTGTCAACAACTCAAGAGTAGTCATCACTTTGATAAAATGTAGCTACAAGAGTAGCAACAGATACCACTTGGTTATATGAGCAACTAACATAATAGGTACATCTACAAATTAAAACACATGGGAGTAAGAACACTTATTAAAAACTCAATAGTTTTTTTTTTCGGTTGACGAGGATTTCTCAAGACCAAGGATGCTCCTACATCAAACACTCTTGGTAAGAAAAAATATGAGCCACCAATTCATGTAGTCTTTCCTACATAGATTAAATTCCCTTGTAGGTGTGCTACAGTTTTCTTAGTCACCCATCACACATATTTAGATCTTCTGTTTCTCCATTTGACAAAATACTCTAGATACTCTCTAGGAAGAGTCTTATTTCGAACCCTAGTGGCTATAATTTCTTCCACTCCTTTGATAGGTTTAAATTGTAACCATTTTTTCCACTGAGGAGGTGTACCTATCTTATCAATGCTTTCTGCTTCACAAAATTCATATAGATCACCTATATTGAATATTAGAGAGATATCGAAGTATCTTCGTAGCTCCAACTTGTAGGCATTCTCATTTTTTTCGAAGAATTCTACAAGGGCCTATTTTCTTATCTTTTAACTTGTTGTAGATACCCATGAGAAATATCTATTTCCGTAGATGTGTCATTACCAAATCTCCTTTAGCGAACAACTTTGATCTTCCAAATATTCCTTCTCTTTATATATCTCATTAATTTTTTGCAATCTTTTCTTTACATGTTCGTTTATCAGTTGCATGATGTCTGCAAAATCACTTTCATCAGCAGTCTTCCATTCCCCCAAATCTGGAAATTTTATTAGGCCCACAATACATTTTTGTGACTTCCTATAAATAATATGAAATGGGATTTTACCAGTGGATATATTCACTCATTCATGGTATGAAAAATATGCCTATGCCAAGACCATATCCCATTGGTTGGCATTTTCACCACTCAAGATTCTCAGCAAGTTTCCAAGGCTCTTATTCACTACCTCGGTATGATCATTTGTCTACAGATGATAGGTTGAACCGCATAGCAATTTACATCCCATTTTTTTCAACAACCTCCTCCAGAAGTGACCCATAGATATTGTATCTCTATCTGAAGTAATGGTTCTTGGCAACCTATTAAGTCTCACTACTTCTTTAAAGAATAAATCAAACACTTCAGTAGCATCACCTATACTCTTGCATGCTATCAAATGCATCATCTTTGAAAACCTATCTATCACAACCATGACTAAATCATGCTTCCTCTATGTCCTTGGTAGTCCCAAGACAAAATTCATGCTCACATCTTCTGAATGTTGATTTCGTATCAGGAATGGAGTATACAACCCTATATTTTGACTTCTGCCTTTGGCTAGTTGGTGAAATCTACAGCACTCAACGTAATTTCTGACATCCTTGTTTATGCTAGGCCAAAATTAGATTTCCCTTACCATTGTTGCAGTCTTATCCATGCCAAAATGTCCACGCATACCTCCACCATGTAGCTCCTTGGTAACCAACCTCATTGAACTCAGAGGAATGCATAGTTGTTGATTTTTCAATGAAAACCCTCCTTGGATATGTTATTCCAAGAACATGGATCTTTCCACACTCCAAGGTGCTATACAATTCATCCAAGTTTCTCCAAAATCAACATCTTCTACATACAACTCCTTCATGCTTTCTAAGCCTACAACTTATATTGACAAAGTGGTGAGTAACAACACTTGTCTACTCAAGGCATCTACAACTTTGTTTGACTTTATATACCAGTGCTTAAAAAAAAATCTGTAACTTTGGGAGAACTAAAAACATTTAGAATGTTTTGAGTTAAAATTACCTTGAATGATGATATATTGTAATTTCTTGTGATCAGTGAACAAGACAAATTCCTAGGGAAACAAATAATGTCTCCACTTCTTTAGGGACTACACAATAGAATAAATTCTTGATCATATATGGAATACTTCTTCTTTGCATCATTCAAATTCTCACTGAAGGATGTTATTGGTCTTCCTTCTTGACTTAAAAACTTTCTCAAATTTTATCCCTCTTACATCACAGTAAACTTGGAATAGTTTATCAATGTTGGGACGTGTCAAAATAAGTTTCTCTATCACCTTCCTTCTCAGATACGCAAATGATTTCCCTGCTGCTACTGTCCATTTAAAATTCCCCTTATTCATGCACTTATTGATAGGTGCAAAAATATGGCTAAAATTCCTAATGAATTTATGCTAGAAGCTTACTAATTCGTGAAATCTCCTCACCTGAATAGTAGACTGAGGTGTTGGCCAATCCAAGACTTATCACATAAATGTACATCTCTTCAAGTTGATCAATAATTTTTTTCCTTCAATCACTACAAGAATTGCCTTACATGCTCCAAATAAAATGTTATCCAAGTACACTGCAACACATTTTTCCAGAAATGGTTTGAAAGCCTCATTCATGAGCCTCGTGAATGTGCTAGGGGCATTAACCAGTCCAAATGTCATAACCATCTCTTAAAAAACTACATCCTTTGTCTTGAAAGAAGTCTTCCACTCATCACATTCCGTAATCCTTATTTTAGGATGACTTCTCTTCATGTCTATCTTAGAGAGATATGAAGCCCCACTAAAGTACTCCATAATAACCTCCATCCTTGGTAAGGGAAATCAATACTTGATTGTTATCCTATTAATGGCTTGAGAATATGTGCACATTCTCCATTCACCTATCATCTTTAGAGTCAATATTGTTGGTACAACACATGGAATCAAAATTTCTCTCATGATTCCTCTATCAAGAATCTCCTATACCTATTTATTTACTTCCTCATTCCCTGCTCAAGTCATCATGTAGAGTTCCTTGTTTGGTAAGCTTGATCCTAGAATCAAGCCATTCTGATGAGAAATACTTCTCACATGAGACAGTCCTTTTAGAATTTAATCAACAATAATCTCCTTGAATTCATTTGAAAAGGATTTGATTTTTGTTGGGAAGGGTCCTAATTTCACTTCCTCTATCACAACCATTGGAATCACTACAAAACATAACTTCTCCTTTCATTCCTCATGTACAAACTCCTTTGATGAACACAAAATGATATTCTCAATACACATGTTGGTACTTCCACAAGTTCCTATTGTTACAACTATGTTTTCCAACATTGGGGTGAGTTTGTACCTCTAGCCATCCTTCTTGAAATCATATGTATTTTCTCAACCATAATGGTGAACTTTCCTATCAAAAATCGATGGAATTCCCAACAATATATGGCATGCATCCATATCAAAAACATTACATAGTAATTGCTCCAGAAGGTTGCTAATTTAGAAATTCAACAACCATTGCTAGTGTCCCAGTCACCTATTGTCCCTTTTGTAAACGTGAGACTTTGTAAGGTTTTGGATGGAATAGATTTTGAAGATTTTCAGCTCAGGGAGAAATTCCATCCTTATGGAAGCCCATTTCACTCTAAGGGGACCCTACTAGACCTTGGAAAAATTTAATTTTCACATGAAAACATTATTTTTAGTGTTAAAAAATGACAACCCAAAAAGTACAAGTTGGCCTGGAAGAATAATTGTTTCCTCCAAAACCACATATAAATACAAGTTACTTGACACCACTTGGAGGTATCACATTACACATCTTCTCTTCATTTGATTGGTTCATACAATTCTAAAATTTTAGGGCCTGAGATCATGCATGCGAAGAGGATAGAGATAAATATGTTGACCGAGATTGACTTCTGATTTTGGATTGGTTTGACTCGATTTGAATTTGGTTGAATTGGACTACTTTGACTGATTTCTGATCTATTTACCAGAGACAAAATTCAGGAGGATGTTGACCGAAATTATATACATTCGTTGACCACCTTTAAGTATTATTCTAAAGCAAGGATTTCCATAGTAAAGTATTTAACTTTGACTAAATTTGAAGGCTATATTAAGGACTATTTTGATTGAAGTTGATTGAGAAAAACAGGTTGAATTATTTGCTTCCTTGAATGAATTTTTCTGGGAAATTTAACCATTGACTATTGACTAGTTAGGGCAATGTTGATTGTTGTTTACTTTGATAGAAAATTAGAGAATTAAAGTTTGATCATATTCGAATTTTGTGCTCATATTTGATTGGATATGAAATACTTGACTTGGTTTATCAAGGCTTTGACCCTTGAAAAATTCTTGAAGTATTTGGATTATGTATCTCTCTACTAAACATTTGATGACAATATAATAGAAGAATAATTCGGGAAGGGTTTTCCCCCTTGTGGGGTTTTTCCCTAGTCTTTAACCAAATCTTTGTGTCTCCATTATTCTCGGTTGTCTTCTATTGTGCATATGGTCTAATGTTCTATCTACAATTTCTTATTGCTATTGGGTGATTGAAAATATATTGGAAAAGTGATTACTACTGAAAGAAAAATGTGTTAAAGTGATTATTGTAGCATAGGAAATTGAAAAATCAACACGGTGAAGACAATCCCAAGGAGACAAGAGCAATCACCCTTTGAATATCTCTGATCCACTAATAAATATCATCTGACTTGGTCAATATGTTTATGTGATACTTCAAGATTGAAGAGCAGTTAAATGACTCATCTAACTATGTTTTTTGGAGAGACATGGTTGAATTGACTTTCGAGGAGAATGTTGTTTTGGAATATGTTGAAGGAAATGTACTTGAGACTCCAGAAAATGCTTATGTTGTCTCAAGTCCAACTACAGGAAAGGTGAGGTCAAAGATAAGAAAATTATTATTGATTCTTTGAAAGAGAATTTGATTACTTACATTTCAAAGATGAAGAAGTCTAAGGAAATGTATGATAAACGTGTTGGGATATATGAATTCAACAACTTGAATCATATTCTATATTTGAAGAATCAACTCAAGGACATCATTATGAATAAGAGGGAGGTTGTGCAGTCATACTTCACGAGAATATCCCAAGTCAAGGATCAACTATTTTCCGCTGGATAAATTACATCTAATAGAGAGCTGGTATTAATTGCACTTGAAGGTCTTCCTCTGATTTGGAATGCTTTCATCACAACTATTAGAAACAATGACATCTTCCCTTCATTTTACGAATTGTTGGGAAAACTTACTCAAGAAGAGACAATGGTGATTTTTAGAGGAAGAATTCAAAATCATGAAGAAGCAAAGTCCACTACATTTTCTAATTAAACCAAGAAGAAGGAAGGAAAAGGAGTACCATAAAAATAAAGAAAGCAAGATAAAAGATTCAAAAACAAAAATCAAGTATTCAAAAGTAAATTAGAGGATTCAAGAAGGAAACAACCAAAATAAAATGCTACAATTTTCATAAGTATGTTCACTATGCCCAAGATTGTCTGGAAGAAATAATTTCTCTAAGGAACAACTACAATATCAAAAGGAAGAGAGGAGGATCCCCTACCTGAGAAGAGACTTGTCATCCACCCAAGAGAACAAGGAAGTCAAGGTATGATAATAATGCAACTATTACTCAATTTGAATCTTTTCTTATTTCTACTCTTTTCATTTCCTCTCCTCCTGATTTTTTTATAATTGGTTAGTGGATAGTGGGGCCTCTAGACACTTGACTGGTTAGCAACATTTATACTTATCCTTTGAGGGGATAAAAATTTAAAGATCATTCTTGGAGATATTTACACTTATCCTGTGAGGGGATAAAAATTTAAATATCATTCTTGGAGATATTTATACTTATCCTGTGAAGGGGTTTGGTTCTATTTAATTTCATTTGGATTATGTTCAAACTAGACATGTTCAAGGTGTTCTATATGTGTCAGGATTGAAAATGAATCTTGTGCCTAAATCTTCCTTGGAAGGAAAAGCAATGAAAGCTTCCTTCATAAATGAGAAGGTTCTCACTTCATGGATGGAATCTAGCTTGAGGGGTGCCTTCACCTTGGGATCAATAATTGAAGGCCTTTGTCAAGTCAATGTGAGACTGATCTGAGCATTTGTTTATGATAGTAATCATCAATTTGAGCTATGACACTGAAGATTCACTCACCTTAAATATGAAGCTTTGGCTATGGTAAGAAAAATGGTTTCTGGAATGCCAAAAATTTGTATGGATCATGATGGAGTTTGTCAAGGATGTGCCATTGGAAAACATGTGAGGGGAACATTCCCTTCAAGTAGGAGCAGGTCCAGTGGAATACTTCAACTAATACATTTTGATTTTTGTGGACCCATGCCAGTGATATCTCTTGGTGTCTACCCATACTACATAATCTTTTTGGATCTCACAAGACATGGAATTTCTTCCTGAAACATAAGGACGAAGCATTCGACATTTTCAGGGACTTCAAAGCACTAATATAAAATCAAATAGGGAAGAGAATCAAAATCTTTAGGTCTGATAATGGAGGAGAACTAATTTCAAATGGGTTCATCGACTTTGGCAAGAAATATGGAATCAATAAGGAGACCATCGTACCTTACAAGCTCAAGCAAAATGGTGTATCTTAAAGAAAGAATAGGATCATCATGGCAAATGCTAGAGCTATGTTGCATGATCAAAAGATATCAAAGTTTCTATGGGGAGAACCTGCTAACAATATTATCTATGTTCAAAATATAACTCCTCATCAAGTCTTGTGTGACAAGACTCCTAAAAACATTTTCATGGATGTGGAACTTGATGTTGGAAATTTGAGGATATTTTGCTACCTCGTCTACTTTCATGTGTTGAAGGAAAAAAGGAACAAGCTAGAAGCTTCAAGAAAGAAAGGTACATTTTTTGTTTATTGCAAAAATTCTAAATCCTATAGAATATATGTACTTAGTAAAAGAAATATATAGTTTAGCAACGATGTGACATTTGATGAATATGCTTCCCTTGGGAAAGCAGGGGACACTCCTCCCCCTAGAAATGCTAAGAAAAAGGATGATTCCATGTTTGTACAAGAAGGGCCTTCTCTGAATGAATTAGAGACTGACCTTTTTTATGATCCTTTGGAATGTATGGACCCCTTGGATCCCCCTCCATGTGTTCCTCCTTCTAAGAGGATACCATCATGGCTTCCTGACACCTTTGAGGATGTTGAGTGACATGTTGCTACAAGAGGGATCTTCAAGGAAAACAAGAAGTCATGTCGATATCATGGAGATGTTGTGGCTAAGAGAAACATGATACAAGTTGAACCACACAATTTTGAACAAGCAATGAAAGAACAATTATGGAAGGATGTTATGGCTAAAGAATATGATTCCATTATGAAGAAATATTTGTGGGAAGTGGTTTTGAGACATGAAGGGAATTCTATTGTGCCTTATAAATAGTTGTACAATATTCATCACAGTGCAGATGGAAGTATGAAGAAATACAAGGTGAGATTTGTGGCTAGAGGTTTCCCCTAGAAAGAGGGAGAGGATTATCATGACATTTTTTCACTAGCTTCCGGTTAAGCTACCATTTGATCTGTCATTGCTCTTGCCACTAGCCAGGTATGTACTCTTCACCAAATGGATGTGAAGACTACATTTAGACATGCCTTTCTCCAGGAATAAGTATATGTAGAACAACCACATGGATTTGAAGAGCATGATAAGAAGACTCATGTGTGCACGATGAAGAAAGAACTTTATGGATTGAAGCAAGACCCCAGGGCTTTGTATGTGTAACAACCCTTGTCAGAAATCGATGGAATAAAGCTAATAAAGGAAAAAATAATAACCAACGTCATGGTATACATATTCCAAGTTGAATGTTGATCAAAAACATAGTGATGGGGATCGCTTCTGATTAATTAACGGCTATGGAAATTGGCAAAGGTAATGGAAAAGGATTTTGAAAGGAAAATTGGCATTAATTGGAATTTTCTTTATGAAAATGATGGAAATTAGGAGAAAAGGGAGGTGAAAAGTAATACGTTGCATGTGAGGATGAAAATGAATGAAAATAATATAAAATGAAGAAAATAGAGGCCTCATTAATAAAAAGCTTATGAAGATCAATTGATAGTCTTTTTTAAATTCTAGAATGGAGCTTTCTCTTTATTCTCTCTCTCGTGCTCTTGGACTCTTAGAGTTTTCTTGGAGCACTCTTGGAGGATTGTGGCATACTTGGGATTTCGAGCAATAAGGAAAAGGAAGAGCAGAAAAGCACAAGCGGACATCAGGATCGACAACCATAGTGGGTTTTTCTTGCAAGTATTGAGTTGCATGTATGATTTCCTTGCTAGTTTTGGCATGAATGGAAAATGCATGTGGTTTCTCGGTTATGTTCTATCATTGGCATGGAAGATTGCCTAGATTGATGGTGGACTTTCCTAGTATTTCCATTTTGTAGATATCCGTGGTGTTGTAGGTGTCTTTCCTTTTGTTTTTTGGTTCATTCTCATGTTCCTTATGGCTCTGGGTTGAGTTACTAGTTCCTAGAAGCCTTGTGTAGCCAAATGCTCTGGAAGCCCTATAACATCTTGGATTGAGTTACTAGTCCTCAAATACTTGGTTGGATAAATTATCTGGAATCCCTTGGTGGGTTGAGTTACTAGTCCTTGACACCCTGGTTGGAAAAAATATCTAGAAGCCCAGCAACAGCTGTGAGTTGTGTTACTAGTCCTAGAAGCCCTAGTTGGAACAAACATTCTCGAACCCTGGACATCTTTGGTAGAGACCAATCTGGTGATGGATAGTGATGTTCGGCCGTTAGGTGGAATCACTAGTTGAGGGCTAAGGTGGTTTAGCCTTTAGAAGCCCTGGTTTGTTTTTTTTTTTTTTTTTCATGAGATCCCACATTCATGCTTGGAATATGACATGGGGATGATTATCTGAAAGAGTGATTGGGTTCAGCCTAACCTATGGTCGGGTGGTATGTGGAAGTAACACACATGGTTGTAATTTGCATATGTTAATAATAGTTCCTCTCATCTTGTATTCTATGGGAAAATATAGTTGTTCATATGTGTTTTTTATGGTTGTTATATCTTTGTTGTTTCTGTTGAATATATTTTGGTTAAGAGGATGTTTTATGATAGACTTGATGTATGGCTCCCATCATGTTTTGATTAGAAAATGAACGAAAAAATGAATATATGACCTAATAAATGATAATTCAACTATTGTGATAAGGCATCAATGCTTCCTTATGAATCTCATATAAGTAGGAGACCCATATGTCGAGATCTGTTGTTATGACCTGTAGATTACGTATTTGTGATATGTTTGAAAAAATTCTTGTCGTGGCTAATAGGGGTCCAGACAAGTCATTTATCAAATATTTACATTAGTAATATTGTTTCAATGTTATTTATCATTTCTAAAGCTTTCATGAAGTTTTGGGTAGTGGCCTTAGTGCTGGCCCTGAAAAAGTGGCACAAAATCTGGGGTCGTCGGCTCAGACCTATCTGAAAGAGTCCATAGTCATTGGCACGCCTTACTTTGGGAGCGATTGAAAGGCCTCAATTGAATTCATGGCTTGTCATAGTAGTGGTTGGGGGTATAGATCAGTGAAATGTCAAGTTTTCTCGGGGATTAGTCACTTGGAAGGGTGGGTTGGCTCCTGAAGATTATGTAGCATGTGTGGAAGGTATTAATGGTATTGTTTTGTTAGTTCCACTTCCTTAAATGTATATGGGGAGTCGAAACACATCACAGTATCCTCTCATCACATGTTTAGCCCAGTAGACTAGTTAAATTGGGTAAATGTGGGAGGAGCGTGTTACAAAGTGCTATGACAACATGGTTCACCCCTTGGAGTAGATGGGCAGTGTGTGTTGGTCATGCATACATGTCGACTAAATATGTGTTCCTTATGCTTGTTGTCTATGTGCTTGTTGGATATGCATAGCATTGGTTATAGTCATAGTGGTGTCACCATGTGAAAATTTGATGGTGTTGTTGTTGGATGTGATCGTCATGAGTGCATGTTGGTTGTGCATTATTCATGCATGGCAGTGCTTATATTTTGTTATGAATACATTGGCATGGTGATAATTGTCGTGAATGAGGTCATGGTATGTGGTTGGTATGGTCATGGATTGATGACTCGATAATCATTGAAATGATGATTAAATTTTTATATGACTATGTTTATATAATCATTGATCTAATGTGGTTGGTCTTGCAAACGAGATATCTTCCCCTGAACTAAACTGTCATATGTTGGTTTGTTTATGATTTGGTTTAGCTGACCTGATATACCTTGCAGGAAGAGAAGATCAAATATGACTAGCAAGATGGTAGAATACAACTCATGAGATTCTCCCTATAGATCAGATGAGAAGCATGGTGAGGGATATTGCCTTGACATAGCAGACACTCTGAGAAGTTTGAAGGCATAGATAAGGAGTTGCAAAGAAGATAACAATCAAATCATTCAATCAAAAGAGAGACTTTCTAGGGCACAAGAGGAACAATAAAAATTCAATATAGTGATTCTTCAGAGCTTATCAGACTTGCCGATACAGGGACCACTTAGAATCATTCATGGATAGGAGGATGGGACTAATGGATCATATGGTAGCAGGTCACATGGTGGGTACAGGTTGGATAGAGATGACATGGTTAGAGATGGAAGATGCTTGGATACACCTGAAACATGAGGCAGTGGAAATGGGATTTACTCTAGTTCTGGTTCAAATAGGTATCATGGTCATAATCATTATCATCGTTACAGGAGGAGTGACAATGTATATTTTTTGGATAAGTTCACGAAAGAAAAGGCACCTACATTTGACAAGAAATGAATAATTCACAGGATGCCAAAGCATGGTTTCTTGGGATGAAAAAGTTCTTTAGGTGGAATGATTACTTAGTGAATATGAAGTCTAGGATAATGACATCCAATCTTAAAGGTAAAGTAGATATCAGGTGGGAAGATGTAAATAATGTCAAAGGTATTCATGAAGAGGGTTTGACTTGGAGTGAGTTCAAGAAACTATTCAGGGAGAAGTATGTATCAGAGAGATACTATGACAATAGGGAAAAGGAATTATATGAGCTTAAGATGGGATATATGACCGATGAGGAGTACACCAACATACTTTTGGAGTTATATGTTCCTTACCTCAAGGAGGAGTGAAGATTCAGAGATTCCTCAAGGGTTTCTTGTAGTGCTCAACGATATTCTTGAGTTTGATGAGCCTAAATCATTGGAGGAGGCCATCAGGAAGCTAAAGCATTGTTTTGAGCAATCAAAGCATAGAACCAAGACGAAGCTGAACTGGAAAGGTAATTCAAAAGAATAAAATAAAATGGGACAATAATTGAACAAGACCTTAAGGTACAAGTAACAAAAGGAATGTGGCACCGCATAAGAAGTTCAATCCAACTGACACAGGACAAGAGGTTTTGTCTGAGCAACATAATGAGGGTGCAAGTTGAAAGCCTTTACATTGTTGTACTTGTGTAGGAGAGGATCACATGAGAGATTTTCCACGGCATCAGGGTGGTAGACAAAAAATATAAAGTCCCCAGGAAGCACATACAGTGGGGGATGTTGGAAAGAGTATTCCATGGATCTATGGAGCATTGGAGAACAGGCAGGCATGCCACCAGGCATTTAATATTGAGATGGATTGTAAGCGTTGGGATAAAGTTTTTTATATTTTGATTGACCTTGGATATAATTATAGTTATGTTAACCCTGAATTGGTGGATAAGTGTGGTTTGAATAAATAAGTGCATGCAAAATCTTGGTTAGTGCAGTTTCCTATAGGTACAAAAAGATATTTCATCATTGGGTAAGATATTGTGCATTTGAGTTGAATGGTATGCCTAAATAAACACATTTGAATGTATTTTCATTGGGATCATAAAGTATGTTGTTGGGAATGGTTAGGTTATATCTTCATAGGACCAATGTGGATTGTTATGACAAGGCTATTGAGTGCCTGGATGACAATGGGGAACAAAGAGTCTTCCAGGGTAAGAAGAAGGAAACATTAGTTAGAATGGTGATATTTATGTAGGTGAAGCACAGTCAGAGGAAAGGGTGTGTGTTATTCATAGTTCATATTTCCAGTGAGAAAGGTAAGGAAGTTCAGGATGCAAATGCCTTCAGCAGGTACCTAGTTCTACAATAGTTTCAAGATTTGTTCACAACAGAGATTTCAGATTTGTCGCCTCATAGGAAGTGGAATTTTCTATTGAGTTGGTACCAGGGGTAGCACGAGCATCAAAGTAACATTACAATATGAACACACTAGAGTTTTTGGAGTTGAATTTATATTTGAAGGCGATTCTTGACAAGGGATACATTGGGCGAAGTATATCACGTTGGGGTGCACTAGTGTTGTTTCTAAAGAAGAATGATGGTACTTTCAGGTTATCCATTGATTATAGGAAATTGAACAAGGTGACCATCAAGAACAGGTATATGTTACTAAGGATTGATGACTTGCTTGATTAGTTAAAGGGAGAAGTAGTTTTCACAAAGATTGATCTGAGATCAGGATACCATCAAGTATGCATCAAAGAATAAGATAACTACAAGACTACTTTCTGGACTAGGTATGGGCATTATGAGTTTGTTGTAGTTCCATTTGGCTTGACTAATGCTCCAACTACTTTTATGTGCTTGATGAATAGTGTTTTGCATCATTATCTACAAAATTTTGTTATTGTCTTCATTAGCGATATATTGGCATATTCTCAAAATGAGGAAGAGCATGTCGAACATTTAGCAGTACTATTGAGATTACTGAGGGAGCATAAGTTGTATGCTAAGCTCATTAAATGAAGTTTATTTCAAACAAAGGTACATTACTTGGGACATGTGTTTTCCAAGGAAGGCATAGTAGTGGATCCAAAAAACAAAAGGGCTATCATGGAGTGGGCAGCTCCTATGAATGTGGATGAGGTAAGATCATTCATGGGGCTAGTAGGTTATTGCACGAGGTTCATTAGGAACTTATCATAGATCACTTATCCTATTATATCATTGCAAAGGAAAGGTAAGAAGTTTGAATGAACATAGGAATGCGCAACCAGTTTTGAGCAGTTAAAGTAGCTATTGACAAATTATCTATTCTTAAAGATTGCAGATCCGGGAAAAAAAGTTCATAGTATGTATATATGCTTTGAAGGGAGGGCTTGGTGGAGTCCTTATGCAAGAAGGACTTGTATTATCATATGAATTAAGGAAACAAAATGAGCACGAGTAGAATTATCTGACACATGATTTTATGTTGGAGGCGATCATCCATGCTTTGAATATGTGGAGACATTATCTTCTTGGCAGGTGGTTCATCTTGATGAGTGATCACAATGGATTGAAATATCTATTTGGCCAACCAAATATGAATTCCAGAAAAACTAGATGGTTGGCCACAATCAATGAGTTTGAAATTGAGATCAGTTACATTAAACGTAAAGAGAACAAAGTTACTGATGCTCTTAGCAGGAAGATATAGGTAAATTGCATAACAACTATCAGTTCTTATGAGACAGATTTACACGATCAAATATTGTAGGAAGTATAGCAGGATGAAAGGTATATGGAGCTTACGCATAGGTTATAGCTAATCAGGATGCAGACTATCATCTCATAGTAGATGGCTTGGTCATATTTAGGGACGGGATCTATGTGCCAGATAACAGTAAGCTCAATAAGCTTATCTTGTTGGAATTTCATGCTAATCCATGTTCAGGTCATCTAGGATATCAGAAGACGTTGACAGCAATGAAGAACATTTATTATTGGCTGAATATGAAGAGGGAAGTGGAAGAGTATGTGGCTAGACATTTCGACTATCAGCAGGTTAAAGTAGAGTGTAAGCATCTAGGTGGTCTACAACACGTGATTATGATTCTAGAGTGGAAATGGGAGGTCATTTCCATGTATTTCATAAAAAAAAAATTCGAGTACATCTAGAAAACATGATTCGATTATGGTTGTGGTTGACAGGTTGACAAAGGTAGCACACTTCATTCCAGTGAATTCTACATATTCATCTAATGATGTAGCACAGGTCTTCATCAGAGATGTACTGAGGTTGCATTGTGTACTGAAGAAAATTGTGTCAGACATAGATGCTAAGTTCACTTCTAGATTCTAGAAAGAGTTATTTTCAACTTTTGGTATAGATTTTGCCTTCAACACAGCTTAGCAGTCGCAGACAGATCAACAGATAGAAAGGGTTAACAGGATATTGGAGGATATGTTGAGGATGTATGTGATGCATCAACAATGAAAGTGGGAAGAGTATTTTACACTACCTATGTTCTCTTACAACAACGAGTACCAGGAATATTTGAGGATGAGTCTGTTTAGCGCATTTTATGGGTGGAGTGTAATACCCCCATCAGTTGGAGTGATCCAGTGAACAAGGTGTCGATAGGGCCGGACATGTTGGCAAAAATGGAACATGAAATGAAAGTAATCAAGAATAATTTGAAGGCAACATAGGACATACAAAAATGTTATGCTAATGAGAACAAGATGTTTAAGGAGTTTTAGGTTGAGGAACATGTGTACTTGCACATCAAGCTGAAGAAGAGATCCTTGAGGATTGGATCATGTGCCAAGTCAACACCTCGATTTTGTAGACCTTTCAATATTATTGAAAGTATTGGACTGGTATCCTATCAGCACTACCTCTAACAACGAAAATCCATGTTGTTTTCCATGTGTAATTGCTTAAGAAGTATGTTAAAGATGTTGATCATGTGATTGACTAGTATGTATTGCAGGTGGAACGAGAAGGAGAATTCTTGCTAGAACCTCAGTGCATTTTGTAGGTAAAGATGCTCATTCTCCAGAACTAAGCAAACGAGCAGGTTAAATTGCAATGGAAGCACTTTGGGCCTGATGAAGCTACATGAGAGATGGAGCATGACATGTAGGCTATGTATCATTCTCTATTTTCTATTTGAGTGAAACTTTTTGGTATATGTTTTCTTTTTATGTTTTGGTATATGTATATATGTATATGGATGTAAATATCACCATGAGTTGTGTTTTCAAACTCCAATAAGCATTATGGGTGTCATGTCATTATGGTTTTCATATTGTTATGTTTCTCACGTTGTTTTTCTTCTAAGTAGGTTGATCATTGGAAATACTGCAACGAGCTAAGTTATAAAGCTCCATGGGCAATATGGTTTTCTTTTAAATGGTCTTGCTAGTTGTAGGAGTCACTGAGCGCCGAGGATGATGTTCCCCCAAGAGGGAGGGTTTTATAATGACCCTGGTCAAAAATATGTGGAATAAAGTCAATAAAGGAAACAAATAACCATGGTCATAGGACACCTATTCGAAGTTGAATTTTTGGAAAAAACATAGTGATGGGGATCAGTTGTGATTAACTAATGGCTATGGAATTTGGTAAAGGCATTGGGAAAGGTTTTGGAAAGGAAAAGTGGCATTAAGTGGCATTTTTATTATGAAAATAATAGAAATTAGGAGAAAAGGGAAGTGAAAGTTCATAGGTTGCATGTGAGGAGCACTCTTGGAGGAGTGTGGCATACTTGGTATTTGGAGAAATAAGGAAAAGGAAGAGAAAGAGATCACAAGAGGACATTGGGATCAACAACTACAATGGGTTTTTCTTACAGGTACCGAGTTGCTTGTATGATTTCCTTGCTAGTTTTGGCATGCATGTGTTGTGATATTCAACGACCCCCCCATTTATTGATTAATGGGTAATATTGTATTAATAAATGGGGACCCTTTATAAAAAACCCTCCAAGAAAAATTTAGCACTTAGGAACTTTATTTTAAACATCTAGGAGTAAATCTGGATATCGATTCAAAACCCTCTAAAATTAGAAATTCTCACCTTTTCGCATACCATTGGACCAAATTCATTGAAGGGTTAATTAATAAATAAAATCTACAAATTGCGATAGAATGAATCACCACATTTGACTTAGACTTCATTAGACTTTTCATTCAAAAAACTAATATTTAAGGCATCTCCTGTAAATGATGTGCTTATCACAATCGCATATCGGCGTTCACAAAGGATGCAACTCACAAAACATGTCGTAACATGTGAGATGCGATATCACAATAGAATAAGTCAACCTTATCGCATCACATCGATTTTATTAAAAACCCAACCTTATGAACTACGCTCGCTTCTGAAATGCGATAAAGCCCGGACCTAATAAAAGCAAATGTTAAAAATTGTAAACTAAGTCTGGCATGTAGTGAAAAGCACTTTATGAAATAATTACGCAATTAGGCAATCTACACTCTAAACGATAATGAATATGTCACTTATCTCGCATCTCATATTCCGCAGAATATTAAAATATTTATGAAAGCACACAACTAAAATTGTGAGAGTGTGATTTGTGATATTGCGATAATCTTATCGCAATCACAAAATCGGCAGTCTTGCAGTTCAAACTCGTCACCTTAAATTTCTTCCTTCCCATTTGTGATGTGGTAATTTAATGAGTAATAAAAGCAATGATAAGGAGCCTAAGAGGCTATTTAATGAGTTTAATGGCATTTATGCTAAAGAGTGGTTCAATGTGATACAATATCTTTTTATCTGCATTTTGAATAATAGCTCGTATCTTATCACATTTTTGAGGTTAACTGTATCATTTATGCTCACTGTCATTCTCACTCATGTTTATTTGATAACTTTCATTTTTCCCCATTTTAGGAAAGATCAGCAGGGAACATCATTTGAAACAATGGTGAAGAAGAGGAAGGGAACTGCATATGAGAAATCAGAAACGGTGCCACTTTTCTCTGATACCACAAGTAGCAAGGACAGAGGAACTTCGACATGGGAGGCCATGTACAACTTGTTAGAAGAGAATCCCAGGCCACTGGTAACAAAGGCCACGACAAATTCTTAGGAGTCATCTGACACCTCCTATTTCGAAACAACATGTTTTCTCCTACAACACATAGCTGCGAGGCCAAAATAATCCCATACATGGACATGGTCAAATGGGTAATTGACAAGGTAGACATCACAGGTAGAACCTTGAAGAATCATAGGCAAGAGGTCATGGGGTCTTTCTCAATGGACAACCTAGGACTAATGTACCAGTTACTAGAGCCACAAAAGTTATACAACAAACAATTCCTTGAGCAATTCGTTAAAGAAAATGAGGACCTGTCAGACGTCACGTAGACCTAGAAATCAAGCGAAGGAAATCTCAAACAAGATAAAACTGGTATGTACTCAATGACATCCATTTCTCCCCCTCATAGTTTCATGCAAGAATTATATGTAGGTTATTCAATACACCTGATAGCACCAATTTTTTCATGGAATGGCTCCCATTAATAAATGCAGTAGTGAATGCAACAATAATGAACTAGGCTTAAATTTTATCAAATAATTTGGCAAAAGGAAATTATACAATATAGATGGAAAAGAAGTTCCTCTTTAATGATTTTTCCCCCTTTTTTCATGAGTGCTTTTGTTATGGATGCAATTTGTTTTTGTTCTCAATTTCCCAATATGGGATGGAAGTGGACTGTATAGAACCTGCTTCCCATCCATAAGTACCATAAAATTTTCTAGGAATATCAATTCCACCCCATTTTTATAAAATGTGTTAGCGTGTTATGCTACCGATTTATAGAGAAGTTTATGACAGAACTGCCCCTAGGTTTCCTAAAGAGGCCGAAGTAGATATCTTGCAAGTAGCTAGATGGTTTGGGGAAGAAACATTCACCTACATCAGAGTCTTTGGGAGCATTTATTCACAACATGTGCTCCCATATTATGTCTAGAGAAATAGCCTACCAAATAGCAAGCAAAGGCGGAATGAGCAGAGGACTAAAAGAACAAAAGCAGGCCATTTGGCCTACATCCCCATCATAATGTGGTGCTTTTTCACTACACGATTATGGACATGCATTAGAATAAGAAGAGATAATTAAGTCTTTGAAAATACCTACAGTTCCAGGAAGGTAATATGACCCAAACAACACTGTTAAGGAATTTACTACTAGAGTAAAAGTAAAATAGTTCACCCATGAAGAGGACGCCTTTGATGACCTCTTCCTACAGGAAAAAACATTTTCACAATTTTTTCATATGGCATCAATACTTTTGACCTCGAAATATGTTAAGCCTTTCCAAGTGTACAGGAAAAAGAGATTATTAAAAGTCCCATTGGACCTACTACGGATAGAACCAATAAGGGAACCAACTCCTAGCCTAAGCTTAGAGGGCAGCTCCAAAGAAAACTATGAAGAAGAAACTCAAGAGATATTTGTGCATGAGTCAGAGCACTTAGTGCGGCAGTCTCAAAATGGGGGAGGAAACACCAATAAAGAATATAAAAAAGGCACTGCTCAATGTACAGAGGAGACGACCGAGCAAGCCAAAGAAAAGAAATAAGCAAAAGTTGCTTCTAATTCAACTCAGTTAGGTAAAGCTCCAGCCATTGACCTGGAACATGAGTGGCAGAATTTCAATAAAAATCTGTACACAGACACAAAACTTGAGAAAACATCTGAAATACAAACTCCAAAGCAAACCCAGCATAAGTCAAATCTAAAAACAACAAAGGAAAGAGATACAGGGACTAAGGATGCTGAGGTTATTCCTTCCACTCCTGCTTCACAAATTGTTTTAAGAATTGAGAAAATACCTCCTCTAGATGTATTTTATATCCATACCCACAAAGTTCTAGTCAAGAGATAAAGGAATAAAAGGAAAGTAGATGATGTAGCTGTTACGACACCGGAAAATGAACCAATGGACATCGTATGGAAGGAATCATCTATAGACCCTTGTGAGAATCTCACAAAGTTGTTGCAATTCGCAGGAGCCTATGCCACAACAACTATTGACAAGGCCACAAAGGTCCAAATGATGCTCAAGGAAAAGGAATAGAGAATTCTTCTACTAAAACAACAATTAGCCCAAGAAAAATGTAATCAGCAAGCAGAATTACAAGTAGCCCAGCTCCAAAAGGAATTTAAATAGATGAGAATACAACATCAAGCCATCTTATCAAAAAGAGATTTGCATATATAAGCCATGATAGATAAACTTAAAGACAATCCGCAAATTGATGAATTCATCAAGGAAGCAATCAACCTCAATTCCTTACTAATGCAACAAAAGGAAGTATTTTGCTTGAAAATCTTGCAGCTAAATCCTTATTGCAAGACCGGTGATAAATTAACAAACCAAGTTATTAATATGAGGTTGGAGTATGATTAAATCCACAAAATGGTTTTTGAATTTATCACTTGGAAAGAATCAGAGGATGGGAGGAAGGCTGACCTACCAAAGCTGGAAGAGTCTCATAAAGATATTATGTTCACAGATTGGGATTCTCGGTTGAAACAACCAGAAATGGCAACATCGATAACAATGACAACAACAAAAATCATAATAGAAGACATTAACGAAAATATTCATAGCACAAATCTAGTCAAGGAGTGTGTGCCAGGTTTTCTTCTGAATGCCAAACAGTGACAACAGTAGTGGAAACAAGTAGCGTATGAAAAGGATGAGGAAATAAAATAGTTAAACTGGCTGAATTGGTAAGCATAGTTGCAGTTTTTAGTGAAACAACATAGCCAGTGGATGACTATGAGATGTTTAACAACATCTACACAAAAGTTGGTGCCAACACTGACAGATGCCATATTTGTTGGGCAATTAAAATCTGTAATCGGCCAACTACCTCAGCTCAAGCCAATGACTGATATTTGCAACCTTAGAGATCAAGTTCAAAGGATTTAGTCATTAATTTATTTTTCTTTTAGTTTTTATTTTTTCATATTCTGAGGAAGGTTGTTTGAAACCTCCTCAAATGTTTTTGTAATAATCTATTTTAAGACATATATTTTAGTATTGAAACCCCTCTCATGCATTTAGAGAGGGGTCTAGAATTTTTATCAAAAACACTTTTCAAAACATTGCACTTTAGTACTTTTAAAGAGATTTTGATGAAATGAATGGAACATGATCTATTTTCTTTTAAATATCTAGCATGATGTACTAAAATGCACTTTTATACTCTTACAATGTGTTGGATTGATTGAAATTGGGTCAATATTATTGAAGCACATGAGCAGGACTTATCATATATGGTACTTTTATCTTATGATAATGTTTTATTTATGTATTAAGCAATACTTCTTTCATCAATTGGTTTATGTATGAAATTCTAAATTATAGTTTTAGCATTATTGCACTTCTGTATGATGTTAGCTCTGATTTTGTTGTGAATACATGAACAATTTTATATGCGATATATTTTTCTCAATCGTTTTTTTAACTATTTATCCAAAACGATTATTGTTAAATGTTTTAATTTCTTGTTGCACTTAAATGATATTTATTACCAATTGTTGTAAGACATCATTGTAGATTTCATATCATATCTGATTCTCGGGTATACTTATAGTTAGATAGTTTTAAATTAGGATATATGTAAGTGTTTAGAAGTTAGATTAGATTACACTTAGCTTAATCATTTCTTGTTACATCATATATCATCCCACCAACACTATAAAATCCTTTCTGTGAAACTAGTCCCATCATCCCCATTCGAAGCCACTATACCAAACAGAAAAGGAGCTACTTTCAAGGTCTAGACCAGGTGGTTTCCCCCCATGTTGTCGCAGTGATTTTCGAGACTTCAACATTTTGGCACTAGAAGGAGGGCCTAACTATTGTTGTTGGGAAAAGTATCTATTCAGAACGCCCCTATCCCACTCTAAGGTGTGATAGTGCCTTAGCAACAAACAAGGAAAACTACTTGAGTATTCTTCTTTATGAGATGTAAATGAAGAGGAAGGATGCAACTAACCTGTCTTTCGCTAGTTTGTTGATCCAATCGCTCCTCTCTTCAATAGCTCCTAGCTCCCTGCTCCCTTACCGGCCCAGCTTCACCGAATTCCTGCAAGATCACAGAAGAGAGAAACTACATGAAGATATAGATTTACAGTCATAAAAAGCTCAGAATCAGATTAAGCTAAACATGCAAATATAACAAAACATCATTGATACACAGCATGTAGGATAAACTCAAATAATTTTATTGATATGATAAGAAAGTCCAAGAGGAGATACAACCAAGTGAGTCCCGATCCAGCATCTACCTCCCAGCAAAGGAATCCCTTCCTCTCCTCCAACAAAGCATAAATCACCCAATGTACTAATCTCAATCTCAAACCAACAACAATTCTCTGCAAAGTACAAAATTCCAGCCTCTGGATCTCTGGGATGAGGGATCCATATATAGATGTAAGCAGAGAGGATGAGTCAGCTTATGTTTTGACTTGTGGCTTCTCTCTGTCAGTTCTTGCTTCCACTTGGAGGCTGAGAGCCTCTTACTCATCATTAGTCGAATTCAGTGAGGCAAGTGTCATTGGAGAAGATTCTGGAAGCTTCCATTGTCTTTCCACCTCGTTGAATGAGCTTGCCATTTGTCATTTCCTGCTCAACGCACCCTGGTAGTGCATTCACCTACGTTGCAATGCACCTAGCCAGTGTATTTGAGTGCTTTGCAACGCAGGCAGCTAGTGGAGCTTCTGAATTGATCCTGATTTGACTAGTTTTGGGTAGTTTCTGGTGGAGAACTTCTGGGAGAAGCTGTCATTTTTTGACCTTGTTTCTTTAGGAGCTAGAAAAACATCTTTAGGGAGTTAGGATCCCTTGGTTTATGGACATTTCATGCTTATATCTGTAAGGCACAAAAATGTCTATAACAATTGCCCCTTAAAGTATGAGGCCGTTTATCGGGTGAAATGCTTTATTAGGAGGATACGAAGTTCTTTCAATGCTTGGAGGAGACCTGTAATAAGATACAATACAATACATTATTTTTCATACTGTTTTCATGATCTAGCTAAGGCGGGCATTCCCATGCTCAGCTTTATAAATTCATTTTTATGTACATAGGACAGACAATCGTCTGATGGTAGACTGATGATTCTGATGAAATCATCATGCTTTTGGTAGGATGATCATCTGTTCTTCCATGCTGTACATGTCAATGTCTTTATTTTTCCTGAATATATATCACAGCCCGGATGGATGAAACTAGATCCGGGGTCTTCAGTCTCGTCCGATCTTTACTCTAAGTACAAGTCGATCCATGTGAGAAATGTTTTGGAGTCGAACATGGAAAGACATCGCTTGATTACCAATCAATGATGTAATCTGTTAACAAGCGCGAGAGGAATCACCGATAATGATAATGACCCTCAAGGTACTGCAGTACAATTCACGTGGTGCGAATAAAGGACTTGGTGTCGAACACCACGCAAAATCTTTCGGTCGAAGGTCATTGATGTATACCTGTCGTCGGAAGTGAGAAACTTGCCATTGAGGCATGCAAGCTTCAAAGTACTGAAGCGGTTGTTCCTAGATCAACTTCTTGGATAATGAGTTGATGTCGACAAGAAGCGATCCGTCAAAGGAGGGCCTTAATGAATCCCACATCAGTGACGCGGAACGGAGCAAATGATTTTGATGGAGGTGAAAACGATCTGATGATATATGGTTTAGGGTGGCGGTCATGAAAGAATGAAGTATAATGTATGGCAGTGGATGGGACACGGTTGACTTCTCTAGATGACTTCTCTTGAACATATCGGTGACACTTATGTGATGGATTGGTAGCATTTACCCCAAAGGTGGATGGTATGGCGAGACCATGGTGATGTGACCGGTGAATGAAACAACCCAACTCGACTCAGGCACGAAGTGGAAGTGTCATGTTCAAGAGCGACTTGCTACCAATAAAGGTTCTTTGAGTTTCTTCCCAATTTTTCCCCAGTCATTGCTGACCAGTACCTCTTTATTTTTATCAAGCTTGAGGAGGATAACATATGCTTGTTCTATAATTTGCCCTTCGGGCAAACCCATCACTATGTTTTAACGAGCCTAGCGATAGTGAAACTCGTTCTTGTCTAAAGACAAGTTTGTCGCTATTAATCTTTTTAACGAGTCTAACGACAAAGATAACTCGGTCCTTTTCATTTTTAGAGAGTCTGAAAAGGTATGTAAAGTTAACTCCGGAAGTCCTTTTTCGTCATCTAATCCCTTAAGTCCGAAAAAGTATAAAACAATACAGAAGGGATGAATTTTCGATAGTTTTAATGAGCCGAACAAAACAAGCGCTCGATATTTTTGTGCAATAATCCCTCAGGTCCAAAAAGATTAAAATCTAGAGGAGGGATAGCTCTTCCGGTCGCTTTAACGAGTTGGAAGGCCAAAACTCGGCAATCTTTTCATATTTTACGAGTCAGATGAAAAGGGCTTAAAGAAGACTCGTCTTTTGAGGAACGAGTGATAAAATGGGTAGAAGCTGATTCCAGGTAAGGGTTGGAATTTTCCAAGCATGGCAGTGTCACAAGGATGGCTAGTGAAATCACTCTTCGTAGCTGTTCCTCAAAATGGGTAAACAATCATATGGAGGTGAATGATCGGCCAAAAGAAAAGTGGAGGTGACGGTGCAAACAAGACCAAGGCTTTAATGGCTGATAATGTTACATTCACGGTGGTTATTTACCAGATGATAGTTCATTTCTTAACGAGCTTAAACGCGGGTTGAAACACTCACTCGATCTTATGTTTATTTTTTAACGAGCATGAACTATGCGCTAAAACTGCTCGATAATCTAGTCATATGATAAGAATGTCTCATATAAAGCGACAACATTTAGATTTTTGCCCCACTTCCTTTCTTTATGCAAGTTAGGAAACGACTAATCCAAAAAACAGATAAATAATCGCTCTTTGCTTGCACTCCAAAAGGTTTGCATGCCCCTAGGTATAAAACAGAGTTTCAAGGTTACCTCTACTTCACTTCCGCCAAAACAATTGTTTTACTGAGAGAGGCCTACCTTTTTCAGGTTACCCGAAGATTGTTCTATTAATCTTTCAAACAAAACACTTCTTCGGCGATGTCTACCGAGATAGACAAAGGTGAGTGACGATGCCCGCCAACTCACATAACTTTGACAAAAGAATCTTATTCTAGAATAACCCCTATCTCAATCACGGACGGGGTACAGACTAGTCATATTCTCCCGCGGAAACCTACCCTATACCCGAAGTTTTCTTGCCGAAGCAGACCAAGATGCATGCCCCCTGGGTTCCAGTCATATCCCTCCGAATTACTCGCGGTCATTGGGAGGACGGACCGTTGGTTGAGACATTTCTTGCGCGAAGAGACCATTTAGGGATGGTATATGACTATTTGCGATGCGTGATACAGGGAATGAAAGCTGGTCCATGAGCTTGACCACTCTTCCTTCGTGCGGAAAACACATTACTCTAAAGAGTGAGGAGATGATGGCTCCCATGCAATAAATATAGTCTCGTCCAAGGAGTAGGTTATAATCCAAGGGTCCTTGAACGACCATCACGTTCATTTGAACGGTCTTCCCTTTCAATGTTATCGGCACATTGGGGAGGATCCCTCAAGGTCGACTGGTTCCTTTATCAAAGCCTGTCAGATTTCTCATCTCAGGCAAAAGCGATGGCGAACCAAGCGCTTTCCAAGTAGTAGAGGAAAGGATACTCACAGAAGCCCCCTCATCTATGATGGTACCATCCATGACCATTCTATATATTTGGACGTTAATTCTGAATGGTATGCTTGCTGGTAAACGGGGTCTGCCTAGTTGATTCCAGTCGAAGGACACAACTAGGTTGCTTGGAGGTGAGACCGAGTAGACGGCCGGGTATGGCTCTGACGAACTTCCTTCCTGTGATAAAGGAATGGGTGGATTGCCCCCGTGTTCGTCGGAGTCTGTGTTGATGAAGAGAATTTGGACGGTGTCATCCTTATCCTCTTCAGTGACTGTATCATTCGAAAATAAAACCTCTCAAGGCAAGACCGGGTCAACTACCACCTCGACCTTTTGACTTTCGTCTGGAATGGATTCAGTTGGTTTATTCTCAATGATAGATGCTTCAGCCGACCACTTGAGCGGGCCAGCTGGATTCTCAACTAACGAAGGACTCGGCAAGAGTTTTTTATATCCAGGAGGAAGTCGTAGCGGTGAAACTGGACGATCATCCAAAACTCTTTTAGCTTCGTCTAAGAAGGGACAACGGTGGAGGGCATGGTCGCCTTCGCACAACCTACAGGGAAATCTAGCTTTCCCTTTTTGTCCTGGGACTTCACTTTCGCTAGTCGATGGTGTGCTTTCAACATGGCCATCAGAGGTTGACGACACGGGATTGTGCAAACGGGCAGACCAGTCCCTTAGTATCCGAGGGATTCAAGGACAATCTCTGTGAAAGTGGTCTCCCTTGCAAATGACACATGGCGATTTAGGCCTGGTCAGTGTTGTGTGTGGATTTTCATTAGACGACACTTGTTTTCCCTTATTTGCCTTTTGCTCCTTCTTCTTTTTCTCTTTCTTCTTCTTTTCCTTTTGCTCCTTAGGAACTTGGTTTTTAGCTTTACGAGCCCCGTCACGCGAAGAGGAAGGAAGAGAGGAAGAATTAGAGGAAGTAGAAGGTTGGTGGGAAATTCTGGACTCGTCTAACTGCTGATTCGACTGTTCAGGAATAGTGGTGTTCTGAACGACATTGGTTGAGAAGAGTCAGACCGGCAAGCCAATTGTCAGTCCTGGAAGCGACAATGTGGCCATATGGGGCGCACCAACATCTCCCCAAGAGGAGAAGGGACTAGGATTTCCACCAAGGGGAAGTCCTTGGTTGGTAGGCTCCATTTTCTCAACCTAAAGATCAACACGGGAAAAAGGGTATGAATATTCCGTTTAAAATAAATTTTAACGACGCTTGGACACAACTTGCTTTTTCAATTTTAAAGAGTCGAGAAAAAGCAAAAGATGACTCTAGTCTCCTTCGATTTTTAATGAGCCTGAAGTGACAAGTGCTCAGATGGACCTTTTCTGTTAAGGATTCTGAAAAGGAACGAAAGGGACTGCTCTGGAGTTCTAGGTATAGGGTGTGCCAAACCAATCACAAAACCACAGAATACTTTTTAGGGTACAGGCGGTTAATCTTCTCGAATGCTGTGTTCAGTGCATTGCGATCAGTAGGGTGGCCGACACGGCTTCCTATGGATAAAGGTTTTAAGCCTATAGGGGTCTCCCAATATATACTCGACGGTACGTGGGAGCACAATCCATACTAGCACTTATCGTCTCTCAGGAGGAATCACCCAACCATCAGTGAGGCAACAGTTACCAGGTTTTACGACGCCGGAACACGTCTCTAGCCTAGACCTCTATGTTGTGCGTTAAGTTACAAAGCATTGTTAAGTTCATTCAATTTATTTTAGGTTGATCTTTCTTAGAAGTTTGCCTTTTCGGATCACCACGAGATGTAGATACAATTCCTAAATGCAGTCTAAAGATGATAAGCAAGCTTTTATCTCTTTTCAACAATGAAAATCCTAGCTACAAGGGGAAAAGAAAGACACAATCTTTTCTCAAAGAGCATAGAGCACACTGTAAATGCACTTTTCCTAAATCAATCCATACAAACTGTCAAAATGCAAATGCACTTATGCATGTATTTGTTTTCAATTTCTTAATATTGATGCCTAAAAAGAAAGCTGTTGTACAAATTTGAATTCGATTTCAAGTGAAAAACACAAACAAGCTTCTTTCGAAATAAAAAAAGACGATAACGACACTTTATGATTTTGAAGTAAATACTTGTTTCGACACTAGGAATTCATAAATTCAAACCAAAAGAAAAAAGTAAAAGCGCAATCAACTGTCTACAGCAAACAAACTTACTTCTAAGATCAAAACGACACTTACAATAGGTCTAGATCTAAGGGCGACAGTATGACTAGTTTACTTTTGTAATGGGAAATTGCAAATGATGTAACAAATACACAAAAACAAATACAGTTTCTTTTATACAACTGAGGTGGAATTGAGGCAAAGAAAAGGGGTTTTCAGATAGGTACACACACTGATAACAGGCTGCAAAAAATAAGAGGTAAAACTGAACAAAGTGAAGCAAAGAACCACAGCTGCACAGGGCAAAGGCTGATTAGCGCACCTGTTGCACAGAGAAACTTAATTGTAGTGCAGGTAGCCCTCTTGGGACCTGCGTTGAAATGCAGAACCTCTTCACAGAGCCTGCGCTGAAGCAGAAACGAGAATTTTCTCTGGGTTCTGGGTCACAGTTTGCAGTTTAATCTATGGTTTTTGGCCGGATAAAAGATATCAGTAAGCTACAATTAGAGGGATGATTTAAAGGAGGACTAAGGGCTATCACAAAGGGTCATTAGAGCATTTGTGGATCAGCTGTTTAGATCATAAACAGGCCCAGTGAATGGACTAGAGTAGCATATCTCTACTTTGCATTTGTAAATGGCAAATGCAGTTCGATTTGCCACTCCTAAGTTTATGAGAAGAACAACAATAGAAACACAAATAAACTAACTAGATATGCTCCCCAGTGGAGTCGCCAATTTGTTGTAGGGAAAAGTATCTATTCAGAACGCCCCTATCCCACTCTAAGGTGTGATAGTGCCTTAGCAACAAACAAGGAAAACTACTTGAGTATTCTTCTTTATGAGATGTAAATGAAGAGGAAGGATGCAACTAACCTGTGTCTTTCGCTAGTTTGTTGATCCAGTCGCTCCTCTCTTCAATAGATCCCATCTCCTTGCTCCCTTACCGACCCAGCTTCACCAAATTCCTGCAAGATCACAGAAGAGAGAAACTACACGAAGATATAGATTTACATTCATAAAAAGCTCAGGATCAGATTAAGCTAAACATGCAAATATAACAAAACATCATTGATACACAACATGTAGGAGAAACTCAAATAATTTTATTGATATGATAAGAAAGTCCAAGAGGAGATACAACCAAGTGAGTCCCGATCCAGCATCTACCTCCCAGCAAAGGAATCCCTTCCTCTCCTCCAACAAAGCATAAATCACCCAATTTACTAATCTCAATCTCAAACCAACAGCAATTCTCTGCAAAGTACAAAATTCCAGCCTCTGGATCTCTGGGATGAGGGATCCATATATATATGTAAGTAGAGAGGATGAGTCAGCTTATGTTTTGACTTGTGGCTTCTCTCTGTCAATTCTTGCTTCCACTTGGAGGCTGAGAGCCTCTTACTCATCATTAGTCGAATTCAGTGAGGCAAGTGTCATTGGAGAAGATTCTGGAAGCTTCCATTGTCTTTCCACCTCGTTGAATGAGCTTGCCATTTGTCATTTCCCGCTCAACGCACCCTGGTAGTGCATTCACCTACGTTGCAACGCACCTAGCCAGTGTATTTGGGTGCTTTGCAACGCAGGCAGCTAGTGGAGCTTCTGAATTGATCCTGATTTGACTAGTTTTGGGTAGTTTCTGGTGGAGAACTTCTGGGAGAAGCTGTCATTTGTTGACCTTGTCTCTTTAGGAGCTGGAACAACATCTTTAGGGACTTAGGATCCCTTGGTTTATGGACATTTCATGCTTATAGCTGTAAGGCACAAAAATGTCTATAACAACTATGAATGGAAAGAAAATTTAAATCAGTAAGCCATTCCAAGAGTAAAACTCTCTCACTATCACCTCCAACCTCTCGGTCACATTATAAATCCCCAAATCCTAGGTGAGAAGTTGTAAATAAATCCTTAGAATTAAATACTATGATCCCAAATAAATCTTATCAATATTCTTCTATAGAAACTCTTTAAGTGCAGTCTTTAATCCATAAACTGCAAGGAATTTCTTTATCTCAAGAAAAAGATGAGTTATCTCAAGCTAGTGTTTCTTCTCAATTTCCTTCCTCTCAAAGGTTAACTAGATCACAGAGCCAAAAATTTGGGATCCCCCCGTTTGAATTCCCTCAACCGAATTGAAGGAAAACTAAGATAACACATTTTGAAGCTCATAGTGAGGTTCTCTCATCATCATATGAAACACCCTCATTCATTCCATCCATTTCATCACAAAATCAATCATCCATCTCACAATCCCATATCATGATTTACACTGGTACGGGAGCACAAGCCTCCTCTACGCAATCACCTTCAACTATTAGAACATCTTCCTCTACAAACATAGGCAATATGGCTCAAAGAACATGGACAAATCCAGGAGTTGTTCAAATGGCAGGACCAATACACCCACTACCTGTGCATCCAATGAAATGGTTGCCAAAATTTAACCCTGATGATGGTCTTCCTGTTGAAGAACATAAACAATTTTATGTTTTCCATAAATCTAAATGCAATGGTAGAAGAAGATGCAGTTGTAAGATTATTCCCTTATACTTTACAAGGATCAACAAGATCATGGTATTTTTCATTACCATCTGGCTCCATTAAGAGGTCAGATGCCTTTCAAGAGGAGTTCTTGACCATGTTTGGAGATGACTGATCGACAACTACTCTTCTCAATGATCTCTCTAACTTGAAAGTTGAACCTAGAGAACCAATTAAGGACTTCAATTCATGTTTTAATAAGTTATTGAATAAAATCGTAATGGCATCCAAGCCCAGTGATGAAGTCCAAAATGAATGGTACATTTCCGCTCTTTCCTGAAGCGTAGCTATTTTTTTCGATAGGGCTGCCAAACCAACTTTGCCAGAAAACATGAAAGAAGCCATAACTGTACAAAAACACATTTTAGCTTTAGAGAAAAATAATGCATTAGAGGAACATAAATCCAAGAATGTAACTTTTAGGGACGAATCCAAGAAAAAAGCACCTAAATATCCTTTTGATATTTAAGAACTACAAAAGGTCCTTAAAACCATGTCCAATGAAATGGTTGAAATCAAGAAACAAGTAGTTGAGACTTCCTCAAGGAAGGCTTTTAGACCTTACAAAGGAAATCCTTCTTTTGATCCTAAGCCTCCAAGTGCAATATGGAATGCTGAATCAAATGTGGAGGAAGAGGAAATCTCAACAGCTGAAGAACAAACTGATGATGAAGAAGTAGTTGAATTACAAGGAATGTGGCATTTCATCCTTCCTAATGAATAATCATAAGAAGCATTACCTACCTGAACCAGGGGTAGAAGCACTGTAGATTTTCCACAAAAAAATCCAAAACAGAAAGCATCAACTCCAACTCCCAAAGATAAATTAATAGGTAATAAATCTTCCCCCAAATCCACTCAAACCACTCCTCCTTAATCAAATTCTTCACCTTCAGCTAAAACCCTGCTAGCCTATGATGAAATGGAATACAACATTATTGAAGATATGAAAAAGACTACAGTGAATATTACATTCCATGAGTTTAGCAAGTTAAAACATCAACAAAAGCTATTGCTCAAAGAACTAAAAGTAGTCCCTACTTCTCCTCTTCCCGCTGCTGTAATCTCACAGGCTGCTCAAGAAATGGGAAGGCCTCCTACTACCTCATTAGATAAAATCAATTCAACTGATATCTCTCTAATAGGAGGAAGATCCAAATCCCATACAACTCCATTTCTTTTGACTTTTGAAGTTTTCAATAAAAATATACACAATTGTTTAGTTGATTTTGGAGTTTCATCAAACATTCTACCAAGAACAATTTGTACAAAATTGAATGTGGAGCCCCAAATATCGGTTGTTCGCATTGTGCAGTTAGTCAATCTCAAGTCGAAGTTATAGAGGAGCTCTATCAAGTCACTATTTGACTCTCATCAAACCCAAAAGTATGTCAGGTCATTGACATGCCTGTGGCTGATATCCTGGAATTCCACAGCTTAATCCCTAGCAGAGACTGGTCAGAAAAGCTTCATGGCTATTTCACAACCGACTCGTCCCATATGTGGCTTCCCTACAACGGTAAGCCGAATCGAATAAGGGTTGACCGAGAGAAACATCAAAAGTATATCGTCACAAAATTGGAAGGATAAAATTAACCCATCGCATATAGTAGAAATATCATTGGAAATTATTCAGTTGAATCATTTCTAGGCAATTTTAATGTAAATACTTCACGCTTCTTGGAAAATTTTGTTATATCATAAGTTGAAAATTATTCTCAAACAAATGCTTCTAAATGTATAATTTTTTTAGATAGAACTGTAGTTAAGTCTTTATTTTGGAAATTATATTTTGATGGATCTAGATCTAATGATGGAGCTGGAGAGGGATGCATATTAGTTAGACCAGAAGGGGAAAAAACTATGTTAGCATGAAGACTTGAATTCGAATGTGCAAACAACACTGCCGAATATGAATCATTAGTTCAAGGGTCATATAAAGTTATAGGCCTTGATATAAAATATCTTCAAGTGTTTGGAGACTTGGAAATTGTAATTAAGAAGTTAAGGAATACTATACATTGTCTCTCTGGACACCTGAAACATTATCAATCATTAGTCCAGGAACTCACCTCTCATTTTATAGCATTTAACATTTCCCCTATCCCAAGACTCCAAAATTCAAGTGCCGGTCTTTTGGCTAATGTTGCATCCAAGCTCATTCCACTAGGAGATTATAGCCCCGATCGATTTTCTATTGAATTAATTTTTAGGCCTTATATTCCCGAAAATATCACCAATTGGCGAGCCTTTAATAATGATCCGGATATCATAAGTTTTCTAAAATATGAAATCTCTTACATGACCAGATAATAGATGAAGATCAACATGACATCGAGCTTTAGCAAGAAATGACTCCAAATTCCATGCCTAAATCTGTGGTTAAGCTGGAATACTTATATGATCCGAAGGCTAGATTCAAGAAACCCACTAACTCAAAACATCAAAGTTCAACTTTGAAATTTGAATTAGTTAATCTTGGAACTAGCCCTAAACCTAAAAATATCAATCTAGGACTCAATCTTACACTAGATGAAAGATCTGTGTTTCTTCAGTTGTTAAAGAACACAAAAATGTCTTTGCTTGGAACTATGAAGATCTCAAGACATATGATACTTCCATCATTCAACGTACCATTCCCATGGTATACGATGAAAATCTTGTACAACAAAATTTGAGAAAGATTCATCCAAATTTAGAAAATCAGATCAAATCTGAATTGAATAAACTTCTCAAAGCTAAAATAATTTTTGTTGTAAGGCATTCAAGGTGAGTTTCTAACCTTGTTCCAGTCAGGAAAAGAATTGTGATATTTGAAGATGTATAGAGTTTCGCAATCTCAGCAAATATTGTCAGAAGGACAACTTTCCATTACCTCCTATGGAACAGATACTGAAATCAGTTGCAAGTTTCGAATTGATGTCTTTTCTCGATGGATTTTTAGGTGATAATTAGATTCTAGTACATCTAGATGACTTGCTAAACACCACATTTTGAACCAAATGGGACACCTATTCCTATCAGAAGATGCCATTTGGGTTAATCAATGTCTGTGCAACTTTTCAGAGAGCCACGGACATAAATTTCAAAGGTTTGGTGAACAAATCAGTGGTAATTTATTTAGATGACATAATTGTTTATTCATGAAAGCATAGTAATCATTTAAAGGATTTAAAACAAATCTTTGAGCATTTTCAGAGGTATGGAATTTCTTTCAATCCTAAGAAATTTTCTTTTCTTTGAGTGAAGGAAATCTCCTTGGATTTATCATATCCAAAGAAGGAATTCTTATTGAGCCTGATAAGATAAGAGAAATTTCTGAAATCCCTTTACCTTATAATAAAAAATCCATGCAATCTTTCCTAGGTCAGATAAATTTTGTCAAAATATTTGTCCTTGACTTTTCACGAATTGTTTTACCCCTCCAATCTATGATTAAGAATAATTATGTTTTTAAATGGGGACATACCGAGCATGAATCTTTTAATCTAATTAAACAAGCAATCATAAATTCTCCCTCTTTAGCAACTCTGAATTTTTCTAATCATTTCATTTTATATACCTTTTCTTCTGAGACATCATATGAAACTATACTGACACAAGTAAATGATGAAAAAATTGAAGCATCGATTTCTTTTTTCAGCTCCAATTTGTAGGGGGCTGAATTAAATTACTTAGACATTGAAAAACAAGCTTTTGTTGTTTTCAAATCAGTAAAACATTTCATACCCTTTCTTCTCAAGACTCACACTAAGGTAGTAGTCCCATTCCCAGCAGTAAGAAATCATTAATGCAAAGAGATGTGGGTGAGAAAAGAGAAAATTGGGTAACAACACTACAAGAATATGACATTGAGATCAGGCCAGCTAAAATTGTTAAAGGTCAAGGTTTTTGTAGAATGTTATCAGGAGCATCCAACTTACTAGCACAATAATATTTAGGTGACGATATATAAATATTTGAGGTAAGCCTGAATGATACTAAATCTAAATATGTTGATATCATCTTTTACTTGAAAAATGGATATGCCCCTATGCAATTAAGTTACAAAAGAAAAAGGGATGTGACAATAAAAGATAAGCAATATGAAATCGTCAATGATGTGTTGTTTAGGAAAAATTACAATTCTGTTTTTCTTAGATGCCTTGAAGAATCTGAGGAAGAAAAGGTTTTGCAGGAACTCCATGATGGACCAGCTTGTGGAAATTTTGGAAGAGACACAACAACACATAAAATATTGCATGTTGGCTATTATTGACCAACCTTATTCAAATATGCACACGAATACGTAAGGAAATGTAAAATATGTCAAACAATTGCTGGAAGACAGAGGAAACCCGCATTACCATTGCAGCTGGTCAACATTGAACAACCATTTGAACAATGGGGATAGGACATAATAGGTGAGATCGTTCCTCACTCTTCAAAGCAGTATAGATATATCCTTAGAGAAACTGATTACTTCACAAAATGGGTGGAAGCAATTCCACTTAAGGTAGCCAATTCTGAAAGCATCATTGAATTTATTGATCAATTTATTATTACTAGATTTGGCCTACCAATTTCCCTCATGTTTAACAATGCATCTTATTTAACATGCAATACTATGATAGAATTTTCTCTTAAAAGAGGTTTTAAACTTAAATATTCTATTAACTATTATCCGCAGGGAAATGATTTTGCTGAATCGAAAAACAAAAATCTCAAAAAAATAATCAAACGAACTATTGATCAAAGTAAAGAAAACTGGCACAAATCTTTGACATTTTCTCTATGGGCAGATCGAATAACACGAACGGCCTCAATAGGAACTTCTCCTTTTAGCTTGGTCTATGGGAAACAGGTTGTTCTCCCTACAAATATAGTTATTCCCTTTCTAGCCCTGTTTCAATTTATTAAAGAAATTCCTTCCTCTTCTATGAAATTAAGGCCATCGCAAATCCTCAAGCTCGAAGAAGAAAGAGATAAAGCCAAAATCACACATGCACATCATCAAAAATTAGTTAAATCTTCATTTGATGCAAATTCTATGAGTCCTAAATCCTTTCAGCTCAGAGACCTTATATTGGAGTGGGATAAATCACAGGAGAGAAAAGGTAAGCATACCAAATTCCAAAGAATGTGGCTTGGCCCATTTTAGATTGTAGAGAAAATCAGCCCATCCACCTTTTTACTACCGAATTTATCAGGCAAGAGAGATTCTTTACCTGTTAATGGGAAGATTTTGAAGAAATATTTTTCATAGAAGATAACATCTTCTATCCCTTGTACACTATTTCCTTTACTTTTTCTAGGAAAATAAAAGTTAAATAGCATTTACTTTTGGCATTTACAATAATAATCTCTTTTATATTTTGACTTTTCGCTTGTATAAGTAGAGACTATTGAGAAGATAATTTTCACATTTGAAACATAAGCTAAGTTCTATTACTCTAATGGAAGTGGAATGTACGAAACCCATTAATATATGCAGTAGTGAAAGCAACATTAATGAACTAGTCTGAAATTTTATCAGATAATTTGGTAAAGGCTATTATAGAATATAGAAGGAAAAGAAGTTCCTCTTTAAGGATTTTTCCCTATTTTTTCATGAGTTCTTTTGTTATGGATGCAACCTGTTTTTGTTCTCAATTTCCCAATATGGGATGGAAGTGGACTGTACAAAACCTTCTTCCCATCCATATATACCATAAAATTTTGTGGGAATCTCAATTCCACCCCCATTTTTATAAAATCTGTCAGAGGGTTATGCTACCCATTCATAGAGAAGTTTATGATAGAACCGCCCCTAGGTTTTCTAGAGAGGCCGAAGTAGATATCTCGCCAGTAGCCAGATCATTTGGGGAAGAAACATTCACCTACATCAGAGTCTTTGGGAGCTTTGCTTCACCGCATGTGCTCCCATATTATGTCCCTGATAAACTAATGGCCAGATAAATAGCCTACCAAACAACAGGGGAAGGTGGAATGAGCAGGGGACTAAATGACCGAAAGAAGGCCATTTGGACTACATTACCATTACAATGTGGTGCTTTTGCACTACAAGATTATGGACATGAATTAAAAGAAGAAGAGATTATTAAGTCTCTGAAATTATCTATAGTTCCAGAAAGGCAATACGACAAAAATGGAAGTGTTAAGGAATTTACTATTACAGTAAAAGTAAAACATTCACCCACAAAAAGTACACCTTTCATGACCTCTTCCTACAGGAAGAAACATTTTCACAAGTTTTTCATATGGCATCACTACTTTTGACCTCGGAAAATGTTAAGGATTTCCATGTGTACATGAAAAATATATTATTAAAGGTCTTATTGGACCTACTGTAGATTGAACCAATAAGGGAGGAAACTCCTAGCGTAAGATTATAGGGCATCTCCAAAGAAAACTCTGAAGAAGAAACTCAAGAGAGATCTATGCATGGGTTAGAGCACTCAGAGTGGAAGTCTCAAAATTGGGTAGGAAACACCAATAAACAATATGAAAAAGACAAAGCTCAAAGTACAGAGGAGACAGCCGAGTAGGCCAAAGCAAAGAAACAAGCAAAAGTTGCTTCTACTTCAACTCAATCAGGTAAAGCTCCAGTCATTGACCTAGAACAAGAATGGGAGAAGTTCAATAAAAATATCCACATGGACACAAACCCTAAGCAAACATCTAAAATAAAAACTCCCAAGAAAATCCAGCATAAGTCGAATCTAAAAACAACAAAGGGAAGAGCTACATGCAGTCAGGACATTGAGGTTATTCCTTCTACTCCTACTTCGGAAATTGTTTTAAGAATTGAGGAAATAACTCCTCTAGATGTATTCTATAGCCCTACCCACAAATTTATAGTCAAGATACAAAGGAAGAAAAAAAAATTGAATGATGTAGCTGTTACGACTCCAGAAAAAGAACCAATGGACATCGTATGGAAGGATTCACTTATTGACCCATCTGAGAATCTCACAAAGCTGTCAAAATTCGCATGAGCCTATGCCATGGAAAATATTGACAAGGAGACATAGGTCCAAACTTTTCTCAAGGAAAAGGAATAAAGAATTCTACTACTAGAACAACAATTAGCCCAAGAAAAATCTAATCAACAAGCAGAATTACTAGTCGAGCTCCAAAAGGAATTTGAACAGATGAGGATACAACATCAAGCCAGCTTAGAAGAAAAAGGTTTTCAGATACAAGCAATGATAGATAAACTTAAAGACAATCCACAAATCAATAAATCCATCAAGCAAGCACTCAGCCTCAATTCATTACTAATGCAGCAAAAGGAAGTATTTTGCTAGAAAATCTCGTAGATAAATACTTATTGTAGGACCAATGATAAATTGAAAAACCAAGTTATTGATATGAGGTTCGAGTATGACGACATTCACAAAAGGGTTTCTGAATTTATCACTGGAAATAATCAGAGGTTGGGAGAAAGGTTGACCTACCAAAGCTGGAAGAGTCTCATAAAGGTATTTTGTTCACAAATTGGGATTTTCAGTTGAAACAAGTGGAAAGGGAAAAAACAATAGCAATAACAACAACAAACAACATAATAGAAACCATTAACAGAAATCTTCATGGCACCAATCTGGTCAAGGAGTGTGTACCATGTTTTCTTCTGAATGCCAAATAACTAGAGCAACAGTGGAAACAGGCAACGCAGGAAAAGGAGGAGGCAATCAAACAATTAAATAGGCTGAATTGGGAAGCATACTGGAAGTTTTTAATGAAACAACACAGCCAGTGGATGACTCTAAGATGTTTAACATCTACAAAAAATATGGTGCCAACATTGACAGATGCCATATTTTCTGGGAAGTTTAAATCTAGAATCGGCCAACCGCCTCAACTCAAGCCAATGACTGATATTTTTGACCTTAGAGATCAAGTTCAAAGGAGTTATTCATTAATTTATTTTTCTTTTAGTTTTTATTTTTGCATATTCTGAGGAAGGTTGTTTGAAACCTCCTCACACATTTTTGTAATAATCTATTTTAAGACATATAGTTTAGTATTTAAACTCCTCTCATGCATTTAGAGAGGGGTATAGAAATTTTATCAAAAACACTTTTCAAAACATTGCACTTCTATACTTTTGACGAGGTTTTGATGAAATGAATGGAACAATATCTATTTTCTTTTGAATATCTAACATGTTGTATTGAAATGCACTTTTGTACTCTTATATTGTGTTGGATTGATTGAAATTGGGTCAATATTGTTGAAGCACATGAGCAGGACTTATCATATATGGTACTTTTATCTTATGATCATGTTTTATTTATGTATTACGCAATATTTCTTTTATCATTTGTTTTATGTATGAATGTATAAATTATAGTTTTAACATTATTGCACTTCCATATGATGTTAGCTCTGATTATGTTCTGAATACATGAACGATTTTATATGCGATATATTTTTCTCAATCGTTTTGTGTAACTATTTATCTAAAATGATTATTGTTAAACGATTTAATTTCTTGTTGCAGTTGAATGATAATTATTACCAATTGTTGTAAGACATCATTGTAGATCACATATCGTATTTTATTCTTGGGTATACTTATAGCTAAATAGTGTTAAATTAGGATATATGCAAGTGTTTAGAAGTTAGACTAGATTACACTTAGCTTAATCATAACTTGTTACATCATATATCATCCACCCAACACTATCAAATCTTTTCTAGGAAACTGGTCAATCATCCCCAGTCGGAGCCACTATACCAAATGGAAAACGAGTTGCTTTCAAGGTCCGGACTGAGTGGTTTTCCCTCATGTTGTCGCAACAATTTTCGAGGCTGCAACAACATCACATGTGCCTATGGTTTCTTGGTTATGATCTGTCATTGACATGGAGGATTTCCTAGATTGACTATGGATTTTCTTAGTATTTCCATTTCTCAGATAGCCATGGTATTGTAGGTGTATTTCCTTTCTTTTTATGGTTGGTTCTCATGTTCCTTATGGTTGTGGGTTGATTTACTAGGTTTTGGAAGCCTTAGTTGGAAAAACGCTCTGGAAGTCATGTAGCAACTTAGGTTGAGTTACTAATCATGGAAGCCTTGGTTGGACAAACAATCTGGAAGCTCTTGGTGGGTTGAGTTACTACTCCTAGAAGCCTTGGTTGGAAAAATTCTTTGGAAGCCCGACATCATATATAGGTTGAGTTACTAGTCCTGGAAGCCTTGGTTGAAACAAACTCTCTCAAGCCATGGAAAACTTGGGTAGAGACCAATTTGGTGATGGTTAGTGATGTTTGATCGTGAGGTGTAATCGTTGGTTGAGGGTTGAGGTGGTTAGGCCTCTAGAATCCCTAGCTTGGTTTTTGTTTTATTTAATTCATGATATCCCATAGTCATGCTTGGGATATCGCATAAGGGTGGTTAGATGAAAGAGAGATTTTGTTTAGCCCAATCTATGGTTAGGTGGTCCATGGAAGTCCCAAACTTGGTTTCATTTTCCATATGTTAATAAGAGTTCCTCTCCTCTTGTATTTGATGGGTAAATATACTTGTTCATATGTTGTTTTTATGGCTATTGTATCTTTGTTGTTTATGTTGAATATATGTTGGTTAAGAGGATGTTTTATGACAAACATGATCTATGGCTTTCATTATGTTTTGATCAGAAAATGAGTGAACAATAAATATATGAACTAATAGATGATAATGCAACTATTGTGATAAGGCATCAATGCTTCCTTATGAATCTCAGATAAGTATGACACCGCTATGATCAAATCTGTTGTTGTGACCTACAGATTACATATTTGTGATATGTTTGACGAAATGCCTATAATGGCCAGTAGGGGTCCAGTCAAGCCATTGAACAAATGTTTGCATTGCTAATGTTGTTCCAATGTTATTTTTTATTTTTGAAGATTTCATGAAGTTATGCGCAGTGTCTTGAGTCTTGGCCCTGAAAAAGTAGCATATAATATAGGGTCGCTAGCTTAGAACTAGCTCAAAAATTCCATAGTCACTGGAATGCCTTGTAGTGCGAGGAACTAGAAGGCCTCAGTCACATGCATGACTTTTCATGGGAGCAAATGGGGGTCCAGATTAGTGAAATCTCAAGTTGTCTCAGAGGTTGGTCACCTGGAAGGGTTGGTTGGCTTATGAAGGTTCTGTAGCATGTGTGGTAGGTAAAAATGGTTTTTTGTTGGTTTATTCCACTTCCTTAAATGCACATGGGGAGTTGAATCACATCATAGTAGCCTCTCATCACATGTTTACCCTAACGGACTGGTTAACTTGGGTAAATGTGGGTAGAGGCTATTACAGTATGCCTGCATTGATTGCTACCTTTTGAAACTTGGATTTACGAAAAGCAATGCAAACCAAAATCTATACATCAGATTTGTCGAAGGTATGACCCTGATTTTGGTATTATACGTTGATTATTTATTCTTGAAAGGTGGTGGGAATATTATGATACAGTGTAAGATGGATTGGCCTTTTCATTTTAGATGAAATTCCTTGGATTTATGCACTACTTCTTGGGCTTAGAGGTGTGGTAGAAACCTGGTGAAACTTTCCATTCTCAAGGGAAATATGTTGTCAAGCTGCTAGAAAGATTTGGAATAGTGGAATGCAATTCCATGGCCACATTGATGGAGATGAACTTTAAGATGTTATGTGGTGAAGTTGTGATATCTGATCTGGTTAATCCCTTTGAGTACTGAAGCTTGATTGGCGCACTATTGTTCTTAATGATTGATTGACCGAACATATGCATTTTTGTTAACACTCTGAGTCAATTTATGAGTAATACCCTACATGCACATTGGGTTTTTTCTAAACATGTGTTGAGAACCTTACATGGGACTATCAACCATGGTTTGAAATATAATTTAAGAGATGTGAGCTGACATGGATGAAATAATGCTAGTTGTGTTGGAAATGGTTTTGATGGGAAAATCACATTAAGTTGTTGTTTTAGGTTGGGGTCTACTATGATATTTGGGATGAGCAAGAAGTAGAATTTTGTTTCTCCCAACATGGCTAAGGCTTAGTATATTTCTAATGGTATGGATAGTTGTGGAATAGTATGGTTGAGGGAGCTCTTTAGAGATATTTTTGAACAGGTAGAAGATACAACTATGATATATTGTGACAAAAAGAGTGGGATTAGTATTTCTAAGAATCCCATGTTCCACGATAGGTCCAAGCACATTGAGATCAAATATCACTATATCTAGGATATGGCGCAGAGAGGAGCCAAAAAAATCCAACACATTTTGACTAATTATTAGATAACAAATATTCTGGCCAGGCCTTTACTGAAAAGTAAGTTGTTCTTCTTTAGAGAGTAGCTTAGACTGGTGGTTGTGACACCCTAGGGTCATGACTGATCACGAACACTAAGTTATGCTCTTCCCCCTTGTATGACCAAGGAGGGGATGGAGCCAAAGAGCTCCTGGGGTTGAAGGAACTCTGCACTATAGGGTCGTAGGATCCTTGTCTTTTGATCAGTTGATCTCCCCTATCACATTTGGACTTGTCACAATATACCCCAGTGTGCATCCTACCCACATGGTGGGCTTGATCTCCCTAAGTTTGGGATGCATGGTGTTAAAATTACTTGATCACTAAGGTGAAATTTAGGTGACATAGGGTTTGGAGGATTTTTTTCACTTGTGGAAAATCAATATAGCCTATTGTCGAAGATATAAGGTTTAGAGGATCCTTAACCTAGAGGTAAATTTATCTCCACTATTATCTGGATGGATTTTTTTGATCAGGCACTTAGATATAGGGTTGGAGGATCTTTACCAGAAGGTAAATTGATCTCCCCTATGATGATTCTTTTTCCTTAGATTGAAAATGCTTAGTGGATGAGAAGATAAGAGTAGAGATGAGACAGGATATAACAAAATGATGATGACGACAAGACATATGAAATGATAATTATGATGTAGTCGGAAATTCCTCCCTAGCTAAGAGGGAGTGTTGAAACTTGGTATCTCGGGGAGAAAATTTGAAGATCTTCTCTTTGAATTTTTTCCTTCTATGAAATCATATTTCTTATGTCCTTCAACTCCACAACAACAAAAAATTAATTACATACTTGTCCGTTTTGTTGAGAAACCAAGTTCTAGTAGATAATGATTGATTTCTCTATATTGACAATTACGTGTGAATGTTTATTGGCTTCTTACTATTTATATTATCTTCTTCATTAATAATTTATACAAATGTGAAAACCATAAATATAATAAAGAGAAAAATAACACTAGAAATTGGGTGCCAAGCCAGGGGAAAATCCCACAAGGGGGCAACCCAAACAATCCTCTTCTTATAGAACTAGATAAAAGTGAGATATGAAAGACACAAGACCAAGACCACAACTATCACAAAGCTTCCAAGTCATCTCTCCTCCATTTCATCTCCACCAAGTTAAAGTCAACAAATTCAATGTTTGTCAAATCTTTGAAATTATGGAAAAAATTCAGTGTTGTAATTAAGGCTGAATTTTGGAACTATAACAACATCTAAAAAACCACAAGAACTTCACATGAATGGAAATAATTAGGGAATAAATAACTCATCTTCTCTCTCCTTTGATTTTTCTCTCCCTCTTTGACATTCATTGATTTCTCTTCTTCTTCTTGCATAAAAATAAATGTGATGATTAATGGATGAATTGTCATCCAAATGACCGAGTTGAATTGTATATATACATTTCTAGGAGGGTCAAATACTTGCCTCTAAGGTGACTTATCCAAGGAGGGATGAATTGGTCTTGTGGTTGACATTTTGAATTTTTGACTCAAGAAAAAATTAAATTTCCTATTTATTAAAAGAACTCCAAATGGGACATGACTCAACTACATTTCTTTGGGCTCACAATAAATTTTATTTAACTTAATTGACCCTATAAGCATGAATAACATACTTTTAATAGAATAAAATAATAATTATGAATATAATAAACATATCAATAGTACATTTGAATTACATTATTAAGACCTATGCTAGTTACATTTCCAAAACATTCCTCTTACGAGACTCCCTTTGTCTCTTCTAACATTATTTACACCTCTAACACCTTTATCATTGGTCGATTCTTCTTCCCTTTCACTACCTCTAGAAGTCCTTGACTTATCTCTTCCTCTAAAACCACTTCCTCCATCGTTCTACTGTGTTTTCCTATTCAAATTTTCCTCTACCTTAAGGTAAATGTGATAGGATTCATGCACAATCCAGAAACAATGTGTAATCATTTCACTCTAAATAAAACATTTAAATCCATTCGCATACCTTACTACTCTTTCAAAATTTGGTTCCTTTATATATGATTTAAGTGACAATCTAAAAAACTACTTGGTGTACTCAAAAATAGAGGTCCCCTTTTGTTTTAGGTTTTGGACTTGTCTATACAAATTCTGTTGCTAATTAATAGGCATAAATTTCTCCTTTATCTTAGTGACCATCTTCTTCCGAGTATTGATATTTTCTAGCTAATTATTTACTTTTCCTTTCTACAACATATCCCACCATAGGGCGACATGATCTTTCAAATTTGTCATGGAAATTTTCACCCGATATGAATCCTTAACATTTTCATACTCAAAGTATATTTCAAGTTCTCCAATCAAATCAATGAGCACATTAACTCTCCGATTTCCATCAGAACAATAAAATTCAACTCGTGCACTTCCTCTATTACTCAAATATGAAATAATCCTCAATGTGGTATTTCTCTCCTTAACCTCTTGTTCTTCATCTATTTCTTCTACAGGCTCTGAATCTACCTTTGCATCTCCATTTATTCCGTGCTCCAACTCTTCTATTCTTTGTCTTAACTCTTCTAGATCTTGATTTCCTGCACCTCCTCGATCTACTCCTCTTCTCCTTGGTGGCATCATTACAAGTTGTACATGTCTCACCAACATCCATAGACCTCAACCTAAGTTCTAGGACCCAACTTGTACCTTGAACACTCCTATTGTGCAACCACCGACAATTTTTCCTGGTACACTATTACACGAAGCAATTCAAGGTGCAAATCTCATATTTAATCTTACTCATATAAAACATAATTTAGATAAGGTTCTATATCTTTCATAGCACTTACAAAATCTAGACCATTGTTATAGAGTGCACATCCTAGGACATTGGAGTTTGGCTACTAAATTAATTAATCACACATCACAATAGAGAGAGTAACTTGAGTCTACTCACAAGAAAATGGAAAGGATTTCAAAAAAAATTATTCACTCAAATGTGTTGTTAAATTCAAAACTTAGATTAGAAACCAACTCCTTCAGATCTCTTAAATTTCGCACGTTGTTACACAACAACACAACGCAAAACAACTAGGCACCTTCGTCACTCACACGACATCCAATCACGCTCTTTGAAAATCATGCAATGGCTGATCAATGCCAGCAATCCCATAGTCAAAGGTCCAAGAATCGAGAGGCAGAAGAAAAATCCTGAATTAAAAAAAAAAATTCCCTTTCCTTCCTCGTTCCCGCAATTTATCCTCACATTGATAACCTCTTCGTATTCCAATTGAAATGAATCACTTATGAGCCCACCAACCACTTCATCTTCCAAAACTAAATCAATTCACCACCTCTTAGCATGCAGAGAAACAAAATTTGTAAATTTCATGTCAATTTGCAGCACATCTGGCATAGTTTTATCTTGTAACAACAAAAATAAAAACCTACCAATTTTGGATGTATCAACAACTCCACATAACAAGAGTATCAGAAGGAAATTTAAGGAGTGTTAGCAACATGAAAACAGTCCTCACTTTGATAAAATGTAACTACAACAGTAGCAACAACTACTAGTTGCGTGTATCAATGACTAGCATAATGGGTGTATCAGTAACTTAAAGCACATGTGAGTAATAACACTTATTACAAACTCAACAAAAAATTATTCGTTGGTTGATGAGGAGGTCCCAAGGCTAAGGATGCTCATGCATCAAAGAGGATTGGCATGTTTTCTCTAATGATGAAATCGTATGTAGTTTCTTGTAACATCAACCCTTAAATGAGAAGAAGGTTATCTCTCTCCTCGACAATAAGTATCCGAAAGGTTTTCTACCTCTTAAAAGCTCACTCTCATCCAATGATGTTTCTAATAAAAGGGGGAAAATAGGTAAGATTCTAGGAGAAAAATAAGAGAAACCATAACTTTGGATATTGGGATCCTAGAAGACCCAAAGGCTTTTTAAATTGGGTCCTAATGCTCTGAAAATAAAAAAATAATGTTTTTCTAATTGTTTCGTGAGTTTAACGACATATTTTCTTAGTCTACATATATGCATTTATGAATCTAATATCATTTAATATGCTATTCCTATTAGGGAAAATGCTAGACCATTCCAACAAAGGCATAGACGGGTTAATCCCACACTTGAAGTGAAATTCAAGAAAGAAACAGAAAAAATATTAGTTGCTCACATTATCTTTCCTCTTAAGTACCTTAAATGGGTCAAAAATATCATGCTTGTTAGGAAAAATAATGACGACATATGCTTTCATGTTGACTTTAATTATTTGAATAAAGAAAGTGTTAAAGATAACCTTCTCTTTCTCATATGGATAAATGTTCGCTTATTTCAGATATTTACTTTCTTGTAAATATGGTTTTTATTTTTTATTTTTTCTAATGTTTTTATTTTTTCATTTTCTATTTAAGTTTGTTGTTTATGTTTTGGTTTTCATTATCATATTGTGAGTACCATCAATCCTCCTTGAGTTCTAGACCATTTCCAATAAGATAATATGATGTTATGATTTCTAGAAATTTTACACTCACGCCTTCTCACAATAATTTGAAAGTAGCAAAAGCAGAGTGACCTCTTGCCAATTTGTAAGATTTTATCACTTTTGTACTAGTCATTGCCTTATCTCTTTCTTTCCTTAGAATCTAAGCAAGTTATGTTGGTTTCATCCTCTCTTGTCCCTTGATTTCTTTCCCAACATGACAAATAACTTACAATCTTTTACCATTGCAAGATATCATTGTTCAAAACCAAATATTTTGAGTTTTGGCCTATTTTCCTCACATGCCTACCCATGAAGTCACCATATGTTGACTCTTAATAGATTCATGAGCCACCGCACTGAAAATTGCACAAAACATTGCACTTGATCTCTCCTTTTAAATATACAATAATTAAAAAATAAAAACACTTACTAGGTGGGGTAGCCAGGAGGAATAAGGATTTGTCATGTCTCTATTGATTCTTCATGGTTATGGATGTTTTTTATAGATAGTGATTCGTGATTTTCCTGGAAATATAAGACGCATCACAACAATTTACTAGTGTGCTTAGATATATTAGACTGAATATGAATTCTTGTGGACCTAGCATCATGGTTTTGCACTCAACACATGTGATATTTCATCTTCCACCTTTGTTTATGAAATGATACTATATATTGAAGCAACCCATCACATCCTTAACATGTTTCTTATCAAAAAAATTTAACACTATATGACTATTATGTTGTAAATTTTTGTATAAGGTTTATGTGGCATATGTACTCCTCGATCCCTAACTTAATTTGAATGACTTTCAAACAAAAAATTAACATGTTTTGTATGAGATCACCATAAAAAATTGTTTGAATAGAAACCATCTTAAAAGCATAAAAAATTGACGGGCTGAAGCCCTTCAAGTCGTGATTTACAAAGGTTTATATACGTGTTTGATTATCGCTCAACCAATACATATATGCATAGTAAATTATCCATTTCAATTACACAAGTGAAAAGTTATGTATCATGTCTAAAGCATTTTGGATAGTGAAATCTTTGTTGTGTGGTTTAATGCATGGTACACAATTTACCATTAAGTTTTTTGTATGATTTAAAAGGGGTTGATTAAATTGGGTGCATATCATACGGGTGGTGACTCATGAAGTAGCTACTAGTCATGGTGTTAAAACAACATTGGATAATTTGGCGTTGCATTAAAAATGTTTTATGGATGGTTTGAGGCATGCGTTGATGTGGTATGTCTGTTTGATTTGAAAATAATTACATCTAACGAGGTGGGTCGCAAGGCATTCCTTGGGATGTTATCTCATGTCATGGTATTTGAAAAGCCATGAGGCTAGCTTCCAACATACCATTTTTTATTTCCACTGCTTTGGATACTATGTTTTTTTTGTTGAGTTTTCAACTTTGTTTAAACCCTAATTTCTATGATCTTGTTCCACGAGAAACTCAGGAAAATTTATGGTAACCATTTTGGGACTTAAATTGATAGCATAAATTCACTTTCTGGCACAATTATGTGTTGACACCTAATCTTCATGATTGGGAATTTTATGTAAATAAATAAATTGGGAAGGTGAACAGTCATCGGGAGATGAACTGCACAATCACTCCCTATTGTATATAACAATGGGTTACCTATGGAATAAAATACGAATCAGTTTTACTTCCTTTGGAGAGTTACTGCCTGACCTGACATGGTATCAGAGCCAGTCCTAAAAATAGTCGTAACTCCCTTCATCTCTGCCACTGCCTCTGTCCTAAAATAGTCTGCCACTGCTTCAGTTCTGAGCGCTGCTCTGCCTCTGTCGATGGCCTGACATGCCCAGAGATGCATTGGTGCCTCTATGCAAACCTCTCCAAGCATCATTTCACTCTCACCCAACGCCCATGCCCTTGGCCAAGGAATAACCCTGTATTGCAAGATTGTGCGACCCGTTGACAGTGTTGGTAACTGATCTCGAACTCGAAGGCGAGCCATCACCGTTCTGAGGGATTCCATGTGCAGTGAAAACATGGTATTATCGTTTTGATTATCTTTGCGTTTGCATTATCTGTATCGTTTTGTTTTGATGTTTGAACTTGGGCATCGAGCATCAAATACCTGATGCAACCATAACATCGCCGCTCTTTCCTATGCTATGGGTATAAAATGGATGACCGTAACCCACTGCGAAACGAGGGAGGTTCTATTTTCTATTGGCGGTGCTGAGTTATAGCCCTGTTTTCATTAACATTTTCTGCCTGGTGATGATCTGACTTTCGCTATTATTCTTCGATGGCATAAGCCTCTACCTCTTCAACCGTGAACGAATAAATGAAAGTAGAACAATGAAATAATCCACCTACTCCTCCTGGCATCCGTAGTTGCAGAACGTATATTCAAGCTTGGTGCCTACTTGGGAGTGACTGTATACACTTTTGCAAACAAGGGAATGAACAGAGCATTGATCTGATTGTATCTTACTTGCTATCCAATCTTCAATTTATAGAAACTTGACTTCGATGATGGCTATGCAATTGGTTCAAGGTGTCTTTCTCATCTCATTTTGATCTTGATGACAGTTTTTCTTCTCTGTTTTAACCCAGTGGATGGCTCAACACTCTTTCAACCTTACCTGTGGATCAATACCTCATTGGCCTAAACACAGCCTTTGATTTGAAGGCCTGGCATAGTAGTATTGCATAGTTTTGTTAAAAAATCATTCAAAGCATTTGTGGAGGTGAATAGTAGTATTGCACAAATTTTTTTTTTTATCATTTGAATGGTAATGCTGCGTTGTAAAGTTAAAGCATTAAAGTGATATGTAATATTGAAGTGATATGTACATAATATTTCAATGAAATGTTGATGCTTCTATCAAACATTAGAGGGATTTGAAGAAAATATAGTGCATAAGGCTGTAACGTAAGGAAGTTTTTTTTTATCAGCAGAAGTATTTTTTACAGAATGCATTCAATCATCTCTATGGTAGGAATAGTTCTCACTGGCAAGGAGAACTATCCTGAATGGTCCCTGATGATAAAACACACCCTCATCTTCAATGAGTTGTGGAAAGGAGTGTGTGTCAGAGAAGGAGACAATGACCCAGTGCAACCTACATCAGACAAAGAGCTCGTCATTTGGGAAAACAAGAACAGCAAAGCCTATGCATTAATCGCAGCATCTGTAAATGAAGAAGTAAGTCACCATATTTCATCATATTCAACTGCCTTTGAAGCTTTACAAAAGCTGAAAGAACTCTATGACTCACATTCTACACTTGAAGTTGTTCAGCTCATGATTAAACTCTTCACTCTTGAACTGAAAAATAATGATCCTCTTGCTCTTGCATCTGAAGCAAAGTCTATAATGCATGATATTAAATCCACTAAGGTTGAGCTGGACATCCCTCTTATTGCTTTTCTCAAGGCACTCTATCCTACCTACTCCAATTTTCTTGAGTCCTTACAAGCAAATGGAAATCTTAAAGATATAACCTTTGACTCTCTTGTGAAAAGGTTTGCTGAAAGAGAGAACGCCTTTGGAAATAAGATAGTCCCTGAATCTTCTGAAGAGACTGTTTGCCTTGCTCATAAAGAAAAGCATCCTGCTCAAGATTCTACAAGAGGAAGAGGTGGACGAAGAGGAAGAGGAAGATACTTCAGAGGCAGGAGGGGCAGACATTCTCAAGGAGAAAAGGCAGATCTGCATTGCATTCGCTGCAAATGAAATGGATCACATGATTCTTCTACATGCAAGATACCATGGGACAAAATTGAGCAGAAAAGAAACCAGCAGAAAGGTAAAACTGATGATACAGACAAAGGTAAAGCACCTGAATCCACTCACTATATTGAGGCACAATGTAACATTGGAGTAAATGAAGATTTGTTTAATGCTTCACTTGCTTCTTCGAAAAATGATTGGTTTCTTGATTCAGGAGCAACCTGTCATATGACTCATAGGAAATATTTTTTGAAGATTTCATTGACAATGTTGATGGAGCAGTATACTTTGCAGATCAGTCAAAAATCAAGCCATCAGGGCTTGGCACAATCAGGCTTAAACTGCCTGGTCTTCCAGACTTCCTTCTGGATCATGTTCTAGATCTCCCACAACTCAAGAGAAACTTGCTATCCTTGGTTCACATCCGCCAGCAAGGTCACTCCATTCATATGTTTGATGGCAAGCTTGAGGTAAGAAAGGCATCTGACCACTCACTTGTCATGAGGTGAATAGAAGAAGAAAGACTTCTCAAACTGCAAGGAACCTCTACTCATGCACAACATTTCTCATATATTTCTCATCATGAAGAAGGTACACTTCCATCAAGTTTATTATGGCATGCTAGATTTGGACATTTAAACTATGACAGTCTCCGCTTATTGAAGAAAAATGGTGTTGCTGGTTTGCCTACAATTCCTAGGAAACATAAGCAATGTGATGCTTGTATTCTAGGAAAGCATAGCAAACAGTCTTTTGATGATTCACATTCAAGAGAACATAGGAAGCTTGAACTCATTCATTCAGATTTATGTGGTCCAATGCCTGTTCCTTCTACAAATGGAAATAAATATATCATGACTTTTATTGATGATTACACCAGAATGTGTTGGATTTATTTATTGAAGAACAAATCTGATGCTTTTCAAACATTCAAGAATTTTCATAAATGGATTGAAAATGATGCACAAACTCATATTGGGTCTATTCACACTGATAATGAAAAATAATATACATCAAATGAATTTGAAAACTATCTTCGCCAACATGGGATCAAACATCAAACAACTGTGCCTTATAATCCCCAACAGAATGGTGTAGCAGAAACAATGAATAGAACAATCTTGAATATGGTACAATCCATGCTTTTCTTCAAAAATGTAAAGATAATGTTTTGGGTTGATGTTGTTCTATGTGCTTCATATATAAAGAATAGATGTCCATCTAATGCTATAAGAAACAAGACTCCTTATGAATTGTGGTATGGACATGTTCCTTCGGTAAAACATCTCAGGATCTTTGGTTCCACCTGTTATGCTTTGATACCAAAGGTACATAGAAACAAACTTGGTGCTAGAAGTCGTAAGTGTATCTTCCTGGGGTATTCAAACACCTCCAAAGCATACCACCTCTATGATGAAGTAAATAAAAAGTTTGTTGTATATAGAGATGTAATTTTTCTTGAATCATCGAAATCTGACAATGTTGTTGAGCAGCAACTTGATCGCTTGGATAGATTCACAAAAACGAAATCATTTCAAGAATTTGATAATCAGATTCCACATCTTGAAGGGGGGATTCCTATACTAGATCAACATGTGGAATCTTCTTCTGAAGAACAATCTCCCCTGCATGAAACTCCAACAACGGATGATGCTTTAAGTGATGTAATTGATAGAATTGGGAGACTCAATCTTGATTCAGTCCCAACTCAATCAACAGAGCAGCCTGGACCATCTCATAAAGGTCCCCCAAAGTGGCTGACAAAGACACTTGAAAGTGTTCATCCTAATGAAATTTGAAAAACAGGAACCAAAAATTCAAACCGACAAAATGGAGGTGATGTAGATGACTCTAATTCACCTGTTGATATGGATGTTACTTATGATTGTGAATTGAACTTGTCTACAGATTTTGAACCAACTTCCTTCAAAGAAGATGCTTCTCATGATGAATGGAAAGAAGCGATGCAAAAGGAGTATGATGCTCTCATAAAGAATGGCACTTGGAAGCTGGTTGATCCTCCGTTTGGAACTAAACCAATTGGTTGCAAGTGGGTCTACAAGAACAAGTACAAAGCGATGGCTCACTTGACAAGCACAAAGCTAGGCTTGTGGAAAAAGGTTTTGCTCAGAAGGAAGGGGTTGATTATGAGGAAACGTTTTCCCCCACAGCAAAATGGGCCACCATCCGGACACTCTTTGCACTAGCAGCTCAGAACGGTTGGAAAGTCCATCAAATGGATGTAAAAACTGCCTTCTTGAATGGATATCTAAAAGAGAATGTTTTTATGTCCCAGCCTGAAGGATTTGCTGTGAAGGGACATGAACATAAAGTATGCAAACTTGTGAAGTCCTTGTATGGCCTCAAACAAGCACCATGAGCCTGGTATGAAAAACTAACTGAGCATCTTCTGAAACTCAACTTCAATCATTTTGATCTTGAGATGCAACTTTATTTGTCAAGAAAGTTGGCAAAACAGTTGTGTATCTTGTGGTATATGTAGATGATCTTTTAATGATAGGGAACAATGAAAGCTACATTGCATCCATAAAGAAGGAATTGGGGAAAAGTTTTGAAATGACTGATTTGGGCTATGTCCATTACTATCTTGGCATTGAAGTAACCCAACATCCAAAATCCATATTTCTTTCTCAAAAGAAATACATTGGAGATTTGTTAAACAGATTTGGCATGACAGAGTGCAATCCTCTTTCTACTCCAATGGAACAAAACTTAAAGCTCACATTTGTTGAAGGAAAGGAATTTGAGGATGCAACAAAGTATAGACATCTTGTAGGAAGTCTCATCTACCTCACTACTACCAGACTAGACATTTCATTTACTGTTGGAATCCTCTCGAGGTTCATGTAAAAGCCTTGTGAGGGAAATTGGTCTGCTGCAAAAGGAGTTCTAAGCTACTTGAAGGGAACTCAAGACCTTGGAATCAAGTATACACAGGTGGATGACTTCAGCTTGATTGGATACTCTGATTCAGACTTCGATGGAGACAAAGAAACTGGGGTATCTACTTCAGGATATGCTATGAGTCTTGGATCAGGAGCTGTCTCCTGGAGATCATGCAAACAATCAGTTCCAGCAGATTCCACAACAGAAGAAGAATACGTGGTAGTAGCTGAAGCAACGAAAGAAATTGTGTGGCTCAGGAAAATTCTTGAATATTTGCAGGTAAAACAAGTACAATCAACTCCACTCATGATTGATAACACCTCTTCAATAAAGTTTGCCAAGAACCCAAAGTTCCATGATCGAACAAAGCATATCAATACTAAATATCATTTGATTCGACATCATGTTGAGGCCAAAACAATCCATCTCCGTCATTGTTCCACAAATGAGAAAATTGCAAACATCTTCACCAAAGCACTTGGAAGGGAAAAGCTTGAAAAATTCAGAATGATGCTTGGACTCACCAACATCCCTTCAGATTAAGGGGGGGAATGTTGACACCTAATCTTCATGATTGGGAATTTTATGTAAATAAATAAATTGGGAAGGTGAACAATCATCGGGAGATGAACTGAACAATCACTCCCTATTATATATAACAATGGGTTACCTATGGAATAAAATACGAATTAGTTTTATTGCCTTGGGAGAGTTACTGCCTGGCCTGACATTATGCAAATAACTAGATTAATTTTTGAAAAATAATACACTTGTATGGCTTGTTGGTTAAGTAATGTGTTTCTGTGACTTAATTCATTCATTGTTATGTATTAACCCTTTCATTTTACTTACTATTCTTTTCATTTCTCTTCATGTGTTTCAATTTTTATTTATATGCAAATTAGTCTAAGATATAATAAAATGGAAATCACCCTATTCGTTTTGTTAAATTCTTGTGAAGTAAACCTAGCTCAAAATACTGATAGGTTTTGTTCAAGAAATATATGAAGAGGGAGCTTTCCCTATAGGAAATATCTATTATTTTATGACATGTGTTTGTGATATATATATATATATATATATATATATATATATATATATATATATATATATATATATATATATATATATATATATATATATATATATATATATATTCTTTCAATTAGCTTTCCATCTTTATTTACCCTCCATGGACCATCATTCTTTGTGTTTCAAACTAGGCTATCTTTTGGGTTAAAAAAATTATTATACAATACAAAGAGGGGCTCACCTCGCTCATTCATATTTCTCCATACTTTTATCTCTATGACCTAAAGCCATGAAATTGTTGCACACGGTAGAGAAAGTATCGTTTCCTGCATATCCAGTAAGTTTCGATACCAAGCTTTCGATGATTAAATATTTTATGTGCTCTTCATATGTAGAGAAATTGTGGGTTAATTTAAATAGGAATTTGTATTATGTGTTAATTCAATCCAATATGAGCTTTATTACTTCAAACTATTTCTCCAAGAATATGGTAAATATCTTTCATGTTTTGGCCATTATTTCTTACCTTTGTATTTATCCTCACTTTGGCATTACATGTCTTATGTGCCACATTGTTGTCTAGAAAAAGGCTTTGAGCCCCACCTAGGGCTGAGTTATATGTGGTTTTGGGCATATCTTTTGTTAAATATCCAAGAAAAAGTTATTTTTTATACATGTATTACACAACTTGGTTATTATTTTAGACTCAGAGCATCAATAAATATCCTTGTGAGCTCCTCACTAACAACCTGTACCTGTTTCATTCCGAAATTTTCTGACAGTGAAAGTGTTGAGAAGTGGAAACAAGAGAGTCGAGTTTAATTTTTCCTTGAATTAAATTAGAAATTAAATTCAAATTCTATTCTCATAGCAACTTAAAATAGCTAAATTAAGTTTATTATACCTACTTAACTTAAGAAATTCGAGTTGGAAGTATTTTTGTCGTCATGTGTATGTTCTCCCTACTTTGAGAAATGAAGTATGAGTTAGTTGTTAGTTGTAAAATAGAAGACTTAGTTTCATGAGTCAGTTCATTTAAATTAGTTCTCAAACTGATTGAGAGAACTAATAGTGATTTAACAGTCAGTGGTGACACTAATGAACTCCACCAGTGGTACTCTAGTTAACTAAATATTTACTGATCAGAAACTCATGCATGTCGATTTTGAGAAGTACCCAATTGAGACTAGAGTGCAGGGACAATGTACTATTTGTTTTATATTTTTCTGAGTTGCACTGATAGTGCATGCATTCAGGAACTAATCCTTGAGGGATTGTGCAGTTTTTAGAGGCTTTATTTCCCTTTAAATACAAGCTATCCTAAATAGGAATTACGCATTGGAATAGAGACTTGGAGAGCTTGTGAAGATGCTAAACCTTGGCCTTGAGCTTTCTTATGCGTTGGAGATTGAATTTACTGAGTGCTGGGATTGTTCTAGAGAGAAAAAGCATCCTAATTTCATATTGATTTTTTGGATTAATACAAAACAGATAGTGGGGTTTTGATTTGTGGTTTTCCCTAGATATTTATTGTGTTATGTGCCTTTGGTTATCTTCCTCTATTGATTATTGTTTTCTCTATGTTTATGGGCTTCCTCTATAAAGAGTAGAAGTATATTCTTTTCTCTTGCTTTAGAAAATTGCATTAGCTTGTGAATCTATAGGATTTTCTACATGGTATCAAAGAAAGATTATTTTTTGGGCCGAGAGTTTTCAGAGAAGATATGAGAATTTATTTGCAAAAATTTCATAAACAAGTTGCAGATATGGATTCCTTGGGAAAGGATAACCAAATTCAAAAAACAAATCATTCGAATCGGAGTTCGAATGAGAGAGATATAGCTAATTTAAATCAGCTCTCTAAAGGAGATTTTGAAGTTTTGAGTTTCTAGGTTACCGGTGAAAGTCAAATTTGCAATACATACTTCAAAATTAGAAGATGGTGTTCCATGGGTTGAGGCTTGAGTATGCCTTGGAAGGAAGCTCATATTTCATAGCATGGAGTGATAGGATGGAGGTTGTGCTAGAGGAAAATGGCTTGAAGGAATTTGTTGAACAAGCAATTCCTAAGCCAACAGCGACTGATTCACAAAACTTGGCTGAGTGGAAGAAGTCTGTTCCGAAGGCAAGGAAGATAATCCTTGAGGGCGTTTGAGATGATATTGTCTCAAGTATCTATGGAAAGGAAACTCCGCATGCTATGTAGAAAATATTGACAGACTTGTATCAAAATAACAATGATCAAAGGAAGTTGGCACTCAAGGGTTAAGGTGAGACAATACCAAAGTACTTGACCTAGTTCACTCAATGTTGGGATGAACTTGGAAGTGTTGGAATCATGATTTCCGAGGAGGATATGATGAGCATCTCTCTTCCTGGACTCCCAAAGAGTTGGCATAGTTATTAGGACTCTGTCAATGGTTGGGAGAAGCTACGAGATTGGGAACAACTATGGTTGGATTTGATGCAGGATAAGATCAAGAGGAACACCAGGGATGGCACTTCATCAAAGACTGGTGATGAAGAGAATTGTGCCTTAGTGATTAAGGCGAGGAAGGGGAAAGGTAAAATTTCCCATTCCAAATCAGATTCTTATCATGGAGGTAAGAAGAAGGACATGATGAAAGTTAAATGCTTTCACTGTCACAATATGGGACACTTTTCTACAAATTTTCCAACGAAGAAGTCCAAGGATAAGTCCTCAAGAGGAGTAGTGGGTGAGGTTTTGGCCTCCCAATTCGAATTGGACTTTTCCCTCATTGCATCCATTGTGTCTTCAATGATTGGAAGTGTCTGGTACTTAGACAGTGGAGTTTCTTTCCACATGACTGGAGACAAGGAGTTATTAGTGAACTGGAGGAGAAATATTTCAGTATGCATATTGAGATGGGTGATGACAGTAAGTATAGTGTTACTAGTGTGGGTACTACTACTTTTTCAGAGGGAGCATGTGGCTCCACTCACCTTGAAGAATGTTATGCATGTGCCCGGACTCACGAAGAACATGGTATCTATTGGCATGTTTGACGATAGAGGTTATGATGTGATGTTTTCGAAAGGAAAGGCGTTCCTTCAACACTTAGCCATGGGTCAAGTAAAAAAGATAGGGATTCAAGTTCAAAATCTCTATAAGATAGAGGTAGATGGTTATGCTACTTTGAGTTCAAAAGAAGAAAAGATGTTGAGCCAAGACATCAACAAGTTGTGGCATAGGGGATTGGGACACTTGCATCATGGGGCTTTGAAGATATTGCAGCAAATCTCTACCGGTCTTCCCAAAGGTACGCTTGAACAAGTTGATACATGCAAGGGTTGTACTTTGGGAAAATACACCAAGTCTTCCTTTAGAGAGAGAGACAGTCGAGAATAGTCTATTCCGAAGAGATTCCATTCAAATGTGTGTTGACTATTCTCGACAGCATCCACAGCCAAACACGGGTACTATGTTATATTTGTTGATGACTATTCTCATAAATGTTGGGTATTTTTTATCCAGAAAAAGGACCAAACTTTCACAAAGTTTTTTGATTTCAAGGCATTGGTAGAGAAATATTCTGGCAAGAAGGTTAAATATCTACAAATTGATAATGGTGGTGAGTATGTCTCCAATGAGTTTAAGAATTTTTTTATTGTGGAAGGGATTAAACGATAGTTGACGGCACCCCATAACCCTCAACAGAATGGGGTTCTCGAGAGGAATAATAGGAGCATAATAGAGGTAGAAAGGGCAATGTTTCTTGATCAAGGCCTACCACTACACTTGTGGGCTGATGCATGCAACATAGTGGTTTATATTCAGAACCATAGCCCACATCAGATACTTGAGATGAAGACACCATAGGAGGCTTGTTCCGGTAAGAGGCCAGTTGTTGGTCACTTCAAGTATTTTGGGTCATTGATTTATTACCATGTGACCGGAAATGCACGGAAGAAGATTGAGTCAACAATATAGTTGTGGATCTTTGTGGGCTACAATGATACACCCCATAACTATCGGGTGTACATGTCGACCAGTCGAATGAAAGTTGTTCATAGGGATATCAGGTTTGATGAGGATAAGGCCATGTGATTATCCCTTGAGAGGGAGCTTGAGCTACATGAGGATGAGGATATTTTAGCTCTTAAGGTTGAGGGACATCAAACTGATGTGGAGTAGCCACATGCAGAAGTTCAGAGAGTGGAGACATCCACTCATGTAGATTCTTATAGAGAGGGAAGAAAGTGCACTAGCGAGGCTGATAGATTGTTGGATCATGCATGGGAGAATGTGGGAGCACCCAGCTCTCAGTGAAAACAGAGGAGGTCACTATAGAGATACAATGGATACAAGGCACTTATGGGTGCATGTGTTGTGACAGAGCCATCTTCCTTTCAAGAAGCAGTGTATCAGCCAGTTTGGGTTGATGTGATGGTAGAGGAGTATGACTCCACGAAACAGTGTTTGGGATGTGGTCTCAAGACTAGAGGACAAGTCATATGCGAGCTCCTGTTGGATTTATAAGGTAAAAAAGGTTGCAGATGGTAGTGTGGAGAAGCATAAGGCCAAATTTGTGGCCTGTGGCTTTTCACAGGTAGAGGGGATTGACTATGATGAGAACTTTTCTCTTGTTGCAAGGTACTCATCAATCAAATCTATTTTGACACTATTAAAACAGATGGGTTCGAAGATCAATCAGATGGATATGAAGACTCCCTTCCTCAATGGCATGATTGAGGAAGAGGTGTACATAGAGTAGCTTGAAGGTTTTAAAACCTTAGACCGTGAGTCGCATGTGTGTCGACTCAAGAGAGCATTGTATGGGCTGAAGCAAGCACCATGTGCTTGGTACACTCGGATAGATAGCTACTTCACTGAGTTAGGCTTCACGAAGAGTGAAGTGGATGCGAACTTGTATCACATAGTGGTGGAAGGTAAGGTTTTGATCATTGTACTTTATGTAGATGATATTATACTGACAAGTGATGAGAAGCTCATCAAATGTTGCAAGGAGGACCTTGCAAGAGAGTTTGAGATGAAGTAGTGGAAGCTACTGTTTACAGGTAGCTTATGGGTTCACTCATGTACTTGGTGAACACACGACTAGATATGTGCTATGCAGTTAACCAACTTAGTCAATCTATGGTTAGGCCTACCGAGCTGTATTAGAAGGAGACAAAGCATGTATTGAGATACCTCAAAGGAACTACCCAGTTTGGGTTATGGTACAGATGGACAGAGGAAGTGAAGCTTCAATGCTTCACAGATGCATATTGGGTAGGGAGTCCATCCAACAGAAAGAGCACATTAGGAGGACTCTTCATTATTGGGTCAACTACAATTTCTTGGTACAGTAGGAAATAGAAATCAGTTGCACTTAGTTCAGCAGAGGCAGACTACATGGCCACAAGTCAGGCAGCATGTGAGGCTATCTGGATGAGGAGGATCCTAGTTGGTTTGTTTAGTTAGCAGATGGATCCGACAGTGATTTATTGTGATAATCAGAGATGTATCAAACTCTATTAAAATCCAGTTTTTCATGATTGGTCCAAGCATATTGATATCCAGTATCATCATATCAGACAATGTGTATTGAGGTGGATCATGTTGTTAGATTACATTCCCAGGGAGGAGCAAGATGTTGACATCTTAACAAAGGAATTTTCAAGATGTAAATTCAAGTTTCACAGAGACAAGATCAGGGTAGTTGATAATCTCTTTCTTGTTGAGATGGAGTATTGAGAAATGGAAACAGGAGATTCCATTTTAATTTGTCCTTGAATTAAACTGGAAATTAAATTTGAATTCTATTCTCATAGCAACTTAAAATAGTTAAATTAAGTTTATTGTACTTACTTAGGAAATTCGAGTTGGAAGTATTTCTATCGTCATGTGTATGTTCTCCCTAATTTGTAGGAGTGCAGTATGAGTTAATTGTGAGTTGTAAAATAGAAGACTCAATTTCATGAGCCAGTTCAGTTAAATTAGTTCTCAAACTAATTGAGAAAACTAATAATAAAATAACAGTCAGTGGTTACACTAATGAACTCCACGAGTGCTACTCTAGTTAACTAAATATTTACTCATCAGAAACTCATGCATGTCGATTATGAGAAATACCTAGTTGAGACTAGAGTGCAAGTACAATGTACTATTTGTTTTAGATTTTTCTGAGTTGCACTGATAGTGCATGAATTCAGGAACTAATCCCTGAGGGATTGCACAATTTTTAGAAGCTTTATTTCCCTTTAAATACAGGCTATCCTTCATAGGAATTACACATTGGAATAGAGACTTGGATATCTTGTGAAGAGGCTAAGCTTTGGCATTGACCTTGCTTATGAGTTAGAGATTGAATTTACTGAGTGTTGGGATTGTTCTAGAGAGAACAAGAATTGTAATTTCATCTTGACTTTTCGGATTAATACAAAACAGATAGTGGGGTTTTGAGTTGTGTCTTTCCCCGAATATTTATTGTGTTATGTGCCTTTTATTCTCTTCCTCTATTGATTATTGTTTTCTCGATGTTTATGGGCTTTCCCTGTAAAGAGTAGAAGTGGATTCTTGTCTCTTACTTTAGAAAACTGCATTATCTTGTGAATCTATAGATTTTCTACATCAAGAACATGCCCTTCAAGGCTTGAATACATTGTGGCACTCAAACTTCATTCAAAAAAACTAATATATTTTTCATGGTTGCCCCCTTCTGTCTTTGCACTTTTCATTTTCCCATACGATCCCTTATGCAAACTAGAGGTAGTAGACAATGAAAGACCTTTAATATTGGGCCATCTTACCATTTTATTATATTTGAATATAATCACATCATGTCAAATATGTATCCATAAACCAATACGAGTCATGGTATCACCTTATGTTCCTTGTACAATTATTTGCACAACAAACTTTTGTTGTATACTTATATATCTTTGGCATGTAAAGTAAATGTTTCCAGGTCATGCGATGTTTGTAAATACATAAATGGTAGATGAATCTTCATCTTAGTTGTCCCATACCTTTATAATGTCTTGTAGCAAGCTTACTTCACTTACAAATACCATATGCACACAATTTATACTTCTCAGTACTCAATACATTCATACTTTTTAGTTATAATTATTGTCACGAAGCTTCGTTTCAGTGAGTTTTATTATTATTTACTTCTCAATATTTATCATTAAAAAGTACTTATCTATGAAGAATTACTCAATATTTTTTCTACAGCTTCATACTGTGTTTCATTTTTTTCTCATTGAATACCATAGTCATGAAAGGGAAACTATCTTTCCTACAATGATACCTTACAACACATTATTCTTTGTGAACACCGTTCCTGCCATTTCCTACCATTTCTGATTATTGTTGCAGGGTCAAACATTTTCATGTTCATGTAAATAAATGCTTTTCTTTGTTGTTAGTTCTACTCCATCGCAAATGTATACATAAACATTAATCTTGTCATTTCTATAACATATTTCATTAATAAAAATCGACTTTCCTTTGCATGTATAAGTACCACATCACTCATTTAATTGAATAACCCCCTTTGTATGTGATCAACTACTTGAGAAGTTGTATTAGGAGTTGAGTAGTTGTATTAGGAATTGAGTTATGCAGACCATTTCAAGACTTGTTAGTGATCTCGTGAATTGAGATATATTTATGATGCCATATTTTCGTCTTCTTAAAAAAACAAGCTTTTTCAGTAAAGGGTCTTGGGGAAATAGAAGGGGAAACGTCATAAGGATTGGTTTTTACTTTTGTTTATGAGATGATGCTTCACGTGAATGATTATTTATATTTATGATATATGGTTGGATAATGATTCTCTTACCATGTCATATTTATACTTAGATTTTATTTTTTATGTGAGTTTCCAAGTTGTGTTTATTATCATTCAATAGAATTGAGATTTCATTGGGGACCCCACTTACTAAAAACGATAAAATAATTTAATATTCCTTTTAAATAACCCTCTCCTAATAGAAAGAAAAAGTTTGAATTTAATTAAAGAAGATTAATTAACGAGAAAATTACTCACCAACTATTTAATGAGGCTACAGAACTATCTAAAGGGCATTGAAGAAAGGAGAATGAAAAGAGAGTGAGGATAGGTATGTTTAATTGATCAATTTGTCATTTTCCTCATACACATTTTTTTCTTTTGAGTCCAAGAGCTCAATTTTTATGGTTGATACTAAAATAACTTGATAAATGACAAGGAGGGAGTGAACACATCATTTATTGATTTATATTTTCAAGTTGATCTTATTTTCTTGCAATTTTTCTGTTGTTAGAAGGTTGGATATATTTATCAATGCTAATTGGTGCATCTTTTGTAGAATATAGTTGTTGAAACAATCTTATCAAAGAGGTCAAAGATTTTGGAAGCATTATTTTCTTGCTTCTTTCATGCCACTCAGTTTCCTTTGTATGAGACTATAACATTTGATGCTTCTAAAGTTGTTTCTGATCTATATTTTTGTAGAAATACACAAAAATATTTGTTTGTAATAATATTTTTCTTTAATAAAAAATCAAAATTTTGATTGTTCCATACATGGTACATGTCTCTTCATCTTTCTTATTTAATTTTATGAAGTTTGTGACCATATTTTGGCTCATAATCAATAGTAATTAATTTTATCATGCCATTTTATTTTGTATATGCATTGTCCTTTGGCCAATTGTGTATAAATATAAAATCTTCCTATAAATTTCTTGATGCAGTTTATTTACATAATCTTTCTCTCAATTTTATTAAATTGTAAAATGTACAGTTTATGTGATATTTCATTTCTAGTTAGCTTTCGTTTTTGTACAACTTTAGTTTATTTCCTTCATTTCCATTCATGTTTGGTAGGTAAATAAGATAGGACATCGAGGGCTTAAAAAAACTGGGTTACATCCCATTATCCTATTTATCCCCATGCATTTGGATTGTGTTGTCGATGGAGCATAAAAACACTGCCTCATCAACACTAACATAAACACCATGTTTGAGGAAGGGTTAGCCTAATCTCTCATGCTCTTTCCATCAATGAGAATGTTATGTATAAGGAAGGCTCTACTAGCCCTTCCTTAGAGCCCACTCAAGGAAAAAGATGCATCTCAAGAATTATATTTTTATGTATGAAGAAGGGCCAACTAGCCCTTCCCTGACACCCCCCCCCCCCCCCCCCCACCCCCCCCCAACGACAATGCTAAATGTAAGGAATGGTTAGTTGACACTCTCTCAATTTACCCCTTGAAATGAAAATTATTCTTTAGAGGGACTCAATTCACCCTTATGTGGGGTCCCCATCCTATTAACAAGTTATACTCAAGGAAGACATAACTAACCCTTCGACGGGCTCTCCCTCAATGATGAGAATGATATCAACAAGGAAGGGTTATTTGGCTCTTCACTTGACTTCCCCTCATGAATCCTATGTTCCAAAAATGGTTAACAACCTTTCTCTTTTGATCATTAATGACATGAATGTTATGTTCTAGAAAACATTGGTAGACGTCATTTAGGAATATATATTATGTGAACACTATGGTTTAGAATGTGTTTATTGAATATTATTTTGGTTCCTCTGTGGACTAAATATTATTCTTGAGTAACTGTCAATCAATCCTTCCCTATACTTCCCCATAATGTGAATATAATGATTAAGAGAAGACCAATTATCCCTTAGTTAAGTAGTTCGTCAATAACCAACATTTGGTATGAAACCTATACAACATTAACACAATGCTTGATTAAGGGTTAGTTGACCCTTCCCTAGGCTCTCCATTGATGAGAATATCAAACATTGGGAAGGGTCCCCTTCCATAAGCTCTCCATTATCAAGAAAGTTAAACCTGAAAAAGGGTCCCCTAAAGTTTTATATTAACCTCCCACAACAAATTTGCTATGTTTTAATAAGGGCCTATCAGTTCTTCTTTGAGCTATCCCTCGATGTAATTATTAGGATCAAGGGAGGATCAGCCAATACCTCATTAGGCTATCAACCAATGAGAATTCAATGATGGAGGAAGGGTTGGTTGGGCCCTCCTTGAGCTCCTCCTTGAAATGAATATTATGCTTTGGAAAGGTTTAGTAAATATGTATTTGACATCATCCCTAACACTAATACTATGCTTGAGGAAAGGTCATATTATCCTTCCACTAGATAAGTTGTGACTCAAATAAAATCCAAGAGGAAAGGTTAGTAAACCCTTCTCTATGATCTTCCTTGATGAGAATATTAAGCTACAATAAGGTCTCACCAACCCTTCCTATATTATGCTTGAGAAAGGATTGCTTGACCATTCTTTGTGCACCTCCTCCATGAACTGACGATGATGGAGGAAGGGTCAAATGTTACTTGTTTGGTTGTGGTATATGGGGTTTCTATGTTCTAAGAAGGGCTAGTAGAGAATTTATAAGATTGCACCTCTATATGAAACTCTGCTTGAGGAAGTTGAATAACCCTTCCACTGGATACCCCCTTGACATTAATACTATTCTTGAGAAATTATTGACTAACCCTTCCTTATGCTCCACATCCATGACGATATTATGCAAAGGAAGGGTTGGCCAAAAACCCTTCCTCAATATCCCCCTCAATAGTGAAACTACGCTTGAGGAAGGTTCAACCATTCATTCCATTAGATACACCACGAGGGAAATACCATTATTGATGAAGGGTTTACTAACCCTTCTTCATGCACATGAGAATACTATGTTAGAGTAAGGTTTCATTGAACCTTCATTGTGATTCTTCTCTATGTGCAAATTGTGCTTGAAGAAGGGTAAATCATCCCTTCATTTGGATATCCCATGGCATGAATACCATACTAGATGAAAGTTTTACTGGCACTCTCTATGCTCCCCCTCCTTGGGAATATTATGCTAAAAGAAGGGTTTGTTGACCCTTCCCATGATCTCCTTAAATGCAAAATCTATGCTTGAGAAAGGGTCAGCCATATGTTACATTAGATACCCTATGATATAAATACTTTTCCTGAAGAAGATTTTACTCACTCCTTTCTCAAATAGTATGTTGGAAGAAAGATTGATCTACCTTCTGTGCTAATGCCTTATATGTAGAAACGATCTTTTAAGAATGGTTACTTAGTCGTTCAATTAAATACCTCACAACCTAACTACCATCCATAAGGAAGTGTTAGTCCAGACACTTCTATGTGCTTAGACTAATTTAAAAGAGTCAAATAACTAGATAGAAAAGCATTCAATTTGAAAGTTTTTTTAGATGCTCAAAATTAAAATATTTGTTTTGATTTTGAAAAGATGAAAAAAAATTATGCAAAATAATAATAAAGTGTAAATAATTTTAAAATTTTGTAACATTATCATTTTGTTTACTAAACAAATTAATAAATGAAAATATTAGAATGAGAGAGACTTCAAAAATGGGATTTTCCTTTGAAATACTTGTGACCATTTTTTAATTTCAAAACTAATTAATTGTGTATGAAAGAGAAATGACGGCATTTAACGTGCCAAAACAAAAAAGTACTAATTGTAGTATTCAATAATACTTTATAATGTAGAGGATACACGGAAGGGCTAACTAGCTTGCCATAGGGCATTAAATGTGTAGGTATATGCATGCTCTATAACAAAATAACAGAGTCTTTGGTGGCTACATAAATTAAAAGTAAAGACTGTGTGTTATTTTGTCATAGAGCATGCATATACCTAGACATTTAATGCCCTATGGCAAGCTGGTTAGCCCTTGCCGAGGATACACATCCTTTAGACAAAATCACATCGAATCATTATAAGACTTTTTGTGGATTTATACTGGTAATATTTTGTTTTGTGAAACTCTAATGTAAGGCAAAAATAAATATAAGCATGGTATGTGAAAGTGAAAAAAATGCGTAAGTCATGGTCAAAAGATTATCCAATGGAAGAAACTCGGAGAAAGGTTTCAATATTAGCTCCAAAACTGGTAGAAAGTTTTCATTCTTTGGGGCCGAGGCTGGAAAAGATAAAAATAAGTCTGGTTATTCAAGATCTACATATTACTGTTAAAATAGTTATATGAAAATAAAAAATATATATATTAAAATAAGAAACTAATTTATTTATTTTTTTCATTTTCAATACATGTTCCATTCGCTGACTGATGTACACACTGGAACGCTCTTCTTTTAGCAGGAGAATATCAATCCTTTTGAATGTCTTTCTTTTCTGCTTTTATCCTCCTTTTGCAAATACTTACAGGTGGAAATTATTGCTGATCTATTTCGCATCCATGTTTTCAGTTGGTCTGACGAGTCAATCGTTCAATGCAAATTGCTGTCACACCCTCATGGCGTTGATTTGAGATGCGCCTTTACGATGTGATGCGATAAAGTGGAAGTATTTCTTCTTTTGTTTTTCTTTCTGTACTTTGTTCTTGTTTCTTCACTCATCATAGTTTTATTTTATTTTTCTTCCTCATAGTTTTTTTGGGTTGTTTTTAGTTTTTTTTAGTTTTAGGGCGTAGTAAATTAGTGTTTAGGGAAGTGTGTAATTACATTAAAATATATAAGTATTAATAAATTTTTAAATTCTTATCATTATTTTGAGTGAGTAGTTAGTTCCATGTTTTCAAGGGGGCAATTAGTGGGTGTGATTCATTCCTACTTCCAAATTATTTTATTTTTCTTCCTTATAGTTTTTTTGGGTTTGTTTTTAGTTTTTCTTAGTTTTAGGGGTAGTAAATTAGTGTTTAGGGAGGTGTGTCATTATAAGTATTAATAAATTTTTATATTCTTATCATTATCATTATTTTGAGTGAGTAGTTAGTTCCATGTTTTCAAGGTGGCAATTAGTGGGTGTGATTCATTCCTACTTCCAAATTACTTTTACTAGGTGGTTAATGTCATGTTCTTGTGGCTGATGCTTCCTTAAGATGTGATAAAGTAGATTAATTTCTTCTTTTGTTTTTGCAGTTGGACTTTCTGTTCTTCTTGTTTCTTCCTCATTTCAGTAGTAGAAGAGTAGTATTATATTTGTTTTATTTCATATTTCTTTCTATTTTTTAGTTTCTTTTTCATCTTAGTGATAGTAGATTAACTTTTGGGGAGATTTTCCATCGCACCAAAATCTTTAGATACTAATAAATTTCCAAACTCTTACTATTACTTTACTTTGAGTGGGCCGCCAGTCCCATGTTCTCAATGTGGCAGTTAGTGAGTATACTTAATTCTCATTTTCAAACTCTTACCATTACATTGAATGAATGAGTTGTTAGTCCATGTTCTCAAAGTCGGGTAAGTGAGATAGTGCTCGAACACTAATCTCATCTGAGGTTGAGGTAAGTTTCTGGTAAACTATCTTAGGTTGATGTAGGTTTCTAATAAACTGTGTGGTGTTAGTTGTTGTGCCAAAGGTTTTGGGTGAACATTTCATCTATTTTTATAGACAGAGAAAACTCATTTGAATATGGGTGAACTGTTCACCCAAAACTTACGGCACAACAATCAACATCACGGAGAATTTACCAAATACTTATATCAATATCAAGCACAAAAACTAACACCACACAATTTACCAAAAACTTACATCAACATCAAATTAACTAATGTGAAGATCTTCATCCTAAAATTAATCCCACCTTCCAACATTAAACCCATTGGGCATTAGTCAATGCTAATTTAAATGGTTGTGCTTTCGTATAGATCCCATGTCATTTCCCAAAATCCATTGAAAACCATGATGACCCCACAATCGATTCCCGTTCAAAACCTCTGCAGAAGGAGTAGCCCTCTTGTGGAGCAAGGTAGAAGCTGGTTGAAAGCAAGAAAAATGGACCAATTTATCCCACAAAAATGCAAGTCACAAACAGTTTTTTTTGGGTGACTTCGAAATTTTTTGTTTAAAGTCAAACAACAAAGTAAATATTGCATACTGAGCCACCATGCAGTATGTAAAACAAAGTAAAACTGCGGACTGCTTACTTACACATTCCTAGAACGTTGCCTTACACGTTTCCTGGCTCACCCTCTTCCACGTTCTTACTTCCAACCTCTTCCGACCTAACCCTATTACTTTTACGTATTAAGTATTGAAGTACCATGCAGTAAGTAAATTATTGTATTACGTCTTAAATACCAATTTCTTTTTATTTTTAGTTAAGAAATAACCAATAAAATTATAAATAATGAACTAATCATTAACTTACTCTAATATAGTACTTACTTTGCCAATTATGGTCTTACTATTTTTCCGTCTTAAATACCAATTTATTTTTACTTTTTATGTAAAGAATAACCCATAAAAAATTACAATGAACTAGTACTAATACTTAATATTTGCCCACAACCGCCACAACAATATTGTGATTCAAACAAATAACTCTGATTTGTATATGTATACTTTAACAAACTAGCGAAGCTTTCGTTTGGAAACCATTTCACCATTTTAATTTCCGGGTTTCAAGCTCTGAAGTGATTACTTTAATACGATTTAACAGCTAGTTTTTCAGTCTTTACAGTCTGTAGTGGTAGGTTTTTATTATTTATTATATTACTCTTATTAATTTAAAATAAAATTTAATGATAGATACGTTAATTTCTCCTAAATAGAATAATACACTTTTGATTTGATAATTATTGAAGTTTTTTTTATCAAGGCTCACTTATTAAGGCAAAGTATAGCGAGGTGACCGTTTAAAATAAAATTTAAAGATAGATATGTTAATTTCTCCTGAATAGAATAATAAACTTTTGATTGGATAATTATTGAGGTTTTTTATTATCAAGGCTCACTTATTAAGGCAATGTATAGGGAGGTGACAGTTTTGGAGGGCGAATTTCTTGTTTAAAATTAAAGAGAAATTTTTTAAGAAATTTAAGTGTGGGAGTATTTAAATTCTTATATTGATAGTTATGTATAATTTATATTTTCAAAAAAATTTACTCTTTTTTTCCAAAATAATACCATAATTTTAATTTCTTTACGAGAAGAAGAAAAGACTATACCTATCAAGGTTTAGCTGTCTTATATTCTATATTTTTAGAAAACCCTTCTAACTAAGTTTATTTGTACATTAGAAACATATAGTAAATAACAAACTCACCAAATTTATTTAAAACGAAAAACATATAGATACCTTAGAAACATATATTAAATATCAAACTCATCACATTTATTTAAAAAGCAAAACAGTATAATAATGGATGATGTAGACAGCCAACCCACAGAATTGAATATTACGTAATCGGATGTTTAGACACGGCCGTGCGATAAGATAAGGGCGAAGCACATGGCCAGAGAAAGTCCCCAAATATGGGTGATATACTTATCTTTTGGAAAATTCGAGGAGGCCCGCGTTTAATGATGCTCCAGTCAACGCAAGGGAGACATTTTCGGTGAGAGCGACCCCACAGACTGAGAATAATAATAAACCGACAGAGTTCATATTTTGATTGAATGGGCGGGTGATGTTAAGCTATAAAGAACAAGGAGAGTTCATAATGTGCAACAGAGCATCCTAAGCTTTACCCAGTCGACGCATTAAATTGATTATGATTGAATTTCGATATTGAAGGACTATCTTCGCTCAGCAGTTTGTCTCCACTACGAGCGAGTGAATACTTTTGTTTTGTCGTATGAAGCAGCAAAGAATCTAGTATACCTTACTACCGTGCGGAAGTTGGTGAATGGACAACGATGGAGACCCTACCGAGGCACAGCTGCTATGAAGCAGTATAAAATTGTAATAAATTGTAGTTTCAATTTTATTTTCTAATGTTTTGGTTTCATTTTGTTCAAAATATGGTTAAAATTTGCAGTAGGAAGTTTGAAGTGTGGAGGTTTTTCATAATTATTTATATTTGGAAAAATGAATAATTTTATAGGGGTTGAAATATTTTGTTAGCGTCAACTATGCATTGTAAATATTTATTTTAAGTGTGTTATTATATAAAAACATATTATATATATATATATATATATAGAAAAAGAGAGTATTAAAATAGGAAAAATTATATTTCACTAATTTTCAAATAAAATTAAGATAAATGTAATTTATGAAATTCAAAGTGATTATAATAATATTTGAAGATAAATGTAATTTATGAAATTCAAAGTGATTATAATAATATTTGAAATCCAAAATTGTAGTTGGTTATTGTATCTATTTTGGTTTATTCCTTAATTCTTAGACTCATTTCAACACTCTATTTGTTAGTCTCAAGGTTTTGGTTATGCTAGTATATTGATTTAACACAAGTCTACAACGATATTGTCGTTGTAACTATTATTTTTTATTTTATTAGTATGCTACATATTTAATCAAAATGGCCACCTTAAAATATTTATATTACCATGCACCATATATTATTGTGATGGTTTTATTTTACTTATACAGTAGAGTGCAATATTTCATTGTTACTTTCTTTGTCTTACTGTCATCGCGTGGGTTGTTATATACATATATATAATGTATTAGATTGATTAATAGTGGAAGTGCCCTCATGGTGCCTTACTCCTACTTGAAGGTAATATGGTGGACAGTCCACATGATGGATCCATGCGGTGAGGGTCTGTGGACCATGCCCAACCATGTCCTATCAGAGGTGATGATCGATTTGAACTAATCAATAACAGCGATGAGACTTGGTACCGTCAGGGTAACTACCTACCCTCTCCCCCTCCGCTGCATTATGTCCTTTGCGTTTGGACATGGTCGGGGAAACTTGGAAAACTTGAAGGCATGGCCATCGATCCACATGATTTCCTCTACAAAATGATTTGCTTGAAGGAATTTTGACGAGAACAACTTTTATGTTAGTTGATAGAGGCAAGGATTTCGAACCAGGTCCATACTAAACCTGTATTTTATTGTTGCCTAATTTTCTTTGTTTACTTCCTCCATTGCAATTCTTAAGCATGGATTTCGCATTTAATTAAACTTCTAAATTCTTAATATGTGAATGCTTGTAGGAATAAATGTGAACTTCCCGCCAGGGTTCGAACATGACTGCCAAAGCTTTCTACGATTTTTTGGCTTTGTTCTCCTTTCCCCATGGCTTCTTGGTAAGTAGGTTCCTTAGTTGACAATTCAAATTTTAAACCCTACTTCTATTCACCCTTACTAATAGGGTTTCTCTTTATATTTTAATATATCGACTGAGTGTGATCCTGCTTTATTTTAGCAACATCATGGGGAGTTTCGGCTTACCTTACTCCAGGGTAAGACATTGATTTAAAAAGGAATGTCATTTACAATTACTCTCGTAGTGACTTCTTAATGACCTAATGTCGACTAAGGGTTATGTAATTACAGGTTAGCCCTTGAATTCCTATTTTGGATTTCATTCAAATGGCACATTCTGGATTTGTTTGCTTACAAGGTTACTCTTTCCCGTCTTATCTCTTACAAATACTCATTTTCTTGGTGCCTCTCACAGGTCTTGAAGCAATTCATTTTTCTTTGGTTTTGTCCTGTCGAGTTGCATTAATTTTATAAGGGTTTTTAAAAAGAAAAAACCTTTAATAGGAAAGGGTTTTCCCTAATTACTTTTCATAGTTTCCTTGAGAGTTTCATTTGAATATTGGGAAGAAAGCTAAACCTTTATAGCCAACGCAATTGCAATTTTTTTCTATAAGGGTTTCCCTTTTTATGTCCACATAATTTCTCATATATTTTATTTTTTATTATGGTCGAAACTTTTATGGCCTACTATTCTAATTTTTTTGCAAGAAAATGGCTATATTGTACTTAGTTCTTTTTACTCTACTAAGAATGTTATTATCATAAGGAATATGAATTTATCGTAACACTAGATATTTCCTTTTCTCTTGTCTATACATGTGTAAAATTATTTTCTTAAAATAATGGCAACACACTATAATTTAAGTATGCCATTTTGTAAATGAAAAATGATTACAATCTTGTTATTCATATATGCATGTATAGATAGATGGTTATTATTTAATTTTAGAAGTAATGTGTAGGCCAGGAGGGTTGGTAGGCTCCTATCATGGGTTCCTACTTGAGGATTTTTTCTAGAACCCTAATATTATTATAGTTGAAGACAACATGATTCCCATCCCTTCGATGGGGTTTCCCTACTTTTTATACAACCTATAACATGCTAATATTAGATCCTATTTGTATTCTTATTCAACTATATAACCTATTGTTCTACAATTTGTCCCTATTTATACAACCTAAATATGTATACATGTTTATAACAACTAGAATGTTACCATTTAATACTCACTAATCACATGTATTTACTTTATTATTTTCTAGGTAACCTCAAACCTAGTTAACTCTCTTTGGCTTTTCTATATTTTCTCTCTTATTTTTCTTACCACCCTACACAATGGATACCAAGGCTAGCTCCTGGGTAGGGTTTCCTTACTCAATTTTTTAAATTAAGAGGAACATTTTGGTTGTAATTTTTAGATACCCTATTGTTAAGTATTTTGTCATTAACTTATTGATCTCCTGCAAAAAAAACCAACACAAAAATATAAACATTAAGACACTAATAGTATTTAACCATTTTATTTCTATAATACACACAGTGTAACATATATTCATAATAAAGAATTAACTTGTACCTTCATAATCATGAACTTCAAAAGAAAATATATTTAACACATATTTTCCAAATACTCATATACTTATCTAAAATTTATTAAAATAGATTATAGGCTGCCAAGTTCCTCCAATCCATTGAATTACAGTCCCAATAGTTTCCCTTGAGCTTCAAGCTTCTTCTTGCCAGGAAAACAACTCAATAGTTTGTCACAACTTACACCTCCTCCACCCAAGCAATGTCCTGCTAATTTTGGGTTCAGATCCATTGTTTCTCTCCCACTGTCACCTTTCTGTTTATTCAAAATGCCTTTATCCCCTACAAATCTTTTTAATACAACTCCCACCCATGACATTTATTGATAGTCATGTATTTTTCTGGTGGTCTTCTCAACTAATGATACTCTCTGTGGTCAGAATGGAGGATTTTCTTTCTTTTTTGATGTATTTCTCTTCCTACCCCTTCTTGGGAATAACTAATTCGAATTATTTTCCTTAAAGTTAGGATTTTAATCTCTCACATGATAGCCTCTAATGTATTTCCAAAAATTATATTAAGTAAAAAAATTACTTTTTATTAAAAAATAATATTTACATCCTCATAATGTATTTGATTTTTACATGTCCAATTTAAAATCATAAATTTATTTAAAAATTGATTTACTATGGTATCACATCTCCCCTCCCCTTAAAAGGTAACATCATCCTTAGTGTTTTCACACTTTTCATTTCCATTGAAACAACATAGGAGAAATTTATTTCATTTCATCCTCCTCTCCCAGGTGGGTTCCTCATGGCGAAAGTGCTTCCATTGCACCTTAACCTCGGGGATGGCTCGATTTTGGAGTGTAGTTTCCCTTCGATCCAAAATTTTTAGAGGCTCGACCTGGAACTCGTCTTCCAGTTCGACCTGTACAACATTCCAATTGATAATATGAGTAGGATCATTAATATATTTTTTTAAAAGAAACACATGAAATATATTATGAACCCTAATGTGGGTTGGAAGTGTTAGCTGGTAGGCCACTAACCCTACCCTAGCTTGTATTTCAAACGACCCACAAAACTAAGGGGCTAGTTTAGCACAATTTCCCAATTTTAAACAAATATTTTTTGATTATAATTTAATATATCTTTTCCCCCCACTTGAAATTCTTTGTGTCCTTTTTAAATTTGCATAACTATTTTTCCTATCCCGCATTTCTTTTAGTTATGTCTGATTTTCTCTACCATCTACTTAATTTCTTATAGAAAATTATGTCCTAACATAAGACTGTCTTTAGGCCAAATCCAACTTAAAGGGATATGACACTTCCTTCCATACATAACCTCAAAAGGGTTCATCTTGAGTGATGCCTGATAACTATTGTTATAGGAAAACTCAACTAAATGTAGATAATCCTCCCTTTTAGTGGGTTAGCTCATTACGTACATGTGTAGCATCTCATCAAGGCCCTAATTGATCCTTTTACTTTACCCATCTATTTGTTGGTGGTACGAAGTGCTAAAATTTCGTTGTGTACCCATTCTAGTAAATAATGCCTTCCAAAAGTTGGAAGTGAATTTCACGTCATTGTTTGATATGACAACCTTTGGTATCTCGTGAAGTTTGAAAAATTCTTCCATTAAACTTCTACCACATATGCAACTTTATAAGCAAAATGAACGAGTATAAAATGAGTCCATATGGGGAATTTATGCTCATATGATGTTTAATAAAAACAACAAAAAATATGTGTAAGTTCCTTGACTTGATGCTTCAGTTGTAGGAGAAGATTGTTCCTCCCTTCCTCTTTTTGCTGACTTTTCTTGTGCAAGTGGAGTTTTCACATTTGATGTAGAAAATGTCTGCTCTTCAACCTCTTGGAGGGTGTTCTCTGTCCATTCCAGCTGATTCTTATATTGTTCTATTTTGGGCCTGCCTGTATGGTGATATGCAGTGAACTTGTTTTCTAGCTTGAGTTTAGAAACCACTCCCATTGGGTCATAAGACCATGTGAAACTGAGACCAAACTTCATCTCCTTTAATAATTTGTCTGCTTCCTCTCCTGCTGCCCTGGTGTTACAGATGAATGGACCAACTTGGGTTTTCAACTCGAATTGTGATTTCTTCTTTGCAGCCACAAAGTGAACTTCATTTGCATTTAACCTATGTCTTATGTATTCCAGTGCAAAGATTCTAATAGGCAGGTACTTGGGCAGTTTGTAGGGTGGAATCTCACAACCATAAACCCTGATCTCTGTATAGTTTTGGTAGCAATACCAATCCCCTGTTGCAGCTTGATCAACCAACTGTAATACTTTGACAATCTCCTCACTAATCCTTGGTAATGGAGTGTTGCCCATAAGACTGATAGCTAGATGAATAAATAGTTGTATGAACTGTTTATATGTAAACTCTTCCTTCTCCTTCATTCCCATTGAAGTCCAGAATATCATTGATTGTTTTTTTCCTTCCTCATCTAGTTTTTGGAAAGCAAATGGGAATTTGTCTCCCTAAAAATATATAAAAAGGTATACAAGTAACGAAGCATACTTCAATACTTTTTCACTATTAAACTTGACAAATTTCTCATGTATTGCTTTAGCTAGGAACTAACTGTAATCATAAATAACAGTGGGTCTAGAATCAGCAGAAAACATGGACAAGAAACCAAGGATGGCTTCATTAACATTTTGATCAGAGTTGTAACCAAGCAAATAAGACAAAATAGAGGTGATTTTATTGGTTCTATCAGGGAAGATGGATGAATCATAAGGAGGGTTTCTTTTAGGCAGAGGGCTATCAAAAACTAGAAAAAGTTCAAGGCTCTAGGATCTTTTAGTAAAGTCTAGTTTTTGATAGGCTTCTATCAGGTTCTCATGGGAAAAAGGATGAGTTGGTGTAGTAGAAGGGGCCTGCAACATTTTCTCAATGGACTCAAAATTGATTAAACAAAGGATTTCTCCCGTGGGTGAAATAATTTCTCTCTGACTCGGACCATAAGATTCATGGCATTTCCTCACAAAATCAGGTGCTCTGTGTATCTGAGGGGAAATATAGTGAGGGAGTTGGGAGTCCCAAAGCCATATCTCATACGTGTGATAAATTAGTTGATCTTCCATCCAAGAATAGATTTTGTATAAATCAAATTGAGAAGAGGTCTTAACGATTTTACAATCTCTGTCGACCAGTGGGGTATGATGGAAGTTGACCTGTGGATGAATCAGGGGATTTGGGACTTCTGCGATTTCTTTTCTCTTAGGAGGCATTTTGTCAAACGAATTGCAGACTGAGAATGATGGAAATAGACCTGAAACATAGTGATCACAGTCAAAACAATATAATTGTAAAAGAAGCAAGTGGACCTGGATGTTAGTTTCCTGAACAGGAAAAATAATTGCTTAATGTCGGACAGTGGTCAAGCTATAGGGAAGAAACCTTCAATGATCAGCTTTGGTTACAGAAATGGACTGTGTAACCATTTTCATGAATTAACAGGGTTTATAATGGAAAAATTGGAGTGGGGGTGGCAATGAACAGTTAAATTTTGCATTAATTATCCAACGGGATTAATTAATGGGTCTTTGAATCATAAATTCGCGGGAGCGGAATTGAATGGATAATGGATAGGCGATAGTTGATTGGATGGTAGACATGAGATGGAGTGTGACATGGAGGGGGACATGGAGTGGTGGTAAACAATCTCTTATATACCGCGTTTGGGACTAAGGTGATGTGGTATGTAGTTTTGGGATTTTAAATCCTGAAACACTAAAACGTGGAAAAGGTTGTTTATGATGACAGTTTAGGAAATTGCTCATTTCGGACCCCTCCCCCCTCCCCCTCCTGCCAATAAAGTTCAGATGGTGAATGAGGGCCAAGAAGGAACATGGGCCATCAAATCTTGTGCGAGTATGCGAGATGAAAGGTAAGGTGGGGGGTGTTTAATAGTGAGGCAGAAGTGATGGTGGGGACATGACTTTGGGGGTGGATGTGATAGCTATAGGTTATGGCGAATAAAAGAATAAATGGAGAGATTTATGAAACAGCATGGATGCTTTTAAAACTTACAGTTAATTAAAACCAATTGTTGAATGCATAGCTTTCCTATGTTACAACTTAGGATAAAATCAATTTGATGCTCCAATCACATTTCATATGTCTACCTACCCTTTTACTCCTAACATTTTCATTTATCTATCCGAGCGCATTTAAGCTGGAAACTCAATATTTCCATTTTATGACTAATCTACCTCTATCCCTTATTTCCTCTATTAGCTCAAATTAAATTGTTGAGCCAATTTTATTTTCTACCTATTTATAATCAATTTTAAATCAAATCCGATCATGATTACACTATATAATTGGATCAAATAAACTAGTGTGGCATCTAAAAAAACTGCACACAACCATTATTTGCGAAACTGAAGTAGACTAAGAGTAGTGGCATTTAAATTTGCAACACTTTTAGAGTTTATTGTTTTTTGCTTTCGTTTCTAACCTAACATTTTGTTTTTGCCTTCATTTTTTAGAGCATATATTCTAACATTTTATTTGATATGGACTTGTTTATTAAAAATCCCTAACATTTTTTAAATCAATATTCTTTTTGTCCATAACCTAACTTAACATTTTTTGAAATATATTTTCATTTTTTGACTAATTGATTCTAACTTACCAGAACCCAAAAAATACTACAACACCATATATTATCTACAAAGATTTTCATTAACTAAACTTTTACCTATCTTTTTTGGACGTACAAAATTCATTTTTAATTTCCGGGTTTCGGGCTTTAAAAAGATTTAACAACTAATTTTTATTGTTGAATTGAGGCTTTTATGATCCATATCAAGTTTATGAGAGATTTTTCGGTGTAAATCACATGATATTTCATTTGTCGACGCGTTTCGAACTAATTTTTAGGTTTTAGGTTTTTATTATTTCTTTATCATCTTACTTTTTCTAATTTAAAATAAAATTTAAAGATACATATATTAATTTCTCGGAAATAGAATAATACACTTTTGATTTAAATGCGATGATAATCATGGAAGATTTTATCAGGGCTCACTTATTAAGGGATCGTTTAATTAGGTGACAATTTTTTTTCGATGGTAAATTTTTTTTGTTTGAATTTATCAATTTTTGTAAAGATTTCTAAATTTTTTGTTTGAATTTGGTTAAAAGTTTATTAAAAAATTAGATTGTGAGAATGTTTAAATCGTTTTTTTATGATTGTCTAAGTATCCAAAATCCTGATACTTTATAGCTATAATTTAAATTTTAAAAAATTTGCATCAAATTTTCTCAAAATAATGCAAAATTTTGTATTATGTTCGGAGAAAAAACTATTTAGACTCCTCGACATATTAATGTCTATCAATGTTTAGCTGTCTTATATTCTATATTTATAGAATACCTTTTTAACTAAGTTCATTATACATTAGAAACATAAATTAAATACCAATCTCACCAAAAAAAAATTAAACCAAAACGTATAATAATAGAGGATGTAACCAGATGCATAGACACGGCGAGCCGATAAGACAAGGGCGAAGCACACGGCCACAAAAAGTTCCCAAAATTTTGGTGATATACTTAACTTTTGGAATGGCCGAGGGGGCGATTCCTATTTGTTACCTTATAGGAATTTTAATGCGGCTTGACATGGGGTCGCATTAAGGCGATACAACATGCCGCTAAGTGATTTTTCTCTCTCATCACTTAGCGACGTGTTGTATCGCTTTAATAGGGCCTCATGTCAGGCCGCATTAAAATTCCTATAAGATAAGAAATAGGAATTTCCCCGAGGGGGCCCGAGTTTAACGATGCTCGAGTTAACGCAAGGGAGATAATTTTGCTAAGGACAACCCGACAGACTCAGAATAATAATAAACCGACAAAGTTCATATTTTGATTGAATGGGATAGTGATGTTACGCTAGTTCATAATGTGCAACAGAGCATCCTAAGTTTTACCGAGTCGATGCATTAAATTGATTATGATAGAATTTCGATATTGAAGGACGACCTTCGCTCAGCAGTTTGTCTTCACTACAAGTGATTGAATACTTTTGTTTTGTCGTATGCGACAACGAAGAATCAAGTATACCAGAGTATGGTTAAAATTTGTCACAGTAATAAGTTTTTGAAGTGGGGAGGTTTTTCAAAAAGTCCAATTTAATCTATTTATATTTTGAAAAATGAATAACTTTATCAGGGTTGAAATACTATGTTATGGTCAAATAAGCATTGTAAGTATTTATTTTAAGCGTGTTATTATATCAAATACTTTTAGTATCTATATATATATATTAAAATATAAAACTTTCTATTTCATTTAGTTTTTAAATAAAATTAAGATAAATATAATTTATGAAATTCAAAGTGATAATAATAACAATTGAAATCTAAAATTGGAGTTGGATATTGTATTCAAGTTATTCTCACATTAATATTCAGACTCATTTCAACACTATTGATTAGCCTCAAGGTTTTGGCTATACTAGTACATTGATCTAGCACAAGTCCACAAATATGTTGTAGTGGTAATTATTAGTTTTTATTTTTATTAGTATGCTACATATCTGACCAACATGGCAGCCTTAAAATCTTTATATTACCATGTGCCATCTATTTTTGTGATAGTTTTATTTAACTACACCGTGAGTGCAATACTTCATTGTGTCATCACATCGGTTGTTATATACATATATGTAATGTATTAGATTGATTAATAGTGGAAGATCCCTCATGGTGTGTTACTTTTACATGGACATTATATGGTGGACATTCCACATGATGGATCTACGTGGTGGGAGTCAATGTGTTAACCATGACCAACGATGTCCTATCAAAGGTGGTGATCGACTTGAACTAATCAATCACAATGATGAAACTTGATACCATTAGAGTAATTGTCTCTGCCCCTCAACCACATTGTGTCATTTGTGTTTAAACATAGTCGAGAGTAGAGCTCTGCAACCATGAGGGAAGCTTCGAAAAATTGGAAGGCATGGCCATCGATCCATAAGGTTTCCTCTGTAGAATGATTTTCTTGAAGGTATTTTGACAAGAACAACTATTATGTCCATCAATAGAGGCAAGGATTTCGAACGAGGACTAGACTAAACCTGTATTTCATTGTTGCCTAATTTTCTTTGTTTATTTCCTCGGTTGCAATTCTTAAGCGTGGATTTGGCATTGAATTAGACTTCTAAATTCTTAATATGTGGATGCTTGTACGAATAAACACAAACTTCTGGCTAAGGTGCAAACACGATGGCCAAATATTTCTACTGTGTTTTGGCTTCATTATCCTTTCCCCATGGCTTCTTGGTAGGTATATTTCTTAGTTTAAAATTCAAATTTTAAACCCTACTTCTATTCACCCTTACTAATAGGGTTTCTCTTTATATTTTAACATATCGACTGAGTGTAATCTTTCTTTCCTTTGGAAAGACCCCAGGGAGTTTTTGCTTACCTTACTCCAAGGTAAGACATTGATTTGAACGGAATGTCATTTGCAATTACTCTCGTAGTGACTTCTTAATTACCTAATGCCTCACTAAGGGATATGTAATTACAGGTTAGCCCTTGAATTCTTATTTGGGGTTTCATTAAAATGGCACATTCTGGGTTTGTTTTCTTAGAAGGTTACTCTTTTTCGTCTTAGCTCTTACAAGTACTCATTTTCTTGGTGCCTCTCCCAGGTCTCGAAGCAATTACTTGTGCTTTGGTTTTGTCTTGTTGAGCTCCATTAATATTATAAGGGTTTTTTAAAAGAAGAAAGCCTTAATAGGCTAGGGTTTTCCCTCATTATTTTTTATAGTTTCCTTGAGGGTTTCATTCGAATACTAGGAAGAAATATCAAGCTCTATAGCCAAAGTAATTGATTTATTTTTTTCTATAAGGGTTTCCCCTTTTATGTCGACAAAATTTCTCATATATTTCTTTTTTTGTTACGGTCAAAACTTGTATGGTTGACTATTCTGATTTTTTTGCAAGAAAATGGCTATATTGTACTTACTTATTTTTACTCTGCTGATAATATGATTATCATAAGGAATATAAATTTATGGTTACACTAGATATTTCCTTTTCTTTTGTCTATACATCTATAAAATGCTTTTCTTGAAAATTCTTGCAACACACTATAATTTAAGTATGCATTTTTGTAAATGAAAAAGGATTACAACCTTACTCTTCATACATACATGTATAGATATATGGTTATTATTTCATTTTAGAAGCAATTTGTAGGCCACGAGGCCTGGTAGGCTCCTATTATGGGTTCCTACTTGAATATTTTTTCTAGAACCTTAATATTATTATAGTCCAATACTATATAATTCTTATCCATTTGATGGGGTTTCGCTTCTTCATATACAACCTATAACATGTTAATATTAGATCCAATTTGTTTTCTTATTCAACTATATAACCTATTCTTCTACAATCCGTCCCTATTTCTACAACGTCAATATGTATACATGTTTGTAATAAGTAGAATGTTATCATTTAATACTCACCAAACACATGTATTTACTTTATTATTTTCTAGGTAACCTCAAACCTAGCTAACACGTCGGACCCCTCTCCATGTGATCTTCCTGCTAAAACGATACCATTATGTCTGTAACACCCCCTCCCAGGTATACCCAAAGTAACCATGCCAACCAGGGTAAACATGAGGAGAGATGCTACTACAATTAGATTCAACCTCCTATGTCACCTTAAGGAAGTGGAATCTATGGAACATCACATATAGTCATCCAACATTGTCAACAAAACCCTCATGAGATAAGTCAGCCACTCAGACAGCTTGTCCCTAGGTCGTACTTCTATTATGTAGCTCTTAGGCCATAGTGGCTATCATGCTATGGGCAAGGGAGAGACCAGAAACCCAAAGTCGCTCTCACAGGCCCTCCTACCAGTGACTATGGGCCAAAATTGCTAGTTTTGTGCCAACAACCCCAAGATTTAAGCCACTTTTCTAGCCCAAAATCCTGGCCTCTTCCCAACACTTGTTGTAACTTCCAAAATTCATTAAAACTGTGATAATAATGTTGATTAATCAAAAATTCCCCTTAGGACTAGGCCTGAGCATCCCCAACCGAGACTAACATTTTGTCAAACACTTAGCATCAATGCAACCCACAGGTATAGGATACAAGACAAAGCATAAACGACTGAAACAACTTATGAAACATAACCATAAGGATAACCTCCTTCTCCATTAAACTATTACATCATGAATTAGTTGCATCCATCCATTTAACAGTTACAAGTAAATATATGAGATAACCATGACATAAACTAGTCATTCAACCATGCTTATGACCAACATAAAACCATATAAATATCAGAGAATATGAAAGAAATTAAATCCACATATAAATCAATGCAAGAGTAAGAGAACTTAGCTTTTATTAATCAAAGGCAAATCTCACCAAGTTTGAGACTTCCATGTACCACCAAACCATAGAAATGACTGAACCAAATCTCTCTTTCAGCCACTCACCCCCATGCCATATTCCAAGCATGAATGTGGGATCTCATAGAACAACCAATCCAATAACAACCAAGGGAATCAAAAGGTTAAACCACCTCCACCCTCATGAAACTGTGATAACACCAAAACCAGTGCTCCGATCACAACCGAACAGAACATGGAATGACATATGAAATCCATCACTATCCTTGAGGAATTTTCTGTCTCCTTGTCTCTCAAGTTGTTAACACTCCTATGGATCTCCAAGGCTGAGGAAGAATCTAGCTAAGGTAACCACAGACAAACATTTTGACTTGGTATCTAGCCCTACCAAGTCGGAGAGGGCTCTCTCCAAAGAATCACAACCAAGAGGGTTGGATGAATTTGGGTTTTAGGTTAGTTATGATGTGCAGAAGGGTTTGATTGTTTGAAATTGGGTTGTTCGATGAGGATTAGGTCAAAGAGACTAGGTCAGGGCAAATAAGGGTATGATTGTAGACATCTGATGGAGCAGGGTAGGTAGACACTCAAACACTTTAAGGTTCTTGAGTGAGATGGATCAGACTAGTGAGGTGCTAAAAAGAGCAAGACAAGCATGTATTCTTTCTAAACTGAAGAAAATGTACAAATTATGAAGATTTCCTCGAAATAGAGAATGTAAGATGTATTCTGCTCATGAACTTGAAAATCAACATATCATAGAAGTGAAATGAAACATGAAAGTACAAAAATTCAAACATATGCAACATAAGAAGAACTATGTCAAAATTCCATACGATGGGTATTCCATCAAAATAGTTGTAACTCATTCATTAAATTTCTGCCAAATACTAATTAAACTAGTGTCTCTGATCAATACAACAACATCCAACTGAGTCCACCTTTGAAAAGAGTAAAAATTACAAGATATAGGTCTCAAACAAACTCCTCCCAACCTCAGGGGTTGAATCCATGAGAGGAGTAGCAGTTGCACCAAAATCTGAACTAATAGCTAGAGTATAGGGTGGTCAAAGTGACTCATCCCTAATTAGAATGAAACTAATTCATTACAACTCATTGAGTCCATTTAACTAATGTATTTACCCTAGGTAATAATAAAAACACCATAATTACATTTACATCATCAATTACAAAGTAAAAACTTGATTTCCCCAAGATGAAAATCAAATTTGCAGAAAAAACAGTGAAAAATCAGAAAACTGTTAAACACACCATTTTTGTGTCAAACATGCCATCTCTTTACCAGGTGCACCATCCATCTTGCAGCCAAGATTTTCATGCCTTCCCAGTGTCCAAAGTGAGCTTAGGATAGCTCATTGGAAAGCATGTCCTATCTAGTTTCCAAATATACCTTTAGTTTGCATAATGGACTTGGTTTGACCCCTCAAAAAGTGTTTCTCCAAGACTTCTCATAACACAGCACCAAGGTGAAAAAGGAGGCAGAACATTGATTTTTTTTTGTGTTTTTTCACCTTTTCACATGCGAATTGTGCAAACCAAGCCTAGAAAAGTTATTTTCCTGCATATCTTCATCATTTTGCATCCACTGGTGGTCTTCATTTGGCCAAAAAGTGCTTCAAAGAAAAGCGCAGTGCCCTTGCATTCTCACTGTCACAAAACTGTCTATGATTGTTGAAAAACGCAAAAACTTCAAAATTACCCTAAAACTTTTCAAAATTAGTGAAATGATTTCTGATCATGTGGTTTATGCATGGAGTGAGGCTTCAACAAGGATATCAAGTCTTTCTTCCTCTGCTTTCTTTTTTAGGGCATCAATCTTTCCATTAGCTCTTCTCAGCTTTCCCCTTGCAATCTTGTTCCTCATGGCATAATGTTTTCTCATCTTTCTCTGAATGTCATTTTCTTTGTTGGCCTTGTTCAGGAGCTTCTACAAATGTTGGTTTACCTTGTCAAGCCAATGCTCCCTATTATCACTCAGAATGAACCTTAAGGCTGAGAAGAGGAAATTCTGAGGTAATCACAAAACAAGCTTTTGGTTTGGCATCTAGCCCTGCCAGACCAAAGAGGACTCTCTCTTTGCCAACTGAGGGTGGCTGAAATAAATGAATCTTAGGCTAGCTATGAAGAACGAGGATTTGTTTGAAAATTGTGGGTTGAAAACAGCAAGAGAAGGGACCATTGGGCTATGGAATCGAGGCTAGTTTCTGTAGGAAAACTTGGGGCAAAGTAAGTGCAATGTTCAACTAGATTAAAGATATAATGAGAGAAGAAAAGAGGAAAAATATCGCTTCCTTGCAGCCATCAATTAGGGGATGGATCTACAGTGACAACTTTAGAAGAAATAGAAGCACAAAGTTACTCAACATATCATGTAAGAGTGAAAATATAACCACTACATTAAACAACATAATCGTTGTGAAAGGAACATCGTGCGTGGATGGATTCCTAACACTTCCCTTAGAGAATGTTGTAACGAAATTAGCAGAAAAAAAAAAAAAGAATCATGGAAGAATTTACAAGAAAAACATGCTGCACATTAAACACCGTGATCGATCCTAAGTTTAAAGGGCAGAGACTGCTCGAATAGAATAATATTCAGAAAAGTTTAAGCTTTACACAGTCCAATAACAGTTTTCCTCTGCTGAAAAATTTGAACCCTTTACACCCTAAAATTCATAAAATATATACAATTAGCTCGTCCCTGTACTAAGGGAGTTGAGCTCAACCATCTCCATCAAGATAGAATCAACTACATTAAATTTGGACTGAATTTCTGAAAAAGGTCTCGAAGATGAACTCGTATCTCTTGAACCATAACACCTGTTAAAGAATGGAAAGAGGTTTTTGTAGATAGGGTCATTTTTGAGAAAATATCTCTCAAATTTTAGAAATTCGTTTCCCATTTCTTGGAATCGTTTCCACAACATAATATCTAAAACAGGGAATCATTAAATATTTAAATCTGTAAACATAGGTTGTAAATATCTAGTCAAATATTCCTATTCACGACACTTCTAAATAAACTGAAAGAGGTTTTTGTTATATGGCTTGTGGTTGACAAAAACCTCCTTGGGTTTCTCAAAATTACCTTCCATCTATTGTAAAATGGCACCGCACTATAATGACTAAAACAGTGAAATAAATGCAAAATTTGTTTTGTTTTAATGTAGGTTTCAAATATCACTGCATATCCCCCACATAGTAACACCCGTGCATAAACTGAAGGATAGTTTTGTTATCTGGTATGTGATTGAAAAAAACCTCTTTCACTTTTGTAAAATTCATGTCCATTACTTCAGAAACTGATTTTGTAGTAAACTTGTCCCTGTGTGCAACAAATCACCTAAAACCATGCATAACCAAGAATCAATCATTCATTTCGATCATATCTTCTGATCCAGAAACCAGTTATGGGAGTGTGATATACCATTGGAAAGATTTTTCCAAGCTTCTTCTGAGGGACATACTTAGGATATGATTTTCACTGAAACTCATGTGCAAAACATCACTGAAAACCAGACATAGTAAGAGCCCATTTTGATCCCAGGTGATAGGATATGAAGACTGGAACTAACACTCCCCATTCTCATTAATCATGGTGGAAAACTGTTCATTCCATGTGAGCTGATTTACAAGCTCAACCTCCTTTTGTCTCTCTAGCTCTAGAGCTCTTTTCAGCCCTCTAGTCCTAGGTCTTTTTGGTTCCTTCTATTGTTCAGGTTCACCATACCTTTCATAGGCCTCATCAAGCAATGCCTTGGCTTTAATTTCTTCTCTTTTTCCTTGAGGAGCTAAATATCCATGATATCATGCTTGGTTTGAAGCTACTGGTTTTATTGCTCATAATATGAAATAATAAATTTATACCTCTCTAAATTGGTCTGGAGCTGCCTGATGTATGCATCTTTTTCATTGATGGCTATGCTAATGTCCTTATAGTCATTATGCTCATCTAGGTCAACCAGGTCAAAATCCTCTTCTGTCTCATGGAGTTCCTCCTCCTCATGGTTGATTTCTACCTGAACCTCTGCCTCTGTCATCTTTTCTTTTCCTTTGTGTACCTATTTTGTTGGTGAAGAAGGCATGGGCCCTCCCACAACCTGTGGGGAAAACACCTACCTATGACCTTTGTGATAAGATGTGCCAATATGCCCAAATCAGTGCTCTTAGTCTTGATGACCTCAACCTTCTTATTCTGCTTAGGCTCACTAATCTCAGCTTTGCTAGGTGACTCATTGTGCTAATGAAATGATGATGGTAGAGGTGATGGTGAAGGAAAATGATCTGATGATGATGCATGATATGTGGGCTGAGATGGAGGAATGGATGTGGAAGGATGAGATGATGAAGTCACATCTTGAACAGGATGAATAGATGGATCAATGAATATGTCATGAGCTATGAAAGTACTCCATGAAATGTTGAATTGTTTGAGGTGATGGATGACAATGATTTTGGTGAGGGAGTGGCGGAAAATACTTTTCATTTGATGCTCATATTCTCTTTTTTGGACAATATATGCCATCTTTTCAATGCTTCGGAGGAGAAAACAACATCTGTTGAACATCTTGACCCTTGTGAAGTGCATGAGTAGCCAGATATGATAGGTATAAAGTCTAGAGAACCTTCCTTCACATGTAAAGTATCTCATGATGATTTTCATCATGGGAACATATCTCTCCATGAGATAAGAGAAAGGAAAAAGCCTCTTTCTTTCATTCTTGTATCGAGGTTTGATATATGGCTCATAGTAATGCTCCTCCAAGTCTGTTTTCTTAAACCATTTTTACCAAACATCTCAGATTCCAGTAGCAGCTGATATGATGGCAGTGGACATAGTGAAAGTGACACCAGCAAGGGTTACCTGGTTGTCATTGAGATTGGAGATGAATAATCTGCTCAACATAGGATGATGTTGGACCTTTTGTATTTTCTCACATAATTCAAAACATCCTAGGTGCTTAAAACATGCCACATCCATGGGAGATTCCACGCATTCCTTCATATGTCTTGGCTCAAGTCTGAGGATTGTCCCTCCTTTGTTTGGCTTCCTCTCCTTTCTTTCTTCGTCCTTACTAGAATTTTTGTTTTGTTCTTTGGACATGGTGTCTTGATGTTTAAAACCCTAGGGAGATGAAATAATAGCGGAATATAGGTTTAGGGAGTTAGGAATGGCGTGAGGAAATTTAGAGATGAGGGAAGGGGTTTATGATTTAAGGGAAGTGATAGGGAGTGGGAATGTGATGGGATTTAGGATAGGGAATTTTATTACAGGTTAGCGGTTTTGGGAGCCTAGGAAAACAAACCACCTAGGTCTTAGGGTTTTGGGAATAAAGGTCTTTGGCAAGTAGTGATATGATATGGGGGTCAGGAAAGGCTTTAATAATGATAAGGGAATGGAAAAGAAGTACTAGGGAGTGAAATTGGAGGTGTAGTTAGGATTTGATTATGATACTAGGGTTTCTATCAAGGAAAACATTAAATTTTTCCATGACATTTAAAACAACACAAAATGACTTGAGGAATTCTAGGAGGGTTTATCTATGAATTACTTACTTGCTGGAGGATTATGACAACCAATCTTGAAGTTTTTTAAGCAATGGAAATTTGTTTGGAGGCTGATGAGCAATTTGGTCAAACGCGCAATGCACAACATAGGTGCACCCTCCACAACACAAACTTGCAACGTAACACTGAAACACACAGTGTAACCATGAAACGTGCAACGTAACACACAAGTGCGCCCTCCACAATGTAGGCGTGTAACGTAACACTGAGACATGCCCTCCAGAACACAAACGCACAGCGTAGCCTCTATTTTGGCATTCACCTTTCAGACTTAAAAATTTCTCCTTTGTTGAGGTTGCTCGACAATGACAAGAGAAAATGAGGAGTGAATGAATGTCTTGAGGGTTTAAATACTTGGTGAAATTTGATTTTATTGATTTATAACCCATTTTGTTAATGTTTCAAACCATTTTTCAAACATTGCACTAATACCCTATACCTTGTCCTTTTTCTTTTCAGATTGATTAATTGCTGGAGTAAACACTCGTTGATTTGACATTTATTGTTCTTTGGAATTTTGGAACTCTAAATTAGCAGCTTGCAAATCATGTTCGTATTACATTTGAAAGACATAAAATTACATAGTGAAAAATAAAAAATATTACATTTAAAATCAAAATTACATGCTGAAACAAGATTTTCTATTTACAAGTTATCCTCAGATAGTGAAGAGATGTTATTTGATCATTATGAGACTTGCTGACATTATGCAATGGAAATGGTGTTTTATTCGACCTTGAAAACCCAAGGACCTAATGGTAACCTTGACTGACTAGAATTGCTGGTGTCATGACTGATGTGATGTCATGATGTCATTAATTTTAAGGATAATGGATACTCAACAAGATATGGAAGTGTGCCAACAAGTAATTAAATTTGAGGTAGAGTGATGATTTTTTGATTTTAGGACTACTATTAATGAGTGATTTTCGGAATGCAACCTAGTGGAATGACACAATTTCTGAATGAGACCCTAATATGCAATGAAAAGAGGATTTTTGATCACTGATGGCAAGATGAAAATACTAACACTAACATAGGCTTTATCGCAATCCAAACCAGATCACTAAGCCCTAAACCAAGACCAACCTCTCGGGATTTACCACAATCCAAACCCAGATCACTAGGCCCTAAACTGAGACTTCTCCCTTAGGCTTTACTATGTATCACACCAAACCTGGTCAAGGGATTCCTAGGCCTTTGGGAATGAAACTTGAGACCACCTCCGCCCAAGATTTTGAAATCCATTTGACAAACCAGAGCTCAAAAACTGAAATATATATCCCAAATCCCTGGCATCTGGAAAAAGTCTAAGCTAAGCTGAAATACATTGTCATAACCTGACAAAACCATGCCACCAACAACAAGAAAACCATACAACAACATGTAAAGCCATGCGTTTCCAAACCAGCTAGGAAATCACAAATGTAAAAGGTTACCTGCAATTATTCCTGCCGAAGCTACTTGGTTCCTTCTTTCTTTTCCTTGATTGTTGCCTTCTTTTCATTTCCTTTCATTCCTTGATCTAAACCTAGAGAGCTCCAAGAAAAATCTAAGTTTGAAAGAGTGATAGAAAGAGAGATAATAATGAGAGAGCTCCAAACTTGAACTGTCCAAGAGCTTACAATGTCTAAGCTTAAGACTGACCGACCTTTCCAACTGACCCTCAGAAGCCTTTCTATTAGTGAGGCCTCTATTTTCTTCATTTTCCATTATTTTCCTTCAATTTCATCCTCACATGCAACCTGTGACCTTTTACATTCCTTTTCTCCTATTTTCCTTTATTTTCATAAATAAATGTGCCAAAAATGCCTTTGCCTTAGCCTTTGCCAATTTCCTTAGTCAAAACACATATCTATTGATGCCCACTAGTATATCTTTTCCTAACATTTAGAATGGAATACAGGTCCATTACCCATGGTTTTATTTTTCCTTTATTAAATTTTATTACATGAACTTCTCATGAGGGTTGTTATAGAACTCTCCCCCTTGGGGAACACCATCCTCGATGTTAACCACACCATGACCTTAGCAAGACTGTTGAAAATAAAACATACTACCCATGGAGCTTTATAACTTAGATAATTGCAATATTTACAATGAATGACCTCCACAAAAGAAAAACATCATGACAACATGACCAGATAACAACCATAACACATACTGGAGATTTATAATGCAACTCATTATGATATTTACAATAACCACATGTACAAATATGCACATTTGATAAACTAGCAAATAAAAGGATACGATGCTCATATCAATCAACAAGGGAATTGAGAGGATCACACCTCCACCCTCAAAGTAATATCAGGATTCACCTCCTTCCCAGGTAGTCCAAAATCCACTACCATAGTCAAATCTGCATCCAATGTGTAGTGCTACAATCCTGCACCAATTGTCCTCCCAGTGAACAATTATTGACTCATTGTTCCAAGGTGTACTCCCAGTGTGAATTTGATCCATCTAGACATGTTAATGAACAAAGCCAATATATCCACAAACTTCCCTTCTCTTTTACATAATCCCTCGGGAAATCCAATCACCCCCTTCTGTGCAGTCACTCACCTTCCAATTTCCCCGGAATCCCCTAACCTAGGTGATCCATCCCTTGGTAAGGGTTCCTTGCATCGGAAGATCAAACAACCAAGGCATATACATGCCTCAAAACCATCATGCCAGTTATAGCATGCTCATGGAAATTAATGGACACTATTGGGAACTAGTGTCCCACAATGGCGCTACTCTTGAAGTGCTCTACCAGCATGTTGCTACATGTTCCAATTTCTTTTGTTGATGCTGCAAATTCTTGCAGTGAATTTGAAGCACCCAACAGGGTATGTTCATGCATTCCTATTTTAAACACATAACTTCTATTAGATTCAAATAAATTGAAATAACCTCAAATCATACCTCATTGGTAGTTCGTCAATAAGGTATGCTTTTAATCTTGTTGACTTCCTATCAAAACAAGTCAAGCTAACATATTTGACCAAATCCCCATGGTTCCTAGTGCTTTCAAAGGAAATCTCAACCAGAGCCTTCTTCAAGGTTCATGGAAATCTCTCTTGCCATGCAACTCCCTTCATTATATTGCCATAAACACATAATGTCAATGCATAGATAAACGTAATAATACATTAGTTACCTTATCTTGTTATGCCAAGCATTTTTCCTTGTAGATGAACACATATGTGCCATGTCTCAAGGGACTCTAATTCCTTTGACAAATCCACTTGTAACTAGAGACTAGCTAATATACCACTCAAATACATGTCCATGAACATAGAACATATCCGCATAGTGTCAAACAAAATCAAGGTTAAGAATACTTCCAGTATGCAAAGCACTCATTTGCCTAGAGTTAGGGTTTCCAAACCTAGCCAAAGAAATTATTGCCCAATTCCTTTCTTTTACCTTTTTACCTTACTGCAGTCAAGGCTTATTATGCACTATGACATCACCCAACTGTTATTTATGCTAATATCAAGCATGTTGCCCTGCAACATAATTTATCTCAAGGGAGGATATCTTCTCTGCACAATCAAGCTATTTAGCACAATATAACTTCTAAACACATCAGCTTACACATACATAAGATCATGATATCCAAAATAGTCACTAACTAACATGTTTACATCTATATTAGTACAAAAACATATCAAAAATATGTCAGCTCATACCTGAATATCATAACCATAACCATCTGCATAGGCCAATCCAACTTAGTGTGATATATATAACATCAAGGTATTAATTAAAAAGCCCTAATCATAAATTTACTAACATATAAAAACCATAAGATATATATCATGCTCATCGACAACATATTACCTAATCACAGCCCCAAGGGTTAACTTAGTTGGTCAAAATCATTGCCTCGCCACTGGGAGATCACAGGGTCCATTCTCCCCGAAACCCTTGCAGTTAGGCCTAGCTAGTGGGCCGTGGGCTATATTCTCTTCCAAGTTGATCAACCCATATTTTTTTGTGGACATAGCACTACCCGTTGACTAGGGTGTCCATGAACCACAGCCAAAAAAGAAAAAACATATAACCTAATAATAAAGCTATCTATCATATAAGAACAACAAGTTAACCTATAACATACTCATCAACAACATATAGCATAATCATCAGGTTATCTAATATAAAACAACAATAGTAATGCATACACCTACAGGTTACGATTATTCTTGACTATGTGACACATGTGCATATAACTACACTAATCAACTATCATCTATCATGACTGTAGCCATAACATTGAAAGACATCTACATAAACCTAATGTATATAAACCTAATGCATATAACAATCCTTAACCTACATATCTGCATGTCAAACATGCAATTATTGTATGAAAATCTGCTCTTACCCCAAGGTCCAATGTTGCAACCTCATTATGATGATTTACATCTCCTGTTCTATCCCAGCCAACACATTAGCATCATAATAAATAATAACATAATGATGACCTAAATTTCCTACCATGACTTCACAAGGCATGTTTGAGCTACTACTCATGCATAACTATAATCAAGACCATACCTGCATGACAACTAGATATAGACATATAACACATAAGTACCGAACCATATTCACATTATTCTAGCTAGAGTCCAGTCATTAATGCATGACCATATCAACTATACAAACCATGACCTCATGCATGACAACAACCACTATTCCATTGTGCACATTACCACATGCAACTATCAACCTTCATAAGCATGGCTAATCAACTACACATACACATAACCACATGTAGTCAAGAATAAGGGATCAATTCTTGTAATCCACCTACAAGAATGATGCATGTAATCAAATAACAAAGAATGCAACCCAACATACAAGGATGTAATCAAGCTTCATATAATCATGTAAATATTCATATAATTTTGACGATACATTCCACACAATCAACATCAAACTCCTCGTGATAACCTTACTACGACCATCATCAACATGATGCACTACAACAAGAACATGGAACACAAGTGTAAGAGACACACATGCAACTGACATGCCTGCATGACCAAGCACCTTCGCCCAAGGAGAGTGCAACAACACTCTCATACCACTCTATAACACCCCTTCCCAGGTCTACCCAAAGTAACCATGCCAACTAGGGTAAACATGAGGAGAGATGCTAATACAATCATATTCAACCTCCTATGTCAACTTAAGGAAGTGGAATCGACGAAACATCACATATAGTCATCCAACATGATCAAAAGAACCATTAGGAGACAAGTAAACCATTGAAACAACTTTTCCCTAGGTCCCACTATTATTCTACAAATCTTATTCCATAGTCACCCTCATGCTTTGGGCAAGGGAGCAACTAGAATCCCAAAGTCACTCTCATAGGATTGCCTACCGTCCACTGTCGATGAAAGTTGCTAGTTTTCTGTCAGTGACCCTAGGATTTAAGCCACGTTTCTAGCCCAGAATCCTTTCCTCTGCCCAGAGCTTGTTGTAAATTCAAGAATTAATTAAAAACATGATAACAATGTTGATCAATCAAAAATCACCCATAGGACTAGCCCTGAGCATCCCCAACTGGGACTGACATATCTGGCAAACACTTGGCATCAATGCAACCTACAAGTCGAGGATACAAGATAAAGCATAAACAACTTATGAAACGTAACCATAAGGATCAAATCCTTGTCCATTGAACTACTACATCATCAATTATGTCTTTCATCCATCCATTTAAGAGTTACAAGTAAATATATGACAAAACCATGACATAAACCAATCATTCAAGCATGCTTATAACCAACATAAAGCCATATAAATATGAGAGATATGACAACCATTAAATCCACATATAAATCACTGCAAGAGTAAGAGAACTTAGATTTTATTAATTATAGGCAAATTTGACCAATTTCATGACTTCCACCTACCACCCAACCATAGACATGGCTAAACCAAATCTCTCTTTCAGCCAGTCACCCCCGTGCCATATTCCAAGCATGAATGTGGGATCTCGTAGAAAAACCAATCCAAGAACAAACAAGGGAATCTAGATGTTAAACCACCTCTAGCCTCATCAAACCATGATCACACCAAAACCGGTGCTCCGATCACAACTGAACAAAACTTGAAATGCCATCCAGAATCCATCGCTATCCTTGAGGAATTTTCAATCTCCTTTTCTTTAAAGCTTTACGGAAATCCAAACTGGATAACTAGGCCCTAAAAAATACTAGCCTCTTAGGCTTTACTGCAATTCAAACTTGGATCACTAGGCCCTAAATCGGGACTTCTCCCTTAGGCTTTATTGTGTATCCCTCCAAAACCAATCAAGAGATTCCTAGGCCTTTGGGAATGGAATTTGAGACCACCTCCGCCCCGGATTCTGAAATCCATCCAGCAAAACAAATCTCAAAAACCAAAATAAGCATCCCAACACCATGGAATCTGGAAAAAGGCTAGGCTAGGCTAAAATCCACTATCATAACCTAGAAGTAGCATGCCACCAACAATAAGAGAACCATACACCAACTTGCAAAGCCACGCATGTCCAAACCAACTAGGAAATCACACATGCAAAAGGTTACATGCAAGTATTCCTATTTTAGTTGCTTGTGTCCTTCTTTCCTTTGCTTGATCCTTACTTGCTTTTCCTTTCCTTTCCTTGCTTTTCCTTCCTTGATCCAAATCTAGAGTACTCCAAGAAAACTCTAAGTGATGAAGAGTGAGAGAGAGAGAGAATATTGAGAGAGCTCCAAACTTGAATATACCAAGAGCTTACACTGACCAAGATTAACATTGACCAACCTTTCCAACTGATCCTTAGAAGCCTTTTTTATTAATGAGGCCTCTATTTTCTTAATTTTCCATTATTTTCCTTCAATTTCCTCCTTACATGCAACCTTCGACCTTTTACCTTCCTTTTCTTCTATTTTCCTTTATTTTCATAAATAAATGTGTTGAAAATGCCTTTGCCTTATCCTTTACCAATTTTCTTAGTCAAAACATGCATCCTGTGATGCCCACTAGGATATATTTTCCTAACATTCAACTTGGAATACATGTCCCTTACCCATGGTCTTATTTTCCCTTTAATAACTTTTATTGCATGAAGTTTTCACCGGGGTTGTTACAATGGCTTCCCAACACCTTTTAGGATGCTAAGAGGCATGTTGCTACAAGAGAAATCTTCAGGGAAAATAAGAAACCATGTCAATATCAAGGATATGTTGTGGCTATGAGAAACATGATACACATTGAACCACACAATTTTGAAGAAGCAATGAAAGGACAAGTATGGAGGGATGTTATGGCTAAAGAATATGAGTCCATTATGAAGAATGATTTCTGAGAAGTGGTTTTGAGACCCAAAGGAAATTCTTTTGTGCCTTCTAAATGGTTGTACAAGATTAAGCATGGTGCATACAGAAGTATCAAGAAATACAAGGCGAGATTTGTGGATAGATGTTTCTTCAAGAAATAGGGAGAGGATTATGATGACATTTTGCACCGGTTTCGAGTTAAACTACCATTTGATCTATCATTTCTCTTGCTACTAGACAGGGATGGATGCTTCAACAAATGGATGTGAAGACTACATTCAAACATGCCTTTCTCCACGAATAAGTATACGTAGATGAACCATGGGGCTTTGAGGATCATGATAAGAAGACTCACATATGTAGGATGAAGAAAGTGCTTTATGGATTGAAGCAAGCCCCTAGGGATTGGTATGCTTGCATTGTTTTCTACTTGATGAAGCTTGCATTTACCAGAAGAAATGAAAACCAAAATCTCTACATCAAAGTTTTCCAAGGCATTCCCTTAATTTTGGTATTAATATATGTTGATTATTTATTCTTGAAAGTTCGTGAGCCTCTTATTATACAACGTAAGATGTATCTGGCCTATAAATTTGAGATGAAAGGCCTTGGATTGATGCAATACTTCCTAGGATTATAGGTGTGGTAGAGACCCTGTGAAATTTTCCTTTCTCAAGGCAAATATGTTGTCAAGATGCTAGAAATATTTGGAATGGTGGATTGCAAGTACATAGCCACACTGAAGGAGGCGACCTTCAAGAAGTTATGTGGTGAAGCTATGATACCTAATCTGGCTAATCCCTTTGAGTACTGATGGTAAATTTGGGCAGTGATGTTCTTAGTGATTGCTTGATCGAACATATGTTTTGTTGTCAACACTCTGTGTTAATTGATGATTAAGGCCCTACATGCTCACTGTCTTATTACAAAACATGAGTTGAGATCCTTAAATGTGACTGTCAACCTTGGTTTGAGATATACTACCAGAGATATAAGACTACATGGATACACTAATGCTAGTTGTGCTGGAAATTTTGTTGACAGGAAAAGCACATCGGGGTATCATTTTAGCCTGGGTTCGGTTATGATATCTTGGATGAGCAAGAAGTAGTAGAAATTTGCTTCTCTTAGCATGGATGAGGCTCAGTATATTCCTACTAGCATGGTTAGCTATGAGTCATTATGATTGGGGGATCTCTTTGGAGATATGTTTGAAAAAGTACTAGATACGACTGTGATATATTGCAATAAAAAGAGTGGGATTAGTCTTTCTGAGAATCCCATGTTCCACGATAGGTCCAAGAACATTGAGATTAAATATCACTATATCTGGGATATGGTGCATAGAGGAGCCAAAATACTTCATCGCATTTCGACTGATGAGCAGATAACAAATATTCTTAAGAAGCCTTTGCCGAAAGGGAAGTTCTTGGTCTTTATAGAATAGCTTACACTGGTGGATGTGACCATGACAGATCACGAACATTAAGTTATGCTATTCCCCCTGTCTTAGCTCCCAATGAGGGAAGTGAATTGAAGATCTCCTAGGTTTCAGGGAAATATACACTATAGGGTTTGAGGATCCATGTCTTTTGATAATTTGATCTCCCCTATCACATTTGGACTTCTCAGAGTATACCCTAGTGTGCATCCTACCCACATGTTGGGCTTGTTGGGATTGCCACTCATCTGGATAATGAGTGAGGAGAGTAATTAGGCCAGAGGATCTTTACCGATGGTAGATGTGTCTGGTAAATCAATCTCTCTATGTTTGGGATGCATGGTGTTCAGATCACTTGTTCACTAAGGTCCAAGTTGGGTGACATAGGGTTTGGAGGATCTTTGTCACTTGTGGAAATTGATCTACCTTGTTGTCAAAGATATAGGGTTTAGAGGATCCTTACCCAAAAGCTAAATTTGATCTCCAATATTATCGGGATGGATTTTTTCGATCAACCACTTAGATATAGGGTTGGAGGATCTTTACCAGAACGTAAATTGATCTCCCATATGATTCTTCTTCTTCTTTAGATCGATAATTCTTAGCAGATGAGAAGAGATGAGACATTATATAATAAAATGATAATTATGACAAGACATCTAAGATGAGACTTATGATGCAACCAGAAATAACTCCCTAGCTAAGAGGGAGTGTTTAAAATTGGTAGCCTACGGAAAAAATTTGAAGATCTTCTCTCTGAATTTTTTCCTTCGAGGCACTCATATTTCTTATCTCCTTCAACTCCACAACAATAAAATCTAATTGCATACTTTCCCTTGTTGTTGAGAGATCAAGTTCTAATAGATAATGATTGACTTCTCTATCTTGATAATTACTTGTGAATTGTTATTGGCTTCTTACTATTTTTATTATCTTCTTCATTAAGAAATTATACAAATGTGAAAACCATAAACATTACAAAGAGAAAAATAACACTAGAAATTAGGTGCCAAGCTAGGGAGAAATGTCACAAAGGGGAAAACCCAAATAATCCTCTTCTTATAGAATTAGATCAAAGTGAGATATGAAAGAGACAATACTAAGACAAATATTGTCACAAACCTTCTAATTCATCCCTCCTCCAAGTCATCTCCACCACGTTAAAATCAACAAAGTCAAGGTTGGTCAAATCTTTGAAATTCTAGAAAAACAAAGAATCTTGGTCTTGCAATGAAGGAAGAATTTTGGCCCTATAATAGCCTATAAAAAAATGCAAGAAATTCACATGCATGGATATAATTAGGGAAAAAATAACTCATCTTCTCTCTCCTTTGATTTTTCTCTCCCTCTTTAACTTTTGTTGATTTTTCTTCTTCTTCTTGCATAAAAATAAATGTGATGATTGATGGATGAATTGGTTTCAAAATTATCGAGTTGAATTGTATATATGCATGTCAAAGAGGGTCAAATACTTTCGTCTAATGTGACTTGTGCAAGGAGGGTTGACATGGTCTTGTGGTTAACATTTTTGAATTTTTGACTCAAGAAAAAAATAATTTTATGTTTTATTAAAAGAAGTCCGAATGGGACATGCTCAATTACATTTCTTTGATCTCACAATAAATTCTCTTTGACTCAATTGACCCTATAATCATGAAGAACATGATTTTAGTAGAATAAATCAATATAATAAATAAATATAATAAACATACCAATAGTGTATTTGAATTACATTATGAAGAGTTATGTTAGTTATATTTCCAAAACTTTCCTCCTCTGATACTCGCTCTTCCTCTTCTAGCACTATTTCACCTCTACCACCTTTATTGTTGGTGGATTCTTCTTCCCTTTCGATACCTATAGCAGTCCCTCACTTATCTCTACCTCTAAAATCTCTTCCTCTACCTTTCTACTTCATTTTCCTACTCAATTTTTCCTCTACCTTAACAAAAATGTGATAGGATTCATCCACAATCCAGAAATAATGCGTACTCATTTCATTCTAAATCGAATATTTCAATCCATTAACATACCTTGCTACTCTTTAAAATTTTGGTTCATTTATACTTGATCTAAGTGAGTCTAAAAAACTCCTCTATGTACTCACGAACATAGGTCCTCTTTTGTTTTAGGTTCTGGACTTGTCTGTACAAATTTTGTTGGTAATCAACGGCATAAATTTCTCCTTGATCTTCATGACCATATTATTCCAAATATTGATCATTTTTAGCTAATTATTTACTTTGCCTTTCTTCAACATATCCCACCATAGTGCAACATGTCCTTTCAACTTTTTCATGGAAAGTTTAACCCGATATGGATCCTTAACATTTTCATGCTCAAAGTATATTTCAAGTTATCCAATCCAATTGATCATCACATTAGCTCTTAGATTGACATCATAACATGATAGTTTAACTCGTGCACTTCCTCTACTGATTAAATATGAAATCGACCTCATTTATGGGTTTCTCTCCTTAGCCTCTTGTTCTTCATCTATTTTTTCTTCAACCTCTGAATCTACCTATGCATCTCCATTTCCTCCATGCTCCAACTCTTCTATTATTTGTCTTAACTCTTCTAGATCTCGATTTCCTGCATCTCATCGTCCTAGTCCTCTTATCCTTGGTGGAATCCTTACAAGTTGTATATGTCTCACCAACATCCACAGACCGTAACCCAGGTTCTATGACTCAACTTGTACCTTGAGAACTCTTGTTGTGCAACCACCAACAAGGTTTCCTAGTATGCTATTATACGAAACAATTCGCGGTGCAAATATACAAATGAAAACCACTCTTATAAAACCTTATGCATTCAAGTTTCTCTAGCTCTCATAGCACTTACAAAAACTAGATTATTGTTATAGAGCGTAAAACCTAGGAAATTGGAGTTTGATTACTAAATTAATTAATTCAAAAGCTAAAATCACAAAGCACAATAGAGAGAGTAATTTGAGTCTTCTCACAAGAAAATAGATTGGATTTCAAAAAAAAAAAAATCATTCAAATGTGTTGTTACATTCAAAACATAGATTACAAAACAACTCCCTCAAAGCTCTTAAATTTCCTACGTTGTTACACAACAATACCATGCACAACAACTATACACCTTCCTAACTTGCACAATAGACAATCACACTCTCTCAAAGTAATGCAATAATTGACCAACACCATCAATCCCACAGTCAAATGTCCAAGAGCAGAGAGGTAGAAAAAAAAATTTGAATTCCTAAAAAAAGGCCCCTTTCCTTCCTCGTTCTTGCAATTTATCCTCACAGTAATGACCTTTTCCTCATTCCAACTGAAAAAACATCACTTCCCAGGCCACTAACCACTTCATTATCAAAAACTAAATCAACTCTCCACCTCTCAGCTTGCAAAGAAACCAAATTTGTCACTTGTATATCATTATGGCAACACATCTAGCAGGGTTTTGTCATGTAACAACATACCTAAATACCTTCCAGTTTCAGATGTATTAGAAACTCCATGCAGTAGGATTATCAGAACGCAATTCAAGGAGTGTTAGCAACACGGGATCAATCATCACTTTGATAAAGTGTAACTACAGGAGTAGCAAAAACTACTAGTTGGGTGTACCAATAACTAACATAATAGGTGTATCAGTAACTTAAAGCACATGGGAGTAGCAACACTTATTACAAACTCAATAGAAAATTACTCTTTAGTAGAAGAGGAGGTCCCAAGGCCAAGGACTCTCTTGCATCAAAGAGGATTGGCATGTTTTCTTTGACGACGAAAGCATATGTAGTTTCTTGCAAAATCAACCCTTAAATGAGAAGGAGGTTATCTCTCTCCTCGACAATAAGTATCTGAAAGGTTTTCCACCTATTGAAAACTCACTCTCATCCAACAATGTTTCTAATAAAAGGGGAAAAATATGGAATATTCTAGGAGAAAAATAGGATAAACAATACCTTTGGATATTAGGATCCCAACAGACAAAAAGGTTTTTTAAATTAGGCCCTACTATTATGAATATAAAAAAATAATGTTTTTCATTTTGTTTAATGAGTTTAACGGTATATTTTCTTGGTATTACAAAGATATATGCATTTATGACTCTAATATCATTCAATATGTTATTCCTATCTGGAAAAATGCTAGACCATTCCAACAAAGGCAAAGACCGACTAATCCCACACTTAAAGTGAAAATAAGGAAAGAGCTAGAAAAGCTATTAGTTTCTCACCTTATCTTTCCTCTTAAGTACCTTAAATGGGTCACAAGTCTCATGCTTAGGAAGAAGAATGGTGACGCGTTAAAGATAATTTATCTCTTCCTCTTATGGATAAAGGTTCCCTTATTTCAAATATTTACTTTCTTGTAAATATTGTTTTCGTCTTCTTTGTTTTTCTATTGTTTTGATTTCTGCATTTTCTAGTTAAGTTTGTTGTTTATGTTTTGGTTTTAATTATCATGTTGTGAGTACCATCAATCCTCCTTGAGTTATAGGCAATTTCCTTTATGATATTTTGATGTTATGATTTATGGAAATTTTACACTAACGCTTTCTGACAATAATTTGAAAGTAGAAAAAACAGAGTGACCTCTTGCCAATTTGTAAGATGTTATCACTTTTTTACTAGTTACTACCTTATATATTTATTTTCTCGAAATCTAAACAATTTATGTTGGTTTCATCCTCTCTCATCCCTCGCATTCTTTCCCAACATGACAAATAACTTACCATCATTTACTATTGCAAGGTATCATTGTTCAAAACCAAATATTTTGAGTTCTAGCCTATTTTCCTCACATCCCTACCCATGATGTCATCATATGTTGACTCTTGGTAGGTTCATGAGCCACCGCATTGAAAATTGCGCATAACATTGCACTTGATCTCTCCTTTTAAATATACAATAATTAAAGAGTAAAAACACTTACTAGGTGGGGTAGCTAGGAGGAATAAGGATTCTTCATCTCTCTATTGATTCTTCATGGTTATGGATGTTTCTTACACATAGTGATCCATGATGTTTCTGGCAATATAAGATGCACCACAACACTTTACTAATGTGATAAGATATATTGGATTGAATATGAATACTTGGGGACCTAGTATCATGGTTTTTCACTCAACACACATGATATTTCACCTTCCACCTTTGTTTATGTAATGATATTATATGTTAAATCAACCCCTCACATCCTTAACATGTTACTTATCAATTTGTTTTAGTAGTATAACAATTTTTATGTGGTATATGTACTCTTCAATCCCTAACTTAATGGTTCATAGCTAATTTGTATGAATTTCAAAGAACAAAAGTTTGAATGGAAATAAAAACATAAAAAATTATGGGGTCAAGCCCTTGAAGTGGTGATTTACAAAGGTTTATATTGATAATTTATTAGCACTCAACTAATACATATATGCATAGTATATTATCAATTTTGAATTACACAAGGGAAAAGTTATGTCTCATGGGTAAAAAATTTTGGATAGTGATATCTTTGTTGTGTGGTTTAATGCATGGTACACAATTTACCCTATGGTTAATTAATTGTTTCGTATTTTTTAAAATGGGTTTGATTATATTGGTTTCATATCGCATGGGTGGTGACTCACGAGGAAGCTGCTATTCACGGTGTTAAAATGTTGTTGGATAATTTGGAATTGCATTGAAAGTGTTTTATGGATGGTTCGATGCATGTGTTGATGTGGCATGTTTGTTTGGTTTAAAAATATTTTCATTTAATGAGTTGCATTCAAAGGCATTACCTGGGATGTCATCCCACATTGTGGTCTTTGGCAAGGCATGAGGCTATCTTCCAACATACAATTTTTAATTTCCACTACTCTGGATACTAAGTTTTTGTGTTGAGTTTCCAACGTTGTTTAAACCCAAATTCTGATGATCTTGTAGCACGAGAAACTAAGGGAAATTTTTGATTTCCACTACTCTGGATACTAAGTTTTTGTGTTGACTTTCCAACGTTGTTTAAACCCAAATTCTGATGATCTTGTACCACGAGAAACTAAGGGAAATTTATGGTAACCATTTTGGGACTTTAATTGATAACATAAATTTACTTTGTGGAAGAAGTATGTAAATAATTAGCTTAATTTTTAGAAACTAATAACGTGTATGGCTTGTTGGTTAAGTGATGTGTTTGTGTGACTCAATCCATTTGTTGTTATTTATTAACCTTTTCATTTTACCTACTATTCATTTTATTTCTCTTCATGTGTTTCATTTTTTGTTTACACGTAAATTAGTCTGAAAATATAATGAAATGGAACTCACCCTATTCGTTTTGTTAAATAATTTTCTGGTCAAGCAAATTGACTCAAAATACTAATAGATTTTTTTCAAAAAATAATAGAAGAGGGAGATTTCCTCTCTAGGACCTATCTATTATTTTATGACATGTATTTGTTATATATATATATATATATATATATATATATATATATATATATATATATATATATATTTTGTTGGCTTTCCATCTTTATTTACCCTGCATGCACCATCATTCTTCGTGTTTCAAACTAGGCTATCTTTTGGGTTAAGAAAAATATTATAGAAGACAAAGAGGGGCTTGTCTCACTCATTCATATTTCTCCCTACTTTAATTTCTATGAGCTAAAGCCATGAAATTGTTACACACAGTAAAGAATGTATCCTTGCATGCTAGTAAGTTTCGGTACCAAGCTTTGGATTATTCAAGCTTTTATGAGCTCTTCGTATTTAGAGAAATTATGGGTTAATTTCAATAGGGCTTTGCATTGTATATCAAGTCACTCCAATGTGAGCTCTATTACTTCAACTTTTTTCTCCAAACATATGGTAAATATCTTTCATGTTGTGGCCATTATTTCTTACATTTGTATTTACCCTCACTTTGGCATTACATGTTTTATGTGCCACATTGTTGTCTACAAAAAGATTTCAATCCCCACCTATGGCTAAGTTATATGTGGCTTTGGGCCTATATTCTGTCAAATATCTGAGAAAAAATTCTTGTTTATACATGTATTACACAAGTTGGTTATTATTTTAGTTTCAGAGCATCCACAAAATCCCTTCTGAGCTCCTCACTAGCCACCTGTACCTATTTCATTCCAAAATTTTCTAACAGTGCAAGCACATGTTCTTCAAGGCTTGAATACATTGTAGCACACAACCTCATTAAAAAAACTTAATATATTTTTCATTGTTCCAACTTCCATCTCTCCACTTTTCATTTTCCCATACAATCCCTTGCACAAACTAGAGGTAGTAGACAATGGAAGATTTTTGATATTAGGCCATCTTACCTTTTGATTATATTTGAATATAATCATAGCCTGCCAAATATGTAGCCATAAGCCAATATGGGTCATGGTATGATCTTATGTTCATTGTACGATTATTTGCGCAAAGACTTTTGTTGCATACATATATACCTTTGGCATGTAAAATAAATGTTTCCAGGTCATGTGATATTTGTAAATACATAAATGGTAGATGAATCTTCATATTAGTTCTCCCACACCTTTATATGGTCTTCTAGAAATATTCCTTCACTTACAACTACCATATACACACAATTTATACTTTTCAGTACTCTATACATTCATACTTTTTAGTTACATTTATTGTTATGAAGCTTCATTTCAGGGATTTTTTTATTATTATTTACTTCTCAATATTTTTCATTAAAAATTACTTATGTATGAAAGAATTACTCAATATTTTTATTACAGTTGCATAAGTTGTTTTATTTTTTCTCATTGAATACCAACGCATAGAAAATGAAGTTATCTTTGATACAATCATACCTTACAACACTGGCCTCTTTTCGCTATACATTACTCTTTGTGAGCATCCTTCTTATCATATGTGATTATTGTTGCAGGTTCAAACATTTTCATGTTCATGTAAATAAACAATTTTCTTTGTTGTTAGTTCTACTCCATCACAAATGTATAAATAAAGACCAATCTTGTCATTTCTCTGACATATTTCATTGATAACAATAGACTTTCCTTTGCATGTATAAGTACCACATCACTCATTTAATTGAATAACTCCCTTTGTATTTGATCAACTACTTGAGTATTTGTATTAGGAATTGAGTTATGCGGACCATTTCATGACTTGTTAGTGATCTTGTGTTTTGACATATATTTATGACGCAATATTTTCTTAAAAGCATGAGCTTTTTCGGCACAAGGTCTTGGTGAAATAAAAGGGGAAAGTCATAAGGATTGGTGTTTACTTTTCTTTATGAAATGATGCTTCACGTGAATGATGATTTATATTTTTGTTATACGGTAGGATAATATGATTCTCTTACAATGTCATTTTTGATATATGTTAGGATAACGATTCTCTTACGATGTCGTATTTATACTGAGTTTTAAATTTTTCCGTGAGTTTCCAAGTTATGCTGATTATTGTTCACTAGAATTGAGATTTTACTCGGGATCCCACTTACTAAATATCAATAAAATAATTTAACACTTCTTTTAAATGACCCTCTCCCAAAACTAAGAATAAGTTTAAATTAAATTAAAGGAGATTAATTAACAAGAAAATTACTCGCCAACTATCTAATCAAGCTACAAAACTATCAAGAGGACATTGAAGAAAGGAAGATAAAAAGAGAGTGAGGATAGGTATGCTTAATTGATAAATTTTTCATTTTCCTCATGCACATTTTTTCTTTTGAGTGAAAGAGCTCAATTGTTATGGTTGATAGTAAAATATCTTGATGAGTGACAACGAGGCAATGAACATCCTTTATTGATTTATATTTTCATGTTGATCTTATTTTCTTGCAATTTTTGCGTCGTTAGAAGGTCTGATATTATTATTAGTGCTAATTGGTGCATATTTTGCAGAATCTATTTGTTGAAACAATCTTATCGGAGAGTTCAAATCTTTTGGAAGAATTATTTTCTTGCTTCTTTCATGCCACTCAGTTTCCTTTTTATGAGACTATAACATCTGAGGCTTCTAAAGTTGTTTCTAATCTATATTTTTGTAGAAATATACGAAAATAGTTAGTTGTACTAATATTTTTCTTTGATAGAAAATCAAATTCTGATTGTTCCATACTTGGCACATGTCTCTTCATCTTTCTTATTTAATTTTATGAAGTTTTTGAGCATATTTTGGCACATAAGTCATAGTAATTAATCGTATCGTGCCATTTTATTTTGTACATGTGTTGTCCTTTGGCCAATTATGTATAAATATAAAATCTTCCTATAAATTTCTTGATCAAATTTCTTTACATCATCATTCTCTCAATTTTATTAAATTGTAAAGTGTACAGTTTATGTGATATTTCATTTCTAGTTAACTTTATTTTTTGTACAACTTTAATTTATTTCTTTCATTTTCATTCATGTTTGGTAAGTAAATAAGATAGGATGCTCATGACATAAAAAAACTGGGCTACATCCCATTATCCCATTTAACCCCATGACATTGGAATGTGTTGCCAACGGAGCATAAAAACTCTATCGCATAAATGCTAACATGAACACTATGTTTGAAGAAAGGTTAACTAAATCTCTCATGCTCTCTCTATCAATGAGAATGCTACACTTACGGAAGGTGAAACTAGCCCTTCCTTAGAGGCCACTAAAGTAAAAAAAATGCATCTCAAGAAAATTATTTAACTTCATGAAGGGGAACTTGTCCCTTTCGTAGTCTCAAAAGAATTATATTGTTATGCCTGAAGAAGGGCCAACTATTCATTCCCTGACCGCCCCCCATGAGAATATTATACTTAAGGAATGGTTAGTTGACAATTTCTCAATTTACTCAAGGAAGACATAATTAACCCTTCCACAGGCTCTCCCTCAATGAGAATGATATGAGTAGGGAAGGGTTACTTGGCCTTTCACTTGACGTCCCCTCACGAATCCTATGTTTCAAAAATGGTTAACCAACTTTTTATTTGGACCATTAATGACATGAATATTATTTTCTAGAAAATGTTGGTAGACCCTCACTTAGGGATATATATTATGTGAATATTATGGTTTCGAATGTGTCAATTGAATATTATTTTGCTTCTTCTATGGCCTAAATATTATTCTTAAGTAAGTGTCAATCAACCCTTCCCTATACTTCCTGATAATGTGAATATAATGATTAATAAAAGACCAATTATCCCTTAGTTAGGTGGTTCCTGAATAAAAAACATTTACTACGAAACCTATACAATATTAATACAATGCTTAATAAGAGTTAGTTGACCCTTCCCTAGGATCTCCATTGATGAGAATATCAAACATTGGAAAGGATCCCCTTCCATAAGTTCTCCATTAACAAGAATGTTAAACTTGAAAAAGGGTCCCCTAAACCTTTATCTTAACCTCCAACAACAAATTCACTATGCTTTAATATGGTCCTATTAGTTCTTCTTTGAGTTATACCTCGATGTAATTATTATACTCAATAATACTTTATAATGTAGAGGATACACATCCTTCAAACAAAATCGCACCTCATCATTATAAAATTTTGTGTGGTTTATACTGGTAATATTTCGTGGAACTCAATGTAAGGCAAAAATAAATATAAGCATGGTATCTGAAAGAGATAAAAATGTGTAAGTCATAGTCAAAAGATGCATCCAATGGAAGAAACTCAGGGAAAGGTTTCAATATTAGGTCCAAATCTGATAAAACTTTTCAATCTTCGGATCTGAGGCTGGAAAAGATAAAAATAAGTCTGGTTCTTCAACATTTACATACCACTATTAAAATAGTTCTATAAAATTCAAAGAAATATATATTAAAGTAGAAAACAAGTTTTATTTTTTTTACCATTTTCAATACATGCTCCATTCCCCGATTGATGTACACACTGGAAAGTTATCCTTTCTATATGTATATTCATTTGTAGGGATAGTAAATTAGTGTTTATAGATGTTTGTCATTATACCAAAATATATAATCATTACTAAACTTTCAATTTTTTACCATTATTTTTATTGGGTGGCTACTCCCATGTGTTAATTTTTTACCATTATTTTTATTCGGTGGCTGGTTAATCCCATATTCTCATAGTGAATGCTTCCTTAAATGTGATAAACTAGATTTATTTCTTTTATTGTTTTTGTTTCTTCCTCATTTCAGTAGAAGTAGGCTAGTTTGTATTTGTTTCATTTGTTTTTTCATAAAATCAAAATTTTTTAGGTGTTAATAAATTTCCAAAATTTGAGTGCATTGCTAGTGCCTTGTTTTCAAGATGTCAGTTAATGAGTATGATTGGTTCTCATTTAAAAATTGTTATCATTAGATTGAGTGAGTTGTTATTCCCATGTTTTCAACTTGGGGTAGGTGAGGGTGGTACATTCTTAGTAATGTAGCAGTTAGTCCAACACCCCTTTCCATTATCACAAGGGAGAATAATACCTAGATTAAAGCTTTGATACTATGTGGAGGTTTGTCATTACACCAAAACCAATGAACATTAGTAAACATCTAAACGGTTATCATTACTTGATAAAAATGGCAATGTTGTATTAAAAGAAATAAAATCCACTAGTCAGTTGTACGAAAGAGAGTTTGAAGCAGGAGAGTCTAGCTCTGCAAAATGATCTACATTGCTTATGTACATTACATAATATATAGTAATCACAAATTTAGGGAAGTTAGAACCATAACCTAAAAAATAGAAATTAAGTCCTATCTTGAGGTCTTGTGAAAGAACTCACTATTCTAAGATATTCTCCATTATCTCTAACACTCCCCCTTAACGGAGAAGGGGTTCACAAATATGCCTAACATCTCCCTAAACATGTCAAAATTGATTTTTCCAATAGGCTTAGTGAAATTGTCTACAACATTATCACATGTATTACAATATACCAAATAGATTTCTTTTGATTGCACTTTCTCCCTGACAAAGTGGAATTGTGTATCAATATGTTTAGTGTTTTTGTGGAACACTGGATTATTGGCAAGTTTGATTGAACTCTGATTGTCGCATCTGATTGTTGTTGCATCTATCTATTCTTCCCTGACATCCTAGAGAAGTCTTAGCAACCAAACTTCCTCACACGTCGCTGCACACATGGCTTGATACTCTACTTCCGCTGACGACAAGGAGACTGTGTTCTGTTTCTCGTTGCTCCATGTGATCAACATGGATCCAATGCTGAATGCATAACCTGTTATGGATCTACGATCATCTAAATTTCCAGCCCAATCTGAATCTCTAAATCCTATCAATGTAACATCAGAAGAGTTAGTGTAAATGATATCGTAATCTACAGTACCTTGTAGATACCACAAAACACTTTTCGTTGCATTCCAATGGCTTTCAAGTGGCTTGGACATATATTGGCTTATAACACTCTCTACATAAGCCAAATCTGGTCTATTGGTGGTTAGGTAGATTAGACTCCCAACCAACTGTCTGTAAAGTGTCGCGTGTGCCTCCTTTGAGCCATCTTCATTCTGCAGTTTGATGTTCTATTGTAATGGTACTGATGTAGGCTTACACTGATCCATCCTAAATCTCTCTAAAAAGTATTTTACATACTTTCCTTGGGACATAAATGTTTTTCCTGAACCTCTCCAGATTTCAAGATCGAAACAATATCTTAATTCACCAAGGTGTTTCATTTCGAATACCTATGGCATCTGTTGCTTGATTTCTTTGATCAAATATGTAGCATCACCTGTAATGATCAAATTGTCTACATATAGAGAAATCATCACTATGTGCCCTTGTTCATCTTTCATGGTGTAAATATTAGGGTCATTTTTGCTTCTGTTGTAGCCAAATTGTAGAAAAAATGAATCAATATTTTCATACCAAGACCTGGGTGCTTGCTTTAGTCCATAAAGTGCTTTATTCAATCTACACACTAAATGTTCTTTCCCTTTCTGAACAAACCCTTCAAGTTGCTCTAAATAAACCTCCTCTTTTAGTTCTCCATTTAAAAATGCAGACTTTACATCTAGTTGGTGTATCATCCAATGTTTCTTAGTAGCTAAAGCAATTAACATTCTGATAGTGTTTAGTTTAGCTATAGGGGCGAAGGTTTCTTCATAGTTTATAACTTCTTTTTGTGGATACCCCTTTGCTACCAATCTAGCTTTTAATTTTCCCATGGTTCCATCTGCATTAATCTTTGGTTTGTATAACCATTTACAACCTATGGTTAGTTTTCCTTTAGGAAGTTCAACTAGTTCCCAAGTTTTGTTCCTGATTATTGATTCATATTCCTGTCCCATGGCTGCTTTCCATTCTCTACATTCATTTTCTTCTTTATAGCTAGAAGGTTCAACCACATTCATTATGTTAGTTAGAGAAGCATTTTCGCTATATCTTGCAGGCAATTGAGCTTTCCTACCTGATCTCCTGAGAGGTGGGGTAGCTTCAAACCTTGTTTGATCATTATTTTCTTCCTTCTATTGTTGTTGTTGTTGTTGTTGTTGTTGTTGATGTTCATCTTCTGCTTTTGTCTATTGCCAATCCTGATTGTTTTCTGCCTCTTCTTCCACCAAGTACAGAATATCCCATTCCTCATTGTGCTTATTAGATTCTTCATGATCCTGCTCATGGAATATGACATCTCTAATAATAAAAATCTTGTGAGTAGAGGGAATAATGTTGGAAATAATACTGAGAGGTGGGGGGGTGAATCAATATTATCTAATTCTTTAAATAAATCTTCCTTATTTGTTCTTTGAATTAGTTTTGCATGTCAGTACCATAAAATAATGAGCTTGAACAAAGAAAACAGATAGTCACACCAAAGAACACAAGATGTAAGGTGGAAACCCAATGTGGGTGAAAACCACCTGCTGCAATATGTCTCTATCTTCTTTCAAATTAGAAACTCCTTTTACAATGGTTTTGTACTGGTGCAGTCCTTTACCAGTACGCTGGCTGCAACCTGCAGAGAGCTACAACTCTCTCTCGTTTTCCAGTCTCTCCTGGAAGGGAGCTACAACCCCCTACTCCTTTTCTTACAAGGACCAATTTTCATAAATTTTCAAACTGGATCCATAAGCATCAAATGATCATCAAGTACAAGAGAATCACCCAATCAACTGTAGTAACCGGATCAACAATAATAGGACCAAACCCAGAACACAGCAATGATAAACAAAGATTTTAAGAGAAGTAAGCAGCTTCACCCATGTACTGCCTGCTTACAGTAAGCACCCTGCTCAACTGCTCGCCTGCTTACGTACGCACCCTGCTCAACTGCTCGCCTGCTTATGTACGCACCCTGCTCAACTGCTCGCCTACTTACGTACGCACTGTAGTCAACTGCTCACCTGCGTACCTCGCTCTGAGTCTATTGAACTGCCTGCGGACCTCCGCACCTGCAACCCTTCTGTGCCTGCGTACCGGCGCACCTGAAACGCTTCGTTCCTGCGTATGTACGCACTTTTCTTTCACTGTACCTACGTACCTTCATGCATAGATGATTTCAAAACTTCAGAAATAACCCAGACAGTCAGATCTACAGATCTGAACATGCGGCAAAGAGATCTCAATCCATCAGTAGATTCGCCTTATTTAGATCTAGACATACTCCCAAGAGATCATAATATTTCAGATCTAACCCTCATAAGATATTCAACCAAAAACATGCTCAAGCCAAATGATCTCCTTTGCTTTATATAGGAACACTCTTCCTTAAATCATGGATCAATACCACGGGCCGACACCATAATAACACAATACCGTCGGCTAAATACCAAGAGTAAAACATAAGAAAACCCCACATGTGAATTTCTTTGCCTTGAAATGTGTGCACTGGGGGTACGCACCTCCTGAACGAGATAACTGTGGGTATGTACGCACTTTATGTAACAGTGACCTGCGTGTACGCACCTTATGTAAGGTGTACCTGCGTACCCCTTATTTTCTTCAATATTTGATAGTTGATCATCAATCTTTGGTGCTGACTTGAAGTACTGTGATCTATCACCTGAATGGGTTGCCATCAAGGACAACACTTTAGCCATAATGCCAACAATCTCCCCCTTTGGACTTGATGGCAACCTCAACACTTCAGCTTCATTCTCCCCCTTTGACATCAAGGGCAAAGGGTTATGCTCCGCCTAAGAACATGCTCCCCCTGAAAATGAACCAGATCTGCAGCGACGAACCATAATCCACCATGAAAGAGATAGAGACATATTGCAGCTACTTCCAAGATCTCCTTCTACACATCCTCCATAATGCCAACAATGCATTATATGCTCCCCCTGAATCTGTACCATCAATCAGAAGAGGTTCAGCAATAAGATGATGCATCAACAACCCCCAGCTTTTTCCTGAGGTATTCAAAAGTGTCCCTGGGCAATGGTTTGGTGAGAATATCAGCAACTTGTTCCTTAGAAGGAACATACTCCAACTTGACCTTCTGTTCAAGCACTTGTTCCCGGAGAAAATGGTACTTGATTGGTATGTGCTTGGTTTTTTAATGCATAACAGGATTCTTTGAGATGCTGATTGCACTTGTGTTATCACATAAGATGGGGATTGGTGGTGTACAAGTGATTTGAAAATCCTGCAAAGTCTGCATCATCCAAAGGAGTTGGGTGCAACAAGATGCAGCAGCAACATATTCCGCTTCAGCTGTAGACAAGGCAATTGAACTCTGTTTCTTGCTGAACCAAGATACCAGTCTGGAACCCATAAAGAACGCACCACCACTTGTGTTTTTCCTGTCATCCACGCTTCCGGCCCAATCTGCATCTGTATAAGCATGAAGTGTAAGATCTGTATCTCTAGGATACCATAAGCCATAATTTTGAGTCCCTTGAAGATATTTGAAAATTCTCTTCACTGCCTGAAGATGAGTCTCCTTCGGATTTGCCTGAAATCTTCCAACTATTCCAACTGCATGCATGATGTCCGGTTGGGTACCTGTCAAATAAAGTAAACTTCCAATCATAGATCTGTAGGTTGGTTGATGTACTGTTGCAGATTCATCATTTCCACTGAGGCTACATCCTGTGACCATGGGTGTACATACTGGTTTTGCATCTTCCATACCATATTTCTTCAAAATCTGTTTGAGATACTTGGTTTGAGATAAAAAGATTCCTCCTTCTTTTTGTTGGATTTGCAAACCAAGGAAATATGTCAGTTCTCCTAGCAAGGACATTTCAAATTCTTTCTGCATGACCAAGGCAAAGCTTTGACTCATAGCTTCTTCATTGCTCCCAAAAATAATGTCATCTACATACACAACAAGTATTAGCAATTTGTCATTTTCAACTTTTATATAAAGATTGCTATCTGCTGATCCTTTTGAAAAACCTTGTTGATGAAGATATTTGTCCAAACGGTAGTACCAAGCCCTTGGAGCTTGTTTGAGACCATAGAGAGCCTTTTTCAATCTTCATACAAGATTTGGATCATTTCCAAGAATGAACCCATCTGGTTGTTCAATGTATACTTCTTCTTCCAAGTCTCCATTCAGAAAGGCTGATTTCACGTCCATTTGAAATACTTTGAAGTTTTGAAAACTTGAGAGAGCAAGGAACATTCGGATGGCCTCAAGTCTTGCAATAGGAGCAAAGGTTTCTTCAAAGTATATTCCTTCTTGTTGCGCATACCCTTTACAAACAAGTTTGGCTTTGTTTCTAATTACTTCTCCATTTTCATTCAATTTATTTTTGAAGACCCATTTTGTTCCGATAACATTCTTATCCTTTGGTCTAGGAACCAGCTCCCAAGTGTTGTTCTTTTCGATCTGCTCAAGTTCTTCATCCATTGATTTCACCCAACATTCATCTTTGCATGCCTCTTTCACATTTTGTGGTTCAGTAGAGGAGAGTAATGCCAAATAGCTTGAAGCTTCTGCAACTGTTCTTCTTGTTTGTACACCTGCTTCTTTCTGCCCCATAATCTGAGATTCTGGATGATTCTTCTGGACATATCTGGATGGAGTCTTTTCTTCTATTCTTGTTTGCTCCTCTGGTTCTTCTTGAGTTTCTTCTTGAGGTTCTTCTTCTTCATCATTCTGTCGTTGGGGGTAGCCTTCATCTTCTTCGATGTCTTCATGATGTACTTGCCTAGGAATGTATCCCTTCTCATCAATCACTACATCAATGCTGTCAACAATTCTGCCAAGTCTTTTATTGTAGCATTTGTATGCTTTGCTATGTGGAGAGTAACCAAGAAGAATGCCTTCATCTGCTCTAGGTTCAAGTTTTCCAAGCTGCTCATCAGTATTCTTGATATAGCATTTGCTCCCAAAGATTTTGAAGTGCTTTACCGAAGGAGTCCTACCACTCCAGAGCTCATGAGGAGTTTGAGTGCTGTTCACTTGGACATTTGTTTTGTTGAGAATAACAACCGCAGCATGTGCAGCTTCACCCCAGAAAGTTGCGGGAGTTCCTGACTCATCAAGCATAGCACGAGCCATTTGTTGGACTGTTCTTTTCATTCTTTCCACAACTCCATTTTGCTGAGGAGTTCTTGCTGTAGAGAATTCTCTTCTTATCCCATGTTCTTCACAGAAATCGAAAAATTCATTTGAAGTAAATTCCCCACCTCTGTCGGATCTGAGGCACTTAATTTTGTGACCTGATTCATTTTCAACCAAGGCTTTGAAGGATTTGAATTTTTCGAATGCTTCATCTTTGTGCTTCATAAGTCCTAACCAGACAAACCTGGAGAAATTGTCAATGAATAATATCAAGTATTCTTCTCCTTGAGGTGTTCTTTTCCTGAAAGGACCGCATGTATCTGTATGTACTAGCTCAAGAGGCACACTAGCTGATCCTTCTTTCTCTGGAAAGTTAGTTCTGGTTTGTTTTCCAAACTGACATGATTTGCATATGGTGTTGTCAGGAATTTTGATATCTGGAAGATCGCGAACTGCCTGATATTTGCATGCTTTCCTTATTTGTGAAAAGCTTAGATGTCCCAACCTCTGATGCCATAACCAGTGCTCATCATCCTTGATCAGATAGCATTGTTGTTGTCCTTCTTCAAATATGTACAGATTATTTGGAGTTCTTTTGCCTTTGATCACTGTTTTACCTGTATCAAGATCACGAACAAGACATCCATTTGATCTGAATATAACCTCGGTTCTTTGATCACACATCTGGCTGACACTTAGAAGATTATGCTTCAATCCATCAACATACAAAACATTTCCAGCCTTGACCTTTTCTTTTAACTGAGCAATGCCTTTTCCTTTTATAGTTGCAGGAGTATCATTTCCAAAAGAGACTTTCTTTCCTTTTTCTAGAGTAGAAAATGACTTAAGTTTTTCTTTATCACCTGTCATATGCTTCGAACATCCACTGTCAATGTACCATATATTTTCCTGTCCCTCTGCATAAAATGCTATCCCACATCTTTCTGTTTGTGGTTCCTTTATTCTCCATGTTTTTGTGCTTGAGGCTTGTTCCTTTTTCTGCTGAAACCTGCTCCTGCATTCAGAGTCTTCATGACCAAAGTTATTGCAAATAGAACATTCAACTTCATTTTCAAGAACCGAAAAGTTGTTATAGGTCCTTTTTGTAATCTCGGTCATACTTCTTTGTTTTTGAGCTTCCCTAGTCATGATTGTTTTATATGCAACACATTGAGCTGCTTTGTGACCAAAGTTATGGCAAGAAAAGCATTGTCCATTGAAGAAACTTCTGCGGTTATCGAATCTACCAGCCAATTGATTGTAATTTCTATTGTCATCTATTCTTGAACCAAACTGAGAAGATTTTACCTGTGGCTGGTTGTAGCTTTTGTTCACCCTTAAGATGGATTGCCCCTGATAGTTTCTGTTTGTAATTCGTCCCTGCTTTACCTGATGATCTTCATTGTGCTTTTGCTCATTTCTTCTTGCTGCATCAAGATAACTTTTTGAGGTGGATGCTTGAGAAGTTTCTCCATTATAGCCCAGACCTATCTTGTTTAGTGGAGACCGCTGCACATTGATAATCTCATCCAAAGTTTCAGATCCTTTGACAAACTTGAGATTAATAGCTTTTGTTTTCTCAATCTCTTTTCTAAGACCAACAATTTCACCTTCTATTTTTTCAAGATGTTTTTCCTTTTCATCAATTTGAAATTGTAGAGTATCAATGATCATGTTCTTTTCTTCTATACATCTCTTGAGTCTAGTAATTTCATCATAAAGGTTATCCACATCTATAGCATCCATATAATCATCATCTTCAAATGCCATTAACAACTTATATTCATTACCTTGTTCATCTTCATCACTGTTTGATAGACCATCACTATCTTCCTGAGTGTAGTAGCTTTTCTTATTTGCGTTCTGTTTCTTGTTCCATCTAGCAGGTTCCTTTCCTTTATCCTTATAAGGACATTTTGCAGCATAATGACCTACTCTTCCACAAGCAAAGCATTTAAAAGGTAACTTACCTCTGAACCCTCCAGAACCCCTTTGAAGATTTCTGACAAAATTTGATTCTTCTTCCTCTTCTTCTGGGACGTGGCTTGCTTCATAATAATCTTCTTTGCCTGATGCCTTGAAAGCAACTTCTCTTCTGTCTGATGGACCTCCCTTTCTCATTTCATAAGCAGTTAGAATTCCATGTAGCTGAGACATAGTAAGAATTCGTAGATTTTCCTTTTCTTCTATTGCAGATACTTTAGATTCAAACTTGGGGGACAATGATCTTAGAACCTTTTCAACCACAATAGCCTCTTTTATTTCTTCACCCAAATTTTTCATACAATTAACAACCTCATCTACCCGAAGAAAATAGTTAGCCACACTTTCATCATTATACATTTTGAGAGTCTCATACTGAATTCTGAGAGTTTGAAGTTTAGCACGCTTTACCTATTCATCTCCTTCATAGCTCGTGACAATTTTGTCCCATATTTCTTTTGCGGATTTATAGTGCATTACCTTCATGAATTCTGATTGAGATATACATCCTAATAGAGTACTGACTGCTTTCACATTTGTTTCATACTTCTTTTTCTCGGCTGCATCTGTAGGAGTAGCTGAAGGAAAAGCGTAGCCTGTCTCTACGATGTCCCAAACTTCTGTACCAAGAGATTGAAGATAGGCAGTAACTCTTACCTTCCAATAATTGAAGTTTGTCCCATCAAAAACCGGTGGCCTGATTGATGCTTCTCTCTCAGTTGCTCATGATGAACGATCTACCTTCAAGCGATCAAGCTTCTCTGAAGGACCCGCCCTGATACCAATTGTTGGAAATAATACTGAGAGGAGGGGTGAATCAATATTATCTAATTCTTTTAATAAATCTTCCTTATTTGTTCTTTGAATTAGTTTTGCATGTCAGTACCATAAAATAATGAGCATGAACAAAGAAAACAGATAGTCACACCAAAGAACACAAGATGTAAGGTGGAAACCCAATGTGGGTGAAAACCACCTGCTGCAATATGTCTCTATCTTCTTTCAAATTAGAAACTCCTTTTACAATGGTTTTGTACTGGTGCAGTCCTTTACCAGTACGCAGGCTGCAACCTACAGAGAGCTACAACTCTCTCTCGTTTTCCAGTCTCTCCTGGAAGGGAGCTACAACCCCCTACTTCTTTTCTTACAAGGACCACTTTTCATAAATTTTCAAACTGGATCCATAAGCATCAAATGATCATCAAGTACAAGAGAATCACCCAATCAATTGTAGTAACCAGATCAACAATAATAGGACCAAACCCAGAACACAGCAATGATAAACAAAGATTTTAAGAGAAGTAAGCAGCTTCACCCATGTAATGCCTGCTTACAGTAAGCACCCTGCTCAACTGCTCGCCTGCTTACGTACGCACCCTGCTCAACTGCTCGCTTGCTTATGTACGCACCCTGCTCAACTACTCGCCTGCTTACGTACGCATTGTACTCAACTGCTCACCTGCGTACCTCGCTCTGAGTCTATTGAACTGCCTGCGGACCTCCGCACCTGCAACCCTTCTGTGTCTGCGCACCGGCGCACCTGAAACGCTTCGTTCCTGCGTATGTATGCACTTTTCTTTCACTGTACTTGCGTACCATCAGGCATAGATGATTTCAAAACTTCAGAAATAACCCAGACAGTCAGATCTACAGATCTGAACATGAGCCGAAGAGATCTCAATCCATCAGTAGATTCGCCTTATTTAGATCTAGACATACTCCCAAGAGATCATAATATTTCAGATCTAACCCTCATAAGATATTCAACCAAAAACATGCTCAAGCCAAATGATCTCCTTTGCTTTATATATGAACGCTCTTCCTTAAATCATGGATCAATACCACGGGCCGACACCATAATAACACAATACCGTCGGCTAAATACCAAGAGTAAAACATAAGAAATCCCCACATGTGAATTTGTTTGCCTTGAAATGTGTGCACTAGGGGTACGCACCTCCTGAACGGGATAACTGCGGGTATGTACGCACTTTATGTAACAGTGACCTGCGTGTACGCACCTTATGTAAGGTGTACCTACGTACCCCTTATTTTCTTCAATATTTGATAGCTGATCATCAATCTCTGCTGCTGACTTGAAGTACTGTGATCTATCACCTGAATGGGTTGCCATCAAGGACAACACTTTAGCCATAATGCCAACAAATAAATAATCTATAATCTTTATATTGTGAACAATACCCTATAAAAGTACATATGATGGCTTTCGAATGTAGTTTTCTTCTATCTTCCTTTGGAATATGGGCAAATGCTTTAGATCCAAATACTCCTAAGTGTTTTGCTGCAGGCTTAAATCCATATAATGCTTCATAAGGAGTTTTAAACTCAAGACTCTTTGTATGACTCTTATTTTTCAAATAAACTGCAGTATTCACTGCTTCAGCCCAAAAACCATTCGAAAGATTCTTACCTTTCAACATGATCCTAGCGCATTCCACAAGTGTTCTATTCTTTCTTTCAGTTACTCCATTTTGCTGTGCAGTATGGGTTACTGTGAATTGCTACAATATTCCATGGTATTTATAATACCTGATAAGCTCATCTTTCCTGTATTCTCCCCCTTGATCGGACTAGAGAATTTTTATTTGTTTCCTTGTTTGCCTTTCAATCATGTTTTTGAACTGCTTAAAGTATTCAAATGTGTGACTCTTCTTACTTAAGAAATATACCCAAGAAAACTTTGTGCAGTCATCAATAGACAGTTAAAAATATAGTGCGCCTCCTAATGATTTTGTTTGCATGGGTCCACACAGGTCTATATGCACTAATTCAAGTATATCCTTTTGTTTCTTTTCTCCTTGAACAGGGAATTATTCTCTATGCATTTTTTCTAATGTACACACATCACAATCATTATGTAATTTCTTTAGCATAGGAAGATCCCTTACCATTTCCTTCTTCTGTAGTAACAACAAATCATTTTATTTGATATGACCAAATCTCTGATGCCACAGCTCTTCTGTCGTCAAACTCGTATCCATCAAGGCTTGAACTAGTGCAGGTCTTACATCTAACTTGTACCGACTTCCTGTTCAGATTCCTGTAGCAGTTGTCTTCATGCCATCTAGTAGATCTTTAATATAACAGTTAGATTTAAAAAATTCAACTTTAAGATCTTGATCTGTGATCATGGATACAGAAATCAGGTTCTTTGTTACACAGGGCACATACATGACATTATGAATTTGTTTTACATTACCACTAGGTAGAATGACAGAAATTTTCCCACAACCTTTGATCTGATGACTTCTATCATCACCTAGGTAGATTTGTGCTCCGTCGTTGATTTCTTTAAAATCTTCAAACCATTTCTTGTTCCCTCTCATATGTGTTGATGCTCCATAATCTACATACCATATGTCTACATCAACATTCTCATCATGATCTCCCATGAACAATCTGAAATTCTACACATGATTTTTATTTGCGAGATGACCTGCATGTTGTTTCTACTTCTGTTTTTCTTCATGATATTTCTTTTTCCTACACTCTCTAGCTATATGACCCAGTTTTTGCAATAAAAACACTTAATTACATAGTTGTTTCTATTCGGGTTCATACCTTGGGTCAGATTTGGTCTTTTCTGTGAGCTTCCTCTGTTTTGTTGTTGCAGATTTCTTCTTCCTTTGTAGAAGTTCTTTTGCGCCATCAATACAAGATCGACACTCTGGGGCTTCAGATTCAATATTCTTTCTTCTTCTTGCATCAGTATTCCTGTCAGTTCTTCAAACTTCGGATTTTCTCTCTTGCATTTATCGCAGTGATGAACATTTGGTAGTCATTGATCACACCATTTATAGTAATTGTTACAAGATCTATGTCATCAACTATATGACCAATGTCTGCCAATTTGTTCTTCAGGTCTTTAATCCTTGCTATGAAGGCAGTAACTATTTCATTCTCCTCCATCTTCAGGGATAAGATCTTGCTCTTCAGAAACAGAAGATGATTTGTATCCTTGATCTCATACAGATCCTTCAAAATTCCCCAAATTTCGCTTGCTGATTTACATTATCTGATATGTGGTGACACTGACATCTTCAACAACGTCTTTACTTTACCCTCACCTTCTCATAATTTGGAACTGTTGCAGATCCAACTGTTGGCTTCTGTTCATCTCCATTTGCAATCGTCCAAGCACTCTGCACTTCTAGCAGAGTCTGTATCTTGAATTTCTAATTCACATAATTGGATCCATCGATATTGTTATGCTCATTCAAGCATGCTTCAAACATATTATTATTCATCTTGACAATTTAGACAAAAAAAAATTTGACAGGTAAAAGAAGATAGATTTACCCCAGATTTATGACAAAGACAGACCATTGATCTTCAATGTTGTTTGATATCGCAGCATACCCACAGATTTCTAACTAAATATTAAATAATTCACTAAACTTGATAAATTTTATTTTATTTTTCTCTAATAAATTTACCAATGACTAATTTTCAACTGCTAATTCTAGGCAATAATACATCTATGCTAGTTATTTGTTCATATAAATAAATTTCTTACCTTATTCTAATGATAAACCATATTAACTAAATTAATTAATTCAAAACTTAAATGTGATTAATCACAAAAACTTATATCAATAATATTGTGATTCAAACAAATAACTCTGATTTGTATATATACACTTGAACAAACTAGCGGAGCTTTCGTTGGGAGAGCATTTCAAGTTCTTAGGACAGAAGTCGACTCATCTACTATGCGCAAATGTCTGCATTAACTAAACCTTTACCTAAATTTTTCAGACCGATTTAACAGCTATTTTTTCAGTCTTTACAGTCTGTTGCTGCTATTTTTTTGTCGTATGCGGCAGCAAAGAATCTAGTATACCTTACTACCGTGAGGAAGTTGGTGAATGGACAACGATGGAGACCCTACCAAGGCACAGCTGCTATGAAGCAGTATAAAATTGTAATAAATTGTAGTTTCAATTTTATTTTTTTAATGTTCTGGTGTCATTTTGTTCAAACTATCGTTAAAATTTGTTGCAGTAATAAGTTTGTTGTGCGGAGGTTTTTCATAATTATTTATATTTTGAAAAATGAATAATTTTATCAGATTGAAATACTTTGTTATGGTCAAATAAGCATTGTAAATATTTATTTTAAGTGTGTTATTATATCAAAAATATTTAATATTATATATATAAAGCATTAAAATAGAAAAATTTCCATTTTACTTGGTTTTTAAGTAAAATTAAGATAAATGTATTTCATAAAATTCAAAGTGATTATAATAATATTTGAAATCCAAAATTGGAGTTGGTTATTTTATTCAAGCTATTTGCCTACTCCCTAATGATTACTCATTTAACAAACTCATTTAAACACTATTTGTTAGCTTCAAGGTTTTGGCTATGTTAGTACATTGATTTATTACAAGTCCACACATATGCTGTAGTGGTAATTATTAGTTTTTATTTTTATTAGTATGCTACATATCTAACCAAAATGGCAACCTTAAAATATTTATACCATCATGCACCATATATTATTGTGATGGTTTTATTTTAACTATACAGTAGAGTGCAATATTTCATTGTTATTTTGTTTGTCTTAGTCTCATCGCATGGGTTGTTATATACATATATATAATGTATTAGATTGATTAATAGTGGAAGTGCCCTCATGGTGTCTTACTCTTACGTGAAGGTTATATGGTGGAAATTCTACATGTTGGATCCATGTGGTGGGGGTCCGCGTGCTTGACCATGCCCAACCATGTCTTATCAGAGGTGGTGATCGACTTGAACTAATCAATAACAAGGATGAGACTTGGTACTGTTAGGTAATTGTCTACCCTCTCCCCCTCCGCTGCATTGCGTCATTTGCATTTGGACATGGTTAGGGAAACTTGGAAAAATTCGAAGGCATGGCCATTGATCCACACGATTTCCTCTGCAGAATGATTTTCTTGAAGGTATTTTGACAAGAACAACTTTTATGTTAGTCAATAGAGGCAATGATTTCGAAGCAGGTCCATACTAAACCCGTATTTCATTGTTGCGTAATTTTCTTTGTTTATTTCCTCCATTGCAATTCTTAAGCATGGATTTGGCATTGAATTAGACTTCTAAATTCTTGATATTTGAATGCTTGTAGGAATAAATGCAGACTTCTCGCCAAAGTTTGAACATGACTGCCAAAGCCTTCTATGGTGTTTTGGCTTTGTTCTCTTTTCCCCATGGCTTCTTGGTAGGTAGATATCTTAGTTGACAACTCAAATTTTAAACCCTACTTCTATTCACCCCTACTGATAGGGTTTCTCTTTATATTCTAATATATTGACTAAGTGTAGTCCTACTTTCTTTTGGAAACATCACAGGGAGTATATTTTTTCCTTACTCCAAGGTAAGACATTGATTTAAAAAGGAATGTCATTTACAATTACTCTCGTACTAACTTCTTAATGACGCAATGCCTCACTAAGGGTTATGTAATTATAGGTTAGCCCTTAAATTCCTATTTGGGATTTCATTTAAATGGCACATTATGGGTTTGTTTTCTTACATGGTTACTCTGTTCCATCTTAGCTCTTAAAAATACTCATTTTCTTGGTGTCGCTTGCAGGTCTCAAAGAAATTACTTATGTGTTGGTTTTGTCTTGTCAAGCTAGATTAATTTTATAAGGGTTTTTAGAAAGAAAAAAGCCTTAACAGGACAGGGTTTTCCCTTATTAATTTTTATAGTTTCGTTGAGGGTTCCATTTGAATACCAGGAAGAAATCTCGACCTTTATAGCCAAAGCAATTGTAATTTTTTTCTATAAGTGTTTCCCCTTTAATGTCCACATAATTTCTCATATATATATATATATATATATATATATATATATATATATATATATATATATATATATATATTTATGGTCGAAACTTGTATGGCCGATTGTTCTAATTCTTTTGCAAGAAACTGGCTATATTGTACTTACTTATTTTTACTTTGCTTAGAATGTTATTATCATAAGGAATATGAATTTATGGTAACGCTAGATATTTCCTTTTCTTTTGTCTATACATGTGTAAAATGTTTTTCTTGAAAATACTTGCAACACATTATAATTTAAGTATGCCATTTTGTAAATGAAAAGGGGTTACAATCTTGTTATTCATACATGCATGTATAGATAGATGGTTATTATTTCATTTTAGAACCAATTTGTAGGCCAGGAGGGCTAGTAGGCTCCTGTCATGGGTTCCTACTTCAAGATTTTTTCTAGAACCTTAATATTATTATAGTCCAAAACTGCATGATTCTCATCCATTCAATGGGGTTTCCCTTGTTCATATACAACCTATAACATGCTAATCTTAGATCCAATTTGTATTCTTATTCAACTATATAATCTATTGTTCTACAATCTGTCCCTATTTCTACAACCTAAATATGTATACATGTTTATAACAAGTAGAATGTTACCAATTAATACTCACTAATCACATGTATTTACTTTATTATTTTCTAGGTAACCTTAAACCTAGTTAACTCTCTTTGGCCTTTCTATATTTTCTCTCTTATTTTTTATACCACCCTACACAGTGGATACTAAGGATGGCTCCTGAGTAGGGTTTCATTAATCAATTTTTTTACAGTAAGAGGAACACTTTGGTTTTAATTTTTAGATACCCTATTGTTAAGTGTTTTGTCATTAACTTATTGATATCTCGCAAAAATATCCAACACAAAATTTTAAACATTATTTTTCACATAAGACTTTAGTAGTTTTTAACAATTATACTTCTTTAATACACACAGTGTAACATATATTCATAATAAAGAATTAAATCCTACCTTCACAATCATGAACTTCGAAAGAAAATATATTTAACATATTTTCCAAATACTCATATACTTATCTAAAATTCGTGAAAATAAATTAGAGGCTACCAAGTTCCTCCAATCCATTGAATCACAGTCATTCCCTTGAGCTTCAGGCTTCTTCTTGCTAGGAAAAGAACTCAATAGTCTTTCACAACTTACACCTCCTTCACCCAAGCAACATATTATTGATTCTGGGTTCAGGTCCATTCTTTCTCTCCCATGGTCACCTCTTTATTTATTCAAACTACATTTATCTCCTACAACTCTTTTTAATACAACTCCCACCCATGAAATTTATTGATAGTCATGTATTCTTCTAGTGGTCCACTCAACCAATGATACTCTTTGTGGCCAAAATTGAGGACTTTTTTTCTTTCTTTCTTGATGTCTTCTCTTCCTACCCCTTCTTGGAAATAACAGATTCCACCTATTTTCCTTGAAGTTAGGATTTTAATTTCTCATGTGATAGCCTCTAATCTATTTCCAAAAATTATATTAAGTTAAAAAATGACCTTTTATTAAAAAATAATATTTACATCCCTATAATGTATTTACTTTTCACATGTCAATTTTAAAATCATAAAATTTATTTAAAGTTCGATTTACTAGGGTATCACGTCTCCCCTCCCCTTAAAAGGTAACATCATCCTCAGTGTTTTCACACTTTTCGTTTCCTTTGAAACAAAATAGGAGAAATTTCTTTCACTTCATCCTCCATCTGGTTGAGGAAAGTGTAACTAGGTTTTATCTTCATGACATTGTAATTATGATTTTTAAGAAAATGAATTTACCATTATGCCTTGTTGCATGGGTTTAATGAGAAAGAGTTTTATTTTATAGATGGCTCCCATTGAGAGCCTTAGGATTTATTATTAAAGAGTCAAATTCATGAAGAGATCTTCTTGAGCATTTATGTAATTTATATGAGTCAACCTATAGTCCATATTAACCCTCCATGACAAGCGCAATACTCTTGAAGAATACAACAAGCTAAATGGTGAAGAGATTGGTAATGTCGACCTCAAAATATATATAACTATCAAGTCAGTTGATAAAAGGTGACACATCAGTTCAGTGGATATGTTGGCTCAAATATAGGGACAAACACATATATAAAGGAGCTTGTACCCTCGCAGTTTAACAATCACATCTTCGCATTCCTCTCTGAAATCTCGGTTAAGTTAACTGTTATAGGAATCTCAGGTGGAGGCATTATTATAGTATTTCGGTTGGAGAAAGGGTCTATGGTTTTCATATGAATATTATAGGAGTACACATTCTCGACATAAGTATTATAGTGATGTATGCACAACATGACAATGACAAGGATGATGTCAGTGAAAATAACACAACCATACACTCAGTGAAGTTATTTATGGAATCATAGTCTTGGTAACAAGGATGATCATAGTCTCAACGTAGAGAAATGATGTTGACTTACATCGAGGTGTCGTCATAGTCATGAAAGATTATAATGAAGAGTTCGGTGTTGTGGTCACATTATGGAAACATCATCTACATGATGGTGATCTTAGTGAGCAGTAGTGAACTAAGCAAAGATGGAGATACAGTGAAACAATAATGCTCTCATGAATATCTAAATGAAGGAAGCATGACTGATGATCTCGGTGAAGCATTAATGATGACGATCTCAACAACAACAAGATGATTGATGTCTTGGTCTTAGAGTGGCCTAGTATGTCAAGGGTCATGGTCTTAGTATTTGTCAATTGGAATCTCTATAAGAATAATTTTGTGTGGTTTTTCCTCTCCAAGAGGGATAGGGTTTGGCCCTTGAAGAAATTCAGCATCATGTGTTCTTGTCTCTTTGTTTTGGTAGCTATTTTATGAACTAAGAAGACACACTCTAATAATAATAACAACTAAAGATTGTGCTAACAAGTAAAGTTAAAATACTTCACAAATAGTTATCATGCAAGAAGAATCTCATTAACTACATTAGCCCTATATAATTCAACCTAGAATCATAGCTAAGGAATTGAAGTCAAAGAAAGGGAAGCAAAGAGACATTTGAGTCTCAAATTCAAGAAGGGCATCAAAGAAAGTTGAAGGGTTTTGTCAATATTGAAGGATCGAGTCTAAAACAAGCAGTCTACAACAACAAGAACTTGTGTCTCCACATCAATCGTCATCAAAATACCATCGAGACTCTCATAAAGATGTATACAAAGCTATTAAACTCAACGGACCTCAAAATAAAGATCTGATCATCTTGGAAAAGATTGAAGAAGTTATGACCTACTCTACAAAAGAAGGCAGAGCAGATTGAAGGTGAGAAGGCATTTTCATCTTCAAGATTGTAATCAAGCAAGGATCATTTCCTTATCCAAGAAGAAGATCATCCAAGGAAGAAACAAATAATCCTTATCAAAATGAGCAAACTTTTCTATTAAGGAAAGGATTTCTCACTTGAAAGAATATCATCCAAGAAGAATCCCTGATACATCTTCTTCAACCATCATCAAAGGAATCAAGGTGAAGATTTCATCTTCACATGTCAAGTAAGTATATTTCCATTCTATAATCAAATTTGGTTAAATGCCTTTGTGTTTGCAAGGAGATCTATAAATTGGTTGGGTCATCAAGATTCCTTGCATAAAGAAGGAGGATAGTCATAGTCCTATAAGTAGCTGAAGTCATTGAACATATCAAAAGGTCTCCTTCGAATTCATGGAAAGGTATACCTCTCATATAGAAATATTGGAGACATCAAATAGATGTATATGATAAACTCATTCTCTAAAGGTGCAACAAAGAAGGTCACATGGAATATGATCTACATGAAACTAAAGGTATAAAAGAATGTAGGATATATTCATAAGGTATCATGTACAAGGTCTAGGAAGGAAGATAACCATTGTTGGTGTTGTGGTGAAGTAAAATTATGAGTGCGAACACAAAAAATTCCTCTAGCCAGATAATGGGTCTAGCCACAAATGTTACATTCTATGGAGGATTTCCTTAGGTTAGAACCAATTAAGAGGGCCTACCTCTTAGTAAGCTTATCCTGTTTGATGATGTCCTTTCTTTCTTGTTCCAGCTATCTCTCGCTTCCTTCTTCAAACACCTGAAACAAGTAAACAACAACAAACAACAACCGTGATAATGTACAAATTGTAATTCAACCTACTTAACAATTCAAGAAACATTTAGCCATGAACATGTAATATGACACATCATGTAGGAAATCAACCGATAGTTGCATATATATTGAATCGAGAAGAGATTACAACCATTTTCTTGATGTTTCGATTCCCATTCGACAAAACCAGGTTCCCACACACTTATGCTAACATTCCATGATGGCCTCAATAATAATAGTTTTAAGGCTCTTCCATTTAAGATTCACACTAAACCAAATTCACACTTCTCCCTCACATAACTAGAGAGCTACAATTATGAATAGCTTGTTGTTTACTCCAAACATAATTAGCACTATCACACCAACATTAACACGAGCTTGTGCTTGGGAAAAAGGGAGGTTTATATAGCAAGAATGGATGGGGGATGGATCCTCTTCTAATGGGAGGAGTGTTATAGACATTTTTGTGCCCTGCAACCCCAAAGATGAAATGTCCATAAACCAAGAGCTCCTAAGTCCCTCAAAGTGTTTTTATAACCCCTAAAGGAACAAGGTCAACAGATTACAGCTTCTCCCAGAAGTTCTCCATGAGAAACTACTCAGAATTGGTCAAAACATGATCATTGCAGCTGCTCCACTGGCTAGGTCCATTGCATCTCACCTAAATACACTGTGAGGGTGCGTTGCATTTTAAAAGTCCCTTCTGTGGGGTTCGATGGGCAAGAAATGACAAATGGCAGTGTCATTCCGCGAGGTGGAGAGGCAATGGAAGCTTCCAGAATCTTCTCCTGTGACACTTGCCTCACTGAATTCGACCAAGGATGAGTAAGAGGCCCTCAGTCTCCAAGTGGAAGCAAGAGCTGTCAGAGAGAAGACAGTAATCAAACCACAAGCTGACTCATCCCCCTTACAGATATCTATATATGGATCCCTCATCCTAGAGATCCAGAGGCTGGAATTTTGCATATAGTAAGGAATTGATGTTGGTTTCTAGAGACAAACATCAGATTGTTGGGTGATCTAAGCTTTGTTTGAGATGAAGAGGGGCTTCTTTGTTGGGAGGTTGATGCTGGGTTGGAACCACTGGTTGTAACTCCTCCTGGATCTTTTCTTGTTTATCAATAAAAACTATTTGAGTTTTCCTCCATGCTTTTGTATCATTGATGCTTGTTACATTTGTATGGTCAATTTACATCTGATCCTAGATTGTTTATGATTATAGATCCATGTCTTTGTATAGTGCTATGCTTCTGTGATCTTACAGTTACTTTGTGAAGTTGAGCATGCAAGGGAGCAGGTAGCTGGGGACTATCAAAGAAGAGAGGGATCGAATCGAAGGATTAGTGCAAGACAGAGGTTGGTCTTTCTGTTCCTCTCTATTTATAATCATAAAGGAAAAACAAAAGTAGTTTTTCTCTGTTTGTTTTTAAGGCAGCTGTCACACCTTAGTGGGATAGAGAAGTTCTAAATAGACACTTTTCCCTGTAACAAAATGGCGACTCCGCTGGGGAACTAATTAATTTGTTTGTTTATCATTCTTTGTTGTTTGTTTCATAAACTTACAAGTAGCATTCGAACTGCATTTGCCATAACAAATGCAAAGTAGACAACTGCTACTTCAATCCATCTACCGGATCTGTTTATGATTTAAACAACTGATTCACAAACTATCTGATTGCCCTTGTGATAGCTCTTAGATCCTCCTTAGATCTACCCCTGATTGTTGCATTACTGATTGCTTTTTACTCGGCCAAAACCCAAGAACTGAACTGCAAACTGTGACCCGGAACCCGAACAGAGTCTCGTTTCTGGCCCAGCGCAGGTACTGTTTAGAGATTCTGAATTTCAGCGCACTTCCCGAGTGGGCAACCTGCGCTGCATTTCATATTCTCTGTGTTACAGGTGCGCTGATCAGACTAGCTCTGTGCAGTTGTGGCTTCTGTGATTCATTCTTTCCAGTTCTATTCCTGAATTTTGCTTCCTGTGATTAGTTATGTCTGTTTGAAACCCTTTTTCCTTACTGTTATTCCACCTCCTTTGTACAAAAGAATTGTAGATGTTTTTGTGTGTTTGTTGAGTCATTTACAGTTCTCCTTTGCATAAGTAGCATAGTCGTACTATCGTCCTTTGATTTGAATCTGTCGCAAGTGTCGATTTCGATCGTAGGAAAAATTTTGATTACTGTTGACGGTCGATTATCCTGTTACTATTGATTTTGGTCTGAATTTTTAATTTTCTAGTGTCAAGAACAAGCATTCAGTTCAAAATCGTAAGGTGTTGTAATCGTCTCCATTTTTTGATTTCGAAAAGAAGCTTGTTGATATTCGTCGCTTGAAAAGAAATTCAGATTTGTGCATCAACTTTCTTTTTAGCATCCATATACTAAGAAAGTCGAAAACAAATACATGCATGTGCATTTTCATATAGACAATCTGTTTGGCTTGATTTAGGAAAGTGCATTTACAGTGTGCTCTTTGCTCTTTGTGAAAAGATTCTATCTTTCTTTTCCCTAGTAGCTAGGATTTTCATTGCATAAAAGAGATAAAAAGTTTGTTTATCATCTTTAGATTGCATTTTAGGAATTACATCTACATCCTGTGGTGAACTCGAAAGGCAAACTTCATAAACAAGATGAACTTAAAATAAATTCAATGAATCTAACAACGCTTTGGAACTTAACGCACAACATTTAGAGGTCTAGGCTAGAGACGTATTCCGGCGTCGTAAAGCCTGGTAACTCTTGTTCTCACTGATGGTTGGGTGATTCCTCCACTTTGAGGCGATAAGTGCTAGTACGGACTTGTGCTCCCACGTACCGTCGAGTATATTTTGGGAGACCCCAATAGGCTTAATCCTTTACCCATAGGAAGCCGTGTCTGCCGCCCTATCGATCGCAATGCACTGAACACAACATTCGGGAAGATTGATTGCCATACCGTAAAAAGTATTCTGCAGTTTTGCGATTGGTTTGGTACTCCCTCTACCTAGACTTCCAGAGCAGTCCCTTTCGTTCCTTTTCAGACTCCTTAACAGAAAAGGTCCATCTGAGCACTTGTCACTTCAGGCTCATTAAAAATCGAAGGAGACTAGAGTCATCTTTTGTTTTTTCTCGACTCTTAAAAACTGAAAAACAAGTTGTGTTATAGCGTCTAAAATTTATTTTAAACGGAATATTCATTACCCTTTCCTACGTTGATCTTGGGTTGAGAAAATGGAATCCACCAACCAAGGGATCCCCCTTGGAGGAAATCCTAGTCCCTTCTCCTCTTGGGGAGATGTTGGTGCGCCCCATATGGCCACATTATCGCTTCCAGGACTGACAATTGGTTTACCTGTATGGCTCTTCTCAACCTCTGTCGTTCAGAACACCACAATTCCTGAACAATCGAATCAGCAATTAGACGAGTCCAGAGTTACCCACCAACCTTCTACTTCCTCTAATTCTTCCTCTCCTCCTTCCTATTCGCTTGATGGGGCTGGTAAAGCCAAAAGTCAAGTACCTAAGGAGAAGAAGGAAAAGAAGAAGAAAGAGAAAAAGAAGAAGGAGCCAAAAGCGAATGGGGGCAAACGAGTGTCGTCTAGCGAAATCCACACACTGCACCGACCAGGCCTAAATCGCCATGTGTCATTTGCAATGGAGACCACTATCATAGAGATTGTCCTTGCATCCCTCGGATCTTAAGGGACTGGTCTCCTCATTTGCACAACCCGGTGTCGTCAACCTCTGATGATCATGTTGAAAGCACACCGTCAACTAGTGAAAGTGAAGCCCCAGGACAAAAAGGAAAATATAGATTTCCTTGTAAACTGTGCGAAGGTGATCATGCCATCCACCATTGTCCCTTCTTAGACGAAGCTAAAAGAGTTTTGGATGATCGTCCGGTTTCACCGTTACGACTTCCTCCTGGATATAAAAAACTCTTGCCGAGTCCGTCACTAGTTGAAAATCTGGCTGACCTGCTCAGGTGGTCGGCCGAAGCATCTATCATTGAAGATAAACCATCTGAACCCATACCAGACGAAATTCAAAAGGTCGAGGCGGCAGTTGACCCGGTCTTGGCTTCAGAGGTTCCATCTTCAGATGATACAGTCACTGAAGAGAAGAAGGATGACACCGTCCAAATTCTTTTCATAAGCACAGACTCTAACGAACATGGGGGCAATTTACCCATTCCTTTACCGCAGGAAGGAAGTTCGTCAGAGTTGTACCCGGCCGTCTATTCGGTCCCACCTCCATGCAACCTAGTTGTCTCCTTCGACTCGAATCAACTAGGCAGACCTCGTTTACCAGCTAGTGTACCATTCCGAATCATTGTTCAGATATATAGAATGGTTATGGCTGGTACCATCACAGATGAGGGGGCTTCTGTGAGTATCCTTTCCTCAACTGCTTGGAAAGCGCTTGGTTCGCCATCGCTTTTGCCTGAGATGAGAAATCTAACAGGCTTTGATAAAGGAAGCAGTCGACCGTTAGGGATCCTTCCCGATGTGCCCATAACATTGAGAGGGAAAACCGTTCACATGAACGTAATGGTAGTTCGAGGGCCCCTAGATTACAATCTACTCCTTGGACGAGACTATATTTATTGCATGGGAGCAATTGTCTCCTCACTCTTTAGAGTAATGTGTTTTCCGCACGAAGGAAGAGTGGTCAAGCTCATGGACCAGCTTTCATTTCCAGGATCATACAGAGCAAATAGTCATATACCATCCCTGAATGGTCTTTTCACGCAAGAAATGTCTCAATCTCCAGTCCATCCACCTGATGAGAACGAGTGATTCGGGGGACATGACTGAAACCCAAGGGGCATGCATCCTGGTCTGCTTCGGCAGGAAAACTTCGGGTATAGGGTAGGTTTCCGCGAGAGAATATGACCTCTGTACTCCCATCCGTGATTGGAAGGGGGAGTTGGACTGGAATAAGATTCTCTTGTCAAAGTTATGTGAGTTGGCGAGCACCGCTGCTCACCTTTGTTTATCTCGGTAGACATCGCCGAAGAAGTGTTTTGTTTGCGCTGTGAATAGAACAATCTTTGGGTAACCTGTAAGAGGTAGGCCTCTCTCGGTAAAACAAATGTTTTAATGGAATAAAGAAGGGGTAACCTTGAAACTCTGTTTTATACCTGGGGGCATGTAAACCTTTTGGAGTGCAAGCAAAGAGCGACTATTTATTTTTTTAAATTTTTAGGACCTATAACCCTTTAAACTCATAGGATTAGTCGTCTCCTAACTTGCATAAAGAAAGGATGTGGGGCAAAACTCTAAAAGTTGTCGTTTCATATGAGACATTCTTATCACATGACTGGATTAATCGAGCAGTGTTACCACAAGGTTCAAGCTCGTTAAAAAATAAACCCGCATCGAGCAGTTTTAGCACATAGTTCAAGCTCGTTAAAAAATAAACATAAGACATGAGCAAATGTTACCCCCCGCATTTAAGCTCGTTAAAAAATGAACTATTCCTCGGTAAATAACCATCGTGAATGTAGTACTTCAGCCGTTAAAGCCTTGGTCGTGTTTGCACCGCCACCTCCACTTTTTCATTGGCCGATCATTCACCTCCATTTGATTGTTTACCCATTTTGAGGAACAGCTGCAAGGAGTGATTTCACTAGCCATCCTTGTGACACTGCCGTGATTGGAAAATTCCAAACCTTACCTGGAATCAACTGCTACCCGTTTTATCACTCGTTCCTCAAAAGACAAGTCTCCTTTAAGCTCTTTTCAACTGACTCGTAAAATATGAAAAGATTGCCGAGCCATTGGCCTCTCCATCTCGTTAAAGGGACAAGAAGTGCTATCCCTCCTCTAGATTTTAATCTTTTTGGACCTGAGGGATTATTACACAAAAATATCGAGCGCTTGTTTTGTTCAGCTCGTTAAAAGTATGGAAAATTCATCCCTTCTGTATTGTTTTATACTTTTTCGGACTTAAGGGATTAGATGACGAAAAAAGAATTTTGGAGTTACCTTTACATTCCTTTTCAGAATCTCTAAAATTGAAAAGGACCGAGTTATCTTTGTCGTTAAACTCGTTAAAAAGATTAATAGCGACAAACTTGTCTATAGACGAGAACGAGTTTCACTATCTCTAGGCTCGTTAAAACATAGCGATGGGTTTGCCCGAAGGGAAAATTATAGAACAAGCATATGTTATCCTCCTCAAGCTTGACAAAAATAAAGAGGTATTGGTCAGCAATGACTGGGGAAAAATTGGGAAGAAAACTCAAAGAAACTTTGTTGGTAGCAAGTCACTCTTGAACATGACACTTCCACTCCATGTCCTAGTCGGGTTGGGTTGTTTCATTCACCGGTCACATCACCATGGTCACACCATACCATCCACATTTGGGGTTAATGCTACCAATCCATCACATCATTGTTGCCAATATGTTCAAGAGAATTCATTCAGTGAATTCACCTGTGTCTCACCCACTACCATACATTATACTCCATTCTTTCATGACCGCCACCCTGAACCTTATATCACCAGATCATTTTCACCTCCATTAAAATCATTTGCTCCATTCCGTGTCATTGATGTGGGATTCATTAAGGCCCTCCTGTGATGGATCACTTCTTTTCGACATCAGCTCATTATCCAAGAAGTTCATCTAGGAACACCCCATTTAGTACTTTGAAGCTTGCATGCCTCAATGGCAAGTTTCTCACTTCCGGCAACAGGTTTACATCAATGGCCTTCGACCGAAAGATTTTGCGTGGTGTTCGATGCCAAGTCCTTTATTCACACCACGTGAATTGTACTGTAGTACCTTGAGGGTCATTATCATTATCGGTGATTCCTCTCGCGCTTGTTAACAGTTTACATCATTGATTGGTAATCAAGCAATGTCTTTCCATGTTCGACTTCAGAACATTTCTCACATGGATCGACTTGTACTTCGAGTGAATATCGGACGAGATTGAAGACCCCGGATCTAGTTTCATCCATCCGGGCTGCGATATATATTCAGGGAAATAAAGACATTAAATGTACATCATTGTAGCACAGATAATCATCCTATCAAAAGGATGATGGCTCTACCAGAATCATCAGTCTACACTCAGACGATTGTCTGTCCTATGTACATGAAAATGAATTTATAAAGCTGAGCATGGGAATGCCCGCCTCAGCTAGACCATGAAAATATTATGAAGATAATGTATTGTATTGTATCTTATTACAGGTCTCCTCCCAGCATTGAAAGAACTTCGGATCCTCATAATAAAGCATTTCACCTGACACCAAAAGGTTAACGGCCTCATACTTTAGGGGGAAACTGTTATAGACATTTTTGTGCCCTGCAACCCCAAGCATGAAATGTCCATAAACCAAGGGCTCCTAAGTCCCTAAACGTGTTTTTCTAACCCCTAAAGGAACAAGGTCAACAGATTACAGCTTCTCCTAGAAGTTCTCCATGAGAAACTACTCATAATTGGTCAAAACAGGATCATTGCAGCTCCTCCACTGGCTAGGTGCATTGCATCTCACCTAAATACACTGTGAGGGTGTGTTGCATTTCAAAAGTCCCTTTTGTGGGATGCGATGGGCGAGAAATGACAAATGGCAGTGTCATTCCGCGAGGTGGAGAGGCAATGGAAGCTTCCAAAATCTTCTCCTGTGACACTTGCCTCACTGAATTCGACCAAGGATGAGTAAGAGGCCCTCAGTCTCCAAGTGGAATCAAGAAATATGAGAGAGAAGACACTAATCAAACCACAAGCTGACTCATCCCCCTTACACATATCTATATATGGATCCCTCATGCCAGAGATCCAGAGGCTGGAATTTTGCATATAGTAAGGAATTGTTGTTGGTTTCTAGAGACAAACATCAGATTGTTGGGTGATCTAAGCTTTGTTTGAGATGAAGAGGGGCTTCTTTACTAGGAGGTTGATGCTGGGTTGGAACCACTGGTTGTAACTCCTCCTGGAGCTTTTCTTGTTTATCAATAAAAACTATTTGAGTTTTCCTCCATGCTTTTGTATCATTGATGCTTGTTACATTTGTATGGTCAATTTACATATGATCCTAGATTGTTTATGATTATAGATCCATGTCTTTATATAGTGCTATGCTTCTGTGATCTTACAGGTACTTTGTGAAGCTGGGCGTGCAAGGGACCAGGTAGCTGGGGACTATCAAAGAAGAGAGGGATCGAATCGAAGGATTAGCACAAGACAGAGGTTGGTCTTTCTGTTCCTCTCTATCTATAATTCATAAAGGAAAAACAAAAGTATCTTTTCTCTGTTTGCTTCTAAGGCAGCTGTCACACCTTAGTGGCATAGAGCAGTTCTAAATAGACACTTTTCCCTATAAAAAGGAGGTCTTATCCCTTGAGGTAGTTCCATCATTATATGGGAAATGAGCTTAAACTTACATCCTCGACCCCATCCAGCCAAACCATTTACCATAATTCTGTTACGAAGCTTTTAGAGCTAGAAGATTCAGATTTTTATTTAAAGAACTTCCCAGAAGAGGACCGATGCGACTGGAAAAAATCTCGGTTGCTCCGGTCGGCGCTAGGGAGAGTGTTAATCCCTACATATCGGCACGAGGAGGACAAAGGCCATTAGTGCTGGTCTTGTAAACTGGGAAAAACAAAAGATTTTGGGAAATGGTGCAAAATTGAATTGCTCTACTCATGAAGCGGGACACAATGGGAGTTTCTTCATGAAGGGTAAGCATGTAGGGTTCACTTTAGATGTCCTCCAAGATCAAGGAACAGGGAGTACAGGGACAGTGAAAAAATGTTGTGTAACAGATGCTCCCTAAAGCATGAAGGCCGAACTAGACTGAGGGATGAAATGCTTTATGAACCAATGTGGGGAACTGTAATTTGTTGTTGAAAAAACTGCAGGAAAGTACAAATACATATACATAACTAAGAAATCTATCAAATGATACATGAATCATGGTATGGACGCAACCATCTAGAGAATAGTCATGTGTATCAACATAATCATGTCACACTGCTTCGCAACCTGGACTTTTGTAATCTGAGTCCAGGGTCTTGCACTCCAACATGACCCGGTCCAAGTACAAATTCTAACATGCGAATAGATGTGTTGACATCGAACATGCTATAAAGTCGCTTGATTACTAGTCAATGATGTAAACTGTTAACAAGCGCGAGAGAAACCACCAATAATGACAATGGTCCTCAAGGTACTATGAGCACAATCCATGGAATGTGAATAGAGGAAATGAAGTCAAACACCTATGAAATCACTCAATCGAAAGCCAATGATGTGCACTTGTCGTCGAGTGCGAAGAACTTTCCATTAGGGCATGCAAGCTCTAAGGTACTGGAAGGGAGTCTCTCAGTCAACTTCCCGGATAATGAGTTGAAGTCGATAGGAAGTTTGGCAGCTTTTGGATCCATAGGATCAGTTGTCATGATGATGTGGCAGAGATTAAATGGAAGGCAAAAATGAATGGCCCAGCCCAGGAAACTCAATGATACAAAGGAGGATATCCCAATCCAACACGAAGCAAAGAGTGTCATGTTCAAGAGTGAGCTGTCGACACAACTGATTAGATTTCCAAATTTTCCCCCAGCATTTCTTGCAGGTACCTCAATAATTTTTTAATCGCAAGCTTAAAGGGGATAGCATATGCTTGCAATGTAAGTTCATCCTTCGGACGTATATGACCTAGTAAGTTTAATGAGCCCCAAGAAGGAGAAGCTCATGTTCATCATGGTGATGAATCCAATGTCGTTTAATATTTTCATGATCTCAACGAAGGTGTAACTCAGTATCTTTTTCATGTTTAGAGAGTTTGAAAAAGACACGGAAAAGAAAACTCTGCATGGTCCCTTTTCATAAATTTGTGTCTCTCGAGCCCGAAAAGGTAGAAAATGATACTTGAGAGAACTGCTTGACCATTTTAATCAAGGAGTACATTTTTTGTAAATACTATATCCTAGCCCGAAAAAGGGGTAAACTTATGCTGGGCGCATGACATTTCGCATCTGTTAACGAGTTTGAAATGACAAGGGCTTGGCTCTCTTTTTGTTTTTAAAGGGTCGGAAAAGAGCTTGAAAGTAGACCCCCCATTTTTATTCTCTTTGTTGAGACAAAAATGGAAAAATACTTAGCAATATTTTCATTTTTTACGAGTCAGAAAAGAGCTTAAAAGTGACTCATCCTGGAGTAACGAGTGGTATAAAGGGTAGAAACTGGTTCCAAAAATGGTGGAACTTCTCAGAACATGTAATGGTTAAGAGGTTGGCTAACAAAACCACTCATCGTTGCGGCTCCTCAGGAAAGGGAAAACAACCAAGTTAAATCATATGATTGGCCAAATAGATGGTGGCAATGGGATAAAACAACCAAGGCTCATCTAGCAGAAATTAGCTGATTAAAATGACAATCACGAGATGTAAATCGGGCATGGGTTCATTTTTACACAAGCTTGAACCATGGAGAATTCTTCTTCTATTCGGTTTCATGTTTACACAAGCTTGAAATGAAAAACCATGCTTGCTATAAGTTTGCATGCCCCCAACAGAATGACTCAATCGAGGTATATGCCCCCCAAGATTTATTTCAATCAACTAGGTGGATGGAATGAAAGTTCACTTTCGAGATCTTGGAAAGGCTCAACTGGGAGTTTACGAGATCTTAATCAAAGACTCGATTTAGAAAAGGGAGTTTCTTCATTTTTTAATGAGGTTGACATAGTAAAAGAACTATCCTCGAGACCCTTGTTTCATTTTTTAACGAGTTTGAGACAAGACAAAGAACTATTCTCATCCCTTGTTTCATTTTTTAATGAGGTTAACATAAGACCAAGAGCTCTCCTCACACACTGTTTCATTTTTTAACGAGGTTGAAACAGAAAAAGAACTATCCCCACGATCTGATAATGGACCATATGAGAACATGGCTCCCAAGGGGTCCTCACTAGACGAGAGAACCACAGACTGAGAGGAATACATGTTAATCCGTAGAAATGACAGATCAGGTTCCAATGCTCCTAGTACATAGTGTACTATATCATTTGCATGATCATCAGCATATGTGGAGACGGAACAGGTAGCCACATAATAAACCTGTGGTGGGGATGGTACTGCTTGCAAAAGAGAACCAATAGAGGACAATGGTTGCAAAGGAGGCGCTTGGTGACCAATGAACGACGATTTATCAATGGTCACTATTCTCCCTTTGTGTGGAAAAAAAACACATGAAAAAGCAAAGAAACAAGAGCTCCCATGACATAAACATAGTCGTGTCCAAGGATAATATTGAAATCTAAGGGTCCTTGGACTACCATCACGTCTATATAGACGGTCTTTCCTCCAAAAGTAATAGGGAACTTAGAAAGGATCCCTAAGGGCCGATTGGTTCCTCCGTTGAAAGCCAACAGATTCTAGGCGGTAGGCACAAGTTGTGGGGAACCCAAAGCCTGCCAAGTAGTAGAATACATGATGCTAACAGACGCACCTTCGTCTAATATAGTTCCATGTACTACCATATTATACGCTTGTACTATGATCTGGAATGGCACATAAGATGGAAGGCAAAGAGTAGTCAATGGAACCCAATCGAAAGAGATGACAAAAATGCTTGGTGGGGGTATCATATGATTGCCCCCATGCTATATAGGAATATGAGAAAGTCTCTCTTGAACAACTCGGATGGGAGGGTCACGCTTCAATTCATGAAAATCTGAGGATACGAGAAGAACATGAGCAGTATGATCACCACTCTCTCCTAGAACAAGGTGAGCAATTGGTTGTGGAGCCAAGTTGACACTCTTTTCCACCAATGGTTGGTTAGGAGTAGACACAAGAGAGTCTCACTCAGGAAGAGTATGATGAGAAAGGGATGAATCCAAGTCAATCTCTTTACCAACTGGGAGAGGGTTAGAAGAAAGCCTCTAATAACAAACAGGAAGTTGGGGTTGAGGAGTTGCAATGTTTTCCAAAACTTTGGAATCTTTATCCATAAGAGGACAAAGGTGAAGAAGATGTTCTCCTTCACATAACCTACAGGGGAATATAATATTTCCCTTCTTCTTACCATCGCTAACGGAGGGTGCAACATCAACATGATCTCCTGAACTTGATGGGGATGGTCGATCTAGATTTTGATACCATACCTCTAAGACTCTGGAAATGCCAGGACAATCTCGAAGGAGATGGTCACCTTTACATAGCTTGCAAGGGAATCTGACCTTTCTTGGAGGATTAGAAGGTTTGCTACAGGGTTTGTATTTGGATTAAGAGTCGCATGGTTGGCCTTTCACTTATCTTACTTATTCTTCTTCTTCTCAGCCTCCTGGTTACTGGATTTCAAACTTTCACTAGGCGAAGTAGAAGAGGAAGAGGAAGAAACAGGGGAAGAAGGGGAGATGTCAACCTTAGAACCAACTTGATGTGATTTAGATGAAGGAGATGGCAGGGCAGGAGTTGGGACACTAGGGATCATCGAGGTCGACAATAACCAGATAGGTAAACCAATGGTTAACCCAGGGAGGGACAACATTGCCATATAAGGAGCACCAACATTTCCAAAAGAAGGAAATGGACCAGGATTCCCATCCGAGGGGAATACTTGACTGGCACACTCTGGGAATGTTTCCATTGGAATTGACTTTTAAAGAAACACTATGAAATATAACTTTAACTAGGAATATTATGTGGGCAGTTAATTTTAATACACTGAAACAAAAATTTGCCTTTTCATATTTCAAGAGTTGAGAAAAGGATGAAAGGTGACTCTAGTCTCTTTCGAAATTAACGAGCTCGAAAGGACAAGTGCTTAATGATCTTTTCAAATTTAAAGAGTCATTAAATATTAAAAATGACTACTCAGGGTACTCTGGGCATAAAGGATTACCAAGTAGCCGTGAATTGTAGAATACCTCTCGGAAAAACGAGAAGTATGGCCAGGAAATATCCCTGAATGATGTGTTCGGTGTATCACATTTACAAGGTGGCAAAATCAGCTTGCAATGGATAAAGGATCACAAACCTAATGGGGTCTCCCTTTATATACATGATGGTGTGGGGAGCACAAGTCTGTACTAGCATTGTCTAATGCCGAAGTGAATGACAACTGCTAGGTTTAAAGACATCGGAACATGTCTCTAGACTAGACCACTAAATGTGAGCGTTAGTTTCAATTATTCCTTAGGTTAATTCAATAAATTTTAATAGTTGATCTTCAATTAGGTTTCAATTAGAAGGCCCTATTGCTGTCGTCTGAAAAAACTCCTACATGTAGCTATATGAGAAAAGAGATCTTTGTCTTCGATGAAATTTATCACTAATTGAGAGACAAAGAACAAAAAATTAATGCAACAATCGAAGAATGAAATCTTTCACTAACACATTTCCTAAATGCACTTAATCTTCCCTTAACAACAAAAGAAGTTTCATTTCATTCCCTATGCGTATGATGATGCAATTCTAGATTCTCAATGACGCTACTAATGCAATAGTTTCGCTTAAGTAAACTATAATGATGTTCTTCTTTTCATAAAATGCAAAATGAATCTTTCCCATAAAGCACTTTAATGAAAATTTTCACAATTCTGAACAAACAAGCATCAATCAAATCCAAAGCATGATAAATGAAACTAAAAGCAACTTCTTCCCTGAATTGAAAAAACCAAACACATAAATGCTTCAATCGACAAACCAAGCAATATAATATATGTTTGGAAAGAGAAAAGAGACACTCGAAATAAGAGAACAAACAAGACTCTTTCACTCATTCAATTGAAAATGAGGGAAACAAAGAATCATAGTCACTTTTGGCCAGATGAAGACAGTCTGAGGGTCAAGACACACTGGCACTGGAATGGGAGAAATTCTAATTTTTCTTAAATCAGAGACCAGAGTGATTGCCTAACTGACAACTAGCGTCGATAGGCACGACCGACATGACTAACCAGTACTACAACTAGCGTTGATGGCCTTATCGGTGTGACTGCATAATTGACAACTAGCATTGATCGAGGGATTCAAAGAAAAAATAAAAAAAGAACTTCACACAGGGCCAGACTTAACACACTAGAGGGCAGGCTAAACCAAGAAAGCACACAAACCAAGCTAAATGAATATCTCTAGTTAGGGAGAACACAGTCTAAATAAGCTACAAGGAAGAAATCAAGAGAGCAAGACACACTAGTCAAGATCTAGGGTGAACCCTAATCTTCACCTACAAGCATCAGCACAACTGCCTAACTGACAACAAGCACCAGAAGGGGGTCAGTTCTATTGTTTCTTAGTATATTCTGCTGATCAGTGCAACTATCAGTGAATTAAGCGCACTGAGCGAGGATGCTAAGAAAAAATAAAAATTTTCAAAATCTGGGACAAGACTTGCTACTGTGAATTTCAAACCCAGAGCATTAAGCAAAGGGAAAAAAGTAGAACTAAAGGGAAATGGAAAAACTATACAAGTTCACACAAAACCATGCAATTCCAAGGAAAACAAATAGAAGGACTGGTTCCCCAGTATGGTCGCCAATTTGTGGTGAAGTAAAATTATGAGTGTGGACACAAACAATTCCACTAGCCCGATAATGGGTCTAGCCACAACTAATACATTCTATGGAAGATTTCATTAGGTTAGAACCAATTAAGAGGGCCTACCTCTTAGTACTCTTATCCCATTTGATGATGTCCTTGCTTGCTCGCTCCCGCCATCTCTCGCTTCCTTCTTCAAACACCTTAAACAAGTAAACAACAGCAAACAACAACCGCGATAATAGACAAATTATAATTCAACCTACTTAACAAGTCAAGAAACATTAAGCCATGAACATGTAAGATGACACATCATGTAGGAAATCAATTGGTAGTTTCATATATATTGAATGAAGAAGAGTTTACAACCATTGTCTTGATGTTGCCATTCTCCTCCGACAAAACCATGTTGCCACACACTTCTGCTAGCATTCCATGATGGACTCAACAATAATAATTTTAAGGCTCTTCCCTTTAGGCTTCACAATAAACCAAATTCACACTTCTCCCTCACACAACTAGAGAGCTACAATTATGAATAGCTTGTTGTTTACTCCAAAATTAATTAGCACTAGCACACCAACATTAACACTAGCTTGTTCTTGGGAGAATGGGAGGTTTATATAGCATGAATGGATGGGAGATGGATCATATTCTCATGGGAGAAGGTCTTATCTCTTCAGGTAGTTCCATCATTATAGGGAAAGGAGCTTAAACTGATATCCTCAACCCCATTCAGCCAAACCATTTACCAGACTTTCATTACGAAGCTTCTAGAGTTGGAAGCTTTGACTCTTTATTTAAAAAACTTTCCATAAGAGGACCGGTGCAACTGGAACAAAGCTTAGTCACTCTGGTCATCACTAGGGACAGTGTTAATCCCTGCATATCAGTTCGAGGAGGACAAAGGCCATCAGCACCAATCTTGTAAACTGGGAAAAACATAAGATTTTGGGGAAATGGTGCAAAAGGGAATTGTTCTGCTCATGAAGAAGGACACAATGGGAGTTTTTCATGAAGGGTAAGCATGTAGGGTTCACTGTAGAGGTCCGCCAGGAGGAAGGAATGGGGATTACAGGGACAGTGACAAAATTCTGTGTAACAGGTCTATAATGCACTAAAAAATAACTAAGGTAACAAATATCCATGGGATAAGAAAGTTACCTCATTTGACATCTTGTCGTCTCTATGCTAAATAGAAAAAGATAAGTTGTAGGAAAAAGTGTTGGAGGTTAAAGGACTCAATCATGTGCAGAAAAGAAAGAGAAGTTTGGTCCTCAAATAAGATAGATTAATATACCTAAGATTCAAGGCTATGGAAAGATTATAGAAAGAATCTCATATCACCTAAAATATGGAGGGAGCTGAAGAAAAGGGCCAAAGAAAGATGTAATAACAAACCTCTACTATGATTGATATGATATCCCTCATAAAAGGGTCCTATCATAAGCTTTTATTATATATATGACCATGATAATAAGATGCATCGTGGCATCATGGAAGCATTAGAAACAACAACTCGTGACATCAGCATGGGAATCATGAAGTACAAAATCCATGGAAGATAAACATGAAGGATATAGCTCTTGGGAACCTTAGTGGAAATTGATGGAAAGGAAGGAATCATCCAGGACAAGGTTCATCATACATCAAGTCAGAAAGGAAACATTTTCCAGATGTGGTATACAAGATCCTCAAGATTATCTGAAGCAATCCTCATCATAGGGTTCACTAATATAGAAAGGAAGAAAGTGTTTCATCAGGAAATCCAGCTTATGGAATTTGTGAGATGATGGTATGATGACATGAGAAATGGAGCAGATCAAGGGATTGAATATATTTTCAATTAAGGAAGCTGTTGGAAAAAGCCTAGATGACCTAAACGTAAAATGAGATATGTATGCTTGTGTTTAATATTATAATTTCATGACGTATGGTTGTAGGTAACATGGATCATTACTTCTATCTTGAGAATCATGATCAAGAGAAAAAGGATCTCCTCCTTTGAAAGGATGTAGGAAGGCATATGTCACACTAGATGAAATCAACATAGTATGTTCTCATACGAAGTATGAGATGGTTGACTACAATTAAGAGATTCTGATTGAAAGCTCCTGGGAATGGAATGTGTGAGGAAGGTAGATATCATGAGGTATGCAACCCTAATGAAGGTGATTAACATCCAAAAGACCAATAACACTTGACTAGGAAATCTCTTGGAAAGATATCAAGACTCTGATGGAAAAGATGAAGACCCTTGACAATGGATAGATTTGGGAGATGTGTCAATAAGTATGCAGGATGTTGATACCTACAAGAAGATTTCATGATGAAGAGCCATCTTGAAAGGTACAATTTGATTTAATGTTATGTTTTGATTTCTTGAATAATATCTGTATGAGTTCATGCAAGGCTATTAGCACAAGAGTTGTAAGTACAAGTACAACTAACATTCATGTGGTGGATGGAAATTCCTGAAAGAAACATGATGAGGAAGAAGTAGCCATATGATGAAGGTTCTAGATATTTATAAAAAAGGTCACTTTCCATGAAGAAAGGAATGACATGAAAAACTAAGAAGGAAAGTGATGGATGGCTAATGCCCTAAAAGGAAGAATCTCAACTTAATTTCATGACATCAAGGAAAGAAATTCATCAAGCAGCTGAAGGACCCGTGAAGAATAAGTTTTTGATGAAACGGAGAGTCCCTAATTAAGAGGGAGCTCTGACAAGTCCCTAATTGAGAGGGAGGTTGGGAAAATTCCTGGGAAAAAGGAACTTGGGTACATTCCTTTATAGGAATGGGCATATCTTTCGTAGTTGAGAGGGAGAGATAAACACAACATTCTTGTCTTCATTTGGGATGAAATAATGGAGGATTGGGTAATCATGTGGCATCTGATGCTCTTTGAGGATGTGTAGGGAATCCAAGATAAGATTAAGCTAGAGGACCAATATTCTTTGAGGGTTGGGAACCCAAGATAAGAATAGTCCTAGAAGGTCATACTCAGTGAACACCCAGGTGGGTACGTACCTTGAGAGACAATGATGAAGGTGTCTATAGTCATTGGTATCACCAAAATTGTGATATAATATGATGAGAGATAGAGCTGTCAATCAAGCCCTTGTTATGGAAACAATGTTGGTTACTATGATGTTATACAAATGGGTTACCAATCTGATTTTTCTTATGAGAAATTCTTCAGACTGAGAATGACCAAGTACCATCATGGATGCCTCCCTATTTAAGAGGGAGTTTTGAGGAAAGTGTAACAACATTCTATCTTCATGACATTGTAATTATGATTTATAAGAAAATGAATCTATCATTATGCCTTGCTGCATGGGTTTCGTGAGCAAGAGGTTTATTTTATATATGGCTCCCATTGAGAGCCTTAGGATTTATTATTAAAGATTCAAAGTCATGAATATCTCTTGTTGAGCATTTTGTAATGCATATGAGTCAACCTAGAGTCTAAATTAGCCCTCCAAGACAAGCATACTCCTCTTGAAGTAGGAAGCAAGCTAAACGATGAAGAGATCATTCATGTTAGCCTCAAAATATATATAACTATCAAGTCATCTTCTAATAGGTGACACATCAGTTCAGTGGACATGTCGACTCAAATATAGGGACAACATCTATATAAAGGAGCATCTACCCTCATAGTTTCACAATAACATCTTCACATTCTTCTCTGAATTCTCAGTTAAGTGTTATAGGAATCTCAGATGGAGACATTATTACAGTATTTCAGTTGGAGAAAGGGTCTATGGTTCTCATATGAATATTATAGGATTACAAACTCTCGCCATAAATATTACAGTGATGTATTCACAACATGACAATGACAAGGATGATCTTAGTGAAAGGAACACAATCATATACTCGGTGAAGTTATCAATGCAATCATAGTCATGGTAACAAGGATGATCACAATCTCAACATAGAGAAAGGATCTCAAATTACATCAAGGTGTCTTCATAGTCATGAAATATTATAGTGAAGACTTCAGTGTAGCAGGCACATTATGGAAACCTCATCTACATGATGATGATCTCTGTGAGTAGTAATGAACTAAGAAAAGATGGAGATATGGTACAATAGTCATGCTCTCATGAATATCTCAATCAAGGAAGCATGAATTATGATCTGTGAAGAATTATTTATGATGATGATATCAACATCAAGAAGATGATTGATGTCTTGGCCTTGGAGTGGCCTAGTAGGTCAAGGTTCATGGTCTTGGTATTCGTCAATTGGAATCTCTATAAGAATAATTTTGTGAAGCTTTTCCTCTCCAAGAGGGAGAAATTTTGGCCCTGGAAGAAAGCTAACACTGTGTGTTCTTGTCTCTTTGTTTGGATAGCTATTTGATGAATTGAGAAGACACACTCTAATAGTAATAACAATTGAATATTGTGCTAACAAGTAAAACTAAAATACCTCACAAATAGTTAACTACATTAGCCCTAGATTCTTCAACACATCTCCCAGGTCACTTCGTCATGGCCAAATTTCTTCCATTTCACTTTAACCTGGGGGATGGATCAATTTTAGAGTGTATTTTCCCTTCGATCCAAAATTTTTGGAGGCTCAACCTAGAGCTCGCCTTCCGGTTCGTCAGCACAACTTTCCAATTGATAATATGAGTAGGATCATTAATATATTTTTTCAAAAGACACAAATGAATTACATTATGAGCCCTAATGTGGGTTGGAAGTGTTAGTTAGTAGGCCACTGGCCCTACCTTGGCTAGTATTTGAAATGACCCACAAAACTGAGGGGCTAGTTTAGCACAATTTCCCAATTTTAAGCAACTATTTTCCAATTGTAATTTAATATATTTTTTCCCCCAATTGAAATTCTTTAGGTCCTTTTTAAATTTGCATAATTATTTTTCCTATTCCGCATTGCTTTTAGTTATGTTTGATTTTCTCTACCATCTGCTTAATTTCTTATAGAAAATCGGGTCCTTACATAAGACTATTTGTAGGCCAAATCCAACTTAAAGGGATATGACACTTCCTTCCATACATAACCTCAGATGGGCTCAACTTGAGTGATGCCATATAACTATTATTATAGGAAAACTAAACTAAATGGAGATAGTCCTCCGTTTTAGTGGGTTGGCTCATTACATACATTTTTAGCATGTCATCAGGGACCTAACTAATCCTTCTGCTTTACCCATCTATTCTTTGGTGGTACAAAGTAATAAAATTTAGTTGCATACGAATTCTAGTAAATAATGCCTTCCAAAAGTTGGAAGTGAATTTCACATCATTTTTTGATATGAAAGTATTTGGTATCTTATAAGTTTGAAAAAATATTCCATTAAAACTTCTGCCACGTGTGAAAATTTATAAGCAGATTGAACAAGTATAAAATGAGCATCTTTCGATAACTTCTCTAAAACAACTTGTTGATGGTGCTAGAACTGCCAACATGTCAAGGGGATCTCCCCGGTAAGAAGTCCCAATTAGTCCTCAGACCATTTGGTGTAGGAGTCCTAACAGTGGGTTGTAAGGTAATGCCTTAACCGCGATATCGCACAGAGGCAAGTAAGATAACTCTGTCAGTATAAAGGGTGTGGCTGATGCAAAGAGTCAAGGAATGTGTATGAGAGGCTCCAACACTTCGAAGGGAGAGGAAGGTTGTTATCGGGAAAACTAGTATCTATACAGAGCTGCTAGTCCCACTAAGGCTGGTAGCTACCTTAGAAACAAACACACTAAAAACTACTTTCATTTTCCTTTATGAGAAATAGATAAGAGAAGAATAAGGAGACCAACCTCTGTCTTGCGTTTGGTTCCTTGCATGATTCCTCTCTCTTCTGGTAGGTCTTTGCCACTCGCTTCCTTGTCTACCCAGCTTCATGGAGTACTTGTAGAATCAAAGCAGCATAACACTTGTTACACTAAAATATCGTCACCATGATTATTTGCAGTCAGTATGGGTCTATCATCACTTGTACTATCCTCCTAAGCAAGTCTAAGATCTCAACTCTTCAAATCAAGCTTTGAAAGTGGGAGAAAGATATTAAAAATCAATGTAACTCTGGTTCCACACTTTCTCTCATGGTCACCTGCGGTCCCGCACCTTCTGTGTACAAAAGCTGCGTATCTACCCACTCTGTCTCTAACGGTGTAGGTGCGGACCCCTGTGAAAGTCAAAAGGTGCAAGTTTTATCTTAAAAAACTCACTTTGGATTAATTCTAGAGTTTTCTAGAAGGAATTTTGACGTGGATTGTTCGCTCTGAGGTGGTTCATGCATCCCAAAAGAGAAGGAGCTAATCCCTTGACTAAAGGAGCTATCCCTTTGAAGGAGGACTTTATCCCTATGAAGGAGGACTTAGTAACTTCTCTCCATTGCACTATAAATACAGGCATTGGGGTGAGGACTAGGGAGGTTAGAAGCTGAACATTTTGAGGGTAAATGCTGGTGAAATTAAGACTCTTTGGTTGAGATTGAGAGCAGAGATCACATACCTCTTGGTTCCATTGGAGAGTGAGTGAAACTTGTCAAAGTAGAGGAGACATCTTGTTGGACCCTAGGAGGAGCTTGTACAACGTCAAGGCAAAGGATGTAAAGTTCTTCTTCTTTTGAATTAATACAATCAAACTCATTTTTCTCAACAAGTATCTTATGTTATTTGTTTCATGGACTCCTTGACTTTCATGTTAAATATGTTTTATGCAATTGGTTTTTCAGGTGCTATTAATTTGTTTGCCTTGTTTGCGTTTGCAGATTCACGAAGAGGAGCTCATTTGGATCAAAAGAGCGAGGGCATCCACAAGCTTGCATTGGACCAAAGGTAGGCCCTAAAAACCCTTGTTTTCTATTGCTTATTGAAGCATATTTAGAGAAAGATAGTGTCTGGTTGGTTTGCTTGTCGTTAGGTCTTCTTTATATTCTACGAAGGTCTATCTTGTCCGCAAGATCGACACATTCCTTGCGACAAAATGGCGACTCCGCTGGGGACTTGATTGTTTTCTTTGTCTATACTTTGACCTGAGAAACTGTATTTTCTGTTTCTGTTTTTGACTTGATGATTGTGGGATTGGGTGAATTTAGTTAATTTTGAGTTAGTTTTCATTTTTCATAGTTTTGGGAGAGGTACGCACCCTCTGAGTTAAGCACAATGCGTACTTGTACGCACTTTTGCTTTGTGCACAGAGCGTGGATGCACCTGTGTAAACATGTTGCCTGCGTACCCTATCAAAAATTTGAAAAATTTAAAATTTTTCTCTTCTTTATCAGTTTAGAATTTGTTTATAGGTTTTAGCCATTGCCCAGACCTGCTTGTTCCCTGTCAAAAACTTTCCTTGGTTTAATTTCATTAGCATTAGGGTTTTAGGTAGAATTCCTAGGAATTCTGCTTGTTGGGTTTGTTTTTCATTTTTGGTTGTGTAGTGGCTTTGAGCTTAGAAGCCGTAGGGACCTCAGATTACCTTGGTGTCTACCAGTCTTCTTATGAGTCTGACCATTGATGAAATCTCCCCTTGTTGAGGAATTCGCTTTGAGTTTTCTCATTTCAAAATTTCGAAAAGCTTGTAGTTGAAAGTTTGGAATTTTCATTTTTTAAAAAAGAAAACGAAAGATTGGTTGTTTCTTGACTAATTGTGATTCTGCATAAATTAGTCCTGAGCTCACTTTTAGCTAAGTAAAACATCCTCAAAAAGACTTTTAGTAGGCTTTGACTTCAAGTAGTTTTTTACAGTTTGTATCTCTCAAAGTTTGTCATTTTCATTAGTTTTGAGTGTTTTATTTACAAAATATAAAAAACAAAATCTCTTTTGGAAAAGTTTGTCTTTTGTAGTGATTGAGCGCTTTGAAAAGAAAAGGGAAAATTGTGTGAAATAGCTAGTTGTCGGTAACAAGTTCTCGCCACATGGTAGCTGGCAGAGTCAACTAAGCTGCGGGAGAAGGACAGTCGTGCAAGCCGCCAGCTGGAACCTGCAAACGGTGTTGGGGTTTCTCGCGGAACGGGATTTTGAACTATTCCGTAAAAGGTGACCACAATATGGTGAAACCTCTCCGGCATTGTTTCCATTACCTGTGCTTTCGGAGGTTTCAAAGAACAGGAGCTATTCGCTGTGCACATCCGGTGACGGTTGAGAAGATCATTAAGGTAAGCGGGACCGTTTTTTTACTATGGTAAACCCTAGAGAGTCGGTGGATCTGGACCCTACCCCGGCAGACATTCTTTCCGTCTGGGGAAAGGAGGCTTCAACGGAAAACATAGAACTTCATTTTGGTCACTTGGGCAGCTCGGCGAACGCCCTGCTCACGGGAGGAGGCATTTGGCATTCAAACGCGGCAACTGGATTGTTGGATGAAAGCTTGGAGCCCCTAGGTGGGATTGGAAGCAGAGGCACGATAAAAGCAAACAGGGGCGGAGGAAGGAGCTGGGAGCCATCAAACCTTCATGCATGGCCTAGACTGCCCAAAAACAAGATCGACGAAGTGCACAGCCATAAGTTGCTTTCCCCGTCAAAAAATTTCTCGTCGTCGGGAGGTTTGGAGGATATTATAAACTTTCCAACTTTAAAAGGGGTATGGAGGACGGTTGGAGGAGTTCAGAGCGCAGGGAAAGAGCTGGGAGAAGGAAGCAATCTGCCGGCGGTTCAAAGAACCTTGTTTCCATGCGAACCGCTGCAGTCAAAGGAAGTCGAGGGTTCGGCCGGCATCGGGGTTACTAACCCTCCGAGGGTTTCGGACAACCATCCAGAATTGGGGAAGGTACCTGAAGGAATTAATCTGTATTCAAATGAAGCCGGGAGCCCAGTGGAGGGTTTGGTCGAAACCCTAAGTGAGCAGGACCTGCGAGCGGAGAAAGATGGATGTGGATTTTTCGGGGATGCAAGAGCTCCAAACCCTACCTCAGAAGAACGAGTCTCATCTAGAGAGGCAGCGAAGGTAGGGGAAAAACGGAAGAAAGCAAAATCCTGGAAATCCAAAAAGGTCACAAACTTGGTCTTAGGCATGGACGTTCAGGCCGATGAGGCGCTGGATGTGGCGGAGAGCACTCTAGTGGGCAGAGTGAGGGGCAGATATATTTCTGGCAATTTTCTAAAGCAGTGGGCCGCGAGCCAGTGGTCTCATTCTCCAGCGAGCAATTTCTCGACTGCTACTCTGATGAATGGTTGGTTTATGGTGAAATTCGACTGCAAAAAGGCTATGGAATGGGTCGAGGAGCGTATCTGGGCCTTCGGAGATCGTCCTGTCTTCTTCAAACGTTGGTCGCCCATGTTTGACGCATCAAAGGAGAAGGTTACAGACCAACCCGTTTGGGTAAGAGCTCCTAATTTACCTCCTTATCTCTGGGTCGACTTAGTCTTTAAGTCCATTGGAGACCACCTAGGAACTTACCTGGACGCAGATAGATCATTCTTGCAAACTTATGAAAGAGCGGTGGCGAGGATTCTCGTCAGGTTAAATCCATTGGAAGGACTTGCAAAAACCGTCTCATTACAATATAAGGAGTTTGTATATGAACAGAAGTTAGATTACGAACTCTTTCCCTTTAGGTGCTTTCGGTGCCAAGAATATGGTCACCTAGCAAGGGATTGCCCCACGGGGAAGAGGAGAAGAAAGCACAAAAGCAGAGAAGAGGATAAGGAAGGCATACAGAGAAAAAATGTGGAGCCGATGGAGGATATAGTACTGGAAGCAGTCCATCAGAGAGCAAACCAGGAGGCCCCGGCAGAAGAAGACAAACATCGGGAGGAAGAGACCCCCCTGCGCAACAAAAATGTCCAGTCTCCAAAGGAACCATCTCCGGACGGATCAGCCATCCCCTCTGCGGACGTTCCACCTGGTATGCAGGCTTCTACTCAAACTCTCTCTTCTCTTTCTGAATCTGTAAAAGATGTAATGCCTCCAGATTGTAATATGCAAATAAATCATGAAGACCCCATTCAAAATATTGAATCTCTCTCGGATGCCCTTCCCTCCCTAAATCTGAACTGTGAGGCCCCTTCCAATCCGGTACAGATCCCTATTATTACATCCCCTGTTCGCCATTACAATCTAAGGTCTCATGGCAAAAGACCGGCTAGTCATCATCCTGTGTTAGACTCAGTAGGAGGCCTCTGTCCTGAGTCGTCGAAAAGTCTTAAAAAAAAAACAGAGGAAGAAAATCCCTTTTTTCTAAAGCACAAGTTAATGCAAAATTTGATGTTGAGGATGGTAAACAAATGTCAATCCCTGGGGCGCTTAGAGCAGCAAAACCCCCTGAGATGGTTGTTAAATGATCTGCCTATCTTGGAATTGTAGGGGGTTGGCTAGTAAACCCAAAAAACTAGCGTTGAAGGATTTAATTACTCGACACAACCCAGATTTGGTTTTTCTACAGGAAACTTTGGGAAATAGCTCTGATGTTGAAGACTCCCTTGGCTCACTGTTTCCGGGTTGGGTTTTCACTACTCTGGATGCCTCCGGACATTCAGGTGGTCTTGCAATCGGTTTCAAGAAGGGAAGGTTAAAAATGCAAAATTCTTGGGGCTTTTCCCATGCACTTGGATTGGAGATTCAGTCCCCGGATTTTGAGCAGTCGTTTCTGGTCATCAATGTGTATGGCCCTTGTCAAGGCCGGGTATCCTATTGGAATGATCTTCTCTCGAAAGACCTGCTCCAAAACAAAAACCTTTTAATTGGAGGAGATCTAAATTTTTCCTTGGGGGCTGCTGAAGCATGGGGTCCAAATGCAAGAGAAGACCCTCTGGCTGATTTCTTCTTATCAACACTTCAGAGCCACAATCTGCTAGATGTCAACATAATTAAGGCAAAACCGACTTGGAGAAATAGAAGAACTGGGGAGGAGAGAGTTGCAAAAAGACTGGATCGTTTCCTCATAAACGACTCGCTGGCCTCCCACATTCCCCTCTTCAGACAATGGGTGGGGGAAGGGGGAAACTCGGATCATTTTCCTATATTTCTAGAATTCTCCAAGACCCCTCCCAAACCGGCTTCTCCTTTTAAGTTCAACTCTTCCTGGCTTCAGGAGGAGTCTTATATCCAGCTGTTCAGAAATACTTGGAGACACCCGGGCACTTCCAGTCCGGAAAACAAAGGAGCCCATTTCATGGAGAATCTAAAAAGGCTAAAGAAGGAAACCATTGAATGGGCCGCGGAGAGAAGGAGGAAGCAATATGAGGAAATGGCTAGTATCGACGAAGCCCTAAGCGCTTTAGAAGACCCTGATGCTAATGCATATATAACTCAGGAGTCGAAGGAAAGAATTTTGGAGCTAGAAAAAAGAAGAGCAAAGATCCTTCTTGACAGAGAAGAGGAATGGAGGTTAAAAAGTCGGGCAATTTGGTTGAAAGCCGGGGACGAGAACACAAAATTCTTTCACAATTATGCAAAGGGAAGGAAAAATGCCAATACAATATGGAAGCTGAAGGATGCAGAAGGAAGGGAGCACTCCTCTTTCGAGGCAGTCTCAAGCCTGGGAAAGAGCCATTTTCAATCTCTCTTTGCCGATCCAGGAGGGATATCAATAGCTGAAATCATTCGTACTGCACAAGCTTTCCCACGTTTTGTGGAGGAGGAGGAGGCAGAAAACCTATTCAGAGAAGTGACAAAGGAGGAGGTGGAACACGTCATAAAATCAATGCCAAAAGATAAAAGTCCAGGCCCGGACGGCTGGACTATAGATTTGTTCCTCCACTTCTTTGAGCAGATTGGCGATGAATTGACAGATGTGGTGGAGGAGTCAAGGAAGAAAGGAGAAATCTATGGGCCTTTCAATGCAACCTTCATAGCGCTCATCCCGAAAAAGGAGGATCCGGGATCCTTTGAGGACTTCAGACCTATATCTTTATGCAATACTATTTACAAGATCATAGCAAAAGTCATAGCGGTGCGTTTGAAGCCCATTCTTTCTGTTTGTATTTCAAATGAGCAATTTGGGTTCCTGGATGGCCGTCAAATTCATGAGGCCATTGGGGTGGCACAGGAAACCATCCATAGTATTAGACAAGCTAAAAAGAAAGGAGCAGTGCTGAAATTAGATCTATCCAAAGCTTACGACCGAATTAATTGGTCATACCTCAGGCTTCTTTTGACACATCTCGGCTTTAAGGTGGAATTCATAAAATGGATAATGGGGTGTATTTCAAATGTAAGTTTTGTTGTTCTGATAAATGGGGCCGCCTCTCAATTTTTCAAAAGCCAGCGAGGCCTGAGACAAGGATGCCCTCTCTCTCCTCTCTTATTTCTTCTGGCTGCAGAAGGCCTCAGCCGACTAATTTCAAAAGCAAAGAGAGCAGGTTTGATAACAGGTTTGGAAGTAGCTGTAAATCTTTACATTACTCACCTCCTGTTTGTTGATGATATCCTGTTATTTACAAATGGAAATAGGAATGAACTAAAAGTGCTCAAAGACATTCTTGACATATTTTTGAAAGCTACAGGGTTGCAAATAAATTCCAGGAAGTCGCAGCTTATTATGGAAGCTTTCTCCAGACAGGAGGAGATCCTGATCACTTCTTACTTGCCCTTTGAAACATGCAGTTTGGATCAGCCCTTCAAGTAACTGGGGTTCTGGCTAAAACCCACTTCATATAGGAAGCAGGATTGGAACTGGCTGGTGGCAAAAATTGAACAAAGGATATCTCATTGGAGCTTCAAATGGTTATCAAGGGCTGGCATATTAACCCTGATAAACTCCGTCCTTCAGGCCATCCCGGTATTTTGGGCTGCACTGACCTGGATCCCAAAAGGTGTTCTTCATAAAATTAAGCAAATTTGTAGCAGATTCCTGTGGTCGGGTGCAAAAGAAGACTCTGTCCTTCCGTGGGTAGCTTGGGACAAGATAGCCAGACCAAAGGACTAGGGGGGATGGGACATCAAACATCTCGTCGATTTTAGTCAGTCCCTAGCAGCAAAATCAGGTTGGAGAATTATTGAAGCAGAAAACCTGTGGACCAGAGTGGTAAAAAGAAAGTATATTGATCCAGTTCCTCTTGATGATTGGATCCGAAGCCCAAATAAAAAAGGAAGAAACTGCTCAGTAGTATGGAAGGCTACTACAGAGGCTTTCTCCATAATTGAACAAGGCCTTGCTTGGCAAGTGGGAAATGGAGAAAGCATTCGGATAGGCAGGGATCCGTGGGTTGGTTGCAGCGATCTATTTGCTCTCCCCCCAGGTCTCCTTGCACATTTAGATTCAAGAGGGATTCACAGTTTAAGCCAGATAACAAATATGGCGTTGCAGTCCATTTGGGGTCAGGAATGGAAATCGGTAGAGGAGCTCGGTATTGATAACGTTTGGAGAAATGAATGGCAGAGTTTCATCCACGAACTCAAGCGATCTAGTGTCAGAATAAAGGACCGTCCAGATACACTTGTTTGGGCACATGCGGAGACGGGCTTATATTCCCCAAAGGCTGGCTATAATTTCCTGATGAACAGAAAGGGCTGGGATCCCCCTATCTGGTGGGCAAAACCCCTTTTCAAGCTGAAATGCCCCAAAAAAGCCAGACTTTTCCTATGGTGTGCCCTCAAAAGGAAGATACCTACGTGGGATGTACTGATAGCTCACTATAAGGAGGGACCGAGCCGATGTGCTCTATGTAAAGTAGCCTCAGAATCCATTAATCATCTATTCGTGGAATGCTCATTCACAATCCAAGTATGGGAGGCAACGAAAAGGCTACTTCAGATCAATGCCAGATGGGAAGGGGTTGATCTAAATGCGGCTTGGGAGGGTTGGTGGACCAATCACCCTGAGAAGAATCTGAGGAATCTTCCTCCTATTCTTTGTTGGGGCATATGGATAGCCAGAAACCGCAACATATTCAATGAAAAAACATTCCCAGCGGAAGCAATAGCTATTCAGAGCTCAGCTATCTTATCCAGCATTCCTGAACCTGAGACCCCTTCAGGCACACCCCAGAGGGCAGAAATTCAGATCAAAGATGGCATCCCTTGGGCTTTTTTCGACGGGGCAGCACAAAATAATATTACTGGGGCAGGAATTATTATTCATCTTAGCAATTCTCACTCTCTAAAAGCCTCAGTGGGGTTAGGGATGGGCACAAACAATTTTGCCGAACTATCCGCCTTAAGACTGCTCCTCTGTTGGCTTATCCATAGACAAATCCTCACAGTTCAGATTTTTGGAGATTCATCAAATGTTGTGAATTGGGTCAATGGGAAATTTAGATGTAGAAATTATTTATTAATGCCTTTGCTTGAAGAAATACAAAATCTAAAATCATCTTTCACTGTTTTCTCTCTTGCACACATATACAGGGACAGAAATGTTGAAGCAGACGAATATTCTAAGACTGGTCTACAACAGGCTATGGGTACGTGGAGGATAAAGGAACAGGTCCAGGACCAGATCCGTGAGACGGATTTGGCCCCATATGCATAATGTTTTTTGCTGCAAGTTGGAAAGGCGCCAGAAACAATAGTCTTAAACATGTTTTTTGGCGGTTCTGATTTTGATCTTTAAAACTTTATTATTTAAACAGCTCCTGTATTGGAGTAACTCGGATAAAACTCTATGATTTTCATACTGTTATATGTCGTGGGTCGTTTTCCTGTATGGAGGCCCGGTGGGACTGTGACTGTCTCTGATATTTTTGGGGCGGCTGCGTTACAGGCCGAGTTTACATAACGAACTTGGTGTATTTTGTATCATTTGGATTTTTCAGTCATCCTTGATGACAGCTTGGGTGAGGTCTCTCTACCTCCCCGGTTTCAGGCAGTTTTTTCCAAACTGCTGGATGTTAACTCATCGGTTTGTAGCTCTTTTATTTTTTATAATAGAAAAGCTCGGTTTTTTTCCTTGGGAGCTAGTTGTCTCGTCATTGAGTGCTTTGGAAAGGAAAAGCTCTTCTTTTAATTTGTTTAATTGAGAAAGATTTGTGTTTACAAAGTATTTGCATTCTCAAACTCTTTCTTAGTTTAGAAGTTCATCGAAGAGAAAAGATTGTTTAAATCATCTTAGGTGCATCTTTTTAGTGATTTCGAGTCGAGTCTTTACACCACGAGTTTCATCTCTGCCACCTCTTGACTTAAAAAACAACCACTAAAATTAGCGCTTAAAGTAAAATTCACCTAGTAACATTTTATTTCTAGGGCTCTGATACACCAAATTAGCTTAGGCTAGTGTCTTGGAGTAGGAGAGTAATTAACTCTCCAAGAAAGTAAAAACAAACAAGTAGCTATATCTTGTGGTAGGAAGAAATCCAATTGTTGCATTTATGCTCTGGGAAAGCTCCTCTTAAAGGAGAAGCACGAGATCGTGTCTGAACCAGTGTGGGAATCAATCCCTCCTCATTGGGAACGACGCTAGATATTCACGTATTAAAAATGGTAAACCTCGAATTAACCATTGTCGAGGAGCCTGGGGTCACTTGTTGGTAAACCTTGGATTATGTTAAGGAGCCTTCAAGGGGATTGAGCTTGCTACTCTACCCTTGCGTGCGTATCGAAACGTAGACTGTTCCCCCAGGTGTATTTGTCTCAGTTGGTAACCTTAGTGGCCATATTCTTTAGGATTCTTCCAAAGGTGACAGTGGTGGGAATATCCCACTGTACCTGGAGCAGACGTCGGCTAGACTTGGATTTTCTAGGGGGTTCACTTCACTCGAGACGGTTAAGTGGAGGAACTTGGTCCAGTCTATTCATTAAGCAGGTTGCCGGGGTAACTGTTCCAACCGCCATTTCTGTACTGAATTCTGCGACGTTGGATTTCATCACCAACTAGTGTTTTCGGTCCGGAAAGTTACTGTTTGTGTGTGTTTGATCTCTAGATTCTTTAGGCGTGTGATTCAAATTTGTTTGGTTCTTTAGAGGCTTTAGGTGTTTTTCATTGAGATTTTACTTTGTTTGTGTGTGAAGTAGTTAAAAGTTTTTAACTGTGGCTGAATTACCAAGACAGTCCCGTAGACTTCGGGGCCAGTCTCCTGAGTTTGTAACCATGGCTGATTTATTGAGGAAGTCCCGTAGACGTCGGGGTCAACCTCCTGAAGAAGTCCTGAGCCATCTTGAAGGCTTGAAAGTCCTCGTAACTCCTAGTGGCAGTAAAGTTGGGTCACCTGAAGAAGGAGAGTCTTCGTTGGTTGTACATCCTGATTACCAAACTCTAGTAATAGGTTATAATCCTGAATCTATTTCGGTTTCCGAACTTGCTGGTAGCTTTTCATCTACTAGTGATATAGGTGAAGAACCTGAGATATCTGAACCTATTACTCCAACATCGGGGTTTGTCTCTCCAACTTCTAATGGTCCTAATTCACCTAGGGTAGAAAGAGTAATCACCGAAAATCTTCCTTCTGGTTTGATAGCTATTGAATAACTTGCTCCGGAAGAAGAAGTAGGCATCCCTATCCCTGAAAATCAACCTGTTATTGATCTAAGGGAGCGTGAATCAATTTTTTATAGTCTACCTAGAAGTACTACTTGGTATCTTTCTTTGACTAATTATTTGGAAAACCCAGTGTTAAGTTTTTCACTACCTCGTGCTCCTTATCACCCTAGAGGTTTTTATACTCCCGTAAATATGTCAGGTCAGTCGTCCATGTTTACTCAATCGCCTGAATCTTTTTTGTACGGTGGTCCTTCTGTTCCCTCTGGGTGTCAGTGACTTTCTGGTACTTTTTCGGGAGCATCTCCTCAACCTATTGAACAAGGGTTATTCACTGGAAGCAATGGTGCAAAGTTGTTGAGCGTAGAAGACATTCTTATGATGTCAGGTTCTATTCCCATTTCTCAACCTCAAGGTGGCCAGTTACCGCCTGGGGGACAGCCTGAATTAACGCCTGGGGGGCAACCTCAAGGTACACAATTTGCATCTGGGGGGCAACCTCAAGGACAGTACGTGCCTATGGTACAATACGTTCCTCAAGGTCAACCGCAGACTCAATATGTACCCCAAGGTCAACCCCAGTATCAATTTATACCTCAAGGTCAACCCCAGTATCAGTACGTGCCTCAGGGGTATCTACCCCAAGGTCAGTACTCGAACCAAGGTTTCCAACCACCCCAAGGTCAATCTTATGCTCAAGGAACGAGAAATATAAATTTCAATTATCAATCCTACCCTCAACCCGGTTATAGTCCTCAATATTCTCAACCTGTTATGGGTCAGTACCCCGGAATGAACATAGTGTGGGATCCATCGCAAACTCAACAGGTGTTGCAGCCAAGTGTATAGTTGTCATCTCAAACTGGACAACCCTTAGTTTCTGGTTCACTCCAGCAACCAGTCCAGTCCAACATTCAAATTTCTGTACCTTCGGTAGTTTCACAGTTTGGGCCTACTGTGCCTCGTACTCCATCTCAAATGACTGCTGCAACTGTCGCAACGTCTGTTCAATCTACCCCACCTACTTCTGGAGTATCGACAACTCCGGTTTCTACTGTTCCTGTATCTAATCCTCAGACATCTTTACCACCGTCTGGATCCATGATTGAAACTACGGTTCAGATGCCTGTAGGACAACCTGGTTTAAGTACGGTTGTCACAAGTCAACCTCAATTCACCTATCAACCGTACCAGGGACAGTACCAATTCGGTCCTGCTGTCCAGCAGCCAGTTTATCAGTATCAACCGTATCCTGGGTACACTTATCAACAACCTCAACAACCCCAGTACGGTCCGATTAATCCTGGTTTTCTGGGAGGATACAATATCCCGAACGTGATTCCTATTCCTAGTTATCCCGGATATCCTCCTCCTGGGGCTGGTCTCATGACCCAGAGTTTTAGGGATCTTAATCGACAGTTACCATTTATCGCAACTTTGGACTTACCGGATTTGTCGCGCCTAACAAATGATCCGATTAATTATCTTCCGTTTTGGCCGCCAATGCCAAATAAGTTGCCCAGTGACATTCCCAAGTTCGAAGGTAAATCTGGAGAGGACCCGTCGAACCATGTGATGACTTACCACCTCTGGTGTGTGTCTAACTCCATCACAGATGATTCGATTCGTCTTAGAATTTTCCAGTGCACTCTAATTGGTCTCGCGGCCAAGTGGTACATTGAGTTACCGCGAGGAACTTTTTATAATTTTAGTCAGTTAGCTACCTCGTTTTTAACTCATTTTCAGTTGCCAGTCAGATATGACAATGGCACGAAATTGTTAACTTCGCTAAAACAATCGACATCCACGTACATTTCAGATCATATTCATGAGTGGAGACGTCGACGACGTTTAGTGAAGGTATTTATTCCGGATCAAATCTTGGCTGAGTGGTTTGTAAAATCTTTGTTGCCAAGGATCACTGAAGATGTTGCTAAAGCCGGAGTTGTTACTGAGGAGCAAGTGATTGCTCAAGCATAGTACCTTGACTTGGTCTATACTCAGTCAGGTACGTTTCACGAAGAGATCCCCGATCTTCCCAAGTCAAATCAAATCACTGCAGTTCCTTCGGGATCTCATGCCGTTGATGGTATGATTGGTATGGTTAACACTAAAAGTAAGAAGAAGTCTTCCAAGAATTCTTCTCCTATCATAACCTTGCCTGATTCCCCGACAGGAGATTATTCTGCAGAGGTTTCTATCGATATCCACGTTGTAGAGTCATCTACGTCTAAATCAAAATCCGGTGGGAAGAAGAAAGGAAAGAAGAAGAATAAAATGGACAAAAGTTCAAAAGAGAAATCTGAAAAGGCGGAATCCAATTATGAAAAGCACAAACCTCGTTATCCATGTCTCATTTGTGACGAAGAACATTTCACAAGAGACTGTCCTCATCGAGCAGAGGTTGCGAAGATCGTCAAAGGTTCCCAAACTCCTGCTGTTTTGAAGGATCCATTTTCGAGTTAAGATAGCAAGATGATAGGTTCTTCCTTGAGTGCCAATGAAGAACCCATATTGATGATGTCCCATGTAAGGATTGCGACTCGATCGCAAGATTATGGCAGTAAAAGTCCTGTTGATGGTAAAGAAGTAGAATCTTCTCATTCTAATCCATCAACCTCAGCTCCCGGTTCCGATCCACTACAGATCGAGAAACCTAATCCAGACTTAGTAATCAAACCGCCCGCCAAGGGTATACTTCGAAAGTCAGCTTTCAATCCACATGCGAGAGCGGCTCAGAATTATAACATTGTTGAGGATTTAGCTGTTTCACCCTCCACAATGTCGGCTTTGGAAGTGCTGCAATCATGCCCAGCACAGCGTAAATTACTTTTGTCGGCTATAGGAGCTGTTGATATTCAGGACCCGAACCTAATAATCTTTGATCTAGAAAATAGTACACCGCGTTTGCCTCATCAAATGGCTTTCCAGATTCTAGTGATAGTAAAAAACAGGCCTATTCATCGGACTGTAATTGATGAAGGAGCTTCAACGTGTATTATGTCGATACAGTGTTGGAGATCGCTTGGTTCTCCTTCACTAAATCAATCCCCGACAATTCTTAAGGCCTTTGATGGCCGTGGGTTTCATCCTTTTGGCAATCTACAGGATTTGCCTATAGGGGTTGAAGGAAAAACCATTAGTCTAGATGTGGAGGTGGTTGATGCCCCTCTAGACTACAACCTTCTCTTGGGTCGCAGTTGGTCTTACGCTATGACAGCGGTCGTTTCATCGGTCTTTAGAGTCATAAAGTTTCCACATAATGGAAAGATCGTAACAATAGACCAGCTGGCTTACTTTTCATCCGACCCAGCCTCTTCGGAGAGTATTCAGCATGTCGGTAAAACGACTATCCCATATAAGGATGTTGGAGTAGGATTAGTTAAAGATGCCGATTTACTGGGAACTTTTCCTTTTCCTCCAATCAACGCATCGTCTTCATTTGCAACTATTCATATGATTACATCAGACACTATTTTTTATGACGATCCTTGGATCGTTCCTTCTGAATCTGAAATAGACTCATTTGGTAATTCCATGCCTTTGAGTCCATATGAAATTGCCTATAAAGCCATGCAGTCTTTTGCCGACCCGTGTTCAACCGTAAATGACTTAATGAATGTGGTCCGTGAGGAATCACTTTTCACATCAACCTCAGATTTAACTGCGTTTTCTGAACTTGTTCACTCTGATGAGAAAATTCGTGAAATCCTATGTGTAGATGATTTACCATGGGAAGATCTCCATCATAGATCGTCGTTTTTACCTGAGGATGATCGTTTTGAAAATGATTTCTCATCAATCTTTACGACTGAATATGTCAAGGAACCTCAGAATCCAATGAAACATCCCGATTCATAGTTAAATTTGGGAAACATCTCTCGAACTATTCCCATTGACATTTCGGTTAAGCCCGGAATTGTTGAGAACATTCATATAGGTGCCTCGTGTACGGATGACGAAATTCAATTATATAAGGCCCTATTTCAAGAATTCCGCGACGTGTTTGCCTGGTCCTATGAGGAAATGCCAGGAATTGATCTCGCGATTGTTGTTCATGAGATCAAGACTTACCTGAATGCTAAACTTGTCTGGCAACGTTTGCATCAGATTCACCCACGAAAAGTTGCTGCAATTAAAGCAGAAGTTGAAAAACTGTTGAAAGCAGGTTTCATTTATCCGATCCCGCTAACTGATTGGGTATCGAATATTGTTCCGGTTAACAAAAAACAGGGAACAATAAGAATATGCATCGACTATAGGGACATTAATCGAGCCTGTCCAAAGGACAACTACCCAACTCCCTATATCGATTAAATCATTGATGATTGTGCCTGCAGCGAAATATTTTCCTTTATGGACGGTTTTTCCGGATACAATCAAATCAACATTCTACCTTCCGATCAACCAAAAACGGCTTTCATTTGTCCATGGGGGACATTTTCTTATTGCAAATTACCTTTTAGGCTTAAGAATGCCGGAGCAACTTTTCAGAGGGCGATGTCTTATGCATTTCATGACATCAAGCACATTGTGCAACCCTATCTCGATGACTTGCCTGCTCATTCACTACATCGAGCTGATCACCTCGTCCATTTACGAGCAATCTTTATGAGGTGTAGGCATTATCGTATTCGGTTGAACCCACACAAATGTGTCTTCTGTATAGAAACGGGTCGATTGCTGGGATTTGTAGTTTCGAAAGCTGGCATTCGCGTTGATCCCTCAAAGGTCGAAGCTATCATCAATTTGCCTCCTCCTTCGAGTCTTCACCAACTCTAAAGTTTGCAGGGGAAAGCAAACTTTTTACGACGATTCATTCCTCACTACGCCGAGGTTACAAAGGGTTTTACACGGTTGTTGAAACAAAACACTCAATTTTCTTAGGATGAGATAGCTCAAAAATCTTTTGATGCACTCAAACACGCGTTGACCCATGCACCGTTGTTGCATCCTCCCAACTACAACCAGGATTACTTCTTGTATCTCGACGCCTCCCATTCCACCATTGGAATGGTCTTAGTTCAGGAAGATGAATTCAGAACGGAACATGTGATATATTACCTTAGTCAGACGTTAAATCCAACTGAGCTAAAATACTCACATGTGGAGAAATTGGCATTGGCAGCCGTTCAAGCTGTCCAACGTTTTCGTCACTACATTTTACTACGTAAAACTACGGTAATTTCAGATTGCAACCCTATGATCTACATTTTGACCAAACAATTGCTAGGGGGAAAGTACTCTAAATGGATTGTTATCCTGCAGGAGTTCGACTTGGAGTTTGAGAAATCTAAGTCTAAGAAATCTTTAGTTTTTGCAGAGTTAATGTGTGACTTCCCGCGTGCTGATACGGAAACTGTGGCAAAGGAGCCCATTGTAGACGAATCTTTGTTTCTAATCAGCACTTTAGATCCGTGGTATGGGGATATCATCATCTATCTCCAGACCCAATCCTTTCGGCCAGAAATTTCAAGGTCGAAACGTCGGAAAATTCGATTCCAGTCCCAACAATTCAAAATTATTGGAGATACTCTTTATTGCCGTGGGGCGGACTCTATTTTTCGATGTTGCTTAACTCACGAAGAGGCTGAGAGGGTTCTAAATGACTGTCACTCTGGAGCATGTGGCGGTCATATGTCTGGGTATGCCACAGCCCAAAAGATATTGCGCGCTGGCTATTTCTGGCCGTCCTTGTTTAAATATTGTATTACAGCGGTCTGAAAATGCCACAACTACTAGATTTTTTATCGTAATATGCGCGCTCCACCTGCTCCTCTCCACCCTATAATTTCCGTTGGTCCTTTTGCCAAATAGGGTATCGATTTTATTACATGTAACCCTCACTCGGCCGGGGGGCATGCGTATATCATCCTTGTGGTAGATTATTTTACTAAGTGGGCCGAGGCGATGCCTACATTCGAGGTCGACGGCAAGACAGCTGCAATTTTCGTGTTCAATCATATAATTGCTAGGTTTGGTGTCCCACAAGTGATAATCACTGATCATGGGCGTCATTTTTGAAACGTTATGATGACCGAACTTACAGGCTAGCTTGGTTTACGTCACGATAGTTCAACTCCTTATTATCCACAAGAAAATGGTCTGGTTGAATCCATCAACAAAGTTTTAGTTATCATGATCCGACAAATCATTGGGATTCATTGGTCAAATTGGCACAACATGCTATTTTCAGCGCTTTGGGCATACCGAACTTTAGTAAAAACATCAACAGGGTTCACTCCTTTCCAACTAGTCTATGGTTTGGAAGCTGTGTTACCCATTGAGTGCAAAATCCCGTCACTGCAGATGGCCATCGAGTTATTTCCGGCTACTTCCGAAGAGGAAAAGTGTTTGTTATACTTATCTCAATTAGATGAGAATCGACGTGATGCTGCATTGGCGATCGAGATTCACACAAAATGTATGAAAGCTCAGTATGATCGGAATGTGACCCCTCGAAATTTTTCGGAAGGAGACCTAGTGTTATTGTATGATCAAGCTAATGATAAGTTAGGTGCTGGGAAATTCGTTCCTATGTGGCATGGTCCCTATATTGTTAAGCGAAAGCTAGCAAAAGGGGCCTATGAATTGGTGGACTTTGATGGGGACTCTTTGGGTAAACCCAGAAATGGCCTTTACTTGAAGAGGTACTATGCTTGAAAGAATGGGGTATGGAGATTTTTAGTTAGGATAGTTTTTTCTTTCTAGCTGGTGTGTTTTAGTTTAAAAACAAAAGTGTGCTTAGCTTAGAGAGTGTTTTTCCATCATTTTTCCTGCTTATCTTGGTTTTACTCTTGATATTGGAGATGTCGATGCCTCTCCAAACATACATTGGGTTTGCTGATGGTGCTTGTCGTAATACACGGAACATCTCTTCCGCAGCTTGGGTTATCTATTCGCCCTCTGACGAGTTAGTTTCTATGCATGGGGTAAGCCTCGGTCAAACAACAAACAACATTGCAGAGTACAGTGCAGTGATTGAGTTATTGTCTAAATCTATTTCATTTGGGATTCGAAGTTTGATAGTGAGGTTAGATTCTGAACTCGTTGTGTTACAACTTAATAGAGTGTATGCCATTAGAAATCCAGTGTTATTAAGATTTTTTTTAGAGTGCGTCTCTTGGAACGTGAGTTTGATTATATTGAATATCAGCATATTCCAAGGTCTTTAAATACATTAGCAGATGCAATTTCTTCTCGAATGTTAAATAGACATTTGCAATAATCATACATGTAAATTTAAAACCATTCCGTAACATGATTTACAAGATAAGCCGGTAATAGTGATATATATATATATATAGATATATATATAGGAGTGTGTCAAAAAATACATTGTCTTCGATCATAGGTTGAAAAACACCTTATGATCGGCAAAAATGATAAGTACAAAAACAAAAATGTCACATGTGCCCACAAAAGGCGATCATCCTATCATTGGTGATGATCTCTATAAGAAACCACTGCCCGGGCCACCTTGCAAAGGAACCTCCTAAAAGGTCCCGGGACTCCAATCACATAGCGCTGAAGTCGACGAGGAATGTCGTCTATAGTGGTCTCAGGAATATCCCTTGTCAAGCGCTCAAGAGGACTCTCCAATTCGGCCAAAACCTCTGCTGATTCGTCCTGTGGGGCTGGCGCGGGTGCAACTGGTTGCCTCCTCTCGAAAGGCCGGAGAGCGGCTGGTCGCTGTGGACCCACATCTGCATTTGAAATTTTTACTATCAGTTTTGAGACGATGGGAAAAATAAAAAAATTTTAAATAGGAAAAGTTGAAAAGGATTTTACCTGACTCATCCCACTGCTCTCCTGGTGGAAGAGCCATGTCTGGGTCACCACAGAAATCCATCCCAGCGTAAGGGAAGTCCTGAATGGAAAAAACCTGACTTTCCAACCATTGGAAATACTCAGGTTTGAACCGAGCAACCTCTGTCCTCTCGTTCAGGTGACGGGCCATGACTGCGACCCATCGCATCAGTTTGGGCTCTCGAGGAAGCCCAGCTCCAACAGTAAGGTGCTGTGGGATCAGCATAGGAACCCTCTCCAGGCCAAAACTCATGACCAAAGCCCCATAACCAAAGGTCTTTAGTCGTCCGCTCTTGGCCCTGGTCAGTTGGCCTTTCACATTGGCCAGCACAGCATTGCACTAGTTGAAGATGGTGCCTCGAAAGCAATCAACTGCCATACGCATCTGGGATCCAGTGGCAATATGTAATGCGGCAGCTCCGCAAAGTCTGGTGACAGTAAACGCAATCACCATGAGCTCAGGACGGGATATGGTCTTTATGTCTATCCCTTTGTCTTTAGCCTGGCTATTGCAGTACTCTAGCGGGAGGCTATCGATAGACTGGCCACCTGGCCTAGTCCCGAATAGAGTCAAGTCCTCGCCTCTCTTAGGCAAACGAGTCAAGAAATAAATGTCCTCCGGCTTGATTTCGAGTCGGTGCCCGCCAATGAAAAAACACTGGTCCTGTATGCTCCATCTATCAACCAGCCACTGCAAGAAATCTACCTGAGCCCTCATGCCAGGAATGGTCCAGAATTTGTATAGTCCGCATGCCCTCAAAGCATCAAGTGAAGGCTGATGATTCCATGCGGCAGCATCCACGTCCTCATGCTCCCGTTCACGCCAATATAGCATGATATACTCTCTGCATCAAGTATAAAGATTAATTAGATTGCTAGAAAACATTTTGATTGGTCCATTTTTCAGAAATTTTGGGTTCAAAACCCTTGCTGCGGGGTACGCACCCTCCACGTTAGACACAATGTGTGGGTCCGCACTTTGTCTACACGGAAGGTGCAGACCCCGAGCCTTTTCCCAATGGAGAAGAAGTTGGGGTCCGCGGGTCCACAATGGTAAACCTACGGACCCCCGCGCGCAGGTTTTGCACCTAAAAACCCTCCCAAAAAATGAAATGAGGGACTAAATCAAAAAACTAAACGGTTGAAAATGAAGAGTAGGATGATGTGGATTACCTGGAGAAGACGGCGCTCGATTCCGACGGTTGGATTTTCCACAATCTTCACGGGAAGTTTTCTAAGCAAAAGCACTATTTTCTCACCCAAACTCGAACAGTAAAAATTAATTGACAAAGGCCCTTTTTATAAGTTTTTTGAATAAATAAATCGCAAATTTGTTTATGTTTCACTTTGAAAAGGTATTTTGCAACGCTTTTATCCATTTCAAACAGGTACGAGTAATGTTTGTGTTTTTGTGCAGAATAAAGGATTATTCAGGCGAAATCTATCATTTTCAACGAAAAAACAAGTAGAGTCATCTTTAAGCCCTTTTCTGACTCCTAAAACATGAAAAGATTGCCGAGCATTTCTTTTACACTCGTTAAAACGGAATTAAAAGATGGTCCACTTACAGCTCTTTTCCGACCGTAAAAACATGAAAAGATTACCGGATTTTTGTCGTTTCAAATTCGATATTGGTTATAAAACGACGTGTCGTTGATCGCTTTTTACTTTTTCGGATCAGTGACACTAATAACGAAAAGTACTCCTTGGTCGTAAAAGATCAAGCGGTTCTCTCAAGTATTATTTTATACTTTTTCGGGCTTGGGAGACACAAATTTACGAAAAAGGTCAACCCTGGAGTCTTCTTAAGTTTTTCAGACTCTCTAAAATTGAAAAACGCCGAGTTTCTCCTATACTGGACTCGTTAAAATTCCACAGTAAAGGACCTGTTCAATTACAAATAGGAACGAACCACTCCTTCTTAGGGTTCGAATTTAAACTAAGTTGGACTCATCCGAAGGATGAGCTTATAATCAAGCAAATGTTATCCTCCTCAAGCTTATAAAAAATAAAGAGGTACTTGCCAGAAATGGTGGGGGAAAAGAGAGGAAAATGAGCCTGTTTGTCATACTTTGCAACCACTCTTGAACACGACACTTTTATTCACCTGGGTTGGGAAATCCTTTGCCTAACAGTTGATCAAACCACATTGAAAGTCTTCAGCCGGTTTCTGGGTATTAACTTTGGGTCAATTGTCACCAAGCCATCTGTCATGTCGTTATGTGTTCAAGAGGTCACTGCCAGTAAGCCATTCATATGTAAAAATATCTGTCATCCATCTTGACCATCCCTGAGTCAGTCCTTGCAACTAAATTTCTTCAAACTTGATCTATGATTTCGTGTGGTGGGCTTGCCTACGACGGATCGCTTTCTATCGACATCAGCTCATTATCTAGAAAGATGATCTAGAAATCGTGAGTACCTTGAGATTTGCATGCCTCAATGGTAGGTTTCTCGCCTTTGACGACAGTTTACATCATTGACTTTCGATCGAAGGATTTCGTGATATGTTCGACATTAACACATTTACTCACATCTCATGGATTGTACTGGGTACTTTGAGAGCCATTGACATCACTGGTGGTTTCTCTCACACTTGTTAATAGTTTACATCATTGACTAGTAATCAAGTGGTTTCTACCATGTTCGACCTCAACACATTTATTCGCATGGATAGAATCGTACTTTTTCGGGAAGTAGAAATGAAGACCCTGGATCTAGTTCCTACCATCCAGGCTGCGGGGAATTTTGTATTCATTGTATTGTGGACTATTTATAAACAGATGGCTGCGTCCATACTGTGTTCATATGAGTCCATACTTGTGATGTTTTACAAGATCAATCCTATATCAAAGCAGTAGATAGTTTTCTAGTTAGTTTTGATCTGAGTATGGGAATGCCTACCTCAGCGATGATATGATCTCATATATATATCTTACATTGAATGTTTTTATAGGTTTCGACCAGGCTCTCCACAAGATAATCCTCGAAATGATAAAGTACTTCACTCTTCCTATATGATAAATGAAATCCTCATCTACTATAGACTTCGCACTTTAGGGGGCAATCTGTTACACTAAAATATCGTCACCATGATTATTTGCAGTCAGTATGGGTCTATCATCACTTGTACTGTCCTGCTAAGCAAGTCTAAGACCTCAGCTCTTCAAATCAAGCTTTGAAAGTGGGAGAAAGATATTAAAAATCAATGTAACTCTGGTTTCGCACTTTCTCTCATGGTCACCTGCGGTCCCGCACCTTCTGTGTACAAAAGCTGCGTACCTACCCGCTCTGTCTCTAACGGTGTAGGTGCGGACCCCTGTGAAAGTCAAAAGGCGCAAGTTTTATCTTAAAAAACTCACTTTGGATTAATTCTAGAGTTTTCTAGAAGGAATTTTTATGTGGATTGTTCGCTTTGAGGTGGTTCATGCATCCCAAAAGAGAAGGAGCTAATCCCTTGACTAAAGGAGCTATCCCTTTGAAGGAGGACTTTATCCCTTTGAAGGAGGACTTAGTAACTTCCCTCCATTGCACTATATGTACAGGCATTGGGGTGAGGATTAGGGAGGTTAGAAGCTGAACATTTTGAGGGTAAATGCTGGTGAAATTAAGACTCTTTGGTTGAGATTGAGAGGAGAGATCACATACCTCTTGGTTCCATTGGAGAGTGAGTGAAACTTGTCAAAGTAGAGGAGACATCTTGTTGGACCCTGGGAGGAGCTTGTACATCGTCAAGGAAAAGGTTGTAAAGTTCTTCTTCTTTTGAATTAATACAATCAAACTCATTTTTCTCAACAAGTATCTTATGTTATTTGTTTCATGGACTCCTTGACTTTCATGTTAAATATGTTTTATGCAATTGATTTTTCAGGTGCTATTTAATTTGTTTGCCTTGTTTGCATTTGCAGATTCGCGAAGAGGAGCTCATTTGGATCAAAAGAGCGAGGGCATCCACAAGCTTGCATTGGACCAAAGGTAGGCCCTAAAAACCCTTGTTTGCTATTGCTTATTGAAGCATATTTAGATAAATATAGTGTCTGGTTGGTTTGCTTGTCGTTAGGTCTTCTTTAGATTCTAGGAAGGTCTATCTTGTCCGCAAGATCGACACATTCCATGCGAAAACACTATCCAATAACATAGATCTATTATCATAAAAAATATAGGATCAGATGTACATTGACCACACAAATGCATAAATAATCAATCATACAAGAATGTGGAGGAAAACTTGAATAGCTTTATTGAAAATCAAGAAAGAGAAAAGAGGATTACAACCAATTGTTCTGACCCAGCATCATCCTCTCAGCAAGAAAGCCCTTCTTCACCTCATGAAAATCTTAGATCACCCAACACTATGATATTGCACCAAGAAAACAACAACACTTCCTTACAAGATACAAAATTCCAGCCTCTGGATCTCTGGGATGAGGGATCCATATATAGATGTCTGCAAGGGAGGTGAGTCATCTTTTGAGATTTGATTAGTGTCTTCTCTCTGATATTTCTTGATTCCACTTGGAGATTGATGATCTCATACTCATCCCTGGTCGAATTTAGAGAGGCAAGTGTCACAGGAGAGGTTTCTGGAAGATTCCATGCTCCTCCACCTTGCGGATTGACCCTGCCATTTGTCCCGTCTCGCCCATCACACCCGATAGAAGGGTTTTTTGACATGCATTGCACCTACTGTGTGTATTCAAGTGGGATGCAACGCACTTTGCCTATGGAGCAGGTGAAATGGTCCAGTTTTGACCAGTTCTTAGTAGTTTTTCATGGAGAACTTCTGGGAGATGCTGTAATCAGTTGACCTTGTTCTTTTAGGGGTTGGAAAAACACCTTTAGGGACTTAGGAGCACTTGGTTTATGGACATTTATGCTTGGGGTTGCAGTGCCCAAAAATTTCTATAACAGTTGCCCGCTAAAGCATGAGGTTGTTAATCTTTTGATGTCGGGTGAAATTCTTTATCATGAGGACCCGAAGTTTTTTCGAGCTGGAAGGCGACCTGTAATAAGATACAATACAATACATTATCTTCTTATTATTTTCATGATCTAGCCGAGGCGGGCATTCCCATGCTCAGCTTTATAAATTCATTTTCATGTACATAGGACAGACAATCGTCTAAGTGTAGACTGATGATTCTGGTAGAGCCATCATGCCTTAGATTGGATGATTATCTGTGCAGCAATGATGTACATTTGATGTCTTTATTTTCCTGAATATATATCGCAGCCCGGATGGATGAAACTAGATCCGGGGTCTTCAGTCTCATTCGATCTTCACTCAAAGTACAAGTCGATCCATGTGAGAGATGTTCTGGAGTCGAACATGGAAAGACATCGCCTGATTACCACCCAATGATGTAAGCTATTAACAGGCGCGAGAGGAATCACAGATAATGATAATGACCGTAAAGGTACTGCAGTACAATTCACGTGGTGTGAATAAGGGACTTGGTGTTGAACACCATGCAAAATCTTTCGATCAAAGGCCATTCATGTAAACCTGTCGCCGGAAGTGAGAAACTTGCCATTGAGGCATGCAAGCTTCAAAGTACTAAAAGGGTTGTTCCTAGATCGACTTCTTGGATAATGAGCTGATGTCGACAAGAAGCGATCTGTCATAGGAGGGCCTTAGTGAATCCCACATCAATGACACGAAACGGAGCAAATGATTTTAATGGAGGTGAAAACGATCTGGTGATATACGGTTCAGGGTGGCGGTCATGAAAGAATGGAGCGAAAATGTATTATAGTGGGTGAGACACAGGTGAATTCTCTGAGCGACTTCTCTTGAACATATCGGCGACACTGACATGATGGATTGGTAGCATTAACCCCAAATGTGGATGGTGTGATGGAACCATGGTGATGTGACCAGTGAATGGAACAACCCAACCCGACTCGGATGCGGAGTGAAAGTGTCATGTTCAAGAGCGACTTGCTACCAACAAAGTTTCTTCAAGTTTTCTTCCCAATTTTCCCCAGTCATTGCTGACTAGTACCTCTTTATTTTTGTCAAGCTTGAGGAGGATAACATATGCTTGTTCTATAATTTTCCCTTCGGGCAAACCCATCGCTATGTTTTAACGAGCCTAGCGATAGTGAAACTTGTTCTTGTCTGTTATGGACAAGTTTGTCGCTATTAGTTTTTAACGAGTTTAACAACAAAGATAACTCGGTCCTTTTCAATTTTAGAGAGTCTGAAAAGGGACGTAAAGGAAACTCCGAAAATAATTTTTCATTATCTAATCCCTTAAGTCCGAAAAAGTATAAAATAATACAAAGGGGATGAATTTTCGGTAATTTTAACGAGCCGAACAAAACAAGCGCTCGATCTTTTTGTGTAATAATCCCTCAGGTCCAAAAAGATTAAAATCTAAAGGAGGGATAACACTTTCGGTCACTTTAACGCACTGGAGAGGCCAATGGCTTGGTGATCTTTTCATATTTTATGAGTCAGTTGAAAAGAGCTTAAAGGAGACTCGTTTTTTGAGGAACGAGTGATAGATTCGGGTAGCAGCTGATTCCAGGTAAGGTTTGGAATTTTCTAATCACGACAGTGTCACAAGGATGGCTAACAAGATCACTCTTCGCAGCTGTTCCTCAAAAGGGGTAAACAATCAAGTGGAGGTGAATGATCGGCCAATACAGAGTGGAGGTGATGATGAGAACACGACCAAGGCTTCAAAGGCTGAAGTAATACATTCACGATGGTTATTTACTGGAAATTGGTTCATTTTTTAATGAGCTTAAATGCTGGGGGAAACACTTGCTCGTTTCTTATGTTTATTTTTTAACAAGCTTGAATTCCACATTAAAATTGCTCGATTAATCCAGTCGCATAATAAGGATGTCTCATATATAAAAACGACATTATTTTAAAGCTTTTCCCTGCATCCTTTCTTTATGCAAGTTAGGAAACGACCAATCCTACGAGTTTAAAGGGTTAGAGGACCTATAAATTTAAAAAATAAATGGTATCTCTTTGCTTGCATGCCAAAAGGTTCGCATGCCCCCAGGTATAGCGAAGTAGAGTTTCCAAGTTACCCCTCAATTTGCAAACAAAACATTTGTTTTATCGGGAAAGGCCTACCTTTTTAAGTTACCCTTCAATTTGTAGACAAAACATTTGCTTTATCGAGAAAGGCCTACCTCAATAGAGGTATCTTATTCTGGTCTAATCCCATTTTCCAAAATGGATTGGTGTGTCAAGCCATTCATATACTCTCTGCGGAAACCCACCCTCTACCCAAGGTTTTCTTGTCGAAACAGGCTAGGGTGCATGCCCCCTGCGTTTCAGTCATACCCTCCGAATCACTCGCGCTCATCAGGAGGACAGACTGGGGATTGATGAGACATTCCTTGCGTGAAAAGACCATTCAGGGTTGGTATACGACTATTTGCTATGTGTGAACCGGGGAATGAAAGCTGGTCTACGAGCTTGACCACTCTTCCTTCGTGCGGAAAACAAATTACTCTAAAGAGTGAGGAGACAATGGCTCCCATGCAATAAATATAGTCTCGTCCAAGGAGTAGATTATAATCCAGGGGTCCTTGGACTACCATTATGTTCATGTGAACAATTTTCCTTCTCAATGTTATCGGCACATCGAGAAGTATCCCTAATGATCGACTAGTTCCAAGTTTGTCAAAGCCTGTTATATTTCTCATCTCAGGCAAAAGCGATGGCGAACCAAGCACTTTCCAAGAAGTTGAGGAAAGGATACTCACAGAAGCCCCTTCATCTATGATGGTACCGGCCATGACCATTCTATATATTTGAGCAATGATTCAGAACGGTACACTAGCTGGTAACCCCTAGTAGATTCCAGTCAAAGGAAACAACTAGATTGTTTGGAGGTGGGACCGAATAGATAGCCTGATACGACTCTGACGAACTTCCTTCCTGCGGTAAAGGAATGGGTAGACTGCCCCCATGTTCATCGAAGTCTGTGCTTATGAAGAGAATTTGAACGGTGTCGTTCTTGTTCTCTTCGGTGACTGTATCATATGAAGATGGACCTTCTGAAGGCAAGACCAGGTCAACTGCCGCCTCGACCTTTTGAATTTTGTCTGGTATGGATTCAGATGGTTTATCTTCAATGATAGATGCTTCGGCTGACCACAAGGGCGTGTCAGCCGGATTTTCAACTAGTGACGGACTCGGCAAGAGTTTCTTGTATCCAGGAGGAAGCCGTAACGGTGAAACCGGACGGTCGTCTAAAACTCTTTTCGCTTCATCTAAGAAGGGACAATGGTGGACTGCGTGATCGCCTTCACACAATTTACAAGGAAATTTATATTTTCCTTTTTGTCCAGGGGCTTCACTTTCACTAGTTGACGATGTATGCTCAACATGATCCATCAGAGGTTGATGACACCGGATTGTGCAAACGAGGAGACTAGTCCCTTAAAATCTGAGGGATGCAAGGACAATCTCGATGATAGTGGTCTCCTTTGCAAATGACACATGGCGATTTAGGCCTGGTCGGTAAAGTGTGTGGATTTTTGCTAGACGATGCTTGGTTACCCCTTTTTGCCTTTGGCTCCTTCTTCTTGTTCTCTTTCTTCTTCTTCTCCTTCTTCTTCTCAGCTACTTGATTTTGGGCTTTACGAGCTTCATCAAGTGAAGAGGAAGGAGGAGAAGAAGAATTGGAATAAGTAGAGGGTTGGGGGGTAACTCTAATATCGTTTAGTTGCTGACTTGATTATTCAGGAATTACGGTGTTCTGAACGACAGAAGTTGAGAAGAGCCATACGGGCAAGCCTATTTTCAATCCTGGAAGAGACAATGTGGCCATATGGGGTGCACCAACATCTCCCCAAGAGGAGAAGGGACTAGGATTTCCTCCAAGGGGAACTCCTTGGTTGGTGGACTCCATTTTTCTCAACTTAATATCAACGTAGGAAAGGTGATGATTATTCCGTTTAAAATAAATTTTAGACGCTTTGACACAACTTGTTTTTTCAATTTTTAAGAGTCGAGAAAAAGCAAAAGATGACTCTAGTCGCCTTTGATTTTTAATGAGCCTGAAGTGACAAGTGCTCAGATGGACCTTTTTCGTTAAAGAGTATGAAAAGGAACGAAAGGGATTGCTCTAAAAATCTAGACAGAGGGATTACCAAACCAATCGCAAAACTGCAGAATACTTTTTATGGTACGACAGTCAATCTTCCCGAATGTTGTGTTCAGTTCATTGCGATCGATAGGGTGGCAGAGACGACTTCCTATGGATAAAGGATAAAGCCTATTGTGGTCTCCCAAAATATACTCAATGGTACGTGGGAGCACAGGTTCGTACTGGAACTTATCGTCTGAAAGTGTAGGAATCACCCAACCAACAGTGAAAACAATAGTTACCAGGCTTTACGACGCCAGAATACGTCTCTAGCCTAGACTTCTAGATGTTGTGTGTTAGGTTCCAAAGCGTTTTTATATTCATTAAATTTATTTTATGGTTGATCTTGCTTAAGAAATTTTCCTTTCAGGTTCACCGCGTGATGTAGATGTAGAATTCCTAAAATGAAATCTAAGATGATAAACAGTCGTTTAATCTTCTTTTTGCAATGAAAATCCTAGCTACTAAGGAAAGAGAGATGGTGTTCTTTCAACAAAGAGCAGAGAGAACACACTATATGCATTGTCCTAAAGCAAGCCAACAAACAGTCTAAATGAAAATGCACATGCATGTATTTGTTTTCAGCCTTCTTAATGTGTGAATGATAGAAAGAAAGCTAAGCGCAAATTTGAATTATTTTCCAAAGCGACAATTACTAACAAGTTTCTTTTCAAAATAAAATGAGGAGAATGACGAAACTTTGTTATTTGTAATTGAAAACTTGCTTTAGACACTTGAAAAACTACTAACTCAAATAAAATACAAGAGTAACAGTGTAATCGACTACCAAGAACAATCAGATTCTCTTCTATGACTAAAAATGACACTTGCGACACTTTCAAATCATGAAACGACAGTACAATTATGCTACTTCTTTGTAAAGGAAAACTGGAAATGACTAAAAATACATAAAAACATTTACAGTTCTTTGCACAATGGAGGTGGAATAACAGCAAGGAAAGGGGTTTAAATAGAGGTGTACTGACTACAGGCAACAAAACTCCTGAATAGAGTTGAAAAGAGTGAACACAGAAACCAAAATTTAGGAACAAGGCCTTGTCTGATCAACGCACCTGTAACACAGTGAAACTGAAATGAAATGCACCTACTACACTCGGGAAGTGCGATGCATTTGAAGTTCACATAACAGACAGTGCGCTGGACCAGGGACAAGACTTTGATTGTGTTCCGGGTCACAGTTTGCAGTTCAGTTCAGGGATTTAGGCCGAGCAAGTGGTAATCAGTAAATCAATCATAGTGGTAGATCTAAGGAGGTTACTAGAGCCACCACGAGGGCAATTAGAGAGCTTGTAAATCAATCGTTTAATTCATAAACAAAACTCGGAGATAGACTGAAGCAGCGTTGATCTACTTTGCACTTGCATAGCAAATGCAGTTCGAAGGCTAGCTGGCTTGACTTCAGGCTCCATCTGTAAGTTTATAAAGTAAACAAATGTAGATGAAAAAACAATCTACTCACTCCCCAGTGGAGTCGCCATTTTGTTATCGGGAAAACTAGTGTCTATACAGAGCTGCTAGTCCCACTAAGGTTGGTATCTACCTTAGAAACAAACACACTAAAAACTACTTTCGTTTTCCTTTATGAGAAATAGATAAGAGAAGAATAAGGAGACCAACCTCTGTCTTGCGCTTGGTTCCTTGCACGATTCCTCTCTCTTCTAGTAGGTCTTTGCCACTCACTTCCTTGTCTACCCAGCTTCAAGGAGTACCTGTAGAATCAAAGTATCATAACACTATCCAAGAACATAGATCTATTATCATAAACAATATAGGATCAGATGTACATTGACCACACAAATGCATAGATCATCAATCATACAAGAATGTGGAGGAAAACTTGAATAGCTTTATTGATAATCAAGAAAGAGAAAAGAGTATTACAACCAATTGTTCTGACCCGGCATCATCCTCTCAGCAAGAAAGCCCTTCTTCACCTCATGAAAAGCTTAGATCACCCAACACTATGATATTGCACCAAGAAACCAACAACACTTCCTTACAAGATACAAAATTCCAGCCTCTGGATCTCTGGGATGAGGGATCCATATATAGATGTCTGCAAGGGAGGTGAGTCAGCTTTTGAGATTTGATTAGTGTCTTCTCTCTGATAGTTCTTGATTCCACTTGGAGATTGATGATCTCTTACTCATCCCTGGTCAAATTCAGAGAGGCAAGTGTCACAGGAGAGGTTTCTGGAAGATTCCATGCTCCTCCACCTTGCGGATTGACCCTGCCATTTGTCACTTCTCGCCCATCACACCCCATAGAAGGGTTTTTTGACATGCATCACACATAATGTGTTTATTCAGGTGGGATGCAATGCACTTTTCCTATGGAGCAGGTGAAATGGTCCAGTTTTGACCAGTTCTGAGTAGTTTTTCATGGAGAACTTCTGGGAGATGCTGTAATCAGTTGACCTTGTTCTTTTAGGGGTTGGAACAACACCTTTAGGGACTTAGGAGCCCTTGGTTTATGGACATTTATTCTTGGGGTTTCAGTTCCCAAAAATGTCTATAACAAAGGTGAAGGTGAGTTCCAGGTTGAAAGGGATCAGTCCCAACTCGGCTAGGAACACACCACAGAAAGGACATGCACAACTTTCTGCAGAGAAATCCACTCGGATGCAGCACAACATACAAGGTAAGATAACATGAACAACACTCACAGATCAGTCCAAGACGAGTGTGACGGTTGATATAGAAAGGTTCATGAGAAAGGTATGTCTAATGTTCGGCAGAGCAGTTGACACAGACGATGACAAGATTAACAACATATGCAACACATTAAAAGCAAGATTCATACAATTTCATGTGAATCATTTCATACAGAAGTACGTAAGTTAAACAACACATATAATTAAAGCAACCAGAGCAGTCCAACTACCATAACAACATATGCATGAAAATTTGTTGGCTCCAATTATAAAAGAAGTGTAAGTCACAATCATATAATACAACAAGTAAACCTGCTAGCCCCAACAGTGGAACACTACAACCACATTCGCTTTCTCTTCCAAAGATATGTACTAGATCCATGCAGTGGAGAAGCCAAGGCATGTCACAATACTGTCCAAGCCTTCTTCAAGATAGTCTTAGTATAAGCTTGGCTGACCAAAATCCCTTACAATGAGTTATAAGGGAATATTTATAGCAAAGGGTGGGGTGCCCCTTCACATTCCCCTTTGTGACAATTCAACTACCCTCATGACTCTTCACCTACTATATTACTTTTACATCCAACTGTTGACACTTGACTTACACTTTACATGACTCAACATTACAATGCAAATGTTCTCATGTGAGACAACATGGCTTCAACAAGCCTTGTAAATAATCACTGACACTTGGTCTGTTGTGGTGAGACCAAATCTTGGACATGCCTGTGATGGTGGAGCTGGTGAGGTGATGCCAAGCTTGGTCATCCGTGATGGTGTGCATGTACCTGATGGTGAAATCTTGCTGAAGCGAACTCTTGCCTCTGTTGCAACCGATGAATTGGTTCTACCCCTTCATCTAACTCATTTGCTAACATGCGCATGATCTTCTTAGGTACAGTTGAACCAAAAACACATTTATGCATAGTTTCTATTCTGATCTTCAAGTGTGTGCTGGTGTTCATGTGCATCAACTTGCTGAAGTGCATGTTCTGCCCTAGTTGGACTTTCTTCTTGTCTTCCCTTGGTGAGTGTGTTGAATGGTTTGGATTGCATTCATGCACTCAACAACATGCATGCTACTGGATCCTTTGCATGTGATCAACAAAATTGCTCAGCATGTTTTCTCTATATTAGCTACTGGGATGGATCCTTAACTTGTACTTGTGCAGTTTCATCCGTGAGTGCATGTTACACCCACTAGTGTTCCTGTTCCTTCTGCAACTCATTGGACTGTCTGTGCAACTTCATGTTCTTCATGAGTTGCTACTTCAGCACATGCAACTCCTTTGTTCCATCTTCTTGCTTTGCACGATCTTCATGTTGCATCGTCACTTCATAGCCCAAGTCTCCAAATTTTCTTTCGTTATCAGTGGACCTATTTGATCTTGCAACTTTCCTCCACCTCTATGTTGTCAACAACCTTCCTCTTGAATTCGTTGCATTCACTGCATTAGATATGTTGCTTTCAACTACTGTTCATGATGTTTCTCACTGTGATGTTGTTGCTTGATGTACTTGTCCATGAAAAAATTGATGTATTCGTGAGTAGGCAAGGTCATAGACACTTGATCGACTGCATCCCCAAGCATGCTCTAAATGGTGTCTTCGTCTTTGCTCTCCTAGAAGCCATTGTACGTGTACTGTTGAGAGGAAGATGAACACATGCAATACCTAGAGACACGGAAACACTTGTAACAGGCAATCTGTCAGTCGAAAATCGGAATGAACATGAGAATTGACTTGCAACATACCTGGGTGAATGATCATGAAGGTTGCACAATTTCAGCCACAAGGTCAGGAGACCCACTGTTAAGACTGCACAAGGCACAGTCTGGGCTACTAAGAGACTAATTGACTATTGGAACTATGCAATGTGCAGTCTAGTCTAGATGTTGACTGATGGGATTGCGCACTGCGCAATTCGAGATGGGAAAGACTGCTGGCCCAGGGACAAATTTGCACAATTTCTTGAGCCAAGCAGCCACAGTCCTTTAGAAATGCATAAAATAGTCCTGGAGGCCAGCGTTGGGCAGGAATGTGCAAATCTAGAGAGGAAGGTGAGCCTTCTTTTCCAAGATTACGCAATGTAGCCTTGGTGAAAGTAGATCCTGGGCCAAGGTTGACCTGACTCATCGATGGGTAAATGAAAGCAAGTAAGTCAGTGAATGCATGGCGACACTAAGTGATAAAATAAGTGGTTGACAGTGCATGCAAAACATGAATGAATTTTTCAGCAAGAAGCTCACCATGCATGTGGGTGAAGTAGTTAGTCAGTTAGGTGAACGTCTGTGCAAAACAGTTTCATGCATGCGATAGCAATAAAAACTGAAACATAGCTAGGACAAGATAATATACATGTAAATGATAGCAAGTGTTCAAAAAAATCAAGCAAACAATACTCCCACAAGCGAAAACACACAAAGTGATAAAAATGTAGCACAAGGCATGGAAAGTGAGCTTACCCAAAAACAGTTGAGCTGAATGTGCCGACTGCTCCTAGATGTGATGTGGGATGTCATAGCTACAAGGTTGATGTGAGGAATGAGCTCTACAATTTCCAGTTGATGAGTTTTGATAACATCGAGGTTATGACGTGTATGCCACAAATCTAGGGGAAGTGACACTTGGAGGGAGGTTTCTGAATTGTTCCTTGCATCTAACCTCCAACTGCTAAACATAGATCCATGAAGCAAGCCAGATTTCCACAAATCCTGGGATGAACAGCCTACTACTGTGAAAATTTACGCAAATCCTGCTGGGAGGGTTGGCTGGTAGGATTGCGAAATCCTGGAGGCCAACAGCTGTTAGGGAGGATTGCACAATTTTCGGAGGGAAGGTTGGTTGCCCTCCGAAAATGCGCAATTTTCAAGGGGAAGCTGCTCAGCATACAACTGTACCAAGTCTGGGTGAGAAGCTTGTGAAGGGAAAAGATCAAACTGTGATCGATAGGATGCCTCTGAGAAAGAAAGAAATTGAAGCTTGAGGACTTGATGAAGTAAGGCAAGTTGCTATGAAGGTTAGTAGGGAGGCTCCAAAACAGGCTAAGGAAAAATTTTGGAGGGTGGTTGTAGCCGCTATAACACTTGGCGACACACTCGTAGATCTCCAACTCTATGAATGGACCTTGTTCATGAAAATCAAGTCTGACACCTCCAGAAGTATTTTTCAGCTGTTAGCTCGTCTTGGCTTCACACTTGCTTGATTGTAAGATGTAGCATTTGCCAGACTCTTGGTCAATTGACACACATTCCAAGCCAAGGAAACATGGTTGTTTCAATTGGGGTTGAGGGGTATATAAGTGCACAAGCAGTATAGTCGTTAGAGTCTAAGTTTCATCTCTAGTGTTGCTCCATTCCCATCAAGCCTAGACAATACCCCAGTGGAGTCACATAGAAACAAAATCATGGCTCCACTAGATGCGAGCCTGCTCAGTACCCTAGCAGAGTTACTTGCATCACCTCCTTGCATAGGAATCCTTTCTCTTCTTTCATCTTATTCATTTTTCATTTGAATCTTTTGAATTTTCTTTTTTTTCATTTTTCACTCTGCATAACACTTATTCATTTCAGAGGTAGAAGAGGGATCTTAACTTATTAAGTGTAGAAGAGGTTTTTCCAGCAGAGAAGTAGTTTATTATATCTTTGATGTGCTTGGTAAGGTTTTTCCCCCTCACCTTACTCTCCTTGACTGAGCTGACAATGTTAACCCAAAAACAACCAACTAGAGAAGGTGACACTAGTTAGCACGCAAGCGTTGTGTTTTCACCAAGGCTCACTTTGAGCAGTACATATTTTCCTTCGACGTATCATGGAATAAAAGTAACAAGCTCATCATATAGAGGCAAGATGACATATAACCAAGTAGTGACAGATGTACAAGCCCTCTTGTACTTCACCTAGCTCATTTCAAGAGTCATACATGGTTTCATGCCTACTAAATTATGAACAAAACGAGTGAATGAACTAAAAAATCAAGAAAGAAAAGAAAGAGAAGAAGCAAAAACGAAAGCGAAGCAAGTAAACAAACAAGAAAGCAAGTAAACAAGAAAACAAAGCATGTAAGAAAACAAGCATGCAAGAAAACCACTGAAAGCAAACACTACTCCTACTCCTACACTAATGGTGCATGGGCTTGATCACGTGAAGTGATCTTTCCAATGTAGCCACTAGTGCATTGGTAGATCCATGTTAGTGAAGGCTTTCTCTGTGAGTAACCCAGTTGTGAGGACCATCAAACAAGAAAGATATAACATTGAAGACAACCACACTTCATGTTTCAAAGTGCCCACAGGACATAAGTTAGTGCATGTGCATGACGGATAGTTTGTGGACTTATCATGGTGTTGTGTGACACTACGTGCAACTTTGAAGAAAAAACACACTCTTGATTGAGACATGCAAGAAAACAAAGAAGCAAAGATAACTTGCATCGTGCACAAGTTCTTACAATGTAAGATTCCTCCAATGCATGAGCAATGAGATCGTGTAGTTGGAGTGGAGGAAGTGTGATCTATGTGTGAGATGGATCTTTAATGCATACAGACGAGTGATGAGGAGCCTTGGGTGATTGAACAGTTTCATGATTAGAAGTGAGACTAACCCTAAGAGAATGAGGGCCTGACATAACCATCAGCTTGGGTTGAAGTGCTTCGACAGCCTTGGGTGTCTCAACTTCATCATCAGGTAGATCATCTTAAACCATTGGCTTCGAAAGATCAACTGCAATATATTCATGATCGTGGTAAAAAAACGGAAGAAAATGGATTAGGACTGCCACGATCAGAAAAATCAATGAAGTCTATGTCATCCTCATGATCAGTTGAATCAAACAGAGGGGTAGATGAAAAGCGAACAAACTTATCCTCTGTGTTTCTAGAAAAGGCGGATGAAGGATCAAGTGGATCTTCAATGAATAACTTATCCTCTCTATTGTCAAATGATGGAATAGAATCCGGTGAGTCCTCTGAGTGATCAAGAATGGTTGCATCCATGGATGAAGACACACATGTAAAATCATGGATGGCAGGTTCACCAAAGAATCTAGGAAAGAACATAGGGGGCTCAGATAGAAGGTAGTCATCCTTCGGCAAGTGTTTATGTTCAAGCTCCCACTCATACTCTTCATGAATGACAATGCATGTTGGTTGTGTAACACCAACTCCTTCAATGGGTTGTTCCTCGTTCACAACAAGTGAAGAGTCCGGAATGGATGAACACAAGACAACATCATTCGAAGGAACACCTAAGTGTGAAGACGGAGGTCGAAGAAAAGAATGCATATGGTAACTTGAAGGACTCATAACCAAATCTGCATGAAAATTGAGTGGAGTGATGTTGGGACGGTGTTAAGGGTGAACAAATGTGTGAACATGATCCTCAACATCACTGGGTGATGGTGGAACTGTAGAAGAGAGGGAGGAGGACAATCCATTAAGATAGTTCCTGCTCCCACATGGGATTGCGCAGTTCCATAAATGAAGAAGGTTGAGCAAGGCTTGACATCAAGCTTCCTCTTGGGATCGGCATATTTCTTAAAAGAGTACTCGAGCTAGTCCCAGAGGTTAGCGAACTTCATCTGGTTCCTCCGCACCTGAAACTGCAAGTCACGGAAGCGCTGCCAAAAATCAACAATGGATTCATGCAGAGCCCTCCATTGCTATAACAGTTTCTGATCAAGATGGTCTGGATAAAGGTGATAGAACATGTCTTCAGTAAGATCATAGAAGTTCTCACATGAATGCACGGTGTTAGCGAGTAGGCTGAGCACCCAACGAAATGGAGATTCGCAAAGTGTGTATGTGAGCAACAACCCGGCTTGTTCGTCAATAAACTCATCTTCCTCATAAATCATGGAAAGAATGTTATGTAAGTACTCAGGCTAGGCCACTTCACCTTCACCATCATATGTCTGAGTGGACAAGAGATTGAAAAGCTTCCCTGAGATAGAGACATCTTCATGATTTGAAAAACATCTCATGGGAAGAAGAATGCAAGACTCGATGAAAGATATGAAAAGGTTCAAAACTGGATGAGACGACACTACTTTTCATCGGGCCCTCCTTCTAGTGCCAGAAATGTTGATGGTGCTAGACCCTCCAACATGTCAAGGGGATCTCCCAAGTGAGAAATCCCAATTACACCTTAGGCCATTTAGTGTAGGAGTCCCAGCAATGGGTCGTAAGGTAATGCCTTGATCACGATGTCGCACAGAGGCAAGTAAGATAACTCTGTTAGTAGCAAGGGTGTGACTGATGTAGAGAGTCAAGGAATGTGTATGAGAGGTTCCAACACTTCTAAGGGAGAGGAAGGTGAAGGTGAGTTCCAGGTTGAAAGGGATCAGTCCTAACTCGGCTAGGAACACACCACACAAAGGACATGCACAACTTCCGGTGGAGTAGTCGACTCAGATGTGACAGTCACAACATACAAGGTAATATAACACAAACAACACTCATGGATTAGTTTAAGATGAGTGTGATGGTTGATATAGAAAGGTTCATGAGAAAGGTATGTCTGATGTCTGGTAGAGCAGTCAACACGGACGTTGACATCATTAAAAACATATGCAACACATTAACAACAAGATTCATTATAATTGCATGTGAATCAACTCATACACAAGTACATAAGTTAAACAATACATATCATTAAAGCAACAGGAGAAGTCCAACTACAATAAAAACATTTGCATGAAAATGTGTTGGCTCTTATTATAAAATAAGTGTAAGTCAAAATCATACAATATACCATGTAAACCTTCTAGCCCCAATAGTGGAACGTTACAAACACACCCGCCTGCTCCTCCAAAGAGATATACTAGCTTCATGTAGTGGATAAGCTAAGGCGCGTTACAATACTATCCAAGCCTTCTTCAAGATAGTCTTAGTAGAAGCTTGGCTGACCAAAATCCTTTACAATGAGTTATGAGGGACTATTTATAGCAAAGGGCAGGGTGACCCTTGACATTCCACTCTGTGACAGTTCAACTACCCTCATGACTCTTCACCTACTCTATGACTCTTACATCCAACTTTTGACACTCGACTTACACTTAACATGACTCAACCAATACACATGTACTCATCTGAGACAACATGGATTGAGAAAGTCTTGCAAGACATCACTAACACTTGGTCCACTATGGTGAGACCAACTCTTTGACATGCTTTTGATGGTGGAGCTAGTGAGCTGATGCCAAGCTTGGTCATCTGTGATGGTGTGCATGTACCTCATCATGACATCTTGCTGAAGCAAACTCTTGCCTCTGTTGCAAACGGTGCATTGGTTTGACCCCTTCATCCAACTCGCCGGCTAACATGCGCATGATATTCTTAGGTATGGTTGAACCAAAAACACACTAATGCATAATGTACGTTCTGATCTTCAAGTGTGTGCTGGTGGTCATGCGCATCAACATGCCGAAGTGCATGTTCAGCCGCAATTGGACTTTCTTCTCATCTTCACCTTGGTGAGTGTGTTGAATGGTTTGGATTGCATGCATGCACTCAACGACATGCATGTTGTTGGATCCTTTTCATGTGATCAACAAAAATTCTCACCATGTTTGTTTTGTGTGAGCTGCTGGGATGGATCCTTAACTTGTACTAGCACAGTTTCATCCGTGAGTGCATGTTGCGCCCACTGCTATTCTTGTTCCTACTACAACTCATTGGAGTGTCTGCGCAGCTTCATGTTCTTCCTGAGTTGCTGCTTCAGCACATGTAACTCCTTCTTTGCTCCATTTTCTTCCTTCGTGCGATCTTCATGTCACGCAGTCACTTCATAGCCTTAGTCTCCAAAGTTTCTTTCATTATCATTGGACCTACTTGATCATGCAACTTTTCTCTGCCTCTATGTTTTCAACAACCTTCCTCTTGCATTTGTTGCATTCACTACATTCGATATGCTGCTTTCAGCTGTTGTTCATGATGCTTCTCATTGTGGTGTTGATTCTTGATGTCCTTGTCCATGAACAACTTGATGTCTTTGTGAGTAGGAAAGCTTATAGACACTTGATTGACTGCATCCTGAAGCGTACTGTGAATGGTGTCTTCATCTCTGCTCTCTTGGAATCCATTTTACCTATACTACTGAGAGGTAGATGAACACCTGCGATACCTAGAGACATGGCAATTATCATATCAAGCAATCTGTTAGTCGAAAACCAGAATGAACATGAGAACTGAATTGAAACATACTTGGGTGAATGATCATGAAGGCTGCGGAATTTCAGATGGGAGGTCAGGAGACCGACTGTCAATATTGCACAAGGCACAGTCCGGGTTCCTGAGAGCTTGAATGACTGCTAGAACTATGCAATGCATAATCCATTTTGGCTGCTGACTATGGGGATTGCGCATTGCACAATTCCAGCCAAGAAGGAATGCCGGCCTAGGGACAAATTTGTGCAGTTTCCTGAGCCAGGTAGCCACTGTCCTCCAGAAATGTCCAAAACGGTCCTCGAGGTGAGTGTTCGGCAGGAATGTGCAAATTTGGAGAGGAAGGTGAGCCTTCCTTTCCCAGATTGTGTAATGCAACCTTGGTGAAAATAGAGCCCATACCAAGGTTGGCCCGACTCGCCGATAGGGTAACTAAAAGAAAGTAAGTTAGTGAATGCATGGTGACACTAAGTGATAGCAGAAGTGATTGACAGTGCATGCAAAACATGAATGAAAGATTCAACAAGAAGATCCACATGCATGTGAGTGAGGTAGTTCACCAGTTGGGCGAACGTCTATGCAGAACAGTTTCATGCGTGCAACAACAGCGAGATAGCAACGAAAACTGCAACAGAGCTAGGACAAGCTAGTATACATGTAAACAATAGTAAGCATTCAAAGAAATCAAGTAAACAGTACTCCCACAAGAGAAAACACAAAAAGCGACAAAAATGCAGCACAAGGCATGGGAATCGAGCTTACCCAAAAATAGCTGAGATGAATGTGACGATTGCTCCTAGATGTGATGTGGGATGTCAAAGCTACAGTTTTGATGTGAGGAATGAGCATTGGAGTTTCCGGTTGATGAGTTTTGATAACATCGAGGTTGTGATGCGCATGCCACAAATCTAGGGGAAGCGACACTTGGAGGGAGGTGAATTGTTCTCGGCATGTAACCCCCAACTGCTAAACATAGATCCTTGATACAAGGGATGCCTTTGCATGCTGCCTTGGAAGAAACAACCCATGCATGCAAGTCTATTTTTCTTAGTCCCGGAGAGAACTAGTCAACTCAGCTCCACATGGGAGAGACTGCTTGACTACTGGAGAAAAATGAGAATTTATAGCTGGGAGCTGGGCTAGTTGCCCAGAAGATTAGCATAAGTTCCGGGATGAGCAGCTGACTGCTGCCCATATTTACAAAAATCCTGGGTTGAACAACTTGTTGCTGGGAAAATTTGCACAAATCCTCCTGGGAGGGTTGGCTGGCATGATTGTGCAATCCTGGAGCCCAGCAGGCTATCAGGGAGGATTGCACAATTTCTGGAGGGAAGGTTGCTTGCCCTCCAGAAATGCGTAATTTTCAAGGGGAAGCTGCTCAGTTTGTAGCTGGAGCAAGCCCGAGTGAGTAGCCTATGAAGGGAAAAGATTAAATTGTGATCGACATGCTTCCTTTGAGAAAGAAAGACACTGAAGCTTGAGGACCTGACGAAGCAAGGACAGCTGCTATGAAAATTGCTAGGGAGGCTCCAAAACAAGCTAAGGAAAAATTTTGGAGGATGGTTGTAGCCGCTAGAACATAACCATAATAGAATCATGTTGTTTTCTAGTTTTTTGGAAACCATTAATAAAATATAATAAAATTACCTACCACTTACATTTCAGTATAGCCATGGGGTTCAATAATCTTATTGGGTATTGATGCTCTACTTTTAGTTACTTCCATTCCTGGTATTTTCCAAGTACTCAGTGATCCAAGTGGCTCCAGAAAACCTCAACAATCAAAGTCTTCAAAATTTGATGAAAACATCACCATGTCGTAGAGATCGGTGAGGAAGTTATGATCATATTATGTTTAATAAAAAGAAAAACAAATATGTGCAAGTGGGACTTGCAGGTGCCATGTGGCACTCCCAGAGGCTTCCATATGGTAGCTCAATTAACAAGCCTAAGTGGGACCCACAGGAGGTGATGTGGCACTGTACAGTGATATGAAAACACCCAAGTCAACATGTGGTACTCATAGGTAGCTTATGTGGCATGGTGATTATGCAAGCCATGGACCAGTGAGAAGTGGCCACATGTCACTATTAGAAAATTCCAAGTGGATCTTCAAATTAGGCGATGTGACCTTGGAGTGTGTGAAACATGATTTCATCTAATACACATGGGTTTTGGCTTTATTTTATTTATGGGATTAAACCAAACTATATGAAACTAAAACACATGCTATTAATATATGTTGTTACATATAAAACAAAAGAAGTGGGAGGCTTGTGGTTTTCATGCCGAGACCTTCCCTAATAATATACCTTAAATGTAGTGTGCCAACCAACTACCGAAACAATGAACATTTTAAGCTCTTCCTAACATAATGTATTTAAACCTATTCTATTTGCATGGTAAGGGTAGATCCATGACCAACCCCACGATGGACGAATAGAGGCCAGGCTAGTTAAAAATCAACACACGGGTTGAGATGGGAACAAAAATTAAGGTAATATTTTAAGGCATATTTTGAGCATATTCTAAGGAATATTCCAAGCATATTTTGATTTTTTATGGCATGAATGTTGAGGAGGAGGTGATAGTACAAGAACCTGGTCAACTTTAAACTTATTTTTCTCATAATTTCTCAAGGAATCCACTAGTGCAGTCAGAATGTGATCTAAGCAACAATTCTGAGGGCTCGTGGCTAAAGCCCATATGTGTTATTAATGATTGACATGTTTTATGAGATGGATTTTCACTTGTTAGAGTGTAGCCAAGTTTATACTCATTCTTCTCATAATTTCACAAGGAATCCAATGGTGTAGTCATCATTTGGATTTGAGTAGTGGATTTGAGTGTGCATGGGCTAAACCCACACGTTTCGTTAAATACTTGGAATGAAATTCAAGGAAGCCTTTCACATGTCATAAGGTGTTCTTGTTTATAATCTAAGTTCATGTAATTTTGGTGCAAAGATGAAAGTATGGAGTATGCTACAGTTTGAGATATGGAATTTCAGGTCATCTCTAGATGCGAGGTATTTCCATGTATTTTTCCATGTAATTTCCTTTATTTTGCTGATATAATATAGAGTCCTCCACTTTAAAGTTGGGCCTGGAGATGTATCTCATACATTACGAGTGAACAAAGTTAAAAAACCTTGATGCATTGTCTATATTGTCTTCATTTTCTGTTGGTTCTTCATGGATGTTTCATTTATGGTATTTTCATGCTCTTAGATAAATTTTGCTTAACATCACCAAATAAAATATCCCAAATCATGTTGGTATTACAACATTATTTCTTTGATGTGAATTGTGAGTGTGGATGATTACTAGGAAAAAATGCAAAAAGGGTAAAGGAAAAATCAAGTCAAGTTTTAGTCTCGAGATTGGATGTGCAACTTGAAGAAAGAAAATGGACGTTAAGAAAATGCATATGTAGAGTAAACATGCTTTCCACAAGTCCTTTTACCAGATGGAATATTTGGTGGAAAAGTTGTTTGCATATTATGAAAGGAGAATGATGAAATAGGGACCTCCAATAGAAGATAATGATTTAGTACACTAAGGAGGTGTAGGAGAACCACCTGAATCTCCATATTAAATTTCAAGCTCTTCCTCTTCCTGTCATTCTCATCATTCAAATAGTCATCAAAGAAATGTTTCTAAAATTCCATTTTTAAAGTTAGATGTGAAATTTGGTTTTCCCATGTTTAATGGGGAAGCTAATGCAGAGAAGCTAAACAATTGGATTATACAAATCAAAGTGTATTTTCATATACAACATATCAAAGAGGATGAAGAAAATATTTAATTTGCATCTCTTTGACTAGAAAGAACAACTCTTGTATGGTGGGAGAGCAAGCTTTAGATTGGTAGTAAGCATAATGGTAAGCTCCTCTCATCATGGTGTGAGTTTGTTTCTGCATTAAAAGGAAAATTTTACCAATTAGTTTACAGGAGAAAATCCATGATGGAATGGCAACATTTCAGACAAGGTAAATGTCAAAATGTTCAAAGTTTTATTTAATATTTTAGGAATCAATCATTGGCATTAAATATTCCCTTAGAATAATTAGAGACTTTGATGAAATATTTTGGAACTTTATACGATTATCTTCATCAATCATTGTTATTGTTTGATCCCACTAATATAGATGAAGTAAGTGCAAAAGAAATTCATCTTGAAAAATTGGAAAAGCATGAACGAGATGACCATACAAAGAATATAGTGATAGTAAAGAAAAATGGAATAAATTCCTCTTGCACTCATTGCAAGAAATATAGGCATGATGAAGATCACTTTTGGAAACTAGATCCTGAGCTAAAGCCTAATAAGGACGGTGGAAAAGGGAAGTAGAAATTTTTTTCTAGAGTGTAACATGACTTAGGTTCTGATTCAGGTGACGAGATGATGATTATAACTATTGGCATTGTATATGTTGGAACAAAGATAGATAAAGAATCAAAGAATGCATGGAGCCAAGAACTCAAGGAAATAAACTAGAGAATTCAAGCAAAGAATGTTGAGTTGAGGAGATTGCTACAAGACACAAACAATGATAAGCAAGGATTGCAACTTTAGTTACAATACACAAAAGAGGCCTTGGAAAAGGTGAAACATAATGAAGGCTTAGAAAACCCATCCTCACCCAATCCAGAATTGACAACTGAGGTAAACAATGTCAGTGATTCTTCAATTTCATGTTCTAGTTATGATGATGATTTTGGTTCTTTTTAAAATCACACTATATGCATTGGTTTGAAGCTAATGAAGAAGATGGATATGAAGGAAAGAGAATAGGAGTTCAGAGCAAAGGCATTGCGAATCCCATGCAAGTGGTGAACCTATATTGATATGCAGTATTGCGCTATGTCAGAGAGGAAGTTGTAGACTATTCCAATTCCACTAAAGAAAGAAGTCCCAAGAAAACCAATGAAGGACACTCCAAAGGTGCAAAATAAAGAGAGTTTGAAGCAATAAAAGTTGAGAGCACATCACACCATTCCAACAATCATGATTTTCAGTCATGTCCAAGTGGAGGTGAGCATTTCAAAGAACAAGCTAAGTCAAGTTTGCCTTGCTAGAGCTACACCAAAGATAATCATTCAAGAAAGAAGCCATGACATAAAGATCCCTCTCCACAATGGGAGAAAAATAATGGAACAAAATTCTGGATGAATAAGAACCATTGCACTTATTGAAACAAGAGAGGAATCCAGAGAGCTACACGTTGGAAGTTCCATACAAAGTTGTGTCCCAAGAAGAACCGGAAGCTTATGAAAGCACCTGTGAAGGAACCAACCAATGAAGAAGTTAAAGAAGAAACACAACCACACCAAGAAATATCATTAGCCTGGTTAGGTAAGAGATGGGTAATACTTTTAAGTAGTTGATTATGGCCACCATTATAAATTAGGTATTTCTTCTAAATACCCATAGATGGGAAAAAACATGAAAATGTGATGAAGTGCATAACATCAATTGAATATGCAACACATTGATATTTTGGCCTTTTGCTGGATAGCAAATGATATGAGTTATGTTGTAAATCAAAGAAAACATGTATGATCTATGTATGTAACTTATGGGGTCCAAATGTCCTTTAGTAGGGAGGAATGATCTAGGAAGCTCTAGAAAACCTCAAAAATAAAAGTGGTCAATATTCCATGGAAATATGGTGATGTCGTGAAGCTCAATGAGCTGATTCCAATGGTGCAAACAAAACTTTCGTCTGAGTTTGTATGAGGAAGTTATGCTCATCCAATGTTTGGCACAAACAACAAAAATTATGTGCAGGTGGGACCCACATGTTCGATGTGGTAGCCTAATGAACTGGTCTAGGTGGGAACCATAGTAGGTGAGGTGTTATTGTATGGTAATGTTTCAACACACAAGTTGACATGTGGGATTCACTTCTAGGATATGTGGCATGGTGATTGTTCATGTAGTAGACCAAAGAGAAGTGACCATGTGTCCCAATGGGAAAGTGCCACATGGCCATCTGACCTTAGAGTGTGTGCAACATGATTTTGTATTATGGACATGGGCTTTTGTTTTATTTGGTTTATGGGATTAAACAAAACTATATGAAACTAACACACATGCTATTATTATATGTTGTTACATATAAAACAAAAGAAGCGAGAGGCCCACAAGTTCAACCCCAAGAGCTCCCACAACAATATACTTGAAATATAACTTGCCAACCAACTTTCCAAACAACCAAATTTGTAAACTTCGCTTGACATAAGGTATTTAAATCCAATCTACTCACATGGCAAGTGGAGAGCCATGACTAATCCCACGACGGATGGATGAATGGAGGCTAGGGTAGTGAAAAATCATCACAAAGGGCCAAGGCTGAGATGGGCACAAAAATTTAGGGAATATTCTGAGCATATCCCAGGGAATATTCTATGGAATATTCTGGGAATGTTCTAACCATATTCTATTTTTTGTGGTAAGAATTTTGACAAGGAGGAGAAAGTTACTAGAACCTAGTTAAGTATATACTCATTTTTCTCAAAATTTAACAAGTTATTTGCTGATGCAATGAGAATTGTGATTTGAGAAGTATATGTGAGGGCTCATGGCTAAAATCCACGCGTGGCATTAATGATTGACATGTTTTACAAGATGGAGTTGCACTTGTTAGAAGGGAGTCAAGTTTATTCTTCTCAGAATTTCACAAGGAATCCAATGAGGGACTAAATATTTGGATTTGGGCAGAGATATGAGGGTGCATAAAAGAATCCCACATGTGTCCTTAAATGCTTGGCATAAAATTTCAAGAAGCCTTGCACATCTCAAAAGGTGGTCATGTTTATATTCTAAAGTGGTAGAATTATGAGGTGAAGTTGTTGGTATGTAGTATGTTGCAGTTTGAGTAGCATAATTTTAGTTCATCTCAAGATGTGAAGTATTTCCATGTATTTTTCCATGTAATTTCCATGATTTTCTTGAGATAATATAGATGCCTCTCCACTTTGAAGTTGGGCCAAGAGACACAGATCACACATTATGAGTAAACTATGTTAACAAATATTGGTGCATTTTGTATATTGTCTTCATTTTTTGTTACTTCTTCATGGATGTTGCATTTATGGTATTTTCATGCTCTTAAGGAAATTTTGTTTAACATCACTAAAGAAACAATCTTGGATCACTCAGCTACCTTCTTCTTCATACCACACCAAAATAACTCCTTTCTAAGAGATTGTTGGCTTGCTGGGGCCTAACCGAGGTTCGGAGTTAATTAGCCAAACAAATCCTTGTACTACTAGCCCTTTCAGCAACAGTCCACAGAGCCCGGACTGAGGTCTCACCCGAAGTAGTATGGGAGGGTGCTAGAACCAATTTTCTACACCCTTGATATGTCTAAGAGGTTCGACTGGTCCTTTGTTTGTTCCTGCGCGCAAGTGGCTTCGTGTACCTTCTGTTCCTCATGGCCTGATACCCTGCCTTCACGAAGCCCTAACCAGGGGTTGTGTTGCACTTTGTGGTATTACCCAAGATCTTATTTATCTTCCAGTATTAATTAAGCACCTTCTCCTACTTAAGTGTAGTTATAATTAATAATACAAAACATTCATATAGGTTCGTGTAGTAAATAAATAGTATACTTGTAAATTATATCCAATCATGAATTAAACCAGGAAAAGATACACAAAATTATAACAAAACTTCTCTTTATTGATTCTCTAACGGTTATAAACTTGACCCGCCCTGCGCACTCAGCTGTGGACTACTAGGCCTCTGCGCACTCATCTGCAGATCCTTCTCCTACTCTACGACCCACAGACACACTTTATGCTTCAACTCAATCACTTAGATTTCTATTCTTCTATTCCATTTGTTAGCTATCTTCTACACTTAGAGCCTTGCTCTATTTATACAAGTCTATCCAGCTGACATTACATTACAAAAACTAGGGTGGATAACCCTATGACTTTATTCTAATTTTGTTCACCACACCCATAATTCGCGGAGCTTTTACAACAGGATTTAGTCAAAACTTGGGATTTAAGCCCAAAACATGGCTTGGGGGGATTCCATGCATAACAGGCCCCCAACACAAACATAATGACACGCCCTCGAGTCACTCTCTCGGCGCAGAGATCTTTGCGTGGAGTCCCTCCAACTATTCCTGAACTGCGGCAAGGTCAGTAGCGCACTGGGTTGCTTCTTGGTGGATCTGCTACATATGTTTTTCCTAGACCTCTATGTAAGAACTACTTCTTTGCATCTGTGTCGGTATCCCTTACTTTTTTTTACAGTCCCGCGCCTTTGTCCAGATCCTTAGAGTGTGAATATTATGCTTCTGCCAGCTAGTTAGATAGTCAAGCCTCCCATATAGGGCTTCAGGTGGCTGCCATTCACTTTGGTTGGGAGAGGCTCTCCATTTAGTTTGACTAGATGTACTGTGCCTCCATCTGTGACCTCCTTAACAACATATGGTCCCAGTCAATGCATTCTGAACTTTCCCGGGAATTTATCAAACCTACTGTCATACAACAACATTAAATCATTTACCTTGAAGGTGCACAACTTAATATGGCGATCATGCTAGGCCTTCTCACGCTGCTTTTGCACCTGTTGATGAAAGCCATCTGGGGACCTTTCCTCCTCAAATTCTTCCAACTGCACGAGCATTTCTTCTAGGGCTTCATGGTCTGTCATACCTGTGAGCACTGTTATGCGCAGACTAGGTACAATACACTCCATTGGCATGACAAATTCCACACCATAAACTAACCAGAAAGGTGTTTGTCCCATTAGTTTCTTGCACATTGTTGTATAAGCCCATAGTACTGCAGGTACGCACAGGTCCCAATCAATTCGCTTCACATTGTGGACCTTGTTCAATCCTTCGCGTACTTTGTTAAAAGCTTCTACATGGATATTCTTCTGCGCACCTGGTCTTTCCATACTTCGTGGTCCCAACCAGAGAGGTCATTCACGCCATTTCCTTACCCGCACCTACTTACCGATCATGTCTCCTACTGCGAGTACGGTGTGCATTCATGTAGGTTTCGCATCATATGCTTGTATATGCCTGGATAGGTGGGTGTGTGGGCTAGTTTGTCTATCATACTTGTCTTTCAATTATATCTGAGGCTTACCAAACCACATGAGCATCATCCTTCTACATTCACTCCAGTCCTCAAAACTTCTTTGGTGCATCCCCCACCATCTTGCGGGCGTAGCTCGCAGTACCCATGTTAGAGCATCGAAACACTATTGTTCCATTACTTCTCTTTCAAACTTGTTTAGGAAGTCATCCACCTCGCTCAACCCATCATACATAGGTAGATCTCTTACCTCTATTGCCACACAGTGCAACGACCTTGTCATCATGTTACAATTGAGCATGATTACCTGAAGTAACTGGTTCTGCCATCGTTCTATCTCCTCGTCAGAATCTGATGTGCAGGAGATTTTTTGCTCCCGAGAGATTCAACCATCCGTGGTTGGATTTACCCAATCTTACTCTTGCGCGGTTATCTTGTAGATGCAGTCCAAATCATCATTGCTGTCGTAGTCACACACTGGCTCTGTGTAGCGCGATCCTTCTGTAGGGTCTAAAGATACCACTACACATAGAGACTTTTTCTTAGAGATCATCTTGCGTCTTTGGATTTATCACTCCATTCATGTCAGTGGCCTAATCTATTCCGAATAGCATGGGGTAGGGATTGTTGTCATCAACAATCTCTATCATTTCAAAATCTGCTAAAACACTTGCTCCTTTGATGTCTAATGTGATTCCCTACAACCTCCCCATAGGTAGGATCTTTTGCTAGTTCACCATTCGCAGTTGGATAGGAGATCATTGCAGTGCAGGCTTGCCCATGTGCTCCCACGTCTTCTTTGGCAGGACGTTTGCATCCGATCCTAGATCCAGAATCACTTGGTCCATCTCATATTCCCCGATTTGCGCGGTCAATCTCATCTCCCTTCTTATTCACGCATCTGCTTCCCATGCTTCCGACTATGAACATTTCTCCTGGTGCGGTCCCAACACATCTAATTATGAGTTCTTGCAGCCCATTTACAGCCTTTCTGTTGTGTAGCGGCTTCATCCATGTCTCCAAGAATGTAGTGAGCATCAATGGGTCCATTTCTGACTCTATTCTATCCTTACTTCTTGAAGTGGAGGCATCATCGAATCTCCTCTTAGTTTCCATGAAGATCTCCTTAACGTGCTCAAAATCAAATTTTGGTTCCTTTGTTGGGGACTTGCGAACCTAGGTACTTTCTTCAGGCCGCTTTCCTTTGTCATCCTCGATCATAATACCTCTTAAGAGCACAATATTTACATTACGGTCTTCCTCGCATGGCTCAGACCTCATCATTTGCACGTTCTGAGTTGGGGGAGGTTGGAATGCTCCTTTATTGTGCAACCTCACTATCAGTGTTGGACAGTCCCCTGTCTCATGATCAAACAATGTCAAGCATGATGGCCACGTTGGATTGGTACAATCACAGACATAATGTCCTAGCCATCTGCAATTGTAACATATGAGCTGTCCGCGACCTCTTCCTAGTCCCCCTCCACCTCAGCCTCGTCTGTGCCCCTGAAATTCAGTGCACGCCATTCCTGTTTTTTGATCGAGGGTCTGTGTTTCAGCCTGAAATCTTTAGGTAGAAGTTTGATCCATCATCAGTTCATAAATTCTACAGGTGCGCTCATCATGTCCTACTGACCTGCAGAAATTACAGAACAACTACTTGGAATTCTGTGTATACTTTTGTCATAGATGGCAGTTATATGTAGCATGCTTTCCTCCTATCTGACAAATCATGCACCATAACGAAGGCGCCGCACTTGGTCCTCCTTGTGCCTCCAATCTTAGTGGCATTGGCCCTCCTCCCGCAAGGTAATTCACGAACACCGGGGAGTGGTCCTTGTCGTGCCCCTGGCCCTTGCATTTTACGCACCATACCTTGTCACGCACTTCTAGGCAAGTCGTTCTATCTTGTTTCAAACTCTGCATCTCAAGGCACAAGTTTTTTAATTACGCGTGAATCTACTGAACTCCCAGGTTAGGATCTTGTATCAGAGTCTTGTGCAATCTCATCATGACCTCCATAACCTCAGTCGAAGTGGTTAGCCTTTGTTGTGACAATGCGTTCTGTAGATTTAGTGTTAATGATGCTACAAACCATTCGTGGTGTTGCCCATCTATTAATGTCATGTTTGATTCGTGAATTGTGCACTTCAGTATTTGATACAACTCCCACGGGGTTTCTCCTAGTAGCATTGTGATTTCCTTGAATCCAATGATCGATTGTGCCTCTGAATTTGGCCTGCTAAATTCTTTGTTTAGCGTAGCTTGGATATTCGCTATCCCCACATTTGGATTGTCATTGGAATGATTAATGTACCAGGCCAGCGCACGATCCTGCAGAGTGGTGACCAACGTCGCCTTATTTATATTGCTGTCCGTGACACCCTGTGATTCCCATAGAGATTTAGCACGAACCAAAACTGGTCCGGATCTTCATTCCCTACTCCCTTGAACACTGGTAGCTTGATTGTGCTGGCCATACTGCTTCGCGGTGGTGGCAGAGGTGGTATGGGCGAAGTCAGGGGTTAGGACGGTGAAACTGGTGGTAGTGTGGGTGGGGGTGGTATGTGTGATATTCTCTGCCTTATCAGATTGATCGCACTTCTTGGAAAAACCTTCGCGAGATCTTCTTCACCCCCTCATGGAGGTGAAATCAAGGGGCTAGTGCTACCTTCGTTGCTGTAGATTTTCCCACTCTGTGTAGCCCCAAACATCAATTATTCACATAACCCGTTTTGCACATAGTAGCATTTTAATCCAAGTGTTCAAAGATTTAACGTACTTACCTCATGGCCCCTTGAGGAAACATCGTTCTTCCTCGCTATAGCTGACTAAAGTATCTACCACAAATTTGGTGATGAATCCTCCTATGATTCGATCGAGCCAGTGATCGACAGCATGCGTGATCTTATCTTCCGACGCTTCTAGTTTGTGCACCAATTCTGGAGTCCACACAATAGGTTTGTTGAGTTTACACCTTCCTTAGCTATCTGATAGCTTCATGGTCCACTTGTACAACTCAGTAGGGAAGGATGCAAAGAAATTTTCGTGGATCTCCGTATACAAGTAGCAATCTAACCACTTTTCCTCTAACAGTCGCAAATTTCTATTTTCTTGCACTGCGAACTCATGAATCTTTCTGCCCAACCACTCTTCAATTCATTTCATTATTAGATTAACAATGTAAACTTTGAAACGGGAACTGATACTGTTACCCGTTTTGTAGAGATAGCAAAAAAGTGACAGGATTTTGAAAAGGGGTGATGTAGAACACACATGTTTTTTTTAGAGCATAGTTTTTTGCACTTTCATTTTTTTATGTACATTGCATTTTAGAATGGTAGTGATTTTCATGCTAATTTTAAAAAATAGTTATTCTGCATCAGACCCTTTTTTTAAAACACCTATTTTTTGACTTTAAATTTTATAATGTATGAAATGTGAATAATTATTTCGTAACCCTTTTTTTAAAAGGCCTATTTTTTGACTTCAAATTTTCTAATGTATGAAATGTAAATAATTATTTCGTAAATTTAATAATTTTTGAAGTGATCTTCTTCTTCATATTTTCTAGTTTTTATTTTTTTTTATTTTTATTTTTGTAGTGGGGCTTTTATTGATTTGCATATTTAAAGAAGAAGGTCGATATTTTACATTTTCGATATTCTACATATTTATACATCATTAATTAAATTTTCAATCCACATGAAATAATTGTCTCTAAAAAACAAATATAAAAATATATATAAAAAAGACAAAAACAAAAAATAAAAAATGTTAAAAAAAATTTATATCATAAACCATAAAATAATTTGGAAAAAAAACAAAATTATATATATATATATATATATATATATATATATATATATATATAAATATTGAGAAATAATATATATATATATATATATATATATATATATATATATATATATTAACAAAAACTAGGAAAAAAAAAATAGAAACAAACTAGTTTAAAGAAAAAAATAGAAAAATAACGAAAAAACCTTAAAAAACTAGTGAAATTGATATTAAAAAAAAAAAAAAAATGTAAAAAAAAATAAAAAAAATCTCGCAAACCATAAAGAATTTGGAAAAAAGAAACAAAATTAAAATATATATATATATATATATATATATATATATATATATATATATAGTAGAAATAGGGAAATTAAAAAAAACATTAGAAAAAACTAGGAAAAAAATAAAAATAAATAAAAATAAAAACAAACTAGTTAAAAAAAAAATAGAAAATTAACGAAAAAAAATCAAAAAACTAGTAAAATTAATATTAAAAAAATAAAAATAAATTTAAATTATAAAAAAATAAACCCAAAAAAATGGTTATTTTTTATTAAAAAAAACAAAAATACAATTATCTTTTGTTAAATATACCTATTTTATTTAAAAATAAATAAATAATTTTTCTTTTTTAAACAATCTTATCTTTTATTAAAAAAAAAAAAAATTTAAACAATTTTTATTATTATTATTTTTTAATTTAAAAATTCAAATTATTAAAACTACATTTTATATTTTCCAAAAAAAAAATTAAACCTACATTTTATGTTAAAAAAGAAAAAAAAATTAAATTTAAAATTTTTTTAAACCATCTTTTTTTTAATTAAAAAAAGAAATTATAATGTGTTTTTTTAAACAATATGTTATTTATTTCAAAATATAAATCATAAAAAAAAAAAAAATTTAAAAAAAAAATTAATTTTTTAATTTAAAATTTAAAAAATTAATAATTTTTTTTTTAAATTAATATATCAAAAAAATTAATTATGATTATGTTGGTTATAAAAAAATTAGAAAATATTATTAAATTTTTTTATTTTTTATTTATTAAAAGAATTTTTTTTAAACATATTAAAAATTTTTAATTGATATTATTGTTTTATTTAAAAATTAATAGAAAAAAAACGGCCCCCAGCCGCGCCACCAGCGGGCGGCGGGCCGTGGGTCGATTCCCAGAATCGACCCACGGCCCTCCCGCCGCCCGCTGGTGGCGCGGCCGGGGGCGCAAGGGGCTGCGTGCACAACAATAAACACGCCATCCGATAAAACCCCACGCTAACAATAACAGCTATGCCCCCGATAGCTCCAGAAACACAAAGAACAAGCAGATCTGTGTTGGGGACGAAATAACGGAGATCAGTGAAATTTTTTAAGAAGGGATTGAGTTATTGCGGCAGCTATTATCCGCGACCCTGCTCTGGTTGTCAGCGTGGTTTTTTTTGGCCATGGCCTCTTTGTTGTTGTGGATCCACGTTTTTGAGAACGTGTTGCCTCATGCCAACTTCTTCTCAGAAACTCTGCAGAGCGGCCTCGTCGCTATTTTGCAGTCTCCACTATTGACTAGCGCAGCCACAATGATCTGCGGAAGAAGTCGCTTCAGCACGCCTACGGCAACCGTTGGCAACGACAGTGGGAAGAGATTATTCGAACCCGTGACTAGTCTCTTGTGATAGCTAATGTCCTACGCGGTATGGATCACCTCGCCCCCATCTTTACATCTCTGGAAATTGCTTTCGCATTGATGGGCTGCGTGTGGAAGGAACTATGGCGTCTCCAGCGTCCCCTAGCTGTTGCGCATGATTTGACAATACTCGTAGAAACTTCGACTGTTAAGCCTCTCCTGTTCTTGCCTCTTAGTACTAAAGATTGAGACCGAGAAAACTCTCATGGTAGCTGCTAATGCAGCCTTAAATGATCTCATCTTCCTAGGATGCAGAGCTTGTGTTGCTTAATTTGTAATTTTTGAGGATTTCAAGATGTTTATATTTGCACGCAGCCCCTTGGGCCCCCGGCCGCGCCACCAGCGGGCGGCGGGAGGGCCGTGGGTCGATTCCGGGAATCGACCCACGGCCCTCCCACCACCCGTTGGTGGAATCGACCCACGGCCCTCCCGCCACCCGTTGGTGGCGCGGCCGAGGGCCGTTTTTTTTTTTTAATTATTTTTTAAATAAAACAATAATATCAATTAAAAAATTTTAATATGTTTTAAAAAAATTCTTTTAATAAATAAAAAATTAAAAAAGTTTAATAATATTTTTTAATTTTTTTATAACACACATAATTATAATTAATTTTTTTGATATATTAATTTAAAAAAAAAAGTATTAATTTTTTAAATTTTAAATTAAAAAATTAAAATTTGTTTCAATTTTTTTTTTTTTTTTCTATGATTTATATTTTGAAATAAATAACATATTGTTTAAAATCAAAAGTTAAAAAAAAAAATAAAAATTTAATTTTGATCAAAATATTTTAATAGATTTTTTTATTAATTTTTTTTAATAAATTAAAATTAATAATTTTTATTACTACTAATTAATGAATTTTTTCTTTCAGATTAAAAAAAAAAAAATTACATTTAAAAAAAAAAATTATCTTTAATTTTTTTGTTTGTTTTAAATAAATAATGAAAATTTAATAAAAAAAAAAATAAAATTATTTATTTATTCTTAAATCAAAAAGACTTTTTTTTGTAAGTTGAAAATGTTCTTTAATTTTTTTTATTTTTTTATTGGAAAATACCTATATTTTTAAAATTTCGATATTTTTTTATTTTTATTTTTTTAATAATTTGAGGTCTTTTTAGTTTTTTCTAAATGTTTTTAATATTAATTTTACTAGTTTTTAATTTTTTTTTTGTTAATTTTCTATTTTTGTTTAATCTAGTTTGTTTGTTTTTTTTTTTGGGCTAGTTTTTGTTAATGATTTTTTTAATCTTTATATTTTTACTTAAATTTATATATATAATTTTTTTTTTTTTTTTTTCCAAATTCTTTTATGATTAAACAATTTTTTTTTTTTTAATATTTCTTATTTATATTTTGTCTCATATATATGTATTTTTACATTTATTTTTTAAGTAATCATCATTTTAATCTTAATTTCACTAATTTTTATTTTTTATTTTTGGTTAATTTTCCATTTTTTTTTTAAATCTAGTTTGTTTTTAATTTTAATTTTTTTTAGTTTTTTGTTAATGTTTTTTTTAATTTTTCTATAGTTACCTACTTAATTTTATAGTTTTTTAAATGTGTTTTTTCTTCTTTTCCCAATTTTTTTTATGGTTTACATGTTTTTTTTTCCGCAATTTCTTTTAGATATGTTTTTTTTACTATTTATTTGTTTATAATTTGTAATTTTTTTTCTAGTTTTTTAATTCTTATTTTTTATAGGTTAATTTTGTTTTTTTTTTTTTTTTTTTTTTTTACATTTTACATTTTTATGATTGATTTTATTTTTGATGTTTGATTTTTTTTGTTTTTTGTTTTTTATTTTATGTTTTGTTTTTAGTATATATTTTTATTTATGTTTTGTTATTTTTATTTTTTCTTTTTTTGTTTTGTGTTTTTTCATTGTTTTAATTTTAATTTTAATTTTAATTTTAATTTTAATTTTTTGAAATTTTAATGTTTTTCGGGGTCATGATAAAATATTTTATGCTATTATTTTGAATTGTTGAAATTTCACCCTTGAAAAAAAAATTGTTATCCCAGCATCAACACTTTTCGTTTTGAGGGTGTTTTTGCACAAAATTTACCATTGAGAAAAAAAAAATGTTATTCGAACATCAACACTTCGTTTTGAGGGCATTTTTTGGACAATTTTTGCACCAAAAATTGGTTTTCACTGTCATTTTTAAAACATGTTGAAAATTTAGCTTGAAAAAAAAAGGTGTTATTCCAGCATCAACACTTTTCGTTTCTACCACTGTTTTTGATGTTTTTTCGGGGGTTTTTTGGCCAGAGTTCCCGTTTTGAGTTTATAGTTCCCGTTTCAAAGTTTACATTGTTGATTCTAGTGATATGACATTAGACATCTCTATGCAGATCCCGATCCCGGCAATATAACCATTTGTTGGCTTGTTGGGGCCTGACCCAAGTTCGGAGTTAATTAACCAAAAAAATCCCCGTACTACTGGCCCTTTCGGCAATAGTCCATGGAGTGCGGACTAGGTCTCACTCGAAGTAGTATGGAAAGGTGCTAGAACTAGGTTTCTGCACCCTTGAGATGTCTGATAGGTTTTACTAGTCTTCTGTTTGTTCCCGTGCGCGAGGGGCTTTGTGCACCTTTCGTTCCTTGCGACGTGATACCCTGCCTTCGTGCAGCCCTAACTAGGGGTTGTGCCGCCTTCTGGGCAATTACTCGCGATCTTATTTATCTTCTAGTATTAATTAAGAACCTTCACCTACTTAAGTTTCTTAAGCTATACTTAATAATACAAAACATTCATACAGGTTCACATAGTAAATAAACAATATACTTGCAAATTATATCCAATCATGCATTAATCTAGGAAAATATACACATAATTATAGCAAAACTTCTCTTTATTGATTCTCTAATAGTTATAGACTTGCCCCGCCCTACACACTCAGCTACAGGGGTCCACGCACTCAGTTGTGGACTACTAGGCCTCTGCACTCTCAGCTGCAGAGCCTTCTCCTACCCTACGACCCACAGACACACTTTATGCGTCGACTCAATCACTTAGACTTCTCTTTATCTATTACATTTGTTAACTATCTTTTACACTTAGAGCCTTGCTTTGTTTATACAATCCCATGGTCTCCGGACCATGGGTAGGTCGATCCAGTCGATATTACATTACAAGAAATAGGGTGGACAACTCTGTGACTCTATTCTACTTTCGCGCCCCGTGCCCGTAATTCGCGGAGATTTTACAACAAGATTCAGTCAAAACTTGGGCTTTAAACCCCAAAACATGCCTTAGGGGGATTCCATGCCCAACATAGATGTAATGATTTTATGATAACCTGAGTGGGCTGAAAACAATCTTTTGTCATGCTCATCCAATATCACTAGTTTAACCCTAGTTACGCCAGGAACATAAAGTATGTTTTTATATGTTAATATGCCATTTTCATTAATTGTATAATCTAACTATTCTCCATGATCAATTCCATTTTTCACTTTTTCAAAAATCTAATTATAATCTTTATTTTTTAATGGAAATGTCTTAATATCTTCTATAAAAATTTTCTCACTACTACCTACTATTACCTCACAAATTGGCTTCAGACTTCGACTTAGAGTTTCCACAATTTTTTTCTTTCCCTCTTATACTCTTAATGTCAAATTTATATTCACTCAAGAAGGCCATCCATCCTGCTTGCTTGGCATTCTTGTCAGGTTGGCTGAAATAATATTTTAAACTCAAATGATTAGTTACAAAGGTAATTTTATTACCAATTAAATTGTGTTTCCACATCTTAAGTGTGTGAATAACTCCAACTAATTCAAGTCATAAACTAGATGATTTATTTTATGGTATTTTAATTTGTGATTTTTGTAAGCCAACACATAATTTTCTTGCACGAGCACTCCTCCCAAAACCTACAAACAGGTATCAGCACAAATTGTAATGCCTTTATAAGGGTTCGTTATTTTCAACATAGATGTAATAGTAAGTAAATGTTTTATTTGTTCAAAGCTCTCTTGAAATTTGTAATTCCACTCAAATTTATCACTCTTCCTCTACAGAGAGGGTATGGAGTAAGCTAATCTATATAACCCCTCTATGAATCTTTAATAGTATCCTATGATACCCATGAATGATATAATGTTTTCCACATCCTTAGGTATTGGAAAATTAAGAATGGATTTTACCTTTTCATGATCCACCACTATTCCATATTTAGATATCACATGTCCTAAATATTGCATCTTATCTTGATAAAATTGACACTTTCTGAACTTAGTGTACAACTGATGGTCCTATAGAGATTCTAGCACTATTTCTAAATATTTCTTATGCTAATATAATGGATTTGAATAAATAAATGTATCATCTATAAAGATTAGTATGAACTTATCCTTAAATTTGCTAAAAACACTATCCATTAAGCACATAAAGGTAGCGGGTGCATTCGTAAGGCTGAAGGGAAGCACTATAAACTCAGAGTGCCCAATTTCAGTTAGGAAAGTTGGTTTAGGAATATCTTCTTCTTTAATACTTAGTTGCGAGATAACCAAACCTGAGACCTATTTTAGGAAAAATAGTTTCTCCTCTTCCTTGATCAAATAAATCGTGGATTCTGAGAAATGGGTAATTATTCTTAATTTTCAATTTATTTAGTTATCGATAATCAATGCATAACCTAAACATTCCATTTTTTTTAACAAATAGGACTGGTACACCCCATGGTGAAACACTCAATTTGATGTACCATTTTTTTAATAACTCATGTAACTACATTTTTAACTCTAGTAAATCAAGTATACTCATCTTGTAATGTTCTTTTGATACCAATACAACTCTTTGTACTAATTCTATCGAGAAATATATGTCTCTTTTAGGTGAAAAACTAGGAATCTCATGTGGAAATAAATTCTTGTAATTTTGAATAACTTCCAAATCATCCAAGGATTTAACTTGTTTTCCTTTGGAAAATAATAAACATCATTTCCTTATAGCCCTCTTTAACTATATGACACTCACATCCGACTTCATACGTGCAATTTATTCACAGTCAAAGTTTAGGTCAAAAGGACGGGTACTATCCACAATATGAACTGTGAGAGATAAAGGGAGTTGCTAGTAGAACACAACTAGTGGTAGAGAAAGACCAGTTTTGAGACCTAGAAACTTAACACAACGATGATCAAATGATCTAGGTGGCTCTGGAAAGGCTAAGAAATTGAAATCCTTGAATTTGCTAAAATCACTATCCATCAACATATTATTATTCTAAAAAACATGTTAAAGGCTAACATATGAGATTAGACTCCTAACTGCTAGGGTAAAATTGTTAGAATCAATTATTCCTAAGGAAGGGTAGGAATTAAAGGAATAAAATCATCCATTTTTCCATTTATGAAAACTAGTGGTAGAGAAAGACCACAAGAATTACATGACTGGGGATAAATGTCTTGGAGTGGAATCTGTACAATATGAACTGTGAGAGATAAAGGGAGTTGCTAGTAGAACATAACCAGTGGTAGAGAAAGACTAGTTTTGAAACCTAGAAACTTAACACGACATTGATCAAATGATCTAGGTGGCTTTGGAAAGGCTAAAAAATCGAAGCCCTTGGATTTCGTCAAAATTGGGACCCAACAAAGATCTTGTCATCTTGATTCGAACGGTGTAGATGACACTCAAATCCGACTTCATACGTGCAATTTATTCACAGTCAAAGTTCAGGTCAAAATGACGTGTACTTTTGTCACTAGGTAAAGTTGGAGGCTCACCAAATATAACAGACCAGATAAATTTGGCACTACATGGTGTCTGTAGTTGGTCAATTTGTTTCCTACCTGATTTGTCTAGTAAACCTTAAAAAATTGGTCGACAGTTTTTCAATTGTGGTTATTAAAAATAATATATATATATATATATATATATATATATATATATATATATATATATATATATATATATATATATATATATATAGGGGGTGAAGGCCTTGTGGACCAGCCCAAACCCAACCCTATATAAATATTAAAATATATACAATAACCCATTGAACATAATACAATGATTGTGTGATTAGTTTGGGGTTAGCGGGTATCGAACACACCCTGCATAGGTGGTCGGCCAGCCCAATAGGCGGCCCTAAAATGGAAACCATTAATACACCACCTCGTACCATAACAAGCGATGCCCATTGCCCAACAAAACTACCACCCAAATTTAAATTAACACCAATTTAATTTAATCAATGCATAAGGAGCTCGTAGGATTTGACCCAGGGTCACTCGCTTATTAATACCAGACTTTTCCAACAACCCATGAGGTTAAGATTTGTATTATTCGCCTAGAAAAAATATATATGACCCTGATTTTTACCATTTTCCCACCATCGAAGAACAAAGGAGCCATGAATGGGACCATGCAGAACCCAACCTAGGAGGGGCATAGTTTTTTATGAGAGAATACTCCAGGTGAATATTCCCTAAAATATTTCACAAAATATTCCTTATGCAAAATCATTGAGGAATCCAAAAGATTCCCTAGGGGCTGATTTTTGAAGGTGTCAGAATCACGCCGAGTTTATACACAGTGGAATTGGAATTTCATCAGGGGTTTGGCAGTGTGGTCCATTTCTTCATCTGAGCAGCTGATATTTCATCGATGTCCATAAGAGAATCTTGTGAGGAATCTAAAAGATTCATAGGGAACCCAAATTTGACCATGATAGAAAGGGGCCATGTTTATACTCAAATTTCACAGTTTTTCTCAAGGAATGCAATGGCATAGGCTATTTCTTCATTCGAGTAGCTGATTTTCAACCCATCCTAAAAATTTGAGGCATAAGGTGTATTTTTTATTATGTGTTCATTTAATTTTTGTTGACACTATGATGTGAATCTTATCAACAAATTCAAGAGGTCCATTTTTATGCCATTGTATGGGAGAGGTCCATTTATGCCAACTTGTGTGAGAGGATCATTGTATGCCACATAATATGAAATATCGTTCCTTTGTCATGTTGAAGGATAACCTATTGTGAGTGGGAGTTATTGATAGAACAATGTCTCTTGTGATAGACATGCCACCCTAGATATGTGGTTTCATCCTTGTGCTGATAGAGACAGTTGCGTCATGCACTCATGATTTCCTTGTAAAGACTAATGAATCAGATTCCCCACTCTTGACCTAAGGCCCAGAGAGGTAGTCCACACTTGAAAAACCCTGTTATCTTATTGTGTGTTTATGATTGCTTCTTATTTATTCCTTGTTTCATATTGATGGTTTGCTAAACCGTTGTTTAAGAATATGAATTTCTCATGATTTTGACATGCAAATATAAGTTTCAGTAAAAGGATTTGTATATTGGAGATTTTTGTTTGATAGAGTTCACAAAAGTTTCCCAAATTAAGAGGTATCAGATGGGTCTGAACATTTGTCCAAGGATTGTGTATGCCATCATGGGAGAGATTGAATGTGCAACATTAAGGGAAATGGAGAAGAACAAATTTCTCTACAAGGCATTATATAGGACAGAAAACATGGAATATATATTATTTGCAAATTATGACGAGAAAACGGTGAAAGTGGAAGAGGAGAAAGAGAGAGCGAAGGATGATGCTCCATTTCCATCCTCAGGTGAATATTGTTCTTCTTCATCTTCTTCTTATCATTAAAATGAAGAGATCAACCAAAGCCTTCAAGCAGAGAATGTTGAATTGAGGATACTTCTATAAGAAGCAGAAGATGAGAAGAAAATATTGTAGCTTCAATTATGATACACAGAAGAGACCTTGGAAAAGTTGAAGTGAACGAAGGCTTAGTGGAGCCACCATTCGAAGGCTTAGTGAAGCCATCATCACATGCTTCAAAATCAAGAGTTGAGGTAAACAGTGTTGGTAGTTCTTCAGTTTTATTTTCACATGATGGTGATTTGTGTGCTTTAGAAAAGCACACTATAGGCATTGGTCTGAGACTAATGAATAATATGGGATATGAAGGAAATGACCTAGGAGTTGCTGGCCAAGGCATTGTGAAGCCCATCCAAGTGGTGGAATTACCTCGATTTGTAGGATTGGGTTACATTAAAGGAGAATGTTTGAAGGCAATAGAGGCTTCCAAGCCATTCAAAAAACCATCAAGCAAAATAGGATGCTCAGAGCACATCAAAATACTCCCGTGACTGTCAACGTTGTAGAAGAAGAGCTATGGAAAATAATTCTCGATAGGCTTGAACTAGAGACAACCAAGCAAGGTATAAAATGTATCGATATTCTAATGTTCCTTTTGATTACAAGTAGATTGATAATGATGAGAATAATTTGTGCCATAGAAAGCCATGTTCCTTTATGGCTTGGATAACCATGTTGTTTCCAAGTGTTAGAAAAGAATGGTAGTGAGGAAGAGAACAATACATGAAGGCCCTTCTCCACATTAGGGCTGGAAGAAGGTCAAGAAACTCTATAGAAGAAATAAAGTTTGCAACCATTGTGACAAAGGTGGAGATCAGAGGGTCACCTATTGGGAGCTATAGCTAGAGGTGCGACTCAAGAGGGAACATAAAGAACTTGTCGGTGAAGCAATTCAATGAGAAATCCAACTACAAGAAGAGAACACATTAACCTAGTTGAGTAAGAGATGGGTAGCATTTTTAAGTAGTTGAGTAGGGCCAAATTTTGTAAATCACATATTGCAACATGTTTGTAAAAGTGATGAAGTTTTTTCCATCACTTATGAAAACAACATAGTGATATTTTTGGCCTTTTAGTTAATAGCTTGGGTATTGGTCCATGTTGTGAGTGTGATGTAAACTTGACCATGAGTGTGTCATAAACTCTTGACAAGTATGGGGTCTTCTTGGGTCATGATTGGTCTTGTAAAAGGACATGTATTTTGCAAGTTGTACTACATTTTACATAGAATATAGGATTCAATTCATCACTAATGGCTCTGAAGTAAAAAGGCGAAGGAGAAGGAAGTGTGGCCTATTAGGGCACTTCTTGTGCAGATAAGGGAGTACAACAGGTTACAGATCGTGTTTATGCTTTTGGAGGACCAAAAGCTACTCAATGGGGAGGAATGATCAGAGTGGCTCTAGAAAGGCTCAAAAATAGAAATTATTTTATTTCATTGAAACAAAACCCAAAATGAAGAGCTTGTCATCCTAATTCCAACGGTGCAGCCAACACTGAACACTGACGTCGTTTGTACAATTTATTCACAGTCAAATTTCAGGTGAAAAGGACTAGTACTTTTGTCACTAGCTAAAGTTGGAGGCTCACAAAATCTGGCAGATCGGCTAAATTTGGTAGAATCTTCTCCAATTTGTGTTCATTAACCGAGCAATGATTCGGCACTACACAATGGTCGAAACTAGTCAATTTTTCACCTACTTAATTTGTCTAGTAACCCCTAAAAATGTAGTCGACATTTTTTTAGTTGTGGTTATTATATATCTATATCTATCTATCTATCTATCTATCTATCTATCTATATATATATATATATATATATATATATATATATATATATATATATATATATATATATATATATATATATATATATATATATATATATATATATATATAAGGGTTAGACTTAGTGGACCTGCCCACCACCAACTATGTATATATATATATATATATTAAAATATATACAATGGTGCGTTTCCCATAATACAACAACCATGTGATTTAGTTCGGGGCTGGTAATGATCGAACCTACTTGACCCACTCAATGGGTGGCCCCAAAATGGAAACCATTAATATGCCACCTCATACCATGACAAAAAATGCACATTACACAACAAAATGACCACCCAAATTTAAATTAATGCCAATTTAAAATGACCAACATGGAAGGAGCCCATAGGGTTGACCTAGGGTCACTGCCTATTAATACCACACTTTGCCAGTGGCCCATGAGGCGAAGATTTGTATTATCTTCCAAGGAACATATATATGACCCTGATTTTTACCATTCGCACGCCATTAGAGAATGGATGAACCATCAACAAGACTGCAAATATCCCAGCCTAGGTGGGGCATAGTTTTCGAGGAGAGAATATTCTTGGGGAATATTCCATAACATATTCCTTATGTAAAACATTAAGAAATCCAAAATATTCCCTGGGGGGGCTTATTTTTAAAGGTGTCAGACTTATGCCAAGTTTATACTCATATGACCTAGAATTTCATTAGGATTATGATGGTGTAGTCCATTTTATCATTTGAGCAACCAAATTTTCACCCTTGTCTAGAAGAGAACCTTGTGAGGAATCTAAAAGATTCTCTGGGAGCCCAGATTTGATCATGATTGAAATGGGTTGTGTTTATACTCAAATTTAATTATTTTTCTCAAGGAGAGTGATGGATTAGGTCATTTATCCATCATAGTAGTCGATTTTTCAGGCCATCTTCAAACATGGAGGTATAAGGTGTATTTTTTATCATGTGTTCATTTGATTTTTGCTGAGACTATGATCCAAATATTTTTAACAGATTCAAGAGGTCCATTTTTATTCCATTGTATGGGAGAGTTCCATTTATGCTACCGTGTGTGAAAGGATCATTATATGCCACTTTATGTGAGATATTTTTCCTTTCTCATGTTGAAGGAGAGCTTCTTGTGAGTGATAGTTTTGGATAGAAGAATGTGTCCTAAGAGAGACATGCCACCCTAGATAAGGGGTTTCATCTTTGCGTTAAGAGAGATGATTGCATCATGTACTCATAATTTACTTATAGAGACTAATTAAGTGGCCTCCCCACTCTTGACCCAGGGCCCAGAGACATAGTCCACACTAGACAAAATTTGTTGTCATATTGGGTGTTTATGATTTCTTCCTATTTGTTCCTTGTTTCATGTTGATGGTTTCCTAAAATGTTGTTTAAGAATATGAATTTCTCATGATTTTCACATGAAACTATAAGTGTTAGTAAAATATCCTATATATTGGATATTTTGTTGGACAGTGGATAAACCAACACTCCACGTGTGTTTCGCGACATGGACTAACTGCCTCTCATGGATCCTTATCTTTGGCGATGGAATTGTTCAATAGCGCCTGTGGGTTTTGGTCTAATGATAATCATGATTCCCAACAAGTGGTATTAGAGCGTAGGTCATGAGTTGATACACACGCGACTCACGTTGGGGTGAGATTTTTAGACATTTGATAAACCAATGCTCCCTTGTGTTTCACGACTTGGACTAACTTCCTCTCATGGATCCTTATCTTTAGTGATGCAATCATTAATTGACAGCTACGGGTTTCGGTCTAACAAAAATTGTTATTCCCAACAACTTTTTGTTTGAAAATATTCACAAAAATTTCTCAGATCATAGAAGGATAAGGGGGTGAACTGAAAGGATTCCTATGTTGTTTTCTTCTAACAAGGAGGAGTGGAGATCGAGGGGAGCTATCAAAGAAATCTAGTTCATGGTCGGGTGGAATGTGGAAGTCGTTTAACCTATTTTATGAAAGAATTTAGATAAGTATATGAGTGTTAAATTATTTATGAATGATAGGAATTAATGGTTATCTTTTTTTAGAAAGATATAGAACAAATTGCTACTATTAAATTAAATGTTTTTGAAATAGCAGATGAAAAAATGAGAAGTTTTACTAGTAACTGGTAAATGAGCTTGGAAATGTAAGTATATGCATATGTATGTGTTCTTATCTATGCTTGTTACAGGTATGTGTAGGTGCTCAAGTGCATGGTAGAAACCATATTTTTTGAAGGAGGTATTAAGGATTTACCCAAAAATTTCCCCTGGAATCTCCGATTAGGAACATCATGAATGAAATTATAGACAATGTAAAAGAAATTTATAAGGAAATTTTTTTATGCATGGATAAAATCTAGATACAAAGCTAACTGGTATTAGAATGTGTGATAGTAAAAAGAAGTCTAATAGTTATATATATGTTATATTACTAAAGTCAGAAAGTTGTGGTTGTGCCCAGGTTATTTATGCAGGCTTACTGAGAAAAATAAATTGTTCGTGGACCTAAGCACAAATAGACTTGAACATTGGAGAGATAAGGCTCAAAAGACCAGGACCAGTCCCCCATTACATATCTCCAATAGGTTTCTCACCTAGTTTGGTATTATAAATAGATTAAAATTATTGATTACATATGCTAGAAAAAGAAAATTGATTTAACATCTCTAGGAAGCATTATTAAGAGAAACAACACACACACACACACACACACACACACACACACACACACACACACACACACCTATATATATGAAAATCAAGAAAAGAAAAATGTCTCGTTAAAAAAAGTATAACCTGGTAAGGGAAAAATTTCATATTGATACCTTTATTCATATATATGTGTGTATGTGTTAAAAATAAGTAGAGAGTATAACTCAACAAGGAAAGAATTTCATGTTGAACCCTTTAAAATTTACAGGATAATTTGGAAATAAAGGAAAAAAAAATACATAGTTGTTACCATTTAACATAGGGAAAAGTTTCCAAAAAATTGAGAACCTATAGGCCTGAGCCATATTGTCTTTAAAATAAGAGACGTGTCCTTAATAGAGCAGCCATATATATATATATCTCTGTGTGTGTGCGTGTGTGCATTGTTTTAGAAATGGATAGAGAAACCTACATTAGCAGCCATATGTTTATACCCAAGCATAGAACAAATAAATAAGGGAAAGGTAATGAACCCTTCGAAGGAGGATAAACCCTCACATCAAAACAATTACAGATCCCATATACTATGGAATAAATTGTTTAGCAAGAGGTGGGAAAGGCCCTTAATATTTTTAGTAATATTTCTATACAATGAGAAAAGTATATTTGGCTAGTTTAGGGCCCTTCCTATTTAAAACTAGAAAGCTCAAAATAAACTAGCCATGAATAGGGTAGGAGTTGTCCACAACAATGGACTCTTGGCAAGAATAATAAAGTTAAATAAGCACTTGTAGCGACTCAAAGGAAAAGAAGCAAGATTTAACATTGATGCCATTTCAGCGCACACCCACCGAGGATCCTAATCACTAGTACTAACCTGTGGGGAAAGGAGTAAGGTCATCAATTGTTCTCAAATCACCAAAAACTAAATTAAAATAAGGAAATTTGAACACTAAGGTGGCTACACTATTTTACCTGCGATTTAAGAAACAAAGACTCCATATTTACCTACCATGGAAAATAAACGTTTAGTCCCTAAAAAATTATACCATGCAAGGAATAAAAATAAAAGAGAAACCTTCAAAATGTTAGGTTTATGATTTTAGGTAAGTTTACCTCAAGGAAGATCATTGTGGAATGAGAATACTCCTAGAGATTTTGAAAAATGACCCAAATTTCTATATAAACTAATGTCGCAATAAAAAAACCTCAAGGAGAGGCTAGGATACCTGTAAAAACAACTAAAGCAAACATTAGAGTGTGAAATTGTAAGAGTGGAATAAATAAAAATTACAATGTAAATAAAAGTTCAGAGAGGAACAAAAAATTAAAAAAATTACAAAGAAGTGAAACCAGGTGCATTCCATAAAAAAGCTTGGGATTGTATTAAGTTTGAGACAAGATATTCAATCAAAACCAACAAAAACACAATGGTATTCTGCTCGTGAATGAGGAAAAATCCCCTTTGGTTACAATGGGGTTTGATATGAGGTTGTAGAGCTTAATTTTCAATCAGAGCAACATCAAAATGAGAACTCAATAATAGGGTATGGTAGGGTAGTTGCCATAATGTCAAACTAGTCAGCCATAATCGTTGATCAACCAAGACTAATCCTCACCATTGAATCCACTAGCTAGCTAGGGTTCCATCCATGTCGTGTGGATCATGGCCCACAACCATCACCATGTGATGCATGCATATGTGGAAACCACAGTTGAGAGAAAAACCATAGAGTTACATGTATAACATATAAACCATGACTTGGAATGGATTCAATAAAGGTGGAACAAGCTCCAAGGTGAACTTGATAACCATGTATGCATATACATTAACAATACACCATTTAGGAATTGAACAAACAAGCGCCAATTTTCCCAATGTAAGGGTTATTTTCATCAGGGATTAGAAGAAAAAATAGTAAGGCATATATATATATATATATATATATATATATATATATATATATATCAAAAGATTATGTGTGATATATAATAATATACATATATAAAATGTTTTATGGACATGAGTTTTCTTAGAGCATGAGACACTATAATTTAGAACTGCGCTCAATTTTTTTAATAAATATAGGTACCAAGAAATGGATAAGCCTACAATAGCATTTCATGATGGGCTCCATGGGTGAAAAATAGATACCTTAAATTTTTATTCATAAATAGTAAGGAAATGTGTGCTTGGGTAGCCCAATTGAACTTACATTATGATGTACTATGTTAGCCATGGAGTACAAGGCCCAAATGTTATGAATTATTTACCTTATTAAAAGAAATCCAATATGTTAATTTCAAGGAAAAATTACATACTTTTTTGTATGGTTGTAGCCATAGAAATATCTAGTTGCCTACATCAAAACTTCTTTCACTGCGATGTTGATCGACTTGTTATTTCATTCATTTTTGTGCCAAAGTGAGGTTATCGTTTAAGAGTTGGAGAACTTATTATTGATGCTCGATGTGATCTTCCACTACTTGAACCTGTTGTAGTAAAATCACAACACCCCCCCCCCTCCCCCCCCCGGCCCGCATTCTTAATTTTTTATCTTCATAATAATAGTGCGGATCCTTTTTGTAAATTTTGGTTATATATCCCTTTTGGTTAAGTGTGTGACAATTTTGCGATATTTTTGTTTTATTCAGATTTCCATTATGATTGCTTCATTGCGTTCGATTTCTCTCTAGATTTCCATCGGGTTTTCGTTTCATCTCATTTGGACTCATGGTTTACAAATGACACTCGTCCGAAGTTCAATGATTTTTACCACTTAGACTAAAAGTACACAAAATGTATATTATTTTTAGTCTTTGCAAATTAATTAATTTTAATTGCAAATGTTAAATTTTAATTAATTTTTATTACTAACTGTCCTACATAAGTTTAGAAAAATGCTTCATTTAATGACCCAAAAATTTAGTTGAAGACAAAGTGATGAATTTGCGATAACAATTGGTTTTTCCTAATTTGATTTGCGTAAATTTCATTGGTTTAGGAAAACTGATAACACTAATTCATTCCCAAGAACTAATAAAAGGCTAATGAAATCCATTTGAAATAATTATAGCATGGAAATTTCTTTGGATTTTATTTATTTTGATTTAGCAATTTCATGAGAATTTATCTTTCTTATTTCTTGTATGCATTTTAATTTTAGTTTTTATTTGTTTGTAGCAGGAGATTGTTTGGAGAAGTTGAAGCTGAGACACTTTGGAGAAATGGAAAAATACTAGCAAATAGAATAATGGAGAATCTACAACTCTCATTAAGGATTTGGAAAACTACTCTCAACAGTTCTCCATTTTTGGAGATTCTTGTAAATGAATAAATATCAGTTTTGAGAATAAGGACGAGGTTCCTTTTCCTTGCAACTATAGGCTTTAAATAAATTTTGGAAAGGGGATTATAGTTGTAGGAGGAGAAAAATCAGATGGGTTAATGGGATTTTTCCTTTTCAAATCTAGACTTTTTATTGGGGGCAGAACTTGTGCTTTTGCCACTTTTTCTTTTGGTGGCAGAGTTTATGATATGTGAAAGACTATTGGAGATCAGTCGAAGGAACATAGCAAGAGACCAGGTTTCATTAGCTTGTAAGTTGAATACTTTTATTTAAATGCAAATTTTATTTTATGTAATGGCAGATCTTCGTAAATTTTACTCATATTTTGCATTCATGTTTGATGTGAGAACAAATTTCTTTTCGGTTAACTATCTAATTTACGATCACATAGATATGTTATTCATTTCTCTTTTCCCAAGTACTTAGATCATATTTCTAAATAACTATTCACTTAGAAAGATTCTACCATCAAAATTCGATTTAATTACTATTGAAATTATATGAATTTTTTTATGGTTGTAATAATCAATCATTCATTGTCAATAGGTCTTCTATACAAAACATGTTTTTCATAGTCACAATATCAGCTAGTAGAACCAATTCATTAGCCAAATATTCATCATAAACCAGGCATGTTAAAATTCCCAATGTTATATGGGATTTACGATTGCGGACAAAAGTATCTCCCCTAGGTTGGTGGCTAACCTAGAACAACAGAGAGACAAGGGACACAATGATTTTTCCTGTAAGTAAATAGATGACAGAGTAAGGTCTACCTCGAATCCTTCACATAGTTTGGTCCTTATTTAGCTTGGAAACTCCAATTCCAGCTCCGAATGACAGAATTAGAACTTGCATAATCAAATAACACAATCCAAGAAACTACGACACCTATGTAGTATCATCTAAGTACTTCATTCAATAGATCAACTTGTTATCGAAATAAGTGAAATAACAACACCACATATAGGAAAACAATGAATTATTTGCATTAATATAAATGGAAGGATATTACAACCATAAATAGTAGTTGATCTTGTAGAAGAGCTCCTCCAAGTTGTTTACTTGTCCTTTCCTTGTAACAATATGCACCTCCAATCACCCTAAATGCATGAGATGATCACCAATCACTACAATGGCATAAGGGCATAATCACTCTGCAAAAGCCAACCCCCAACCACATAGAATTATGAGAATATATAGAGAAGTAGACTAAGTTTGGAGTTCTTATCCAATTACCAATCTAAGGTAAGAGATCCACCTTTGATGTAGGGATAGGATAAAAGGATAAGTGGGGAAAAATCCAAATCAGGGAAGTGTTACACAGTCTTTTGTCACACCTCTCGCACTTCCCTGTGACATACCTTGAAGTCCCTGAAACATGACCATCATGAAATGTACTCATCCATATATGCAGCTCAAATCCTCCCCAAAACACTGATGAAAGACGCCTTGAGATTCCCATGAAGGAAATGGAACTAAAACAATAATTTTGGCATCATTGCCCCCCTGACACTGAAAACTGCAGTGGTCATTAGTTGCAATATAATAGCCCCACGATGTCATAGCACTTTTTTCTTGGATACCAGCGATGATCCATAAAAGCTAATTTTCCCAAAGAGGACAAGAAGCTTCGTGATCTGGAGGCTTCCAGAACAACGTGTTGGAGGTTGTTTAGCATGGATGTGGTCAAGTTCTCTCAACTTTTCCTTTTAGTATTATCCCTATGAGCTACCTCCTTAAGATGAGGGCCTTATCCTATCTTTGGAGAGATTCTAATTCCCTTTCCCTGCCTATATATTCATCCTCTCCCATTCCCAAATGGTTGGTCTTTGGCTATTTGTACCCTTATGCTGAAATTGTGCCTACATGCTACTCATTTTGCTTGGAGAAGGAGTGCTTGGAGATCTTGAGCTTGGACTTGGACATTCGCTCAAGGAGAGCTTATTGACATCAAGACTTGGTTGTATGTTTCCTCCTTTATTATATTAATACATACAATTACTAGTTCATTTTCCATAAATGTGTATGTTAATGCATCATTTATCTTAATTCTCTTTGATCTTTTAAGTAGGTTACTTTCGATTATTCTATTTGTACTTGCATGCTTTATTGTGTCTTGATCTCTTGTGAAGGCATTTAAACCCTATAAGAAGTTGGACCATGGCACAAGCGATTCGAGGCCTTTGACAAAGGAGGATATTGTAGCATCAGAACGAGGTAGGACATATTCTGCTTCTTCTATTTTGATTGTAACTTAGGAAAGTGTCTAGTAGATTGTCATGTAGGTTGCTAGTCCCACTCATTGGGCTAGAGGGATCATCTCTTTCCATAGATAGGATTGCCTAGACAACAAAATGGTGACTCCACTGGGGAATCTATAACCCTTTCCATCTAATCCTTCAATCAGATTTTATGATGAGTTTGACCAACCATCAATTTTTTGACTTGTCTGCTTCTTTGTAGCTATTGGAACTTACTAGTTATTGCTTGACGACACTCAGTCTATTCTAATCTTAACGATTTTTTATTTTCCCTCATTTTTGTCACTCATCGTGGGTTTAACCTTAACAATCGCAATGTCTTTGTTGATTTTTTAATTATAGTCATGTTGATTACCATTGCATTGCTCGTTTTCCTATAAAAGGCATGATGATCCTAGAGGATAAGAAAAATTAGGGATTTTCCACTTGTTCTTAGTCTTTTTTCCCTCTGTCAGTGATTTTCCAGTTTGCCTATAGTATATTTGTCTTGGTTGTTATTCTTGTATGACTGCAATTGTCTCTTGAGTTTGGTAATGTGCATTTGAAGCTTTATTGCTTTTTATGGTTTATAGGGCATCTAGGTCACCCTCCACTCGTTGTTCAGTTTGCTTTTCTAAGATCGATTTCTCCCATTCAAACATCTTCCTAGAATCAGGACATATTTTCCAAGTTTCTTTTGGTTCATTGATGTGGAGTTGTTCTCATTAGTGTCAGATTGTGTTGATGCCTTGAAGATTTCTTTAGTTTCATTGTCAAGAATAGATTACAAATTGTTTGCTTTGGTTGAACTGATAGAAAATAATTGTCTTCATTCTCATGTTTCAAAAAGAAAAAGTGAAATATCTTTTCATTTAATTATTTTTGAGATATTTCTAGCATTCAAAATCATAAAGTGAAAGAAATTTTCATTGAGTTGAGTTGATTGCATTCTCCTTTACTCATTGCACTAGTTTGCATTATTTGAATCAAAGTGAAAGAAAAATCATTATTGCATATTAGTGAAAGGAAAGTCATATTCGTTTCTATAAGATTGCATCTTGGCATTACATTTGTTAGTGAAATGAAAGATTAGATTTTGTTTTTACATATTGCATTGGAAGGAATTGTGTTGATGCATTTTGTTTGCTTGATCCATTATTTGGTTGTCTCTCTTCCTTTGTTAGTTTAGCCTTCATCGAATGAAAAGGTTTCATTTTCATCATTTAGTTGAATTTTAGAAATATGTGACATCGTTGAGCCATCGAAATTGAAACTTATCCAAGATAAACTTAAAATTTACCTCAATTAATCTAACGAGAATTTGTCACATAATGCAAATATCTAGAGGTCTAGGCTAGAGACGTGTTCTGACGTCTTTAAACATAGAAGTTGTTGCTAACTACCTACAGTGTATCTCGAGGGTGAAATCCAATCCCAGTATGGAAGTATGTAGAAGGTATTCTAGTACTTCGGGTATATCGAAGGCACTTCAGTACGATAAGTATATAGCGACGCTCTCATCGAACAGTTGTGCATTAAATAGTGTTAGCATAGACTTGTGCTCCCTGCAGTATATATTGGGAGACCCCATGAGGTTTATATCCTTTAGCCATAGGTAACCGAGTCAGCGGCCTTGCAAATGTGACACACTGAACACAACATTCGGGGAGATTGGTCTCCATACATTAAGTTATTTGTTTTATCTATAGTGTATATTTTGGTTCACAGATACTTGGTAAACCCTCTTCCCTAGTTATTAGGCATTTTGATTTATTTGTTGTTTCATGTCAATAAAATAAACTGCCAATGATAACATGTCAAACCCATGAAGTTTCTTCTTGGCCCAATATTGAGTAATTCCTTGTAAATTTCAATTTTAATCAGCCCTAAACAAATGATCTCTTCTTCTTCTACTCTTGAGAGAAAGTCATCATGGCTAAACCATTGATTTCAACCCAAATTTTCCCTTCTTTGTCTGATACTAAAGGGTTTGCACAAGGAGTTCATCCCGAAATTCCTCAGTCACTTGAACCTCAAGGCTTTGAACTTGGGATTGTCCCAAGTATCCAACCCCTTTCTTCTCGTCGACCACCTTCAGATTATTTGTCACCTCAAGAGTTTGATCCAGAAACACCTTAGAGTGCACAGAGGTTTGTTTTATATCCTCTGAATCGATTATTTGATCCTATTGTGATATCTCCTTGGCATCCTTATAGTCCTTACGATCGAACTGGTGTTCCTTTGGAGCTATCTCCTCATACATCTTAGGTTCCTCCTTCTAACTGTTTCCACCCATGGATTCAAAAGGTGAGATCCCAACCTCTTCTCAAGGTCCTCTAGAAGTTTCCACCACTCACTCTCCTCATGTTGATGAAGAGAAGGAATATGAATTTCCTCTAGAAGGCTTTCCTTTTATGGGAAGAGTCCCATCTTAGACACTTCCTCAAAACAGTGGGCCTATTCTTCCATATGGTTATAAAACCTTAGCTCGATTAGTTTCATGAACTCCTAGTGCTTCATATTTGTACCAAAATCCTATTTGGTCATTAAATGCCATGCCTACTTCTGGTCTGTTTACCTCAAATGTGACCTCTCAAATTCCTATGCAAACTATCGTCACGTCAGTATCCATTCAATCAACGATTCTCTCACAACCTTTACCATCGTTTTAACCTTCCATTCCAGTACAATCGGCTATTTTGGTTCATACACCCGTAAGTTCCACAATCCCTCTGTCAAGTGGACAAAATGTACCACGGCCTTATTCACAGCCTAAGGGGACAAAAAAACATTCCTCTTGTGTCAGGTGGAACCCATGTGTGTGGATCATAACCTCACATGGTTGGAGTCAATCAACCTTATCCTGGTGGTATTCCGAACCCCGTTGGTCCATCTGTGTCAGGTAATATCTAGTATCAACAGCCTTACACAGCCCAAATACCACTCCAACAAGCTTATGTCCCATATGGTTCAAAGGCATTGCAAAATCCACTATATATTCCACAAGCAGGACCTCATGTGCAACTTGGTAAATTTGTTATTCCTGGTGCATATGTTCAAATTTCATTCAGAACTTACCAATACTCATAGGGTATCCCTCAGGGAACTATCCAGCAATTGTTACAGCAACAAGGGAAACCTTTGCAACAGCAGGGGAAACCTTTGCAGCAGTATCAACATCCTTTGCAACAACAACCACAATTTTTTCAACGACCCACTCAACCCTCGTATCACTAAGGCCAACCTCTGCAGCAACAAGGTCAATCCCTGCAACAACATGCTCAAGTTGTGTACCAACAAGGGCAAAAATTGCAGACAGGAGGTCAACCCTTGCATTAATAGGGCCAATATCTTCACATCTAGGGTCAATAGATGCAATAACCTTACGATCCATATGCCACATGTAATGCTTATCAATGGCCTATGGTAGGTCAATATCAACCCTACCCTGCAGAGAATCCACCTTATGGTCAAGGAAACCCCTAGTGGGGGCAAAGTCAAATCCCCTATGGTCAAAATCCTTTGATGTGGGGGAAAACTCCTTACAAACAAGGTTGGAACCTATAGGTTGGGCCTCCTCAAAGGCCTTACATGCCCTTTAATCCACAATTTCCATTTTTAGCTACATTACAATTGCCTGATATCTCAAGGTTTACTAATGATCTGATCTTTCATTTGCCTTACTGGTCTCTAGTTCCTATTAAAATTCCAAGCAATTTCCATAAGTTCAAAGGAAAATTTAAAGAGGACTCTCAAGCCCATGTGATAACATATCACTTATGGTGTTCTTCCAATTCTTACATTGATGATTCTATTCATCTCTGCCTCTTTTAGCAAACCTTGACAAGTGGTGCCCCGAAATGGTATATCGAGTTCCCTCGGGGTACCTATGTTGACTTTAACTCTTTGTCTATGGCCTTCCTCACCCACTTCCAATTTCTAGTTCATTATGAAAATGGTACCCATTTGCTGACATCTCTGAAGCAAGATACTGTGACTGATATTTCCAATCATATCCATGAATGGAGACGTGGGTGTCTCCTCATAAAATTTGAAATTCCTAATGAGTTGTTAACTAAATGGTTCACCAAATCATTCTTAAGAAAAATTTCTATAGATATAAAAATGGGTGGATGTGTTACCGAAGATCAAGCTATTGCCTGTGCCTAGTATTTAGACTTAGTCTATTCCCAATCTGGTATGCTATATGATATGCTACGTGATGCTATGAGAACATATTCGGTTTTGACATCTTCATAGTCTCTTGATGTACCACCTGTTGATGGTGTAATTGGATCAGTGTCTTAGACTTCCACCAAAGATTCTTCAAAGAAAAAATCTGTTTTAGATACGGGTTCTAATCATCCTTTGAAAAATCATTCAAATCCTCATAAAATCTCTACGGTCCATGCTGTCTAATCTACCATGGTAGATAAAGCATCGAAATGTAACAAATAGGGTAAATGTAGAGAAAAATTTGATACCTTGAAACATGATCCTCCCAAGTCAGCTGCTGGTGCTGGCTCCAAACAAAAGCCTAAATATCCTTGTCTCATTTGTGAGGAAGGCCATTATACCAAGGATTGTCCTGGATGTGTTGAGGTTAGTCGTTTATTGAAAGGGACTCCAGCTATTTTGAAAGAGCCATTTCCATCTCAGTAGAATTAGTTGGTAGACCAACCATAATACTCTGCCTCCTCTGGTTCTCAAGTTTTCATGATGTAGGGTTCATTTCCTATCTCTGCCACTACTTGATCAAAAGATTATCAAACCCCTCAAAAGCAGATGATGGAGAAGGAAGCCACTGATATACCTTCTACTTCTGATCCACCTAGTTTTGGTCCACTCCATATTGAGCGACTGTTATAGACATTTTTGGGCACTGCAACCCCAATCATAAATGTCCATAAACCAAGGGCTCCTAAGTCCCTAAAAGTGTTGCTTCACACCCTAAGGGAACAAGGTCAGCTTATTACATCATCTCCCAGAAGTTCTCCACAGAAAACTGCTCAGAACTGGTCAAAGCTGGACCATACAGGTTGCCCTATGTAGAGGGTGCGATGCAACTCACCTGCTAAGTGTAAAGGGTGCGATGCATACTAGAAATCTCTTCTATAGGGTGCGATGAGCGAGAGTAGACAAATGGAAGAGACAATTTGCAAGGGGGATCGTCATGGAATCTTCCAGAAACTTCTCCTGTGACACTTGCCTCTCTGAATTTGCCCAGGGATGAGTAAGAGATTATCAATCTCCAAGTGGAACCAAGAATTATCAGAGAGAGGACACTAATCAAAATCGCAGAAGCTAACTCACCCCCTTGCAATCATCTATATATGGATCCCTCATCCAAGAGATCCAGAGGCAGGAATTTTGTATCTTGTAAGGAAGTGCTATTGGTTTCTTGGTGGAATATCATAGTGTTGGGTGATCTAAGCTTTTCATGAGGTGAAGAAGGGTTTTCATGCTGGGAGGATGATGTTGGGTCAGAAAAATTGGTTGTAATCCTCTTTGCTATTCTTGATATTAATAAAGCTATTCAAGTTTTCCTCCACATTCTTGTATGTTTGATGATATATGCATTTGTGTGGTCAATATATATCTGGTCCTATATTGTTTATGATTATAGATCTCTGTTCTTCGATAGTATTATGCTGCTTTGATTCCACAGGTGCTCTTTGAAGCTGGGTAGACGAAAGAAAAGTGGAAAGGATCTGTCAGAAGGGAGAGGAACCAGGCGCAAGACTGAGGTTGGTGTCCTTTGTTCCCCTGTTATTTACTTCTCATAAAGGAAAGTGAAAGTAGTTTTAGTTTGTTTGTTTCTAAGATAGCTACTAGTCTTAGTGGGACTAGCAGCTCCAAGTGGAAACTACATTTCTCGATAACAAAATGGTGACTCCACTGCGGAGTGAATAGATTGTTTTCTTGTCTATATTTGTTTGCTTTATAAACTTATAGACAAGGCCTGAAGTTAAGCCAGCTAGCCTTCGAACTACATTCGCTATGCAAGTGCAAAGTAGATCAATGCTGCTTCAGCCTATCTCCGGGTTTTGTTTATAAACTGAATAATTGATTTGCAAACATCCTAATTGCCCTAGTGGTGGCTCTAGTAACCTCATTAGATCAGCCCCTGTGATTTATATTTACTGAACATCACTTGCTCGGCCTAAATCCCTGAATTGAGCTGCAAACTGTGACCAAAGTCCAAGTAAAAGTCTCGCACTAGTACCATCGCACCCTCTATTCAAGGAATTCTATATGCATCGCACCGCAATAGGTGGGATGCATACTGGATTCCCTTTGTAACAGGTGCGATGGTAAAAAAAGGCTAATTTTTCCTTCATACTTTGGTTTTTCTTCACTCTCTTCAGCTCTATTCAGGAGTTTTGTTGTGTGTGATCAATATACCACTGTGGAAACCCCCTTCCTTTCCATCATTCTACCTCCATTATGCAAAGAACTATGAATGTTTTTATGTATTGTGTGCCATTTTCAGTTATCTTTTACAAAGAAGTAGCATAATCGAACTATCGTTTCTTGATTTGGAAGTGTCCCAAGTGTCGTTTTCAGTCATAGAAAAGAATCCTATTGTTCTTGATAGTCGATTATACTGTTACTATTGTATTTGATTTGAATTAGTGATTTTTCAAGTGTTGAAAGCTATTTTCAATTCAAAATCGAAAAGTGTCGTCGTTATCTTCCTTTCGTTTTTGAAGAGAAATTTGTTAGTATTGTCGCATTGAAAAGATAATTCAGATTTGTAATTAGCATTCTTCTTGTCATTCACACATTAAGAAAGATGAAAACAAATACATGCATGTGCATTTGCATTTAGACTGCTTGTCAGTTTGATTTAGGACAGTGCATCGAGTGTGTGCTCTCTGCTCTATGTTGAAAGAATATCATCTCTCTTTCTTTAGTAGCTAGGATTTTCATTGCAAAAAGAAGATTAAACGATTGTTTATCATCTTAGATTTCATTTTAGGAATTGTATATCTACATCACACGGTGAACCTGAAAGGAAAATTTCTTAAGAAAGATCAACTGTAAAATAAATTCAGTGAACATAAAAATGCTTTGGAACCTAACACATGACATCTAGAAGTCTAGGCTAGAGACGTATTCCGGCGTCGTAAAGCCTGGTAACTATCACCTTCATTGTCGGTTGGGTGATTCCTACTCTTTGAGACGACAAGTGACAGTACGGACTTGTGCTCCCACGTATCGTCGAGTATATATTGGGAGACCACAATAGGCTATATCCTTTATCCATAGGATGCCGTGTTTGCCGCCCTGTCGATCGCAATGCACTGAACACAACATTCGGGAAGATTGACTGTCATACCGTAAAAGGTATTCTGCAATTTTGTGATTGGTTTGGTAATCCCTCTACATAGATTTCCTGAGTAGTCTCTTTTGTTCCTTTTCAGACTCCTTAAAGGAAAAGGTCCATCTGAGCACTTGTCACTTCAGGCTCATTAAAAATCAAAGGCGACTAGAGTCATCTTTTCTTTTTTCTCGACTCTTAAAAATTGAAAAAACAAGTTGTGTCAAAGCATCTAAAATTTATTTTAATTGGAATAATATCACCATTCCCGTGTTGGTCTTAGGTTGACAAAAATGGAGTCCACCAACCAAGGATTTCCCCTTGGAGGAAATCCTAGTCCTTTCTACTCTTGGGGAGATGTTGGTGCACCTCATACGGCCATATTGTCACTTCTAGGATTGACGATTGGCTTGCCAATGTGGCTCTTCTCAACCTCCGTCTTTCAGAACACCGTGATTCTTGAACAATCGAGTCAGCAACTAGATGATACTAAAGCTACCCCCCAACCTTCTACTTCATCCGATTCTCCCTCTCCTCCTTCCTCTTCGCTTGATGAGGCTGGTAAAGCCAAAAATCAAGTAACTAAGAAGGAGAAGAAGGGGAAGGAGAAGAAAGAAAAGAAGAAGAAGGAGCCAAAGGTGAAAAGGGGTAACCAGGCATCGTTTAGTGAAAATCCACACACTACACCATCCAAGCCTAAATCTCCATGTGTCATTTGCAGAGGAGACCACTACCATCGAGATTGTCCTTGCATCCCTCGGATCTTAAGGGACTGGTCTCCTCGATTGCACAATCCGGTGTCATCAACCTTTGAAGACCATGTTGAAAGTACACCATCAACTAGTGAAAGCGAAGCATTTGGATAGAAAAGGAAATGTAAATTTCCTTGTAAATCGTGTGAAGGTGATCACATCGTCCACCGTTGTCCCTTCCTAGACGAAGCTAAATGAGTCTTCGATAACTGTCCTGCTTCACTGCTACGGCTTCCTCCTAGATACAAGAAACTCTTGCCGAGTCCATCACTAGTTGAAAATCCGATAGACACGCCATTGTGGTTGGTTGAAGCATCAGTCATTGAAGATAAACCCACTTAATCCATACCAGGCGAAGGTCAAAAGGTTGAGGCAGCAGTCGACCCGGTCTTGTCTTCGAAAGGTCCATCTTCAGATGATGCAAACACTGAAGAGAATGAGAACAACACCGTTCAAATTATTTTCATAAACACAGACTCCGATAAACATGGGGGAAATCTACCCATTCCTTTACCGCAGGAAGGAAGTTCGTCAGAGTCATAACCAGCTGTCTATTCGGTCCCACCTCCAAGAAACCTAGTCATTTCTTTCGATTGGAATCTACTAGGAAGACCCCGTTTACCGGCCAGTGTGCCATTCTGAATCATTGTACAAGCTTACAAAATGGTCATGGTTGGTACCATCATAGATTAAGGGGCTTCTATGAGTATCCTTTCCTCAACTGCTTGGAAAGGGCTTGGTTCGCCATCGCTTCTGCCTGAGATGAGAAATCTGACGGGCTTCGACAAAGGAACTAGTCGATCGTTAGGGACCCTTCCCAATGTGCCCATAAAGTTGAGAAGGAAAACTGTTTATATGAACGTAATGGTAGTCCAAGGACCTCTAGATTATAATCTACTCCTTGGGCGCGACTATATTTATAGCATGGGAGCCATTGTCTCCTCACTCTTTAGAGTAATGTGTTTTCTGCATGAAGACTGAGCGGTCCAGCTCATAGACCAGCTTTCGTTCCCCTGCTCACACATAGCTAATAGTCAAATGCCATCCCTAAATGGTATTTTCACGCAAGGAATGTCTCATCAATCTCCATTCCATCCACCTGAAGAACGTGAGGAATTCTGGAGGGCATGACTGAAACCCAGGGGGCATGCACCCTGGTCTGTTTTGGAAGGAAAACCTTGGGCATAGGGTAGGTTTCTGTGGAGGATATATGACTAGTTTGACACACCTGTCCATTTATAAAAATGGGATTAGATTGGAATAAGATTCCCTCGTCAAAGTTATGTGAGTGGAGGTGACTACGCTACTCAGCTTTGTCTATTTCGGTAGACATCGCCAAGGAACTATTTTGTCTGCGACACGGATGGAGCAATCTTGTAAATGCGAGAGCTTTCATATGGTAACCTGGAAACTCTACTTCACTATGCCTGGGGGCATGCAAACCTTTTTTCCTGAAAGTAAAGAGCGACCATTTATTTTCTTAGTTTGTAGTTTCTCATCCCTTTAAACTCGTAGGATTGTTCGTTTCTAGCTTACATAATGAAAGGATCCTGAGCAAAGTTTCGAATGGTGCAAGCTCCCTAAAAATTGAACCTATCGATGAGACATCCTTATTATAGGACTGGCATGAGTGGTTTTTATGTGAAGTTCAAGATCGTTAAAAATTAAACCTAAGCAATGAGCATATGTTTCCCCCAGAGTTTAAGCTCATTAAAAAATGAACGAATTTCCAGTAAATAACCATTGTGAATGCATTATCATCAACTTTTGAGCCTCCGTCCTGTTCTCATCATCACCAACACTTTGTTTTAGCTGATCATTCACCTCCATTTGATTGTTTACCCCTTTTGAGGAACAGCTGCAAAGAGTGATCCTGTTAGCCATCCTTGTAACACTGCCATGATTGGAAAATTCCAAACCTTACCTGGAATCAGCTGCTACCCGAAATTATCACTTGTTCCTAAAAGACGAGTCTCCTTTAAGCTCTTTTCACCTAGCTCGTAAAATATGAAAAGATTTCTGAGCGACTGGCCTCTCCAGCTCGTTAAAGCTACCGGGGGTGCTATCCCTCCTCTAGATTTTAATCTTTTTGGACCTGAGGGATTATTACACAAAAAGATCGAGCGCTTGTTTTGTTCGGCTCGTCAAAATTATCGAAAATTCATCCATTTCCTATTATTTTATACTTTTTCGGACTTAATGGATTACATGATGAAAAAATATTATTGGAGTTTTCTTTATGTCCCTTTTAGACCCTCTAAAATTGAAAAGGACTGAGTTATCTTTGTCGTTAAACTCGTTAAAACCAATAGCGACAAACTTGTCCATATAGACAAGAATGAGTTTCACTGTCGCTAGGCTCGTTAAAACACAGTGACGGTTTGCCCGAAGGGAAAATTATAAAAAAAGCATATGTTATCCTCCTCAAGCTTGAAAAAAATAAAGAGGTACTGGTCAGCAATGACTGGGGAAAAATTGAGAAGAAAACTTGAAGAAACTTTATTGGTAGCAAGTCGCTCTTGAACATGACACTTTCACTCCACGTCCGAGTCGGGTTTGGTTATTCCGTTCACTGGTCATATCACCATTGGTCCATCACACCATCCATATTTGGGGTTAACGCTACCAATCCATGTCAGTGTCGCCAGTATCTTCAAGAGAAGTCACTAAGAGAATTCACCTGTGTCTCATCCGCTGCAATACATTCATGCTCCATTCTTTCATGACCACCACCCTGAACCTTGTATCATCAGATCGTTTTCACCTCCAAAATCATTTACTCTGTTCTGTGTCGTAGATGTGGGATTCATTAAGGCCCTCCTATGACGGGTCACTTCTTGTTGACATCAGCTCATTATCCAAGAAGTTGACTTAGGAACAACCCTTTCAGTACTTTGAAGCTTGCATGCCTCAATGGCAAGTTTCTCACTTCCAGCGACAGGTTTACATCAATGGCCTTCGACCAAAAGATTTTTCTTGGTGTTCGATGCCAAGTCCCTTTTTCACACCACGTGAATTGTATTGTAGTACCTTGAGGGTCAGCATCATTATCGGTGATTCCTCTCATGCCTGTTAACAGCTTACATCATTGGATGGTAATCAGGCGATGTCTTTCCATGTTCGACTCCAGAACATCTTTCACATGGACTGATTTGTACTCTGAGTGAAGTTTGAATGAGTTTGAAGACCTAAGATCTAGTTTCATCCATCCGAGCTGCGATATATTCAGGAAAATAAAGACATCAAATGTACATCATTGCTGCATAGATGATCATCCGAATCAAAGGATGATGGCTCTATCAGAATCATCAGTCTGCCACACAGACGGTTGTCTATCTTATGTACATGAAAATGAATTTATAAAGCTGAGCATGGGAATGCCCGCCTCAGCTAGATCATGAAAATATTATGAAGATAATGTATTGTATTGTATCTTATTACAGGTCGCCTTCCAGTTCGAAAAAACTTTGGATCCTCATGATAAAGCATTTCACCCGACATCAAAATATTAACAACCTCATGCTTTAGGGGGCAATTGTTATAGAGATTTTTAGGCACTGCAACCCCAATCATACATGTCCATAAACCAAGGGCTCCTAAGTCCCTAAAATTGTTGCTTCACACCGTAAAGGAACAAGGTCAGCTGATTACATCATCTCCTAGAAGTTCTCCACAGAAAACTGCTTAGAACTGGTCAAAGCTGGACCATGCAGGCTGCCCTATGCAGAGGGTACGATGCATCTCACCTGCTCAGTGTGAAGGGTGTGATGCATACTGGAAAGCCCTTATGTAGGGTGCAATGAGCGAGAGTAGACAAATGGCAGAGATAGTTTGCAAGGTGGATCGTCATGGAGTCTTCCAGAAACTTCTCCTATGACACTTGCCTCTCTAAATTCGCTCAAGGATGAGTAAGATATCATCAATCCCCAAGTGAAACCAAGAACTATTAGAGAGAGGACACTAATAAAAATCGCAGAAGCTGACTCACCCCCCTGCAATCATCTATATATGGATCCCTCATCAGAGGGATCCAGAGGCTGGAATTTTGTATCTTGTAAGGAAGTGCCGTTGGTTTCTTGGTGGAATATCATAGTGTTGGGTGATCTAATCTTTTCATGAGGTGAAGAAGGGCTTTCATGCTGGGAGGATGATGCTGGGTCAGAACAATTGGTTGTAATCCTCTTTGCTATTCTTGATATTAATAAAGCTATTCAAGTTTTCCTCCACATTCTTGTATGTTTGATGATATATGCATTTGTGTGGTCAATATATATTTGGTCCTATGATGTTTATGATTGTAGATCTCTATTCTTCGATAGTATTATGCTGCTTTGATTCCACAGGTTCTCTTTGAAGCTGGGTAGATGAAAGAAAAGTGGAAAGGATCTGTCAGAAGGGAGAGGAACCAAGCGCAAGACTGAGGTTGGTGTCCTTTGTTCACCTCTTATCTACTTCTCATAAAGGAAAGCGAACGTAGTTTTAGTTTGTTTGTTTCTAAGATAGCTACCAATCTTAGTGGGACTAGCAGCTCCGAGTGGACACTAGATTTCCCGATAACAGTGACCTAATAATGAATTTGTTCTTCGACCACCTCCCAAAGGTGTGCTTCTAAAATCATCATATAATCTAAATGCTAGAGCTTCAAAGCGTTACATTATAGTCGAATATCTAGCTCAAGCGCCTTCAACGATGTCTACTTTGGAAGTTCTCCAAATATGTCCAACGTAACAGAAATCATTGTTGTTTTCTATAAGAGCTATTGATCCTGCTCATTCCAGTTTGATTACTTTCAATCTTGAAAACCATGTTCCTCGTCTTCCTCATCAGATTGATTTCATGATTCAAGTTATTATAAAAGGAAATATCATCCATGGGATTGTCATTAATGAAGGTGCTTCCATGTGCATCATGTTTGTTTCATGTTGGAAATCCATTGGCTTTCCACCCCTTAACTATTCCCTGAACACCTTGGAGGCCTTTGATGGTAGAGGCTTCCATCCGTATGGTATTCTCACAAATTTTCCTATCACTTTGGAAGGAAAGGTTGTTGAGCTAGAAATGAAAGTTTTAGACACAAATCTTAATTACAAAATTCTTCTTGGGTGAAGTTGGACGCTTGCCATGTTTTGTGTGGTTTCCTCTTTGTTGCAGGTGCTCCGTTCTCCTCATGAAGGAAAAATAGTCACCATCGACCAACTGTCTTTTTTCTCTTCTGGTGCCTTGAATAGAAATGTCCCATATGTGGGAAATACCAAAATTCCATATGAGAGAGTGGGGTCAGGTATTTTTAAGTATTCTGCTTTAATGGGAACTTTTTCTCTCCCACCTCTGAATGTTGCCTTGATTAATATGATATATGTCCCTACAGATCCTTGGATTATTCCTTCTCTGGATCAAATTGATTCATTTGGTGATTCCATGTCGCCAAGTCCATTGGAATAAGCTTATCAAGAAATTATCTCGGGTTCAATGGCTACTTCAAAAAGTCATGCTATTTTTGGTATGAACTTGGATACTTATGCACAGTCTCCTTGGATGGGTTCTCAGATTCTCTGGATCCTTTGAACGAGACATTCCCCACCGATGAGAGTATTGTTTAGGTTATGTCTCTTGACAAAACTCCTAGGAATGATATCCATCATCGTTCCTCATTTCTTCAAAGCCTAAGTGGGATTACTTCATGTCTTGAAGCTTTCGTTTCTCATAACCCGACACATCCACTTCAAACACCTGTTTTGGTGCATGAAGTCTTGTTTGAAGGTAATATGGGAAATATTACTGCAACCTTGCCCGTTGACATTTCAGTTCAACCTAAAATTGTCAAACTCTTTCAACTAGCGGCACCTTTTCCTCATCATGAGATTAAGTTTTTCTTGCCTCCTTTCATGATATTTTTCACCGAGTCTCTACCGTTTTCCCATTATCGCAATGGGGTTTTCATCTTGTGACTCGTGGCCCTCAATTTCTCGGGGGGCATGTGGGCATAACCTTTATGAGTTTTACATGATTATTTGGTCGAGTTGATTCTTACATGTCAGGGCAATGACGAAAATTCATTTTTATTCTCCGTTGATTGATTACTGGAGTTCGAACATGGACTCCATCTGAACTCTTTACGCGTGGTCATCTGTGTAAATATTAATTTTGTACAATAATGTGCATTTTTTATTTTTGGTGTGATTGTTTGCTTTGCAGACATGTTTTTCTTATTACCTTGTGTTCCACTTGATTTGCAGATGTTATAAAACCATTATGTTGGTTTTGTTGATGGTGCTTGTCATAGCACACATAATTTGTCTTCCGTAGCTTGGGCACTCTTTGCCCCTGATGGCAAGTTGGTCGATTTAGAAGGTATTTTCCTGGAATGGACAACTAATAACATTGTTGAATACATTGAAATCATTGAACTATTATCAGAAGTAGTTCCAGGCATTAGAAATTTAGTTAAATTAGATTCACAACTCGTTGTGTTACAATTGAATAATCACTATTAAGTAAGAAATCTACAAATCATATGTATGTATCTACGTGTTTGATTACTTGAAAGAAATTTTGATTTTATCACATATCAACACATTCCACGTAATTTGAATACATTAACAGATGCATTAGCAAATTATGTTCTTGATAGAAATTTTCGTCAATTGTAAAAATTGATCATATCAACATGACACATGAACACATAAGTAGAAAATAAAACATGCATATCTCTCTCTCTCTCTCTCTCTCTCTCTCTCTATATATATATATATATATATATATATATATATATATAGATATATCACTTCTGTCAGATTTTTTTCCTCAAAATCTGTAAAAATAAAATGTTTCGAGACACATGGGTTTCAAAGCCAACAATAGTGCAAAGAACAACTAGAAACATTATTCTCCTGCATGATACTTGCGATAACACGCGACTACTCTAATCACTCAACCTAATGACTAATGTAGTCTCACAGACACTCCGTATGTATGCCTCTGGTATCACAGTGGCACATTGTCTATAGTCGTGTATTCTGGAATTCCATTGGTGATTACCTCCATATTGCATTCCATCTCCACCATGGTGTTTGATCCTTCGTCATAGGGAGCATATTCTATTTGATGTGCTACTCACCATGATATTAGTGACATACTAGGAGATGTTTCTGGTCCAACATCTTCACATTTATCACAAGTTAAATCTCAGATACACTTCCACAAAAAAATCATAAAACTTGAAAAATCAAAAAATAAGTTTTACCTGCATTAGTCCATTGTTCACCCGGTGGTAGAGGTAGATCCAAATCTCATCTGAAATATGTGCTTGCATAGGCATAGTCATCCACAACAATCATTTGGCGATGAAACAAAATAAAAAATTGGGGAGGGAATGCATCTGCTAGCCCCCTCCACCTTGAGGCATGAGCTCACTCCATCTGACCAGTCTCAGATCTTATGGAGGATTATGCGGTACCTGTCCACTGATACCAAAACAGGGGCACATGCTCTAAAAAGAAAGTAACCAGAATCAAACCAAAGCTAAAATGTTTCAAGTTTTGTCGCTTACGTTTGGTCAGTTGCCTCATCATATTGGCTAATAACCCACCACACCAGTTGAATAATGGTGGAGTGAGGCATTCTACCGCATACTGGAATTGAGATTTTGAAATGTCTCATAAAGGTCGTTACCCAGATATGTGAGTTATGTTGCATAGAATCGTTCTCGAGGTGAATATTGTTGACTGTCGCTATCTTCACCTTCCCATCCACTGTTGTCTCTACACCTGGGAAATGTCTCCTAATTAAAACATTGGTGCTTTCACTTCCAGGATGACATCCCAAGAGTTTCACCCTTTCCCCTCTTCTGGACAATCCAGTAATGGAGTAGATGTTTGTTTCTTCCTGTTCCATCTCTTGGTCTCCAATAATGAAGATATCCCGATCAACAGCTCCTAAACTCATCAATTAATGCAACAACTTGTGTTGGGCTCTGAGTCCTGTAGTTTTGAAGAATTTTAGTAGACCATAGTTCCTCAATGCCTTCACACATTCTAGATCTTGGGCTACCTAGTGATCTTCTGGCTCATGGCCTCTTCCATTCCATTCAATGACCATAATGCCAAAATTTCCTACAAAAAAACCATTAAATATTAATTAAATGTTTATCCATGGGTTACTACTCAAAATTTTCGCTCTAAGAGGAAGATTTTTCTCCAAAAATTCTGCCTCACAGTCATCGTGGCTTTTTTTACTAAGCCCACGATGTTGTCGCAAGGCCCTTTCGGTTTAGGGATGACCATCGCAGGTTCGACGAGAAAACCTGCGATGATCACCCCCACTTTTAAAAATTAAAATCTTTCTTCTAACAAGAAAAAATTCGATGAAAACGCATGAAAACACAATGAAATGTAAGAGAAAAAGCAGATCTCTTACCTACAACCGACGGTTTGAGAAATAATTCCCTAGATCTCCCACACTATTCGCCTGAAAAACTGAATAAAATGGGGTAAAAATGCACTCTTGAACTTACTCCAGTGAAATGGTAAAAATGTTTTTACTTTTAGTCTATTTATAAGTTTTAAGCTCATTTTTGCCAATATTTTATATTTTCCTCAATATCAGTGATGTGTGGTTATCTTTGTGCAATTAAAGGTACTTTTTTGTGGATACAGTGATTATTCTTGATTGATTCAATGAGTTGTATATTATCTCTTTTTCAGGCTCGTTAAAAATAAATGAAAAAGGAATCCCACTGGGGTCATATTTAAGCTATTTTCTGACTCTCAAAACATGAAAAGATTGTCGAGTACTTGTCTTTTTAAACTCATTAAATTAAATGAATTGAGATCGTATCAGTATACGTTTACCCATTTTTCAGGCTGATATCGACTATTTACAAAAAATGTACACCTTGGTTGACATGGTCAAGAGGTTCTCTCGAATATTGTTCTCTAACTTTTAGGGTTCGAGGGAAAAATTACGAAAAGGGACACAATGGAGTTTTCCTTTTTGTCTCTTTTTCAAACTCTCTAAATATGAAAAATATACCGAGTTGTTCTTCTATCAGATTCATTAAAACTTTACATTGAAAGATTCATCACCATGATGAGACCGAGTTTCTCCTTCCTACTACTTGTAAAACTTACTAGGATGGATTCATTCGAAGAATGAACTTGTATGACAAGCATATACTATCCCCTTCAAGCTTCTGATAAAAAATAGTTGGGATACTCACTAGAAATAGTGGGGAAAAATGAAAGTGAAACATCCTTTGTATAGGTAGCTTGTTGCTCCTGAACATGACACTCTTCTGCTTCTTGTGCCAGGTTTGGGATATCCTCACTTAGTCACTTGTCCTCCCAGGTTTGCATGATCCATTTTGCCTCTCATCTGACTATTCCATTTCATCATGACCCTTGGTCTTATGTTGAGTCAAATGCTACCACAGTTCGGAGTCGTGTCACGAATGTTCAAGAGAAGTCCTATCTGCAAATCATTATCTATACATTATTTGACCCTTTGCTATAGTCTTGGATCCTATTCATTTCATTCCACTTTATTCCTCGTTTTCCGTCGATGATGGGAGAATCATCATGGCCATCCATCGACGAATCTCTTCATGTCGAATTCAACTCATTATCCAGGAAGACAACTTAGAGACTCCCTTTTAGTACCTTAGAGCTTACATGCCTTAATGGCAAGTTATTCGCATTCGATGACAAGTTTTCATCGTTGGATTTCGATCTGACAATTCCATGTGTGTTTGACTTCAACTTCATTTTTTCATATTCAATGATTGTACTGTCATACCTTGAGGACCATTGTCATTACTGGTGATTTCTCTCGTTCCTGTTAATGGTCCACATGATTGGTTGGTAATCATGTGGTTCTCTAGCATGTTCCGCTTCGACACATTCATTCGCATGTTAGAATTAATACTTTGATTGGGTTGGGATTGAGCACAAGAACCTGAGTCTTGTCTGATATGACTCATGCTACGTGGAGCTATGTATTATTCATGATTGTATGCATGTTTCTACTATATGAATGGCTTCAACCATACCGTGGGAATTTACATTTACGGTGATCCTTCTATCTTGGATGGCTACGTCCATACCTTGGATCTTAGATTTACAGATGATCCTTTTCATTTGCATGGTTTCCCCCATACTATGGATCCTTTCACGTATTCCTTATTATCTGGATGGTTGCATCCATACAGTGGATTCATTTCTGATATTAGATATGTATATGTGTATGCATCCTTGATTTCCAGGTCTTGTGATAGTGTTTTGTCAAGTCCTTGCCAAAATCTCGTAAGGCATCTCATCCATCACTACCTATTCTCCCTTCATGCTTTAGAGGGCATCTATTACATAGTATTTTGTCACACCTCCCGCACTTCCCTATGACATACCCTGCATTGTTTGAAACATGACCATAATGTAGTGTACTCATCCAGATATGCAGCTCAAATCCTCCCTAAAACACTGATGAAAAATGCCTTGAGCTTCCCCTGAAGGAAATAGCTCTAGAAACTTAATTTTTCCATCATTGCCCCCCTGACACTAAAAACTGCTATAGTTGCTAGTTGCACTATACTAGCCTCGTGATTCCATCGTGCTTTTGGCTTGGATAGTAGTGACGATTCCTAAAAGGAAATTTTCCCAAAGAGGACATGAAGCTTCGTGATCTAGAGGCTTCCAAAATGACGAGCTGGAGGTTATTCGACATGGATAAGGTCGAGTTATCTCAACTTGGAATTTTAGTCTTATCCCTATGAGCTACCTCCTTTAGATGAGGGCCTTCTCCTATCTTTGGAGAGATTGTAACTCCCTTTCCCTGCCTATATATTCATCTTCTCCCATTCCCAAATGGCTGGTGTTTGGCTATTTTCACCCTTATGCTGTGAATGTGCTTAAATGCTACTCATTTGGCTTGGACAAGGAGTGTTTGGAGAGCTTGAGCTCGGAATTGGACATTCACTCAAGGAGAGCTTATTGACATCAAGGCTTGGTTTTATGCTTCCTCCTTTATTCTATTAGTATATACAATTTCTCATTTATTTTCCATAAATGTGTATGTTAATGCATCATTGATGCTAATGCTACTTGCTATGTTAAGTAGGTTACTTTCAATTATGCTATTTGTACTTGCATTCTTTATTGTGTCTTGATTTCTTGTGTAGACATTTAAACATTATGAGAAGTGGGATCGTGGTGCAAGCGATTCGAGGTATTCAAAAAAGGAGGATATTGTAGCATCAGAACAAGGTAGGCCATCTTCCTCTTCTTCTATTTCAATTGTAACTTAGGAAAGTGTCTAGTAGATTGTCATGTAGGTTTATAGTCCCACTCATTAGGCTAGATGGATCATATCTGTCCACACAAGACCTTGAGTCTTGTCTGATATGACTCAGGCTACGTGGATTTATGTATTATTCATGATTGTACACATGTTTCTTTTATATGAATGGTTGTGACCATACCGTGGGAATTTACATTTATGGTGATACTTCTATCTTGGATGGTTGTGTCCATTCCTTGGATCTTAGATTTAGAAATGATTCTTTTTGTTTGGATGGCTGCGCCCATACCTTGGATCCTATCACATATTCCTTATTATTCGGATGGCTGCGTCCATACCATGGATTCATGTTTTGATATCAAGTATGTATATGTATATGCATTCTTGATTTGCAAGTCTCTTGACAGTATTCTTTCTCGTCCTTGCAAAAGCTTGTAATGAATCTCAACTATCACTACTTGTTCTACCTTCATGCTTTAAGGGGAATCTCTTACACAGTATTTTTTCACACTTCCTACACTTCCCCGTGACATACCTCGAAGTTCCTGAAGCATGACCATCATGCAGTGTACTCATCCAGATATGCAACTTAGATACTTCCTAAAACAATGCTGGAAAAATACATTGAGTTTCCCCTGAAGGAAATGACTCTAAAACCCTAATTTTGGCATTTTTTACCCCCTAATATGGAAAAAAATGATGGTCTCTAGTTTCACTATACTAGTCCTGCAATGCCATCACACTTTTGGCTTATATACCAGTTATGATCCCTAAAAATAAATTTTCCCAAAGAGGACAAGAAGCTTCATGATCTAGAGGCTTCAAGAACAACGAGTTGGAGGTTGTTCAGCATGGATGAGGTTGAGTTCCCTCAACTTTTCCTTTTGGTATTATCCCTATGAGCTACCTCCTTGAGATGAGGGCCTTCTCCTATCTTTAGAGAGATCCTAACTCCCTTTCCCTACATATATATTCATCCTCTCGCATTCCCAAATGGTTGGTATTTGGCTATTTGCACCCTTATGCTGAGATTGTGCATACATACTACTAATTTAGCTTGGAGAAGGAGTGTTTGGATAGCTTGAGCTTGGACTTCAACATTCCCACAAGGAGAGATTATTGACATCAAGGCTTGGTTGTATGCTTCCTCCTTTATTCTATTAATATATACAATTGTTGGTTCATTTTCCATAAATGTGTATGTTAATGCATCATTTATCTTAATGCTCCTTGAACTGTTAAGTAGGTTACTTTTTGTTATGCTAATTGTACTTGCATGATTTATTGTTTCATGATATCTTGTACAGGAATTTAAACGTTTTGATTAGTGGGACCGTGGCGCAAGCAATTTGAGGTCTTCAACAAAGGAGGATATTATAGCATCAAAATGAGGTAGGCCATCTTCTTCTTCTTCTATTTTGATTGTAACTTAGGAAAGTGTTTAGTAGATTGTCATGTAGGTTGCTAGTCCCACTCATTGGGCTAGAGGGATAGTCTCTGTTTGTAGAGAGGATTATGTAGACAATAGGAATGATAATATCTGAATGTTTTATCCAAGGTAAGTAGTTAAAACAACTTCTGGAAACTCCTAGAAGGGGAAGCTTCCATAATCGCGATCATTCTCCCATATTTATAGAACCAACGTACGTGCAAAGGGAAGAAACTTGTTGGTGACCAACTCAGGCCACATTGGAGCAACCTATAGGTGAACACACCCCTGTATGCTTACAAGGAGCGTTGGTCTTTAAACTGACTCAGATGAAGCAGTTTAGGGCTGAAACTTTGGGGGATGAAAGAAACATGCTTAGGGATTTGTGCAAGATGGTGAAAAGGGGGAATAGGATATTGGCTGATCCCATTAGGAGGCTCACTAATCAGATGTGAGAAATTGGCCTCTAAAAAAAATCCCGTCAAAGCGCAAAGTCAGAGATGATGACTAATAACTGAAGTGGTTTACCTTAAGGCAAGTCGGGATCAAGTAAAACTGATGAGCTTCATCTGTTACAATACATTTACAACATGACATATTTGCTTGTTGAGGGAGGCGTATCCATACTTAGCTCATAAGCTAACATAGCATGTAAAATTATAAAAAGACGCATCCACAGATGAAACTGGTGGACCCATGACTGGATGACTATTTATATGATCACGACAAAAATACATTGTGATCTTTTTATAACTCTCGAAATCACAGCCTGGATGGATGAAACTATATATGGGGTATTCTATCTTGTTCAAATGACCAACTAGTGTACGAGTCTAACGATATGAATCAATGAGTTGGAGTTGAACATGGTAGACACCATCTAATTACCGGCCATTGATGTAAGTCATTAAAATACGTGAGATAAACCATCGGTGGTGTTAATGGCTCTCAAGGTATTATAATACAATTCGTATGGTGTGAATGAATGAGTTGATGTTGAACACCACATAGAATCTTTGGTAGAAGGCCATTGATTTAAACCTGTCACCGAGAGCGAGGAAAATTTTCATTGATGTATGCAAGCACCAATGTACCGATGGGCGTGTTTCTAAGAAAACTTCTTGGATGATGTGTTGATGTCGAAAGAAAGTGACCTGTCACATGAGGGCCTTTATGTTCCCCCCATCAGCGACAAGAAACGAGAATCATGATAGAGACAAAATTATCAGAATGATGCTGACATGGAACTGGATCAGGAAAGTCAGACATGAAATGAACGCTTAAGAATATTGTAGGAGAGATCAACTAGATGAATTCTCTTAAACACACCGGTGACACTGAATGGAGTTGGCAACATTGACCCAAAACCAAAATGGAGGCTCTGAAAATGGTATGATAACCAAAATACAATAAGATTACCCAACTTGACAGCCGCAGAGATGAAGTGGAAGAGTTTCGTGTTCAAGAGCAACTCGTTGCCATTAGCAAAATGGAATTCCTTGTCTTCCCAATTTCCCCAGCCATATTGGTAAGTACCTCTTTATTTTTTAACAAGCTTGAGGAGGATAACATATGCTTTATCTGTAAGTTCATCCTTCAGATGAATTTCTCCAAGTATATTTAATGGACACTAAGAGGGAGTGGTTTGGTCTTGTGATGCTTGACAAGTCCATCACTATTTGATGTTTTAACGAGTCTAGTGAAGGTAAAACTCAACATATTTTTCATGTTTGTAGAGTTTGAAGAAGAGGCAAAAAAGAAAAATCCAGATGTCCCTTTTCGTAGGTAGTCCCTTAGCTCCAAAAAGTTGCAAAACAATACACAAGATAACCTCTTAGCCATGTTCGACTAAGGTATTCCTTTTTCGTAGCTAGTCTTTCTTAGTCTAGAAAAGGGTTAAACTTATACTGAGTAGATGCATTTTTATTTACTTTTACAAGTTTGAAAGGACAAGTGCTCGACAATATTTTCATATTTTGGGAGTCAGAAAAGAGATGAAAGAGGAATCCAAGGGGGTTCCTTTTCGTAGTTTTATAGAGCCTGAAAAATAGATAAAAGTATACTTTGTGGTCAAAGTAACATATTCAAAAATAATGAAAACTTTCTAATAGTTGTCGTCCTACTCAAAACACCAAAAGAAGGATTAAAAATACCTGTTTCATAGTTAAAATGAAGCATATCTATGTCAAAATAATAAAAATGAATAAAATAATGAGAAAATGACCATAAATTTTCACAATGAATTCTCATTTTTACCATTTCACGTTTTACCTTCAATAGTGAGTATTTGGATCCATTTTGCCCTCAATCTTCTATAGCTGATTATAGCCAATACAAGGAACCTTTTCGAATGTTGTCACTTCTAGGTAGGAACTAAAACCATTCTTTATCTTTCAACAATTCATTTTTGTGTTTTCATGCAAAATTTTTAAGGTTTTGAGGCCCCTAGGGTTCATAAAAAACACTTCGGGTCTAACACACCCCCCTATCTCGAAAACTATATTTCACCTAGGCATAGAAACATTGCAGGTAGAGGTGCAACACTCTGGTAAACACTGATGGGGTGGGTTGGGCACATTTATCTAAGTTTTCTTTCAGTTTTACCTCAAATTTTGTTATGTTTTTTGCATGGGAAAGAGCCTAATGGAAGCCTTGTTGATATTTTAGGTACCCCTTAGCACAAAATGAAATTCATCTCGATAGAAACAGAGCATGAGGAACAAGATGTCAATGCTGAAAATGATATTGCTACCATGCAGGCGCTAAAAAATTATGGGTTATAGAAATTATTCTAGCTTCCTAGTATGAGGAAACAAATCGAATTGTTGAAATACCTTCTTCATTCATGGGATATTTAGGCACATTCATTCAAGTTTGAGGAGAGTCTACTCGAGATATAGGTAGAGGATATTTAATTTCTCTTAGGATTGCCAAAGCGAGGTGCCCCCATGTCTCTTCTAAGTGGAAGAAGTGGTGGTGAGATGGTGAAAGACTATATCGCTACATATTGCAGACCTCAAGCCCTTCCTACCATGTATGGAAATATCAACATAAAGGATGTGACCCAATTACCTTTGAGAATGATCTTGTTCATTATTACAAGATTGGTAGACAACTCAACACTACATGTAGCAAGAAAATCACACATGCAATATGGGATAGAGGGTCTAGAGGCAATAATATTCAAGTGGAGTGAGGGTGTCTTGGTCAATTTGAAGGAACAAATTACTAAAGAAAAGCAGGGAAAGTTGAAAAACTTCAGCTATGGCGTGATATTAGTCTCTTTTTCTCTAGAGTAGGTACCATTACTGAAACCTCAGTAGATTTTACTCAAGCTTGTTGGTTCGAGGACCCCACAAATGAGGAAGTGGATAGACCACATGAGCCGACATGCAGGCCCATTAGTGATCGAATTTTCACCAGCCTTCTTTTAGTGGTTGCACAAATAGTTCATCATCATTGATGATTATTCTTACATAGAGATGAATCTCCATGATGATCCTAAGCTCAAGTTTCCTAAGGGTGAGTAATGGGATGCTTTAGGTAAGATACTTTACCCATTAAGTTTTTGAAAGTTTCACATTTTTTTTTTGTGTTTTATTTATCTTCTTGAGACTAAATTGTTTGAGGTTTTTCATGCAGATATTCGATCTGTTTGACCATTAGGTTCTACATATCTTTTCCACATAGAGTGATAGCCATAGGAGGAGGGATTGATTCAAGTATAGGTCACTGCGGTAGGAAGTGATGCACTACGAGATCCTAAGGTAGATGAGATCCTATCAAAGGTGGAGCACCACATGAAGGGACTAGCACACGGGATTGATGACACCTTTGTCAATCAGCTTCCATTATGACTTCAGTGACACACAATCAGAGTGCCTAGTTGTATTGGTCAATTACTACGTAAGATATCTCGTGCAATGTCGTTTTTATCATGAGCACCACTGATTTCTGTACTTAGATGTTTAGTATGTAGCTTTTATATGGGAGATGTAGCAATATGTGTTTTTGGGCACACATTTTCTAAAAGCAAACTTTATATATATATATATATTCAGTGTTTCATAGTTCCTATCCTGATTTAAATATGATGTGATGTGAATTGAAAGTTATTTTAATTTGTTGCAAGTGTCGATATAAAACAAAATTAGTTCAGACATTTGTTAATGTGTTGAGATTTCTAGAAATATGTTCATATTGTATGAAATCAAAATTTCTTTTTGGAAGACACACTCTGAAAACCATGTGAAGGATGACAAGATTTCTCACTGAATAGATATTAGCGAGTTGTAGTACTATGAGCTGTGAGTCATGCCTAACGACTATAGGGTGGACACCATGTGAAATAGCTTCAAATAGTAGCTCAACCACTGCACTGTACTCAATGATGTTGTTAGTAGAGCGACCAATGAAAATCCCTTTCATAATCACTATCTCGCAATTTGGAGAAAAGATAGCCCACGCTGCGGAGGATATGCTCCAAGTACTATGGTTAGCATCATCGACATAACCAATATATGGTTTGAGAGAGGTTGACATTTAACATAGTTATTGATCAAAGGAGAAAATGACCTAGTACCTGTTTTTTTGAGGTAGGAAAAAATCATTCAATTTTGAAAAGTGGTGATTGAGAATAAACAATTTTTTTTTTAGCATACTTTTAGCACTTGAAATTTCCTTATGTATCAAGTATGAACATTTTTTTTAAGTGTTATTGATTTTTGTGCTGATTTTGAAAATTGTTGGTGCAACATCAACACAAATTTTTTTAGAGGTCTTATTTTTGACACTTTAAATTTTTTATGTATCTAGTATGAACAATTTTTTTTTGTTAGTGATTTTCTTGTTGATTTTGAAAAGTGTTGATGCAGCATCAACACAAATCTTTTTAGAAGGCTTATTTTTTACACTTTAATTTTTTTCATGTATTTAGTATGAACTTTTTTTTTTGTTAGTGATTTACATCTTGATTTTGAAAAGTGCTAATGGAATATCCACCGTTTTTGTTTAGAGAACTTATTTTTTACACTTTAAATTTTCTAAAGTGTTAAGTAGAAAATAATAAAATGAAAATTAAAAAAAAAATAATATTAAAAGAATTAAACATTAGAATAAAAAATATTTAGAAAAAAAAAATTAAATATTAAACATTATAATATAAATCACTACAAAAAAAAATGAAAAAAAAAACCAAAACAAAATAACCTAGGGGACCATGTTGGGCCGCAGGTATAGGTGAGCGAGCAGCTGCGGGCAGCTCCCTCCCCGGCCAGCCCCGCGGTCCAGCCAACTAGGGGTTGCAGGCTGTCCACTGAACTACCTACGATGTTGACACATATCATCACAATGGAGCCATAATGAATACCACCATTGACATCTTCATTCTCAAGTTCAAGGCGGATCTTGTGTTTTATGTTGATCCCTGATTGGGTGATTTCAAATCGATCTTATTCCTTTTCTTCCATTATGGATATTTAAAAAAACAAAAGATACAAAATCTGGTTCTCGAGTTGTTAGATATCTTCCACCGAGTCGATGCCAGGTATGACAATAATTCCCGATACATGCCAGCTACTAATTGGTGATATTCCTTGGCTGTTGGGATGTGTCTAGGCAGATCTTTTCAATAAATTTCTTTTGATCCAACATATTGTGCGTAATTTTGCAGGTAAATCTTTACCCAGAAGAACTAACATATGCATAACGAAAATGGTCACTAGGAAATTAATGCTGAGAACTCATGTTAAAAGGGTTGCCTCATTCAATATATGGTTCAATTCTGACATTAGTTGCATTGGAGGATAATAAAATATATGGTTCAATTTCACTTTTTACCTTCAATAGTGAGTATTTGTCTCCATTTTACCCTCAATCTTCTACAACTGATTATAGCCAATCGAAAGAACCTTTTTGAGTGTTGCCACTTCTAGGTTGGAACTAAAACTTTTCTCTATATTTCAACAGTTAATTTTTGTGTTTTCATGCAAAACTTTAAAGTTTTTGAGGCCCCTAGGGTTCATAGAAAACACTTCGGGACCAACACATCCCGTATGTCGAAACCTACATTTCACCTAGGCATAGAAACATTGCAGTTAGAGGTGCAACACTATGGTAAACACTATTGGGGTGCATTGGGCACATTTATCTAAGTTTTCTTTCAGTTTTACCTCAAATTTTGTTAGGTTTTTTGCATGGGAAAGAGCCTAATGGATTTCTTGTTGATATTTTAGGTACCCATTAGTACAAAATGGAATTCATCTCGAAGAAAGAGAGCATGAGGAACAAGATGTCAATGCGGAAAATGACACTGCTACCATGCAGTACTAAAAAATTGTGGGTTATTGAAATTTTTCTAGCTTCCTAGTATGAGGAAACAGATCAAATTGTTGAAATACCTTGTCCATTCATGGGATATTTAAGCACATGCATTCAAGTTTGGGGAGAGTCTACTCGAGATATAGGTAGAGGATATTTAATTTCTGGCAGGATTTTCAAAGCGAGGTGCCCCCATCTCTCTTCTAGGTGGAAGAAGTGGCGGTGAGATGGTGAAAGACTATATCGCTACCTATTGCAGACCTCGAGCCCTTCCTACTAGGGATGGAAAGATTAACATAAAGGATGTGACCCAATTACCTTTGAGAACAATCTTGTTCATTATTACAAGATTGGCAGACAACTCAACACTACATGTAGCAAGAAAATCATACATGTAGTATGGGAGAGAGGGTCTAGAGGCAATAATATTCAACTGGAGTGAGGGTGTCTTGGTCAATTTGAAGGAACAACTTACTAAAGAAAAGCAGGGGAAGCTGAAAAGATTCAGCTATGGCACGATATTTGTCTCTTTTCCTTTAGAGTAGGTACCATTACTACAACCTCAGTAGATTTATTCAAGCCTGTTGGTTCAAGGACCCCACAAATGAGGAAGTGGATAGACCGTATGAGCCGACATGCAAACCCATTAACGATCGAATTTTCACCAACCTTCTTTGGGTGGTTGCACAAACAGTTCATCATCGTTGGTGACTATTCTTACATAGAGATGAATCTTCATGATGATCCCAAGCTCAAGATTCCTAAGGGTGAGTAATGGGATGCTTCAGGTAAGATACTTTGACCATTAAGTTTTTCAAAGTTTTACGATTCTTTTTTTGTTTTATTTATGTTCCTAAGACTAAACTGTTTGATGTTTTTCATGTAGATATTCGATCTTTTTGACTATTAGGTGCTACATATCTTTGTCGCATAAAGAGATAGCCCCAGGAGGAGGGATTGATTCAAGTATAAGTCGCTACAGTAGGAAGGGATGCGATACGAGATCCTAAGGTAGCTGAGATCCTATTAGAGGTGGAGTGCCACATGGAGGGACTGACACATAGGATTGATGACACCTTGGTCAATCAACTTCCATTGTGACTTCAGTGACACATAATTGGAGTGCTCAGTTGTATTGGTTGATTACTACGCAAGATATCTCGTGCAATGTCGTTTTATCATGAGCAACACTAATTTGTCTACTTAGATGTTTAGCATGTAACATTTATATGGGAGATGTAGCAATATGTGTCTCTAGGCACACATTTTGTAAAACAAAACTTTATATATATATCTATATATATATATATATATATATATATATATATATATATATATATAATGTTTCCTAGTTCCTATCCTACTTTAAATATGATGTGATGTGAATTGAAAGTTATTTAAATTGGTTGCAAATGTCGATCTAAAACAAAATTAGTTAGGGCATCTGCTAATGTGTTGAGATTTCTAGAAATATGTTCATATTGTATGAAATCAAAATGTCTTTCCAGAAGATACACTCTGAAATCCATGCAAAGGATGACAAGATTTCTCACTGAATAGATATTAGTGAGTTGTAGTACTATGAGCTGTGAGTCAAGCCTGATAACTATATGGTGGATACCGTGTGAAATAGCATCAAATAGTAGCTCAACCACTGCACTATACTCAATGATGTTGTTAGTAGAGCAACCAATGAAAATCCCTTTCATAATCACTATTTCGCAATTTGAAGAAAAGATAGCCCACGCTGCGGAGGATATGTTCCAAGTACTATGGTTAGCATCATCGACATAACCAATATACGGTTCGAGAGAGGTTGACATTTAACATGGTTACTGATCAAACGAGAAAATGACCTAGTACCCATTTTTTTGAGGTAGCAAAAAATCATTCGATTTTGAAAAGTGGCGATTCATAAAAAACATTTTTTTTTGGAGCGTATTTTTGGCACTTTAAATTTTCTTATGTATCAAGTATGAATATTTTTTTTAAATGTTAGTGATTTTCACGCTGATTTTGAAAAGTGTTGATGAAACATCAACACAAATTTTTTTAGAAGTCTTATTTTTGACACTTTAATTTTTTTATGTATCTAGTATGAAGAATTTTATTTTTGTTAGTGATTTTCATATTGATTTTGAAAAGTGTTGATGCAGCATCAACACAAATCTTTTTAGAGGGCTTATTTTTGACACTTCAATTTTTTTTTTTTTTTTTTTTTTATGTATCTAGCATGAACAATTTTTTTTGTTATTGATTTACAACATGATTTTGAAAAGTGCTAATGCAATATCAACATTTTTTGTTTAGAAAACTTATTTTTTACACTTGAAATTTTCTGATGTGTTAAGTAGAAATATTTTTTTAAATGTTGGTGATTTTCATGTTGATAAAAAAAATAAAACACAACATGACAAAAAAAATGAAATATAAAATATATATATAAAAATGAAAACAAAAACAAAACAATAAAAAGTTAAAGAAAAACAAAATTAACTTGTAAAAAAAAAAAAAAAATAATAAAAAAATATCAAAAAATTCAAATATTAAAACAAAATAAAAATAATAAAAAAACCAACGAAAAAATGCAAATAAAAACAAATATTCAAAAAAATAAAAACAATAAAAAATTTAAAAAAATTAAACATAAAATAAAAAATAAAAAACATGACAAAAAAAGCAATATAAAAAATATATTTAGAAGAAAAGTATGAAATGTATAAAAATAAATAAAAAATTACTGGTAAAATTTAAAAATTAAAAAAATAAAAATAAAATAAAATAAAACATAAAAAAAAAGAAAATATTTAAAAAATACAACACGATTTAAGAAAAATAATAATAATAATAATAAAATAAAATAAAAATAATATTTAAAAAAATTAAATATTAAAATAAAAAATATTTAGAAAACAAAAATTAAATATTAAACATAACCATTATAATATAAATCAATTAAAAAAAAAAAGGGCGCAGGGTGGGCGAGGAAGTAGCTGCGCGGAGCTCGCCAACCAGCTTATAAGGGTGGCAGGATGTCGGCTGAACTACCTACAGTGTTGACACATATCATCACAATGGAGCCATAATGAATACCACCATTGACATCTTCATTCTCGAGTTGAAGGCGGATCTTGTGTTTTATGTTGATCCCTGATTAGGTGATTTCAGATCGATCTTATTCCTTTTCTTGCCAAGTGACCCGTTCATATGTTCCATTATGGATATTTAAAAAAACAAAAGATACAAAATCTGGTTCTCGAGTTGTTAGATTTCTTCCACCGAGTCGATGCCAGGTATGACAGTAATTTTCGATACATGCCAGCTACTAATCGGTGATATTCCTTCGCCGTTGGGATGTGTTTAGGCAGATCTTTTCAATAAATTTCTTTTGATCCAACATATTGTGCGTAATTTTGCAGGTAAATCTTTACCCGCAAGAACTAACATATGCATAACGAAAATGGTCACTAGGAAATTAATGCTGAGGACGCATGTTAAAAGGGTTGCCTCATTCAATATATGGTTCAATTCTGACATTAGTTGCATTGGAGGATAATAAAATATGGCTGGTCAGTTGTTAAAATTTCAATCAGAATGCTATATTACATGCTTTACAAAATTATTTTTTTTATTATTTATTTATTTATTATTATAGTGCAAAGGCTTTGATGAGTAATCACATTTTTAAGATTCATGAATTTCTCCAACCATATTTTATGTTAATGTGAAATTATGAAAAAGGTAAAAAAATAAAGTGGAGATATGGTAAATCATTTTTTATTTTATTTTGGGACCTAGTTGATTATCCCACATATGCCTCAGCCCAGTTTTTTTTTTTTGGGTTTTTTTTTTTTTTTAATGATGTGTATTCTAATATTTTTTTGATTTTTTTTTATATTTTAACTTTATTATTGTTTTTATTTTTATTTTCAATTTCTTTTTAATTATTTTGTTTTGTTTTGTTTATTTTCATTTTTTCGTTTTTTATTTTTTATTTTTAAATCTTACTTGTAAATTTTGATTTTGTTTTACATCTTATAGTTTCGTTTTTGTTTTTCTATATATATATAGATATATATATTATTTGATACTTTTTGATATGTTTTTATTTTTTAGTTTATGTTTTATTACTTATTATTATCTTTTAAATTTTGTGTTTTTATTTTTTGTTGTTTTTATTTTTTTTTCCAATATTTGGAATTTTGTTTTCTTGTATTATTTTTTGTGTTTTTTTTAATATTTCAATTATTTGATATTTTTTATTTTTTTATTTTTACAAGTTAATTCTGTTTTTTTTTTTTACTTTTTTATTGTTTTTTTCTCTTCTTTTGAAAGTTTTTTAGTTATATTTTTTTTTTCCATAATCTCATGTTTGAAATATTTTTAAAACTTTTTTTTTTGTAATTGCAATCTTTGGTTTTAATTCCATGGTCGAAAAATTATTAATATTTTAATATTTTCTAAGTCATGAATATTTTATCTTTAAAGATTTTTTCGACTTGGATTTGATGTATTCTAGGTCAAACTCTTAGAGAATAACGATCCACTTAGAGTATTTCCCCCCAATAATTGACATGAAAATATGTATGTGATAGGGTTGCAATTTGAAGGAACCATAGTTTTGCAAAGCAAGATGAAATGGTGAAATTTTCGGATGGCTTGAACGACCACAAAAGTTAACTTTTCCACATCAGTATATTGGATCTTAGTATTGTTGAGGTTCTGGCTCAAATAGTAGATGGGATGTTCAACCCCCATATCATCTTCTTGGACCAACACCATAGCTATAATAGATATGGAAAAAACTAGGTACATGAAATAATTGTGTTGATAATAAGGGGGATATAAGAGAGATATCTGAACCAGTACATATTTCAAGGCATAAAATTCTTTTTGTGCAACGTTATCCCAATGGGAGGGAATCCCTTTTTTAAGTAAGTGAGTAAATCCTTTGTTCAGTTCATCATAGCTAGGGATGAACCTCCTAAGGAAGTTAGCTTTCCCTTGGAGTCTTTGTAACTAAACAAGGGAGGAAGGCGTAGGCAAGTCAATGATTGCCTAAAATTTTAAAGGATCAATATAAATTCGTTGCTTCAAAATGAAGAAACAAAGGATTAGACCATAGCCAACACTGAAAACACATTTGTGTGGGTTAAGGTGAATGCTATAATGTCTACAACAAAGAAAAATGGCCCGTAAATGCATGGAGTGATGAGCTGGATGCTTGGAGTGAGTAAGGAGACTGTCCAGATAGGGCTTGACAATATGCTTAATGTTGTGGAAATCATAATTCATCCCACATTGAGATGTGGCCCTTGCATTCTTTAAATAGAAAGGGTTTTTTTTAAGAAAAAGTACCCTAGGGACAAATAAATGTGGTTTTAGTTTAGTCAGTCGGGAGAATGTTGATTTGATTATAGTGCGAGAATAAATACATCAATGAATAAATGTCATAACCAGTGCAGTCATAAAAAATATGGTTAATAGATGGTGTCGGGTAGTTGTCCTTTGTCTGAGAAGCATGATTTATGTCTCGATAATCAACACATACTCATATCTTGCCTATTTTTTCATGACAGGGACAATGTTCGATACCCAATCAGTTAAAGGAGCAAGGTATATGAAACCAACCCAAAGAAGATTTTTGATTTCATCTTTTATCCTAGCAGCATTCTTGAGATGGACTAGATGGAGGCATTGCTAGATGGGTGTGGCATTAGGATACGTCTTGATGTCGTGCACTAATATGTTTGGGTCAATACTTGCATTTTCTTCATATTTTTAGGCAAAGACATCTCTAGACTCATGAAAAGGGGTTTGATAAATCTCAATTTCAGATGAAGAAGAGGATGCTTCGATGTATCAGTTTTCAACTATTCCTGGTTTAATCGAAATATTGAGAGGAATCATTTCTTCAATATTCGAAAGGTTCTTTTGAGGGTCGCTCTCATGGATGGAGATTGAATTCGCAAAGGGTTCGACTAAATTAGGTAGGCATACACCACTAGTATTATCTTCAATGGTAGGCATACACCACTAATATTATCTTCAATGACATTATATTACTTTTTAGCTGCATCCCATGCCGCATTTTTTAACCTCATGATCTCCATGAAGCTTTCATCGATAGAGAATATATACAAGAAAGTATTAGCGGATGTGTCATAATCCAGTGATTTATCTACCCAATTGATCAAAGAAAAACTATAGGCCGCACAAGATGAATAAATGGCTCCATAATCTTGCTCAATGGGGCTAAGTGACATTCAATCACCAAAATGTTTGATGTCAGTTTCATTAGGTACAATCCATGGATTAGCCAGGATCGTAGACGATGATATCATGTTGATATAAGGAACTGAAGGGGAGGAGCTAGGAAGGAGGTGTGGAGGGAGAGAAAAAGTTCCCATAAGTGATGAATCCTTCAACAAACCAACTCCGACATGATGATAAGATAGTAGGGCTTCCCCTACAAGAGGGACACTTCCAGTAACATTGAAATCAAAGGCAAAAAGGGTGAGCTTATCTATGGCCACGATCCCTCCTTTGTGAGGAAAGGTTATCATTCGAAAGTAAGTTGAAACAACGACAACCATAGTATATACCAATGTACGTCCCAGTAGAATATTATAATCCAAAGGTCCATCGATAACTTCTACTTCAACGGAGATGACTTTGCCCCCTAGTTCCACTTGGAGGGAATTCAGAATCCCACAAGGTTTGTATGTCCTTACATCAAAGGCTTTTAATGTGGTGGTTGATTAACTAAGTTGGGGTGAACCAATCACCTTCCAACAAGAAAAGGACATGATGTAGGTCGAGACTCCCTCATCCATAATAGAATGATGAATGTTGTTACCATGGAAAATGACCTCAATCATAAAATCTAAATGAGAAGGAAGTCGAGGGGTATAGTTTTCAAGAGAGAAAAACACTAGGTTGGAATTTGATAGATCCACACATTTGATGGCAGACAACAATGCCTTCGTTTGGGTGGGGCAGTTTTGCAACACCTCAAGAATTGACATAAATGATGGATACTGAGTCAAGTCTTCAACTATGTTGTAATTTTGAGCGGCTCTTGAACAAGGGTTGAAGGCATACTTATGGATAACACTCTTTAGAGGCTTGATAGTGAAAATTCTGTAGGAAGTGGAGGTGGTGCTAGATCAGACGAAGATGGTGTCAAACTGGGAGGTTGATTAGTATCTTTACCATTCAGTACATTTGGATTACCATAGTCCTTATTTGGAGTGGCCACCATGACATCAGATTTCAGCTTTGAGGAGGAAAGCATCTAAATTGTGTTAGAGGAAGAGGCATTGCAGGAAACCATATGAGTCTCCTCATTGGGAAATGGGTCAGTCAACATGGCGGGAGAAGTGGATGGTTTATGAAACTGATTCACTTCAGCACGGTGTGGGCAATCATGTGCAAAGTCATCCTCATTACAAGTAAAGCATCGGTATCGAGGCTTTCGTTTCCCATCAGAAGAAAAATTTGTTTGTTTATCCTGTAGTGAGGAATCTTTCTTCTTCTTACCTTTACCTTTCTTCTTGCTTCCATGTTGTTGTTGAGACTTGCCTTTATCAGATGAGATGACATTTATCTCAGAAGAAGAAGTCATAGGAGGATGGGATGGAGGGTTTTGTATAGGAAGGGTAAGAGAAATACAAGATGGCTTACTCACTGACTACAAATTGGTAGAACCAATAATGCCATAGACAACATGAGATTCTTTACTAGGTAGAGGAGAAACAATATTTGAGGGTCTCAGAGTGTTTGGTATCTTATCATAGAGCATGCCCGTTTGGTTATAAACTAGATCTAAATATTGAGCACGAGAAATAAGTTGCTCTTCAATCACAACTCCACCTTTTCCCACATCTTGTATTATGGGAGCTAACAGAGGTTTGACAAACCATTATGCTAACAACTAATCGGGAACATAAGTTTTGACCAATCGGTGATGGCACCTCCACTCATGAATGTGATTTGAAATGTGAGTAGAGTTTGATTATTTGAAGTTAGTCAATAGTTTCATTCTATTTTCATATCTAATGGGCAACTGGAAATGTGCAAGGAAGGTAGTGGCTAAAGTGATGAAGTCATGAAACGGAACTCTAGGTAACTCGATATATGATTTAGCTGTAGTGCCCCTAATCATTCATTGAAAAATATGGAGTCGATTGGAATCATAATTAAGGGATTTGGATGAACACCATAGATGATACGTCATAGCATGTGTCGACTGGTCTTCTCTAGGATTCCCATTGAATTTTCAGATATTAGAATGAAACTTAGTGGGAATCATCTACCACCATGGCAAATGAGCAATGGGGTCATTAGTAAGCCAAGTTAAATCTGGTAGTTCAATAGTAGCCACAAAAGAAAACTACCGATTAAAGTGTAGAGGTAGATGACCTAGATACGAGGGGATAACCTAGGAAAAAGGCACTTGCATTCCTAGATAGGGAGGGTTCTAATACTAAGAAACCTGATTACAAGAATATGGATTGTCTTGGTAGCCATCATACAAGTGATTTTGTTGCCCAGTCCCAGGATGGCGATAAAACTGGTAGAATGTTTGGGTTTGGATTTGTTGGCCTTGAAAAGTCACTTGATGTGAGCCATATTGTTTCCCAATAGGGGTTTGAATTGCCCCCTATTATAGGTTCGATCGAGACTGCACCAACTTTTGAATAATTTGGGCTACTGAAAATTGATGAGTACCTTGCGCAAGCAATTGAGAAGGTGAGGGACCTTGTACAAGTTGACGAATCAGGATCTCAGGAGAACCATACACTATTGGAATGGGTTGAAAAGGTTTTCTAACATGTATTTGAGCTTGTTGAGGTGTTGTTGGATAGGTAGGAATTTTTTATGAAGCCGGTATAGTTTTGGGATTCAACAATCGATCCAGAAAAGAATTAGGTTGAATGGGTAAAGTACGTTGCCAAAGCCTGTGTTGGAGTTAGCATTTTGCATACTACCACTAGTGATCAAAATCTCTCTTTTATATCACATTAGAGTCCCATTTGAATTTTTTTGCATTCCACTTAGGTCATCATGAAAAAATTTGTTCTGTGATGGTAGCACAAAATCCAAACTCACTTTTCCCTCTCAAAAGTTTGTATTTGCTCGCCCTGCTTCTTGTGTCTTCTGGGCTTCCATTGAACATGTAGGCTCATTTCATCATGTTTTATATCAATCAAATCCACCTGAAATTCAGTCATTTGAGGTTCGATTAGGTCACCTAGGTTTTTTTTCCCAAGGTCCAATAAATCACCATCTCACTGCATAAGGTCAGAAAAATATAAGAGTCAAGAAAACAATATATTTTTCAGTTAAATAATGCTTTCCAAATCATGTAACCATGGTTACTGAAAGCCCTAAATTTGATTTTGAGAAGGGATTTTATTCCAAGTTTGTAAATTAAAAATTCAAATAGATGTAATAATTTTATTTTTGTTTATGTAATTTTATGTCTATTATATATAATAAATTACTTTTTAGTTGCACACTCAAGTCCATTGCTAAAAGCATTGCAAGAAAAAGTCAAAATCAGGATTGCCAAACCATCGTCCACCTATCAAGAGCAAAAAAGTCAAAAAGTAAAAAAGAATTAATATGAAAATTTGAAAATGACAAGAAACATTAGAAAGAGGGTGTGCAACTCGTAAATTAAATTCCATTCAAGTATAAATCCCCTCAAGACACCCATGAAACTTCATTTGCACTATTGCACTCTCAAACTCCTCAGTAAAAGAAAATTGGAGATTTTAAGGCGAAATTGCAAAAAATAGAGCAAGAGGACGCATTTAGCAGGGTCACTGTGCATTTATCATGGTCGTTGCACTCCTATAGAGGTCCTTGTGCATTTCCCAAAGATCCTAGTGTTATTTACAATGGTGCTGCGCTCCTATAGAGGTCACTGCGCGTTTGACCAAGATGCTGCACCTTTCTCCAGTTGCTGCATGTTCGTCTGGAAGGAGACAAAACGTCCTAGAAACCCTCCATCTCCACCAAGTCTCCAATTTGATCATCATTTACTTCAGAAAATTAGGTTGGTGGAAAAATTACTCTCTCCTTCCCTCCATTATTCACCTACATAGGGTTTAATATGTTTGTTGTTATTCCCAAGATCAAACCCTAGTCATACATTCCCACCATCTCAAATCAAATTTCCCAGCTTTCATCACTATTCCCCCTCACTTAACAATTATCCCCTATCACCTCCTTCATTCTACACATCCCCATCTCCTCATCATCATCTCTCCTCACATCATTCCACATTTCCCATACCAATAGTCCATTCTATCATTTCCCTAGGGTTTTGATAGCAACAAATCATGGCAGAAGAAGAACACCAAAGTCAGAGTGAGGAAGAAACACAACAGAGGAGGAAATATAAGAAAGGAGGAAAACTTATCAGATATGAGCCAACCAACACTAGAGTGCTCATGGAATCTCACATCAGTGTCAGAAGCTTCAAACATATGCGTTGTTTTGAGTTTTGTGAAAGGGTTGAAAGGACACAACATTATTCTAAATTGACTAGAAAGTTCATCATCAAACTCCATTACAACCAACCAACCCTTGCCGGTGTCAGCTTTACCGTATCTTCTGCTATCATATTAGCTGCTACTAGGATCCCAAATGTTGGGGAAAAATGGTTTAAATAGGAAGAATTGGATTATTGCTACTATGAGCCATATCTTAAACCCAAACACAAGAATGAAAGAAGGAGGATTTTCCCTTTCTCTTATCTCCTATACAGACATGTTCCTATGATGAAAATCATCATGAAGTACTTCACATGTGAGGGCACATTTTCTAGGCTCTATTCCTATCATATTCGGTTACTCATGCATTTTAAAAGAGTCAGAATGCTCAATCTTCCCTAAAATATTTATCAGGATATCGAGAAGATGTTATACATTTCCCGAAGGAAATATCATAATCATCAAATGCATAGCATATTTCACCATTCTGTCATCAAGATGATAGTCCTACACTGCCTTGATCAGCTTAGCATTGCATGGGACACTTTCATATCCAATGAGATTTTCATAGTTCCACCTATTCAGCATGGCCAAGAGGCACCTTCATCCTCTCATCCATCGACCTCCATTCCTCCACCTCAGTCCATACATAATTCATCTTCATCTGATGAGTCAGCCACACTATCACCTCCATCATCACCATTTCAGGAGCCTATTCATTCGCCTGGCAGAGATGAAGGCACTGGGCAAGAGCATATTGATCATGGGATGGTTTAGGTACCTTGGCACATACCTATCAGAGAGGGCATAGGCAAGTGTTTTCCCCACTAATTATGGCAGGGGTATTGCCTTCTTCATCGACAAAGTAGGTCCAGAAGGGTAAGGAAAAAGTTGTAGAGGCAGATATCCAACAATAGGAGGAGGACCTCCATGAGATAGAGCATGATTTTTAGTTAGCTGACTCAGATGAGCATGATGATAGTAAAACCATAGCTATTGTCATCAAGGAGAATAATGCACTCATAGGTGAGCTCGAGGTCAACTTGCAAAGGGCCAAATGGATCATTTGCTACTATAAGCAGGAAAATAGGTAGTTTGAGGTTAAACATGAGCTCATGGAGATTCAGCTCAGAAAGGCAAAGAGAGAGGCTGAAAAGGTAAAGGCCTTACTCGATGAGGCAGATGGGTAGTATGGTGAGCCACTTGATGAATAGGTGCCAAGAAGAAGGCCAAGGACTAGATGCCTAAAGAGAGCTTTGGAGCAAGAAAGAAAAAGGGAGGCACAACTAGGTAATGAGCTCAACTTGAAAGAGAAATTTGCCAAACTGGTAAATAAAAACCGAGAATATTGGCTTGACAAGGTAAATGGTCATATAGAGAACCTCCTAGGCAAGGCCAAGAAGGATAATGATATTCAAAGAAGGATGGTGAAGCACTATGCCATGAGAGACGAAATTTCAAGAGCCAAGCTAAAAAGAGCTCATGCGAAAATTGAGGCCTTGACCAAGCAAGAGGAGAAAAAGGGGTTGGAAATTATTGCTGAGGCATCACTCCATGCCTCAAACATATAGCCAACTATCATCCCACCAAATTTGACCATTGTTGAAAAATTTTGGCAATATATGTTTTTCTTTGTTTTTTGAGAAATTTTGGCGTAGTTAGCATGGTCAAAGACACAACACCTAGGATGTTGTGCTTTTGTTTGGAGCATCCAATGAGCAAACAGTCAGCATTTTTGGATTCAGAATGATGAGGAAATGCACCCTGTAATTTTTTTAAGAATTTGGAGCAAAACTAGTCAGCCAAAAGGGTCAAAGACTACCAACAAATCACCGCTCTACCTCTTTTCTAGCCCGGTTGCTGCGCATTTGAGTAGTCTTGGGAGATTTCAATTTTGGATGGGAAAATAAAGCCCATTTTGAAAACCAAGGGCATTTTTCGAAACTATACAGGACAAGATTTCCAATTAGATATCCCAGGCTAGATTTGGACATCCAGAAGGTAGTCAAAAGTTAGCTTGAGGAGGATGCTACGCATTTGACCAGGGTTGCTGCTTGTTTAACCAGGTCGTTGTGTGTTTGACAGTCTTCCACAATTTTCATTGTTTCACTCCAAGTTGACCTTTGCGTACGGGAAATTCAAGTTTTACTTATGTAATTGATACAAATGATGTAACTATTATGTTTTTACTTTTATCTAGGGTAGATACATAAGTTAAATGGCCTATGTGGCATGTACTAAATCAATTTGCTAGAGTTAGGGATGAGTCACTTTGACCACCCTACACTCTAGCTATCAGTTCAGCCTTTCTTGCAACTGCTCCTCCTCTCATGGATTCGACCCCTGAGCCTAGGATGAGTTTGTTCTAGGCCTATATTAAGTATTTTCTTAGTCATTTTATAGGTTGGATTTAGTAGGGATGATATGCTACTGATCAGAGACTATTGTATCAGATTTTGACCAGTTTCAATAGATGAGTTGCAGCTATTTTTCTGGGATACATGTGGTATGAATTTTTAGCATTGTTTCTTCATTGTGATCATTTGTATGAATGTTTTATCAGTTCATAAACCATTTCATGTCTATTATATGGTAATTTTCAAGTTGATAGGCAAAAATACATGCTTTCTCATGCTCTGTTTTGGGTAATTTATCATACTTTGTCCATTTTTCCTTAGTTTAGGAAGAATACATCTCTTATGTTCTTCCTAACTCCTCATCAGTCTTAAACCATCTCATAAAATCACCTTTTAAGTGTTAAGCTTCATACCTGCCTTTCCCCTTTGAATGTTTGCAATTATATCTCATTTTCCCTGACCTAGTCCCTCTGACGTAAATCACCCATCCCTGTGACTACCCAACCAAAATAAAATCAAACAACCCTCTACAATTTACATCTAGCCTAAAACCCTAATCTATCCATCCCTCTTGGCTATGATCCTTTGGAGAGAGCCCTCTCTAGCTTGGTATGGCTAGCTACCAAACTAAAAGGTTGGTTTGTGGTTACCTCAGCCAAACTCTTCCTCAGCCTTGGAGATATGGAGGAGTGATAACACACTGGAAGCCATTGCAAGATAAGGAGGACTATAACTAGGAGGCTTATGATATTGAGGTATTCCAACAATAGGTTTCACCCCTGCCATGGTAGGAGGGGATGATGGAGGCAACTGTGATTGAGATGGAGGATGCCCAACATAAGGAGGGTTGGGGTGTTGAGGGTAGCTTTGGCCACTGATATCTGGGTCAACTTGCTACTCTATTAGAGGTGTGAATGGATGAAGAATAGGAGACTATGTGGAATTCATAAGAGAAGTACAAGACATTATTCTCGAATTGGATGACATGGGAGAGGTCCAAGGACTAGAAGCCACAATAGAAAAGGTACCAAATAATAACTGATAGCCAAGTGGGATGGACAGACCATCATATAAATCGGTTTCTATTGATGTTACAGATATAGATGAGAAAGAAAAACTTGATGTCTCAACCATAGAGGTGGAAACATGATAGGAATTTGAATCAGCTCCAGTCATGGTTAACAATCCCAATGAATATTGTCACTAGATATCCATGGGTAGGCCCAAAGAATCAAGTAAAGGAGATTGTGTCAAAGGTTAAGGATATGGAAGAGGATTTTTTTTATAAAAGTAAAGTACTTCCCAATGAGCTTGAGTAGAAGGATGAGACTCCTCTTGAGGGATCTCTTCAATACTCAGAAGTTCATGTGGAAGAGGTTTACCATCAGGGCCAAGATATATTGGTTTTGTCTGAGAAAAAGGGATACAGGAGGAAGGTCCCAAAGAATCAAGTGAAGACAACTCAGGCTCTTCAGGTTCAATAACGTTAGGAAACAAGGTTTCTGACTCAGGCATATTAGATACAATGACCTCAGGTAACAAAGTCTCAGGGACTTTTGTCAATTGTGTCAGTGTCACCAACAGGAATAGATGTGATATTGGGTTTTAAACGCAAAGGGATAGATGATTCTTAGTGATCAATGTCGGGAGGAGGGCTGGAAGTACTTCCCGATGTTCTTGATTCATTAGTTTGTGTTTTCCTATGCCTTGGACGATAGTTAGGAGTAACCTCTGGATGAAGAGGAGGCTTATTTTGCATTCTATTGGGTGTGGAGCCTAATTATCTTCTGTATTCAAATGTATCACTGCATTGGACCCCAGTTTGAAATGGGGCAGCAACAGAGCTTGTAAAATATTCATTGCAGAGGGGGTCCGGGGGGGCCGACTGTGACCTTTTGAGAGCCCCCACTTGGCACAGTGATCGGGGGCAGCGCCCCCAAAGCTAAGAATAGATGTAAAATTGCCTTGTAAAATGTTGTAATTTCATAGTCAATCTGGTCCATTCATTAGGTAGAGATATGACGGTAGAAGTTATGTTTAATTTAGGGTTTTTTGCCTTAAAAGGAAACCCCTCGATATATATGATGGAATTCTATTGCATCTATAGAGATCTATATTCTGAGCGAGGAAGAGAGAGGAGATTGAGAGGGAAGAGGGAGTTATAGTGGATCTGTTATAGGTTGTATCTCTTCAGTTTGTTGGATAATATAAAAATAAGGACTAGTTGTTTCTCCATTATTAAGATTAGGTATGTTCTATGCTAGAGCAATTTATTTAAATTTTCACAGTTAGCAATCACATCAGCATTACGATAAACTTCAGATAGAACATAAATATAAAACGCAGAAGACAAGCCAAGAAAAGAGGACAAAAGATGTGGCGCGAGCCTGGGACAAACCCCACAATGTGTGGGGAAACCCTTTGATCAAATTTTGTTTTATCTTCAAAGTTCAGCAGAGAGAGAGAGAGAGTACATTTACAACAGAAGTCAACACTTTGACTTATCTAGATCTAGCATAGATCATTTCGTATAATGATGAGATCAGTTGAAGACATTCTGCTTCAACTAATCCTCCAAGGTGATGACTTCACCTATCGTAGTGCTGCATCTAGGTCCACTTGCTGCACCACTGTGTATGATACCATGCTGCACCAATCATGATTATCATCATGCTGCCCATGTCCATGTTCTTTATCATTCTGCTCTTCATGTTCATGATCTTATAATGTTGTCTATGTTTATCATGCTGCCCATGTATCTCATGATGTTGTCCATGTTCTACATGCTCATGAATATGCTGACACAATTCTACTGAATATTGTTACAGTCATACCATTGATTTCTATATCAACATTGCTGCCCTTCAAAGATGATAGAGTATATGTTCTGGCACCTTTATATTTGACTGTAGCTCCCATCAACATTGCTGCCCTTGACTGCGTTATATATGTCCAGATCACACATCAATACAATTTCCGTATCTCTATGCCACCGAAGTTTATATACATCACTACTGTTTATTATATTAGGGCTGCGTATGATTTATAATTAACAACGTATTTGTACCTCCATGAACAACGTATATGATCCATAAAGATCAACGTATATACCCAGCATGTATCTGCACAACGTGTATTCTTATATGCGTATGTTATATGCATTCTGGACAGTGTATAGAATCTAGCATTCTGTAACACATCATAGCGTTCATACTACAATGGCATATTACTATGACTACCTTCATATCTGTGTTACCTAATTTTAGTTTTGACTGTGGTTACTCAGTGCAGATACCCGAGTTTGATTTTGACGGCACTTCATCGTTACCCTTGTGTGACTGCGGTTGTTCCTTTTATGACATCGAAATATCAGACTTCATGAATAGCGTGGATATGACTCTCATGCCCAGCGTATGCATTGCCAATACTGCATTAGGTTAATGCCATGATTGCGTTCACAATTGATTACGTATAAGTAATGAATCTTCATGTCCACGTAGAACCGTGGCAACCACCCATGCGGTGAGCGAAGGTTCTCAGATATGTTACATTGATTTGGCGTTTCCACAGATCTTCGACACCACAACGGTAGGCCTCGATTTTACTCATTTTGTCAATGGTATTCGATCACTGAAACCCTCTATAAAGAAACAACAATAAAATTGCAGATCCTCCTTAATTCAAGCTTCAGGGTCAGGTAAGCACTGGAGTTGCCATGTTGGTATATCAGGTAGAACCCTATTGTGCATACATATATATTGCTGGTCATTTCAGGTCATTACCAGCGTATATATATATATAACCATAAACAACATATAAGTGAGTTTCCATGAGTAGCGTAATAGTCATCTTCTTAGCAATGAGTTAGAGCATCATTTGACTGTGTATATATGTCTTCATGATTGCGTTGAAGGAGTCTCCTTGTCACTGTGTTGGATCAGCATATGTTGGCTAGGGCATCATCAAACAAGGACAACGTATTCCTTTTGTGACTCTCCTTCTCCAAAACCCAAGACTTGCAGAGGAGATCAAATCAAGAATATGTGCAAATGATATTAAATCCTCATATATTTATATTAAAATGAGGATGATGAATAGACACGTCAGTTGGGCTTCTAGAGCCTACATAAGAGCTGGTTAGCTTGATAATAATTACATAAACAAAATAAATTCATATCTACATAAATACTTATCAGAATCAGATGATCTTTGGATCAATCCTACACCTCTCGATGAGAGGGATCCAATAAAAATATCAGCTGCCATAAATAAGCAGATCCACATGGAGTTTGTCCCTAGTTTCCAATTTAACACTCCCTCTCAACTAGGGATAACTCCATCCGGTGATCCATAAGTCTGACTGTACTATCTCTGCCATCAGTGCCCTGCACTGTTCTGCCCAACTTTGCTCAGCTCTACTTCCTCTACTCTACTCTGCTGGCTCTGGTAGCTCTGCTCTACTCAGCTCTGCTAGCTCTGGTAGCTCTGCTCTGCTCAGCTCTGTTGGCTCTGCTAGCTCTGCTCTGCTGGCTCTGGTAGCTCTGCTCTGCTTAGCTCTGCTGGCTCTGGTAGCTCAGCTCTGCTGGCTCTGGTAGCTCTGCTATGCTCAGCTCTGCTGGCTCTACTAGCTCTGCTCTGCTCAGCTCTGCTGGCTCTGGTAGCTCTCCTCTGCTCAGCTCTGCTGAACTATGAAGAAGAAGAATTGATCGAGAATGAGTCATATCATTCTCCACTAACCTGAAGTTAGTCTCAGAGTGCGTACCACTGGTCCCAGACCAGTCTCAACCGACCCAAAGTCAGCGTCATAGTATGTACGACTCTTACTGGTCCCAAACCAGTACTACACTGACACGAAGTCAGTCTCGGAGTATGTACCACTGGTCCAAGACCAGTCTCAGCCGACCCGAAGTTAGCATCATAGTATGTACAACTCCTACCACTGGTCCCAGACTAGTATCATTGATCCCAGATCAATGGAGGTCATCCTAGTGTAGGGAGTACGGTAGATACAACGATGCGTCCATCGGTACTACTATGGTCCCTAACTTCATTTCCCTACTCATTGATCAGATGAGAGGTACTTCCCATTAGTCCCAGACTGCATGGGTAGGATGCCTCGACAGTAGAACTTAATCAATCCTGTCCTCACAGGAGAACACATCAATCCTGCTACAATCACCATGGAGAACACATCAATCCAGGCCTCATAGGAGAACACATCAATCCTGCTACAATCGCCATGGAGAACACATCAATCCTGCTACAATCGCCATGGAGAACACATCAATCCAGGCCTCATAGGAGAACACATCAATCCTGCTACAATCACCATGGAGAACACATCAATCCAGGCCTCACAGGAGAACTAATCATCTTGCTACACAAGAGAGCGTATCATCTTGTCCCACAAGAGAGCGAATCATCTTGTTCCAGTACGCACCACCAGGGGAGGGTGAGTCACCCTGTGGTCGTATGTTGCTCCAATAGAACTGCAAGCCCCCCAGAGCTCCCAGAGCTCAATGTATGCAACATGCTGGACCCTTTTATAAAGGTCTCTCGATGATTCCAAGTCGTTCGAGAAAATCACAAATTTGATCTTTCCTCAGGGCTTTGTCCTGTACATCATCTTAGTGCGATGGAGCCTCCTTGATAATTGACTTACCATATCCCAAATAAGGCAGTATTTGATGTCTATCTGCTGGAGCAATTGTCGAATATGAGATTCCTCAATAATCGAATCCCACCTCTAGTTGTCACAGAGAATCACAGTGGTATTCATCATGTGTAAAAACAGCTCACTGAAGAGTTTCAACAACCAGACTACCTCACAGAAGGCCATGCTATCAGCAATGTATTCTGCTCAGAGTCACTGACTTCTGCTTCCTGCTCATCCAGGATATCGAGGCAGATTCCAAAGGGAAACAGCACTGGGAAGTGCTCTAGTGATCCTCCATACTGCCTGCCCACTCATCATTCGAATAATCATGTGGTTTCAGATTTCCGCCAGTGTATCTCAATCCATGAGAGATTGTGCCATGAAGATATCTTAGAAGATTCTTGGCACCAATCCAGTGAGGCTCAAATATGAGCTCACCATGCTAACTGCATCCCATATGTCCAGACGGAGGTTCTCCAAGTACATCAATGTGAATGAGTTTATGAAACTCAAAGGCATTTCCCAAATCTGGTTCGACATCATTACCACATAACTTCTGAAAGTTAAGATCCTCGAGGAAGTCACAAGCTTGCAGCTTATCTTCTCACATTCAAAATCCAACTCCCTCTGTCTCCTATAAATGAGAGGGTCTGCACCTGTCAGACATAGGTGCCAGTACGACAGGTTTATCATCCACAACCTTCGAGTAATGGTTTGGATCGGTTTCACTCCTAGTGAATCTCAGCTGCATTAAATAGCTATCAATCCTCTCATACTATGCCCAAGGTGTTTTTCTTCAAGCCATAGAGGGCTTTCTTCCATCAAACTCCTCGGGTTGTTCCAAACCTGTGAACCTGCTGCATGTGGGGAAAGGTCCCCTTATAATATTTTCCTTCGGTACATTTCAGACATGTACCTTCATGATTCTTTATGAATTCAGGCATCCTAGTCACCATCTAACTCACAAACCTCCAGTGTTGAGTCAATGGACATGGTCCCAAGTGGACTTCCTGCAACTTGATACAACCCTGAACTCAAAACATCTTTAAAAGATCTATTTTCAAACACATACCTTTCATCGATAAGTGCCACCCTGTAACCTTTGACTCCCATTTCCGAGATGGACATCAGGTTCGATCAGGTACATAAAAGAGATTTTGGGGTTCCTTGCTTTCCTGGAAGAGTCAACCATTTCCTTGATGACCTGCATTACCAGTCATTCTTTTGATCATTGAAGATGTCCCAAGAATGACTTTTATCTTCATCAAGAGATGTGTCTCTGCCATTCGAACACTCCTTCGCATAACGGCCGAACTTGTTTCAACAAGGCATCCGCCTTTCCTTCCACCCTTAGATCCAAACTTCCCAATGAAGTGATCTTATGATGGACCATCATAAACTTCCGCTGCGCCATTCTGATAACATTCTCTGGTTTGACTTCACCGTAGTTGAATTATGAGAAACCCAATGATCCTTTTGTCTTTTCCCAACTGTCTTCACTGATTGCTCTTTCGCTCTTTCTTGGGCATTGTCTTCACCTTAGCTCTGATACCATGTTAAGATTAGGTATGTTCTATGCTAGAGCAATTTATTTAAATTTTCACAGTTAGCAATCACATCAGCATTATGATAAACTGCAAATAGAACATAAACATAAAAGGCAGAAGACAAGCCAAGACAAGAGGACACAAGATGTGGCGCGAGCAAGGGACAAACCCCACAATGTGTGGGGAAACCCTTTGATCAAATTTTTTTTTATCTTCAAAGTTCAGCAGAGAGAGAGAGAGAGAGAGAGTACATTTACAACAGAATTCAACACTTTGACTTATCTAGATCTAGCATAGATCATTTCGTATAATGATGAGATCAGTTGAAGACATTCTGCTTCAGCTGATCCTCCAAGGTGACGACTTCACCTATCGTAGTTCTGCATCTAGGTCCACTTGCTGCACCACTGTGTATGACACCATGCTGCACCAATCATGATTATCATCATGCTGCCCATGTCCATGTTCTTTATCATTCTTCTCTTCATGTTCATGATCTTATAATGTTGTCTATGTTTATCATGTTGTCCATGTATCTCATGATGTTGTCCATGTTCTACATGCTCGTGAATATGCTGACACAATTCAACTGAAGATTGTTACAGTCATACCATTGATTTCTATATCAACATTGCTGCTCTTCAAAGATGACAGCGTATATGTTCTGGAACCTTTATGTTTGACTGTAGCTCCCATCAACATTGCTGCCCCTGACTACGTTATATATGTCCATATCACACATCAATAAAATGTTCGTATCTGTATGCTTCCGAAGTTTATATACATCACTACTGTTTATTATATTAGGGCTGCGTATGATTTATAATGAACAACGTATTTGTACCTCCATGAACAACGTATGTGATCCATAAAGGTCAACGTATATACCCAGCATGTATCTGCACAACGTGTATTCTTATATGTGTATGTTATATGCATTCTGAACAGTGTATAGAATCTAGCATTCTGTAACACATCATAGCGTTCATACTACAATGGCATATTACTATGACTACCTTCATATCTGCGTTACCTAATTTTAGTTTTGACTGCGGTTACTCAGTGCAGATACTCGAGTTTGATTTTGACTGCACTTCATCGTTACCCTTATGTGACTACGGTTGTTCCTTTTATGACATCGGAATATCAGACTTCATGAACAGTGTGGATATGACTCTCCTGCCCAGCGTATGCATTGCCAAGACTGCATTAGGTTAATGCCATGTTTGCGTTCACAATTGATTACGTATAAGTCATGAATCTTCATGTCCGCGTAGAACCGTGGCAACCACCCATGCGGTGAATGAAGGTTCTTAGATATGTTACACTGGTCTGGCGTTTCCACAGATCTCTGACACCACAGTGGTAGGCCTCGATTTTACTCATTTTGTCAATGGTATTCGATCACCGAAACCATCTATAAAGAAACAACAATAAAATTGCAGATCCTCCTTAATTCAAGCTTCAGGGTCAGGTACGCACTGGAGTTGCCATGTTGGTATATCAGGTAGAACCCTATTGTGCATACATATATATTGCTGGTCATTTCAGGTCATTACCAGCGTATATATATATAACCATAAACAACATATAAGTGAGTTTCCATGAGCAGCGTAATAGTCATCTTCTTAGCATTGAGTTACAGCATCATTTGACTGTGTATGTATGTCTTCATTACTGCGTTGAAGGAGTCTCCTTGTCACTGTGTTGGATCGGCATACGTTGGCTAGGGCATCATCAAACAAGGACAGCTTATTCCTTTTGTGACTCTCCTTCTCCAAAAACCCAAGACGTGGAGAGGAGATCAAATCAAGAATATGTGCAAATGATATCAAATCCTCGTATATTTATACTAAAACGAGGAGTAGGAATAGACACGTCGGTTGGGCTTCTAGAGCCTACATAAGAGCTGGTTGGCTTGATAATAATTACATAAACAAAATAAATTCATATCTACATAAATACTTATCAGAATCGGATGATCTTTAGATCAATCCTACACCTCTTGATGAGAGGGATCAAATAAAAAAATCAGCTGCCATAAATAAGCCAACCCACATGGAGTTTGGCCCTAGTTGCCAATTTAACACTCCCTTTCAACTAGGGAGAACTCCATCCGGTGATCCATAAGTCCGACTGTACTATCTCTGCCATCAGTGCCCTGCATTGTTCTGCCCAACTCTGCTCAGCTCTACTCTGTTGGCTCTGGTAGCTCTGCTCTGCTGGCTTTGGTAGCTCTGCTCTGCTCAACTCTGCTGGCTCTGCTAGCTCTGCTCTGCTCAGCTCTGTTGGCTCTGGTAGCTCTGCTTTGCTCAACTTTGATGGCTCTGGTAGCTCTAGTCTTCTCAGCTCTGCTGGCTCTGCTAGCTCTGCCCTGCTCAACTCTGCTGGCTCTGGTAGCTCTGCGCTGCTCAGCTCTGCTGGCTCTGGTAGCTCAGCTCTGCTCAGCTCTGCTGAACTATGAAGAAGAAGAATTGATCGAGAATGAGTCATATCATTCTCCACTAACCCGAAGTTAGTCTTAGAGTGCATACCACTGGTCCCAGACTAGTCTCAACCGACCCAAAGTCAGCGTCATAGTATGTACGACTCTTACTGGTCCCAGACAAGTACTACACTGACACGAAGTCAGTCTCGGAGTATGTACCACTGGTCCCAGACCAATCTCAGCCGACCCGAAGTCAGCATCATAGTATGTACAACTCCTACCAGTGGTCCCAGACCAGTATCATTGATCCCATATCAATGGAGGTCATCCTAGCATAGGGAGTAAGGTAGATACAACGATGCATCCATCGGTACTACTATGGTCCCTAACTTCATTTCCCTACTCATTGATCAGATGAGAGGTACTTCCCACTAGTCCCAGACTGCATGGGTAGGATGCCTCGATAGGATAACTTAATCAATCCTGTCCTCACAGGAGAACACATCAATCCTGCTACAATCCCATGGAGAACACATCAATCCAAGCCTCACAAGAGACCACATCAATCCTGCTACAATCACCATGGAGAACACATCAATCCAGGCCTCACAGGAGAACTAATCATCCTTCTACACAAGAGAGCGTATCAACTTGTCCCACAAGAGAGCGAATCATCTTGTTCCAGTACGCACCACCAGGGGAGGGTGAGTCACCCTGTGGTCGTATGTTGCTCCAATAGAACTGTAAGCCCCCCAGAGCTCCCAGAGCTCAATGTATGCAACATGCAGGACCCTTTTACAAAGGTCTCTCAATGACTCCAAGTCGTTCAGGAAAATCATAAATTTGATCTTTCCTCAGGGCTTTGTCCTGTACATCATCTTAGTGCGATGGAGCCTCCTTGATCATCGACTTACCATATCCCAGATAAGGCAGTATTTGATGTCTATCTGCTGGAGCAATTGTCGAATATGAGATTCCTCAATAATCGAATCCCACCTCTAGTTGTCATAGAGAATCACAGTGGCATTCATCATGTGTACAAACAGCTCACTGAAGAGTTTCAACAACCAGATTGCCTCACAGAAGGCCATGCTATCAGCAATGTATTCTGCTCAGAGTCACCGACTTCTGCTTCCTGCTCATCCAGGATATCAAGGCAGATTCCAAAGAGAAACAGCACTGGGAAGTGCTCTAGTGATCCTCCATACTGCCTGCCCACTCATCATTCGAATAATCATGTGGTTTCAGATTTCCGCCAGTGTATCTCAATCCATGAGAGATTGTGCCCTGAAGATATCTTAGAATATTCTTGGCACCAATCCAGTGAGGCTCAAATATGAGCTAACCATGCTAACTGCATCCCATATGTCCAGACGGAGGTTCTCCAAGTACATCAATGTGAATGAGTTTATGAAACTCAAAGGCATTTCCCAAATCTGGTCCGACATCATTACCACATAACTTCTGAAAGTTAAGATCCTCGAGGCAGTCACAAGCTTGCAGCTTATCTTCTCACATTCAGAATCCAACTCCCTCTGTCTCCTATAAATGAGAGGGTCTGCACGTGTCAGACATAGGTGCCGGTACGATAGGTTTATCATCCACAACCTTCGAGTAATGGTTTGGATCGGTTTCACTCCTAGTGAATCTCAGCTGCATTAAACAGCTATCAATCCTCTCATACTATGCCCAAGTTGTTTTTCTTCAAGCCATAGAGGGCTTTCTTCCATCAAACTCCTCGGGTTGTTCCAAACTTGTGAACCTGCTGCATGTGGGGAAAGGTCCCCTTATAATATTTTCCTTCGGTACATTTCAGACATGTACCTTCATGCTTCTTTTTGAATTTAGGCATCCTAGTCACAATCTGACTCACAGACCTCCAGTGCTGAGTCAATGGACATGGTCCCTAGTGGACTTCCTGCAACTTGATACAACCCTGAACTCAAAACATCTTTAAAAGATCTATTTTCAAACACATATCTTTCATCGATAAGTGCCACCCTGAACCTTTGACTCCCATTTCCGAGATGGACATCAGGTTCGATCAGGTACATAAAAGAGATTTTGGGGTTCCTTGCTTTCCTGGAAGAGTCGACCATTTCCTTGATGACCTGCATTACCAGTCATTCTTTTGATCATTGAAGATGTCCCAAGAATGACTGTTATCTTCATCAAGAGATGTGTCTCTGCCATTCGAACACTCCTTCGCATAACGACTGAACTTGTTTCAACAAGGCATCCGCCTTTCCTTCCATCCTTAGATCCGAACGTCCGAATGAAGTGATCTTAAGATGGACCATCATAATCTACCGCTGCGCCATTCTGATAACATTCTCTGGTTCGACTTCACCCTTGGTGAATTATGAGAAACCCATTGATCCTTTTGTCTTGTCCCAACTGTCTTCACTGATTGCTCTTTCACTCTTGCTTGGGCATTGTCTTCAGCTCAGCTCTGATACCATGTTAAGATTAGGTATGTTCTATGCTAGAGCAATTTATTTAAATTTTCATAGTTAGCAATCACATTAGCATTACGATAAATTGCAGATAGAACATAAATATAAAACGCAGAAGACAAGCCAAGACAAGAGGACACAAGATGTTGCGCGAGTAAGGGACAAACCCCACAATGTGTGGGGAAACCCTTTGATCAAATTTTATTTTATCTTCAAAGTTCAGTAGAGAGAGAGAGAGAGTAAATTTACAACAAAAGTCAAGACTTTGACTTATCTAGATCTAGCATAGATCATTTCGTATAATGATGAGATCAGTTGAAGACATTCTGCTTCAACTAATCCTCCAAGAGGATGACTTCACCTATCGTAGTGCTGCATCTAGGTCCACTTGCTGCACCACTGTGTATGACACCATGCTGCACCAATCATGATTATCATCATGCTGCCCATGTCCATGTTCTTTATCATTTTGCTCTTCATGTTCATGATCTTATAATGTTGTCTATGTTTATCATGCTGCCCATGTATCTCATGATGTTGTCCATGTTCTACATGCTCATGAATATGCTAACACAATTCTACTGAAGATTGTTACAGTCATACCATTGATTTCTATATCAACATTGCTGCCCTTCAAGGATGACAGCGTATATGTTCTGGCACCTTTATATTTGACTGTAGCTCCCATCAACATTGCTGCCCTTGACTGCGTTATATATGTCCAAATCACACATCAATACAATGTCCGTATCTCTATGCCACCGAAGTTTATATACATCACTACTGGTTATTATATTAGGGCTGTGTATGATTTATAATGAACAACATATTTGTACCTCCATGAACAACGTATATGATCCATAAAGATCAACGTATATGCCCAGCATGTATATGCACAACGTGTATTCTTATATGTGTATGTTATATGCATTCTGGACAGTGTATATAATCTAGCATTCTGTAACACATCATAGCGTTCATACTGCAATGGCATATTACTATGACTACCTTCATATCTGCGTTACCTAATTTTAGTTTTGACTGTGGTTACTCAGTGTAGATACCCAAGTTTGATTTTGACTGTGCTTCATCGTTACCCTTATGTGACTGCAGTTGTTCCTTTTATGACATCGGAATATCAGACTTCATGAACAATGTGGATATGACTCTCATGCCCAGCGTATGCATTGCCAAGACTGCGTTAGGTTAATGCCATGATTGCGTTCACAATTGATTACGTATAAGTCATGAATCTTCATGTCCGCGTAGAACCATGGCAACCACCCATGCGGTGAGCGAAGGTTCTCAGATATGTTACACTGGTCTGGCGTTTCCATAGATCTCTGACACCACAGTGGTAGGCCTTGATTTTACTCATTTTTCAATGGTATTCGATCACCGAAACACTCTATAAAGAAACAACAATAAAATTGCAGATCCTCCTTAATTCAAGCTTCAGGGTCAGGTACGCACTGGAGTTTCCATGTTGGTATATCAGGTAGAACCCTATTGTGTATACATATATATTGCTGGTCATTGAAGGTCATTACCAGCGTATATATATATATATAACCATAAACGGCATATAAGTGAGTCTCCATGAGCAGCGTAATAGTCATCTTCTTAGCAATGAGTTAGAGCATCATTTGACTGTGTATATATGTCTTCATGACTGCGTTGATGGAGTCTCCTTGTCATTGTGTTGGATCAACATACGTTGGCTAGGGCATCATCAAACAAGGACAGCGTATTCCTTTTGTGACTCTCCTTCTCCAAAAACCCAAGACGTGGAGAGGAGATCAAATCAAGAATATGTGCAAATGATATCAAATCCTCATATATTTATACTAAAACGAGGATGATGAATAGACACGTCGGTTGGGCTTCTAGAGCCTACGTAAGAGCTGGTCGGCTTGATAATAATTACATAAACAAAATAAATTCATATCTACATAAATACTTATCAGAATCGGAGGATCTTTGCATCAATCCTACACCTCTTGACGAGAGGGATCCAATAAAAATATCATCTGCCATAAATAAGCTGACCCACATGGAGTTTGGCCATAGTTGCCAATTTAACATCCATGGACATAGCCAAAACTGGGTGAACCGCATATATTTGTGTCTCTTTTGTTTTATGTGTTTTCTGTGTTTATATTTCTACAATATTTTATGTGTTCCATTGCTCTGTAATATATAATTTTCTAACAATTGGTATCAGAGCCGAAGCTCTATTTGGCTGATAAAATCGCAGGAGAGAAGGGTTCCTGGTTCGAAGTGGGAGCAATGGAGGAAGATGGTAGGTTTAGGGTTGAATAAATTCAATGGCAAAAACTACGAGCTATGGAAGATGCAGATGGAAGATTATCTATATCAGAGAGATCTGTACCTATCATTGAGCTAAAAGACAAAGAAGCCGATGAGTATGGTAGAAAAAAAATGGAATATTCTCGACAGAAAGGCACTTGGAATAATAGGGCTGTGCCAAGCAGTGTTAGTAGTGTTTAATATTTCAAAGGAAATGACAACAGAGGGTTTAATGTCGACATTGGCCAAACTATATGGAAAATCCTTGGCCTCACATAAGGTATTTCTTATGAAGCGTTTATTTAATATGAAGATGTGAGAAGGTGGATCTATTGTAGACCATTTAAATGATTTGAATATAGTTACAAGTTAGTTAAGTTCTGTAGGGGTAACTTTTTATGATGAAGTTAGGGCTTTTTTATTTCTATGCTCATTGCCAAAAAGTTGGAATGCTTTAGTTATGGACATTAGTAACTCTATCTCTGGATCTAGTACTTCAATGTTTGATGATGTTGTCAGTGCAATCCTTAGCGAGGAAATGTTATGGAAAAGCTCCGGTGAGACATTAGGTAATGCTTTGATTGCAGAGACTAGGAGAAGAAAAATAGAAATAGGAAAGAGCTTAGGATACCACAGTAAGTCAAGAAAAGGAATATCCAAGTCCAGATCAGGGATAGTGTGCTATAAATGTGGGAAGAAAGGACACCTGAGGAAAGACTTGAAGTATCAAAAGGGAAAAGAAGGAGACACGCAACAAGAAACTAAGCATGAAGCGAAGGTAAAATGTGATTTGTGCAAGATTCTTTGATTCTTTCATTAGAAGTTATTATTGATGCCTAGATGGCAGATTCAGGGGCCTCATTCCATGCCACACCTAATAGACAACATTTTTATGATTATGTTCAAGGAGATTTTGGACAGCTTCGATTGGGTGATGATAAACCCTGTAAAATCATTGGAATCAGTAAAATTTTTATAAAACAACAAAATGGAAATCAATGGATATTAAAGGAGGTAAGGCATGTCCCAGATCTAAAGAAAAATCTAATTTTAATAGGGTAGTTGGGAGGTGAAGGTTGCATAACTAATTTCACAGATAAAACCTGGAAGGTCACTAAAGGATCCCTAGTAATAGCAAAAGGAGGAAAGGTTGGTACATTGTATTTATGCAATGGTATTTCTAATTCTATTAATGCTTTAAACTCTACAGGAGAAGATACGACATTGTGGCATCATAGGCTTGGGCACATGAATGAGAAGGGCATGCAGATTCTTCAATCAAATAATTTGTTGCCAAGTTTGAAGCATGCTGATTTAAAATTTTGTGAGAATTGTGTTTATGGAAAATAGAAGAGTGTCAGACTCCTTAGAGTTGGGAAAGAAAAGAAGAGTGGAAAATTAGAGCTTGTGCATACAGATGTATGGGGACCTGCTGAGGTATCATCTCTTGGTGGCTCTTGTTATTATGTTACTTTTATTGATGATGCAACCAGAAAAACTTGGGTTTATTGTATTCGAAATAAATCTGATGTATTTGATACTTTCAAGAAATGGAAAGCTTTGGTTGAAAGTGAGACAGGAAAAAGGTTGAAGTGTCTCAGATCAGACAATAGAGGTGAATATTGCAGCAAATAGTTTGATAGGTATTGTTCAGAGAATGGAATTCATAGAGAGAAGATAGTTCCAGGAACACAACAAGAGATTGGTGTGTCAGAAAGGATGAACAAGACAATCATAGAGCATGCAAGCTGCATGAGATTGCATGTAGGATTGACTTTATAATTTTGAGTAGATGTTGTAGATACTACTATTTATCTAATAAACAGAGGGCCTTCAAGTTCCTTAGATGGTGGTATTCCAGAGGAGGCATGGATAGGTGAAAAGTTAAACTACTATTTTTTAAAAGACTTTTGGTTGTGAAGCCTTTGTCCACATTAATAAAAAAAATATAACAAAGCTTGAGGTAAAATCAAATAAATGTACCTCTATTGGATATGGTGTTGATGATTTTGGTTATCGCTTTTATGATTATGAAAAACACAAAATCATTAGGAGCAGAGATGTCATATGCAATGAAAAGGTTTTGTATAAGGATCAACTGCAGGAAAAGAAATAGGAAAAAGAAAACAAAGAACACACGGTGCTTGACGATATCACACGAAAAGTGATGGCACCTAAAAATCATAATGATCAACAGCCAGAACAACAACCATGATAGCAACAAGCACTTCAAACACCTGAAAGTGGTTTTAGAGGATCTATCAGGATAAGTAGACCCCCTGAACGATACTCTCCTTCATTATATTATGTATTTTTTATTGATTCTAGTGAACTAGAATGATATGAAGAAGCAGGACAGGTAGAAACTAGGAAGAAGTGGGAGCAATCCATGAAAGAAGAGATGGAATCCTTATCACATACCCAAACTTGGGACTTAGTCAGGTTGCCTACAGGTAAAACAACATTACAGAATAAATCGGTTTACAAGTTGAGGGAAGAATATGGAGGTAGAAAAAGGTACAAGCTAGACTTGTGGTGAAGGGGTTTGCACAAAAGAAAGGTATTGATTTTGATAAAATATTTTCTCCTGTTGTTAAAATGATTTCAATCAGAACTATGTTAAGTCTAGTAGCAGTTGAAGATTTGCATCTTGAGCAGTTAGATGTAAAGACAACCTTTCTCCATGGGGATTTGGAGGAAGAGATATATATGTGTAGCAACCATAAGGATATGAGGTAAAAGGGAAGGAGAAACTAGTGTGTAGGATGAAAAAGAGCTTGTATGGCTTAAAATAGGCTCGAAGGTAGTGTTATCTAAAATTGACAAGTTTATGTTTGAACAAGGTTATACTAGATGTCACTCTGATCATTGTGTTTATCTGAAAGAGGAAAATGATGGCAGCTATATTAGATTGTTATTGTATGTAGATGACATGCTTGTTGTAGGGTCTAACATGAAGGAAATAAATGTGCTCAGAAGAAAACTATCAAACTCATTTGCAATGAAGGATTTGGGTGCTGCAAAACAAATCCTTGGTATGAGAATAATTAGAGATAGGAAGAATCACAAATTAACATTTTGTCAAAGTGAGAACAGAGAAAAGGTGTTGAAAAGGTTTAATATGTAGAATGCAAAACCAGTTAGTATACATTTGGCTATCCATTTCAAATTAAGTAAGGAGGAGTGTACCAAGAATAAGGAAGAAATGGCTCATATGTCTAAAGTTCCATATGCATTAATAGTTGGAAGCTTAATGTATGCAATGGTCTGCATAAGGCTTGATATTGCACATGCAGTGGGAGTTGTAAGAAGGTACATAAACAATCTAGGAAAAGAACATTGTATGGCGGTGAAGTGGATTCTCAGGTATTTGAGAGGTACCACAAATCAAGCATTATGCTTTTGTGGTTCAAACATTTCTCTACAGGGATATGTTGATGTAGATATGGTGGGTGATAGAGATAACAGGAGGAGCACAACAGGGTATGTGTTTACTGTAGGCGGAATAGCTGTCAATTGGGTCTCAAAACTGAAAAGTGTTGTTTCACTCTCAACAACGAAAGCATAGTATGTTGTTACTACAGAGGCTAGTAAAGAAATGATTTGGTTACAAAGGTTTCTAGATGAATTGGGTAAGAAGCAGGAGTTGGGCAGGTTATGCAATGACAACCAGAGTGCGATACATCTTGTAAAGAACTCCGCATTTCATTCCAAGACTAGGCATATATAGCTCAAGTACCATTTCATAGGGTCAGCGTTGGAAGATGGTTAGTTGAAGCTGGAAAAGATATACACTAGCCAGAATCTTGTAGATATGTTAACAAAAGTGGTAACCAGGGAGAAACTAAGAATATGATTAGTCTCAATTGGTCTTCAAGTATGATGAAGAAGATGAGAAATAGGTAGGTCTAAAGTGGAGTCATTGTCCAGCAAATGAAGCAGCGGTGGAGTTTCTATAGTCAATCTCCAAGTGGGAGATTGTTGGGTGTGGAGCCTGATTATCTTCTGTATTTGAAGGTATCACTGCATTGGACCCTAGTTCGAGATGGGTCAGCAATGCCACCCATAAAATATTCCCTACAGGGGGGTCTAAGGGGGGTGACTGTGACCTTTCGAGAGGCCCCCCCTGGCGGGGAGAGCGGGGGCAGCGCCCTCGAAGCTAAGAATAGATGTAAAATTTCCTTGTAAAATGTTGTAATTTCATATTCAATCTGGGCCGTTCATTAGTTGGAGATCTAACGATAGAAGTTATGATTAATTTAGGGTTTTTTCCCTAGAAGGAAACCCCTCGATATATATGAGGGAATTTTATTGCGTCTATAGAGATCTGTATTCTAAGTGAGGAAGAGAGAGCAGATTGAGAGTGAAGAGGGAGTTACAACAGATCTGCTGTAGGTTGTATCTCTTCAGTTTGTTGGATAATATAAAAAGGACTGTTTGTTTCTCCATGGACGTAGCCAAAACTGTTGAACCATGTATATCTGTGTCTCTCTTGTTTTATGCATTTTCTGTGTTTATATTTCTGCAATATTTTATGTGTTCCATTGCTCTTTAATATATAATTTTATAAAACATTCTATGCGAACGATGGGGAGGGGGATTTTTTTCTTCCACATTGGATAAGAAATTTTATTAACACAAAATAAATAAATCAAAAAGAGGGTAATCTAGGCATAAAGGATTACAAAGTAACCATGAATTGCAATATACACCTTGGAGAACCAAGGACTTAACGTATGACAACAAATCTCCCTGAATGTTGTGTTCAGTGTATCATGGTATACAAGTTGACATACTCAGTTACCTATGGATGGATAAAAACCTATTGGGAACTCCCAAAATATACGCGATCGTACATGGGAGTGCAGTCCGTAGTAGCATTGCCTAATGCGTAACCATTCAATGAGAGCATTCCCATATACTTTATGTGTGTGGAGTGCCACCAATATATCTGGAGGTACGTGGAGTACAATATGATCCTATACACTCACATACATGGAACAATATTTCATGCCCAAGATGAAACGCTGGAAAACAATGACAACTCCTACGTTTGACAATGCTAGAACACGTCTCTAGCCTAGACCTCTAAATTTTTGGTTAATGTTACAAATTCTCCTTAGGTTGATTCAATACATTTTACTATTTATCTTTGATCATGTTTCAGTTTTGGGGCTCACCACGAATGTCACTTGAATATCCTAAAATTGAAATCTAGCATGAAAAAAATAGAAATCCTTTATCTTTCAGTGAAAATCTAGCTAAAGGAAGGGAATACAATCAAGATGTACCACACAATATGCAACACACAAGATGCAAGATGTGATTTCATTTCTAGCAAAACTATGCTTGTGCTAATGTACATACAAAACCCTAAATGTCGATGGAATTTTTTTCTTTTCAATACACTTAATTTTTTAAATGAAGAAAAATAAGATGAAAATGTTCAATTACTGATTCAATTACACTTTTTCAAATCAAGACTAAAACGAAAATTCATCCAAGCGACCAACAATCAAACGAAATCAATTTGCAAGTGAATAAATGATAAGAACAAAGAAATATCAAAATTGATTCTTACCAAAGGGAGACAACACAAATGCAAGCCAAATAGAGGCTTTACAGAGACCACAAGGCACTGAAGAATCAAGCAAGTTTAGCTGGAATTAGGCTGACAAAAGATAGGCTCAAGAACCAAGGTACAATTCATGCAAATACAGGGGCCAACACCACTGTAGAAGAGGCACTAGTGCATTGTAACGTTGGTGGAGAGTGGGCCAAGATGAGGTGAAACCCTTTGTCAAAGGCTCAGGGGGTGTGTTGGGCCTGGGAAAGAGAATTTTTACAAAAAATTACAAAAAAAGGCTCAGTTAAATCACTTCCTAGGTCTATTCTTGGTTGGATGATACAAAAAAGGTCTATCAAGGAGGTAATCAAACATAATGGATGAGGAAACCACTAAGGGAATACTGTGTTCCCCAGTATGGTCACCAATATGCTATACATGATGTACGATTGTGGGCAAAAGTGTCTCCCCTAGGTCGATGGCTAACCTAGAACAAGAGAGAGACAAGGAACACAATGCTTTTCCTTAAAGTAAATAGACTAAGGAATGAGGCCTACCCAAAATCTTTCACACACTTCACTCCTTCTTTAGATTGGAAGCTACAATTCTAGCTCTAAATGCCAAAATTAGAACCTGCATAGTCAGATAACAAAAGAAAAGAAACTATGAGATCTATGCAATATTGTCTAAGTACTTCATTCAATAGATCGACATGGCAATGAAATAACTGAAATAACAATATCACATATAGGAAAACAATGAATCTTTGCATTAATATAAATGGAAGGAGATTACAACCATATGTATTAGTTGATCTTGCAGAAGAGCTCCTCCAAGTTGTTTACTTGTCCTTTCATTGTCATAATATGCACCTCCAATCACCCTAAATGCATGAGATTATCACTAATGACTACAACAACATAAGGGCAAAATCACTCTCCAAAATCCAACCCCCAACCACATAGAAGGCTGGGAATATATAGAGAAGTAAGGTAAGTTGGGTGTTCTTATCCAATTACCAATCTGAGGTAATAGATCCACCTTTTATGGACGGGTAGGATCAAAGGATAAGTGGTGAAAACTCCAAATTAGGGAACGATATGATCCAAATGTTTTATCCAAGGTAAGTAGATTAAAGAAATTCTAGAAACTAGTAGAAGGGGAATCTTTCAGAATCGAGATCATTCTCCTGGATTTCTAGAAACAATGTAGGTTCAAAGGGGAGCAATCTGCTAGTGACCAACATAGGCCATAGTTGAGCAACTTGTAGGTGAACGTACCCCAATATGTTTACGGGGAGCGTTGGTCTTCAAACTTGCTCAGATGAAGTAGTTTAGGGCTGAAATTCTAAGGGATGAAGGGAACATGCTTAGGGATTTGTGCAAGATGGTGAAAAGGGGGAATAAGATGTTTCTTGATCCCATTAGGAGGCTCACTGATCAGACGTGACAAAATGGACTATAAAACCCAATTATATAGTTGTTTTGCTCTCGGTTGGGATACATCTAGATCTTCTTAATCGATATATATTTATAATTTATTCTTACCCCATGCATCATAGAATAAATTTGCATTTAGACTATAGTTTTCATTTTATAGGTCCCCTCATGCAAGGGAAGACCTTAGTTGTGGCTTGGTAGATCCATAAAGTCATATTAAGGATCTTCTTGTTTGCATGCACACAACAAGAGGATATATTTGATTTCTCTATTTCTATTGGTAAATAATAGATATATTATAATCCAGTAGGGAGAGAGGGGGTAATTAGACCCAATTGAACAATTCAAAACCACTACGTCAAATGAATAAGGGCTTAATTGGGGCTCTAACTGGATGGTCTCTCTCACCTATTGATGAGCTCATTTTTGACAATCAACAAAAACTTAGAATTTTCTTTTAAAGATGATTTGGTGGAAGTTGGATGATATCCATAAAGTTCCATAAATGGGGTCATTTTTGTTGCAGTATGGAAGGAAGTGTTATTCCACCATTCAGGCAAAGATAACCACTTGACCCATTATGTTTGTTTATCAGATACAAAGAAATGAAGATATCCTTCCAAACATTTGTTGAGTATCTCAGTTTTACCATCAGATAATATGAGTTATGACCTAATTGAGTACCAAAACATGAAAATAATTTCATAAAAAAATTTCTAGTGAAAATGGGATCTTTGTCACTTACAATAATCTTTGGGTTTCCATGTAGCTTTTGAATTGTTTCCATAAATTCAATAGTAATTGTAATGGCTTTAAAAGGATGAGATAATTCAAAAATGTGTGCATACTTGGTCACCCTATCAACTACCACCATGATGAGACTCTTTCCTTTAGTCTTGGGTAAACCTATGATAAAAATCCATTGATACCTCCTCCCAACACTGACTTGGAATGGTGAAAGGTTGTAACAAACCTAATTTCTTAACTGTCTCAACTTTATTTTGTTGGAAAACCAAACATTCTGCCACAAACTTCTGAACATCATATTCAAGGCCATCCCCAAAAAATTCCTTCTTGACCCTCTAGTAAGTTTTTAAAAATCCAGAGTGCCCTCCTAAGGGGGAGGTGTGCAAGTCCAAAATAATATTTTGTTTGAGTTGGGAATTCTTACAGAGATATAAGTGATATTTGTACCATAATGAATCATTTTTCCTGATAAAGTATCAGATGTACTGGGATCTTGCTACAACATTTCAATGAGTGTCTACACCTCTTCATGATTCTTCCATTCATTCCTTCCTTCATTTATCCAGTCAGGTTGGATAATAGAAATGGAAAAATGCAATGCTTCCACTTCCTCATCCTTTCTTTAGAGTGCATATGCAACAACATTTTTCTTCCCTTTTTTGTAGATGATTTGAAAGTCATAACCCAACATCTTGGTGACGATTTTTTTCTGCTCTTCTAAAGATAATCTTTGTTTCGAAAAGTATTTAAGATTATCATGATCTTTTTTACCTTGAGGTTTCTTTCCATTAGGCAAGGTCTCCATTGCTTTAGTGCATTTAGTATTTCCAACATTTCCTTCTCATAAATAAGATTTTGTAGATACTTTCCTTTGATTGGTCGACTTTCAAAAGAAAAGGGTCTTCGTTCTTGCATTAAAAAAACACCAATTTCATTTCTTAAGGCATCACATTCCGCAATAAAGGTTTTTGTGAAGTTTGGTGTATCTAAGACTGATGCTTGGCACACGTCCTCTTTAAGAAGTTCGAAGGCTCTAGTTGCTTCTTGAGTACAAGAAAATGCATATTTCTTCAGTGATGTTGTTAGAGGAATTTCTATTCTCCCATAATTCTTAAAAAGCTTACAATAATACCTTGTCAAACTGAAAAATCCTCAAAGATGCTTTAGGTTTATGGGGATATTCCATTCCTTATTTCCTTGAATTTTTGTAAGATCTACCTTAACACCCTTATGAGATACAATATGCCCCAAATATTCAACCTCCTATACTCAAAAGATACATTTGTAGGTTTTTGCATATAATTATTTCTCCTCCAACAATTTGACTACCCTATCAACATGTTGAACATGATCCTTCCAAGACTTGTTTTAGATTAGTATCTCAACAAAAAATACTAATACATTTTTTTAAGGAAGGGTTTGAAAATGAAATTAATGAAACCCTGGAATGTGTAAGGTGCATTGGTAAGGCAAAAAGGTATGATGAAAAATTCATCATGACCTTCATGAGTTTTTAATGATGTTTTCATAATGTATTCAATATTCATTATAATTTAATGATATCTTAAATGAAGATCCAACTTGTTGAAGTAAATTGCTCCACGTAATTCATCCAACAATTCATCAATGACATGAATGGAAATTTATCTTTAATAGTGAGCTTGTTGAGCCCCATATAATCTGGAACCATACACCATGATCCATCCTTCTTGTGCAGTAATACTAATGGAGTTAGAAAGAACTTTGACAAGGTTGAATTATATCAGCCTTTAGCATTTCTACAACCATATGTTCAATTTCACTTTTGGGCATAGGGATATTTGTAAGGCATGATGTTTGGAGGAACACTTTCGGAGTCTCGAATACCTTAGAATTATTTTCCAAGACATTTTGGAGATTTGGAGGAATAAATGTTTTCGATGTTTGAACCTCTATTGAGCATAATTCTACAATTGCATCCCATTCTTGTTTCTTCAAAATATTTTTCATGCCATTAGAGATGATTATATTCCCTCGTTTCCCTGTGATACACCTTAATTCAATTTCTTTTCCTTTGCAAAAAAAATTCAGGAAAAGTTCTTGAAAATTAAAATTTATCTTCCCCAAAGATTGTAACCATTGGACTCCTTGTACAACATCAAAACCACTCATTAGAATGGAAGACAATGGAGTATACAATACATATTACCCCATGGTTAACTTGATATTATGGCATTTTCCAAAGAAATTTATAGTTCCTCCATTCACAACCATCACTTGATACTCAGGTGTTGGATATAGAAAACAATTTAATTCCTTGGCTATCTTATAATGAAGAAAATTATGGGTACTACCTATATCAATAAACCTATTACTTTTTTCTTCTTGATATATTTTTCTATATTGAGTGTTTGAGGAGTGGTAAATCCTGCCAATGCATTAAAAGATATGGCCAGATTCATTTATTCTTTCTCTAAGGTTGGTTCCTGGAGTATCTCCTCTTATTTTGATGTTCCTTGGTCATTTTCTTCCTCCTCTTCACAATCTATGTAAAATAATTTCTTCTTAGCACACTTATGATCTTTAGTGTATTTTATATCATAACTGTAAAAAATCCCTTTTACTCTTTTTTCTTCTAATTGTTGTGGTGTCAACCTTGTATGTTGTAGAAGTGTAGGAGAAACAACACTTCCATATTTATAGTTTTTAGAGGTGGACTTCCTTGTTTCCATAATTTTTCTTGCATCTTTTATTAGCACCATAAATGCCTTCTCTAATGAATCATGTTCCCAAAGGAAAACCTTAGTTGGATGTTATCTTCTAAAGTACTTATCAAGAAATCAATCCTATGCCACTCTAGAATATTGGTTACCCTCATATTAAATTTTTGGAAGTCCTCAATGTTCCCCGCCATTGAACTAATTTTTTTAAGTTATCAATTTTCTTAAGAAGGAATTTATCTGTGTATCATCATAATGTGCTATCGTTTCCTCCATAAAAATTGACCAAATGACAAGTGTTTTATGAGAACAAAGCCATCAATACCATACAAATTATTTGGGTTCTAAATAAATATGCAATGCATACCTTTTGTGTAGATTGCACATCATGTAGATCAAAATGTTGCTTCATCTGTAGTATCCATGTTATTGGTCCCTTGCCATCAAAATTTCTCATATCTATCTTTGGAATGTGGTGGTTCTTAAACCCCACATTGGAGTATCTAAAATCATCATTCATAGTCCTTTTTTCCTCATCGTGATTTCCATGGATTACCTTGTCACCACTAGGAAGCCTTTCTTGCAACAAATTTTGTGACCCTTCCAACTTGACATTCATCGCATCAATTTATACTTTAAAAATATCCATGTTGTCTTTTATTTTTTCTTCTAAACCATCCATCTTAGATTCCAGTTCATTTTTGGTTACTCTTTGCGAGAGAAAATTTTGTTTCACTTGGTCTTGGAATTTTGATATATCATGCTGCATTTCTTCCTTCTTCATGTGTGATAGTAGATATTTATAATTTCTTACTAAGTGTATCCATTTTTTTGTTTCAAGGCATTTTAGAATAAAATAATGATATGTGTGCTTCACTATTCCCTTTGAATCACATCAAACCAAAATTTTAAACAAAAGTTATGTAAATGTTTTAAAAAAATACACAACCTTTTATTTCTTTTAGGAGCATGATATTGAAACTATTTTATTCCAAATCCCCCATGATGACCTAATTATGGAATTGTAGAAAGTGACATGTGTCACTATTTTTCCCTTCAGCCCTTAAAATGATATAAAAACAACTATAATTCATGCACTTTTAGCCACTTTTTACAAAATTGAAATCTAATGCTTAAAGAGAAATTTATGAAAATTTTCTGTATGTCTCTTGTTTGGGATTTAATTCTGGAGCCTGCAAAATCCCTAACTTATTTGGACCATATCTAGAAAAATATAGCGAACCAGGCTCTGAATTTTTTACACGAAGTTCACTAATATTTTTGCTCTACATGGTCAAAATGTTGGCTTCTGAAGCTTTGTATAAAAATGTTATAAAGAAAATACCAAGATGACTTGTTTGAAGCAGTGAAACCCTAGAATCTAAAGCTCCGATAAAAAATGTTATGCAACTAGCTTAGAAAATATAAGAAAATATAGATAAGCGACTTGACAAATAGCCTCTTCAAGGTGGAAATGTCCTTTACATCACATAAATGAAAAATTATTGGATAATACAAATGACAAGGCCTCCTTGGTATATATAAAATTCTAAGGGGTCACAATATAATTGGAGCCTACATAACAATAATAATGTAAGGACACAACAAAAACAATAATGGGCTTCTATAGGGCACCACAATAACAATATGGGAGCTACATGGGTACAATGATAACAATAGGGGGATACACTAATAATAACAATAAAGGGGTTACACTAATAATAACAATAAAGGGGATACACTAGTATTATAGGGAACTAACAAAATTGGGAAAGATATTAAAACCATTTACCATATGAGTTTCCCCATTATCCAAAGTACAAGTGACAATTTTATCTAGACAATTAACAATTTCCCTATGACCCCCAAGCTAGTCCATCCCTACTATTATGTCATATGAACCTAATGGTAGAATGCTCAGATTCATAATAAAAACAACAAGACATGTCTCTACCGAGTTAGTAACTTTTCTTTTTGTGGTAGAGGCAAACTGGACCAGCCATGGAATTTTATAATTTCCAAAATTTAACTACAAAGTAACTAAAACTGGCACTGTGGTCTATCAAAAAATAAATAAGTTGGTTTAAAATTGTACCTTCTATGTCCACCACGCTGGATTGATGTTCTACTTGGAACTTTTCCATTGTCATGTTAAATTGAGGAATATTCCTGGCCACATTGTTAGTGATGGATTCTTCTTGATATTGTGTAAATTATGCACAATGATTTTATTATAGGGGAAATTCCAGAAAATACAGGGTTATCTACAACTTGTTAGAGGAAATCTAAATCTAAAAGTGGCCTCTTAAGGAAATATAATAAAATAAGAGTTATGAATTTTCGAAGGAAAAAATAAAACTACTTTTTTAAATTGTATTTTGGTCTTATCTCGGTATAGTTTTAATCAAATTCCAAGTATATACACTTGTTATATGTAGAATTAAATTCCACATCCAACAAGTACTCATTATGCATACTTTTAAAAAGACCCACATTGATAGAAATCGATGATACATTAAAAAAGCTCATTCAACACATTTTTGTAATGTATCATATGTTCAACTTTTATCCATGTGGGTCTACTCAAATGTATGCATAATATGAACTGATTTGATGTGGGATTTAATTATGCATCCAATGAGTGTCTACACTTCAAATATGAGTAAACCTAAGGAGATAAGCCAAAAATATAATTAAAAAAATTAGCTTTTTTCTTTTCCCTCCAAAATATTTACATTTATCTCTTTTTAAATTTAAACGCTTTTGATTGGTTTACATATTGTGACATGGAAATTACACGAAAATTTCATGGGCACTTTTAGGCTCAAATTTCTTTTATGCCAACATTTTAACAGTTTATTTTTCCTCCTACTAAGGCCTCTATTACTTAGGTATATCTATTTGGATCGGGTATAATTTTGTGTTTGATTATTATTCCTATTGAAATTCCAGCTCTGGTCACCCTTACTAAAATTCTTAAAATGATCAGGTTTTCTTTCTTTTCGACACTGGGAAAATCTGTCTTTCTTTTTGTTAGGCCATTCCACATTTTCGTTTCTTTGTTTAGATTATTGATAACAGATTCTCACTTTTCTAATGGTCTCATCCATCGGTTTGGTATTACCATATTCAATTCTTTCTTTAAAATAAATAGGAATAAAGTTTATAAAGCATTGTACTTTAGCTTTTTCTTCGGTTATATATGGCGCATATCTCAAAATATGAGTAAATTTCATCACTAATTCAACCATTAACAATTTTCCAAGCTTGAAATCATGAAATGATTTATCCCTTTTATCAAAATAATGCATAGATAGATATCTTTCCTTTAAAAATCTTGGAAATTCCTCCTATAGTTAACGTTCTTGTTCTCCAAAATATGCCCTTCTCTAACCTCTTCCAACCATGGGTAAGATTTCCCCTATAAGTGGTATGTAGCTAATTTATCTTTTAAATCAATCGAATAATCATAGACTTGAAAATAAATATTGATATTAGCCAACCATGCCCTTGTTTCTTCTTCAAACTCTCAATTGTAAGTTGGGTGTACAATTTTCTTGAATTATCCTTGCAATTCCATTTTTAATCTCTTTCCTTGCTTCAAATGTAATTTTTACAAGTTGTCCTCTTCTTCCCCCTCATATTTAAGTTTCTTACTTTCAAGCACCTCATCAGACTTCTTGCACATTGAAGTCTCTCCTTGATCCTCTGCCTCCATTACTACTTCCACAATCTTAGGATTGGATTTTTATATTATGTTCTTAATGAGCTATTTTTGTTCTATTATAACTTTTAATAATAATTCATGTCTAGTGCGGAGGGTTACTAGATCTATCCTCATATATCTCACCATATTCATCAATTCAACTATAGGAACTTGACCTTGTTCTCCAAGATGTACCTAGATCCCATCTCCACCTATGTATATTTTTCCTTTCTGTTCTTCCATCACTTCTCCTTTTCCTTTACTCATTCTTTTGTGCAAAAAAAGGCATACATTTTGTTAAAATATATTATGGTCAATTAATAGGCCATAGTGTTGCAACATATTTTTCTCAGATATCATATGTAACTTCTCTCCAAAATCACCAAGTAATTATTATGAAGTACATAATATATTTTTTTTTAAACTTAATACGTACATTACTTGTCACAATAAAAGGGTAACCATTAATTTTACTTGCAAAGACAAAACATATCATTATTATCTCAACATCTATTCTATTCTTATCTATCAATAAAAATTGCAATGTTTCTCTGTACTAGAGTGTCATTTGAAATCCAAAATTGGGGCTAGATATTGTACTGAAGCTACTCTCATTAACTCCTTAATGCTCATACTAGTTTCAACACTCTATTTATTAGCCTAAATGTTATAAGTATGCTACTACAATGATCTAGAACAAGTCTACACATATGTTGTAGTGGTAATTATTATTTTTCTTTTTATTAATATGATGCATATCTAACCAACTAGCACAATGAACTTATAATATTTATACTACCATGCACCATATATTATTGTGATGAATTTATTTTAACAATATCATTGAGAAAACTATTTCATTATTACTTCATCTTCCTTAGTGTCATAAAATTGGATGTTATATAGATATTTGTAATGTATTAGATTGATTAATAATGGAAGTGCCCTCATGGCGTTTTTCTCTTATGTAGAGGTTATATGGTGGAGAGTCCATGTGATGGATCCACATGGTGGAGTTCTGCGTGGTTGAAAATGTTCAACCACTTCCTATCAATGGTGGTCATCAACTTGAACTAACCAATGGTAGGGATGAGACTTGGTACCATTAGGGTAACCATCTACCCTCTAGCCCTTTGCCACATTGTGTCATTTGAATTTGGACATGGTTGAGAGAAGAGCTGGAAACAAGAGTGTAACTTGGAAAAATTGAAGGTATGGCCATACATCCCCAAGGTTTCCTCCATGGAGTGGTTTTCTTGAAGTTATTTTGATGAGAACAACTTCTATGTTTTCCAATAAAAGTAGGGTTTTTTATCTAGGTCCACACTAAACTTGTATTCATTTTTTCTTGGTTTTCTATGTTTATTTACTTAGTTATAATTCCTTAGCATGGATTTGGTGTCAAATTAAACCTATAGATTCTTAATATTTGTATGCTTGTGGGAATAAATGCAGACTTCCCACCAAGGTTTGGACGAGATGTTCAAATCTTTCTACGATGTTCTGGATTCATTCTCCTCTCCCTATGGATTCTTGGGAGTTAGATGTATTCGTTTCCAAATCAAATTTTAAAACTTAGTTCGATTTTCCCTAACAAGTAGCGTTTCAATTTAAATTTTAATATATAAACTAAGTGTAATCTTCCTTTGGCGTTGCGGCATCATGGGGAATTTCCTCTTGCCCTTATCCAAAGTATGACACTAATTTGAAGAGGAATGTCATTTCCAATAGAACTTTTAGAAATTTATTTATGACCCAGTGCCTAAATAAGGGTTCGATGCTTATAGTTTAACACTCAAATTCCTATTTGGGGTTTCATTCGAATGGTAATTTTTGATTTGTTTTCTTCCAAGGCTAATATTTTATATCTCAGACCTTATAGTGTTGACGGTGATGGACCTACCAACATTTAGGGGGTCCTCCTTATATGAAGTCCCAATTAGACCTCAAACCATTTGGTATACGATCCCCATCCGAAATATGGCCCAGTTGACGTAGCAGTGGATTTTAATGACATGCCTTGTCTGAAATAACACATAGAGTGTTGTATTTGTGACTTTGGGAAACAAGTGTGTGACTCTATAGAAGGTCAAGTGTGGTGTATGAAAGGTTCTAACACAGTGAGGGGAAAATGAGTGAGCCCCTTAGAAGCCTATAATAGCATGCAACTTAAAAGGAACACACGAGATTAAAGACATCACGAGTTAGCCTCTAAAATAATTCGCAAGTTAACCATGTAAAAAATAAACAATAACATGAATTCCACAATATTCATACTAATGCAAACGAAATAGTTTATAAGCATTATCGTAAGTGGTATAACATATATTGAAAACATAAAAGATTATTCGTACTATATTCACAACATATGCATGAAAACGTGTTGGCTCTAAGATTTTGTTAAAGTGAATGTTCCATGCATACATATACCGTTAATGAACAACTAGCCCCAATAGCGAAACATGAAGTCTACAACTGTTTCTCCAAATAAATATACTGTGTCTATGCTACGGAGAAGCCAAGGCTCTCAACAAGCTCCCATGCTCCTGATTCTAAGCTAAAAATCCTAGCCAAAATCTTAGCTCCCAAAATCCCTTTGCATCACTTATGAGAACATATTTATAACAAAAGGGATGACTATTCATTCCCCCCTTGTGACTTTTGGACCTCCCTCATCGCTCTTCAACTTCTCTACAAAATGACTCTTCAACTTTATTACATCATGACTCTTCACATTCCACAAATGACATTTGGAATTTCACTTACAAATTAATTGCAACATACTCGTACCCATATAAGACAAAATTGTGTAGAGCCAACTAGAAAACCCAATAAGACAAAATTCAAGCTTGAGTTTAGGGAAACTCCAGCTCAAAAACTTTGACTTATAGGTTCTCCATCACATGATGGTGCCAAGCCTTGTACTGCATAACGAACTCCCCAAATTGTGCGATGGGATCAAGATAAATGCAGACTCTAGCCTCCATGCCTTCTGGGTACAATGATTTGGAACTAGTGTGGATTTTCATCTTTAGCAGGAGCATCATAGTATTGATTTAGATAGGGCTACTGATTAATAATTGACTAAACAGAGAAGGGGGCGGGGGTTCAATCAGTTTAGCATACTCATGGAAAATAATATTATTTTCTTCAAACTCATTAACTGAAACATTGCATGAGAAACTTAACACATAATGACCACCATATTGAATATGTGAACAACAAGTAATATGAAAACCAAACCATCACATAAACACATTATAACATCACATATTGACACCAGATATATGTGGAAACCCATAAAGGGAGAAAACCATGGTTTTATTATTGTTGTGATGCAAAGGAAGGCTCCTACTCCTTATTACGTCTGATTTTCTATAGTCCCCAACCTATAGGAGGTTGGTACCTCATTTTTCTACAAGCTGCAACATGTAAGGAAGCTCCAACTCCCATATTATTTCTATAGGCTACAACCCACACGATACTCCTACCTCAACCAGCTCCAACTAGAAATTTATTGAGCTTCAACTTGAAAGGAGACTACCATCCCTTTATGCAAACACTAAATAACAATGTACTGGTTTACATGGTCATAAACTTTGCATATCTCAGTCTTCATTTCTGCATCTTCTTCCCTTCATATCTACATCACATTAGCTTCATAAGTGTCAGGTAACTAATGCATAATAGTTCAATCAACTCCCAAAAATTCATCCTTTCTCAATAACTATTCGTGTCTTCCAAAATCACATCTTTTATAGAGATAGTTTTTTGGCTGCTCGTATTCCACATAGGAATATGAAGTGAATAGGGTTTACTCTTTTCCTTCTACTCATTCATTTTGAAACTCCTTAGATCTTGGATATTGGAACACAAAAATAAGTAATCCATCCAATATTAGTTTTATCCACATGTAATGATTAAATACATGAAACTAATGGAAACATAAAATAACAATATTTATCATTAATGCACCACAACAATCTTTGCAACATCTTTGCCTTTTCCTTGGAGTCTTTCCTTTGCATCACAACAATTAAGCTTAATCAACATTTTCACATATTACATTATTCATTATAGAAATATCTGCAACATTATGAAAACATTTTAATGCATCACAACACCTCATCCTTCTTCTTCTCGTTTGCCTTCTTTTTCTACTTGTTGCTCCTTTTCTTGATGTTCTTTGTGCTTGCTGCTCCTTTGTTTTCTTATTTGCAACTATAAAAACATATGTCTTCCTTTGCATCTTTAGCATTGATCGTATCCATGCATGCTTGTTGTTTCTCCTTGCCTGTTGCTCCTCCTGCGTCCCTTGTTGCTCCTTGTGCTTCTCCTTTTCTTCGTGCTCATTTTAGATCAATGAAAATATTGCCAACAATCTCCCCCTTTGGAATTGATGGCAACACATTTTTCCTGCCCCTTTCATTCTTATAAGTGCATGCCTTCCTTTCATTACCCCCCCACCCTTTGACATCAATGGTAAGGGGTTACAAATTTCTTGTAACCAGAAAGAAAATTGTTAGTGTAATGTACCTATCACCATGTTTTATAACCTACAATGTGTTGTTTTTCATGATTGAATAAATGCTACTCTAGATGGCTTATTAGGGCTCTTTCATATTGAATAAATGTTGCTCCCAAGTTAACCCTAATCTATATGTCATATAAACATTGTATGAGCAGTGAAAAATATTGTTGTGAGAACACTCTAAAAGTAATAATATTGTTGAGAGAACACTTTGTAAGGAAAACATGGTACGATTATAATTTATGGTTGTATAGTTGTTAATACTCCCTCAGATTCAGTTTTGATCCCGTATATAACAAAAGTTTCTTCAATGTTTCAAGATAAAAAAATGCATCCAACTTCTGACAATACCACAACTGGCATATTTTACCAAATGTAGTAGGACACTGTAGAAGTCATAAAGAGGTCAACAAAGTCTTTCAAGATAGTTTGGTTTTAATAACCCCCATGATGAACATGAGGAAGTAAATGATCTTCACAAATGCAAGCTTTACAAAGAGTCGATAAAACATAGTGACAACGACCAACAATTTCATCCTCCATTCTTATTCATTATGGTCGAACTAAACCCTTGGATAGAAGCCTTGATATATTGCATGCATGTAACATATTTCAGTCGTATTTTCTTGATGGAAACTGCTGAATTTAAGTGGTTGTCCTCAACATGCAAGTGAATGTCACTTAATCCATTTTTCAACTTCAATGCAATTTTTTATTTTCCCATCCAATATTGTTGAAGATATTAATGCCAAAAATGAGCCATAGTCTACTTCTCATGCTTTTGATATCTTGATGCAGAGAGATATTGTACATAAATGTATTTGTTGCAAAGATCCCTTGAGTGTTAATAATGTACAAGGATCGAATCTCAGAGCACATTGTTGGCTATGAAAGCTACTGAATATATATATATATATATATATATATATATATATATATATATATATATATATATATATATATATATATATATATATATATATATATATATATATATATAAGTCACAACAAACCTCTGTTGATTATAGCAAGCCACAGAATATACATTGAGCCTTTATACAAAGAGTAATCACCATATAATACACTATAATGTTGTCAACCTATGTTACCTTTAGCAAACAACATTGAATGAATTCAAACCACACAGATGAAAAATAGAAAAGAACTGTATAGGATCACAAAGAAGAAGGGTGTGAACCCCAGAGTATGATCAATCCATAGAAAAATATAGTGTGAGTCACAAAAATAGAAAATCACAATGTGTAATGTGAGCCAACACATCACTGTCAAGTTTACTGATGTATAGATCGAAGACACATGATAAGGGTATAAGCTACATGTGATATACGGACAATAGAATACATTATAATCTTGTTGAGTCAAATACCATGGATACAACTTCGCATCATAACTTGGTAGATAATTGGCATCATTGAGCCGTCAAGGAGAAGCTTCAGATAACTATGCAGCAGTCTCTTCGATCAAAGTAACTTGCATTGTACATGAGAATTCATATTTTTTTGAATGTATCCCGAAAGAAAAATTATTTTATATCTCTATTAGATTATGATTAGCCTTAGATCAATTACTTGCATTACCATTATAACTTGTATTATTGTTATAGTAGTGTCAAGGAGATTTGAATCACAGAGATAATTCACATTATAGTTGTGCCAAGGATTCATATTTCTGTTAAAGGACCAACAAACTCTATTGTCACACCTCACTAGTGTACATTCAACATTTATCTAATGCAAGTTTTAATCAACCCACCATTCCAACCACTTAAACGCACTAGAGATTTTAACACGTTGTATTTAAACTTTTTCTCAACGTTACATTCCATGTTGAATTATGCATGGACACTAATGCTTCATTTTGTCTTCCAACATAAAAAAATCACTGCATATGTAATCCAATGTTTGGCATTCCACAAATTCCACTCTCATTGCACAATATGCTACTACCATTCAAATATATATGATGTTCAACAAAACTTCTCATGCCAATGCTCTAATCAAAGGTTCTAGCTGTTATGTTCACACCAATATTCAATGCAGGTTCCAAGATCATATGATATCAATCGTTCAAAATCTCAATGGAAATATTGTAGTGGGAAATAAAATTCTCAATGGAATGCTTAGGTTGCATAGAGGAGAAATAAACCAAATGAAAATAATAGGACCTGACTCCATCATATACACAAAAAAACAACCCATAGACTACCATTCCATGTGCAGAGCATCACACAGTCCAACGAATGGTAGGATATTCTAGCACTCTCCTTGCGCTACGCATTTGGACAACTTTTGGAGAGTTAAAACATGCATAATGCCATAGTTTTCTAAACATTCGATTATTCAAATTGATTCTTAGCACCTCAGTGAAGGGTCCATATTTTCCATTCTGGGAAGACTCTGTAAGCTCTCTAGCTCTTAGATTTACAATCAGGGCCAGAGGAGTTACACCAAATTAGAGAAGCATTAAAATCCCATGCAATAGCTAATTTGGTAGGTAACGCTTTCTATCTGCATACATACGTGTACACTTTCTTTCTATAACATCTTTGATTACATATAACATATTTTCGCTGGTGTAGATAAAGTTGGTCCATTGTACACTCTGACATTAACATTCCACATTTTTGCAACCACTGCCAATGTTACATATTTAATCCAGTTAATTTTGAGCACTGTGTAATTGTGAGGTAGTTGTCATTATGCCAATACCAAACAATGTAACATTTCCATTGTCAGACAATCATGACCCTGCTATAGCCTTTGAATACTGTCAGACTAATGTAATGTTCCTACATGCTCTTCCTTATTTCTACTTTTAGGAAACAACCTCCTCTTATGCCTGCAGACAGATGATGGATCGTTACTGGATGGGATCGACTGAATGTAAAATATGAAGATCATTATCATCATTTGAATCTTGAATATCATCCTTCAAAAGTTGAATTTATTGAGAAATCTCTAGTCGATTTCTTTCTGAATCCATTCCCAATGCTCATGCTATATCTATGATGATGACATTTTTCACAGCTTTGGCAGTTTGTCTACCACGAGCCTCCCATTCCAGACTAGAGAATATACACCCCTCATTTTCTGTTACAAAGAATTGATCTTGTTGCATTTCACGTTACAACTACTTAGATGTTTTGTGCAATTTATTGTTGTTTTGGAGGCTGAGGTCGAGTAATGCTAAGCAATTCCCAATATTCTAAGTGGTCTCCTAGAAAATATTTCACTACCTCCTTGAATGACCTTAAAAATTGAAGCTAATGGAAGAAAGAGGCTACGATTTCCCTCAGTCCTTCTAAATTCACCTAAATCTTTCATTGTTACATCATCGCTGCCTTTCATTGTGAGACATTATGTGTTGGTGCTAACGCTATAATTAAAGGCAAGCACTCAAGAATAAGTTCCAAAAAAAAGGACAATGCGCTTGTACAAAGCTTGAAAATGGATAAAACCATCCATTTCAATGCACTTGTGAGGCGCAACTCAGGCTTAGTATCCAACACAATGTGTATCATTTCTATTATCTTTGTCTGCACCGGTAGAGTGTAAGGATGCACCTTAATGCACTATCAAGGAATAATTGCATCTTCCCTCAATTCACAAACCATACACCACATTCTTAACATTTAATCCACTAGTTCTTCGTCATGGTTAATCACATGTTTTCAATGAGTTGATTTCAATGTTTTTTTTTTCAACGCCTCTTGTGTATAATCCCTTTATGCACATTGTGTTATCATTGTATTCCAATGCATATAATGACCTGAATATTTTCACCCACATATGCCAATAGAATAATGCTAAATTTATTACCTTTAACTTTGATATATTCCTCATCGCACTTTCCATAAACTCTCTCTTCTGTGCCAAAAAATGCATTAGTGCGTTGCACAGTAGTCTCGTAATTTTTAATTTTATTTTTATCTGACCTTATGTTTAACATTGATATTGATATATGTAAATGCGAATAAAATAAGCTACACCCACTACAATAGCGCAATCATCTCCCAAGATTTTCTATCTGAAAGAATAACATCATTTACCTATCTTACAGGTGAGATTTACAATTCGGTTAAGGTCTTCCATGGCCGGCAAACTCAGCACTTTAATTTGAGTCCTTTTCTTCAATACCATTCTAACCTTTTTGGTGAATATATTGTGCAAATAGTGCTCAATGTTTTTGCTTTTCGATTTATTTAAAGAATTCTTTTAAATGAATTTTAGGGGTTGGTCTCCCCCTGAGATGCCTCTTCTTTACAACTGATTGAGTTCTTCTTTTGCTTTCTTGACCAGCTCCCCTTGAGGCTATAATGAGTTCATTTTGCTATTGAGGTCTCATGCTACTCTTTTTCTTCCTCTTCCATACCTTGGTTGACTACCTTCTTTCATCTGCATTTTCTTCATTGTTTGGTTTGCTTGGGGTTGCTCTAAACTTCTCTTTATAGCTCTTTAAGATATAATGCAACTTGCAATCCTTATATTTATGACCAAGGTTATCACACACATAACATCTTGTGTGGCCAAAAGATAGAGGAAATGATGTTCTCCCTCTTGATTTCGTGCTTTTCTTTACATAAAAGTTGCATTCAAATGATTTGTGTCTGAATTCATTACACAAATAACAGTGACCATAAAAATAGTTTGTGTACTTGATGGATGATTGATTGTCTTACATTCTTGAGGGAACTTTATTTGATTGTTTGTTTGAGGATATCTTCTTCCTTGTTGTCTGTTATGTTGATTAACGTTGACTTTCTTTCTATTACATTCTGTTGCTACGTGTCCAAGTCTGTGGCAAGAAAAACACTTGATATCTTTTCCAGGAAAAAATAATCTCCTTTTAGATCTTATGAATTTGTTCAACTCATCTCTAGGAGGAAATGACCTTTTTGCAAAATTCATTTTTTTTTACTGACTCATTGGCTCTTGTTGTTGCTCCTTGGTATTGTTTACATCTTTGTTATTTACTTTGCTTGTACCTTCCTCTAATGGTCTTATTAGGGCTGCTTCATTATCCTCTATGAATTCCTTTGAGCTACTTCTCTCTTATTCTTAGACCTTCATGGATGATATGTCCTCTCTAGCTTCTTACACAACTTCTTCTTTTCATCTAACTCTCTTATAGCTAAAATTAACTCAGACTCTAATATTTCAAACTGTACTTGTTTCTCCTTTAGCTGATTATTCAACAACTCCACTATTCTCCTTGCCTCTTCAAGCTATGTCTTCAATATTGTAATTTATTCCTTGAATTTATATTCTCTTTCATCACATATTTGCAAAAAGTTTTTATAGTCTCTTCTCTAATTCTTCAATCTTATTTTCGGCCAAGGCTATGTCAAGTTTGGTTTGTTCTTTAGCTAAATTTCCTTCACAAGAATCAGATGCATAATAGGTCTCCCTTAATTGAACATTTTCCTTTTGGAAACCCTTTTTCTTCTTTCTCTTTCTCTTTCCATTTTTTGCACTGTTGTTTTTGATCTCTCCTTCATGCATGAGATCCAATCTTTCCAAAATTTCTTTTGTAGAATTTAGGTCTATTTTTGTATCAAGATCCTTATTATGAAGATTGTTATACATAACATATTTTTCCTTAGCATTCGATTGTTTTTCCTGCATAGAGGGAGATCTTTTATAGTAACCTTTGCATACAAGCTTCCATACACTAGGTCGATAAGCTATCAATTCAGTTCTAACCTTATCTCTCCACTCATGAAATTTTGTTGCGCTCAACTGTTAGAAAATTATATATTATGCAGCAATGGAACACATAAAATATTGCAGAAATGTAAACACAGAAAATGCATAAAACAAGAGAGACACAAATATATGTGTTTCACCTAGTTTGGGATACGTCCACAAAGAAACAACCAATCCTTCTTTTATTATATTATCCAGCAAAATAAAGAGATACAACCTACAGTAGATCCGCTGTAACACCCTCTTCACTCTCAATCTCCTCTCTCTTCCTCAATCAGAATACAGATATACATAGACGTAATACAATTCCCTCATATATAGTGAGGGGTTTCCTTCTAGGGCAAAAGATCCTAAATTAAACATAACTTCTACTGTCAGATCATCTTCCTAATGAACGGCCCATATTGACTAGAAATTACTAGACTTTTACAAGGTACCCCATCGTGTGGAGGGGTGTACAATCTTCCTGGGGTATACGTCTAGCTGAAACCTTTGAATACAGAAGATAATCAAGCTCCAGACCCAACAATCTCCCATTTGGAGACTGATTATAGCAACTCCACTGCTACTTCATTTGCTAGACAATGACTCCACTTTGGACCTGGTTATTTCTCATCTTCTTCATCATACTTGAAGACCAATTGGAATTGAGCAGATTCTCAGTTTCTCCTTGGTTACAACTTTTGTTAGCATATCTGTAGGATTCTGGCTAGTGTGTATCTTTTCCAGCTTCAACTGTCCATCTTCCAATGCTAACCGTATGAAATGGTACTTGAGCTATATATGTTTAGTCTTGGAATGAAATGCAGAGTTCTTTGCAAGATGTATGGCACTCTGGCTATCATTGTATAACCTGCCCAACTCCTGCTTCTTACCCAATTCATCTAGAAACCTTTATAACCAAATCATTTCTTTACTAGCCTCTGTAGCAGCAACATACTCTGCCTCTGTTGTTGAAAGTGCAACAACACTTTGGATTTTTTAAACCCAACTGACAGTGTTTCCACCTACAGTAAATACATATCCTGTAGTGCTCCTCCTATTATCTCTGTCACTTGCCATATCTGCATCAACATATCCTTGTAGAGCAATGTTTGGAACACCAAAGCATAATGCTTGATTTGTGGTACCTCTCAAATACCTGAGAATCCACTTCACCACCATCGAATGTTCTTTTCCTGGATTGTTCATGCACCTACTACAACTCCCACTGTATGTGAAATATCAAGCCTTGTGGAGACCATTACATACATTGAGGTTCCAACTGCTGATTAATATGGAACTTTAGACATATGAGCCATTTCTTCCTGAGTCTTGGGACACGCCTCCTTACTTAATTTGAAATGGCTAGTAAAAGGTATACCAACTGGTTTTCATTGCGCATATTAAATCTTTTCAACACATTTTGTATGTACTCATTCTGAGACAATGATAATTTGTGATTTTTCCTGTCTCTAGTTATTCTCATATGAAGAATTTTTTTTACAGCTCCCAAATCCTTCATTGCAAATGAGTTTGCTACTTTCCTTCTGAGCACATTTATATCCTGCATGTTAGAACCTGCAACAAGCATGTCATCTACATACAATAACAATATAATATAGCTGCCATCATTTTGCCTTTTGAGATAAACACAATGGTTAGATTGACACCTAGTATAACCTTGTTTAGACATAAACATGTCAAATTTTAGATACCACTGTCTTGGAGCCTATTTTAAGCCATACAAGCTCTTCTTCAATTTGCACACTAGTTTCTCCTTCCCTTTTACCTCATATCCTTGTGGTTGCTTCATATATATCTCTTCATTCAAATCCCCATGTTGAAATGTTGTCTTTACATCTAACTATTCAAGATGTAAATCTTCAGCAACTAGTAGACTTAGAATATTTCTGATTGAAGTAATTTTCACAACATGAGAAAATATCTCATCAAAGTCTATACCCCTTTTCTGTGCAAACCCTTTCACCACAATTCTAGCTTTATAACTTTTTCTACCTCCATCTTCTTCCTTCAACTTGTAAACCCATTTATTCTGCAATGTTGTTTTACCTGCAGGCAACCTAACTAAGTCCCAAGTCTGCTTATGTGCTAAGGATTCCATCTCTTCTTTCATGGCTTGCTCCCACTTCTTCTTGGTTTCTACTTGCACTGCTTCTTCATAACATTCTGGTTCACCAGAATTAGTTAACAATACATAATATAATGAAGGAGAGTATCGTTCAGGGGGTCTACTTGTCTTGGTAGATCTTCTAACACCACTTTCAAGTGTTTGAGGTGCTTGTTGTTGTTGTGGTTGTTGTTCTAGCTATTGATCATTATGATTTTCAGGCACCATCACTTTTTTTGTCATCTCGTCAAGAACTGTGTATTCTCTATTTTCTTTTTCCTGTTTCTTTTCCTGCAATTTATTCTTATACAAGACGTTTTCATTGAACATTACATCTCTGCTCCTAATGATTTTGTGATTTTCATAATTATATAAGTGATAACCAAAATCATTAACACCATATCCAATAAAGGTACATTTCTTTGATTTTTCCTCAAGCTTTGTTCTATTTTCTTTATTAATGTGTACAAAGGCTTCACAACCAAAAGTTTTTAAAAATGAGTAGTTTACCATTTTACCTGTCCATGCCTCCTCTAGAATACCACCATCCAAGGAACTTGAAGGCCCTCTGTTTATTAGATAAATAGTAGTATCTACAACATCTGCCCAAAAATGTAAAGGAAATCCTGCATGCAATCTCATGCACCTTGCACACTCCATGATTGTACCGTTCATCCTTTCTGACACGCCATTTTCTTGTGGTGTTCCTGGAACTGTCTTTTCTCTACGAATTCCATTCTCTGAACAGTACCTATCAAACTCTTTGCTGCAATATTCACCTCCATTATCTGATTTGAGACACTTCAACCTTTTTCCTGTCTCATTTTCAACCAAAGCTTTCCATTTCTTGAAAGTATCAAATGCATCAGATTTATTTTGAATACAATAAACCCAGGTTTTTCTGGTTGCATCATCAATAAAAGTAACATAATAACGAGAGACACCAAGTGATGATACCTGAGCAGGTCCCCATATATTTTTATGCACAAGCTATAATTTTTCGCTCTTCTTTTGTTTCGCAAATCTAAGGAATTTGACTCTCTTTTGTTTTCCATAAACACAATTCTCGCAGAATTTTAAATCAACATGCTTCAAACCTGGTAAAAATTTCTTGAGTGAAGAATCTGCATCCCCTTCTCACTCCTGTGCCTGAGCCTATGATGCCACAATGCTATATCTTCTCCTACAGAAGTTAAAGCATTAATAGAATTAAAAATACCATTGCATAAATATAATGTACCAACCTTTCCTCCTTTCGCTATTACCAAGTATCCTTTAGTGACCTTCTAGGTTTTATCTATGAAAGTAACATGCCTTACCTCCTTTAGTAGCCATTGATTTCCATTTTTTTGTTTTATGAACACTATACCCATTCCAACCATTTTACAGGGTTTATCATCACCTAATCGAACTTGTCCAAAATCTGCTTGAACATAATCATGAAAATGTTTCCTATCAGGTGTGGCATGGAATGAGGCCCCTGAATCTACCACCTAGGCATCAATAATATTTTCTAATGAAAGAATCAAAGCATCTTGCAACACATCACCTGTTACATTTGCTTCATGATTAGTTTCTTGCTGCGCATCTACTATTTTCTCTTCCTAGACTTGCAGTCTTTCTTCAGGTGTCCTTTCTTCTCACATTTTTCAGCACATTATCCCTGATTTGAACTTGGATCTTCCTTTTCTTAACTTACTTCAATATTTAGAGCTCTTTCTTCTTTCCATTTTTCTTCCCCTAGCCTCTGCAATCAAAGCATTACCTAATGTCTCACCGGAGCTTTTTCGTTGCATTTCCTCGCTAAGGATTATATCGACAACATCATTAAACTTTAAAGTACTAGATCCAAAGAGAGAGTTACTAATGGCCATAACTAAACCATTCCAACTTTCTGGCAATGAGCACAGAAATAATAGAGCCCTAACTTCATCATCAAAATTTACCCTACAGAACTTAACTGACTTGTAACTGTATTAAAATCATTTAAATGGTCTACAACAGATCCACCTTCTGACATCTTCATATTAAATGAATGCTTCATATTAAATGCTACCGACATCGCCAGGCACAACCGTATTGTTCTGAGTGCCTTTCTATCAAGAAGATTCCATTTTTCATCTGTCATACCCATCGGCATCTTTGTTTTTCTGCCCAATGGTAGGTACAAATATTTCTGATACAGATAATCTTCCATTTGCATCTTCGACAATGAGAAGTTTTGGCCATTGAATTTTTCGACCCTAAACCTACAATCTTCCGCCATTGCTCCCACTCGAAGTAGGAACCATTCTCTTCTGTGAGTTTATCAGCCAAATAGACCTTCGGCTCTGATACCAGTTGTTAGAAAATTATATATTACAGAGCAATGGAGCACATAAAATACTGTAGAAATATAAACACAGAAAATGCATAAAATGAGAGAGACATAGATATATGTGGTTCACCCAGTTTGGGCTACTTCCATGGAGAAAGAGCTAGTCCTTAGTTTATTATATTATCCAGCAAACTGAAGAGATACAGCCTACAACAGATCCACTGTAACACCCTCTTTGCTCTCAATCTCCTCTCTCTTCCTCACTCAGAATATAGATATACATAGACGGAATACAATTCCCTCATATATAGTGAGGGGTTTCCTTCTAGGGCAAAAAACCCTAAATTAAACATAACTTCTACCGTCAGATCATCCACCTAATGAACGGACCAGATTTCCTAGAAATTACTATACTTTTACAAGGCAATTTTACATCTATTTTTAGCTTCGGGGGCACTGTCCCCGAACCCCCCAGCCACGGGGGATTAGCCCCCTCAGACCCCTGTGGGGGGCCCAAGTTCCCCCCGCACCCCCCCGACTGGAGGGGTGTACAATCTTCCTGGGATATACATCCGGTTGAAACCTTTGAATATGGACGATAACCAGGCTCCACACCCAACATCAACATGGGCATACTTTGATGGTTCATGACTTAACCAGGTCTACCTTCAATTTGTTAAGCATACACCAAAGGAACTTGGCTCTAATACTAATTAATGAACACTTGACCAAACTGAGAGAAGCGCGCGTGGGGGGGGGGGGGGGGGCGGTGATTAATCCGTTTAGCATAATCATGGATAGTAATATTGTTGGTTTGATGGGGCCTGACCCAGATTTAGAGCTGCTTAGCCAAATAAATCCATATACTACTGGCCCTTTCGGAAATAGCCCGTGGAGTGCAGAGTGAGGTCTCACCCAAAGCTGTACGGGGGGATGCTGGAACCAAGTTTCCGCACCCTTCAGATGTCTGAGGAGTCGATTTAGTCCAACTGTGAGTATCTTTGCGCAGGTCACTTCGCGCGCTTTCTTGACCTGTGAGGCCTTCATGCCTATTATACTCGCCTTTGCGTAGCCCTAACCAGGGGCTAAGGTGATTTCACATTGCTAAAGCAACGATCTACGCTATTTCCCCAAGTTACACTACGGACCTTACTTATCTTCTTATAACGATTAGTTATATTCATGTAAATAGATAATTTATCTTATATTCACTTATTCAACACATTCACGTAAGTTCGTGTAGAAAATCAGTAAACTCGCAATTCATACCCAATATACTTCAATGCATAAAATAGGAATCGATACAGAAAAATATTGTAAAACTTCTCTTTGTTAAGGCTTCATCAGTTATAGACTCAACCTACCCTATGCACTCAACGGCAGGGGCCCGCACACTTAGCTGTGGACTACTAGGCCTCTGCGCACTCAACAGCAAAGCCTTCTCCTACTCTACTACCCAAAGACTCGACTTTACACTTACCTTCAATGCTTCATCATTATATCTTACATGGATCAATTCATTGTTTCTTTTACACTTAGAGACTCGCTCTATTTATACAATCCCATGGTCCATAAACCATGGGTAGAACTTTCAAGCCAACACTACATTACAAAATTAAGGGTGGACAACCCTATGAATTAATTACAACTTCGAGCTCCACACCCACAAATTGTGGAGTCTTTACATCGGACTTAGTCAAAACTTGGGCTTTAAACCCCAAAACTTACCTTGGGGGGATCCTGCGCCCAACATGCCCCCAACACAAACATCATCACTCGCCCTCGAGTCACTCTTTCTATGCGGAGATCTTGTCATGGAGACTTCCCAACCCTGCTTAGACTGCTACAAGGTCAACAACGCACTGAGTGGCTACCTAATGTATCTCTTGGACATGTTGTTTAGAGATCGTGGTGTCTGAACTGCTTCCTGTTAGTGTCGGTATCTTCATCCCTCCATCAGTGATCAAGATACTCTTGTTGCATTGCATGTTAGGTGTCTCATTCGATCAGTTGCATTCCATTAGGGTCATGGATCATCTGATGGTAGTGGCATATTATAAATTTTCCCGCATGATCTTTACCTGTTGGCTCATTTTCATACATTTAGGTCATTTGCAGTCATTTTTTGTCTTTACATTTGAAAAAGTCATTTTTAGGGTTTTAGGTCTCATTAGGTCTAGGGTTTTGTCAATAACGTCTTGTAAAAGCTCAAAAATGGTCAGAAGGCACATGAGGAGGTCAAATAAAATCTCAGCAACAAAAATTTCAACAATCACATGCTCAGTGATTAATTTTTCCTCAAAACCCTGTTTTGAGGAAAAAACAAAGTTTTTATGTTTTATGTATAAAATTTCATGTAATTTCATTTTTCTTATATGTAATAATCTCAAGATGCAGCCTTGTTCACCTTGCTAAGCTCCAGAACTCCAGTTCCTACAAAAGAATCAAAATTTCAAAGCATTTAGTCCATCAAAGGCAAAAAGCAAGTCAAACTGCCCAAAACAGAGTTTTAAAAAGCAAGTGAAATCCAAACATTACAAAGTGGGTTTTTGTAAGTGAAAAATTAAAATCATTGGTATATAAAGTATTTTTCATGCCAAAGAGCTCATTTTTGTCCAAAGAAGAAAGAACAAGTGATAAATCATGTTTTTGGAGCCAAAGGACTGAGTTTGCTGCAAACAGTGAGAATTATTTAGGCGCGGTGCAACTGGGTCAAGGCGCGATGCACCTGGCTAGCGCAGCGCACGTAGTGCAAGATTTACATTGCATTTCTAACTAGATCGAAGCACCAGAGAGGCGTGGCACACCTATTAGTGGTTGCACTTGCCTCCAATGCTAGAAATCGTTTAAATCGCCTCCTCCAAGCTCCAAACTTGCAAATTCCTCATTCCATAAGTAGGTTAACACCTCTATATTGCCAATGTAAGGGTTTTCATCAGTGTTTGTGGTGTTTCAATAGGAGAAAAACTAAACCCTAGTTCCTTGCATAGTTTTATTTGGAAAACTGCCCAGGGTTTGCAAAATTACATTTTTTTCTATCTAATTCCCATCATATCATTTTCACATCCCAACACTACAATTTCATTCACCTCTTTTCTCCTTCCCTATTTCACTTACGCTTACCTATTCCCCCTATCCCCAAAACCAATAACCCTAATCCCTATCTTCACTTCTTCCAAACCGTAATTAACATCCCTGAACCCTAAACATCATTCCCCAAACCCTTCCATTTCTAGTAACCCTACAAGCAGCATCCCAAACCCCCATTCACTATCCCTCACCATCAATCCTTGTCTTTTAGCAACAAATACATATTATCTTTATAAAATCTCTTCATACTCATCTAAGAAACATCAAACAATGGAAAACTTGGAGTCAAATTCATCTTATGACAGAAACAAGGAAACAGTAAGTGACTCCTCCAAAGAATGCACCAAGGAGACCTCACGAGAGTGGAAAACATATTGAGGAGGAGCCCACTACACTTATTGAGCTATTGGCCTGCCCTCTTGCTGTAGCATACTTCCAACATCAATCTTGCTACCAGTTTTGTGAGATGGTGGAAAGAGTCAAATACCACCATGAACTTTCCATAGCTTTTGTGCTCCATCTTCACAATGGCCAGGTCAATTTGGCAGGTGTGACATTCACTTTGACACCTGAGACTATAGCTCAAGCAACCAATATTCTGAATGTAGGTGAACAGTGGAACAAGGGACAGCTGGTGGACAGAGATCATTATGAGCCTTATATCAAGGCTAGTTTTCAGAGGCATATCAGTAGGGTCTTCCCTTTCAGGTACCTACAGGACACATATGCTCCCCTTATGAAACTCATAATCAAATATTTCAGCTGTGAAGGCAGATTTTCTCGCCTATACACCTATCATATCAGATTGTTGATGCATTTTACTAGGGTGAGGATGATGAACATCCCCTATTTCATATGCTAGAATATTGAGGAAATGACCACATTGGTGCAAAGGAAACCTCCTCATCAACAATATAACAACATCTATCACTTTGCATTGATCAATATTGTGGTTTTGCATCAGCTTAGTTTATTGAACATTTCATGGGATGATCTCATTTCACATGAGGTCTTCACAGGTCCTCAAGTGCCCCCATCAATTTTTCATGAGGTAGGAGGACCTTCACATCAGCAAGAGGTGCTTGAAACTCAAACTGCCAGTGTTCCAGTGTTTGTCACTTACCAAAAGGGCACAAGGAGATTGTTTGTAGCAGCAAAATGAGTACTATCTACGCCCGGGGTTGAAGGGGTCTCATTTCCTTCAAAAGTAAAGCAGGTACAGGACAATGGTAAGAAGCCATTGCATGATGAGTGCCTTTAGAAGGTCAAGAGAGAGATTTCATTCTCATTTAGGATGATGACACTGATTTGGGCTCCTAAAGCTCAAAGCTCAAGGAGATCATTCAAGAACAACAAGATGACATTCATGAATTGTCTCTCAACCTGGAAAGAGCCAAGTACATAATCAACTATCTTGAGCAAAGGAACAAACAATTAGAGGATCAGAAAACTATCATGAAGCTCCAAAACATAAGAGAAAACCGGTAAACTACCAAGAGGAAGAAAGTCAAGTTGACACCAATTGAGCAAGAAATTGAAGTTGATCGTGAATCTTAGCTGGAGAGAGTAAACATACACTGGGAAAAGATTTTGGAGAAGGCAAAAAAAGAGAAAAATATGTTGAGGCACATGGCCTATCACTATTTGGCGAGAAACAAAGTTTGCAAAGCGAGAATTCAGACTTTGAAGGCCAAGTTGAGGAAAGCTTTGAGGAAGAGGAAAGAGCAAGACAAGCTCCATATTTTGGTTGAGGCTTCCTTAACCCAAAATAGCACTTGATGTAGGACAATCAGCCCAAATTTCAAGAAATTTGGGATACTTTTTGTCAATTTTGAATGTTTGGAGCAAAACACAGGTTTTTCTACCTGGTGCGCCGTGCCACCTAGCGCGCACTTTTGTTAGGGACCTCCTTTGGAGAAAAACTTAGCATTTTTGGATTCCTTAGGCAAAAATATGAGTTCTCATAAATGGCCAAGAAATTTTGTCAAGTTTTGAGCTTCCAAAAGGGTCAAAAACACTTCAAAAATGCCCTTTCTACCCCTTTTTGGCCACATAGGAAGCAGTGGTGGGAGAACTCATTTTTGGAGGGGTAAATGGATGCCAAATTTAGAAGTTCTAGATGTTCTAGAAAGTAGACAGTTAGGCCTTTCCAACAATCCTACGTGGAGGAAATTTGGTGCACAGGAAGGCCTCCAAAATCAGATGCAAAAAGGCCCTGTGCACAGAGATAGAGGCGTGGCGCACAGGATGGAAAATTGACTTTTTGCCAAAAAACTCTGTTTTTCCACCTAGTTTTTTCTCAGTTTTACTTTTCTCTCTCTCATAGTCAAAATCATGATGTAATTTGATGTAAATTGATGGAATTTTATGTAAATATGCTAAAATTTCACTCATGGAGGTAGATACATCATGAAAAGGTAGTTTGAAACTGAATGAATCAGTTTCCTAGGTTTTAGAGGCAAGTTGTTCCAGTGCCTACTTTTCAGTTCTTAATTTAGATCTTGTTGAAATAGCTCCTAAACTCATGAATTCAACCCTGTCATGCGGAAAGAGTTGTTAGTGCGGACACAACTGACCTCCCTAGAAGCAAAAGCTTTCTAGTGACAAACAAAACAAATAAAGCTACTTTTCTCTAAACATGCATTGCAATTACAAGCAATCAGGGGATCTTTAACATACCTCTAGTCCAACGCTTTGTAGTAGTCCAGCCTCGCCGATTCGGATGAGCTCCTCCTTCTCTTTGAAACCTGCATTCACTAACAAGCCAAAAGATTAAATAGCACCTGATAAACTCATAAAACAATACATAACTATCATATGGACCAAGGAGTATATGAAACAAACCATGAATAACGATCTGTTGAGAAAAATAAGTTCATTTGCATTAAAAGGTAACAAAAGGAACCATTACAACCTGAGCCTTGGTGTTGTGCAAGTCCCTCCTAGGGTCCAGCAAGAGTTTTCCTTTACTTTGATCAGCTCAACCACTCTCAAATAAGGCTAGGAAAGGATGGGAATCTCTCCTCTCAAGCTTTACAAGGGAGTCCTAATTCCAGCAGCATCTACCCTTAGGAATGTTCAGCTTTCAACCTCTCTCCCTTTGGCCCAATGCCTGTATTTATAGTGCTCTAGAGGAAGTTATTCAGGTCCACCATCAATGGGATAAGCCCCTCTTTGGATGGGATAGCTCCCCTCTTGATGGGATAAGTTCCTCTTTGGTAGGGATACATGAACCATCTGGAGGCGCTCCATATACGTCAAACAAGCTTCTAGAAGGCTCTAGAAATGACCACAAGTAACTTTTTTGGAGTGAAACTTGCGCCTTTTGACCTTTACAGGAGTACGCACCCATTGCTTTACATACAGAGCGTACAAGTACGCAGGTATTGTGAACTTGGAGTGCGTACACGCAGGTAAGGCTAAGAGAAACTCCGTACCCAGAGATATATAGATTTTTAATGACTTTCTCTCTTTCTTGAAGTTTGACATGGAGAGCAGAGGTATGAGGCTTGCCAAGGAGGATAGTATGACAGTTGATGGAGCCATACTAACTGCAAATAGTCATGGTGACAAATTTTAGTGTAACAGATTGCCCCCTAAAGTGCGAAACCTGAAGTAGATTAGGGTTTCATATTTTCTAGGAAGGGTGAAGTACTTTATCATTTCAAGGATTATCTTGTGGAGAGCCCAGTCGGAACCTACAAGTATTCAACACAAAATACATATATAAGATCATATCATCGCTGAGGTAGGCATTCCCATACTCAGATTGAAAACTTTAACTAATTGACTATCTACTGCTCTGATACAGGAATGATTCTGCAGTACATCATAATCATAGACTTTTGTAGACACAGTATGGACACAACCATCTGTTTATGATTAGTCTACTTGTACAATGAATACAAAACTCCTCGCAACCTGGATGGTGGAAACTAGATCCAGGGTCTTCATTTCTACTTCCCGAACAGGTACGATTCTATCCATGCGAATAAATGAGTTGATGTCGAACATGGTAGAAACCACTTGATTACCAGTCAATGATGTAAACTGTTAACAAGCGTGAGAGAGACCACCAGTGATGTCAATGGTTCTCAAAGTACCCAGTACAATCCATGAGATGTGAATGAATGAGTTGATGTCGAACATTTCACGGAATCCTTCAATCGAAAGTCAATGATGTAAACTGATGTCAAAGGCGAGAAACCTGCCATTGATGCATGCAGACTTCAAGGTACTGACGATTCCTAGGTCATATTTCTAGATAATGTGTTGATGTCGATAGAAAGCGACCCGTTGTAGGCAAGCCCACAACACGAAATCATAGATCAAGTTGAAGAAATATAGCTGTAAGGACTGACTCAGGGATGGTCAAAATGGATGACGAGTATTTTGCAGATGAATGTTTATTGCAGAGACCTCTTGAACACATAACGACACGACAGATGGCTTTGTGACATTTGACCCAAAGTTAATACCCGGCTAAAGGTTTTCAATGTGGCTTGATCAACTGTGAGGCAAAGGATTTCCCAACCCAGGTGAATGAAAAGTGTCGTGTTCAAGAGCGGTAATAAGGCTTCTTCTGAGATAAAGGATAACAAATGGGCTCATTTTTCTCTCTTTTCCCCCACCATTTCTGGCAAGTACCTCTTTATTTTTTACAAGCTTGAGGAGGATAACATATGCTTGATTATAAGCTCATCCTTCGGATGAGTCCAACTTAGTTTTGATTCGAACCCTAAGAAGGAGTGGTCCGTTCCTGTTTGTAATCGAACAGGTCCTTTACTGTGAAATTTTAACGAGTCCAGTATAGGAGAAACTCGGCGTTTTTCATTTTTAGAGAGTCTGAAAAAACTAAAGAAGACTCCAGGTTGAACTTTTTCGTAAAGTTGTGTCTCCCAAGCCCGAAAAAGTATAAAATAATACCTGGGAGAACCGCTTAGTCTTGCGACCAAGGAGTACTTTCATGATTAGTGCCTCTGACCTGAAAAGTAAAAAGCGATCAAGGACACGTCGTTTTATTTCCGTATCGAGTTTGAAACGACAAAAACCCGGCAAGCTTTTCCTGTTTTTACGGTCAGAAAAGAGCTATAAGGGGACCGTCTTTTAATTCCGTTTTAACGAGTGTAAAAGAAACGCTCGGTGATCTTTTCATATTTTAGGAGTCAGAAAAGGGCTTAAAAGATGACTCTGATGTTTTGGTTCGTGAAAAATGATAATTTTCCTTGAAAGTCCTATTGTCCTGCACAAAAACGACACATTACTCATACCTGTTTAAGATAAGCAAAAATGCATTGAGAAATATCCTTCCATGGTGAAAAATAAACAAATTTAGTATTCATTTATCCAAAAAACCTATAAAAAGACTTTTTACCATGTCATTTTTACCATTTTACTGTTGAAGGAGAGAAAAGGGCTTTTGGCAAGAAACTTCCCGTGGACTTTGCGGAGAATCCGACCGTCGGAATTGAGTGTCGTCTCTTTCAGGTATTTCACAACATCCTCCTCTTTGTTTTCATCCGTTTAGAATTTCATTTTAAGCCTTAGTTTGATTTTTTGAGGGCTTTGGGGTTTTAGGATCCGCCTTTCAGGGTACGCAGGTTCCCAATGGGCGACCTGCGTACCCCGACATTTTCGTTAATGGGAAAATGGCCGGACTACGCAGCCTACCTTCAGAACAGCTGCGTCCATACGCTCTGTTTCTGAATGCGGGGTGCGTACTCCGCGCAAAGCAATTTCAAAACCCTAAAACTCAAAACCAAACCATCAAATTTTGATTTAATGAATTCTAATGAATGTTTTCTGGTGTGTAGATTGCCCACCATGCTTGATTGGCGCGAAAGAGAACACGAAGATGTCTATTTGGCCGCAATAGATCATCAACCCTCCATTGATGCTTTGAAGGCATGCGGTCTCTACAAATACTGGGCCATACCTGGCATGAGGGCCCAGGTGCGATTCTTAGAATGACTGGTTGAAAGGTGGAACGTCCAGGATCAATGCTTCTACATCGGAGGGCACCAGCTCGAGATAGAGCCCTCTGACATATATTTTCTCACTGGTTTGTCTAATAGGGGCGAGCAATTGACTCTATCCGGGACTAGGGCGGGTGGCCAATCCTTTGCTAGCCTCCGGCAGAGTGGTGCAACAATCAGAACCAGGAGAAAGGGATAGAAATCAAATACATATCCCTACCTGAACTTATGGTAATTGCCTTTACAGCTACCAGACTCTGCGGCGCAGCCGCCTTGCACATTGCCACTGGGTCCCAAATGCGGATGGCGATAGATTTCTACCGAGGCACCATTTTCAATTGGTGTGACGCTGTGTTGGCCAATATGAAGGGCCAACTGACTAGGGCAAAGAACGAACAATTAAAGACCTTTGGCTATGGGCCTTTAGTTGTGAGCTATGCCCTAGAGAGGGTTTCGATGCTGATCCCACAGCATCTCACTGTTCCACCTGGGCCTCCTCGGGAGCCAAAGATGATGCGATGGGTTACTGTAATGGCCCGGCATCCTGATGAGGGAGCAGGAGTTGTTCGATTTCCTGCGGGTTACTTTCATTGGTTGGAGGACCAGGTCTTTTCGATTCAGGACTTTCCTTATGCCGGAGTAGATTTTCGCGGTGATCCGGACATGGTTCTTCCACAGGGAGAACAATGGGACGACAAAGGTACTTCATTTTCACAAGTTTTTTAAATTATTTACTTTTTATTTGTTTTTTGTGTCATCTCAAAACTGACAGTGACAATTTTCAAAATGCAGATGTAGGTCCACAGCGTCCGGCCAATCTCCGACCATTCGAGAGAAGAGTACCAGTTGCACCAGCACCGGCCCCACAGGATGCGGCCGCAGAGACCTTAGCCGAGTTGGAACAGGACCTAGAGCGTCTCACGCGGATGTACCAGAGACGACTATAGACGATATTCCTATTCGACTTCAGCGCTATGTGGTCGCAGTCCGAGGACCTTTCAGGAGGTTCCTGTGTAGGGTAGCACGGGCAGTGGTCTCGTATAGAGAGCACCACCAGTGATTGGCTAGTCACTTTTTGTAGACACATATGACATTTTTGGTTTTTTGTACTTATCATTTTTGCCGATCATAAGGTGTTTTTCAACCTATAATCGAAGACGATGTATATTTTCGACACACTCCTATCTATATATATCATTATTACCGGCTTATCTTGTTAAACATGTATGATGAAATGTTTTTAAATTTACATTTATTATTACCGCAAATGTCTTTCTAACATTCGAGAAGCAATTGCATCTGCTAATGTATTTAATGACCTTGGAATATGCTGATATTCAATGTAATCAAATTCACGTACCAAGAGGCGCACTCTCAAAAATAACCTTAATAACACTGGATTTCTAATGGCATATAGTCTATTAAGCTGTAATACAACGAGTTCAGAATCTAACCTCACTATCAAACTCCGAATCCCAAACGAAATAGATTCAGATAATAACTCAATCACTGCACTGTATTCTGCAATGTTGTTTGTTGTTTGACCGAGGCTCACCCCATGCATAGAAACTAACTCGTCAGAGGGCGAATAGATAACCCAGGTTGCGGACGAGATATTCCTTGTATTACGACAAGCACCATCAGCAAATCCAATGTACGTTTGGAGAGGCGTCGACATCTGCAATATCAAGAGTAAAACCAAGATAAGCCAGAATAATGACGAAAAGCACACTCTCTAAGCTAAGCACACTGTCTAAACTAACAAACACACCAGCTAGAAAGAAAAACTAACCTAACTAAATCTCCATACCCATCATTTAAGCATAATACCTCTTTAGGTAAAGTCCATTTCTGGGCTTACCCAAAGAGTCCCCATCAAAATCTACCAGCTCATAGGCCCCTTTTGCTAGCTTTCGCTTGACAATGTAGGGCCCATGCCACATAGGAACGAATTTACTAGCACCCAGTTTATCGTTAGCTTGATCATATAATAGCACTAGGTCTCCTTCCGAAAAATTACGAGGGGTCACGTTACGATCATACTGAGCTTTCATCCTTTTTGCGTGAGTCTCGATTGCCAATGCAGCGTCACGTCGAGTCTCATCTAATTTAGCTAAGTATAATAGACGCTTCTCCTCTTCGAAGTAGCTGGAAGTAATTCGATAGCCATTTGAAGTGATGGGATTTCGCATTCAATGGGCAACACTGCTTCCAAACCATAAACTAGTTGGAAAGGAGTGAACCCTGTTGATGTTTTCACTGAGGTTCGGTACGCCCAAAGCGCTGAAAATAACATGTTGTGCCAATTCGACCGATGAATACCAATGATTCGTCGGATCATGATAACTAGAACTTTATTGATGGACTCAACCAAACCGTTTGCTTGGGGATAATAAGGAGTAGAACTATCATGACGCAAACCAAGCTGGCTTGTAAGTTCTGTCATCATAATGTTTCGAAAATGGCACCCATGGTCATTGATTATCGCTTGTGGGACACCAAACCTAGCAATCATATGATTGAATACAAAAATCGCAGCTGTCTTACCATCTGCCTCGAATGTAGGCATCGCTTCGGCCCACTTAGTAAAATAATCAACCGCAAGGATGATATACGCATGCCCCCCGGCCGAGTGAGGGTTACATGTAATAAAGTCGATACCCCATTTAGCAAAAGGACCAACGGAAATTATAGGGTGGAGAGGAGCAGGTGGTGCGCGCATCTTGCGATCAAACACTTGACAGTTGTGGCATTTTCGGACCGCAATGATACAATCTTTAAACATGGACGGCCAGAAGTAGCCAGCACGCAACACCTTCTGAGCTGTGGCATACCCAGACATATGACCGCCACATGCTCCAGAATGACAGTCATTCATAACCCTTTCTGCCTCTTCGTGAGTTAAGCAATGTCGAAAAACCAAGTCCGCCCCACGACGATAAAGAGTATCTCCAATAATTTTGTACTGTTGGGACTGGAATCGAATTTTTTGGTGTTCCGACTTTGAAGCTTCGGGCCGAAAGGATTGGGTTTGGAGATAGACAATTATATCCCCATACCACGGATCTAAAGTGCTGATGAGAAACAGAGATTCGTCCGCAATGGGTTCCTCTGCCACAGTTTCTGTGTCAGCACGCGGGAAGCCACACATCAATTCCGCAAAAACTAAAGATTTCTTAGACTTAGATTTTTCAAACTCCAAGTCGAACTCTTGCAAGATAACAATCCATTTAGAGTACTTGCCCCCTAGCAATTGTTTAGTCAAAATGTAAATCATAGGGTTGCAATCCGAAATGACTGTAGTTTTACGGAGAAGAATGTAATGACGAAAACGCTGGACAGCCTGAACAGCTGCCAAGGCCAATTTCTCCACATGCAAATATTTTAGCTCAGTGGGATTTAACGTCCTACTAAGATAATATACCACATGTTCCATTTCGAACTCATCTTCCTGCACTAGGACCATCACAATGCTGGAATGAGCGGCGGCGAGGTACAAAAAGTAATCCTGGTTGTAGTTGGGAGGATCCAACAACGGTACATGGGTCAACACGTGCTTTAGCGCATCAAAAGATTTCTGAGCTATCTCATCCCAAGAAAATTAAGCATTTTGTTTCAATAACCGGGTAAAACCCTTGGTAATCTCGGCGTAGTTAGGAATGAATCGGCGTAAAAAGTTTTCTTTCCCTTGCAAACTTTGGAGTTGGCGCAAACTCGAAGGAGGAGGCAATTTGATGATAGCTTCGACCTTTGAGGGATCGACGCGAATGCCAGCTTTTGAAACTACAAATCCCAGCAATCGTCCCACTTCGATGCAGAAGACACATTTTTGTGGGTTCAACCGTATACGATAATGCTTACACCTCATAAAAATTGCTCGTAAATGGACAAGGTGATCAGCTCGACGTAAGGAGTGAGCGGGCAAATCATCGAGATACGGTTGCACAATGTGCTTGATGTCATGAAATGCATAAGACATCGCCCTTTGAAAAGTGGCTCCGGCATTCTTAGGCCCAAAAGGTAGTTTGCAATAAGCAAATGTCCCCCATGGACAAATGAAAGCCGTTTTTGGTTGATCGGCAGGTAGAATATTGATTTGGTTGTAACCGGAAAAACCGTCCATAAAGGAAAATATTTCATTGCCGGCACAATCATCAATTATTTGATCGATATAGGGCGTTGGATAGTTGTCCTTGGGACAAGCACGATTGATATCCCTATAGTCGATACATATTCTTATCGTTCCCTGCTTTTTGTTAACCATAACAATATTCGATACCCAATCCGTTAACAGGATCGGATAAATGAAACCTGCTTTCAACAGCTTCTCAACTTCTGCTTTGATTGCAGCCGCCTTCCGAGGGTGGATCTGACGCAGATGTTGCCGAACCGGTTTAGCGTCCGAGTAAGTCTTGATCTCATGAACAACAATGGAGGGATCAATTCCTGGCATTTCCTCATAGGACCAGGCAAACACGTCACGGAATTCTTGAAATAGGGCCTTGTATGTTTGAATTTCGTCATCTGAACACGAGGCACCTATATGAATGTGTTCAACAATTCCAGGCTTCACTGAAATGTCAATGGGAATAGTGCGAGAAACATTTCCCAAATTCAGCTCTGAATCAGGATGTTTCATTGGACTCTGAGCGTCTTTGACATATTCAGTTGTAAAGATTGACGAGAAATCGTTTTCAAAACGATCATCCTCAGGTAAAAACGAAGATCTATGATGGAGATCTTCCCATGGTAAATCGTCTACGCACAGGACTTCACAAAGTTGCTCGTCAGATGACACAACTTCGGGAAATGTTATTAACTCCGAGGATGACGCGAAAAGGGATTCCTCGCGGACCACATTCATTTGGTCAATTTGGGTTGAACTTGGGTCAGAAAAAGACTGCACAGCTTCATAGGCAATTTCATATGGACTCAAAGGCATTACATCACCGAATGAGTCTATCTCAGATTCAGATGGGACAATTTAAGGATCATCGTAAATAATAGTGTCTGAAGTAATCATATGAATCGATGCGAATGAAGGGTCTACGTTGATCGGAGGAAAAGGAAAAGTTCCCAGTAAACCAGAATCTTTAACTAATTCTACGCCAACATCCTTATAAGGGATAATCATTTTACCGACATGCTGGATACTCTCTGAAGAGGCTGGGTCGGATGAAAAATAAGCCAGCTGGTCTATTGTCACGATCTTGCCATTATGTGGAAACTTTATGACTCTGAAGACCGATGAAACGACTGCTGTCATAGCGTAAGACCAACTTCGACCCAAAAGAAGGTTGTAGTCTAGAGGGGCATCAACCACCTCCACATCTAGACTAACGGTTTTTCCTTCAACCCCTATAGGCAAATCCTGTCAAATGCCAAATGGGTGGAACCCACGGCCATCAAAGGCCTTAAGAATTGTCGGGGATTGGTTCAGTGAAGGAGAACCAAGTGATCTCCAACACTGAATCAACATAATACACGTGGAAGCTCCTTCATCAATTACAGTCCAATGAATAGGCCTGTTTTTGACTATCACTGGAATCTGGAAAGCCATCTGATGAGGGAGACGCGGTGTACTATTTTCTAGATCAAAGATTATCAGGTTCGGGTCCTGAACATCAACAGCTCCTATAGCCGACAGAAGTAATTTTCGTTGTGCCGGGCATGATTGCAGCACTTCTAAAGCCGACATTGCTGAGGGTGAAACAACTAAATTCTCAACAATGTTGTAATTCTGGGCTGCTCTCGCATGTGGATTGAAAGCAGACCTTCAAAGTACACCCTTGGCGGGCGGTTTTATTACTAGGTCAGGGTTAGGTTTCTCGATCTGTAGTGGATCGGAACCGGGAGCTGAGGTTTATGGATTTGAACGAGAAGATTCTGCTTCTTTCGATCCATCAACAAGACTTTTACTACCATAATCGTGAGATCGAGTCGCAATCCTTACATGAGACATCATCAATATGGGTTCTTCAGTGGCACTCGAGGAAGAACCTATCATCTTACTCTCCTGCTTTGGAAATGGATCTTTCAAAAGAGCAGGAGTTGAGGAACCTTTGACAATTTTCACAACCTCGGCCCGATGGGGGCAATCTCTTGTAAAATGATCCTCTTCACAAATAAGACAAGGATATTGAGGTTTGCGTTTTTCGTCATTGGATTCCGACTTTTCTGTTTTCTCCTTTGGAGTCTTGTCTGCTTTACCCTTCTTCTTACCCTTCTTCTTCCCACTGTTTTTTGATTTAGCCGTAGATGACTCTACAGCGTGAATATCAGCGGAAATTTCAGGAGAAGACTCTCCTATCGGGGAATCTGGTAAGTTTATAATGGGTGAAGAATTCTTTGAAGATTTTTTCTTGCTTTTAGTATTTACCAAACCAATCATGCCATCAGCAGCATGAGATCCTGAAGGAGTAGCAGCGATTTGATTTGACTTTGGAAGATCTGGGATCTTTTCGTGTAACGTACCTGACTGAGTGTAAACTAAGTCAAGGTACTGCACTTGAGCAATTACTTGCTCCTCAGTAACTACTCTGGCCTTAGCTACATCTTCAGTAATCTTCGGTAATAATGATTTAACAAACCATTCAGCTAAGATTTGGTCTGGAATAAAAACTTTCACTAATCGTCGTCGACGTCTCCATTCATGTATATGATCAGAAATATAAGTGGAGGTCGACTGTTTTAATGAAGTTAATAGTTCCGTGCCATTATCATATCTGACCGGCAACTGAAAATGAGTCAGGAAAGAGGTAGCTAACCAACTAAAATTGTAAAAAGAGGCCCGTGGTAACTCAATGTACCACTTGGCCGCGAGACCAATGAGCGTACGCTGGAAAAGACATAAGCAGATCGAATCATCCGAGATGGAATTTGAAGCACACCAGAGGTGGTAAGTCATCACATGATTGGACGGATCCTCTCCAGACTTACCTTCGAACTTGGGTATATCACTGGGCAACTTATTTGGCATTGGCGGCCAGAACGGAAGATATTGTATTGGATCGTTCGCTAGGCGCGTCAAGTCTGGTAAATCCAAAGTTGCGATAAACGGTAATTGCCGATTAGGATCCCTAAAACTTTGGGTCACAAGACCAGTCCCAGGAGGAGGATATCCAGGATAACTTGGAACAGGAATCGCATTCGGGATATTATATCCTCCTGGAAAACCAGGATTAACCGGACCGTACTGGGGTTGCTGAGGTTGTTGATAAGTGTACCCTGGATACGGTTGATACTGGTAAACCGGCTGTTGGACAGTAGGCCCGTATTGGTATTGTCCCTGGTACGGTTGATAAGCGAATTGTGGTTGACTAGTGACAACCGTACTTAAACCAGGTTGTCCTACAGGCATCTGAACCGTAGTTTGAATCGTAGATCCAGACAATGGTAAAGATGTCTGAGGAGTAGTTGCAGAGATAGTAGAAACCGAAGCTGTCGATACTCCAGAAGCAAGTGTGGTGGAAGGAGCAGATGTTGCGGTAGTTACAGCAGCCATTGTTTGAGATGGAGTACTAGGTGCAATTGGCGGCTGAGTAACTACCGAAGTTACAGAAGTTTGAACATTAGACTGGACTGGTTGCTGGGATGGACCAACAACTAAGGGTTGTCTAGCTTGAGATGACAACTGTATACTTGGCTGCAATACCTGTTGAACTTGCGATGGATCCCACACTATGTTCATTCTGGGGTATTGACCCATGACAGGTTGAGGATATTGAGATCCATAACCGGATTGAGGATAGGATTGATAACTGAAAGGCACAGTTCCCGTACCTTGAACATATGACTGACCCTGAAGTGGTTGATAACCTTGACTCGAGTATTGACCTTGAGGTTGATAACCTTGAGGAAAATACTGATACTGGGGTTGACCTTGACCCTGAGGTTAATACCCTTGAGGTAAATATTGATACTGAGGTTGACCCTGGGGTACATATTGAGGCTGGGGTTGACCTTGAGGAATGTATTGTAGTATGGGTACATACTGTCCTTGAGGTTGCCCCCCAGACACAAATTGTGTACCTTGAGGTTGCCCCCCAGGCGTTAATTGAGGCTGCCCCCCTGGTGGTAATTGACCACCTTGAGGTTGAGAACTGGGAATTGAACCTGACATCATGTAAATGTCCCCTACATCCAACGGTTTATTACCATTGTTTCCAGCTAATAACCCATGATCAATGGGTTGAGGAGATGCCCCCGCAAAGGTACCAGAAAGTGACTGATACCCGAAGGGAACAGAAGGACTGCCATACAAGAAAGATTCAGGAGAGTGAGTGAACACGGACGACTGACCAGACATATTTACAGGAGTATAAATACCTCTAGGTGGAAAAGGAGTTCGAGGTGGAGAAAAACTTATCCCTGAGTTGTCTAAATAATTGGTTAACGAAAGGTACCAAGTAGTACTTCTAGGAGGACTGTAAAAGATAGATTCACGCTCCCTTAGATCAATAGTAGGTTGATATTCAAGGATAGATATGCCTAATTCTTCCTCTGGAGCAAGTTCTTCAATAGCTATCAAACCAGCAGGAAGATTTTCGGTGATGACTCTTTCTACCCTAGGTGAATCTAGTGCACTAGAAGTTGGAGTAATAGGTTCAGATATTTCAGGTTCTTCGCCTATGTCACTAGTAGATGAAAAACTACCAGCAAGCTCGGAAACTGCAACTGCGTCAGGATTATAACCTGTTTCTAGCCCTTGGTAATCTGGATGGACTACCAACGATGATTCTCCTTCTTCAGGTGAACCTACTTTACTGCCACTAGGAGTTACAAGTACCTTTAAACCTTCGTAATGACTCGGGACGTCTTGAGGAGGTTCACCCCGAAGTCTACGGGATTTCCTCAACAATTCGGCCACGGAAACAACCTCAGGAGACTTGCCCCGAAGTCGACGGGACTGTCTCGGTAATTCCGCCACAGTTAAAACTTTTTAACTACTGCACACACAAACAAAGTAAAATCTCAAAGCAAACCACCTAAAGTCTCTAAAGAAGCAAACAAATTTGAATCACACGCCTAAAGAATCTAGGGCATCAAACAATGCACAAACAGTAGCCTTCTGGACCGAAAACACTAGTTGGTGATGAAACCCAACATCGCCGAATTCAGTACAGAAGTGGAGGGTGGAACAGTTACCCTGGAAACCTGCTTAATGAATAGACTGGCACAAGTTCCTCCACTTTAACCGTCTCGAGTGAAGTAAACCCCCGGAAAATCCAAGTGAGTCTAGCCGACGTCTGCTCCAGGTACAGTGGGATCTTCCCTCCACCGTCACCTCGGTAGAATCCTAGAGATAATGGTCACTAAGGTTACCAACAGCAACAAATGCACCTGGGGGAACAGTCTACACTCGGACAGCACGCAAGGGCAGAGTATCAAGCTCAATCCCCTTGCCGGCTTCTTGACAATAATCCAAGGTTTACCGACAAGTGACCCCTGGCTCCTCGACAATGGTTAATCCGAGGTTTACCGTTTGTAATACGTGCGTGTCTGGCGTCGTTCCCAACGAGGGAGGATTGATCCCCTCACTGGTTCGGACATGAGCTCGTGCTTCTCCTTTAAGAGGAGCTTTCCCAGAGTACAAATGAAACAGTTGGATTTATCCTATCACAAGATGAGCTACTTGTTTGGTTTTGCTGTCTTGGAGAGTTAATTACTCTCCTACTCCAAGACACTAGCCTGATCTATATTGCTGTTTCAGAGCCCTAGTAAATAAAAGTTACTAAGTTGATTTTACTTTAAGCGTTAATTTTATGGCTTTTTTGAGACAAAAGGTAGTGGAGATGAAACTGATGGTGTGTAGACTCGACCGAAATCCACTAAAAAGATGCACTTAGGATGATTTACACTAATTTTTCCTTTTTCAATGAATTTCCTAGCTAAGAGAGTTGGAGAATGCAATTTTGAAATAAGGACAACTTTCTTAACAATGAAAAACAAAGAAACAAACTCTTTATCTTTTCAAAACATACGACACATGACCACTATTCACTTCACAAAAATTCCTTTTTCTTTCAAAGACACAAATGCTACCAAAGCAAACTTTCCTTCAAAGATATTTTTGTATTTTTTCCTAATTAATAAAGCATGTAAACTTACTTTAACAAAAATCAAAGTTAAAAAAGCTATGGCAATCAAATCAACTCAATTTCACTCAAAAGAAAATCTAAGAGAAATAAATATAAAAGTAAATCTAACGAGTCAAAAGCTTACTAAAGATGATTCCTGGAAGTTTTACTCAGTCAAAATGTAACTGAGGACTAGTGAATGCAGAACCAAAAACTAGTCAAAACAAAAATCAAAATCTTTTTGTTCTTTTCTCAAGAATAAAATTCAAAGTTCGAACGACAAACTTTTCGAGATTTGCAAAGAGAAGACACAAAGGTAGGTCTCTCACAAGGGTGAATTCTATGACAGGCCCGACTCCTAAGAGGACTGAACAAAACCAAGGAGATCCAAAGTTTGAAAACCTCTAATGCCAAAGTCACTACAGGACCAGTTAAAAATCAAACCCTAAGGAAAAATCCCTATGAATTTTACTAAAACCCTCGACACTAACGGAACGAGCTTAGGTGAAGATTTATGGCAGAAAACTAATGGATCTGGGCAGAAAAACAAATTAAAAACAAAAAGTAAAAGGCAAAAAAGAAGGAAAATGAAATTTTCTTAGTTTTGACAGGGGTACGCAGGCGACCTGTTTGCACAGGTGCGGGTACGCTCTGTGCACAAAGCGACAGTGCGTACAGGTACGCACTGTGCTCAACTCAGAGGCTACGTACTTCGAGCAAAACAAAGAAAAACTAAAATCTAATTTAAGCGTAAGCTAGCCCACCCAAACACACAGTCAGACAGCCAAAAAACCAGAAAATAAATGACTTTTCTCAGATCAAAAGTTCATACAAAGGAAAAAACATTTACATTAATGGATTCCCCAGTGGAGTTGCCATTTTGTCATGCGGAAAGAGTCATTAGTGCGGACACAACCGACCTCCCTAGAAGCAAAAGCTTTCTAGTGACAAACAAAACAAATAAAGCTACTTTTCTCTAAACATGCATTGCGATTACAAGCAATCAGGGGATCTTTAACATACCTCTAGTCCAACGCTTTGTAGTAGTCCAGCCTCGCCGATCCGGATGAGCTCCTCCTTCTCTTCGAAACCTGCATTCACTAACAAGCCAAAAGATTAAATAGCACCTGATAAACTCATAAAACAATACATATCTATCATATGGACCAAGGAGTATATGAAACAAACCATGAATAACAATCTGTTGAGAAAAATAAGTTCATTTGCATTAAAAGGTAACAAAAGGAACCATTACAACCTGAGCCTTGGTGTTGTGCAAGTCCCTCCTAGGGTCCAGCAAGAGTTTTCCTTTACTTTGATCAGCTCACCCACTCTCAAATAAGGCTAGGAAAGGATGGGAATCTCTCCTCTCAAGCTTTACAAGGGAGTCCTAATTCCAGCAGCATCTACCCTTAGGAATGTTCAGCTTTCAACCTCTCTCCCTTTGGCCCAATGCCTGTATTTATAGTGCTCTAGAGGAAGTTATTCAGGTCCACCATCAATGGGATAAGCCCCTCTTTGGATGGGATAGCTCCCCTCTTGATGGGATAAGTTCCTCTTTGGTAGGGATACATGAACCATCTGGAGGCGCTCCATACACGTCAAACAAGCTTCTAGAAGGCTCTAGAAATGACCACAAGTAACTTTTTTGGAGTGAAACTTGCGCCTTTTGACCTTTACAGGAGTACGCACCCATTGCTTTACATACAAAGCGTACAATTACACAGGTATTGTGAACTTGGAGTGCGTACACGCAGGTAAGGCTAAGAGAAACTGCGTACCCAGAGATATATAGATTTTTAATGACTTTCTCTCTTTCTTGAAGTTTGACATGGAGAGCAGAGGTATGAGGCTTGCCAAGGAGGATAGTATGACAGTTGATGGAGCCATACTAACTGCAAATAGTCATGGTGACAAATTTTAGTGTAACAGACCCCTAACGCCTAACATGATTTGTTTTTTTCCTATATCTAGTAGTTTTTCGGTCATTGGTAAAGGTTGGACTCTTGTGAATGCTTTGAGCATTATTATACATTCAGCTATGCAGTTTGGCAAAGGAATAGACCAGGGTTTGCAACACCTTGTGGGATTCTTGTGGAAATTTGATGTGGTACTGTTTTCCATTCTGTAATGCAAGTTTACTTGTGTTTATGTTTGCGATCACCTCTTTCTCTTCAGCTTAACTAAATGAATCAAGGATAAAGGTAGAATTCATTGACGTTGCAGTGCTATACCTCGGGTTTGTTTAGTTATTTATGTTTTCACCAGTTTGAAGAGGATCCCTAAGACTTTCATGCCCTCTCCAACTCCTCATCAGTCTTACGACTCTCCATATCACTTATATCAAAGTACTAAACCATTTTCCTACCTCGCCCCACAGAAATCTCTGCAAAACTATGTCCATTCCCCAGACCCAAATATCCCTTTCACATTTGAGCTATAAAACAAAAATTAAATTCAATCAAACTCCTCTGAGCATATACTTAGCCTAAAATCAGTCTTTATATTAGTCATCTCAAACTCTATTGATCATATTCTTCTAAGATTGACAAGGAGAGATCCCTCTCCCGACCTGGTAGGGCTAGCTACCAAGTTAAGCATGGTTTGATGTTACCCTAGATCTTGTCTTTCTCAGCTTGAGGTAGATTTATGCCATAACATATTGGCGATTGTACTAGGGAGAAAAGTTTATTATCACTTTTTTGCTTTGTAGACTACAGATGGAGCCTGAAGCTAGCCAGGTAGCCTTCGAAATGCTCTTGCTTTGCATTAGCGAAAGTAGATGAATGTTGCTTTAGTCAATCTCTGGTCTAGTTTACAAACTGAACATCTGATCTAAACAATTACCCCAGTATTATAAAGTAATTCTACACTTTGGATGATGAGTTTAGAATTTGATAGGCTGAACAAGTTGATAATTTCCGTTTGATTTTTGGGAATAATTAAACACACTGGATTCCAGATGATACACCAGGGCCAATCCTGATCTTGATCCTCCTCCTGTGTATGAAAACCCAAATCTCATCCCAAGAATTATTCGACAAGAAAGTTCTTTGATTCCTGTGTTCAGATCTCATTCATGTCCCATTGTTTTTGAGTATCTTGAAGATCTTGAGTTTGGCGAACATTTTGATCTTTCGTTGTTTGAGACTAAATCTGAAAGTGTTGTTGGTTGTACTATCCTAAATCTGGAGTTTGTTGAAGATCTTGAAACTGAAAGGGAAAATGGATTAATTGAAAGTTATATTTTGAATCCTCAAACATCCATTGTGGCTTCAAACATTCCTGAATTCTTAGAATCTGCATCTGCAACTCTTGGTTCATCCGCTATTGCATCTGGTTCAGAAATTCCTACCAAACCTCCTTTCATTCCCACCATTCCCATGCAACCCACTCTATCATATCAGAGACCTCTTATCTCATCTCACCCATCAACCCCATCAACACCTCAAACATCTAATATTTCTTCTCCTCTTTTGACACCTCATACACCAATTACATCGTCAGCCACTATCATTGTTCTGACTCCTCCTATATCCCCAAGGCCAGTTTCAAATCCACCTAGAGCAATGGCTGCCCAATATGCACCCCTTGTGTTGCCTCAAAACTTGGATGCCATGCCCACTGATTACGAAAGAAAAATTCCATTGTTTGATGGCACCCCCCAATGTATCACATCTCAGTAGCATGTGGATAAGATGACCGATTTCTTTGACCTTCATGAGATTGATGCAGAAAATGTCACCATGAGACTTTTTGTGCAAACTTTTGGAAGTGAAGTGCGCAAGTGGTTTAGAGCTTTGTCGACTGCGAGTATTACTACATTGGCTGCTCTTCAGAGACAATTCTTGGATCACTGGGAGGTAAATAAGAATCCTTTTCAAATTCTTTCTGAATATGAAAACATCAAGAGAAATGTCGGTGAGAGTGTTCAAGATTATTGTGTTAGATTCAATACTATTTACAATGCAATTCCTGCTGATATAAAGCCACCTATGGGGATGGATTTGATAAATTTCCTGATGGCTTCGATCCCAAAATGGCATATCAATTGAGAGAAAGAGATCCGGCCACATTGGAGGACATGCAGAAAATTGCAGTCAGCGTTGAAGCAAATCTGCTTGCCAAGAGAGCTAGAGCAAGGGCTGAAAAGAAGGTGACCATAAAGGAGGAAGATTCTTCCTTAGATCATCTGCTTTGCAAGATCAAAAAGATGTTTGATAGGCTCACAATTGTTGATAAGCCTAAAGTACAAGTCAAAAATCCAAACTTTTGTGGTCAGCAGTAACCACAATTCAAAATCAAACAATGAGAACAAAGAGCACAAGACGAAGCAGCACAACAGCAAGTAAAGACACCCTTACAAAAAAATTTGTACATGGTCTGGAATCAGGTGATGATAAGAACATAATAGGTGAGGAGAATCATTTCTTTACACCTGATGATCTGCCCATTTATATCACCGAAGATGAAGAGTATTCAGAAAGCCCAAATGTACAAAAGGATGAAGACTTCATCTTGGCCAAAGAAACAATTCTTGAAGAAGAATCTGATGAATATCAGAGGGGATACATGAATACTTTGATAGCCTAGTAGCGACAGTATTCACTCAGGAGTAGAGAGGTACCCATCAATCCAATTCAAAAGAGGAAGGAAGTGACACCGCCAAAGAAAGATTCTCCAATAGTGGAGAGAAAGGGAAAGGAGACAGCTGATCCTACCACCAGCAAAACACAATCAGCAAATGAAAGATCAAATCAGCCAATTGTATCAAAGGAGAAGATTGAAAAGAAGGATGCTCTAGTCAAAGAGGTAGAGAAAACATCAACCTTTAGCTTAGAAAATGAAATTTTTAAGTTAAAAGTGTCAATTCCTTTGACTGAATTAATGAAGAACAACAGCTATAAAGGTCGTGTGTCGAAGATTTTGAATTTGGATCCATTATCTAATATGGTAAATGTGGAGGATGACCAGACCAAACTTATGTTTGGTCCAACATTAGAAGGTCAGTCTGAGGATAGTGATGTAGCTGCTTTTTACATCAACCTTAGATTGCATGATTATGTATTGCACAACACCATGTTTGATTGAGGAGCCTCTCATAATCTCATGCCTAAAGAAATCATGGAAAAATTGGGTTTAGATATCACTCGCAAGTACCACGATCTATATTCCTTTGATTCTAGTAGGGTCAGGTGCATTGGGCTTATTAAAGATTTGGTTGTCACTTTAGATCAAATTTCGGCGAAGAATGTTTTGATGCATGTGGTTGTGGCTGATATTCCTCCTAGATTTGGCATGCTTCTTTCTAGATCTTGGGGAGCAAAACTCAAAGGGACATTGCAACTTGATTTCTCCTATGCTACTATTCTCGTGTTTGGTCAGTTGAGGAAATTATACAAGGAGAAAAAGATGAAGTACATGATCACTAGCAAGGAAAGACCTTTAAATCATCCAATCAATTATGTACATATTGATTTAGCATCTTTTGTTCTATATTCTGATAGTTTTAATGATGTAAATAGTCAAGTAGTTGAAGTAGAATATATTCCAGAGATCACTGAAAATTTCAGAGCTGTACTAGATCAAGAAAGACAAAAGATTATAGCACCGTTCAACAATCACCCTTCCGACAGCAGCAAAAAATTGATGGACAACAAGCAAAAGAAGAAGAGCAAACAAAATTTCAGCATTTGGAGGACGAAGTTGGGTTGTGGAGCATGGCTTTTGATGGTGCAGTAGGTAGGGAAGTTATTGGAATTGGCATTTGGATACGCAACCCTGCATTTCTTCCAAACAAAGTGCCAAGTAATCTAAGGGTTTGTTCGTATAAATTGGCTTTTGATTGTTCAAATAATGAGGCTGAATATGAGGCTTTAATTGCTGGTTTGAAAATCCTTAAGAAGTTAAATGCTAAAAGAATTTCAGTATATGGAGACTCCGAGTTAGTTATCAAGCAAGTGAAAGGTGAATACCAAGCTAAGCATCCTTGTATGTGGGCTTACCGTAATGCGGTATTAGATATTTTGAGATTGTTAATAGATTACACTTTGACATGTGTCCCTCATGTACAAAATGTTATTGCAGATTCTCTTGCAACAGCTGCAAGTAATTTGAAAATTCTGATGAATTCAAACAATAAGTTTGAAACTCATGTGTAACATTACCCTGCTGTCCTTGATAATCAAAGATATTGGCAGGTGTTTCAAGATGATAAAGAGATCAAAGAATTTCTGCAAAATGAAGGCAAATACAAAGACACTTCTACCAATGGAGAGCATAATGATGGTGAAGTGGATATGGAAGTAAATCATATGTAAGTTTTGCAGCTCAAGGAAAATTTCATTCCTAAAGGTCTAATACCTTTAGAGGAGTTGTTTGATCAAGATGATGTAGCCCAAAAATTGAGCTTCGTACCAACCGAGAAAGGAGTTGAGGATGTAAATATTGGATCAGCAGAAAATCCGAAAATGGTGAAGTTATCAAAGGCATTGCCTCCACAGGTGAAGGCAAAATAGATTAGTTTATTTTCTTCAGTTACTGATGTATTTGCATGGGAATATTCAGATTTGAAGGCATATGATAAGAGCATAATTCAGCACATCATTCCGATCAGGCCAAATCAAAAGCCATTTTGACAGAAGCTAAGAAGGATAAATCCAACATTGATGCCCTCAATAGATAAGGAAGTGAATCAATTGCACAAAGCTAGTATAATCATTCCCATAAGATTTTTAGATTGGATTTCTAATTTGGTGCCCGTGTGCAAAAAAATAGGTGAGATTCGATTATGTATTGATTTCAGAAATCTGAATAAGGTGTCTTTGAAATATAACTATCCATTGCCCAAGATGTATTACATACTTCAAAGAGTAGTTGGAGCATCCCGTATGTCACTACTTGATGGGTATTTCTGTTATAACCAAATTCTGGTCCATGAGGATGACAAAGACAAAACAGCATTCACCACTCCGTGGGGAACTTTCCATTATGCCAAGATGCCATTTGGATTGAAGAATGTTGGTGCAACCTTTCAACAGGCTATGGATATCGCATTTGCAAATGGGAAAGATGTATTTTTAGTTGTTTATCTTGATGATTTGACAGTTTTTTCTAATTCAGATGAAGAGCACCTTTATCATTTGAAGATTGTATTTCAGCGGTGTAGAAAGTATGGCATATCTCTCAATCCAAAAAAGAGATTGTTTGCCATGGGTGAAGGCAAGCTTCTCAGTCGTATCATATCCAAGGAGGGCATCTGCATTGATCAAACTCGAGTGGAAGCCATTCAGAAGATTGGTTTTCCACGAAGTAAAAAGGAGATCCAAGCATTCAATAGTAAGATGAATTTCTTATGTCGTTTTGTGCCAAATCTTGCAGAACATTTGAGGGAAATCACAAACATGTTAAAGAAAGATAGTGTAGTGAAGTGGACTAAGGAAGCCATCAAGTCTTTCAATTTGGTAAAGTTAGCCCTTTCTTTAGCTCCAATTTTGATCAACGCAGATTATTCCCAAGATTTTATTTTGTTTTCATTTGCCTCGGATCATACTATGGCAGCGGTCTTAATGAAGAAAAGAGACCAACTTGAGAATCCAATTGCTTTTTTAAGCTACACAATAAGGGATGCAACCTTAAAGTACAATATTATTGAAAAGCAAGCTCTTGCCTTAGTAAAGGCATTGAAATATTTTGGAGTATATATTCTGCATTCTCACATCCTTGCTTATGTCCCTAACGCTGCCATTAAATATGTCTTAGTGCAAACAGATCCAGAAGGGAGACGAGGCAAATGGATCACAGCTTTATTAGAATATGATGTGGAGATCAAACAAACAAAGCTCATCAAAGGTCAGGGGCTGGCCAAACTGATGGCAGAGTCTAATTTGCATGCCTTGGACATAAATCTCATTACTGATATGTCCGAAGAAGATGAAGAATGTTCACTTATTTAGGTATCTAAAATGTTTCTTATTTCTCCTTGGTATTCAGATATTGTTTATGTGCTCCAACATCTTTCACCGCCACCTGGAATGGCTAAGAACAAAAGTAGGACCTTGAAATTAAAGGCTACCAAGTTTTGTATAATGAATAATGCACTCTATTGGAAAGATCCTGTCGGTGTCTTACTGAATTGTTTGGTTGAAGAAGAAGCAAAATAAGTCATGGATGATTTTCAAAAGGGAGATTATGGAGGTCATCTATTTTGGAAGACAACCGCAAATAAAATTTTGAGAGCAGGATATTATTGGCCAACCCTCTTTGCTGATGTCTACAAAACTGTTACAAGCTGCCACAGATGTCAAAATTTTCAAGGTAAGAGAAAATTACAGCCTTTGCCACTTAGACTGGTTGAAGTAAGTGCTCTGTTTCAGTAGTGGGGTTTATATTTCATTGGCGAGATCCATCCTACTTCTTCAACACAACATAAGTGGATCCTTACAGCGATAGACTACTTCACTAAATGGATTGAGGTGATTCCCACTCGGCAGGCCACTGATATGGTAATAATTCAGTTTCTTGAAAACAATATTTTGTCATGTTTTGGCTATCCTAACAAACTGATTAGAGATAATGCAGTAGCTTTTAAATCTAAAAATATGATTGATTTTTGTAATAAATATCAAATTACATTGGGGCACTCAACTGCATACTATCCACAACGTAATGTATTGGTGGAATCCTCAAATAAATCATTAGTCAATATTATCAAAAAGCTGCTGGAAACAAACAAGAAGAGTTAGCACAATAAATTGTTCAATGCACTATGGGTAGATAGAGTAAGTGAGAAAAAATCAATAGGCATGTCCCCTTTAGAGATCATGTATGGTGTTGACACGGTCTTTCCGACATCTCTCGCAGTCCTGGTTGTTAAACTTCTGCAGGAAGCTGGCAGCGAGGAAGATCATTTTCAACGAAGAATCAATCAAATGATCCATTTATAGTAGACTAGAGAGGAGGTTTTTCAGAATACCTTCAAGCTGCAAGAGAGAATCAAGAAAATATATGATCGAAAGGGAAAGGCGGACAAGTTTGAAATTGAAGACATAGTGCTGAAATGGGATGCTCGAAACGAAGACAAGGGTAAGCATGACAAGTTTGAGAATTTGTGGAAGGGACCTTTCAGAATTGTTGCATATCGGGGTCAAAATTATTTCTTGCTAAAAGAAATGGATGGAGAAGATTATCCAGGTGGGCCAGTCAATGGTCGGCTGCTGAAATGGTACCATCTTTGAAATGTTTTCTGTTGTTATATGTGTTATAGACATTTTTGTGCCTAATAGCATGGAGCATGAAATGTCGATAATCTGAGGGATCCAAAGTCCCTAAACATGTTGTTCTTACCCTTAGAGGAACAAGGTCTGCAAACCACAGCACTGAAAATCAGTTCTCCACCTGAAAACACTCAAAAACAGGCTATTTCTGGATCATGTCAGCTGCCCCACTGAGCATTTGCGCTAAATGTCAACTGCTCCTCCTTGTACCTGCGCTGAAGGTCAAAAATAATGAAGGCTACCTGCGCTGGGCGAGATTGGCCAAGTGGCACAGTCATTCTGCAAGGTGTCAACTGCCCAGGAAGCTTCCAAACTGACACTTGGTTCAAGGAATTCGCCCTATGATGAGTAAGAAGGTCTTGATCTCCAAGTGGAAGCAAGATTCTCCAAGTGGACTCAAGAACTGAAGATTAACTAAAGTGGGAGAGGACACAAGTCACCTTCAGGCCAGTCTCAAGATGACTCATCCTTTCTCCAAATCTCCTATATATAGAGCTCTCTCATGAGGTCTAGGGAGGCTGGAATTTTGTGCAAGTAAGGAAGTGCTGTTGGTTTGTGTATAGAGCTATTGGGTGTTTTGCTTGAAGGAGGTGAAGAGGAGATTTCTTTCAGCTGGGAGGTGTTGCTGGATTGGGCCCATTGTGGTTGTAACTCTCTCAGAACTTTACTTCTATTATCAATAAAGTATTTGAGGTTCTTCTATATGCATGTGTCTTTATGATGAATAGATGCTTGTATATTCGATTTATGCTAATCCTATAATCGATTATGGATGTATGCTTCTTGTAGTTTCCTCTTCTTGTGCTTTTACAGGATCTGTGTGTAGCTGGGCTGGTGAAAGGCCAAGGAGCTAGGAGCAAGCAGTAAGGAGTGAAGACTGGATCGACTATTAGCGCAAGATAACGGTTAGTAGATCATCCTTTTCTTCCCTCTCTCATCTCATAAAGAAGAAACTTTGAATAGCTTTGCATTCAGTTGTTGCTGAAGTACTATCACCTTCAGAGTGGGATAGAGGCATTCTGCATTAGATACTTTTCCCCCCAACAAATTGGCGACACCGCTGGGGAGCGTATCTTGTTGGTTTGTTGTGTTTCTTGCTATTCATTTCATAAACAAAGGGAGTACCGAATCAAACTGTGTTTGAGTCCATCAAACACAAAGTGGAGGGCAGCTACTCTAGCTCAGTTTCTGGGCAAATTTATGATTTGAAGAGCTGATCCACAAGGACTCTAATAAGCTCTTAGTGATAGCTTTTCATCCTCCTTTACATCCCTTAGTGTGTCCTTGACTGATAGCTTCTGATTTGAGCAAAAACTGTGAATTTTTGAGCAATCTGTGACCCGGAAACCAAGGCGGACAAAAGTCTCGTTCTTCATTGCAGGCTGTACAAAGGTAGTCTGCATTTCAGCGCAGTTCCTGAAGGGGCTACCTGTGCTGAAGGTCAAACAGGCAGTGTTACACCTGCGCTGGACCAGTCTTGGCTTGAGTTACTGAGGTTTCCTGCTGTGTCTTGCCTTGTTTTCACTATTTTTTTTGCTGTTTGTTACCAGTCAGTGGGCCTATCTGAAACCATCTTCCTTTGTCATTATTCCGCCTCAGTTGTATAAAGAAACTGTATTTGTTCTTTTGTATTTCTTGTGTCATTTACAGTTTCCCATAACGAAAGTGAACCAGTCTTGCATTGACCTCTTAGATCTAGACCTGTGATTAAGTGTCGTTCTGATCTTAAGAGTTAGTTTATTTGTTGTTCATAGCTGATTGAGTTTGTCGCTTTCGTTATATGGTTTGAATTGATATATTTCTAAGTGTCGAAACAAGTGAATCGTAAGGTGTCTTTTGATTTTGGACAAACTTGTTTGCTTTCGCTTGAAATTGAATTCGAAATTATACAACAACTTTCTTTTTGTATTTCATCAAACATTAAGGAAGAGAAAAGAAATACTTGCATCTTTGCATTTTGCATTAAGTTTGTATGTTGATCTAGGGAAAAAGTGCATTAGCGAGTGCTCTTTGATCTGTGTGAAAAGGATTTCATCTCTCTTTTCCCTCAATAGTTAAGATTTTCATAAGTCGAAAAGATTTGAAAAGCTTGCTTCTCATCTTAGACTGCATTTAGGAATTTGTATCAATACATCTCGTGGTGAACCTTGAAAGGCAAACTTTAAAAAGATCAACTTAAAATATATTGAATGAACCTAACAACGCTTTGAAACATAACGCAAACATCTAGAGGTCTAAGCTAGAGACGTGTTCCGGCGTCGTTAAACATAGTGACTGTCGATCTCGACGAAGGTGGGTGATTCCTCCTGAGAGTCGGTGGCACTAATACGGACTTGTGCTCCCACGTACCGTCGCGTATATATTGGGAGACCCCTATAGGATCAAAGCCTTTATCCATAGGAAACCGTGTCGGCCGCCCTACTGATCGCAATGCAGTGAACACAGCATTCACGAAGATCGACCACTCGTACCGTAAAACGTATTCTGTGGTTTTGCGAAAGGTTTGGCACACCCTCTGCCTAGATCTCCAGAGCAGTTTCTTTTGGCCTTTTTCAAACTCTATAACTGAAAAAGTCCAGCCGAGCATTTGTCACTTCGGGCTCGTTAATACATCGAAGGAGACTAGAGTCATCTTTAGCTTTTTCTCGACTCTTAAAAAGTGAAAAAGCAAGTTGTGTCTAAAAGCGTCTAATAAAATTCATTCAATTCGGAAACACAAATTTCCCCTTTTAATATTTTGGTTGATCGAGTAATCCACAATCGTGGAAGAAAGTCAATTGAAAATCCGTCGTTCGCGGAGGCTTGCGAGTCAACCGTCTTTGTCCCCGGAATCGAAAACAGTATGGGCAAAGCGAACTCGTTTAACCGGGTCAAAATCTCCTTTGAAAGTTAGAACAAGTGTTCCTACTACATCCGAGGTTCCGGTTACTCCTAACATTTCTGGAAACCCTGCCTCCATAGAAGAAGTTCAACAGCCACAGAAGGACAGTAATACTGATCCTAGTCTGGGGGCAAATACTTGTTTAACTGAACCAGTTCCATCTGTAACCGGTCCAGAAAGTTTTGTTCCCCAAACAACTGTCGCTGTCGAAGCAACCCCTTCTTTGGCACCAGAAATATTTTACGGACCTGACGGTCTTCCTCTTCCACCGGGTTTGATTGCGATAGAGGAAATTGCAGAGGATCCGCAAGCGAGTACTCCAACTCATTTTGGAGTCGGGGTCACTCTATTTCCTTCATCAGAAGTTAATCCACCACAAGTGGAAGTTCCTGTAGAATCGCTAGGCAATCTATTGGATAGACTTAAAATGTCTGAACAACCGTCATCATCTAGAACTGTGTCAAATGACACAGCGACAGCAGAAGCCCCTGCCGTCACTCCAACGATGTTTGCCGGCATACGAGCTGTCCCAACTAGCTCTCAACAGCCAGAAAGAGTCCACCAAGGGACTATGTCGACAGTATGGTCTGTTCCAGTTTGTTCATCCGGAGTAATACCCGGTAATTCTTATGTTGAAACTCGACAGATTGATCCTCATGGAGGTCATTTTGGGCCATCTAGTCCTCAAGGACTAACAATCCCTCTGAGTTCCAGATTGCTACCATATGGGGGGCAGTATGCCCTTTCATTACCCCCTCCGGGAGGATATCCATATGGTAGTTCTCAACAGTATTCAGGTTATACTGGAATTGCATCAAGTAGTTGGGTACCTATGCTACCTCAACAACCAAGGATTGTATATTCTATGCAACAGTGTGTACCTGTGACGAATATCCCAACCACACCGGCTATTGTAACTGTGTCTCAAGTTCAAGCGATACCTGTTACATGCCAACCTCAGATTTCTCAGGTTGTAATGCAACAGTCACTTGACCATGGGTCACAACCACAATCGCCAACTGGTGGGGCGACACAAGTACAAACAGGTACAATTACCCCACACCTTGGTCCAATGGTTAGCATGGCGCAACAGAACATGGCGTCACAACCATGGCTTGTACAATACCAACAACCGCAGTTCCAGCAAGTATACCAAGGTTCTGAGCAGCAGATCTTTGCGAATAGTGGACAACCGTATATCCAAAACGGTCAAAACCAACCACTTTACAGTGGTCAAGTCCATCAACCATATCAATCATACCAACATCAATTACATTATGTTGGTATGCAAAGACCCACTGCTCAAGCGATTCCATCATACCCTGGTTACGCTTCGCCTAACCTGAATCAACAGTTACCATTCGTGGCGACTTTAGAGTTACTTGATTTACATCGGTTAAAAAACGATCCGATTTCTTATGCCCCTTGGTGGCTAGCGATTCCTCATAAACTTCCATCTGACATTCCTAAATTCAATGGAAATCCAGGTGAAGACCCGTCGAATCACGTGATGACCTTCCATCTGTGGTGTTCATCGAACACCCTTAACGATGATTCGATAAGACTTCGCCTTTTTCAGAGGACATTGACAGGTCCAGCGGCTAAATGGTATATTGAATTGCCAAGAGCCTCTTTCGACAACTTTAGTTCCCTAGCCACGACTTTCTTAACCCATTTTCAATTACCGATAAGGTATGAAACGGGAACAGAAATATTAACCAACTTCAAACAGACAACTGCTACCCATATATCTGATCATATACATGAGTGGCGTCGTCGTCGTAGGATGGTGAAAACATATGTTCCCGATCAGCTATTAGCTGAATGGTTTATAAAGTCATTACTTCCGGCTATTACGGAAGATGTGGCCAAGGGGGGAGTCGTGACGGAGGAGCAAGTTATTGCTCGTGCACAGTATTTGGACTTGGTGTATACCCAGTCCGGCACACTCTATGACAAAATACCTGACGCCCCTAGACCGAAATTTTCAATTCCTCCCCCTCCTAAATCAAATAGTGACTCTCATGCCGGTGATGGCGTGATTGGCACAGCAAACGCGAAATCGATAAAGGCTTCGTCAAAGAAAGCCCGTAAGAATTCGGATCAAAATGCAAAAGAAGAAATTCTTGCTTCGGAAGTAAATGCCGTATCGGAAGATAAGGGCAAAGAAACCAATCAACCAGGGAGCAAGAAGAAACAAAACAAAGGGAAGAAGAAGAAACATGGTGAGTCATCCCCTGGAAAAGATTCTTCAAACCCTCCTGGCAAAGGGAAACAAAATTATCCATGTCTAATATGTGATGATAAGGATCATAACACAAAGAATTGCCCATTCAAAGCTGAGTTAAAGAGGTTCTTTAAAAGTTCCCAAACCTCAGCTGTGTTAACTGATCCATTTCCCAACCCAGGTCAAAATCTGGTTGATAGTGGAAATGCTTCCCCGTCGCAAGTCCTAATGTTGTCGGTTTCGAAACAGCAGAATGATGATTTGATTTCGACAAGGAACAAAGATTATGGGAATCCTCAGGTGTCGAACGAAAAAGGTAAAGATCAACCAAGTAGTTCGACAACAACTTCGACAGAAGTTGTAACGCCCACCATCCCTGAATTAACAATAAAACCGCCGAAGGGTGTAGTACACAAGTCGACATTTAATCCTCGCGCCAGAGCGGTGCAGCATTATAACATAGTGGAAGATTTGGCCCAATCGCCATCCGCTATGTCGACTCTTGAAGTACTACAAAATTGTCCAACCCAAAGGCAGGCATTGTTATCGGCAATTGATGGGGTTGATCCTAAGGATTCCAATCTTGTATCCTTTGATCACAAGGGATATGATCCTCAGTTACCAGCTCAGCTAGCTTTCCTTATTCAAGTGAAAGCGCTCAACAAAACTGTTCACAGAACGATAATTGATGAGGGGGCATCTACATGTCTTATGTCGATGAGTTGCTGGAAAGATTTAGGCTCACCACCCTTGTCGAAATCGTCAACGACGTTAAAAGCATTTGATGGATGATCATACACTCCATACAGGATTTTAAGTAACTTGCAAGTTGAACTGGGGGGCAAAACAGTAGGAATTGATGTTGAAGTAATTGATGGAAACCTCGATTACAACATCCTACTTGGAAGACCATGGATCTATGCCATGGCCGCAGTTGTGTCGACCTACTTCAGGAAGATTTCATTTCCCTTCCAAGGAGGAATTACAATCGTCGACCAACAAACTTTTCTCCCCAACAGTTCACAAGTTACGGGAAGCATTCCAATGATCGATGGAAGGAATCATTCGCTCCAAAATATCGGAGTAGGTCTCCTAAAAGACCCTGCCTTAATGGGTACTTTTTCCCTACCGCCTCCATCTGGCGGAAGTGGCCACAGTGGAATATGAAACCTTCTATGTCTGATGGATTTGGACTCCGAGGACGGTTCTTATCTCATGTCAACCTCGTTAAAAAATGAAACAAGGAGTCAGAGGACGGTTCTTATCTTGTGTCAACCTCATTTAAAAATGAAACAAATCCCCTTCCTCAAAGATAAACCTTCATTCCAACCACCGAGTTGAATGCAATGAAGCTTGGGGGGCATGCACCTCGATTTGCATTATTATGTTGGGGGCATGCGAACTTATCATCGAGCAGTTTTACCGTGTAGTTCATGCTCGTTAAAAAATAAACATAAGCTTTTGAGCAGTGTTTTGGCGCGTTCAAGCTCTTTAAAAAATGAACCCAGTACCGGTAAATAACCATTGTGATCGTAAATTTATTAGCCATAAAAGCCTTGGTCGTGTTTGCACCCGCCACCTCCATTTCATTTGGCCAATCGTTCACCTCCATATGATTGTTTACCCATTTTGAGGAACAGCTGCGAAGAGTGATTTCACTTAGCCATCCTTGTGACACTGCCGTGATTGGAAAATTCCAACCTGTACCTGGAATCCGCTGCTATCCCTGTTTATCACTCATTCCTCAAAAGATGAGTCTTCTTTGAGCTCTTTTCAATTGACTCGTAAAATATGAAAAGTTTGCCGAGTTTTGGCCTTCCAGCTCGTTAAAAAGACCGGAAGAGCTATCCCTCCTCTAGATTTTAATCTTTTTGGACCCGAGGGATTATTGCACAAAAAGGTCGAGCGCTTGTTTTATTCGGCTCGTTAAAGTAATCGAAAACTCATCCCTTTTGTATTGTTTTATACTTTTTCGGACTTAAGGGATTAGATGACGAAAAAGGAATTGTGGAGTTAACTTTCTGTACCTTTTCAGACTCTCTAAAAATGAAAAGGACCGAGTTGTCTTTGTTGCTAGACTCGTTAAAATGATTAAATAGCGACAAACTTGTCTTTAGACGAGAACGAGTTTCCCTATCGCTAGGCTGGTTAAAACATAGCGATGGGCTTGCCCGAAGGGCAGGTTATAGAACAAGCATATGTTATCCTCCTCAAGCTTGACAAAAATAAAGAGGTACTGGTCAGAAATGACTGGGGAAAAATTGGGAGAACCTCAAAGCTTTGATGGTAGCAAGTCACTCTTGAACATGACACTTTGTCCTCCGTATCACATCGGGTTGGGTTGTTTCATTCACTGGTCTCATCACCATGGTCTTCGCCAAACCATCCATATTTGGGGTAATGCTACCGATCCATCACATCAGTGTCGTTATATGTTCAAGAGATGTGTTCAGAAAGAGTCAACCGTGTCCCATCCACTGCCATACATTATCCTTCATCCACCCATGATCGCCACCCTGAATCATATTTCACAGATTGTTTTCACCTCCACTAAAGTCATTAGCTCCGTTCCGTGTCACTGATGTGGGATTCATTAAGGCCCTCCTTTGACGGATCGCTTCTTGTCGACTTCAGCTCATTATCCAAGAAGTTGATCTAAGAACACCCCCCCAGTACTTTGAAGCTTGCATGCCTCAATGGCAAGTTTCTCACTTCCGGCGACAGGTATACATCAATGACCTTCGACCAGAAGATTTTGCGTGGTGTTCGACGCCAAGTCCTTTATTCACACCACGTGAATTGTACTGTAGTACCTTGAGGGTCATTGTCATTATTGGTGATTCCTCTCGCGCTTGTTAACGATTTACATTATTGACCGGTAATCAAGCGATGTCTTTCCATGTTCGACTTCAGCGAAATTCTCACATGGATCGACTTGTACTTAGAGTGAAGATCGAACGAGATTGAAGACCCCGGATCTGGTTTCATCCATCCGGGCTGCGATATATATTCAGGAAATATAAAGACATTGGATATGTACACTATTGCAGCAGATGATCATCCTACTCAAAGGATGATAATTTCAGCAGAGAATTATCAGTCTATCATCAGACGGTTGTCTGTTATGTGTACCAAAATGAATTTATAAAGCTGAGCATGGGAATGCCCGCCTCAGCTAGATCATGAAAGCAGAATGAAAAATAATGTATTGTATTGTAATTTATTGCAGGGCACCTCTCAGCGATTGAATGAACTTCGGATCCTCCTAATAAAGCATTTCACCCGATAAACGACCTCATACTTTAGGGGGCAATTGTTATAGACATTTTTGTGCCTAACAGCATGGAGCATGAAATGTCGATAATCTGAGGGATCCAAAGTCCCTAAACATGTTGTTCTTACCCTTAGAGGAACAAGGTCTGCAAACCACAGCACTGAAAATCAGTTCTCCACCTGAAAACACTCAAAAACAGGCTATTTCTGGATCATGTCAGTTGCCCCACTGAGCATCTGCGCTGAATGTCAACTGCTCCTCCTTGTACCTGCGTTGAAGGTCAAAACTAATGAAGGCTACCTGCGCTGGGCGAGATTGGCCAAGTGGCACAGTCATTCTGCAAGGTGTCAACTGCCCAGGAAGCTTCCAAACTGACACTTGGTTCAAGGAATTCGCCCTATGATGAGTAAGAAGGTCTTGATCTCCAAGTGGAAGCAAGATTCTCCAAGTGGACTCAAGAACTAAAGATTAACTAAAGTGGGAGAGGACATAAGTCACCTTCAGGCCAGTCTCAAGATGACTCATCCTTTCTCCAAATCTCCTATATATAGAGCTCTCTCATGAGGTCTAGGGAGGCTGGAATTTTGTGCAAGTAAGGAAGTGCTGTTGGTTTGTGTATAGAGCTATTGGGTGTTTTGCTTGAAGGAGGTGAAGAGGAGATTTCTTTCAGCTGGGAGGTGTTGTTGGATTGGGCCCATTGTGGTTGTAACTCTCTCAGAACTTCACTTCTATTATCAATAAAGTATTTGAGGTTCTTCTATATGCATGTGTCTTTATGATGAATAGATGCTTGTATATTCGATTTATGCTAATCCTATAATCGATTATGGATGTATGCTTCTTGTAGTTTCCTCTTCTTGTGCTTTTACAGGATCTGTGTGTAGCTGGGCTGGTGAAAGGGCAAGGAGCTAGGAGCAAGCAGCAAGGAGTGAAGACTGGATCGACTATTAGCGCAAGATAACAGTTAGTAGATCATCCTTTTCTTCCCTCTCTCATCTCATAAAGAAGAAACTTTGAATAGCTTTGCATTCAGTTGTTGCTGAAGTACTATCACCTTCAGAGTGGGATAGAGGCATTCTGCATTAGATACTTTTCCCCCCAACAATATGTATCATTGTACATACCGTTTTATTTACTTCATTGCAAGTGTGTACTCTTATCATTCATTTAGTTTGGGGCCTGAAGTGAAGGCTATAAAATTGAAGGTTTGATTTTAGTTTTGGTTTGGATTGTTTGAGTTAAGTTTTCTGCCAATTTCAGTCTTGAAATTGAGTTAGTTTTGATTTGTATTTCAGTCTTGAAATTGAGTCAAGATATTGGTTTTGGTTTGTTGAAGTTATTGAATCCATAGCCCAGTGGAAGAAAGCACTGTCTGCTTTCCAGAGGTATGTAGTTCTTTGCACCTCCAAGGAGCTACCATCCGCATTGGAGCCAATGTTAGTGTCGGTATATTCATCCCCCCATCAGTCATCAAAATACTCTTGTTGCATTGCATGTTAGGTGTCTCATCTGATCAGCTGCATTCCATTAGGGTCATGGATCATTTGATGGTAGTGGCATATTATAAATTTTCCCTCATGATCTTTGCCTACTGGCTCATTTTCATACTTTTAGGTCATTTGCAGTGATTTTTTGTCTTTACATATGCAAAAGTCATTTTTAGGGTTTTAGGTCTCATTAGGTCTAGGGTTTTGTCAATAAGGTCTTGTAAAAGCTCAAAAATGGTCAGCAGGAAAATGAGGAGGTGAAATAAAGTCTCAGCAATAAAAGTTTCAATAATCACATGCTCAGTGATTGATTTATCCTCAAAACCCCGTTTCGAGGAAAAATAAAGTTTTTGTGTTTTATGTACAAAATTTCATGTAATTTCGTTTTTCCTAGATGTAATAATTTCGAGATGCAGCCCTGGTCACCTTGCCAAGCTCTTTCACTCTTGTTCTTGCAAAAGAATCAAAATTTCAAAGCATTTAGTCCATCAAAGGCAAAAGCAAGTCAAATTGAACAAAACAGAGTTTTAAAAAACAAGTGAAATCCAAACATTACAAAATGGGTTTTATAAGTGAAAAATTAAAATCATTGGTATATAAAGTCTTTTTCATGCCAAAGAGCTCATTTGTGTCCAAAGAAGAAAGAACAAGTGCTAAAATCGTGTTTTTTGAGCCAAAGGAGTGAGTTTGCTACAAAAAGTGAGAATTTTTAAGGCACGGCACACCTGGGTCAAGGTGCACCTAGCTAGCACGACGCATGCAGTGCAGGATTTACATTGCATTTCTAACTATCGCAATGCACCAAAGAGGTGCGGCACACCTGTTAGTGGGCACAATGCACTTGCCTCCAGAGCCCGAAATCATTCAAATCGCCTCCTCCAAGCTCCAAACTTGCAAATTCCTCATTCCACGAGTACGTTAACACTTCCATATTGCCAATGTAAGGGTTTTCATTAGTGTTTATGGTGTTTCAATAGGAGAAAAATCAAACCCTATTTCGTTACGCAGTTGTATTTAGAAAACTGCCTAGGGTTTGCAAAATTATAGTTTTTGTTGTCTAATTCCCATCCTACCATTTTCACATCCCTTCACTACAATTTCATTCACCTCTTTTCTCCTTCCCTATTTCACTTAGACTTACCTATCCCCCCTATCCCCAAATCCCTAATCTCTGACTTCACTTATCCCAAACCCTAATTAACATCCCTAAATCGTAAACATCATTCCGCAAACCCTTCCATTTCCAATAACCCTACAAGGAGCATCCTAAACCCCCATTCACTGACCCTCACCATCAATCCCTATCTTTTAGCAGGAAATACTTATTGTCTCTATAAAATCTCTTCATACTAATCTAAGAAACATCAAACAATGGCGAACATGTAGTCACATACATCTTATGACAGAAATGAGGAAACAATAAGTGACCCCTCCAAAGACATTCATGCACCAAGGAGACCTCACAAGAGTGGAAAACGTATCTGGGAGGAGCCCACTACACTTACTGAGCTGTTGTCTTGCCCTCTTGCTGTATCATGCTTCCAACATCAATCTTGCTACCAATTTTTTGAGATGGTGGAAAGAGTCAAATACCACCATGAACTTGCAAGAATTTGTGTGCTCCATCTTTACAATGGCCAGGTCAATTTGGAAGGTGTGACATTCACTTTCACACTTGAGACTATAGCTTAAGCAATCGGTACTCCAAATGTAGGCAAACAGTGGAACAAGGGACAACTGGTGGACTAAGATCATTATGAGCCTTATATCAAGGTTGGTTTTCAGAGGCATATTAGTAGGTTCTTCCCTTTCAGGTACCTACAGGACACATATGCTCCTCTTATGAAACTCATAATCAAATATTTTAGTTGTGAAGGCAGATTTTCTCACCTATACACCTACCATATCAGATTTTTGATGCATTTTACTAGGGTGAGAATGATGAAAATCCCCTATTTCATATGCTAGAATATTGAGAAAATGACCACATTGGTGCAAAGGAAACCTGCTCATCAGTAGTATAACAACATCTATCAATTTGCATTGATCAAGATTGTGGTTTTGCATCAGCTTAGTTTATTGAATGTTTCATGGGATTATTTCATTTCAGATGAGGTCTTCATAGGTCCTCAAGTGCCCCCATCAGTGTTTCATGAGGCAGGAGAGCCTTCACATCAGAAAGAGGTGCCTGAAACTCAAACCACTAGTGTGCCAGTTTTTGTCACTTACCAAAAGGGCACAAGGAGATTGTTTGCAACAACAAAACGAGTACTATCTCCACCCGAGGTGGAAGGGATCTCGTTTCCTTCAACAAAAAAGTAGGTACAGGACAAGGGTAAGAAGCCATTGCATGATGAGGGGCCTTCAGAAGGTCAAGGGAGAGATTTCATTCTCATTCAGGATGATGACACTAATTTGGGCTCCCAAAGCTCAAAGCTCAAGGAGATCATTCAAGAACAACAAGATGACATTCATGACTTGTCTCTCAACTTGGAAAGAGCCAAGTGGATAATCAAATATCTTGAGTAGAGGAACAAATAGTTAGAGGAACAACAAACTATCATGGAGCTCCAAAACATAAGAGAAAACTGGCAAGCTACCAAGTGGAAAAAAGTTAAGTTGACACCACATGAGCAAGAAATTTAAGCTGATCGTAAATATTGGCTTGAGAGGGCAAAAATACACTTGGTAAATATGTTGGAGAAGGCAAACAAAGAGAAAAATATGTTGAGGCACATGGCCTATCACTATTTGGCGAGAAACAAAGTTTTCAAAGCGAGAATTAGGACTTTGAAGGCCAAGTTGAGGAACGCTTTAAGGAAGAGGAAAGAGCAAGACAAGCTCTAGATTTTGGTTGAGGCCTCCTTAGCCCAAAATAAAACTTGATGCATGACACGTAATCCAAATTTCAAGAAATTTGGGATACTTTTTGTCAATTTTGAATTTTTGGAGCAAAACACTGGTTTTTCTGCCCGATGCACCATGCCACCTGGCGCGCGCTTTTGCTAGGGACCTCCTTTGGAGGAAAACTCAGCATTTTTGGACTCCCCAGGAAAAAATATGAGTGCTCACAAATGTCCAAGAAATTTTATCAAGTTTTGAGCTTCCAAAAGGGTCAAAAACACCTCAAAAATGCCCTTTCTGCGCCTTTTTGGCCACATACGAAGCAGTGTTGGGCGAACTCTTTTTTTTTTTTGGGGGGGGGGGGGGGGGGGGGGTGGGGGCGAATGGATGCCCAGTTTAGAAATTCCACTTGTTCTAGAAGGTAGATAGATAGACCTTTCCAACAAGCCCACTTGGAGCAAATTTGGTGCATGGGAAGGCCTCTAAAATCAGCTGCAAAAAGGCGCGGCGCACAAGGACAGAGACGCGACGAACAGGATGGAAAATTGACTTTTTTGCCAAAAACCTCAGTTTTTCTACCTATTTTTTTCTCAGTCTAACTTTTATCCCTCTCATAGTCAAAATCATGATGTAATTTGATGTAACTTGATGGAATTTGATGTAAATATGCTAAAATTTCACTCATGGAGGTAGATACATCATGTAAAGGTAGTTTGAAATTGAATGAATCAGTTTCCTAGGTTTTAGAGGCAAGTTGTTCCACTGCCTACTTTTCAGTTCTTAGTTTAGATCTTGTTAAATAGCTCCTAAACTGATGAATTTAACCCCTAAAGCCTAGCATGAGTTGTTTTTTGGTTATATCTAATAGTTTTCCAGTCATTGGTAAGGGTTGGACTCTTGTGAATGCTTTGAGCATTATTGTACATTCATCTCTACAGTTTGGCAAAGGAATAGACTAGGGTTTGCAGCAGTTTGTGGGATTCTTGTGGAAATTTGATTTCGTATTTTATTTCTTTTGTAATGCAAGTTTACATGTGTTTATGTATGCCATCATCTCTTTCTGTTTTTCTTAACTAAATGGATCAAGGATAAAGGTAGAATTCATTGATGTTGCAGTGCTCTACCTAGCGTTTGTTTAGTTATTTATGTTTTCAGTAGTTTGAAGAGGATCCCTGAGAATTTCATGCCCTCTCCAACTCCTCATCAGTATTAAGACTCTCCATCTCACTTATTTCAAAGTAATAAAACATTTTCCTACCTCGCCCCATAGAAATCTCTGCAAGACTGTGTCCATTCCCCGGACCCAAATCTGCTTTTCACATTTGAGCCAGCAAACCAAAATTAAATTCAATCAAAATCCTCTGAGCATATACCTAGCCTAAAATAAGTCTTAATATTATTCATCTCAAACTCTATTGATCATAGTCTTCTGAGATTGACAAGGAGATAGCCCTCTCCTGACCTGATAGGGCTAACTACCAGGTTAAGCGTGGTTTGATGTTACCCTAGATCCTGGCTTTCTTAGCTTGAGCTAGATTTAGGCCCTAGCACTTCCCTATATCTGCTCCTGCATTCCCTGCATCTGTTTATTGTCCAGCACCTCATTTCAGCTATCTGGAGCGCTAAGACTGTGCTTCTATTGGTTGGTCAGATAGCCAGGCCACCAGTGTATGGCTTCAACCGACTTCCATTCACTTTTCCTTGGAAAGGTTCTCCATTTAGCTTCATCAATTGCACCACGCCTCCGTCTGTGACCTCCTTAATAACAGACAGTCCCAGTCAATGCATTCTAAACTTTCTCAGGAATTTATCAAACTTACTATCATATCATAACACCAAATTGTTCACCTTGAAGGTGCACAACTTAATATTTCGATCGTGCCAGGCCTTTTCAAGCTACTTTTGTACATGATGATAGAATCTAGCCAACAACCATTCCTCTTTGAGTTCCTCCAACTGCGCGAGCCTCTCCTCCAGGGCTTTGCAGTCCGTCATAACTGTGAGCGCTGCTATGCGTAGACTAGGCATGATATACTCCATTGGCATTACAACTTCCACTCTATAGACCAACTGGAAAGGTGCCTGTCCCATCAGTTTCTTGCATGCCATCCTATAAGCGCATAATAATGTAGGTACGCATAGGTCCCAATCGGTTCGCTATGCATTGGATACTTTGGTCAGCGTAGTCTCTCGGATTTTGTTAAATGCTTCTATGGCCTGTTGGCTTGTGGGTGATACAATGTGCTTTTCTGATGATACACCTGAAACTCTTCTATCAGCGTGCTGACTGCTTTGTTCAAGAAATGTGTACTGTAATTTCTCATCAAGATCTTTGGACATCGAAATCGTGTCAATACATGTTCAAACAAAAACTTCGTGGCCATTGTGGCCATGCAATATTTTACCAGCTGCGCTTCTGCGCAACGAGTCAGGTACTCTATCACAGTGATAATGTATCTCGCGCTCATTTTTCCTTGAGGTTTGATAGGTCCTACGAATTCGATCTCCGACTTTTCAAAGGGATGCAGCATGATTTTCGGATTCAAAGGCATCTTGTCCCTCTACAATGGTTTACCTATTCATTTACATACATTACAGGCCTTGCAATGTGCTTTTAATCCTAGTGAAGGGTCGACCATCACAACCGTATGTAGAGAATCTTTTGCGTGGTCACTCTTCCTGCATAGTGTCCTCCCGCACTGCCCCCATGCGTGTCCGTGAGGATATGGCTTCTTTCAAATTTGTATTATCTCATCATTGTCCATCTTATATAGGTTCTCCGCAATGACAGAAAAATTTGCCTTGCGCACCACCAGTTCCTTCTTCTGTTGGATGGAGTACTCCTTTGGTACAGTTCTAGTCATGAGAAAGTGGAGTATATATTCAAAGTGTCCATCCACTACACGCACAACAAAGAGTCATGTGTTAGGTAATCATTCCTACAGACTAGTAGGTTCCTCTCCTATCTGAATGCGCGACTGGTGATCTGGTCCCACTTTTAGTCACCCAGGCTTGACAATGACCTCAAAATCATATTCTTGGAACAATAAAAGCCACCTGCATATGCACCCCCAAAACAAAGGCTTATTGACCAAGTACTTCAATGCAGAATGATTTGTATACATCTTGAAGTATCCCCCTAGCAAATAGCGTCGATATTTTTGGAGCGCGTACACCATATCCTATCCCTGGCGTTCAGTGGTGGAATAGTTTTTTTTTGCTTTAGACAATCTGCCACTTGCGAATGTGATAGGGTGATCCAAGCCCTCTCCACTGTCCTATGTTAGTACCGCTCCTAGTGATATACATGATGCATCAACATGGACATGAAACTCCTCGTCCCATTTCGGGAAGACCAAGATCGGCAGAGGCCATCTTTTCTTTTAATACATCCAGGAGTTTCTTACAGTCATCATTCTAGTAGAGCATGAAATCTTTTTTCAATAGCTTCTCCATCGGTGCGGTGATCTGGGCATAGCTTTTGATGAACTTCTTGTAGTACCCTGTATGTCCTAGGTTAGCGCACATCTATTTCACACTTCGTGATGCTTCCAAATTCAGAATCACTGCAATCTTCACGGGGTCTACCGTCAGTCCTTATCTGTAAATAACGTGTCGCAGTAGGTTCCCAAAAGGAACGAGGAATGTACATTTCTTGAGGTTCAACATTCTTTGGTGTCTTTGGTAGTTATCCAACATAAAGCGTAAGCTCGCTACATGGTGCTTAACTAGCCCAAATATAGTCCAATCATCAAGGTAAACCTCCAACAACTTGTGGATATATTACTTGAATGCTACAACAAATAGGCGCGAAAATATGGCTGGTGCATTCTTCAACCCAAATGGCATAACAATGTATTGAAAGAAGCCCCACTCAGTCATGAAGGTTGTCTTGCTCCTATATTCCGGCACGATATTGATCTGGTGGTACCCTGAGAACCCGTCAGTGAAAGAATATGCTTCCTGCCCACCGAAATTTTCCAATACTTCATTTGGGAATGGAGTTGGGAATGTGTCATGCACACATGTGTCATTCAATTTTCTGAGATCCACGCTTATTCTTATCTCGCCCTTCTGTTTCTTTTCATGCTTACCCAATCAGATTCTTCCACCAGCTCAATGATTCCTGCTGTGAGCATTTTGTCTAGTTCTACGTGGACCTTCTCCTTATATTTCAGATTGAAGTGGTAAGGCCTTTTCCTAGCTGGCTTTGCATCAGGTTTTAATGTGATCCTCATCATTCCTAAATCTAAGATGATTCCTTTTAAGCTTGTGATCTTGGTTGGGAATAAGTCGTGGTACTTGCAAGTAACTCAACAACCTTATCCATTGTTGCATCATCCCAGTAATCATCGAGCATTGCATACTTAGGTTCGGCCTCTGTACCAATGTTCACCTACTTTGTCCTTACCAGCGTAGTTATGTTAGGGTCTTCAATTAGTGTTCCTTGAACCTTACGATGGCCTTCTATTTCTGGAATGTTAATTTTCCACAGATCCTTGTTGTCTTCTTCAACATTTACATTATAACATGGCAGTGCACAGCTCAGTTGAGTAGCCCTTTCAGACTGAATTGATTCTATCGGCTCCCGTGGTATCCTAAAGATAGTTGGTTTTACCACCTGTAGCGCGTCATCAACGATGTCCCACCAATGATCCTCAAATTTGAAGGTTAATAGGAACCCTTTGCACAAAATTTCCCATTCACTCGTCCCATGGTGGAGCTCCATCTCTATATACTAGTTCATGGGTATAACATCTAGGGTATGATAGAACAGGTACACCCACTCATATTGTGGCTCTTCTCCATAGACCTTTGTACACTTGGCCAGGTGCACGCGTAGATCATCCCGTCTGTCATACTTGTGTGTTAGTCACACATGAGGCTTCCCAAAATGCATGTGCATCATTCTCCTGCATTCGTGCCAGTCCTCAAAGCTTCCTTGGTGTGTACCCCACCAACTCATGGGTGTAGCATGAAGTACCCACTTCAAATCCTAGAAACGTTGCTTTTATGACACCTCCCTTTCAAATTTGTCCAAGAAAACATCTACCTCACCTAATCCATCATAATTAGGCAAATCTCTCACTTTTGTTAATACGCAGCACATCGATCTTGTCATCATGTTACAGTTCAGCATGGTTACCTCATGTAACCGGATCTGCCATCGCTGTATTTTTTCATCTGAATTCGACGTATAGGATCTATCACATTCCCATGAGATTTCTGCATTCATGGTGGGATTTACCCACTCTTGCTCTCGCGCAGTTATCTTGTAGATGCAGTCCAAATCATCGTCGCTTTCATAGTCTTGCATCGGCTCTGTGTAACACGATCCTTCTGCAAGGTCCAAAGGTACAATTACGCGTAGAGTCTTTTTCAAAAATAATCTTGTACTTCTTCAGATTAATCACCCCATTCATGTTAGTGGCCCAATCGATTCCTAAGACTGTGGGGTAGGGATTGTTGTCATTGACAATCTCTATCACTTCAAAGTCTGCTAGTGTGCTTGCCCCTTCAATATCCATGGTGATACCCTACAATCTCCCCATAGGTATTGTCTTTTGCTGGTTCGCCATTCGCAACTGGATAGGAGACCATTGCAGCATATGCCTTCCCATGCACTCCCATGTGTGCTTCGTCAGAAAGTTTGCATCCGATCCTAAATCTAGAATTACCTAGTCCATCTCATATTCTCCAATCTGCGCAATCAACCTCATTTCTCTTCCCATCCTCGTCACCCTTTCCAATCTTTTAGACTATGCATGGCTCTCTGGCACTATCTTAATGCATTTGTTAATGATTTCTTGCAATCCCCTTATAGACTTACTGTGGCGCAGTAGCTTCATGCATGTTTCTAGGAATGTCATAAGCATAGATGGTTACATTTATAGCTCCGATCTATCATTGCTTCTTGAAGTGGAGGCATCAAAAAAGCTCTTCTTAGCTTCTGTTAGCACTTGAGATTTCACCCTAGGCTGAGGAAGGTAAACCTTCAAGGCAACATCAAACCATTTCACCTCGTAGCTAGCCCTACGGGGTATGAGAAGGCTCTCTCCGGTCAAACTCGATAGATCTTTCAATAGGATGAGCTGACCCAATTAGGAACACTGATATTAGGCTAGTAAACTGATAAGGAGGGTTGATTTAAAGTTTTTTGGGTTTTTGGTGGCAATTGGAGGGAGTGCAATTCAGGGTGTGGGGATTGAGCTCAGTTTTTGCAGGTGGATCTTTGGGGCAAGGAAGGAGTTTGTGCTGATGCCTTAAGCTGAGATGGATGATCAAGGAAGAAAGAGAGGGAGCTAAAGAGGGCAAACAATGACTTTGAATCCTCTTTAGACAGTGGAAAACATAAATATTAAACAAAATTGAAAGCTGAGCATGGCATGGATGAATTCAAACTTTATCACTTCTTTTGTTTAATTAGCAGCAATAGAATAAGAGATGGAACACATAAACACACTTACAATGACAAGTAGGAAATACACCATCAACACAATAATCCACAATAATCCACAATGATGTCTGCAAAACCCTGGCCTTCCTTTTCCTCAAATTGCAGAGATACAAGTAAAATATACAATAGAGCTTCTCCCTCAAGAGTCCAACCATGAAAATGAGCAAGAGAAGGCATAATATAGATCATATAACTCCTTTCCCCACCTCTAGGGGTCGAGCTCAGCTTCCTAGGAGCAGTTTGAACTAATTCTAAACTGAGCACTAGATAATAGGCAGTCAAAACAACTTGCCTCTAAAACTTAGGTAACCCATCCATGCATTTAATATTCACTATTTACATCAAGGAAACTTCTAGAAGTGTTAACGGAGAGTAAATGTATCCATGTGCCATGAAAATTACCCAACAATCCATCATTTACATACATCAAAAGTCAACCAAAGTAAAAACAGTGTTTTGCAGGCCGAAATAGTCAAAATGGTGAAATTTCCCTGAGTGGTCGCGCCCCTCCCTTGGAGTGGTCGCGCACATTGGCAGCTGTGTTTGAGGGCCTTGCTGGTGTCCAAATCAGGTTCAAGATAGCTTGTTGGAAAGGTCTATGAGTCTACTTTCCAACCTAACTGGAATTTCTGAATTTGGAGTTGATTTGACCCCTCAAAAGTCATTTCTCCCAAGACAGCTTTCTGCAACTCAAAAAGTGGGCAGAAAGTCAAAATTTGCATGTATTTTGAGCTTTTGGAGGCCCAAATCTCCATAAAAACTTGACCGCATGCATAGGAAAGTGTATTTTTGCATGACAATTCCAAAAATGCAAAGTTTTTCTCATTTTGAGCTGTCCCCTCGAGTGGTCGCGCGCGGGGTGAGACCACTCCAACGGCCAAAACCTGTAAATTTCTCAAAAATGTCAAAAATGCTCCAAAACTTCTCAAATTTTTTGGTTTTGCTGCTAGAAGAAGGCTAGTGAGTATCATGGTGAGTAAGAGAGGCCTCAGCCAAGATACGGAGCGGGTTGGTCTTCTTCCTCCTCTTGCGGGCCTCGGACAACTTCCTTTGGAGTATCTTCATTTTTGCCTTGCAAACATGCATTCTCGCCCAATAATGAGTTTTCATGTTCCGTAGCAGCCTCTTGTCCTGGTTGGCTTTCTCCAACAGTCTCTCCAAGCGAGCATTTGCCTAAATGAGCAAAGACTCTCGGTCAGCAGGCAATGGGTCCCCGGGCCTCCTACGGTTCAAACCTCGATTACCGCGGATCCTCCATAGCTCATCAAGTTCTTTCTCCGCCTCTAATTTTCTGTTGCGCTGCTCCAGATAAGTGATGGTCCATTGAGCCATTTGGAGCTTTTGCTGCAACACGAGGTTCTCCTCCTCTCTCTGTCTGATAAGCTCATAAAAATCTGAAGAAGGAGAGTGAGCATCAAGGTCAATGAAATCATGACGTATATCGCCAGCTCTCTCATCCTCAACCATGGGCTGCTTGCCCTCCCGTACTGCCTCTGCTGATGAAGAATGCGAGGCCCCTTCCACCTGGTGTGGAGATAACACTCGCTGATCTGAAGAAGATGACGAGACCCCTTCCACCTGCTGTGGAGAAAATACTCGTCGAGCTGCTGCAAATAAGGTCCTATGACCTCTCTGATAGGTGACCCGAGGTGAAGAAGCCACATGTCTCGGAACAATAATCTCGGGCTGGTGTGATGGACCTCCCGCCTCACGAATGACCTCTGGCTGTGGCTGTGGCTGTGGTGGCACTGTAAAAACCTCATGAGAAATGAAGTCTGCCCATGGAATGCCCTGCTGACTCAACTGATGGGAAACAATGAGCTGAATGAGACCATGATGGCACAAACTCCTGTGCTGCTGAGCTGGGGATTGCCTCTGAAACACAATGTTAGTGTCGGTCTTGAGCCCTCCATCGGTGATCAAAAGCTCTTTGCATATGCATAGGTAGGTGTCTCATCAGTGTCAGTTTTGCATCCCGTTAGGCATGCCATAAAACTGATGGAGGAGCTGGTCCTTGTTCCCTTCTTGGCTTTGCTGGATCAGGTCATATCATAATGAGGTTGGGTCATGTTTTTATTTTTGTCTTGAGGTCCCAAGTCTTAGGTCTAGGGTTTTGGTCAAAAATCACTGCAAGGGCATGAGTCAAAGGTCCATGAGTGCTCAGCAAGCCAGAAGGAGGTATGTACATATGTTCCATTGATATTTTTCATCAGGTATAGATCATTTATACCTTGGATTTAAAAACCCTGTTTTTAAACCCAAGGTCATGTAATATTTGCAAAAAAATAAGGAAAATTTCAAAAGTTTTCAAAATGTCGGCAATAACCCTGGTCTCCTCGCCAGAGTCCATCAGATGGTCAACCTGCAAAAAGAATGAAGTTAAAGCGCCTCAAAAGCTAAATTCAGGACAAAACAACTCAAGAAACAGTGTTAAAGTGAATGCCAAAATAGAACATTAGAGAGTGGGTTTTGTGATTTAATTTTTTCAAATTCAACCTACAAGAGCTAAATTTCCCTCTAAACATTTCATTATGCCTCTATGAGCTAACAAAGAGGAGCAAGAGGGCGAAAATAGTGAAGGAGGTCGAATTGCAGTGAAATTGGAGAGTTTCTCTGCTGCGCGACCACTCGGGCAGGGTGCGCGACCACCTGGGCGGTGCGCGACCACTCGAGCCCTCCTCCGTAGTGCAAATTTTACACTGGCATGACCACTCGAGCTGCGCGCGACCACTCCAACCCTGCGCGCGACCACTCGAGCTGTAACTTGCAGAACCGGCCCAAACTCACTCAAATTGCCTTGTGACTTGTAAATTGCTCGAGGTAGGCCTCTCAAATGTTTTGAATGTTGAAAATAAGGATGATGAGCTTGTGTTTGTGCATTTTTATCATCAAAATTATGAAGAGAAATAGGTTAAGTGATTGCTTGTTCTTGTAGGCAATTTTGCTAGGTTGGTGTTTGCTTTCAAGGTTTTTAATTCCTCTTTATTCCCTCCATTACTCCTATTAGATTTAAAATTGTCATAATGTGTCTCTATCTCATCACATTTGCAATGAATATCAATTCCCCATTCCCTACACCTAAAACCCTAATCCCTCTCATATGCATCCCTAAACCCTAAACCCTCTATACAAATCTGTCCCAAAACCCTAATTCATTCCCCACAGCAATATCATTATAAAAATATGTAAAACCACAGCAAAGATCAAATAGTGATGTGAAAATGAAAGAGCAATTGCAATAATAAAACAAAAAGACAAAAAACAGAGAAAAAGATTACTATGTGTAGCCAAGTTATTGCAAAGACAAAAGAAATTTATTGCTGTGTATAGTCCTCATAAAAACAGTGAAAAGGAGGCTGTTATTCATAACAAAAACAAAGTAAATACAGCTGTACCTATTTGTTAAAGGACAGGTTGCCTTGAAATACTGTTTGTAAAGGAAGATTGATGTGTTTTCAGACCCAAACCTATGTATCTTTTTTCCTTCTATTCCCCTAGATGCAATACATCTCCTTTCTCTTTGAATCTGTCAAATAAAGCCTTTCCCCTCCCCTTATGACAAATGCAAATTAATCCCTTATTGCCCCTTAGCATCAAAAGCATATCAGTTCCTTGGAAAAACAGAGTATGCTTCAAAATGTACAGTCAAAGGACATAATTAAAAAGCAAGCTGTTGATGCTAGTTATCATTGTTGCCCTATACCTCTGTAATCATGCTATCCTTTACCCCCTGTTGAAAATTGTATTGTCCTTTCCCTTGGTGACCCTATTACATGTTTTCCCTAATAAAGATATGTCTTTGCAAATGATTTCCCGATGATGAGAGATGAGATAACATGTTTGACATTTTGTGAATTATTCCTTAAAAGTTCCCTGTTTTTATATATTTTCCCATTCCTTATGAAAAAGTCCCTCCCCTAACATTTCCCTCATGATTTTTTCCCCTTGAAAACAGCATACTTCTCAGCATTTTGCAGGCAAGGCAGCAGTCAACTTTGTCTATTTTCTCCACCTTGCTCAATAACACCATGTCAACCACTGAAACTAATGAGCAAGGTGATGACCGGTCTTCTTCTACGGAGGTTGAGGCACAGCAGAGGCCTCGTAGGGGTGGCAAAGGTGGTCATCATAGGAGAGAAGAGCCCACATCTTTAGCAGAATTACAGGCTTGCCCATTGGCAGTGACTTGTTTCCAGTACATGTCATGTTTCCAGTTTTGTGAGAGGCTTGCCCAGATTCAGCACCACAGGGAGTTGGCTCGACTATTTGTTTTGCGCCTTCATGATGGGCAGGTTACTCTTGCAGGGGTGAATTTTGTGTTTTCTCCTGAGATGATTTCAGAGGCTACCGGGATACCCAATGTGGGTGAGGTGTGGCCAAAGCGCAAATGGCTGGATTTTGTTTATTTTGAGCCATATGTCAGGCCAGCATTCGTACATCACTTGTCAGGGAACTTTCCTTTCAGATTCCTCCGAGAGGAGTATGCTCCGATCATGCGGCTTATCATGCATTACTTCACATGTGAGGGAAGGTTTTCACGAGTCTTTGCTTGTCACATTCGCCTGTTGATGCACTTTACCCGAGTGAGGATGATGAACATCCCGGTTTACTTCTTCCATGATATTCAGAGGATGGTGTCCGTGTTTCAGAGGCAGTCCCCAGCTCAGCAGCACAGGAGTTTGTGCCATCATGGTCTCATTCAGCTCATTGTTTCCCATCAGTTGAGTCAGCAGGGCATTCCATGGGCAGACTTCATTTCTCATGAGGTTTTTACAGTGCCACCACAGCCACAGCCAGAGCCAGAGGTCATTCATGAGGCAGGAGGTCCATCACACCAGCCCGAGATTATTGTTCCGAGACATGTGGCTTCTTCACCTCGGGTCACCTATCAGAAAGGTCATAGGACCTTATTTGCAGCAGCTCGACGAGTATTTTCTCCACAGCAGGTGGAAGGGGTCTCGTCATCTTCTTCAGATCAGCGAGTGTTATCTCCACACCAGGTGGAAGGGGCCTCGCATTCTTCATCAGCAGAGGCAGTACGGGAGGGCAAGCAGCCCATGGTTGAGGATGAGAGAGCTGGCGATACACGTCATGATTTCATTGACCTTGATGCTCACTCTCCTTCTTCAGATTTTTATGAGCTTATCAGACAAAGAGAGGAGGAGAACCTCGTGTTGCAGCAGAAGCTCCAAATGGCTCAATGGACCATCACTTATCTGGAGCAGCGCAACAGAGAATTAGAGGCGGAGAAAGAACTTGATGAGCTATGGAGGATCCGCGGTAATCGAGGTTTGAACCGTAGGAGGCCCGGGGACCCATTGCCTGCTGACCGGGAGTCTTTGCTCATTCAGGCAAATGCTCGCTTGGAGAGACTGTTGAAGAAAGCCAACCAGGACAAGAGGCTGCTACGGAACATGAAAACTCATTATTGGGCGAGAATGCATGTTTGCAAGGCAAAAATGAAGATACTCCAAAGGAAGTTGTCCGAGGCCTGCAAGAGGAGGAAGAAGACCAACCCGCTCCGTATCTTGGCTGAGGCCTCTCTTACTCACCATGATACTCACTAGCCTTCTTCTAGCAGCAAAACCAAAAAATTTGAGAAGTTTTGGAGCATTTTTGACATTTTTGAGAAATTTACATGTTTTGGTCGTTGGAGTGGTCTCACCCCGTGCGCGACCACTCGGGGGGACAGCTCAGAATGAGAAAAACTTTGCATTTTTGGAATTTTCATGCAAAAATACACTTGCCTATGCATGGGGTCAAGTTTTTATGGAGATTTGGGCCTCCAAAAGCTCAAAATACATGCAAATTTTGACTTTCTGCCCACTTTTTGAGTTGCAGAAAGCTGTCTTGGGAGAAATGACTTTTGAGGGGTCAAATCAACTCCAAATTCAGAAATTCCAGTTAGGTTGGAAATTAGACTCATAGACCTTTCCAACAAGCTATCTTGAGCCTGATTTGGACACCAGGAAGGCCCTCAAACACAGCTGCCAATGTGCGCGACCACTCCAAGGGAGGGGCGCGACCACTCAGGGAAATTTCACCATTTTGACTATTTCGGCCTGTAAAAACACTGTTTTTACTTTGGTTGACTTTTGATGTATGTAAATGATGGATTGTTGGGTAATTTTCATGGCACATGGATACATTTACTCTCCTTTCACACTTCTAGAAGTTTCCTTGATGTAAATAGTGAATATTAAATGCATGGATGGGTTACCTAAGTTTTAGAGGCAAGTTGTTTTGACTGCCTATTATCTAGTGCTCAATTTAGAATTAGTTCAAACTGCTCCTAGGAAGCTGAGCTCGACCCCTAGAGGTGGGGAAAGGAGTTATATGATCTATATTATGCCTTCTCTTGCTCATTTTCATGGTTGGACTCTTGAGGGAGAAGCTCTATTGTATATTTTACTTGTATCTCTGCAATTTGAGGAAAAGGAAGGCCAGGGTTTTGCAGACATCATTGTGGATTCTTGTGGATTATTGTGTTGATGGTGTATTTCCTACTTGTCATTGTAAGTGTGTTTATGTGTTCCATCTCTTATTCTATTGCTGCTAATTAAACAAAAGAAGTGATAAAGTTTGAATTCATGCATGCCATGCTCAGCTTTCAATTTTGTTTAATATTTATGTTTTCCACTGTCTAAAGAGGATTCAAAGTCATTGTTTGCCCTCTTTAGCTCCCTCTCTTTCTTCCTTGATCATCCATCTCAGCTTAAGGCATCAGCACAAACTCCTTCCTTGCCCCAAAGATCCACCTGCAAAAACTGAGCTCAATCCCCACACCCTGAATTGCACTCCCTCCAATTGCCACCAAAAACCCAAAAAACTTTAAATCAACCCTCCTTATCAGTTTACTAGCCTAATATCAGTGTTCCTAATTGGGTCAGCTCATCCTATTGAAAGATCTACCGAGTTTGACCGGAGAGAGCCTTCTCATACCCCGTAGGGCTAGCTACGAGGTGAAATGGTTTGATGTTGCCTTGAAGGTTTACCTTCCTCAGCCTAGGGTGAAATCTCAAGTGCTAACAGCTTCCATGAAGGTTTCCTTAGTGCACACCAAATCAAACTCTACTTCTTTTGTCAGAGCCTTGCGAACCAAAGTATTATCTCAAAGCTATTTTCCTTTATCATTTCCTATTGTAATACCACTTTGGAGCACAATGTTCACATTTCGATCTTTGTTTCACAGCTCAGACCTCATCATCTGTAGGTTCTAAGTCAGGGGAGGTTGTAGCGCTCCCTTCTCACGCGACATATTTATCAGCGTAGGACAATCCTTTGTCTCATGATCAAACAAGGTACAATACAGGCATGATGGATGTGTTGGATTCATACAATCACAGGCATAATGTCCTGGCCCTCCACAATTGTAGCATATCAGCTGTCTGCGACCTCTTCCAGGTCCTCCTCCACTTTGGCCTCGTCCGTGCCCCTGAAATCTGGCTCATGCTACTACTGCATTCTGGTCAAGGGGTCGTTTTTTAGCCTGAACCCTGTAGGTGGGAGTTCTATCCATCACCAGCTCATAGCTTCTACAAGTGTGCGAATCGTGTCCAACTGATCTGCAAAAAGTACATAACAACTATTGCGAATTTTGTGTGTACTTTTGGAACAAATGGCAGTTTTCTGTAGCATGCTTTCCTCCTATTTGAAAAATCGTGCACCACAAAGCAGGCATCATGCTAGGTCCTGCTTGTGTCTCTGGTCTTAACGACATCGGTCCTCCTCCTACAAGGTAATTCGCGAACACTGGACGGTGGTCATTGTCATGACCCTGACTCTTACATTTAATGCACCATACCTCTTCTCACACTTCTGTTCACGCTGTCCTATCCTGTTTCATACTCTGCATCTCAAGGCATAAGTTTTTCAAGTGCACGTGAATTTGTTGAACTCCCAGGTTAGGATCTTGTATGGGGCCTCACGCAACATCATCGTGATCTCTAGGGCTTCTGCCTGAGTTGTTAACCTCTGTTGCAACAACGCATTCCTCAAATGCGGCATTAGCGATGCTACAAACATTCGCGGTGCTACCCATCTGTCAAAGTCATATTAGCTTCATGGATTGTGCACTTCAGTCCTTGATCCAATTCCCAAGGGGTCTCACTTGGTAGCATTGTGATCTCTTTGAATCTCATGATTGACTGTGCCTCTGACTTCGACCTGCTAAATTATATTTTCAACGCAATTTGGATATCCGCGATCCCCACATTTGGATTGTCATTAGAATGCTTAATATACTAGGTTAGTGCGTGATCTTGTAGAGCACTGACCAACATCGATTTCTTTCTATTATCTTTTGTAACCCCCTGTGCTTCCCATACGACTCTTATTACAAACCGAAACTAGTCCGGATCTTCATTTCCTACTCCCTTGAACATAGGAAACTTTATCGTGCTCACCATATTGACTCGCAGTGGTGGCAGAGGTGGTACGGGTGAAGGTGGAGGTGAAGGCGGTGAAGCTGGTAGTGGTGTGGGTGGGGGTGGTATGCGCGGAATCCTCTACCTGATCATATTGATTACACTTCGCGGAAAGACCTTCATGAGCTCTTCCTCATCCCCTTGCGGAGGTGAAATCAAAGGGCTATTCTCTATTTCCTTACTTTCTTCATTTTGGTAGGTTTTTCCACTTCGCGTGGCTCCAGACATCAAGGTAATTACATAACCCTATTTTCACAAAATAACATTTTAATCCAAGTATTCAAAGACTTTATGTACTTACTGCGTGGTCCTTTGAGAAAGCGTCACTCTGCCTCGCTATAGCTAACTAACATATCTACCACTAACTCAGTAATGAATCCTCCTATAATTCGATTGAGTCGGTGATCAACAGCATGCATGATCTTACCCTTCGATGCTTCCAGTCGTCACACCAACTCTGGGGTCCACACAATAATATTGTCAAGCTTCCACCTTCCTTGGCTATCCGCTAGCTTCGCAATCAACTCGTATATCTTAGTAGGGAAAGATGTGAAGAAAATTTCATGGATCTCTATGTATAGCTAGCATTCTAACCACTCTTCTTTTGATAGTCACAGATTCCTATTCTCCTGTGCTACGAACTCATGAATTCTCCTATCCAACCAACCTTCCGTTTATTTCTTATTTGGATTCCAATGATACGACATCAGACATCTATATGTAGATTTTGGCCCCGACAACAGAACCATTTTGTGGCTTGATGGGGCCTGACCCACGTTTAGAGTTATTTAGCCAAATAAATCCCTGTACTATTGGCCCTTTCGGTAACAGCTCATGGAGCATGGACTGAGGTCTCACCTAAAGTAGTATGGGGGGATGATGGAACCAAGTTTCCACGCGCTTGGAGTGTTTGAGGGGTTGATTTAGTCCAACTATGAATATCTTTGCGCAGGTCACTCCGCACACCTTTTTAACCTGCGAGGCCTTTGCGACCAGTTATACTCGCCTTTGCATAGCCCTAACCAAGAGCTGAGGAGATTTCATGCTACTAAAGTAGTAATCCACACTATTTCCTCAAGTTACATTGTAGACCTTACTTATCTTCTTATAACAGTTAGTTATCTTCACGTAAACAGATACTTTATCTTATATTCACTTATTCAACACATTCACATAAGTTTTCCCAGCAAAATAATAAACTTGCAATTCATACCCAATATACTTCAATGCATAAAACAAGAAAAGATACATAGAAATATTGTAAAAATTCTCTTTATTAATTCTTCAATTGGTTACAGACTCAACCTACCCTACGTACTCAGCTGTAAGGGTCCACACACTCAACTACGGACTACTAGGCCTCTGCGCACTTAGCTACAGATCCTTCTCCTACTCTACTACCCAAAGACTCAACTTTACACTTGGACTCAATGCTTCATCCTTGGATCTTACATGGATGGATTCATTATTTCTTTTACACTTAGGGCCTCGCTCTATTTATACAATCCCATGGTTCATGGACCATGGGTAGAACCCTCAAGCTGACACTACATTACAAAAATAAGGGTGGACAACCCTATGACTTAATTACAACTTCTTGCTCCACACCCACAAATCACGGAGACTTTACATCAGACTTCATCAAAACTTGGGCTTTAAGCCCCAAAACTTGCCTTGGGGGTATCCCGCATCCAAAAAATATTCTTTTCTTCAAAATCATTAACTGAACATTATATAAGAATCTTAACAAATACTGACCAACATATTGAATATATGAACATAAGCAAACTAAACCATCACATAAACACATAATAACAACACATATTGACACCAGATATATGTCGAATCCCATAAAGGGAGAAAACCACAGTTTTATTATTGTTGTGATTCAAAGGCAAGGTCCTACTCCTTATTACATTTCATTTTCTATAGGCTACAACCCATAGGAGGCTCCTACTTTAACCGGCTCCAACTGGATATTTATCAAGCTTCAACTTGAACGGAGACTACCATCCCCTTATGAAAACACAAAATAAAAATGCACTGGTTTACTTGGTCATAAACTTTTCATATCTCTGTCTTCCTTTTTGCATCTTCTTCCCTTCAAATGTACTTCACATCAGCTTCATAAGTGCCAGGTAACTAATACATAATAGTTAAATCAACATCCACACATTGATCCATTCTCAAAAACTATTCATGCCTTCCAAAATCACATCTTTCATAGAAATAGTTTTCTGGTTGTTTGTATTCCATATAGGAATATGAAGTGAATAGGCTTGAATCTTTACCTTCTACTTATTCTTTTCCAAACTCACCAGATCGTGAATATTGGAACACAAAAATAAATAATCCATCCAATATTAGCTTCAATCACATGTAATGAATAAATACATGGCAACATAAAATACCAATATTTATCATTAATGCATCACAACAATCTTTGCAATATCTTTTCCTTTGCCTTAGAGTCTTGCCTTTGCATCACAAAAATTAAGCTTAATCAACATTTTCACATTATACATTCTTCAATATAGAAATCTTGGCAACATTATGAAAAAAATTTAATGTGTCAAAAAACCTCCTCCTTATTCTACTCCTTTGCCTTCTTTTGCTACTTGCTACTCCTGGTATTGTTGTTGATCCTTTGCTTGTTGTTGTTTGTGCTTGTTGCTCCTTTGGTTGTTGTTTTGAAACTATAACAAAATATGTCTTCCTTTGCTTCTTTAGCAATGATCACAACCATGCATGCTTGTTGTTTCTCCTTGCCTACTTCTACTCTTGCATCCCTTGCTGCTCCTTGCGCTGCTCCTTTTCTTGGTGCTCATTTGCCATCAATTACAATATTCCCAACAACCACAAATGTAATTATGTATTTTTTTCCTGTTAACTTCAAGATCGTCCTTGGTAGAAATCTATCTAAATCGACCCAAGTATTCTTCAACGTTCCTCTTGACTTGATTCCAGCATTTGATTTTAGTGAGTGAGCCAACAGATGGGATCTTGTGTGATTTCAGCATGAAATCCATGTTGTTGTACAATCATGCATATGAGGCCTAAATATTGGAGATAAATGAGGCGAGTTGTTTGTTACTTTGAATGATCATCCTCGCTTATGCTTTCTTCAACTCTACATGTTTCCTTGTTGTCTTCACTAATTTGGTTGACACCCCTTTGTATTGCATTGACCATTCATGCATGATAGTGATGGATATATGGACAACCTTAAGAATTTTTTCATTATCCTTACACCTTTTGTTGGTTGTGGAGCCTGATTATCTTCTTTATTCAGGGGTATCATCGCATTGGACACCAGTTTGTAATGGGGCAACAACTTTGCCCATTTGTTCATTACTCGAGGGGTGATGATGATTTTTATGAGCCCCCCATGGCAGGGGTTTCGGGGCAGTGCTCACGAAGCTAAAAATATATGTAAAATTGCCTTGTAAAATATTTTAATTTCATAGTCAATCTAGGCCATTCATTAGGCAAATGATTTGATAGTAGAAGTTATGTTTAATTTATGGTTTTCTCCCTAGAAAGGAACAACTTTGTATATATGACTGAATTGTATTGCGGATGGATATATGTGGATTCTGAGCAAGAAAGAGAGAGGATATAGTGTGAGAGAAACGAGGAAATTACAGTGGATCAGTTGTAGGTTGTAGCTCTTTACTTTGCTGGATAATATATAAGATAGGACTGGTTGCTTCTTCGTGGACATAGCCCAAATTGGGTGAACCACGTATATATGTGTATCTCTTCTTTTATGCATTTTCTTTGTTTATGTTTATGCAATATTTTATGTGTTCCACTGCTCTGTAATATCTAATTTTCTAACACTTTTGCTAAATGTTGTGCAAGTGGAAAAATTCATTATACATAATGAAAATTTATTCGTACAACCTTTGCATAGTTTCTCCCAATGTCATTGCTTCACCAAGCATGGTTGCCTTAAGTTCTTGCAGATAAAATTTCGTGGGAGGTGCAATCTATACCTCTGGTAAGATTTGTTCAACTTCTTAGCTCGAAGACTACAAGTTATTTGCAAACTATTTGTTCTCGGCCATCAAATACTCCGTGTTTGAATTTGTAGCTCCGAAAAAGGCCAAGTTGGTTGTGACAATGCTACTTGGATTTCTTATGATGTCTGTCACAATCACCCTTTCTCTTATGAATGCAGGAGATGTGAGGTCATCTAGTAAATGTTTCTTTTTTTCGTCTACAATCTTCTTTTGAAGCAAGTCGTAGGTCAAATTGTACATGTCCATGACCATACCATCATCAAGAGGAACAATTTCCTCTTCCTTGCTTGGAGTTTACTCTACTACTAGAGGATGGGGAGACTGAATGGTGACCTATTGTGTACTTGAAATCAAATCAACATCTTGGTTCTGCAGCTCTGGTTTCACCACCAGGTCTTGGATCTCGATCAACTCCTCAACCTCTGCAAGCTCCTTGTCATACATCTATTTTCTCTCATCCTCTAGCTTCTAGTTCTTCTCTTATTCTTCGACTTTTCTTCCTGCAACTTTTGCTTCTTCTACTCCCAACCTTTCTTCTTCATCATTATTGTACTCTTGTTCTTCCCTCTACCTCTATTCTACTAATCCTACATCTTATTTTGCCGCTTCTTCTCTACTGCTATGGTTTCTTTACATATGAATGGATCTGATTTCATCTTATGGCTTCACTCTCCCACTAAAATGTTCTCAACTTTCCTCTAGCCCTCTTCAGCCACTGGGTTGTGCCTTTCGCTTGGTATTGCTTTTGGACTAACTTCTTTCTGCAGAGTAACCTATGATGTTCCAACAAAGTTGACTGGTTTTTGGGACTTGGAGACACTATAACAATTACTCCACACTTCCTCGTCAGGTCTATGAAAGGTCTTGTTTAGCCATTGATAATGAATACTTGCACAATGATCTTTGCAAATATTCATTAGATCATACAGATTTAAGTCCAAATAACTAAATTCAAAATTTCTATTTTCTTTCCTTCGGCCTCTACAACTCTCAAATTCTTGATTTCAGATAATATGATCTGAATAGGAAGAGCAAGCCAAGGTGCTTTCTTATTCTTGTGCAAAGCTGCTGATAACCATGTGGAGAGATGATATGAAACTTATTGGATGACTAATTTATTAGTGACATACCTCAGCAGAAGATTTGGAGACTTCTATCCACCGAATACTTTGAGGAAAGTTCCATCTAGTGAGGCAAACCAATCTGTTATCTCACACACTCCTTCCATTGCCCCACATGACATGCAAGGTGGATCTTCCTCAAAGATCAACTTATATAATGGAATGAGGAAGTGATCATTAAGATTTTCCATTACTCCTCTATGGTTGCACTTCGAAATTATCCTGTAATAAATGTGCATGATATGGACTTGTGGTGCCCAACTCCAATTCATGCGAGGGAATGCATTGTGGACACAGATTGTATCATGGAAATAGGGAGAGATCTAAAATATATCTTTATTTTCCTTGGGAGGATTGAGGGAATTAGATACATGGATCCTTAGCTATTAAGTGAACAAGTATAACCAGTTGAATGGTCTTCCTTTATTCATAACCTCGTTGAGTAAGAATTCTGACCCTTTAGGGAAGGTCTCAGTACTATCCTCACCATATATTCTGCAACATAAAAATATTAAGAGCTGATAGGCCCTCCTGAGAGATTTTGTCTTGTAGGTGTTGGTGGGTATCTGAAGGAAATTTGCTGGCTCTTTCACCCAACTTTTGACAATATCCTTTGTATTCAAGTAGTTGATGGTAGCATAAAATTAAGAATCCATGAGTGATTCTGTCTCTGACAAATGGTGCATGAGATCGTAATTCGGTGCCACGAAAGAGGCAAGCCTTTTTCAGCTGGTAATGTTCAAAGTCATAGTATTTGGATCTATATGAGATAATATCCACCTGATAATGTATGCACATGGGAAATTTGGGTAGCTAAATGCAACCTTATGTAACCCCAACCTTTCGACCTTAATATTGAACTTCTAGTCTTCATGGTATGCTTTGAAGCTTCTTGCTGAGAATGCTTCATTCACTTTCTTCCATGTGATGTTTAATTCTTTCTCAATGAACAATTGAGTATCTGAGTAAACTGGCAAGTTCATTAGAGTACTCCAAACTCCCTCCTTGGTGTTGCTTTCTGTCGTGTCCTTTGAAGTAGATCTCTTTGGTACCATGATGTTAGTGATTGATGAAGAAAAGTTCTTAATCAACTGTAATACCCGTAGGAGGAAAATACCTCATGGCATACATAAATTACCTTAAGCTACATGACTCACAAATCAATATCACAACAGAAACCACATGAATGAAGGGAAGGATTGTGCAATTCTTGAGGTAAAAGGAGAAGGACTAGCTTTCTAAACTGTGCATTATGCAGTATCAACAACCAGGGGAGTAGCTTGAGGTTAGAGACTGTTTAATGCACATTGTCAACCTGGGAAGACTGAGGTGGAGACTACACATTATGTAATATTGGTGGCCAATAAACAATATTGAGCCCTAGAAATATGCATTTCATAGTTGGGCTATCCATGTACTACATATTGCACAGTCACATATGCCAAGAATCAAGCTTGAGCCTTGGAATTATGCAATTCTCAGCTAGACAAGGCAACAACTAGCCAAAGGAAGGCAAGATCTACCTGGAAAGAGTGTGGGAAACTATCAGATCTAAGTGATGGTGCAATTTAGAGTGAAGATTTGACTAACGATATATGGGTAAATGTAAATCAATTGCATAAGATCAACATCCAAAAGGAAAAGCAAACATGCATGGAGAGTCGCTAAAATGACGACCACTAATGGGAAAAAATAGAAGAACTGATGCGACACTTATAAAAGGATAACGATTGACTGAATGAACAAGTTAAACTTTGAAAACCATGAAAATAAACAAGAAAGATAGCACTCACAGAAGAAAAATCACAGAAGGTGACAAAAGACGACAAAACCAAGGATCAACTAGAAACAAGTTGCAAACCCCACCAAAGGCTCCTTGATATCCTTGGGAAGGATCAATCTCCAATGTCGAATGTACAAATGATCTATAGTGGCGTCCATTATATAGATTTATACCAAGTAGGGTTTATGATGCTCATGCCTAAAATCAAGGAAAATTAACACTTGGTAGAACTCCAAAAATAGAAAGTTGTGTCATCCTTCGGGAAAGTACTTATCTACCCCCCATTTTATAGGGATGATTTTTTCTTTTTTGCTTTTTATTTTTTTATTTTTCAGGAAATCACCCATTCACACTACCAGGGAAGATTGCGTAGTTCCAACCATTGGGAAACTTCTTGACTCAGTGCATTATATAGTTTTTGAGTTCAAGAGATGTTTTGAATAATTTATAGGCTCAAGTTTGGGCTGCCATCTAGGATTGAAAAGTTTTTGAGCTCAAGGTAGCCCTGCCTTTCTAGAATGTGTAGTTTTGATCATTAAGTCTAGCCTACCTTCCAGAATTGTGTGGTTTCTAGAGGCAAGCCCAACAATGTTGCAAGGTCAAGGTAGAAGTTAGCTTATGTCTGCAAAAGTTCATATTGATATCAATACATCACAAATAAAGCATGAAAAGATAAGTGTTTATAATATCATAAATACTTCACAATAATGAAAGATAAGCTCCTGCGGATAGAAAGGGCGCTCCAAAATCACAGCATGGGAAAAAATTTGGAGGGTGGTCGTAGTAACTACAACACTTGGCGACACACTAGTAGAACTCTAGCTCTCTGTATGGATCTTAACTTATGTAAACCTGACCCAACTCTTCAAGAAGTATTATTCAGTTTAGTGATCACCATATCTTCTTTACTTGGCTTACGTTAAGGATATAGACCCTACTATTCTCTTCATTGGTGCAACACTTTAAGGACAAGTCAAACTAAGTTGTCTCTATCGGGGAAGGGGATTATATAGATACACAAGTGAAGAACAATTGTTAGAGTCTTTGTTTTCATCTCTGGCATTCCTTTGGTCCTAGTAGGCTTGGACATTGCCCTGAAAGTGTCACTTAAGGGACACAAACATTGCTCTACTATCAGTGAACCTAGAAAGTACCCCGACGGAGTTACTTGCTTCACCTCTCTGCACAAGAAGCCTTTATCTTCTTTCACATTTTAATATTTTTTTCTTTCTTTTTCGTATCTTTTCAAACAATTGTACAAAGGCACATATTGATTTAATGAGGCTGAAGAGGGATCCCAACTTATTGATAGAGGTAGAGGTTGTCCCTTTAGATAAGGATCTTTATACGCTTCTTAAATAGAATTCACTTGCTAAAGTTTCCTCCCCTCATCAATCTACTCGACTTAGTAGAGACGAAAAAATAAATAATTATAAGACCGATTAGAGTATGTGGTACTAGTTAAAAAACCTAAGAATCATGATTCGAGTATGGTTTTCTCTGAAAAGAACGTATTTTCAATTAGGGTATCATTGAATAAAACATGAAAGATCCACACAAAGAGGGAATAAACAGATAACCAGGAATTGACAATAGTACATTTTCCTCCCAAACTTCACCATGCTTTCTTTGGAAACCAAACATGGTCTCATGTGGAAGCTATCCTACAAAAAAATGAAAGGAAAGTGGTAGGACAAAAAGTAAATCAAAACCAAACCAAAAAAAATAAAAGAAATAAACTAGTCCTACTCCTAAACTAACCAAGAATAAGCCAAACTTACATAAAATGAAATTTCCAATGTAACGACTGACACATAGGTTAACCTACATGGGCGAGGGAATCCATATCAAGAGAGATATACATGCAGAACATCATACAAAAAATTAAAATGATACATACCTTAACATTTGAAGAGTGAAAGTGCACACAGAAAAATAGAAAAAGAAGGCGCATGCAAAGCATTATGCGGATGGATGATGGTGCTTATGCACATTGCAACAACAAGACATCCAGTAGTGATCTTTCAGAATTCTAAACTTTGAAAACATAAAAAAGGAGAAAAATTTACATTTCGTAACAGAGTTTTCCAAGTATGATTCCTCCAATGATTGAGTGATAGGATCATGTAGAATAGATGGAGAATCCAAAAACTGAGGTATGGATTGATTTTGAATTTGTGTGATCGAATGATGAGGATCCTTGAGGGATACAAGACAATCCTAATCATGTTTGGAACTATACTTAAGACTATGAGAACTTGACATAACCATTAGCACGGGCTAATGTGCCTCGGCAACTTGCAAAAGTTCCAAGAGATTGGAAGTTGGATCATAAATAATCGATGGCTTGGAAATATCAGCATGGGAAAAATCAGAGTTGTGATAAGATGAATCAATGAATAGATCACAAAAAACATGATAAAAATTGCGTCATCATAAACAAGGGGCATCCTTATCATCTGATGAATCGTAGAGAGGGGAATATTGGAAACACGAAATTTCACCCTATTTTATTCAGAAAGATCAGATGGTTGATTGGAAATATCAAGAAGACAAGATTCCCCCTCTCCATGTTCAGATGTAAAACTAACATTCCATGATTTTTGAGTATGATCATAATCAACATCGTCAGAAAATGATTCTTCAAATGGTTTAATAGGTATGACAAAATCATGGATGATGTGAGGATAATGTGGGAGAGGTGAACAAGGAGAAACATCAACCTGTATTGCAGATTCTTATTCAGAGGTATATCCCAAACATACTCATTGTAAATGATATCGCAAGTTGTATGGTCAACACTAACTCCATCCCGAGTTTGATCCGCATGAACATTAGAGGAAACAATAGAAACCAATGAACACAACAACTGACAATTGAGAGGACCAAAGGGCCCAGTAGATGGAGGTTGAAGAGAAAGAACATCACTAGAAAAATAAAATTCACAGTCTAAACTTGCATTTAAATCCTAAATGTGTGGGGTTGGAGAAGATGGTGGGAGAAGAGAAGATGGCCTCTCAAGCTCTCCAACCTCAACCTACGTAAGTGGAGTTGTTTGATGAGGGTAATATGGAGAGTCACTTGGAACAAAAAAACACTTTGTTGCATATTTGGGAGATCTATAACCAGTGTATGTTGGGAGGCTTTCAAATGATCCAAATTATTTTGGATACATCGAAATATGAACAAGAAATTTGAATTTATCTTTCATTATATTCCAAACAATATCATCCTTAAAAAATTCAAAATAGAAATGAATAAAACAATTGTGAAAAGTGTTCAGTGATTCATCAAGTGATTTTTGCAAATGCATGATTTTCTTGAATTTTATTTTATAATAATACACATCAAAGGTGTGGTAGATATATTTGAAAATATTTTCAAAGGACTGTATGGAAGAAAATGGTAATGTGTAACACCATTCCTTAACGTGTGATTTGAATATCAGAATGAACAAGCTACAAGCAACATCCTCGTAGTGAATATTGTGCTTAGTTAAAAATTCAAGAAAGATGGTTGTGTGCTCGAGAATGGTTGTTCCACGCTCACCATTAAATTTCAAATTCAACAAGAGATTGATTATTCCCATGGGCACTTTCAAATTTGTGGTTATGGAAAAACATGTTGGGGTTTATATATGGGAATAAGCCATTAAAGATACAGAAAGTTCAAAGAGAATTCATGGGCTCATCTTGTCATCTGGTCCTCCTTCTAGTGCTAGAAATTTTGATGGTGCTACAACCGCCAATATTGAGGGAGTCTCCTTGATATGAAGTCACAATTATACCTTACACATTTGGTAGGCGCCCCATCTGGAAGACCCAATTGTTGAAGTAGTGGTTTTTAATTATTTGCCTTGGCTGCAATAACGCATAGAGTGGTGTATTTTTGACTTTAGGAAACAAGTGTGTGACTGTGCAAAAGTACAAGTGTGATGTATGAAGGGTTCTAACACAATGAGGGGAAAATGAGTGAACCCCTTAGAAGCCTGTAATAATACACAACTTAAAAGGAACACATGAGCTTGAAGACATTATGAGTTAGCTTGCAAGATAGTCCACAAGTTAACCATAACGAAAATAAACAATAACACACATTTAACAAGATTCATACTAATTCAAATGAAATAGTTCATAAGTGTTAGTGTAAGAGGAATAACATATATTGCAAACATAACAAGAATAGTCCTACTATGTTCGCAACATATGCATGAAAATGTGTTGGCTATGAGATTTTATTAAATTAAAATTTCCAAGCATACATATACCATTAACAAACCAGTAGCCCCAATAGTGGAACATGAAGTCTACACCTGCTCCTCCAAAGAAGTATACTTCCTCTATGCTATGGAGAAGCCAAGGCTCTCAACAAACTCCCAAGCTACTGATTCTATGATAAAAGGCTAGCCAAAATCCTAGCTCGCAAAATCCCTTTGCATGAGTTATGAGGAAATATTTATGATTAAGGGGGTGACTATTCATTTCCCCCTTCTGACTTTTGGACTTTGCTCATGACTCTTCAACTTATTTAAAAAATTACTCTTCAACTTCATTACATCATGACTCTTCACATTCCACAATTAACACTTGGAATTTCACTTACAAATTAATTACAAAAGAATATTGAAATATACTCATACCAATATGAGACAAAAATTGGGTAGATCCAACTAGACAACCTAATAAGACAAAAGTCAAACTTGACTTTGGGGAAACTTCAACTCGATAACTTCCACGTGTAGGTTCCCAGTCACATGAGAGTGCCAAGACTTGCACTGCGCAATGACTTCCTTAACTTGCGTGATGCGATCAAAATGAAAGAAGACTCTAGCCTCCATGGCATCTAGGTACACTAATATGGAACTGATATGGGTTTCCTTCTTTAGAAGGATCACATAGTATTGATTTGGACATGTCCACCAATGTACTTTGCATGTTCTTCCTGTTCACTTTAATATCTTCCTTCATAGCGATCTATCTAAATTGATCCAAGTATTCTTTGACCTCCTCACTAAATTGATTACTACATTTTTCTTTAGTGAGTGAGCCAACTGATGGGATCTTGTGCAATTTCACCATGAAATCCATGTTGTTGTACAATCTTGAATATGAGGCCTTATTATTGGTGATAAACGAGGCAAGTTTTTTGTTGCTCTGAATGATCATCTGCGCTTGCACTTTATCTAACTCTGCCTGTGGCATTGTTTTCTTCATCGATTCAAGTGGTGTCCCTTTGTATTGCATTGAACATTAATGTATGGTAAGGATGGATGTATGGACAATATTAAGATATTTGGAATTATCCTTACACTTCTGCTACATGTTGTGCAAGTGGAAAACTGGCTTATGCATGGTAAAAATTTCTTCATACAAGCTCTGCATAGTTTTCCGCAATGCCGATACTTCACCAAGTATGGTTGCCTTAAGTTCTTCTAGATAAACTTGCATGAGAGTTATTTTTTGAGCCCCTACTCAAAGATGTTTAACTTCTTTCCTTATAGGCTGCAAGTTATTTGCAAACTATTTTTCCTCTACCATCAAATTCTCTTTGCTTGACTTTGTAGCTTTGGCAAAGGCCAATTTGGTTGTGGCAATGACATTTGGATTTCTTCTAGTGTATGTCACAATCACCCTTTTTCAGATGAATGTAGGAGATGCAAGGTCATTCGAAAAATGTTTCTTCCACACTTATACAATCTTCTTCTGAAGCTCGTCGTAGGTCAGATTATACATGTCCATGACCAGACCATAATCAAGAGGAACAATTTCCTCTTCTTTGATTGGTGCTTGTTGTACTACTAGAGGATGGGGAGACCGACTAATGACATGTTGTGTACTTATAATTAGATCAACATATTTCTTCTTCATCTCTGGTTCCAAATTCATGTCTTAGATCTTGATGAACTCCTCAATCTCTTGAGCGAGCTCCTTGTCTTGCATTTATTTTCTCTCCTCCTCTAGTTGTTGTTTATGATTCTATTCTTTGACTTGTCTTCGTGTGGCTTCCTCTTCTACTAGTATTCACCTTTCTTCCTCTTCGACCTTCTCCATGTCTTCCTCCAACATCTTTTGGTCTTTTTATTTCCTCCACTTCTATCCTTCTTCCTACACTTTTTGTTTCCTCCTCTTCTTTGCTGCTATGGCCGATTTAAGTATGATTAGATCTGTTTTCATCTTACAGCTTCGCTCTACCCCTAGACAATGCACAACTTTACTCTTCCCACTTTCATGCACTAGGTAGCATCTTTATGCTGGTATTTTCTCTGGAGTGTCTTGTTTCTATGGAGTAACCTGTGATGTTCCAGCACAACTAATTGGTTCACTGGAAATGGAGGCATTATAACAATTCTTCCATGCTTCCTCCTTAGGTCTATGAAAGGTCCCACTTAGCCACTGATAATGAATCCTTGCACAATGGTATTTGGAAACATTCCTTGGATCATATGGATTGAATTCCGAACAAATGAATGTGAATTTATCTATTGCATTGCCTTCAGTTTATGCAATTTTCATCTTCTTGATCTCATACAACTTAATCTACATAGGAAAAGTAGGCCAAGCTGATTTATTCTTACTATGAAAATTTTTGAGAACCCTGTGGAGAGATGATACACAACTTCTTGCATGAGTAATTTATCAGTGAAATACCTCAATAGAATATGCAGAGACTTATATATATTGAACACTCTAAGGAAAGTGCCATGTGATGAGGAAAACCAATATTCTATCTCTCACACTTCTTCCATTGACCCATGTGATATGAAAGGTGGCTCCTCCTCAAAGATAAACTAATACAATAGAATGAGGAAGTGATTAGCTAACTTTTCCATTACTCCTCTATGGCTGCACTCAAAAATCACCTTGCAATATATGTGCATGGCAGGGTCTTGTGGTGTCCAAGTCCAATTCATGTCATGAAATGCATTGTGGGAGTAGACGGCATCTAGTAGATAGGAGAACATGTAAAATCTACATTGTTTTCCCTTGGGAGAACTGAGGGGATTAGATGCATGGATCCTCATATGTTGAGCCAACAAGTAGGACTAGTTGAATGGTATTCCTTCGCTCACAACATGGCTCAATAAGTATTCCCACCCTTCAGGAAATGTCTTAGTACTCTATTGACCATAGATTCTGAAACATAGAACTATCAATAGATGATAGTACCTCATGAGAGATTTTTCTTGTAGGTTTTTGTAAGTGTTCGATAGAAATTTTCTCACTCTTTCACTTAGCTTTTGACATTTTGCTTTGGGATGAAGTAGCTGGTGGAAACATAAAAGTAAGAATCCATGGGTGATCCTCACTCTGGAAAAAGGTACATGAGATGGTAACCGCAGTGCTAAGAAAGAGGTAAGTCTTTGTCCACTGGAATTGTTTAGAGTCATAGTCTTTGGATCTGTATGAGACAATATCTAGTTGATAATGTATGCACATAGGAAATCCGGGTAGCTACATGTAACCTTATGTAACCATGACCTTTGGACATTGATTTACACATGCCAATATTCAAGGTCTTTTTTCAAGCTTCTTGATAAGAATTCTTCATTCACTTTCCACAATGTGACATCTAATTATTTTTCAATGAATAGTTGAGTATCTAAGTAAACTAGAAAGTTCATTGGTGTACTCTCAATTTCCTCCCCGATGTTGCTTTCTATTGTGTCCTTTGAAGCAGATCTGTTTAGTGCCATGATGTCAGTGACTGATGAAGGGAAGTGCTCAATCAACTGCAATACCTATAGGAGGAAAAACACTAATGGAAGACACAAATTAGCTTCAACAACATGAATCACAAATAGATATCACAAAAAAAACCATGTGACTAAAGGGAATGCTTTCACAATTCTTGAGGTGAGGGGAGAGGGAATCATATTCTAAACTATGTAATGTGTAGTCTCAACATCCACGGGATGAAATTTAGTTTAGAGACTACGCAATGCATAGTCTTATCCTAGGAAGACTGAGGTGGAGACCATGCATTGCACAGTATAAGTGGACACGAGACACGCTTGAGCCCTAGAACTACAAAATGAATAGTTGGGCTAGACAGGTAGTACGCATTGTACAGTCTTAGAGGCCAAACATCAATCTTGATCCTTGGATTTGTGCAATGCCCAATTAGACAAGGCAACTGTTGGCTAAGGGAAGGGAACATTTTGCCAGAAAGAGTGTGGGAAACTAGCACATATGAGTCATGGTGCAATTTAGAGTGCTTATATGAATAAGGATAAATGAATTAATGAAAATCTAGTGCAGATGATGAACATGCAAAACAAAAAACAAACAGGCATGGAGATTCATCGAAACAACAACCACTAATGTGAAAAAAGAGAGCTGATGTGACACATGTAAAAGGCAAATGATAGGGTGAACCAACATGTTTACAAGCTAATATAAGTTAAAACTCCAGAAACCATCAAAAGAACAACTAAAATTACAGTCACAGAAGTGAAACAACAAAAAGTGACAAAACACGACAAAATAAAAACTCACCTAGAAAAGCACCGTAAACTCCATCGAAGAGTCCTTGATGTCCTTGGGGAGGCTAGAACTCCAAGATCAAATGTAAAAATGATCTCTATTGGAATCCATTATATAGATTTATATTGATTAGGGTTTATGACGTGCCTGCCTAAAATGAAGGAAAAAATTACACTTGGCAAAATTCCCAAAATATCAAGTTGTGTCATTTTTCTGGAAACTAATTATCCACTCCCTTTTTCCCAGGGAAGGTTTTTTCCTTTTTTATTTTTTTATTTTTTAGGAAACTGATCATTCACACTTCCAAGGAATATTGCACAACTCCAACCACTGGGAAACGCCTTGGCTTAATGCATTATGTAGTTTGAGCTCAAGAGCTGCTTCGCACAATTTCTGGGCTCAAGGTTGGGCTTTCTCTCAAGATTGCATAGTTTCGAAGCTCAAGAAATAACTTTGATTCTAGATTGTGCAAGCTAGATCATCAAGTCTAGCCTAACTACTGAGATTACATAGTTTCTCGAGGCAAGCCCAACAATGTTGCAAGGTCAAGGAAAAATCTTGCTTGTGAATGCAAAAGTTCAGGTCGAGATCAATACATCACAAGAAAAGCTTGAAAAGATAAGTCTTTATCATAGTATATATACTTGATGATAGTAAAAGATACACTCCTGTGGAAAAATGGGCGTCCCAAAATAAAAGCATGTGAAAAATTTTGGAGGCCGGTTGTAGAAGCTACAACATATAGGTACTCATTTTCTTGGTGCCTCTCACAGGTCTCAAGGTCATTACTTCTACTTCAACCCTGCCATGTTGAGATGCATTAATTGTATAAGGGTTTAAGGAAAAGGAAAGCCTTAACATGCTAGCATTTTCCCTAATAAATTTATGTAGTTTCCTTTAGTTTTTTTTTTTGGATATTGGGTAGAAATCTCAATCTCTATAACCAAAGAAAAAATATTTTTTTATACAAGTGTTTCCCCTTTTATGTCGATAGAATTTCTCATATGTTATAATTTTATTTACAGATAAAACTTGTATTGCCGACTATTGTATTTTTTTTACAAGAAAATGGATATACTGTAATTAATTATTTTACACTATTGATAATGTTATTATCATGAGGACAATGAGTTTATGGTGACGCTAGATATTTAATTTTATTTTTCCTATACATTTGTAAAATGTTTTCCTGAAAATACTTGCAACACAATATAATTTAATTATGTCATTTTATAAATGAAAAAGGATTACAACATTGCTATGCATACATAGATATTTAGATATATGGTTATTATTTATGTTTAGAAGCAAGTTTTAGTTCAGGAGGCTTGGTAGGCTCTGCTAATGGGTTCCTACTTGAGGTTTTCTTTAGAGCCTTAATTAATATTATTGTCTAGGACTTCATGATTCTTGGCTAGACGATGAGGTTTCCCTTCCTCATTTATAGCCTATGAAATTCTAATCTTGGCTCCAATTTTTATTCTTAGTCAACTATATAACTTATTGTTCTATATTCTTTCCCTTTTTCTACAACCCAAATATGTATACAAGTTTGCAACAAGTAGATTCTTACCATTTAATAATGAATAATAACATGTATTTATTTTATTATTTTCGAGGTAACCTCAAATCTAGACTACTCTCCTTCGATTTTTTTTATATATTTTATCTCTATTTTTTTATTTTATATCAACTTGGATAGTAGGTACCAAGGTTGGATCCTGAGTAGGGTTTTCTCACTAAAATATTTACTGTAAGAGGAACACTTAGGTCTTAATTTTCAAATACCCTATAATTAAGTCTTTTATCACTGACATCTAGTTCTCGTCCAACAAATCAAACACTTAAATATATAAACTCTTTTCCGTTAAAAACTTTGGTATGATTTAACCATTATATTTCTTTAATACACACAGTGTAGCATATATTCATAATCAAGCATTACCTTCTACCTTCACAATCTAAAATTCAAAAGAGAATATATTGAACACAAATTTTCAAATTAGTCATATACTTATCTAAAATTCCTAAAAATAGATTATAGGTTGCCACATTCCTCCCAACAATTGAACTACAGGTAGTTGCCCCAAAGCTTCAGGCTCCTTCCTGCCAGGAAAATAACTTAGTCTTCTTTCACAACTGACACCTCCTTCACGCAAGTAACATCCTACTAATTGTAGATAAAGGTCCAATCTTTCTCTCCCACTGACACTTTTATTTTTATTCACGCAACCATTATCTCCTACAACCTTTTTTAATACATCTCCCACCCATGACATTTATCTACAGTCATGTATACTTTTGGTGGTATGCTCAACCAACAATACCCTTTGTGGCCAGAATTGAGGATATTTTTATTTTTATTTTTTATTATCTTTATTTTCCTATCCTTCTGGGGAGTAACTAATTCTAACCATTTTCTTGGCAATTAGGAGTCTACTCCATCACATGGTAGCCTCTAATTTATTTCTAAAAATAGTATGAAGTAAAATAATTCATTTTTATTGGTAAAATAATATTTACATCTTGATAACATATTTATTTTTCACATATCCAATTTAAAATCATAAATGTTATTTAAACCTTTATTTATTAGGGCTATAAAAATTAAAAGTTTATTTTGTTTAATTTGTAATTATTGGAAGTATGTATATATATTTTCTTCGTGACGGGATTTATTTAGACATTTTTTCTAGTTTTCATTTTTTATTAGTGATAAATAAATATAAATTTTATCCATATTTTAAGTTTTATCCACTCGAGAAACAATTATATTTAAACCTTTTGAACCATTATATATTTTTAATGTTTTATAAAATGTTTTGAAGTAGAAAATTGGACTTCGATAAGTTGTTATCGATGGTTCCATAATTTCTTAAATTTATTGTGTTATCAATATTTCATTTATAAATAATATGTTATTAAAAAAAAAAGATAAAAAAGATATATATATTTTAACAATATAAGTGTGAATGGTTATAAGTAAATTTTATTTATATATGGGATAACATGTTTATAATTTAAGATTTACATATATGTAATGAGAGTGAAAGGATGCTCTTATATGAAATTGACAATAGAAAAGGTGGCAATCTAATGCGTGAGAAGGCACATAAACATAAATGTATTGACATTCATATAAACAAGATGAAAATTTTGAGTCCATAGTGAGCATGCTAAGTTGGTGTTTCTAGGAACATGTCCATGTTTTTAAACCTATATTTTCAAGAAAACCATTTTTGTGTGCTAAATATCCACACCAAAATTAAATATGGATGCAAGGAAAGGATGCCAATTTTTTTATATTTAAGTGGAAGATCACTCATAGGATCAATTAGCGAAATCCTTGGATGAATTAAAAATTATTTGATATTATCAGGACATGTTTCCCAATGATATTTTGGATTTACTGCCTAAGAGAAAGATAGACCTCTCCGTAGAAATGATATGAGGAGAAACACCTGTATCAAAGGTTCCTTACCTTGTAAATGTACCAAAATTGTTGGAGTTGAAAATGTAGTTATAGGAATCATCAAACAACGGCTAAATCAGACCGATTGTGTCACCATGGGGTGCACCAATCCTGTTTTCCAAGAAAAGGACAATACCTTTTGGTTGTGTATTGATTACTAACATGTGAACAAATTAAATATTAAAAATAAGTATCTTCTTTCAAGAACAAATGATTTATTTGACCAAGTAAGCGAAGAAACTCAACTTTCTAAAGTAGATGTTAGATGTGGTTATTATGAAATAAGGATTAAATAAGAGGACATACCAAAGATAACATTTTGAGCTAAATATGGACATTACAAATTCATAGTTCTTCCTTTCAGAGTTATAAATTCGTTTGCTACCTTCATGTGCTTGATGAACAATGTCTTTTGCAAATTCTTGGATAAATTTGTATTAATATTTATAGATGATATTATAATATGTTGGCATTATGACACAGGGTTTGGTGGTATGATACAGGTGTTGTCCTTGATGGCAACTCACTAAAATGACATATCACAGTTCAGGCTATCAGAATAAAAGAAAAAGAGATATACGCAGGTTCCTCTAACAAAGTCGCGTATACGTCTGCATGCACTTTCATGCAAGGAAAAGCACGTACATGTGGGAAGACTTATTTGTGGTCCATGGTATTTATTCCTTGGTATTTGAACCTATGGGTTTGGAACATGGTATCTCATCCGAAGTGTTAAACCCAAGTATTGGGTCCATGCTATTGATTCTCTATGGTTTTGGACCATGGTATCGAGAAAGGCCTAAGATTATAAAAGGGGAAGGAGTTCATTAGGCAAAGGCATTCACTCAAGCATTGAATATCTTATGAAGAGAAGTATTTATAATTGGGTTATGGTGCATAGCTGGATCTGAACCAAGGAGGAACCTGAGCGCTAGAAGAAGGATAGGATCTATTGATCGGTCAATATCTTAAGGCTTGAATAGTAATATCTTTGTGTGATTTTGATCTGTTATATCTGGCGCATGATTTGATCTATAAATCTGATAATATGGGTATATCTGATGTCTGAATAAGTGGAAAGGGTAAATTATCTTTTATAGATATGTACGCATGTTCGGCACAGCAAAGGCACGTATATATGCTGGTTCAGTAAGTCAAAGCAGTGTATACACTGGTTGGCCCTAATACAGAAGCGTATGCACATAGGTTATACATATTGAAGTAGTGTATGTCTCATGAAATATGTTTTAGCTACTTCTATTTATTGTTGCAGTGTTCTGTGTTCAGGATTCGTTCCTGGTTACTGTTCATGTATTCTAGTTACAACTTTCAGAGACGTAATTGTTTGATTCAGTTTTGATTGGAGAAAAGGAGACTGATTGATGCTGATGTATTTGATGTTTGATTATTGTTATTGATGGATATAGTCTGAAAATTTATGAAACGTGCTCGCTGGAAGGAAAGAGAAGGTTGTAGTCTTCTACTAGTACATCAGTTAGTACAAGAGCTAAGGGGGTTATAGCTCCCTTCCAGGAGAAGCTGGAAAACGAGAGAAGGTTGTAGCCTTCTGTAGGTAGGAGCTTGCGTATTGGTATAAGACTGCACCAGTACAAATCCATTGTAAAAAGAAGTTTCTAATTGAAAGAAGATAGAGATGAATTGCAGCAGGTGGTTTTAACCCACATTGGGTTTCCACCTTATATCTTGTGTTCTTGTGTGTGACTGTTTGTTCTGTTTTACTAATCCTGGTTATTATTTATATGGTTCTGACTCACAGATTAATGATCAGAATTTGAAGAATAAATTAAATTATAAGTCTACAAGTTATACGTGAGTTTCCTTAACTGTAGTTGTGTATATATGTCGTTTCCACTAACTGAAGTAGCATATGCAAATATGATTATGAAATGAAAAATAATTGACTTGATAATATTGATTCACCCCCCTCTTAATATTATTTCCAACAGTTGGTATCAGAACAGGTCCTTTAGAAGAAGCTTGATCGCTGGAAGGAAGATCTATCATCATTAGCAACTATGAAAAAGAGGCATTGATCAGGCCACCAGTCTTTGATGGGAGTAACTTTGTCTATTGGAAGGTAAGAATCACAACCTATCTTCAATCTCTTGGTACAGAATTTTGGGATATTGTGGAAGCAAGATACACTTTTCCTTCAGGAACTCCTACAGATACGGCTGGTGAGAAGTAGTATGAAACAAATGCAAAGGCTATCAATACTTTATTGGGGAGTTTATCTCAATCAGAATTTGTCAAGGTTATGTAGCTCAAAACTACAAAATAAATATGGGACAAAATCGTTCTGAGCTATGAAGGAGACAATCAGGTAAAACGTGAAAAACTACAAACTCTGAGAATTTAATATGAAAATCTCAGAATGTACAATGATGAAAGTGGGGCTAATTATTTCTTACGTATAGATGAGATTGTTAATTGTATGAAAAAATTGGGTGAAGAGATAAATGAAGTTACTTTAGTTGAAAAGGTTCTAAGATCTTTGTCTTCTAAGTTTGAATCAAAAGTCTCTGTCGTAGAAGAAGAACAGGATCTACAGAGTATTACCATGTCACAGCTGCACAGAATCCTAACTGCTTTTGAAATGAGAAAAGGGGGACCATCAAACAGGAGAGAAGCCGCTTTCAAAGCTTTAGGAAAAGGATATTACAATGAGTCAAGACATATGTCAGAAGGAGAGGAAGAATCAAACTTTGTCAAGAACCTTCAACGGGGTTCTAGAAGATTCAGAGGTAAGTTACCTTTCAAATGCTTTGCTTGTGGAAGAATCAGTCACTATGCAGCCAAGTGTCCTCATAAAGATAAGCTTGATAAAGTTAAGGAACCAATTATATGGAATAGAAAATAGAATGTAAATAAGATGAGCTATTATACACATGAAGACAGTGATGGATTTTCAATTAGTGATGAAGATGAACAATGTAATGATTATAGACTTTTGATGGCTTTTGAAGATGATGATTTCTTGGATGCTATAGATGAAAATGATCTCTATGAAGAAATTTCTAAACTTAAAATCTGTTTAGAAGAAAAGAGTATGATCATAGATACTCTGACATTCGAACTTGCTGAAAGGGAAAAACACAATGAAAAGTTAGAATGTGAAATTGTGGGACTTAGAAAAGATATTGAGAAAATAAAAGCTCTTAATCTTAGACTTGCTAAAGGATCTAAAACTTTAGAGGAGATTATCAAAGTGCAGTGTTCTCCACTAATCAAGACAGGTCTTGGATATACTGAAGAAGCATCTCAAGCACAGAAGCATCCACCTCCAAAAGTTATCTTGATGCAGCAAGGAGAAGTGAATAGGTTGACAATCGACAACAAAGGCATAAAGCATATCACCAGGTAAATCAGGATCAATCTACCTCAAGGATGAATAGAGATCACCAAGTACATCAGGGACAATCTACTTCAAGGATGAATAGAAGCTACAACCAACTGCAGGTAAATCATTCACAATTTTCCTCAAGAATTAATGTCTATGGAAACTACAATTACCTGGACAGAAGGTTTGATAATCCCAGGAATTTCTTCAATGGCCAATGTTTCTCTTGTCATAAATTTGGATACAAAGTAGCTCAATGTGTTGCCCACAAGACCATCATGACCAGAGAAGCACGAAATCATAGTGTGACTGGAATCATGAAAAGAACCTACAATAACTTTTCTGCTTTTGAAAATGAAATAGAATGTTCTATTTGTAACAACTTCAGTCATGAAGATTCTAAATGCAGGAGTAGGTTTCAGCAAACAACTCAGAAGGAGCAAGCTTCATTGAGTCCCAAAACATGGAGAAAGAAAGAACCAGAACTAGAAGGATGTGGTATAGCCTTATATGTGGAAGGACAGGAAAATCAGTGGTACATTGACAGCGGATGCTTGAAACAAATGACAGGTGATAAAGAAAAACTTCAGTCATATAATGCTTTAGAAAAGGAAAGGAAGGTCTCATTTGGAAATGACACCCCTGCACTCATAAAAGGTAAAGGTTCCGTTCTTTTGAAAGAAAAGGTCAAAGATGGAAATGTTATGTATGTTGATGGATTAAAGCATAATCTATTGAGTTTCAGTCAAATGTGTGATCAAGGAAATGAGGTAATATTTTGATCAAATGGACGTATTGTTCATGAGCTTGATACAGGAGAAACAGTGATCAAAGGCATAAGAACTCCAAATAATTTATACATACAAAAGGGAGGAAAACAAAAATGCTATCTAGGCAAGAATGATGACACTGGTTATGGCACAAAAGATTGGGGCATCTAAGTTTCTCTCAGATAAGGAAAGCATGAAAATATCAGGCGGTTTGTGATCTCCCTGACATTAGAATTCCAGATAATAGAATATGGAAATCATGTCAGTTTGGTAAGAAAACAAGAACTAATTTCCCTAAGAAGGAAGGGTCAGCAAGTAAGCCACTTGAACTTGTCCATATAGATGTATGTGGTCCTTCTAGGAAAAGGTCACCTCGAAGAGAAGAATACTTCATATTGTTCACTGACGACTTTTCTAGGATGTGTTGGATAGGACTTCTGAAGCATAAAGACAAAGCTTTCAAAAAGTTCAAAGCATTCAAAGCCTTGGTTGAAAATGAATTAGATCACAGAACCAAATTCCTCAGGTCTGATCGAGGAGGGGAATTTACCTCAGATGAATTTTTTTATTTTTGTGAAGAACATGGAATAAGAAGGGAATTCTCTACTGCAAGAACTCCTCAGTAAAATGGAGTAGTGGAAAGGATGAACAGAATGGTTCAACAAATGGCATGTGCTATGCTTGATGAATCTGGAACTCCCGCAACCTTTTGGGGTGAAGCTGCATTTGCTGCGATTACTATTCTCAACAAGACAAATGTCCGGGTGAACAACACTCAAACTCCTCATGAACTTTGGTATGGTAAGACTCCTATGGTAAAATATTTCAAAATTTTTGGAAGCAAATGTTACATCAAAAGGACTGATGAAAACCTTGGCAAGTTTGAACCTAGAGCAGATGAAGTCATTCTCCTTGGTTACTCTCCCCAAAGCAAAGGATATAAGTGTTACAATAAAATACTTAGGAAAATTGTTGAAAGTATTGATGTAGTCATTGATGAAGAAGGAAACATTCCAAGGTAGGTAAAATTCGAAGATTTTGAAGATGATGAGGACTATCATTCAACATCAAATCAGACTAACGATGAAGAAGAAACCTATGAGGCACTAGAAGAACAGATAAGGGTAGAAGAAAAGACTCCATCCAGGTATGTCCAAAAGAATCATCTAGAAACTCAAATTTTGGGGAAGAGAGCGGCAGGTGTACAAACAAGAGGAACTATTTCAGAAGCTTCAAGCTATCTAGCATTGCTCTCCTCCACTAAACCACGAAATGTAAGTGAAGAATGCAAAGGCGAATGCTGGGTCAAGGCCATGAATGAAGAACTTGAGCAGATTGAAAAGAATAACACTTGGGAGTTAGTTCGTAGACCAAATGATAAGAATGTCATAGGGACAAAATGGATATTCAAAAACAAGCTGAATGAAAATGGAGATGTTATTAGAAACGAGGGCAGATTTGTTTGCAAAGGGTATGCTCAAAAAGAAGGTATAGAGTTTGAAGAAACTTTTGTACTAGTTGCTAGAATTGATGCCATAAGAACATTCCTTGCTCTTTCTAGCCTTCAGGAGTTCAAAGTATATCAAATGGATGTGAAATCTGCCTTTCTGAATGGAGACTTAGAAGAAGAAGTGTACATTGAGCAACCAGATGGATTCATCCTTGGGAATGATCCAAAACTTGTATGTAGACTCAAAAAGGCTCTCTATGGCCTTAAACAGGCTCCAAGGGCTTGGTATTATCATTTGGATAAGTACCTCCATCAACAAGGTTTTTCAAAAGGATCAACAGATAGCAATCTATATATAAAAATTGATAATGATAAATTGCTAATACTTGTTGTGTATGTTGATGATATCATCTTTGGTAGCAATGAAGAAGCCATGAGTCAAAACTTCTCTTGGTGATGCAGAAAGAATTTGAAATGTCCTTACTTGGTGAGCTCACATATTTTCTTGGTTTACAAGTCCAACAAACCAAAGACGGTATCTTTCTATCACAAACCAAGTACCTCAAGCAGATCTTGAAGAAATATGGGATGGAGGATTCGAAACTAGTATGTACCCCTATGGTAATAGGATGCAGCCTCATCGCAAATGATGAATCACCAGTAGTGCATCAACCAACCTATCGATCAACGATTGGAAGTCTGCTCTATCTAATAGGTACCCGACCAGACATCATCCATGCAGTTGGAATAGTCAGAAGATTTCAGGAAAATCCAAAGGAAACTCATCTTCAAGCAGTAAAAAGAATTTTCAAGTATCTTCAAGGAACTCAAAATTATGGCTTATGCTATCCTAGAGATACAGATCTGGCACTTCATGAATATGCAAATGTAGATTGGGCAGGAAGCGTGGATGACAGAAAAAGCACTAGTGGTGGTGCATTCTTTATGGGTTCTAGATTAGTATCTTGGTTCAACAAGAAACAAAGCTCAATTCCATTATCTATAGCTAAAGCAGAATATGTGGTTGCTGCATCTTGCTGCACACAACTCCTTTGGATGATGTAAACATTGCAAGATATTCAAGTCACTTGTACTCCACCTATCTCCATTTTTTGTGATAATACAAGTACAATCAGTATTTCAAAAAATCCAGTCATGCTTTCGAAGAATAACCACATACCTATCTAATATCATTTTCTCCAGGAGTAGGTGCTTGAACAAAAGGTCAAATTGGAGTATGTTCCCTCCAAGGAACACGTTGCTAATATATTCACCAAACCACTGCCCAGGGAGACATTTGAATACCTCAAACAGAAGTTGGAAGTAGTTGATGCATCATCATGCTGTTGAAATTATCCATTTCAGAGAACAGTGGTTGTATGCGAGTTTGATGAAGCGTATCCGCGTACATATGCATATTTCTATGGATACAGTCACATATATGTTGGGTTAAAGACAAACAGTGGAGCTAGACTCCAGATGAAAAGAGCCTGTTATGGGTCTGACAGAGACCATCTGGCATAGGTTTAGGGGGAGCATATACTTTTAATAATGCATTGTTTGCATTATCTTAGAAGATCTTCGGTTCATTTTCTTTCAGGTGGAACGGGTGCAGAGGGATATCATGGTTGCTGGTCTTGATGATGAGTGACAGATGCTGCTGATGTTAGTTGTTGATGGCTATCATAGTCTTGTCTTAAATATTTAGTCTCTATATCATGTATTTCTTTTATTAACAAGGTCATGTAATGGCCTATGTTGGTTTCCCTACTATGCTTGGGATGAATGATGTAATGTTCTTGTTTTATCTTGTGTAAACTTTTGGTGTATCCCCACTTGGTTGGGTGGATGAGTCAATATTGGTATATCCCCACTTGGTTGGGAGTTGGATCTATGTATGAGTCTTTGGTGATAGGAAGGTCATTTATGATGTACAAAGTCATGTTTCTTCATGTAGAACATCTTTTTGCAGACCTTGCCTACAGTCAAGCAGGGCATACACAGCACAGCAGAGCAGAGATTTTAGCGTGTACTTAGGGGAGCATAACCCTTTGCCCTTGATGACAAAGGGGGATAATGACTTTGAGTGACTTAGGGTTGCCATCAAGTCCAAAGGGGGAGATTGTTGGCATTCTGACACAAGGTTTGGTGCTATGATACAGGTTTTGTCCTTGATGGAAACTCACTCAAATGATAGATCATAGTTTAGGCTCTCAGAATGAAAGAAAAAGGGATATACGTAGGTTCCTCTTAACAAAGTTGCGTATACATGTGGGATCGTAGATCAAAAGGTGCATATACATATGCACGCACTTTCATGCAAGGAAAAGTGCGTACATGTGGGAAGACTTATTTTGGTCCATGGTATTTAGTCCTTGGTATTTGAACCTATGGTTTTGGACCATGGTATTGAGAAAGGCCTAAGACTATAAAAGGGGAAGGAGTTCATTAGGCAAAGGCATTCACTCAAGCATTGAATATCTTATGAAGAGCAAGATCTAGAATTGGGTTATGGTGCATAGTTGGATCTAAACCAAAGAGGAACCTGAGTGCTAGAAGAAGGATAGGCTCTATTGATGGGTCAATATCTTAAGGCTTGAATAGTAATATCTTTGTGTGATTTTGATCTGTTATATTTGGTGCATGATTTGATCTATAAATCTAATAATCTGGGTATATCCGATGTCCGAATAAGTGAAAAGGGTAAATTATCTTTTATAGATCTGTACGCAAGTTTGGCACAACAGAGGTGCATATATACATTGGTTCAGTAAGTCAAAGAAGCATATACACTGGTTGGCCTTAATACAGAAGCATATGAATGCAGGTTATACATATTGAAGTAGCATACGTCTCATGAAATATGTTTTAGCTACTTCTATTTATTGTTGCAATGTTCTGGGTTCAAGATTGGTTCCTGTTTACTGTTAATGTATTTTGGTTACAACTTTAAGAGAAGTAATTGTTTGATTTAGTTTTGATTGGAGCAAAAGATATTGATTGATGCTAATGTATTTGATGTTTTATTATTGTTATTGATGGATCCAGTCTGAAAATATATGAAACGTGGCCCCAGGAAGGAAAGAGAAGGTTGTAGCCTTCTACTAGTACATCAGTTAGTACAAGAGCTAAGGGGGTTGTAGCTCCCTTCTAGGAGAAGCTGGAAAACGAGAAAGGGTTGTAGTCTTCTGCAGGTAGAAGCCTGCATACTGGTATAAGACTGCACGAGTATAGATCCATTGTAAAAAGAAGTTTCTAATTGAAAGAAGATAGAGACAAATTGCAGCAGGTGGTCTTTACCCACATTGGGTTTCCACCTAATATCTTGTGTTCTTGTGTGTGACTGTCTGTTCTGTTTTACTTTTCTTGGTTACTGTTCATATGGTTCTCACTCATAGATTAATGATCAACATTTGAAGAATAAATTAAATTATAAGTCTTCAAGTTATACGCGAGTTTCCTTAATAGCAGTTGCGTATATACGCCGTTTCCACTAACTGAAGTAGCATATGCAAATCTAATTATGAAATGAAAAATAATTGACTTGATAATACTGATTCACCTACCCTTTCAGTATTATTTCCAACATAATATAATTGAAGATGTTAGAAGAGCATAAACAATGTTTGGAAATATTTTTTGGGTAGTGGAGGTCCCACGTAATGGTTTTGGGGTAGAAAGCCCAAAAAGTAGGATTAAATTATTGTAAAATCTCGGAAGTATGCGGAGCGTAAAGTATAATAGGATTGATTCAAAGGGTAGTCTGCCTAAAAATAATGTAAATGAATATAAATAGAGTCGGCCCACACAGAGATCGCGGGCCAAGGAAGGGTATAAATAGAGTGCGACTCTATGAGGGAAAGGCAGTTTTGGGTTTGGAAAAAGATGGAATGTAATGGGTTTTTGAGGAAGATAGTCTGAAAGTGTCTATAAGTCCATGTCAAGGGTTGGGGTAGTAGATAGAGGCTTTGCAGCTATGTGTGCAGAGGCCTGGAAAGTTCGTAGCTGTGTGCACAAACCCCTGCACCTGAGTGCGCAAGGAAGGTCTAAATGTACTGAGGATAAGTGGAAATAAAGATAAGTTTCTTCTGAAATTATGTATTCCTTCTCAGTTGTCGCGAATTTGACTTTGATAATATCTGTTTAATTTAATCTACTTATTACATGAATGAATGTAAATCTGGGTTCATTTTAATGCGCGAATCAATTGTGATGGTTAAATGTTTGTTTAAAGATCCTGTTAAGTTGTAACTGCATCCTCCAATAGAATAGCGCACTAATAAGAAAAATATAATCAATTTGGATCTGTGCGAATACTGAGTAGCATGGAGCTTTAAACCAATGCACGAAACCTCTAGACCACACCAAGACATCCCTAGGGTGCGGAAACCTAGTTCCAACACTCTCCCATCCTACCTCGGGTGAGACTTCAGTCCGCGTTCTGCGGGCTGTTGCTGAAAGGGCAGGTAGTTGCGGGATTTGTTTGGCTAAATAACTCTTCCGAACCTGGGTCAGGCCCATATAAGCCAACAAATGGTTCATTTGCTAGGACCAGGATCTACATAATGGATGTCTGGTTTGAAATGCATGGACTCTATAGAAAATAACGTTTGAAAAGCCAAAGGATTAGGGATGGTAGTAGAGCAAGGGTAACTATGGAAAACAGGATCCAGTTACCAGTGTTCAAAGGAATAGGAGGCGAAAACCTGGAACAATTTTGGTTTGTGCTGACATCAGTATGGAACGCGGAGCAAGTCGTGGATGATAATATCAAGAAAGACATCTTAGTCAGCACACTATAGGATCAAGTGCTAACATGGTACATGAAGTATCAAGCATCAACCCAACGGCGGGGATAGAGGACATCCATACTAAATTAACAAAGGAGTTTAGCTGGCCAAAGTCAAAGGCACAGTTGGTAGTAGGATTCAAAGAGATCATGACGATGCCTGGTGAGACCTCGTGGGGCTTGGATCAAAGGTTGAAAAGCACCATTCGCGAAGCCAACATGACCCTAATGAATGCAAAGCACCACACTTGGTTTGTCACATCATTAATGCCATATTTGAATTCGGCTTTGTCACAACAAAAAATCTCAACCCAGGCGGAAGTGCTGGAGGCATAAATGCGGCTACACGAAACCTCGGTACAAGACCCAAGGTTAGGAGTTCAACAAATTGAACTGCAGGTCCAAAATTTGTGTTTAGAAATACAAAATTTAAAACAGGAACAGACACCACATTCAGAAGTCCGAGAGGAAGTATGGTGTATAAAGTGCGGGAGCCAGGGATGATAAAGATCACTGTCTGGTCTCAGTGAATTTTGTGGTGATGGGGGGACCAACACCATTGCGAGCAAAGGCACAAGCAGTGCCGAGCACGATTGGCCCGCTCTGGTGTGCAATCTGTTAGGTAGGAGGAAATCACAACACTGATAATTGTCATCTATTGCCAAAATACAACCAGACCCCTCAGCAGCTCTTTTGCAACTTTTGTAGATTGGTTGGTCACGAAGAAAGAGATTTCCATAGCTATTGAATGTTGATGGACTAGGCACCCTCCTACAGAATGTAGACTGAGGTACGAGGTCAGGATCTAGCTGTGGTAATGACACGTGGTGGGTTCCCGGGATGTGGTCGAGGATGGGGCGGAATGGGATTATGAAGGGGTCGCGAGTAGATAATCTGTTACAACTGTGGAGGAACAGGACATTACGCATGGGATTGTTCCAATCCAACCCAAATATCATGTTCTTATTGTGAGAAATTTGATCATGAGTTGCTAGACTTCCCCATGCTAATAACACAGATTCGTGACAAGAAGGCAACGCCTCCTACAGCAACGAAAAACGTGCAGATGATGAGATCCAAACCATGCAATGACAAACCCACGGTAAACATGGTAGTGCGGAGCGGTGCAACCACATGAGCGGTCAATAGGGAGAACAATATGGAAGTCAGGGAAAGCTTCACGGGCGTCTCTACTTGAGGTAATATGGATCGACCTAAGCTAGCTACGGATCCCTCGATGTTGACTACCTTCTTAGAGACATGCATAAAACTACTTTACGACAATAGGGAAGTTAAAGGGTTACAGGAAGTGATTAATAGATGCGCAGGATGGGGTGAAACTCATGCAGTTCGGAAGTTAGGAAGACATGCATTGTGAATGGGATGGGAGATATGGTTAACAACGCAGATTGGCGACTATGAGATGGACAGGGTCATTCTGGACCTAGGTTCAGATGCAAACGTATTGCCTAAAAAGACTTGGGAATGCATGGGTAAGCCTACACTATGATGGTCTCCTATTCAATTGCGGATGGCTAATCAACAAAAGATATTTCCCATGGGAAGACTGCAAGGAATTACAGTAGATATTGATGGCGCAAGTACCTGGACAGATTTCGAAGTTATTGAAATCATGGACAAAAGTAGTCCGTACCTTACGTTGCTAGGGATAGACTGGGTCACTAACATGAATGGTGTTATTGACCTTCAATAGAGGAAGATGATATTTGAGAAGAAGTCGCTCTATGTAGTCATTCCACTAGATCCAAAAGATGGACCGCACTACATAGAACCTATGCATAATGAAGAAAATGGTGATGCACTTGATTGTATCTACAAAATTGCTGCAAATAGGCCGAAGGAGGGGAGACTCTTTCGAGGCTATGTCGGCTCATGCACCGGTGATTTAGATGAAGAGAATGAGCGATGGAAAAACAAGGTGAATGGGGTAACCACATTAAACTACAATATGATGACAAAATTGTTGTATTACATTAAAGCTCAAAACCGCGAGTTGTCGATGTATGATGGGTTGATAGTAGTGGATCAATTCTTGGTTAAATTCGAAAGCACGGTACCAGAGTACCGACAATTTGATGTGCTAAAATGGACATTACGCGTGACACCAGTGCGATGGTGGGACACCCATGAAGGGACCTCTGAAAATTGGCAGAGCTGCAGGTGCATGATGCATATACAATTTGGGAACCCAGAGCTATGAATAATAGAGAAATACAATGGCTCAGATGATCTGCACCTACACCTAACCAAATGGACCAAAGCTTATGGTGTGGAGCCTCAACCAGAATGGGTGCAATTATTTTATCATACCCTGGATGTCATTCCACGGAATTGGTATATGGAAATAGAGCTTCGACATGGCACCGAAGAGTGGTATGTCATGCACGAAGGATTTCTGTCGACATTTCTTTTTGAAGACCAATGGATGGATATCGTGGACGACACATTACAACTAGTAAAAGCTGCCATATTCAAAACACTGTCGAAACTAGAAGAAGTCGTGTCATTGGACTGGTCACGACAGTTGAGCCAAGCCTTAGCATGTTACAATGTACAAGTAGAAGATGATGAGGATGACCCGCATAACATCAATATACCAGAATCTGAAGTGATTCGTGAGGTGCGTGGCCCTGAGATAGAAGATCCAGACATCATGACGCCATTGAAAACAAAGCAAGTGAATATCAGAACAGAGGAATAGCCGAGGTATGCTATGCTTGGGGATTATTGGCATGATGCCATGGTGGAAAAGGTCGTCGAGTTGCTCTAAGAATACCGAGATTTATTCCCTAAAAAAATTACGGAGCTGAAAGGGATTCTAGGAGACTTAGGAATGATGAAGATAACTTTGAAGCCAGATGCAAAGCCAGTGAAACAATGATCCTATCGATTGAATCCAAAAAAGAAAGCAAAGGTCCACGAAGAATTGGATAAGATGGAAGCATGCATTATTGAACCAGTTGAAGAGTCCGAATGGGTAAGTCCGATGGTCGTACAAGAGAAGAAACAAAAGGGTGAAATCTGCATCTGCGAAGATCTACAGAAGCTCAATGATGCTTGTGTTAACAATCCATTTCCAACACCCTTTACAGATGAGGTACTCGAGAATGTGGGTAGGAAGGAAGCATACTCCTTCATATACGGGTTCTCTGGGTATCATCAGATCAAGATCACACCATAGGATCAGAGCAAGACAATGTTTGCTACCGAATGGGGTTGTTTTTAGTATACAGTAATGCCCTCTGGACTGAGGAATGCTCCGACGATATTTTCCCGTATTGTGGTAGTTGCGTTCAGGGAATTTATCCACTAGTTCTTAGAAGTCTACCTAGATGACTAGAATATATTTGGCTTGGTTAAGAAACATGTCGCGAGCTTATAATTGATGCTGGATACCTGCCGCTAGCACTAGATTGTGCTCAACCTAAAAAAGTGTACTTTCCTCATTGCTAGGCCATGTGGTTTGTAAGCAAGGACTGATAGTGGATCCGGAAAAGATCGCTATCATACTAAATTTGAAAGTACCGCAAAGTGTAAAGTAGCTACGTGGTACATTAGGACACACGAGCTCCCACCAGAAGTTTATAAAACTCTATGCCCAGATCACAGCTCCAATGGAACAGTTACAGAAGAAGGATGCTACGTATTACTGGAACAAGGAATGTAACTGTTATCACCCCAACAAACTCTCATAGGTTGTATCTCAGAGATGCTCGGGAACATTACAAACTCAACAAAAATGTTGGAAAATGGTGGATGAATGAAAGAAATGTTTCATATTCAAGCCAGATAACCACTTCTACTATGCTTGACCCTAGACATGGGTGAACACCCCCAGACTACAAGGCTTTAGACCACCAATTACTCACAATTTTAAAGAAAATGTGATGATGGGGAATACTGATCACACCAGTAGATGCACAGGACCCTGTGATGGCCAGCTGCAACCAGTTAAAAGGTCTGTAAATATATTTCCTAATGCACAGAGAGGATGACAGATCTCTAGCATCAAAACAATAGAAACTTGCAAACATATTCAATAATACTAACTAGTTTCTAACAGAGAGGTGGGATGACAGCCCCTCTAATGCTAAACATCAAGAGAAAATGAAAAATTCATAACAGGCATAGCCTGGAACAAAGAAGAAGTGGAAAGTGAGCAATTGACAACAAAATAAGCTTGTATTAGCTGAAAATGAAGACCAGACGCTGCTAGTATCACAGTAGTTACAGTCTCCAGAAGTTGAAGTTTACATCAAAATAACATTCATCAACCTGATTACATCTTTCTCCTGGGTATATATAGAGTTTATTTACGAAAAATCTCTGCTAACCTATGCATGGAGGGGTCATAACTGACCACCAACCGAATTTACAATTAGATATGGTCTCTGCTCCAAACTGAGTATTTTAATGAACAAAATGGCCTTTCTGTTGTGTGGTCATCCTTCTCTAAGTAGGCGGAGTACCATATGGGACAAAAACTCCATAACTGGTGAATGAATTCAACTCCTCTAGGCAGTACTTTCCTTCCTGGGCCGTGCTGTCTCTTGAATGCAGTGGGTGAAGTATTAACTGCAGAGTGCTGTAAGACGATCACCCTCATACCTTAGAAGCGCAGGGAAAGACAAAAACATGAAAATTGCGTGGAAAACGAATGAGGAGCTAATAACAAATGCCAATCGTCGGATCGTGTAATCGGACGGAGGAGAATAGTTTATGGAGCCGATAGGGAGGGAACGCGAATAGAGGATCTTGGGCCGTCAGATCACAGGATGGATGATCGGACAGCTATCGGGAACGGGAGCTGCATGGATGATAAAAAGCAGGGGGAGGGTACGATGGCGACAAGCAGTTTTATCACACCACTTTACAGGAATGGGTGGTAATCATAGAGCGAGACGTGATCCAATAGATTTGTGATGCATGGCAGACTCTACGGCGGGGAAACCACTTTGCCCACTAACTAACGGACGTGCAGTTTACAGAGGCGAGGACAACAGACACCATCAGATCGCAAGGCAGAGGATCAGACGGCCCGGGCTTAATGCGCACGTTTAGAGTGATGTGATAGGTGAGGGCCCCGGCAGGTGATGTGATAGGCGAAGGCACATAGTTATATGTGTTAAAACCTTAGTGCCTAGGGCTAAAAAAAAGGGATTTATACAAGGCTTACAAGAGATTACGAAGGAAAATGGGAATAATGGTTAAGGGAGAATATGGAGAATGGAAGAGGAGGTAGAAATGGAGGCAGCGGGAGCTATAAGGGAATAATGCAAATAAAGGAGGAAAATTAAATGAATTGCTGTAATAGAATCTTTGACCCGGTAAAAACCAAATTGTGTAGTAGAGCTAACACTAGCTCCTTCTGGGGATGAGGTCCTCCCTGTGAGGTCTCAAGAACCTACAGATCAATGCCTTTCCAGTTGTAAACAAATTAACCAAAATTCCTAGTGTTCCATTGGGCATGGAGTCTACTTTGCCTATACAAAACTGATAAAAAACCAAATATTTACAACTTTTAAGTCCAAAGACCTTAAAACACATAAATTTTCAGAAAATGCCCATTGACTGGGCCATCAAAAACTGCCTCTCCTGCCATACCTTTCAATATGAAGGTGTTGTTCCCTTGAATTTGTGAAATGATGAAAGGCCCTGTCCAGAAAGCATCAAACCTCCCATGATTTCCTTTCTTTTCTTTCAACGCATCCCACTTCCAAACCAAGTCACCAACTTGAAATTTATCTATTTTTTCCTTCTTGTCAAAAGCTTCCTTGATCTTTCTCTAATATGCTGCAGCCTTTTCAACCAGCTGTTCTCTAATCTGATGTACTTCTGCCAAATTAGTGATCCTCTTTGCCATTTATTCTTCCCCATTCTGCTCTTCCTGAAGGAATTTTGCCACAGGGAGAGTTAACTAAACCGGCAATACCACTTCAGTGCCATATACTAGCTTGAAAGGAGAATTCCCGGTGGATTTTTTAATGGTCACTCTGTCAGCCCATAGTGCATGCTTGAGCTTTGAATCCAAATTATTTTTATTATCCTCTAACAGCTTCTTAATTATCCTTATCAGGCTTCTGTTAGAGGATTCTACTAGACCATTTCCTTGAGGGTAATATGAGGTGGAATGAACTAGTTTAATCCCCATTGAATCACAAATTTCCACCAGTTCTTTTGCTTTGAAGGCTGCTGCATTATCTGTGACTAGTTTTTGTGGAAAACCAAATCTGCTGAAAATATTCTCTGTCAAAAACTTTATGACCACATTTTGATCAACCTTTCTTGTAGGGATTGCTTCAATACACTTAGTGAAATAATCAGTGGCTACTAATATCCATCTGTGCTGGCCACTGGAATGTGGATTGATACTGCTGAAAAGGTCCTTTTCACTGAATTGGTTTTAGGGGCAAGGACTTCAATTGATGCTTTCCTTCAAATCTTTAGCACCTGTCACAAAATTTAACAAAAGAAACTACATCAGAAAATAAAGTGGGCCAATAGTACCCAGCTGTGAGAATCTTATGGGCAGTAGTTTTCCGATAATGGTGCCCTCCACACATGCTGGAATGAAATTGCTGCATGACTTCTATTCACTGTTCTTTGTCCAGACACCTCAAAAGCACTCTAGATGGATCCCTCTAGTAGAGCAGATTTTTATTAATGCAATATTTTGTTGCCCTAAGTTTTATAGTTATGGCTTGACTTTGAGTAAGTTTTGAAGGGATTTCTAGCTTCAACAAGAAATTAATTATTGCAGAATACCAATCAAAAGATGCTAGATTCTCAGCCACTGACTGCTTTCTTTGTGGTTCAGCTATTTTTTCTTCTTCTTCTTCTGACTGGCCATTTTCTACAATTGTGCACAGGAAATGAATATCTAAAGATCTGCAATTTTCTTCAGCCAATAACTTAGCAAGACCCTAACCTTTGACCAAATTGGTGGGCTTCAGTTCTATATTAAATTCAGTCAATTTTGCAATCCATTTTTCCCTTCTATCAGCATCAGGTTGTGTCAAGACTTCTTTTATTGCAGAAAAGGGTACATATGCAGTTATCTTAGAATGCAAGATATAAACTCTGAAAGCCTTTAAGGATTTGATAAGGGCATATGCATATTTTTCAATAACATCATACCTCAGTTCAGCATCCCTCAAGTTCTCGCTGAAAAATGCTATTGGATGTTTTGAACCTCCTTCATCAGCCTGCAATAAAACTGCTGCAATGGTGTCCTTAGAGGCAAAAGAAAATATATGGAATTCCTTACTGTAATATAGACTTATCAAAGTGGGAGCCTCCATAATATCTTTTTTAATAGACTCAAATGATTTTCTTGTTGCATCAGTCCACCTGACCTCTGCTCCTTTCTTCAACATGGAGGTATATGCTTCACCAATTCTGCAAAATTTGGAATAGACATCCTTACAAAAATTATTTTTCCCAGAAAGGACTGGATATCTTTCTTTGACCTTGGGATAGACAAGGCCCGTATTGCTTTTATTCTTTCTAGGTCAATCTGGACACTTGTAGTAGAAACTATATGTCCCAACAGCTTGCCTTCATCTAAAGAAAATTGAGATTTTTTGGGATTGACTGAAATTCTGAACCTTCTGCACTTTAGAAACTCTTTTTTCAAATGCTGCAAATGATTTTGATGGCTGCTGGAGTATACTATTATGTCATCAAGATAGATAATGAAAAATTTGTCCTTCTCTCCCACAAATGCTATATCCATAGCTCTTTGAAACGTTGTTCGAGCATTCATCAATCCAAAAGGCATCTTAGCATACATAAAAGTGCCCCAAGGAGTGGTAAATGCAGTGTTTTCTTGATCATTTGGGTGCACAACAATCTGATTAAAGCCTGAAAATCCATCCAAGAAAGACATCACTTTGGCTCTTGAGACTTTTTGCAGTAAATGCTCCATCTTTGGTAGAGGATAATGGTCTTTTTTAGAGCATTTGTTTAAATTCCTGAAATCGACAGACAATCTGATTTCTCCACTCTTCTTCCTCAGCACCACCAAGTTTTCTACCCATTTTGAATATCTAAGAGGAACTACGATTTTAGTAGCCAGCAACTTTTGAATTTCTTTTTCAATTAGAGGAAGAAGCATAGGATTTATAGGTCTTAGCTTCTATTTGAAAGGAATAGTATCTTTCTCCAAAGGAATTTTATGTTGAATTATGTTTTTATCATACATTTTTAGATCACTATACTCCCATGCAAACACATCAGCAAATTGCCTCATTAAATTGCAGTATTCAATACTTTGATTAGTAGACAAATGAGTGGACAAATTTACATATTTAGGCTGACCTAGACTTCCTATATCATGCTTACAGACTGCAAATTAGTCTTCTTTTTGGGCAGCTTTGTAAGGCACATCATTATGGTCAAACAATCTTTCAAGAGGAATTAAACCCTTAGGAATATGGTTGCTAGGAAGCTGGACAATGTTGTCTTTACCAATTTTATTTCTAAGCTGGGATTGGGGGTTTTCTTGCAAGGCTTCATTCTCTTGGTCACTTTGCATTTCGGAAAACTCATCAATGACTTGCAGAAACCTATTTATCTCATCATCATCTTCAAAAACTTTCCAATGCTGAACATTATTAGGCAAGGAAGGTTTGTATTTCATCTTCACTTCATAAACTAGTCTCGGAGGCATAGGAGGGAAAAATAGACTAGCAGAAATAGAAAGGGAATCAGCAAGCTGATTTTGGGCTCTAGGAATATATGAAATATGGAAATAATCAAAAGAATATCTGATTCTCCATACCTCATCTCTATATTCTTTTAGCCTTGGGTGCTTTGCCTGAAATGTCTTATTAACTTGCTGAATGATCAAATCAGCATCTCCAAACACCTTCAGATACTTGATTCCTCTGTCTTTTGTTGCATTAAGGCCCAATAGCAAAGCCTCATACTCTATTATATTATTTGTGACTTGAGAAACTAGCTTGAAAGACAACTGAATGCTTTTTTGTTTCCGAGATACTAGCACCACCCTTGCTCCTGTAGTCTCCTTGGAACATGCTCCATCAAAGAACATCTCCCAAAGCTGGCTTCCTTGCTCTTTCTCGGCCTGAAATGTTGGTTTCCTGATCTTCATTACAGCCTTATGAGATTCTTCTATTTGGAGAATACATGCTCCAAAATCAGTGTCCACTGCATATATGGGATTATTTGTTGGATTCTTCTCATCACTGATGATGTATGCCAACTGTGATTCTCTGTATAATCTGTTGCTTTCTCCTCCAAAAAATGGGACTTTTGCATAAGATAGATCACCTGTAATGTCCCACCTAGTCTCTTAATCCATCCTCTGAACAACAACATGCCAAACTTGGGAGGGACATCTGCTACCACAATATCCATCATCATACTCTTCATTGGTAGCTGAGTTAGGGTAATGGCTAGGTCTTTGATTAATCCCAGACATTTCACTTTCCTTGAATCAAATGAAAATAAATCATGATATGGTCTAGTGATGTCAAGGCCTAACTCTTCCATGATAGCTTTAGGCATTAAATTGTGGCTGGCCCCTATGTCTAGCATGCAATTGTGGAGGATTTTGTCATGAATGGTCAAAGAGTCATAAAAAGATGGAGAATTATTATTAGCAGGTTCAATCATGGGGCTAAGCACAACAACAGGCTTGTCATCTTGCAAATTGACAGAGTCAGCGAAGGTTTGTGTGGTTTCCAGCTCAAGGGCCTCAAGGATAGGCTTTCTAAATACTTCACTCTTCACCAACTCGACCAGAGGCACAAATATTTTCAATTTCCAAACTTCTGACTCAAAGATGAAAGGAGAAGATAACTTATCAAAATCTTTTACCACTTGAACTGGAGCATTGAGGATGACTGGATCAACTGTTGGTCTTTCCTTCCTGATATGCTGTAATTCTGTTTGGAAAACAACTCTTTGGGTAGGATTCTCCTTGACATTTTTTTCATTTGACCTCAGATTATATCTCTGCTGGTCCCCAATTTGTAGAACAACTTCTTTGTTCCACTCCTGACCGTCTTGTTTTTGCAGCAATGATTCTTCATAAGTAACCAATGTCAAGAATGCATCGCTGCCTTTATCTTCCATGCAATGAATTTCATCCACATCTTCTTCAGATTGTTCCTCCTCCATGACTACATTTTAGAAAGGAGATTTAACTTTCTGATCTTCTTTTGATTCTTCACCCTTCTGCATTATTTGTAACTGCTCATTTTCTCTTCTAAATGGGCTTGGATTTCTTGGAGTAAATGTGTTATGCTGCCTTGTCTTTCCTGAATTCTCCTCAACCTTTAGCTTAGAAATTTCAGCAGCCAATGACTCTATCATCTTAGTCATTTTATCTAATTTTGGCTTTGAAGATGATGCAGAAGAAGTAGAAGCCTGAGCTCTCTGCCTCCTTCTGTCAGCTTGACTTTTAAATTTTTCTGCAATAATAATATTGGATTCCACTTCTAATGCTACATCCTGCATATCAGCTAGAGTGGCACATCTCCTTTTTCTCAATAACAGGCAGAAATCAAAGTCAAAAGCATTGGCATAAGTGAGTTTGGCAGAGGTGGGGGTAGGCTTTACCTCAACTGGTATCTTGCCATACATACGATTAAATCTTTTATTGAAATCAAGCAATGATTCCCCGTTTTCCCTCTTCAGGTTACCAAACTCAGTATGGTAATATAACAAGTCCTTCTTATCTCCCCAGTGCTTCAAAAATGCATCATGCAATGCTTCAATATCTATTATAGATCTCTGGGGTAATTCTCTGAACCACTTCCTGGCCTCTCCATCAAGGCTCTGAACAAAACTCTCATCCACACATCATTTTCACTTATATCTAAATTATCAGCATAACTGTAAAAAGCTTCTAGGTGTTCTTCTATTGTTACTCCATCTGTGCGAGTGAACTTAGGCATATATTTCTGATATTCTCCCACATGCACAGGATTTAAAGGAACAGGCAGGACTAAAGGTCCATATCTAGCAGCAACAATTCCTTCTATCTTCGTGGGTGCTTGCTGGCCTGCCATAATTGGGACATGTGGAAGAATACTAGAAGATTGAATGGTAGGAAGTAATTTTATGGATGGTAAAGACAAAGGGGTGCTTTGGACTATATGGGAAGATTTCCTTGGACTGAGATTCAAAGGGGAACTAACTATACAAGGGGCTGAATTAATCTCTGAAGGAATTTCCTCATTTACAGTGCTGGGCTCTAAATCTTCAAACTGTATATCTTCAGCTATAACTATATCTTTCAGAGATGCATGAGATTTCTTAGGCTTACCTGATCCTGATGCCCCTTTTCATGAATATTTCTTCAATTTGACAGTCCTCTCAGGGTTAGGCATTGATTCAACTGGTGATTTCTGAGGATTTCTTCGAGTATGTCTGACAAACTGAGCCAGAACTTCAATGTGGAGTCGCCAAATAGATGACTACAACCAAATTATGTGCCCAGACCTTGTCTATCATCAAAATCTGGAACTATGTCATTCTCCCAAGGAAGCTAAGCCTCAATTCTCCTCTCCCCAGCAATGACACCAATTAATGTTATCACCCCAAGAAACTCTCCTAGGTTGTATCTCAGAGATGCTCAGGAACATTACAAACTCAACAAAAATGTTGGAAAATGGTGGATGAATGAAAGAAATGTTGCATATTCAAGCTAGATAACCACTTCTACTATGCTTGACCCCAGACATGGGTGAACACCCCCAGACTACAAGGCTTTAGACCACCAATTACTCATAGTTTTAAAGAAAATGTGATGATGGGGAATACTGATCACACCAGCAGATGCACAGGACCCTGTGATGGCCAGCTGCAACCAGTTAAAAGGTCTGTAAATTTATTTCCTAATGCACAGACAGGATGACAACTCTCTGGCATTAAAACAACAGCAACCTGCATACATATTCAATAATACTAACTAGATTCTAATAGAGAATTGGGATGACAACCCCTCTAATGCTAAACATCAAGAGCAAATGAAATATGCATAACAGGCACAACCTAGAACAAAGAAGAAGTGGAAAGTGAGCAATTGACAGCAAAAGAAACTTGTATTAGCTGAAAATGAGGACTAGACGCTGTAGGTATCATAGTAGTTACAGTCTCCAGAAGTTGAAGTTTACATCAAAATAACATTCATCAACTTGATTACATCTTTCTCTTGGGTATATATAGAGTTTGTTTACAAAAAATCTCTGCTAACCTATGCATGGAGGGGTCATAACTGACCACCAACCACATTTACAATTAGATATGGTCTCTACTCCAAACTGATTGTTTTAATGAACAAAATGGCCTTTCTGCTATTTGGTCGTCCTTCACTGAGCAGGTGGAGTACCATATGGGACAAAAACGCCATAACTAGCAAATGAATTCAACTACTCTAGGAAGTACTTTCCTTCCTCAGTCGTGTTGTCTCTTGAATGCAGTGGGTGAAGTATTAACTGTAGAGCACTGGAGGACGATCACCCTCATCGCTTGGAAGCACGGGGCAAGCCAAAAACATGAAAATTGCGTGGAAAATGAATGAGGAGCTAATAATGAATGCCAGCCGTCGGATCATGTAATCAGATAGTGGAGAATAATTTATGGAGGCTATCAAGAGGCAACGCGAATAGAGGATCATGGGCCGCCAAATAACAGGATGGACGATCAGATGGCTATCGGGAGCGCGAGCTGCACGGATGATAATAAGCGGGGGGAGGGTACGACGGTGGTAAGTGGTTTTATTGCACCGCTTTACGGAAATGGGCATTAATCGTACCGCGCAACGTGATCTAACAGATTTGCAACGCTTGGCAGACACTACGACGGGGAAACCACTTTCCCCACTGACTAGTGGACGTGTCGTTTACAGAGGCGGGGACTGCGAACACCGTTAAATCACAAGGCGGAGGATCTAACGGCCCAGGCTTAATGCACACGTTTAGAGTGACGTGACAGGTGAGGGCCCTGGAAGGTTATGCGATTGGCGAAGGCTAATAGTTATATGTGTTAAAACCTTAGTGCCTGGGGCTAAACAAAAAATGGATTTATATGAGGTTTGCAAAAGATTACGAAGGAAAATGGGAATAATGGCTAAGGGAGAATAGGGAGAACAGAAGAGGACGCAAAAATGGAGGCAGTGGGAGTTATAAGGGAAGAATGCAAATAAAGGAGGAAGTTTAAATGAACTGTTGTAATAGCGTCTTTGACCCGACAAAAACCAAATTGTGTAGCAGAGCTAACAATAAAAATGGCCTAAAAACACTTAAGGAAAAGATGGCATCTGCCCCTATCTTGGTCTTTCCAAACTGGGATGTTTAATTTCATGTACATGTCAACATGTCGTGTATCGTGTTGGGTATGGTAGTCACTCAAGAAGGAGCGGAGGGCATAGATCACCCGATTGCGTTTTCCAGCCGCAGTGTGTCAAAAGAAGAAAAGAATTACTCTACTACTGAGTGAGAGGGATTGACAATGGTATACGTGCTTCAAAAGTTCCATCACTGTCTGCTTGGAGGACATTTTAAGATGTATACTGATCACTCTGCACTCAAGTACCTAGTGAATAAGCCAGTTTTGGGCGGGAGGGTGGATCTGTCAATGGTTGTTGTTGTTTCAAGAATACAACTTTGAGGTTATTGTAAAGCTGGGATGTCTGAATGCAGGTCCGGATCACCTATCCCGAATTGAGACTGGCGAAGAACCAACAAATCTAGAGGAGGGACTCCCAGATGCCCAGTTATATTCCATGTGTGTTGCCGATGGCCACTTTGAAGATATTATGCACTTTTTAAGCACGAGCACTATGCCGCAGGGGTATTCTGTCCAGCAAAAGAAGGAATTAGTGATACGCACAACAGATTTTACCATAATTGCAGGCCACCTCTACAAGATGGGCAACGACGAAATATTGCATAGATATGTACTAATATTCGAGCACGGATAGATCCTGGCCAAAGCACATGGAGGGGTTGCTGGCGGACATTATGTGGGCCACGCCATAACCCAGAAGATTATTCGCGTTGGATTATGGTGGCCCACTATACATCAAGATTCGAAAGCATACTATTGTGCCTGTGATGTATGCCAATGGACAGGCAAACCATCGCGGAGGGATGAAATTCCCCTTCAACCACAGATGACGCTACAACCATTTGAGAAATGGGCGATAGACTTTGTCAGGGCTATTGAACTACGAGGAAAAGTGGGGGCATGTTATATCATCACTTTGACCGAATATTTGACCTGATGGGCAGAGGCGCAGCCAGTTAAGGATTGCATGGCTACGATAGCAACAAAATTATTGTTTGAGAACGTACTGACCAGGTTTGGCTGCCCCAAAATTCTCATGAGTGATAGTGGAACACATTTCCTGAATGAAATGATTAGTGCACTCACTGAGGAATTTCATATATATCACCAATAGAGTATGCCCTACCATCCACAAGCAAATGGGATCGTCGAGGCCTTCAACAAAATTTTGGAGACCGCGTTAACTACGGCTGTAATGCATGAAGAAATCACTGGGACTTGCGCATCACTGTTGTGATATGGGCATACCAAACTATGTGCAAGAAGTTGATAGGCTAGACACTGTTTCGTTTAGCCTATGGCAAAGAGGCCGTTATGCCTATGGAATATATTATGCCTAGTCTACGGATCGTGGCACTCATAGGTATGGCAGACTGCAGGGCATTGGAAGAAAGGCTCATGTAGCTAGAAGAATTAGAGGAGGAATGTTTCCTGGCTGGATTCCATCAGCAAGTACAAAAACAATGTGAGAAAGCATGGCATGATCGCCATATCAAGGTGCACACCTTCAAGGAAAATGATCTAGTATTGCTTTACGACAGTAAGTTCGAAAAATTCCTAGGTAAATTGCACATGTACTAGTTGGGACCCTATGTCATCAAAGAAGTTACCGATGGAGGTACGGTTTAGTTGGCTAAACTCAATGGAGACCCCTTCCCAAGCAAAGTGAATGGTGGTCACCTAAAGCTCTACATGGGCGGGCCAACTGCCTGACTAGCCGAAGAGAGGATAGTCTCACCGCTCCACCCAGTTGGAAGAGAGCATGGGACGATAAAGCAGCCTGGGGGACAGATGCACGAGTACTATGGTGTATGTACATGTGACCAAACACAAGGATCGTGGTTGTGCAAAAAGGATCACGCAGATGCAGTGATACAAGGAATGATGACCGTTGATATCACTCTTCATGACAAGATGTCTACACTATGGCAAAAGGGAGCGGGCATTGGGAAATTAAGAGAAACAGTATGAGTCAGATATGAAACGAGCTGCCATAGAGTTTACACGAGCAGTTTTCATGTGCACGAACAGGCGGTAAGCAGTGAATTTGAAATCCAGATGGCTTATAAATTACCGAGGGCGGTCTACACTTCGGAAACACATATGACGTTGTTCATTAGCTATACACAAGACATGCGCCCCACGATAGTGATCTGGCTGATGGAGAAGCAGGACTCTCTAAGGAGTATGGCATTGACCACTTCGGGTGTCCCGCAGGCTACAACATCACTGGTAGGGGATGTACTGGAAAAGAGGGAACACAAAGCAGAATTGGTCCGGATGTCATCGCCTTACCGAGGGATAGGCCAGCGCACTATGACAGAAAAACGAAAGGATGGACAGACGACGACCACAGGCAGATATGTAGTTAATAAGTTGTCTCTCACGCCCCTCGAAGATTTGGATCTTGCGAACAATAGCCAGGGTCTTGCAAAATTGCAACACAAGCTGCAACAGATGGTGCAAAGAGAAGAGACGAAAGTTGGAAGTGGCTATGGTGGTATAAGGAGGTCTAGTATGTGCCTTCCCCGCTCACATTAAAATCTTGTGATGGGGTGTTCTGTGTTAACCGAGTAGAGGAGAATGAGCATGATCAATTGCGAGATGTGGTAGAAACACTGAAGCAGGAGCCAGACGAAGCATTGTAGGAGACAATGAAGGAGCAGTAGGAGGACAAGCGCCACCCAAAGGAAGGTGAACCGTGAAGCTAAGGCAGAGCATCTAGCCACGCCGGCGAGTGACTTGGGATGAGTCACGATGATTGTGTTGGGGGACTGTTGGGTAGTGGAGGTCCCACATAATGGTTTTGGGGTAGAAAGCCCAAAAGGTAGGATTAAATTATTGTAAAAACTCTGAAGTATGTGGAACATGAAGTATAATAGGATTAAGTCAAAGGGAAGTCTACCTGAAAATAATGTAAAGGAATATAAATAGAGACGGCCTACGCAAGGATCGCGGGCCAAGGAAGGGTATAAATAGAGTGCAACTCTATGAGGGAGAGGCAGTTTTGGGTTTGGAAAAAGATGGAATGTAATTGGTTTTTGAGGAATATAATCTGAAAGCATCTGTAAGTCCGAGTCAAGGGTTGGGGTAGTAGATAGAGGCTCTGCAGTTGTGAGCACAAAGGCCTGGAAAGTCCGCAGTTGTGTGCATGGACCCCTGTAGCTGAGTGCACAGGGCAGATCTAAATGTATTGAGGATAAGTGGAAATAAAGATAATTTTCTTCTGAAATTTTGTATTCCTTCTGAGCTTTCATGAATCTGACTTTCATAATATCTATTTCATCTGCTTATTGCATGAATGAATGTAAATCTGGGTTCATTTTAATGCGCAAATAAGTTGTGATGGTTAAATGTTTGTTTAAAGATCCTATTAAGTTGTAGTTGCATCCTCCAATAGAATAGCACACTAATAAGAAAAATATAATCAATCTGGATCTGTGTGAATACCGAGCAGTGTGAAGCTTTAAACTAGTGTACGAAGCCTCCAGAACACACCAAGACATCCCTAGGGTGCGAAAACCTAGTTCCAGCACCCTCCCCTTCTACATCGAGTGAGACTTTAGTCTGTGTTCCGCAGGCTGTTGCCGAAAGGGTAGGTAGCTGCAGGATTTGTTTAGCTAAATAACTCTTCTGAACCTAGGTTAGGCCCATATAAGCCAACAATAGTGCAACAGAATTTGTGTGAACATAAGCTATATAATATGTTCATCAAATGTAAATTTTACTAAGATAAGATACATTATTTTAGGCATGTGATTTTAAAATATGGGATAACAGTGGATTCTGAAAAGGTGAAAGTCATTATTGACTGGCTAGTTCCAAAGGATGTGGCGAATATATGGTAATACATGGGTATCACTGGATATTATTGTAGATTTATAGAGGAATTTTTTATCTTGGCATACTCTGTAACCTGATTGTAGAAGAAAGGGGTGAAATTTGAATGAATGTAAAAATGTGAGAAATTTTTTGACAAATTGAAATATTTACTTACTATTTCCCTTGCACTACAAATACCAGATTTTGATAAGGATTTTACAGTATGTATTGATTCTTTTGTTCGATGGGATTAGAGGTGTACTTATGTATGAAGAAGATGTATTGGTTTATAAATCCTATAAACTAAAAGAGCATGAAAGAAATTACAGAGTTTACTATAGTTTTAAACCCTGTACAAAAATTACTTGCAAACAAATTCTTAAAAACATAAAATATACAATCGCGAGAAACAAAAGACCAGTACACATATATTTTCCCATGGATCCCAAAATTAGGACTAACATATTTTTTTTCATTATATTCCTTTCAATGTTACAATACATATATATACATGTCGAAGCATTCATAAACCCCAATCCATTAACCTTGTATTAGAACACACTCGTAGTTCCCTTGACCATATCTAAAAAATACCATGGGCAGAAAACCATCATGCCCAAAACCATGTGTAAAAGCCATGCACAAAACCATAGATAGGTTCGTCCACCTAATATAGGGTCCAAAAAATATTTTCTCAGGGTGTTGCTCTGTACCCCATGCAGGGGGGCTACCACACCCTTGACATATCCCGATAGGGGGGGACTGTGCCCCCTCGTGTGAACCCCCTGCTGTGCCTGACACAATGAATAGGTGGGGCTATTTCCCTCCCTATGACCCCCGTGCATGCAATTTGTCATGAAGATAATATAACACACACCAAACATTTACAATGTTGAGTTGGATGTAGTGTTCCACGCACTTAAAGTGTGAATACATTATGTAATTGGATTTTTTTTACCTTAGTTACTAATCATGTAAGCCTAAAATATGTTCTCATTCAACTTGACTTGAATCCTAGGAAGGCTAGATGAATATCCTTTCTGAGTGAATATGATTTTGACAAAAAGCATATTAAGGGGAAAGAAAAAAAGGGGAAAATGCGCTAAGTCAAAAATTTAAACATGTGTATGAAGTGATAGTTATTAAAATTGAGAAAATTTTCATTGAATAGATTAACGAGGCGACATTAGAAGATCAAAATTATAATAATATATGTGAAAATATGAAAACTAAAAATAATCAAAGGAATAGTCAGATTATGTAATTAGTAACGTTGATTGTTGACATACAAGGATAACCTTTCTGTTATGGTTATAGATAAAATTAAATTATTTATATTAGATGAACACCATTAGAGACCCTTTATAGCCCACCAGGGCTATCAAAAAATGATAACTGATATTTAAAAATAACTCTTTTGAATTGGAATAAAGAAGGACATTGTTGAAGACTTTGCAAGGTGCCCCAAATGTCAAAAGTTAAAGAGCAACAACAACACCCAACTGGATTACTAAACACCCTACTTGTACCAAAGTGGAAATGGGGGTGATTTCAGTAGAATTTAGTATTGGATTACCCAAGACATGAAAGGAGCATGATTCTAATAAAGTAGTGGTAGAAAAATTATCTAGGGCTTCCCATTTAATACCTGTTTAGTCTACTTATAGGGCTATATAGTTCGTAGAAGTATTCATGAAAGAAATTTTTAGACATCATGGTGTGCTAGAGACAATTATCTCATATAAAGACACGAAATTGACCTCAATTTTTTGGAATGCATTATTTATTGGGATGGGTATACAACTAAATTTTAGTACTCCATACCATCCACAAATATATGGGAAACCAACGGGGTTAATCAAGTCCTTGAGGACATGGTGTGCATGTATGTAATGAACCAACCCACAAAATGGGAGGACTATTTTCACTTGGTATAACTTTCCTATAGAAATAGCTACCAAGCATCACTCAAGATGAGTCGTTTTGAGGCTTTGTATCCATGGGGGCTTCACTCAATGAACCTATGACATATCACTTGAATTTGTCGCATACTAAATAATACCCTTAATTTGACTATATATTAGGAAATTCCTCTAAAATCAACATTATTTAACCCCTATAGATATGAATCCAATATACCTTCCCAATCTAAAAGGCCCCTACTTTCATTATATATTATAGGTATTAATTTTTTCATTAACATTGTTTATACCCATTTATATTTTTTCATTAATTTTGAGATCCTTTTTCTAGACCTTTCAGTATAAAAACCTTTTACCCACTATTATATGATCAATATATTATATCATTTTTTCTTCAATACATATCCCCCAATATGAATGCACGTGTTATGGTATTTTTTCCCTAGTGAATACCTTGTGTTTTAATGGAAGGAAGTGCCATTTTCCTTTAAGTTGGAGTCAATCTGAGGATAGGATTATGCTAGGGCCAGACCTATTATATAAAATGAAACAAATGGTGAAAAAATCAGACAAAATATAAAAGCGACATTGGATGGAGAAAAACGTTTTGCAGATTAAAAGAGGACACATGAAAAGTTTCAAATGGGTGAACATGTTTATATTAAATTATGACTAAAAAAGGGTTCCCAAAAATTGAGAAGTTGTTCTAAACTGGCCCCTCTCCTTTCTCGATCTTTTGAGATAATAGTGAGGGTAGGGAAACCCTTGCTATTATGTGCAATTTGATAGTTGATTTTAAATTTTTCGTTATAATGAATCGAGTCTACCCCACAATGTGTTAATTTTATGGTTGGTCTTTAAGTTTTCATTAGAATGGGTTGAGCTCACCTACATTGTGTGTCAATTTGATAGTTGATTTTTAATTTTTTTCGCAACGTATCAAGTTGTCTTAGGCTAAGATTTCAAAATCGCTATACATTTAGCATTTAAAAAAAAATACTCTTGGTATAATAACTCTTTCATTCAGGTGTTTATTTTTAAAGTATTTTTAGTAATAATTTTTTTCCATAATGTCATGGTTAAAATATTTTGAAAATTTAAGATTGTTTTGTAGTCATAATATTTGGTTTTAATTCCATTGTTGAAAAATTGTCAAGATTTTTAATGTTTTTCTAAGTCGTGATATTTTATCTTTAATGTTATAGCTGAAAACAATTATAAATATTTTTTCTTAGCACCATGCTTGAAAATTGTTGGAATCTTAAGGTTTTTCAAATAAGTGATATTTTAAATTTAATTTCATGCTTAAAATATTTCAAATTTTAAGCGTTTTCAAAGACATGATATTTTATTATTAATGTCATGCTTGAAAATCATTGGAAATTTAAATTTTTTCATAGTCACGATATTTTGTTTTTAATGTCATTACTAAATGGTGTTGAAAATGTACCCTAAAAAAAACGTTATTCCAGCATCAACGCTTTTCGATTTCAAGGTGTTTTTTGTGCCAAACAAAATGGCTATTATTGTTTTTTACTGTTATTTTTAAAAAATATTGAAAATTTACTCTGAAAAAAATAAAAATAAAATAAAAAATAATATATATATATATATGTGTGTGTGTGTGTGTGTGTGTGTGTGTGTGTGTGTGTGTAAATAAATAAATTATTTTGGCATCAACACTTTTCGATTTCAAGGTGTTTTTTCATGTTTTTTGGGATTTTTGGGCTCAAGTACCCTTTTTGAGGTAATAGTTACCATTTGATAAGTAACTATGTTTAGATTGTATTTCTTCATTTTGCTGGATAATATAAAAGGAAGGACTGGCTGGTTCTCCGTGGACGTAGCCCAAATTGGGTGAACCACGTATATTTATGTCTCTCTTGTTTTCTGTGTCTTACGTGTTTACATTTCTGCAATATATTTTATGTGTTCCATTGCTCTGTAATATATAATTTTCTAACAACTGGTATCAAAGGCAAAGGTTTATTTTGGTGATAAAATCGCAGGAGAGAAAGGTTCTTGGTTCGAGTAGGAGAAATGGCAGAAGATGGTAGGTTTAGGGTTGAAAAAATTAACGGCCAAAACTACCAGTTGTGAAAGATGTAGACGGAAGATTATTTGTATCAGAAAGATTTGTACCTACCATTGAGTGGAAAGACAAAGAAGCCGACAAGTACAACAGAAATAGAATGGGATATTTTTGAAAGGAAGGCACTTGGAACAATACAACTTTTCCTAGCAGCGTCGATAGCCTTTAATATTTCAAAGGAAATGGCAACGGGGCTTAAAGTCGGCATTGGCCAAACTGTATGAAAAACCCTCGACCTCAAATAAGGTATTCCTTATGAAGCATTTATTTAATATGAAGATGATAGAAGGTGGTTCCATTGCTAATAATTTAAATGAATTTAATATAGTTACCATTGAGTTAAGTTCTATAGGGGTAACCTTTGATGATGAAGTGAGGGCTCTGTTATTTCTATGCTCATTGCCAGAAAGTTGGAATGGTTTAGTTATGGCCATTGGTAACTTTGTCTCTACATCTAGTACTTAAATTTTCATGATGTTTTCGGTGTAATCCTTAGCGAGGAAATGCGATTGAAAAGCTTCAGTGAGACATTAGGTAATGCTTTAACTGCAGAGACTAGGGGAAGAAAAATGGAAAGAGGAAACAGTCCAAGATACAATAGTAAGTCAAGGAAAGGCATGTCCAAGTCTAGATCGGGGATAGTTTGCTGCAAATGTGGCAAGAAAGGACACCTGAAGAAAGACTGCAAGTCTTGGAAGGGAAAAGAGGGAGATGCATAGGAAGAAAACAATAATGAAGCGAATGTGACATGTGATGTGTTTCAAGATGCTTTAATTATTTCATTAAAAAATATTATTGATGCCTGGGTAGCAGATTCAGTGGTGTCATTCCATGCCACACCTAATAGGAAACATTTTCATGATTATCTTCAAGGAGATTTTGGACAGGTTCGATTGGGTGATGTTAAACCTTGTAAAATCATTGGAATGGGTACAATTTTCATTAAAAACTAGAATGTAAATCAATGGATATTGAAGGAGGTAAGGCATGTTCTAGATCTGAATAAAAATATAATTTCAACAGGGAAGTTGGGAGGTGGAGGCTGTGTGACTACTTTTATAGATAAAACTTGGAAGGTCATTAAAGGAGCCCTGATAATAACAAAAGTAGAAAAGGCTAGTACATTGTATTTTTGCAATGGTATTTCTAATTCTATTAATGATTTAACCCCTACAGGAGAAGATATAGCATTGTGGCATCATAGGCTCGGGCACATGAGTGAGAAGGGAATGCAGATTCTTCACTCAAGAAATTTGTTGCCAGGTTTGAAGCATGTTGATTTAAAATTCAGTGAGAATTGTGTTTATGGAAAACAAAAGAGGGTGAGATTCCTCAAAGTTGGGAATGAAAAGAAGAGCAAAAAATTAGAGCTTGTGCATACAGATGTATGGGGACCTGCTCAGGAAATCATCTCTTGATGGCTCTCGTTATTATGTTACTTTTATTGATGATGAAACTAGAAAAACCTGGATTTATTGTATTCAAAATAAATGTAATGTATTTGACACTCTCAAGAAGTGGAAAGATTTGGTTGAAAATGAGACAAGAAAAAGGGTGAAGTGTATCAGACCAGAGAATGGAGGTGAATATTGCAGCAAAGAGTTTGATAGGTATTGTTCAGAGAATGGAATTCACAGAGAGAAGACAGTTGTAGGAACACCAGAAGGAAATGGTGTGTTAGAAAGGATGAAAAGGAAAATCATGGAGTGTGCAAGGTGCATTATATTGCATGCAAAATTTCCTTTTAACAATCTTGGGTAGATGTGGTAGATATTTTTGTTTATCTAATAAACAGAGGGCTTTCAAGTTCCTTGGATGGTGGTATTCCAGAGGAGGAATGGACAAGTAGAAAGGTAAACTACTCATTTTTAAAGACTTTTGGTTGTGAAGCCTTTGTCCACATTAATAAATAAAATATAATAAAGCTTAAGGCAAAATCAAATAAATGTACCTTTATTGGATATGGTGTTAATGATTTTTGTTATCGCTTTTATGATTATGAAAAACACAAAATCATTAGGAGCAAAGATGCCATATTCAATGAAAAGATTTTTTATAAGTATCAGATGCAGGAAAAGAAACATGAAAGAGAAAACAGAGAAAACACGGTGCTTGATGAGGTCAGAAAAAAATTAAGGTTCCAAAAAATCATAATGATCAATAGCCAAAAAAAAACAACAAATATAATAGTAACAAGCACCTTAAACACGTAAAAGTGGTGCTAGAAAATCTACCAAGATAAGCAGACCCCCTCAATGATACTCTCCTTCATTATATTATGTATTGTTGACTGATTCTGGTGAACCAAAATGTTATGAAGAATCAGTGTAGGTAGAAACAAGGAAGAAGTGGGAGAAAGCCATGAAAGAAGAGATGGACTCCTTAGCACATAACTAGGCTTGGGACTTAGTCAGGTTGACTACAGGTAAAACAACATTGCGGAGTAAATGGGTTTACATGTTTTTTTTAACCACATGGTGAATCGGTAACTGCCAGTCCTAATCTATGGGAGACACAGGATCCATCCTCGTAGCTACCTCTATAAAACCAGGAGTACATCCAACCACCTACAAGTTAGGTATACTAAGATCCTATGATTTTAGCAAGAGCAGACTCACATGCCACCAAGACAAGATTGGGGAATCCACCCCTTTAGCTTCCACCACAGTAGGTCAGTGTACTCAATGAGATTTGAACTTCGGTCTCGCAGGCTTTGCCCAAGTGACTTACTGTAAAACCACATTTCATTGTACAAATGGGTTTACATGTTAAAGGAAGAAGATGGAGGTAGAAAAATATATAAAGCTAGACTTGCGGTCAAGGGGTTTGCACAAAAAAACGCTATATACTTTGATGAGATATTTTCTCCTGTTGTTAAAATGACTTCAATCAGAACTATTTTAAGTCTAGTAACAGTTGAAGGTTTTCATCTCGAGTAGTTAGATGTAAGGACAACCTTTCTTCATGGGGATTTGGAGGAAGAGATATATATGTAGCACCCACAAGTATATGAGGTAAAAGGGAAGGACAACTAGTGTGCAGGTTGAAGAAGAGATTGTATGGCTTAAAACAGGCTCCAAGGCAATGGTATCTAAAATTTGATAGGTTTATGTCTGAACAAGGTTATACTAGATGTCACTTTGATCATTCTCTCTATCTCAAAAGGCAAAATGGTGGAAAGTATATTATATTATTATTTTATGTAGATGACATGCTTGTTGCAGGTTCTAACATGTAGGAAATAAATGTGCTCAAAATGAAATTGGCAAACTCATTTCCAATGAAGGATTTGGGTGCTGCAAAACAAATACTTGGTATGAGAATAACTAGAGACACGAAGAATTAAAAATTAACATTGCCTTAGAGTGAGTACATAGAAAAGGTGTTGAAAAGATTTAATATGAAGAATTGAAAACCAGTTAGTATTCCTTTGGCTAGCCATTTCAGACTAAGTAAGGAGGTGTGTCCCAAGACTCAGGAAGAAATGGCTTATATGTCTAAAGATCCATATGCATCATCTTATGGAAGCCTAATGTATGCAATGGTTTGTACAAGGCCTGATATTGCACATGCAATGGGAGTTGTAAGCGGGTACATGAACAATCTAGGAAGAGAACATTGGATGGTGGTGAAGTGGATTCTCAGGTATTTGAGAGGTACCACAAATCAAGCATTATTCTTTGGTGGTTCAAACATTGCTCTATAGGGATATGTTGATGCAAATATGGAAGGCGATAGAGATAATAGGAGGAGCACCACAGGGTATGTGTTTACTGTAGGTGCAACCATTGCATGGGGGCTTCACTGGGGGAGCAATATCATACCATGTGGGTTCATATTTGGGGATATATATTGAGGAAAAATAACATTATATATTGAGGTATATATAGGGGGTAAAGGACTTTTATATTGGAAAATATAAAAAATGGAGCTCAAAGTTACTGAAAAAATATAAAGCGGTATAAAAAATGTTAATGAAAAAATGGATACCTACAATATCTAGTGAAAGTAAGGGTTTTTCAAATTGGGAATTTGTATTGGGTTCATATTGGTAAGGGGTTAAATAATGTGATTTTTAGAGGCATTTTCCAATAGGTAGTCAAATTAAGGGTATTTTTTAATATGCCATGAACGCACGTGATATGTCAGAGGTTCAGTGAGTGAATCCCTCATGCATAGTTGTCATTTGGATTTCTAAACTACAAAGTGTTGTTGCACTCTCAACAATAGAAGAAGATTATGTTGCTACTATAGAGGCTAGTAAAGAAATGATTTGGTTACAAAGGCTTCTGTATGAACTGGGTAAGAAGCAAGAGTTGGATAGGTTATGTAGTGACAACCAGAGTGCCATCATCTTGCAAAGAACTCTGCATTTCATTCCAACACTAAACATGTACATATCAAGTACCATTTCATACGGTCAGTGTTGGAAGCTGGACAGATGAAGCTGGAAAAGGTACACACTAGACAAAATCCTGTAGATATGTTAACAAAAGTTGTAACCAGGGAGAAACTAAGATTTTGCTCAGTTTCAATTCGTTTTCAAGTATGATGAAGAAGATGAGAAACATCCAAGTCTAAAGTGGATTCATTTTATAGAAAATGAAGGAGCGGTGGAGTTGCTATAATCAGTCTCCAAGTGTGAGATTGTTGGTTGTGGAGCTTGATTATCTTCTTTATTCAGAGGTATCATCGCACTAGACCCCAGTTCATAGTGTGGTGTTAACGCCACCCATAAATGTTCACCACCAGGGGGATCCACGGGGTCCTGATGATTATTTGGAGTCGCCACCTGGCAAGGGATCGGGGGTAGTGCCCCCAAAGCTAAAAATAGATGTAAAATTGCCTTGTAAAATGTTGTAATTTCGTAGTCAATCCGGGCCGTTGATTAGGAAAAGATCTGACAGTAGAATTTATGTTTAATTTAGGTTTTTTCCCTATAAGGAAACCCCTCACTATATATGAGGAAATTGTATTGCATCTATGTAGATTTGTATTCTGAGTGAGAAAGAGAGATGAGATTGTGTGAGAGCAAAGAGGGAATTACAACAGATCTGCTGTAGGTTGTATCACTTCATTTTTCTTGAATAATATAAAAGGAAGGACTCGTTGTTTCTCCTTCGACGTAGACCAAATTCGGTGAACCACATATATCTATGTCTCTCTTGTTTTATGTGTTTTCTGTGGTTACATTTCTCTCTTGTTTTATGGGTGTCCTACTAGGAAGGCCCTTCGTATGCATGATATCACCAAGAGGAAGCATTCTGTAAAATTTAATAAATTGCAAGGTGGTTATTCTCGTTTCTTGGATTTCACATCCTCTTCTTCACCAACATTGAGCCTGATTCGTCAAGATCAAATCGCTTCTCTTAACTCGTGGATCAAAAACCAAGTTGATGGGGTTGTTCCGTCCAGTTCTTCTATTCATCGAATTTCTTCGAATGTTGAACCTGGTCTCACCGCTATGGTTTTTGAGGTGTATATTGAGGACTGTGGCCTCTCTCCAACTCACCAGCAAATTTCTAGATTTGATCATCTTTCCTCAAAATCTAAAACCAGTTCTCTTGTTAATGACCCCTGTTCTCCACTTAAATCATCGTCCTTTTCTATTTCCTCATCGATTGGCTTATCTTTATCTGTCCTCGTTACCCTTTCCCAACTATCTCAAGCCAACCATCAAATCCTCAGTAATCCTCCAGTCCCTGACATAGAGGATTCCCTCACATCCCTCAACCCTCCTTTCTGTTCCTGTGGTGAATCAGGTTTCTATCAAAACCCTGATTCCTCTACCGCACCCATCAACAGCCTCGGCTTGTCAGCTGATTGTCCCTCACATTTCACTTCTCAAAATTGCAGATCTGATTCTTTTCATCCCTCCCACCAGGTTAGCGTCCTTATTTCAAATCCCCCCACTGATGCTCCTCCATCCCCTTTTAATATTATCCCAGAGACCGAACCTCCTTCCGTAGACAATAACTTGATTTTCAATTCCTCATCCGATTATAAAACATTAAATAATGACATAAGTTATAAATTCTATAATACTATGAATAATTCCCCTATCACTTATTCAAAGTTGAATACTACATCTAATTCTAATAATTCTAATTATAAATATAACGCTAAACACTCTAACACTTCTATAATAAATCCTATTAAACATAATGATACTATTATTTCTCCTATTAATAGTAACTGGAGGAATAAATATCACTCCTTGGATAATAATAAAAATAAAAACAAAAATTCTTTCCTTAGTCATTTTAAAAGTGTTATTAATCTTTCTAGTTGTGATTTAAACCCTTTTGTTTTTCGTCTCTTAAATAAAGGGCTTAGTTTTGCCATAGCCCCTAGGAAAATTCTGGTCGATGACATTATTTGTAACATCAAATTTGGAATCCATGACCTTCCTAACAATTTCAAGGAGGTTATTCGACAAGATTGCGCTATTGTGCTTAGGAAAGCAAAACCTCCCCAAAGTAACATTAGTAAAAATAAGTTTCTTTCCCTTAAATCCTTAAGGGATAACCATGATATTATCGTCCTAAACGCTGAACGAGGGGCTGTTGTTAGTCCCGATAAGGTTGACTATGTTAATAAAGTTATCTATCATCTTCATAATAGTGGTAGTTACATTAAACTTAAAAATAATCCCCTTAAAAGAGTTTCCAAAGATATTGTGCTTACCATAAAATCTAATAAGTCTCTTAATCCTTTTAGAAAAAAGTTGATTGAAAACAATCCTCTTACCCTCAGGATTTATGGCCTCCCTAAGGTCCATAAAAATGGGGTCCCGCTGAGACCTATTGTTAATACAATAGTTGGTCCCTCTTATCATCTTGTTAAATTCATGGCTCGGAAGCTCAAGCCTCTTGTTGGTCACACTAAGTCTTTTGTCAAAGACTCTGCCTCTTTTATTAATGAAGTGAAATATATGAGTCTTGACCTCGATGATTTGTTAGTTAGCTTCGATGTTGTATCCATTTTCATGAAAATCCCTATTCAAGAGGCTATTGATGTCATTAACCAGATTACTGACAATGACACAACCTCTTTAGTAGGTATTTGCCTTACCTCCACTTTTTTTAGCTTCCGAGGTGAGGTCTTTGAGTAAACTTTTGGGGTGGCAATGGGTTCCCTCCTCTCTCCCATAGTGGCCAACTTATTCATGGAATATTTTGAGACCAAAGCTTTGGCGTTTGCTCTATTCCACCCCAAAGAATGGAAGAGATTTGTCGATGACACCTGCGTCGTATGGCCTCATGGTCGTGAGAAATTGGATCTTTTTGTCAACCATCTCAATGCCCAATCTGAATACATAAAATTCAAGATGGAAGTTCAAGTTAATGGGCGCCTTACATTTCTCGACATTCTTCTCTCCCTTAATGATGATCGTATCGTTTCTAACCAAGTTTTTTTCAAGAAAACTCACACAGAACAGTGTGTCCATTCCTCTTCCTATCATTTTCCAGCCCAGAAGGTAGGGGTGCTTAACACTCTTTCCACCCACCACCTTATAATTTCTAATGAGAATCACTTAGAAGAAGAAAAATCTCATCTTCTGAAAGTTTTTGAAAATAATGGCTACAACAAACATCAAGGCCTCAAAGTGTTCGAAAGGGCCTGTAAAGAAAATCGTGTTAAGCCAACTCGTGTTGATCCCATTTCCAATGTGGTGCTTCCATTCATCCAAGGGACCACTGGTATAATTGCTCATATTCTTAAAAAGAATAAAATTTATGCGTCTTTTAAACCCCTTAATACCGCTAGAAATTCTCTTAGGTCGGTCAAAGACACGATTAACCCAAATGATATGAAAGGGGTTTACTCTATTCCATGCTCTTGCGAGATTGCCTACATAGGTGAGACAAGTCTCTCCATAAACTAGAGAATCCAGGAGCATGTGGAAAACATTAGGCACAATCACTCCCGTTCCTCTAACTTAGCTGAACATGCTGCAAAATCGAAGCACCATGTCTACATTCAAAATTCTCAAGTCATCTCTAGGGTTGATCATTTCCATCATCAGAAACATAGAGAAGCCATTGATATTGAGAAGCATTCTTTCAACCTCAATTGAGGTGATGGTTGGAAATTAAGCAGGAGATGGATTCCTACCCTCTCCTCTTGATTGTTTACACATTTTTTTTTAACTTACATATAATCTCTTTTTAATTTTAACTTTGATATTAAAATAAATTAGTAATTTATAATTTTCTTTTTTTAACTCTAATTTGACTCTTTTTTTAAATAATTAAGATACAATTTAATATTAATTTCCCTTAACTAATTTCCTTTCCCCTAACTAATTCTTGACCCGTTTATTTATTTATTTTATATTAAAATAAATTAGTAATTTATAATTTTCTGTCATTTACTTTTAGAATATTTTATTATAAACTCTAATTTGATTTTATATTGAAATAATTAATATTTAATATTAATTTCCCTTAACTACTTTTTAAAATATTATTTTCCCCTTAACTAATTCTTAACCCCTTTTTCCTAACAACTAGTTTATAACGGCGAGTTTCTAAAGGCTATTTGTAATGGCTAATTCTAGACCCGAATGCTCCTCTGCTATTTAATCTTTTGTTAATATTAATTTTCTCACCATTTTTCCTAAGGATGGACCACATTAGTTGGTTCGAAATGTCGACCAATTCTATAACATGTGATTAATCCAGAAGACATACTGATTACTAATATGTTTTATGTGTTCCATTGCTTTGTAATATATAATTTTCTAACGGAAATACTAGCCTTGAACCTAAAAAAATAGCAAGACAATGCTAAAAGGTTAAGGAGGTGAATTTGAAAAGGATTCTTGTTTTTTCTTCCTAGAAGAGAGGAGTGGCTGTTCGAGGGAACTAACTAAGAAAGCTAGTTCATGGTTGGGAGGAACATGGAAGCCTTTATCATATTTACTAGAAGGTTTTAGATAATTATATTGATGTTTTAAATGGTTTTGTGATAGATGAGTCAACTAGGAGAATGAAATACATTGTTATTATGAACTTAAAATGCTTCTATAAGATAAGAGTGTTATGGAAAATAATGTTATGTAAATGTAATAGGTAGATATGTAAACATGAGTAGGTATCTATGTGTATTATATTTATATTCTGTTATAGGTAACTGGGAGAATTCAAGTATAGGGGAAGTATTTCCTCTGATATAGGGGATGACAAGAGGTTCTAACCATAAACACATCTTGACTTTCCCCATGTGGATGAAAATGAATAAGAAAGAAATGGAGGATGTTAGCTAAGGTAAAAATCATTCTATATAGTAAGAATAATGTAAGGCTCACAATCTATATATGAATGTTATCTCCTTATTGATATTGGAATTAAATATTGACAGTGGTAGAATAAAATACACACACACACACACAGATATATATATATATATATGTGTGTGTGTGTGTGTGTCCATACATACATACATACATACATACATACATACATACATATATATATATATATATATATATATATATACATATATATATATATATATATATATATATATATATATATATATATATATATATATATATATATATATATATATATATATATATATATATATATATATATATATATATATATATATATATGAGTGTATAATTAAGGCTGGAAGAGGAGGAAATGATGCTCAAGTTAGAAGTTTTAGACCATAACAAGCATGGAACCATATTTGTAAGCCCAAGGAAAACAATCCTGAACAAGAGTTTTTAGGGCTCAAAGAAGAACCTGAAGTAGTTTCTCATGATAGGAACCATTAGGTCTCAAGACTAGATGCACATATTAACAAATACTAAATTATATAATTAATTAAAATACATATAATATATATAACAAGTTATAGTGCATGTATGTTAAAAAAAGAGATATAACTATGCAGAACTTAGAAAAATAAAGTACATCATATAACCTTAAATAATAGAAATGGAAAAGCAGTAGTACTAAGGGAATGAAGGCCCTGTATAATTCAATAAATAAGTTACAATTTTCATTAAAAAAGGAAAGTCACACAACCGTGTCTTGTTCCTTATACATGAAAGAAGGGAAATATTAAATTCTTATCCACACAAGCCACGACCTAATTTATACTGTAACTTAAACAAAAAACCCTATTGGGTAACTATATCAATTAACTTATGTAAGGGTTCATAAAATAAGACATTACAACCTATATTTTTAAATCTTGAGCATGCAAGCCTCGACCATACATCCAGCAAATATATTCAAACTAAAAATTTACTAGAGGGGAACAAATAACCTCCAAGCTTAAGAACTAAGAACACAATGTCAAAAAATATTACCTAGAAAGGTGATGTGTTTTCCCCTAAGTTAATTTATAAAAAATATTATATAGAAAATTTTAAGAGTTCATATTACTGGGGCTAACATAGGGCCTCTTTATAAAACCCAAATACAAGAATTTCCAAGAAATTCTCAGTCAACCTAGCATGTGAACCCTAGCAGGAATAAAATATACATAAGCAGATGTAATTTCCATGAAGGATAGGAATAGAACTCGTGAAAATCCATTCCAAGAAATCTCAACAAAACGAACTGTAGATGCCACTAACCTGCCCAAGGAGATACAAATATATTCTTGGTTAAAAGCCCTAAATATTTTCTCAAGAGATTATTGTAGGATAGGTCTTAAACTTGTAAGTAAGTCAATCAAAATAGTTTACTTGATGAAGGAAGTGAAGCCCATAATTAAATCCATGTACCATAATATAGATATTTTAGTATTGAAGGTATATGTAATAAGGGAAGCGCTTCTTATTTTAAAAAGAGAAAACAAGTTGGTGTTCAAATCTTAGAGATTGTGTTTTGAAAAAGTTTACCTTCTAAATATCATAAGGCCTAGGGCTATAGTATCAAACCCTAGTATATATGGATACCATATTTCAAAATTTGCAATAGAATATGGGGTCCCACTGATGTTTTTAAAAATAACAATTAGTAGAAGAATAAAGGCTTAGCTAGCAAAAGCACCCAAAATTGTAAGCATTAGTGGGAAAGAACGAATTTATTTCAGAAAAGAAGTTAAGGAGTGAGTGTAAATGTCAATTTACGACATTGATATGAAAAAACTACCTCGAATCATAAGTGAATCCTCTTGCTAGTGGAGTTTGGGCTAGAAGCAACAAAAACTTATGTTGCAGAAAAAACCATAATTTCTTGGTTAAAATCACTAGGTACAGAGCTTGTTCGAAACTAGCACAAGAGAAAATGAAGCCAATGTGATAGAGATACTGTAGGACTTAGTTATTTTAACTCAGCATAAATTGAAAACATCATAGATCGAAAACCCTAGGTAAATCTGCATCATCGAGTTTACACATGTCACTAACTGGATATGAAGGTGAATAGATACTTCAAGTTTATTGTGTTCACATGGGCGAAAGTCTATAAGACTTCCATAAAGACACTTTGTAGCCATGAAGGCCCTGGAGGATCTAGAACCCTTGTTAGAATGATGGCTAATATAACTCAAATGCCAAAGGGTTTAAAATCATTGCAAACTATATAATGTAACATTCTTACATATGTGTGAGCACCAGGGAAATCAATATGTTTATATAGTTTAACCATTATTGTAATGTTTATACATTTGATACAAACTATATAGTTGAAACATTATTTTTACACCGCAATGAAAGGATAATTACGTTATTTGTGTATTGCAATAAAAATAGGATTATATTAAATGTACCTGGAAATAAAAGTATGATATTAATCCTTAACTTAAGGAAAATATTTTGTTGATAAACATTCCAAAAACATACCCCATGTAATTAAGGGGTGAATTTGAGCTATAAAAACTTACACAAGAAAATTCCCATGTCATATACCAATGCAGATAGAGATTTGGGAGAGAACTCTCCTTGGTTGATTAAGTAAAGAGTAATTTGGTAATCAAAACGCCAGGTTATGAATAATTTTTTTAAGAGCTTTCAATGAACGAAACAAATAATGCATGCAATCGATATATATATATATATATATATATATATATATATATATATATATATATATATATATATATATATATATATATATATATATATATATATATATATATATATATATATATACATATATATTTATTTATTTATTTCATTGGTAGATAGTATTAATTCTAAGTAATTTTAGATGGAAGTTAAAATAGATGAATTAGAAAAACAAGAAAAAATCCATTTTCCACTTGCATACCAAAACATCAAAATTGCTGATAGAAAGTTGGGTGAAGCAAAGGCACCAAAAGGGATGGATGAAAAGCTAACAATAAAAGAAGTTGATATCTATAGCCATGCTTGGCCAAAAATGGTATGACTTTGAGACTATTGGTCAAACAAGAAGACCAATAGATCCATTGACCTCCTTAAGGAATATTAGGACATTTTAACTAGACAAATAAACAAATGTATCCACCAAATATATGTAATAAAAGAAAACTATTTACGATCACTTTATCAACAAAAAATGTTGTATGATAGGAATATCACCTTTCAAAACATTAGGTCAACGTCATTGAACATTCGAATCAAAATGAAGTCTCATAAATGAAAAGAAACATACCTAAGAATATTTAGCATAAAAAATAGTTGATATTTTGGGCTATTGCAGCCCAAAACATTAATACGTAACACATAGAATTTAGCTATAAATGGTTTCCAATTCAATAAGTATAATTTATGAATTTGTTAGCATGTTTACTAGTGAAAACCCTTCAAAGCACCAATAAACATGGGTGTCACTGAAATCTAGTTGGTACTAGCGTTACCTACAAACCAAATGTATTTTATTCTTCAATTTATCCATTAATTTAAGTTAAAACTCATATTTAGATATAGTAATGAGTACTGTATTGCAAAAACTAGCTAATGTAACCAACAACCTTAACCATAAAAGGTTTCCAAATCTTCAACATACAATCCAATCAAATCAGTGTGGGCCAATAATGCATTCTTCATAAGTTTTTGAAGAGACAAATTAAGGAGAATATTGAAACCTTAGAAGAAAACAAGGGTGATAGAAATATCAACTCCATTATGATAAAATCAACTTGTAGATGGAACCTAACAAAAACAAACAAATCAACCAAGAGTATAATGTCAGCATTTATGTCAAATCGAACTACAAAGTAGTGAAATAAGAATGATAGGATAATGAATCAATTATTGATATGTAAAACTCAACTTGAAAACTGCATTTAATAAATAAACACCACATCCTTTCACTTGGCCATCATACACCTTTATCTAATAAAGTGGAAAAGCTAGTGATTGAGGGATGATGCTTAATTTGGAGTAGACCTTGCACAAATATTTACAAAACAAATGACCAAATACTTCATTTCTATCAATTCCATGCATTGAACTCATTTCCATAGTTTTATTTGTCAAACATTCCTCTGTGTTCAGAGCTTATAGAAATTTCAAAGTTTGACTCATGTACATTAGAGAACTTGTGCAAGAAAGAATTTATAGAATATTTTAAGATTCCAATGATCAAGGGGAAGTTGCAGGAATCATATATCCTGGTAAAACCCCAAACCAAATTCAAAGTTTATAAACTGACTAAAATAGAGCTCGAAGTATAATATTCATCAGGATAAGTTAGAGAGAATTCAAGTCATGGGAATTGGTCGATAAGATGTGGAGGTTTGAGTCAATTTTTCTACATGCAACAAAAATTATAGATTCTTGAGTGCACCATTGATAATAGAGTTTGATGGCTAGAGTGAAAAATCTACAAAATTTATTATAAGTAGATTTCACAATAGTTCTCTCTATCTTGATTACCCTATAACAATAAAAATATGAATAATCCTGGAATCCACCAAATTACAAGGCTTCCTCGTTTGGGTGACAAGATTCCTAGAAAAAATAACATGAACAAATGACTGTTTAAATTCACTAGGGGAATAAGAACAATAGGATCCAAGGTATTAATCACCAGTCAAATCAAAGGGTGTCATAAAAAATGGGCATGTATAGTAATGTCATCATCCTTTATAGTAGCGGATTAAACCTCTGATATCAAGATAAATATGTTGGAATCCAATGGTCAAATTGTGAGGTAAGGGAAGAAGTATAGCTTGGTGAATCATATAGCCAAAATAGTTAAAACATATTACAAAGAGGGCTATAAGTTACTTAGGTAAATTCATATTTTGTACTTACTAATTTGGGTATCAATGGCTCACGTCTCACCCATACTAGAGACAATTCTTACTAGAAATTTTATTTCTTCTATGAATAATTACATATGTTTTGCAACAAATTGTTTATGTAAGAATGAGTCACCTCTTTTGGAAGGAGTTTTGAGTAATTGGATTGCAAAGTTGAATTCTATCTCCAATATATGGAGGGCACCCCAACAAGTTCATTGGGCTCTACCTCCTTCTTCACATATCCAATCAAACCTAGAAACAAATAAAGTTTGGTATCTAAATAATGACCGAGTGTAGCGAATGGAATTGGTGTACCAACTGACTACCCTGAGTATATTTGATGAATTAAAAAAAAAAAAATATGACAATGGAAATCCTACTAGTATTCTATAGTCACCACGAGAAATAATAAAATCATTAGCTAATGGAAAAAAAGAGGAGGAAAGGGAGGTAGAACTATATTTTCAATACTCTTGGATTACCTGCATACATAACAACGTACACAACCATCAAGTAAGAAGTTGAAAGAAAATAATCCTATCAAAAAAAAAACATCAACTTCCATGGAACAATATTTTAATATAAAGTGGGTACAAGTGCTTTAGGACATAGTGTTTGACGATCTAAAGTAGGAGAAAAAAATTGGCAAGATTTCCCACTAGGTACTAAAGGAATCACCAAAAAAGGAACATTAGAATCAATGATAGACCAACACCAAGAAAGAAATGATGCATTCATCAATAAAAACAAATAAAAAATATGTGTTAGAACATGAAGCAATTCCTCATAAAAAAAATATGATGGCTAAAAGAGCAAGGGAAGAAAAATGAATTCAATAGGAAGAATGTATAGGTTGAACCCTAATAGATCCAAGGACTCACAAAACCAAAAAATTAACAAAATCAAGAACAAAGTGGAAAAAACTAACATGTCTTGACCGAAATAGGGACTCACTGACAACACCTCAAGTAAATATTGGGGAAGAACCAAAAAATGAATAATATCATCACATCAATAAATAAACTTTAGATGGTGACCAAGCATCATATGATATGACGAACTAGACACTTCGACTAAGCTACATCAAAGTGATAATGATTTAGATGCTTCAGATAAGAAAACACAAAAATTGTATACCACATTTTTTAAATCGACTATGCCATTAACACATTCATCCCTGCCTCATCAAATAGCAGAAGCATGCTTACTCTAACTGTTGTGGCATATTTTTCTATACCCACTAGGTGGCTGACTATTATTCAGGAATAAAAAGTAAAAAAGAAGAAAAGAGTGGAATTGTAGAGCCAGAAAGACAAAAATACTAAATTTTCTTCAAAAGCCACACAAATGGAGCCCACTCTAGGTCTGTCTGGCATGATATACAAACTCAAGTATCAAATACACAACTACTTGAAAAGTTTATTAATATATTGCAAGGGACAAATAATTTTTGGAGGAAAATTGTCGATATAGGTTAAGCAAGGAAATGTAAGGAAGAAGAGATTTGGAAAAGCTATGTAGCCCTTGATCAAGATATTGTAGAAATATAGGCTTTGTCATTGCATGAGGACTAACTAGACAACATGCAATCTCTTTTGCCTTATCTAGTCAAACTTTACATTGAAATGAACGTAGACATTCAAGACCTTTAATAATGAAATAAACGAGCCAAAGACAATGAAGCTTCATCAATTTTGGAAAATGAAATTGTATCATCTGACAATGTTAAGAAATAGATGGAAAAAAACATTGGATGTAGAAGACACAATGATAGCTATGTATAACAACTAAAAAACTTACCTATCATTCACTTTTACCACACTCTACATTCAAAAAGTTGTTATTAAGGTTTTAATAGAAAAAATGGGTGATATATTTTTTGGCATTATGATACAGGTGTTGTCCTTGATGGCAACTCACTCATATGACAGTTCACAGCACAGCAGGTTAACTTACACATCAAACTCCAGAGATTGAAGAAAGAGAGTGGTTAAAGAAGTATACGCTGGTTCACTTTGTCCAAGTAGCGTATGTTAGAGTCGGTCTAGTAGCCCTCCATCAGCGATCAAAACTCTTTGCATTTGCATAAGTAGGTGTCTCATCAGTGTCAATTTTTGCATTCCATTAGGCATGCCATAACCCTGATGGAGGAGCTGGTGTTTTTGTCCCCCTCTTGGCATGGCTGGATCAAAGTTGTTTCAGTCCTTAAACTCTTTTAAAGCTTACTTGTCTTGTCTTGAAATCAAATTCTAGGTCTAGGGTTTTGGTCAAGTTTGTCTTCAAGGTCATTGTCTCTGAAGGTCAATAAGTGCCCAGCAAGCCAGAGGGATGTTTTCCAAAGTGTTTCTTTGAAAATTTCTATCTTGTACAGTTAAATTTCACCTTGGATTTAAAAACCCTGTTTTTAAAGCCAAGGTCATTTTTCAAATTTTTGTAAAAAATGGTAAAATTTCAAAAGGCTTCCAAAGATAGCATGTAACCCTGGCTCCCTTGCCAAGATCCCTCAGATGCTATCCCTGCAAAAAGCATCAAAGAAAAGCATTAAATCAGTCAATTTCAGGACAAAGGAAACCAAGAAAAAGTCAAGTTTATAAAGTGTCAAAGAAAAACATTATAAAGCGGGTTTGGGCATGAAATTAATTCAAATCAACGTTATAAAAGCCCAATCTCCCTCCATCGACCCTCATTGTGTATCCAAGTCGTTGAGCAAGTGCTTGTAAGTGATTTCGAGCTGAGTTTGGGAGCTTGATAGGCGCGCGACCCGTCAGAGGCGCGCGACCTGTCAGGCGCCCTCCGACAGTGCAATTTTTTAATGGGCGCGACCCGTTGGGTGAGGCGCGCGACCCGTCAGCGCTCTCCTTATCAAACTGCCTGCAAATTCATCCAAGGAACCACCAAAATCACCGAATTGCCTAAGGTAGGCCCTCCAGCTTAAAAATTGTTGCTTGTTATGGTCAAAGGAAATCGTGATTGCATTTTTAAAGATCTATATTTGCAAGAGAAAAGCTCCATGTGGCTGTGGTTTAATATTGTAAAAAAAAAATGGCTAGGGTTTTATGCTGTTTTAAGGTATTCCCTTGTAATCATTTTTCCCCATTTCCCAATTCATTTTCCTTGTCTTCCTATGTAAATTTCCCTTTTAAATTTGTAAAGAAAAACTAAACCCTACCCCTCTTCCCTAAAAAATAAAAAATATCATGCCCTAATCCTACCTCTCATAATACCCATGTAAACAAATTTATATAATGATGCATATGCAATGATTTTGCAATGATTTTTCCCAAAAATCCCTATTTTATATATTTATTCCCATTTTCCCTTTAAAATGTCCCTCCCCTAATATTCCCCTCATGCTCCTTGTCCCCTTGAAACAACATTTTAATCAGCATTTTATCAAGCAGAAACAGTAGTACATTTCAGCCACTTTGCTCCTTAAACAATGTCAGAAACCGAAACCAATTACGAGAAAAGTGATGACCAGGAATCAGCTTCAGAGTTTGAGGTACAGAGGAGGCCTCATAAGGGTGGAAAGGGTGGTCATCATAAGAGAGAGGAGCCCACTTCTTTGACAGATTTACAGGCTTGTCCTATGGCAGTATCATGTTTCCAGTATATGTCTTGTTATGAGTTTTGCGAGAGGATCTCTCGGATTCAGCATCACAAAGAGTTGGCTCGCCTATTTGTTTTATATTTTCATGATGGACATGTCAACCTTGCCGGGGTTGACTTTACATTGACACTCGAGATGATTGCACAGGCAACAGGGATACCTAATGTCGGAGATGTATGGAATAAGCGCAAGGTGTTGGACAGTGTTCATTTTGAACCTTTCCTTAGACCCGCACTCATGAGACACTTGACAGGTGTGTTCCCCTTCAGATTTCTCAGGAGTGAGTATGCTCCCATGATGAGGCTCATCATGCTCTATTTTACCTGTGAGGGCAGATTTTCACAGGTATATTCGTACCATATTCGCCTATTGATGCATTTCACACGGGTAAGGATGATGAACATCCCTGTTTTCTTCTGCCAGAACATTGAGAGGATGGTGTCTGTGATGCAGCGTAAGAGCCCGGCACAGCAGTATAGGAGCCTTTACCATTATGGTTTGATTCAGCTTGTGGTCTTACATCAGTTGGCTCAGCAGGGCATCTCATGGGAGGAGTTTATCTCTTGTGAGCTTTTCACAGCACCACCACCGCCACATCCTGAGGTTATTCACGAGGAGGGAGGACCATCACAGCAGCATGACATCCCCGAGACTAGCCATGTTAGCTCTTCTCCATTGGTCACTTATCCGAGAGGCCACAGGGCCTTATTTGCAGCAGCTCGGCGAGTACTTTCTCCACAGCAGGTGGAAGGGGTCTCGCCTTCTTCATCGGCTCAGCGAGTGTTATCTCCACAGCAGGTGGAAGGGGCCTCGCTTTCTTCAGCAGCACAGGTATCAGGGAGGGGCAAACAGCCCAGGATTGATGAGGGACCATCAGGTGTTCCAGATATAGAGCTTATTGATCTTGATGTCAGTTCTCCTAGCCGAGAGTTAAAGGAGATCATTCAACACCTTAGAGCTGAAAATGATGCATTGCAGAGGAGATTAGAGGGTGCACAATGGAAAATCTCATATCTAGAGCAGCGCAACGAACAGTTGGAGGATGAGCAAGCTCTTGATGAGTTGTGGAGGATCCGTAGTGACTGCAACTTGAATCGAAGAAGACCCGGTGATCCATTGCCCGCTGAGCGAGAGTCTATGCTTATCCAGCTCAATGCTCATTTGGAGAGGCTGTTGGCTAAGGCCAACCAAGATAAGAAATTGTTGAGAAACATGAAGAACCATTATTGGGCGCGGATGCACGTGTGCAAGGCGAAGATGAAGATTTTCCAAAGGCGGTTGGCCAAGGCACAAAAAAGGAGAAAAAGGCCCGATCCCCTCCACATCTTGGTCGAGGCTTCCTTGAAGGAGCAAGGCACTAAATAGCTCAGCCACAGCACAAATCCCAAGAAATTTTGAGCATTTTGGGTCAATTTTGGTTTTTTCAGGCAATTTACAGGTTTTGTCCCTTTAACGGGTCTCACCCCCCGCGCGACCCTTTCTCTTGGCAACTTCATTTTGCAAAAACTCAGCATTTCCAGATTTTTCATGAAAAGTTACATATGCTCATCCATTGCCAAGAGATTTTATGAAGTTTTGGGCCTCCAGAAGGTCAAAAAACAAGCAAAAAATGACTTTCTGCCACATTTTTGACACACAGAAAGAAGTCTTGGGAGATTGCAATTTTGGAGAGGCAAATGACCACCAAATTTCGAAATTCCAGTTGGGTTGGAAAGTAGACTCACAAACTTTCCAACAAGCCTACTCTTGCCCAATTTGGACACCTAGAAGTGCCCCAAAAGTGCCCTCAAAGGCGCACAACCCGTCAGGCAGAGGCGCGCGACCTATCAAGCAATTTTCTCAAAATTTCACTGTACAGCTCGAAAAACGCAGATTTGACCATGTTTGACTTTTTGGAGTGTATGGTTATCCTCCTTGATGTAAATAATGTAATTTTTTGACACTTTTACACTTATGTATCTCTTCTGGAAGATTCATTCATGAGATAGGTGAAAATTAAATGAATGAATTGGTTTCCAAGTTTATAGAGGCAAGTTGTTTTGACTGCCTAGTTTTCAGTGCTTAGTTTAGAATTGGTTGAAACAGCTCCTAGGATAGTGAGTTCGACCCCTAGAGGCAGGGAAATATGTTAGATGATATATATTATGTACTTTCTTCCTCATTTTCATGGTTGGACTCTTGAGGGAGAAGCTCTTATTGTATTACTCACTGTATCTCTGCAATTTTTGGCAAAGGAAGACCAGGGTTTTGCAGTCCTTTTTGGGATTCTTGTGGTCACATGTATTGATGGTGTGTTTCTCTTTGTACTTGTAAGTGTGTTATGTGAATCATTTCCTTACTTTTCCTTCTGCACATTAGGCAAATGAAGTGTTAAAGTAGAACTCATGACTGTCATGCTCTGCTTTTAAGTTTGCTTAATATCAATGTTTTCGACTGTTTAAAGGGAATTCAAGGTTATTTCTTGCTCTCTTTAACTCCTCACCGGTCATTCTCAGCCATCCATATCTATTAAAGGCATCAATATTGTTTCCTACCTCGCCCCAAAGAACCCCCTGCGAAAACTGTGTCCTATCCCCGCGCCCAAAATTGTCACTCCTCAATTTGCCACCAAAAACCTTAAAAATCCCAAATCAACCCTTTTTATCAGTTTACTAAGCTAAAATCAGTGTTATGATATTGGTTATCTCGCCCATTGAAGATCTTTATCGAGATAGACCGGAGAGAGATTTCTCCTGCCCCGTAGGGCTAGCTACGAGGCTAAGTGGTTTGACGTTGCCTTGGAGTTTACCTTTCTCAGCTTGAGGTGAAATTTCAAGCGCTAACATCGTACACACGTGGGTTAATAGAACAAAAGGAGCGTATATGTATACACACACTCCCACAAGAAGAAAAGCGTGTACATGTTGGAAAACCAAGGTTTTGGTCTGAGGTATTTGGTCCGATGTATTTGGTCCATGGTATTGACCCTAGGTATTTGGTCCAAGGTGTTGGTCCTAAGTGGTTTTGGTCCAAGGTATTGAGAAAGGCCTAAAACTATATAAGGAGCAGAAGATCATTAGGTCAAGTGTGCAAGAAATGAATATCTTATGAAGAGAGAGATCAAAAGCAAATATGCATGTTATGGGTTTATGGTGTTTTGCTTGATCTGAACTAAGGATGAACCTTAGTGGTTGATGATGGATAGAGATCTAAAATGAATTATTGTTTTATGGTTTGATCATTCATAGTCTAGATCTAAATACTGATGCATGTTTTATTCTGTAAATGTTATGACTTTGATATGACTGAAGTCTAGAATAGTTGTGATGTTTTAAGATAGCATTTGCAGATCTGTATGCTGGTTCACTTTGTTAAAAGTGCATATACATGCTATTTCGGTATATCAAAGTAGCGTATACATTATGAAATATGATATTTGAAGTTGCAATTGGTTATGGTTATTGATGCAGAATTCTGGGTTCTGCTCTGTGTTCTGGTGATTGTGTTTTGGTGACAGTGTTCTCAATCTTCAGATTGATTGTTTGTGATTTTCTTCAGTGATGATGGGTTTCCAGTGATTGGTTGTATTGCAGTGATGATTTATTTTGAACTTCAGTGTTGCTGATGGGTCCAATATGAAAACTTGATGAAACGAGGCCTTCATATTATGGTGTTGTGTTCCAGGAGTATTGAGTCTAAAAATTTATGAAACGTGGTCCCTGTAAGAAGAAGTGAAGGTCGTAGCCTTCTATAGGCTGGTGCCTACATACTGCTAAACATATCAACCAATACAACAGCTAGGGGGTTGGAGCTCCCTTCTAGTAGCAACTCGAAAACAAGTGAAGGTTGGAGCCTTCTGTAGGTCGGTGGCTACATATTAGTAAATAGACCGACTAGTATAAGAGCTAAGGGGTTGTAGCCTTCTGCAGCTTGGTGCGTACATACTTGTATGAGCCTGCACCAGTAAAAGATTGTAAACAGTTTTTTTTTATATTAAAAGAAGACATTAGCAGGGGGTTTTTGTCCCACATTGGGTTTCCACCTTAAATATTGGTGTTCATGTGTGTTTCTTATGACTGATGGTTTGTTCTATTATTACTGCACATGGTTATTGTTTATATGGTTAATTAAGTATTGATGCACTGATTAAAGATCAACTTATGATGAATTAACTGAATCATAAGTTTATTGGATATACGTTGGTTGCTTAAATACAGTTGCATGTACACGCCAATTACCTTCATTGAAGTAGCGTATATAAATCAGAGTATGAAAAGAAAAAGTTATTGATTTGACTAATACTGATTCACCCGCCCCTCCCCCAGTATTATTTTGAACAATTGGTATCAAAGTAGGTACTTTGGTAGAAGCTTGATCGCTTGAAGGAGATCTGTAGAAACAATGGGAAAGAAGCTAAAGAAGAAAATGCCTCAGAAAAGGAAGACATCTCAAAGGAACAATGACATCGGGAGAGACAATGGGTCATTAGGTGGAAGCAAGTATTCAAATTCAGAATCACCTCAGATTGAAGATGAATAAGAAAATGAAGTATCAGATACAAATTTTTGGTCTTCTAGTGATACTTTTCTTTGTTCATGCAGTATTGAAGATATTGGAAGTGAATGTGAAAGAAACATAGAAGTAGAAGCTAAAAGACTTGCAAATAAAATCAGAGATCAACAAGATCTATTTAACAATAGGGAGTGTACCTTCAAAGAAGAAGTTAGCAGATTAAGAGCTCAGTTGGAGGAAGGAAACAAAGTAAGGAAGCAGTACAAGGCAAAGGAAGATCAATGTCAAAAGCTGCAAGATGAAGTAACATCATTAAGAAATAAAGTAACTAAAAAGAGTACAACAATAAAGAGCCTTAAGGTTAGATCCAGTTACTATGAATGCCTTGAAGCTAAGATCCTCTCTGTAAAAGAAGATATTGAAAATAAGCAGACTGAAGAACTACCTCAAGAAGATGATGAACAAGAAAATGAGATTCTCAAATTAAGGAAATGAGTGGAAGAAGGAAGAAAGGCTGAAGAAATCTTGAAGAAGAAATATATGTAAAAGGAAGAGCAATATCAAGTTTAGGTAAATTATAAGAAAAGGATAAATTGCTACAATTTCAAGACAATACTACCATTTTGGATAATATTCTTAGTAGTCAAAGGTCTCCTACCATCGAAACTGGTCTTCGTTCTCATGAATCCATTGAAGGTGAATCTAGATCACAAGGTGAGGCAAGGAACTCTAATGCAAAATCTGAAATGCTCAACAAGGAGATGAGAGGTCAACCCCATCAACAACCAAGGAAAGAAAGTCTTCAAAGAAAATCTTTTACTCCTAACTATGGAAGTGTAGTCAATTATTTCCTTCGATGAATAATGTTGAATGTTTTATATGTCATAATTTTGGACATGTTACAGCAAGATGTAGAAGTAGAATGGTTCCAGACCGTCACATAGAAAGATCATCAGCTTCCAGGTACTTTAAGGGATATTGTTTTTCTTGCAATATGTTTGGTCACAAAGCCATTGACTGCTATAGAAGGAATATGAAACATGTAAGATGTTATGCATGAAAAAAGTTTGGACATATAGCAAAGGAATGAAGGAGAAAATTTTGGGCACCATACCAAAAGGTGAAAACATCATTACACTCAAAGATATGCAAGAAGAAGGAAGTATAGTCATAAATATGTGGCATAGCACATTATATAGACATAACAGACTTAGGGGGAGCTGAAAGTGTGAGACTTCAGTGTTCTAAATCTCATATGCAATTTTCATGAAGACAAGTCATGTATATACGTGAGTTTGGAGTTGCACAGTCACATATCTATGGGTTTGAGGAAAAACCAGTGGGACAACCTCAGAAAAAGGGGTTTAATATGGTTCAGTCAATTATCAAATATCTGTTATGTTCTAATTGATAATGATTAAAGTCTATTGATAATATGTAGAAGTGCTCTTGGCCCTCATAAGTTGTTGATGGCTTGACATATATCTGATTGATGATGATACCTTGATGATTCTTACTAATATTTGCAATGATCAGGTTTGATAGTAAACAATTGGCACAGGTTCAAGGGGAGCATATGTTTCTAATAATGCATTGTTCGCATTATAATAGAAGACCTTGGTACATGAAGATTATTATATTTCTTGATTCACATGGTTGTTTGATTCGAGTAACTCTTTTGATGTTGGACATATACATGCTGTTGATATTGATGCTGCTCACAGATGCATATGATGGAGATCATATATGGTGTATGATAGTTACCAATGACTATCATGGTCTTGTTTAAATTATTGTTCCTTGTTATAAAAGATGTAAAGGTCATGAGAAGACCTAATTTGTAACCGCACTATGCAAGGGAAGGATGATGTAATAATTTCTATTTCAGTCATGTATAAACATTTGGTATATCCCCACTTGGTTTGGTGGATGAGTCAAAATTGGTGTATCCCCACCTGGCTGGGAGGTTGATGTATGTATGAATCATTGGTGATAGGAAGATCATACTCACTTATTTGAGTTATAGAGTCATGTCATTCTTTTGAGAAATATTTTTGTAGATTCTGCATGTGCTCAGGGGGAGCATGGATAGTTTAGTGCATCTCAGCATATACCAAGGGGGGGCTTAATCAGACAATTCAACATGTACTCAGGGGGCATAAACAACATAATTAATATCAAGGAGGGATAATATCTTAGTCCACCATTTTCCCTTGATCTAAAATGGGGCGAGTATCTTGGTGTTGTGGCTGTCATCAAGTCTAAAGGGGGAGATTGTTGGCATTATGATACAAGTGTTGTCCTTTATGGCAACTCACTCAGATGACAGTTCACAGTGAAACAGGTTAACTTATAGATAAAACTCCAGAGATTGAAGAAAGAGAGTGGTTAAAGAAGTATACACTGGTTCACTTTTTCCAAGCAACGCATTCAGGCGGGTTAACAGAACAAAGGAACGCATATGTATATGTCCACTCCCAAAGGAAGGAAAGCGTGTACATGTTGGAAAACCAAGGTTTTGGTCTAAGGTATTTGGTCGATGGTATTGACCCTAGGTATTTTGTCTAAGGTATTTGGTCTATGGTATTGACCCTAGGTGTTTGCTCCAAGGTATTGTTCCTAAGTGGTTTTTGTCCAAGTTATTGAGAAAGGCCTAAAACTATATAAGGAGGAGAATATCATTACGCCAAGTGTGCAAGAAATGAATCTCTTATGAAGAGAGAGATCTAAAGAGAATATGCATGTTATGGGTTTATGGTGTTTTGCTTGATCTGAACTAAGGATGAACCTTAGCGGTTCATGAGGGATGAGATCTAATGATGGATAGGGATCTAAAATGAATTATTGTTATATGGTTTGATCATGCATATTATAGATCTAAACATTGATGCATGTTTTATTCTGTAAATGTTATGATTTGGGTATGACTGAAGTCTAGAATAGTTGTGATGTTTTAAGTTAGAATTTGCAAATCTGTATGTTGATTCGCTTTGTTAAAAGTGCATATACATGCTAGTTAGGCACATCAAAATAGCGTATACATTATGAAATATGATATTTTAAGTTGCAGTTGGTTATGGTTGTTGATGTAGAATTCTAGGTTCTGCTCTTTGTTCAGGTGACTATGTTTTGTTGACAGTGTTTTGAATCTTCAAATTAATTGTTTGTGATTTGCTTTAGTGATGATGGGTTTCCAGTGATCAGTTGTATTATAGTGGTGATTGATTTTTAGCTTCAGTGTTGCTAGTGGGTCTAGTATGAAAATTTGATGAAACAAGGCATTCAGATTATGGTGTTGTGTTCCAGTGATATCGAGTCTGAAAATTTATGAAACGCGGTCCCTGGAGGAAGAAGTGAAGGTCGTATCCTTCTATAGATCAGCACCTACATACTGGTAAACATATCAGCCAGTATAAGAGCCAGGGGTTGGAGCTCCTTTCTAGTAGCAACCGGAAACCGAGTGAAGGTTGGAGCCTTCTGTAGGCCGTCACCTATGTACTAGTAAATGGATCGGCTAGTACAAGAGCTAGGGGGTTGTAGCTCCCTTCTAGTAGTAGCTGGAGAATAAGAGAAGGTTGTAGCCGTATGCAGGTGGGTGCCTGCACAATGGTATGATTCTTCACTAGTACAATATTGTAAACAAGTTTTCCCTATACTAAAAGAAGACATCAATAGGTGGTTTTTGTCTTGCATTGGGTTTCCACCATAAATCTTAGTGTTCATGTGTGATGGTTTGTTCTATTATTACTACACATGGTTACTATTTATGTGGTTAATGATCTACCGATGCACCGATTAATGATCAACATATGATGAATTAACTGAATCATAAGTTTGCCGAATAAATGTTGGTTGCCTTAAATACAGTTGTGTGTACACGTGAGTTACCTTCATTGAAGTAGTGTATATAAATCAAAGTATGAAAAGAAAATGTTATTGATTTGACTAATATTGATTCAACCCCCCTCTTAGTATTATTTCCAACAATATTGGAAGGCAAAGTTGCATCGACTCTCGAGACATAGAAAGAATGGGGAAATAAATTGGACACAAACATTATGTATGATGAGAAAAAATGACTTTGAGAAGGGGAAAAGGCTTACATTGAAGCTAATAATACATATGACCATCTCTAAAGGATCTAACAAAAAATAAAAGAGTTGGAATATAATTGTAAGTGAATTAATTAATCATGGAAAATACATGCACATATTTTATCCAACAATTTACAAGTAAACATTTGGGGAACTCAAACATTACCACCAGTGGAGGAACCTTCCCCTTCTTGACCAAAATACCAAAAGTTTTAGCCTAGTCCTTCTGAATATGCACCCCAATCTCACCTTAACAAGTAGCTCACATCTAAGGATGAGGTAGAGGGCTCAAATTTGTCACCATAAAAAAAAAGGAGAAAGGGAAACTAGGACAAAGGAAATATCTATTAACTCATGGAAAAAAGAAAATATAGTTCATCAATCAATTTCGACCCTACCATGAGAATAAGTCACGAAATCACCGTAGTCTCTAGTACTAAAAGTTATGACAATTATAGTTCCTTTTCTCTCATTATTTTTGCATGATGTACATATTCCACATCTCCCATTATTTGTGGTGAAGAAGGAACTGAGAGTGGGGAATAATTTGTAAGGGATAGTTGACTCAGCCAACTAGATCCTTGCGCTGAAATAGCTAAGGTTTGTACAATATGTAAGTTGGTTGCTCAACAATTGAGTAAGGATTCCATGTTAAGTTGACTATTTAAGTTGTTAATGCAATTAGTTAGTTGTAATTGTCAAGAGTGTAGTATAACTACAATATTTACTAACAAAAAATGTAGTAATACTTGTGGAGTATTACAAGTAGTGTTTCGGTTGGCTTTCCACTACTCTTATTTCTCTCAATCCTCTACCTTAGGTGTTGCATGTCTCTCTTTACTTAATATCTTATTGTTGTATGGATTCACTAACAATGTATACATTTCTCCAAATTACAATAACCACCTTTCCCTATCACTTGGAAATCCATCCCGATGCCCAAGGGTACTTCATCCTATCCTATAGCCCATGGAGGTTCACCACTACCTGCCCCACTACCTTTTCCATTCCATCAATAGATATTTGTTACACCCATATTCCACACACTAATCCATCAATTTTTAGCCCCAATTGTTGCATCCACTATGGATACACTAGTTCACACTACCACATCCCCCCATTATATCACCAATCATGGCTACACATGTCAACCTTACAATGATTCTTTCCTCAAAGTGATTATCCAATAGAGTGATTTATTTGGTAGCTATTTTTTGTCATTTCCTCAGTCATTCACAATGAAATCGCTCATTGATTATTTTTTATCTCATATGAATGGAATTAAATTTAGGGTTTTTGAATAAATTCCATGATTTGATACTTTTAACTATTATTGGGATACATCATGGAAAGATTACAGTTGTGGAGGGAAACACCTTCATGACTTAGACTCTAATCTATGGTGAATTTTTCTGGCTTCAAATATAAAGTATCACTTTTTAAGTGTGTTAATTGATTGTCTAAAATATATTCTAAGAATGTCATTTCATTTTCCATTGTCAATAAATACGAATAACTCCAATACTCAAGAAGAACTAAGCTTCCACTGGAGTGAAAAGGAGTAACATAATAATTATGAATGCATCAAGTAATGGCAAGGGTATAAATGGTCAATGAATGAACGATTATATATGTTAGCCATGATGTGACATTTTGGTAATGAGGTGTTGTTTTATATCTAGGGCAAACCTTGGCACACGCTGCCAATATGTATCTTGGGCAGAATGTTTCATTTTGTAAAACATTTATAGCAAATGTATTAATTCTTATTCTACTGTAGTTATTGAATAATATTATTAATGTAATGAAGTTTTTGTCTATTTAATGTTCGTAAATGATTATGATGATTATTACTAAGGCATCTATGTCAAAATATTTTCCCATTAAACTCAAGTCAAACACAATTTGGATGCATCATTATGACAATGAGCATGATCCTTCTTGATAAAGTGACAAGTTCATACATGACAAAATGAAATGATATAGGGTGTATTTTAGTAATCACATTAAAAAGGGGCTCTTAGTTAAATGACCTTGTTTTATACCAAATCATAAATAACTAAGATGAATATATGAATTCCATTTGTAAGAATAGATTTCTATAGTATCACAATGACCTTGAATATTTTGGCATTGATGTCAACATGGTATTAGTACCATTTGTCGTATCGTTGATGTCAACCTAATGATGGTATCCCTTATTATTTGTGATGAGTAGTCATTAGCTTGATGTAGAGATCCTGATTTGATGTAGAGATGTTGATCCATGCAAAGGTGTTTGGTCGACCAAGCTTTCATGTCCCTAAATAGATGCATAGGTGTTTGGTCCTTATGATGATGTCCTTAATGCTAGAAAGGTGTTTTTGTAGGCTTGAAAAGGTGTGAAGGAGTTGCAGGAGGTTGCGCAAGTGCTGTAGAAGATGAGGAAATGTGTGTCAAAGTTATGGAATAAGAGGAGAAATGTTTGCCTAAATTAAGTTATAGTCCCTAGGAGTTAGACCTGCACAGAGTGATTTTAGGCTCTTAGTTTCTAAGAGGCCAATGGAAAGAGAGAAAATACAATCTCTAGGAGCTAGGTCATTTTAGCAATTGTGTCTGTAGGTGATTTTCTTTGAATTATGCATGCACTTCAAGTATTTTTATGAGTTTTTTCAATGCTTTTGTTCAGGTTTTTTTATTAAAAAGTTGGAAAAATGTTAACTAACTTCTATAAGGTGGTTAAATTGAATAATTTTTCTAACTATGTCAAGTTAGTGACTAGATCTAGTTCTATGTCCTCATAGCTACAAATTTCAAGGTATTGAGAGAAAGAGTGAAAGCTAAATCATTGTCCTGTGGATCTACCATTTTGAGATTAGTTTTTGAAGTATGTGGTGAGGATCCACTTTCACCTAAATTTATGCAACAAAATTCTGAAGCAAGGCATATCATTTCTTAGAATCTCCATAATGTAAATTTGGAGAAAATAGGAGATCTAAAAATTTCCAAGGAGATTTGGGACAGATTATAAGTATTGTTTGGAGGAAATGGAAATGAAAATGAAGAGGTTGAAAAGATTAGTAAGAAAAATAAAAATAAGAAGGCTCATAAAAGACAAAAACCTCAGCCAGAGAAGATCAATTCCCCTAGTTAGAATGGTGCACCTTACATATAGGAAATTGAAGCTTAACAAAACCTAGTGTGCTAACATGCAATGTATCTAAATTTATAACTATAGATGAATTGATTTAAAGTTATGTTTCTATCAGATTTTATGTTTGTCTTCTTGATTTATTCGATCATGATGATGAATGTGATAAACTAATGCTTCTTCAAGAAGAATATGAGTCAACTTTAATCATTATTGAAAAATTATCCGTTGAGGTTCGTAGACTAACAACTCCATGCAAGGATTAATAGAAGCTCTTACATATATGTGATGATAAGGAGGCCAAGCTCAAGGAAGAGATTATCAACTTGAGGACTTAGTTGGTAGAATAAGAAAGATTTGAAGAAGGAATGAAGAAACATTATATATAAAAGGAATATGAGTGTGAGAAATTATAAACTAAAGTGACCACTGTGAGCAAGCAACTAAAGATGGAGAAGAGCATTGTAGCCTTGGACTATTTTCTTGAAATCCAAATATCACCATTATATATTTCTGGTCTTGGTTTTCAAAAAGGAGAGTCCAGCTTACATGTAGGAAAGAACTACAATGAAGAACCAAAAAGGCATCTACCAAAAAATAACATCAACAAGAGTAGTGGTAATCAAGGAAATAAGTAGTAGATCTAGCAACAACATAGAGGAAGACCTCAAGGAGGACCTACATTCAAAAAATATTTTTCTTCAAGAGGGGAGTGGGGAAGATCTATTAAATTACATAAGAATGAAAGTCCCTTTGTTCGTTTGATGCATGAGGTAGAGTGTTGGAGATGTCACAAGATTGGACATGGAGTAGCAAATTGTAGGCATAGAGTGTACAAAACCAGTCAATAGAGCTTATAGTAGTATGAGTAGCTAAGGAGAATAACCATCAGGTATAATTATGATTTTTATGGTCATTTTTACCCATGTAACCTATTTATCCATATTGAAATTGACTAGAGATCTAGCCCATGGAGGTGAGGCATATTCCATGTGAGGTATACATCTAGCATGAGTAGCAATATATTTGATCCTCTTGATTCATATCTCGACAATGTCGAGTTTTACACATGTAATAATTTTTTCCATATCGCAAGAGACTGCATCCTACCTAGATCTTCAAGGAAAATCTAGCAAGAATAATAGATTCAGAGAGGAGCTAGTATAAAACTAGAAAAGAATGAAATGAAGAATCCTAAGGCCATGTGGAGAAAGAAGGATTAACAACTTGTGAAGTAGAGTGATTAGCCCCCTTTGCAGTCCATGGTTATCTCATGCATATTCGCAGATGACTTTATAAGTTTATGAGAGGTGCATAGCCTTTGGGGGAGCATATGGTAGCAGAAGTATGGAAACATGATTAGTTGGTGGTTATGAGTAGGAGCAACATGGTATATTTATTAGTGGTATCAACATCTAGATGAGTTCATGAGAATCATGCACATTTCTGTCTACAGGATCAATGTGCATATCAGACATATATGGAGATCAGGTTGGAGATATGCATGGTATGAAATTTTCATGGGTTATTTGACATTTTATTCATTGATTTCACTCAATTATTTGTAATAGCTACTTAAATGTTTCCATGAGTGAAAGGGTATACTTTCTACCATGCATGTTTATTTTTTCTCATAGTCAAATGGTTGAAAAGCTTATGTATTAACCATGCATAGATGGACATAATTGATTCAGCTATGCATAGAGAAGTTTGATTGATGTAATATATATGTATAGAATTATATTGTCCATTTGAGAAACCATGTCTATTCATGTTTATTCAGGTTAGTAAAGTAATATTTTTTATAGCATGCGTTGTAGTGTGGCTATTATTTAAACCATGTATTCATTGATGTGTGCAATATCATCCTTGTAATCACTCTTGTATTGGTGCATTGGTTGAGTGTTCCATGTGTTGGATAGTATCATGAGTCTTGGTCATGCATAGGAGAGAGTTTTGGAGGTATTGAAACAACCATATGTATCACTTCATCCATGTAATGTCATACCAAGCCCTATATTATGTTGGTTCGTCATTTTGTTGTTGTTTGTCCTAGAGTCATCCGCCATGCCACGCATATGTTGATCTGATTTTTGTCATGAGAGATGAGAGTTGTTACAATGATGTTTGGGATGATGGATGTCACGTATTTCAGCCATGTCTCATCTCCTAGAGTCATTATGTTGCCATGTACTATCATGTCTTTCATATGGGTCATTGGTTGAGTCATATGAGTTTTGTTCATGGATGATTTAGTTTCATGTTTTAGTCATATGTTGACTATTTGGAGGCATCATAGAACTATGTATTATCACTCTTGTAGCCATGTAATAGGCCTATGAAGCCCTACACTTTCACTGCATATCATTGGGTCATAGTCCTTGGTCCATGTGGAATAGCCTCTTGTATGTGACAAGGAGCCATTGGTAGTAGTAGATAGCATTTACAACAACTCGGAGAGATTTTAGTAGCCCCATTTCTTGTTCAGGGGTTTTATGTTTAACTTTTGGTCAACATGGTATTCATTATTTCAGGGGGAGTACTTCTTTTATCTCCTCACATATGCTGGAATTTTCCTTCAGTGATGGCATTTCGCTTTTCCATTGGTCTGAAGGGGGAGATAATTTGGAGTATATGGATATCAACCACAGAGTTGTGGAAATGAGGTTGAGGTTGGCATCAATTCCAAAGGGGAACGTGTTGGAATTTTAGATTTTGCATTGATGTCAATAGAGTCTTAGTACTATTTTTTATATAATTGATGTCAACCTGATGATGGCATCCCTCATTATTTGTGATGAGTGATCATTGGTTTGATGAAGAGATCCTAATTTGATGTGGATATGTTGGTCCATTTAAAGGTGTTTGGTCAACCAAGTCTTCATGTCCTTGACTTGATGTAGAGTGGTTTGTTCTATATGATGATGTCCTTGATGGTTTGTAGGTGTTGCTAGAAGTTGGACAAGGTCTGGAAGAGTTGTAAGAGGTTTCACAGGTGCTGTAGATGATGAGGAAGTGTGTGTCAAAGTTCTGGACCGATAGGATAAAGTTTTTACTAAAATAAGTTAGATTCCTTAGCATTTAGACCTATACAATGTGATTTTATTCTCTCATTCACTAGGAGGCCAATGGAAAGAGAGAGACCACAATCTCTAGGAGCTAGCAGTTGTCTTGGCAACTGTGTGTGTAGGTGAGTTTATCGAGATTATGTGTGCAATTTTAATATTTTTATGAGTTTTTGCAATGTTTTTGTTTAGTTTTTTTATTAAAATGTTGTAAAAATGTTAAATAAATTCTATAAGGTGGTTAAAGTAAATAATATTTCTCATTAAGTGACATTAGTTGTAACTCCCCTCTCCCACATCTACCCAATTAACCAACCAATCAGGGTAAACATGTGATGAAAGGCTACTATGACGGGATTCAAACTTCTATGTAACCTTAAGGAAGTGGAATCAATGGAAACATAACACACAAACCTTCCACATCAGCAACAAGACTCCTAGGAACCATCCCGACCTCCCAGGTAATTAGCCCTTGGGTCGCACTAAGTTTTTAGACCAATCAAACCCCAGATGCTCACATGATATGGGTATGTATGGGTTGAGAAGGCTCTAGACGCTCCCACAGCATGCTGTGCCAGCATCGACGGACTATTTTTCTCAACGTTGTGCCAACGTCCCCAGGATTTGAGCTACTTTTTTAGGCCCAAAGCCCAACTCATTGCCCAAAATTAAGTGATTCCTTCAAAATATAAAGCTAACAAGGGGATGGTGATACAAATGTAGTTTCTTGAACAATGGCTTGACTGGACCCCTAATAGCCATGACAGGCATTTTGTCAAACATATCACAAATATGTAATTTGTAGGTGTAAACAACAGATTTAAGCATAGGGGTCTCATACTTATCTGAGAATAGCTAAGAAGTGTTGTTCCCTTATGTCATTAGCTGCAATATCATCTATTAGGTCATAGATACATTATTCATTCATTTTCAAATAAAAACATGAGGAGATCAATACATCATCAGTGTCATAATATATTATTATAACCAACATAATAAAAATGGAAATATCAAGGATACATCAACCATATCATCCACATATAAACCAGTGCATTTTTGCATAAGATATGAATGAGATAATGTCTTATTAATGAATGCAAAATAAAACTCGAGATGGGACTACCACATTCCACCCAACCATAGAATGGTTTAACCAAATATCTCTTCATCCATTCATCCACGTGCCATATTCCAATCATGAATGTGGGACTCAAACCAAAATAACCAAGCAAGCCATCCCGAGGCTAAGCCACCTCACCCTTATCAACAGAAATAAGGCTTCACTCTAATCCATCTCGGATCACTAGGAAAACAAAATAAACATGTAATAACATTCTTTACGATTATCTCCAATAGATTAGTAGGAAAAAATAATCATGGATGCCACTGAATTTCTCCACCCACACTGTGAGGAATTTTCTTATCTCCTAGTCTCTCAGGATTTACCGCAATCCACACCAAATCACTAGGCCCTAAACCAAGACCCTCTCTCTAGGATTTAAGCACATATCCCATCGCGAGATTGCTAGGCCTGATGGAGAGCACCCACCTCTAGGCTTTAGTATATATCCTGTCATTCACTGGTCGAGGATTCCTAGGACCACCAAGGAAACAAACAATACATCTTTACAACAACCCACATTTTGGTTCAGGGGTCACTAGGCCATGTGTTCTATTATATGGAGATCCTCCTCACTCAACTTAGAATCCATCTGGAAATCTAGCTCAAACAAAACGTTAGAACCCCATCACACCATGGCTATCTGAAAATGGCAAGGCTAGGTTGAAAACTCTTTCACAACGGGAAAACCCATGCCATAACAACAAAAGAACCACATGCAATACCATGCATGTCAAATCTAGTAAGGAAAACACACATGAAAATTGATACCTGCAAAGAATACTACTAGCTGTTTAATCCTGCTCTTCCTTGCTTGCTCCTTCCTCCCTCTTTCCTTCTTTTTTTTACTTGATCAAGTGCCAAAGTTCTCCACGAAAACTCTCAGTGTCCAAGAGTATGAGAGAGAGAGATTGGAAGAGAGCTCCACCAAAAAACCTGTCAAAAGATTTCCAACTGATCCTCATAAGCCTTTTTATTAATATGGCCTCTATTTTTTTCATTTTCCATTATTTTCTTTCAATTTCTTCCTCACATGCAACTTGTGATCTTTCAGCTTACTTTTCTCCTAATTTTCATTATTTTCATAAATAAAAGGTCAATAAATGTCTCATGCCTTTCCAAAGCCTTTGTCATTGCCTTTTCCAATTTCCTTTAGCCATAATAACTAAAATGAACACCCACTAGGATGTTTTTCCCAAAATTCAACTTGGAATACGTGCTCCATGACCATGGTCTTATATATTTTTACATGGATTTTTAACGAGGGTTTATACATTAATATCTAGATCTAGTCAAGGAGCAAAAATGATAGCGTACAAATAGGAGTATTTCGCTCTCCACATCTCAGTGCAATTATTGTTTAATCATTTCATATTTTTATTTATAAGAGGAAGCTTTGTGATGGTGAGTTTGGATCTTTTGTGAGAGAGAGTTACTACAGTGTATTGAGAGAAAATGGTGAGAGGAGAGAAATAGTTGTGGAATATTGCTAAAGGAAATCAACTTAGTGCATAACTTTGTGTGCATGATTCAACGAGTGTTTGATGTAGGTTTATGAAGGTATTGATGGAGGATATTGTTGTTGTTGAGGAGATTGGATGTTTGCATATATTACATATCGCACTTGTATTGCTAACATGGTGTATGTAGGGGTTTATAGGTTCTCAAATCATTTTTCTATTTCAGAGTTTTTATATGGCTAAGTTTGTGCATTCATATTTAATATTTTGTTGATGGATATGTTTTTGAGAGTGTGTATCAAGATAGATTATTGCATGGTTTTTTATATCCATATAATGTTTTATTTTGTAGTGAGGGGTTGATTTGCTAATATGGTTGTGTGGGTGAGAGCCATAGATTTTTTTTTGTGCTGCAAATTATGGTTGAGAGCTCAGTCATTATGTCCAAATTACATGTATTGCTGATGGATTTGTGTTTAGTTTATGTATGTAGGAGGTTTGCTGTTAATGCAAATTCATACATATGTTATAGATTTTATTATGATCAGACTGCTTATTGTTGAGAGGTTGTATTGCATGTATTTGCATTCAATGGATGATATTATTGTATATTATGTGTCTAATGTGAAAATTGAATGAAAAGATACTCACAATTTTGTTGTATGAAAAGTATATGGGCCATAGTGTGAAAATATATGAAATGAGGTCCATGAGATGTGTTAAGGACTGGGGTCTTCAGTGAGCGAGTGGTGTCTTGTGTATTCAAGGTGTTGCAACATCTTTCAAGTAGTGTCATGAGAATGTGGAGTGTTGGCTTCTATCTAGTGGTGGTTGGATAGTCGAATGGTGGATGAGAAAGACTTATTGGGAGGGGTAGATTCCAACTGGTGGTGGCCTACAAAGGTAAGGGAGTGATGGATTCAGGTATGTGGTGGTCTCCAATGTTTATATAAGATGTTGGAACAAGTAACAACTCACATGATTAGAATTTGGTGGCTTGCACACTGGTGGTGGCCAGTGAATTAGATTTAAAATCATTTTTACATAATAGAAGAGATGACAACAAAGACAATATTTCGATGATGGTTTTTACCCTTGTGCTTTCCACCTTATATCTTGTTTCTTTGTGGAAGGTGGTTATTGTTGTGTTGTTATTGTGTCTCTTAATCGTTTATGATTTATGAATTGTTGATGTCATGATACTTGTTTATCACTATGGATTCTCATATGATCATGGTTATTCATATGTTGTTAGTTGTTGATATATTGTGATGTGCTACAAATTTAGTGTGTGATTCAGTTAAAGTTTAATAAGGTTAAAGATTGTTTAGAAGGCGCACTACTGGTTCGCCACCTCCTTCCCTCACCCTTAGTAGTGCTCAAGGTTTCTAACAAAATAATCATTATAAAAACCCAATGTAAAAATGCATCACACCATCTAACAATATTACTAATTTCTGAATATAAATTAAAATATTATCTATATTATAAATAAGACCTAAACAATAATCATATTTTAGAAATAAAAAATTATGAAAATCAAATTGTTACATGATCTTTTCTCACCATCATGATTTACATATACATCACCATCCAATATAAATCATGATTTACTAAATAATGTATAGTAATTTTTATAATACCTCGGATGAATAGACCTTTCTCATGGAAATCTTCCATCAATATTATAAAAGAAATAACAACCTTTTATTAAATACAATTTGAAACCATCCAACACACTACAAATTCATCTAAAATCTATGAGAAATGAGGATTTCTTCCCCATGACTCCCCTATATTGGAGTTTCCTTCACAATCCACTTTTACTTCCACTATAACACACTCGATTCAATACTCATTCATCCCAACATCTCAATAATGATCAATAATAATAACAGTTCAATAGATGCAAAAGATAGAATTAGATAATTTGAAAATGTTGCGGTTATTAGATATCATGTACCCTATATTTTGTTATCAAAATTTTGGTTTAATTTAAAATCAAAATATGATTTAAAAATAATAAATAATAAATAATAAAATTTAATATAACAATATGACCCAAGCGCACTAATTAATAATTAATGTAATATTAATACTTTTCATCATCCAAAGATAATGACTAATTCACTGTATTAACCATAACTCAAATAATATAAGGGAATAATGGTAAATATCATACATAACCTTATGTTGATTTCTCTAAAATAAGCATTGAAGAACGGTCAGTATTATGCTTAACATCAACGCCGGTAAAATATTTGTTTTTTACAAGACAACCCAAATAAATGCCTTCAAATTAGCACAGGAATCCACGATTTGTCAACCCAATCACAATGCCCCACTGCCCAAAATATATCATGTATACTTGGGAAAAGTGTCTTCTTGCCGTGTTGAGCTTAGGATTCTCACCCATCAAATAAACGATTATTATTTCTGAAGCAAAATAGAGGAGATGCTCTCTTAAAGCTGTCCTTTCTCTTGAATATAACCATATGTGAAGTATAAATGAAAAAGATTCAATTCAAAGCCTCCATTGAGTGGAATCAAAGGAAACAATCCCACAAATATAAACATATAAATGAAAATGTCCTTGCTCAGAATTTTAGCAATAAAAATGCTATAAATCATATTTTCTTAAATTTTTAAATAGTTACTTATACTTATCATCTCAACCGAAGAGGATGAGTCTTAGGAATTCGTTAACATATAAGTCATTCTCTAAAGTAAGCTTTAAAACAAATACTTTTGAAAACATAATTCTTAGTTTCTCAAAACAAAGATGAAACATAAGAATTGAAATTTAGTTCCAAATCATAATTTAATGGTTGTTTATATAATAGAAAAGATGTATCCATGTAACCCACATTGTTTTCCTTGTGAAAGATACAAGAAGCAAACACAAAGTATTTTCTTGCTGCTATGAACATTTATCTTAAAATGTTTTTCATGTATTTATTAATTTGATTACATTAAACACCTGTGTTTTAAAACAAGAAATTAAATAAATAATGTAAATTTAGATTTAATGGCTTTATGTAAAAAACAATTATTAATATAATATGAAAATCGTTAAAATTACATTGCATATGTTTTATTTTTATAATATTGTACACATGTAAACCATAAACCACAAATCTGTAGAACCTCAAATGTAATTACTGAAAATTAAAGTATTTTAATATTCGAGTTGACAAACTTTTTATAAGGAAGATATAAAATGCTCATCAGATTGTACATAGATCCTATAAAAATCTATAACATCGAAGTAAATATATCATTTTCAGGAAATTTTATTGCTTGAAATAATTTATAAATCATTCTATTTTGAATAAATTATGCCTTTTATATTTCATATAATTTAGCTTTGTTCATATGGGTTTAAACTGCTTCGATAAAATGTTTGACCATTAATCATGATTTGAAAATTATGATTAAATGGCTTCATGACGAATTTCGAAATCCCATCATCTTCTTAAAATCCTACTAAACATCAAAATGTTCGTGTCCAAGCGGTATGTTGATTAAATAAGAACAAGTTTTTTCGCAAGTCTTAGCCATCTTTACAATTCAATAATTAAGTTGGTCATAACTTGATAAAGATTATACGAATTTCACTGCTAAACAGAAATAGGTAACTTGAAATCAACTTTGACTCGGAATCATGTCTTCAAATGTTGGGTATTTCCAAGTATATTTTTGATAACTCGAGAGCTCTTGAGGTACGGTGTGTAAAGAAAATATCTTATGTAAAGATATGTATAGAAAAAAGTTAGTTTTCCATACTATAAATACTATAGCAGAAACAAATAAAGCCTACAAGAATAAATTGGCATGCAAAATAGAAATATTGTATAAGACTATATAGGAATAATTTAATGTATATATATATATATATGATTGCAAGAGGAAAATAAATAATCAACACGGATGAAACAATTTTAAAAATCCAAATGTTGAAATTCTAACAAAGTGTGAAATTTGAATCAAGTTAACAAGTCAAATGAAGATCTTATTTGTTTTGAAAATTAAATATTAAGAAATGAATGCTTGAAAAATTTTAATCCAACCATGACTAGTCTTCTATAAAAACCACCTTATATCAATGTTATGATACAACCAAGGAAAAAAGAATAATGATGAATTTTGAGGGTATTCTCTTCCTGGGAAGAGGAGAAAGAAACTACTAAAGTATATGAATTTTATCTTATTGAAGATAGAACAACTCCTTGATGTCCAAAATAGCCACCTCACACAACAAAAGAGTATCTGGAACCCCTTTCGTCAGTGCTCTCTAGTGTGAGTATAGAAAGATCTAGTTTTTTGTCCGTTAACTTTGGTATTTTCTTTCCTTATTTCTTGGCTCTTCGCGAAGTTCTAATGGATTTCTTTCATGATTTTTCCACCGTATAATACTTCATCCTTCTTTTCCATGACAGAAATTTATGTTCCTCCTTTCATCCTTTTCAAAAAATCATCTTTCCTTTTCCATTCAAATTTTCCTTCTTTTCATGAGTGAACAATGGAAATAAAGTGTCCTAAATGATCTTAATTTTTAGGTAGGAAATTTGACAAAAATATAGTAGGTGATGCCATAGATATAATAGTTAGTCATCCACTCCTCTTATCTCCAATTTACACTATAGACTATGTTCAATAAAGTTAAGGTTATTGACAATATTCGTAAAAATGTATTAGAGGTTCTAGGAATGTAGAATTCCCTTCAACTCTCTCACACTTTCCCTCTCGTGGTAGCATATTGTCTTTATGTCTTCATGGTTAGTTAGTATTGATTCTTTTATTTAACTACAAGAAAACAATGTTTAAAAGTAGTCAAACTTATCATGTCTACCTCATGGTATAAATAAGGCATAGTAAGAAAATATATATACAAAGTATTGAAACATATGTAAGATTAAATATAGATAGTTATAATCGTTTTAAAAAATGATATTACATGCCTTTCCCCATGGAATAACACCATCTTCAGTGTTCTTTGATTTCAAAAATGTTTATCTCTTCAACTTTTAGTTGTATTTGCAATGTAATTCTCTGCAGTGTCTTGGTATACATCTAAGATTTTACCCACGAGGGCTTCACTGGGAGAGCAATACCATACCACATGCGTTCATATTGGGGGATATATATTAAGGGAAAAATGATACAGTATATTGAGCATATCATAGGGGGTAAAAGGTTTTTATATTAGCAGGTATAAAAAATGGAAGCCAAACTTAGTGAAAAATGAATTCCTACAATATTTAGTGGAAGCACATCTTTTTTAAATTGGGAAGGTGTATCGGATTTGTATTAGTAGGTGGCTAAATAATGTGATTTTTAGAGGCATTTTCCAATATGTAGTCAATATAAGGGTATTGTATCGTATGCCACGGACACATGTGATATGTTAAAGGTTCATTGAGTGAAGCCTCTGTGATTTTCGTATTCCAAGATATACCTAAAAAATCATTAAAATCAATATCCATGTCATAGCCATTACTAAACATTAAATATTTCATTGATTTTTCTTCCCATTTATAAATTTCAAATTCATAAGTAAAACATATACTTTCATAGCACAATATAAAATATTTAATTCAACCTAATATTTATATGTATTTGTCCCATATCGCTACCATGGACCATACTCAACTCATTATTTTGTTAGAAACATCCAAGGTATATAAAGCACTAATATTCCCTTCTACCATGTGAAATGAATATTTCACAATAAATCCATTCTAGTTTCATCTTCATTAAAATCGCTCAACCTCTTAGCTCATGCATCCCCTCAGCTAAATAGTCCCTTCGCATATCAATCATTTCCAAGTATTTCTTCTAGAAGAAGATCATAGACTTACAAAATATTTTTATAAGGGCATCCTACCTACTTTCTCTAACCTAAGATAACATAATTCACATGATAAATTCATACCAAAGGGTTCGAGTTTGACTAAAATGGAATGCTCCAAATGTTTTTCATCTTTAGAGATCGTCATTCGTCCTTAATATATATGTTCATCTACTCACCTATATCATAGGCATATAATTACTGTGAGAAACAGAGGAATATGCAAGAACCACCTATGCACGCATCTGTCTGGAAATGGATTTCAGCACCGGATTCCCAGCCGAAATAAACCTAACAAGTAAAGACTATGTGTGGAAACAGAAACTCGATTACAAAAGTGTGCTCTTCAAATGTCGATCCTACTTTAAGAAAGGGCATCTAGTCAAAAATTGCCCAAAAGCCTCCCAGAAAAATTCTGCTAGAAACAACCACCACAGATCTACATGGTGGGAAGGAGCACAAAAAGAACACTACACTGTCATCAAAGAAGAATACTCTGGAGAAAACTCTGAATCACAAGAAATCAGGCAGGAAAGAAACAACTCTCAAGACAGGCAGGGAGAAAGCCCCACCCAACAAATCAACAATTATGAGGATTCGACCACACAAAATAAGTCTTCATTTCACAGCAAAGCAGATCTCCTAGACCAAACTTCTTCTCCGACTATCTCCAAAAGGACGAACACAATAGATCATGAAGCTAAGACACCAATGTCCCAAGAACCAGAAGAGATGAAGGGGATGCAAGATAAAGGAAGTTGGAAGACCGTAGAGAAAAAAAAAGAAAGCTACAGCACCAATGTCGCCAAGAAAGACGAGGAGCCAAATAATTGAAAACTAATAAAGTTATAGGTCCAATAGACCAATTTGGTCTCAGTGGACGTTAACCATCATCATCATCATCATCAATAATTTCAATCATAAAAATATTTTTCCATATCTATTTCATGTACGAATCATATCTCGTAAGTATAAGATACTTCTCATAATATTTAGCATTTACATGTGGTGGCATCTGGTCCTTATTATATACCTAATTCATTTCCTTATTCAACACAACTCTACCTGCAATCTAAACTTCTTAGTCAACAAGACATATTTTGGGTATCCATGAATAGAATCCTATAAAATTGCAAGATGTAAAACAACCAATGATGTGAACTCAACATTATAGAAAACTAATTAGTTCACTTTCAACTGTTAACCATATTAAATGAAATGAAACTAGCTTTTATTATATATGAGTGACGAGAACACTAATCATTACATGGTTCAATCAAATATTTGTGCGAGTAAATAAATGTGTTAATAGTCATGGCCACACATGAACACTCTTTTTATTGGATACATATTTTAGAATTTATTATGAGTTACATTCATTTTGTTTTGTTGGGTGAAGGATCCACACCACTCATTTCATTATGGAAACATTGCTTAGAAACATTGGAAGCTTTTTGCTTTCACTAGTATGTGGTTTGTCGTCATCTCTACAATGGCATTTCCATACACGCGTGTTCCACCGAATGAATAAAAAATAAGCATGAATGCATGATTGGTATTTGCATGATTTCATAGTTTATTTATGCACATTCATTCAATGAATCCTCACAATGAGACAAAATTTCCATAATTCAAACTCATGTGTTTGATCAAAACAAGTTTGCCGGAGTCAACCAACACCTCTACACACCACTCAATAACTATGACATCTCCAATCCCCTCTATCGCTAATTGGGGTTATGTAGCAATAGATTTTTTGTTTCACTAATATAATATAATTATTAGTTTTTATCCTAATTGGTAAAATATCTCTATATCAATATCATAGTAAAAATTTATTGATATATAATTTTGATTACTAGCAACAATATATAATTCAATTTTTTCAATATAACCATTTCCAAACATATAAAAATACACTTTAACATCATAAAATCTTGCAATTTGATTCTTTTAAAAATGCATGTGTTATTTATATGTTCGTTAGAAGTGATCTTATGGTTTCAAAAAGGAGTTATCTCACCTTTCTATTTAACCCAAATGTTGAACTAATTTGGATCTTGCTTATCTCTATATCTCATGGATCCTAAAATATAATGGTAAAATACAGTACTTTCATAGTTGTTACTTTATAATCCTGGCTTAAAATATAACTGTAAAATACAGTACTTTTATAGTTGTCACTTTATAATCATGGTTTAAGAGATGTAAGAGGGAAATAAAACAAATGAGGGGTTATAATATTTTTGTTGAGAAATATAGTCCTCCACCTTCATCTACCACAGTTGTTAGACTCACCCTCCAGTGATGTATAAAAATGTGAAATTAGAACAAAACATTGCTAAAAGAATATGAGCAAAAGTTATAAGGATTTTTTTTTTTTTCAATTATAGTTATCTGTTTTTGGAGAGTTAGTCTAATTTTCTTTAGAACATATAGGAATCACCAATGTTAAAATACAAACATAAGTTTTTTGGAAAGTCTATGGCTAAATCTCTTTCAATTTTGTATACATCGTTATCGAGTGGGTCTTCAAAGTAAATACACTTACATTATAAGATATTTTATAAATTTGTATTGGTATCTAATCTTATATTAAATGATATTTTATAAATTTGTGTTGTTATTTATTATTTATATAGAAATTGTATTTTTAATTATTCGATTTTGATTATTATAAAGTTAAAACATAATGATTAATCTCTAGTTTAAAAATTAATAATTTAAAATTTTATGTCTAACATACTTCACGTATAAAAGTAAGAGTTTGTTAATTTTTGCTACCGATGAAGAAATAAAAAGCTCGATAATATTGAAATATTTTGTATGACCATGAAATTTAATTGTTTAAATATTCTTGTTTTGTCAACTTTTTAGAATGTGGGTGCCCATGAGAAAGGCAAGGTTGTTGGAATGCGGATGCTTACCTGTTATGACAGAAGCAGGGAAGGAAAACATTAACCATCACTTTGTCTCATCTTACCCACCCAACGGTTTAGCTGCTGTCCGTTAGGTCCGTCATGGAATTAAAAAAATAATAATAAGTGACGATTTGATAGACAACTTAGATCAGAAGCGGTCCATTCCAAACAGTTAAACTAACCGTCTCTTATATAAAAATGATTATATATGCTATAAAAATAAAGAAAATATACATTAACTTGCCAGCATAACTGGAAGGAAGCGGTGGTTGACGAGAGTAATTAGTTATTTTGAGAAACAAGCTTAACTAATTGTTCTTCGTTTTATTTTTTTTTAAAGGCTTTATAATTATCACAATTTTTTTGATTAATATTAAGAATGTCCTAATAATGTACCTCATTACTTAATTTTATTATTGTACATATTTCCTTAATTATGTATAAAAAGTTTATAGGTCAATTTTAATTTGAGAAAAAAAAATTACACATCGTATTGTAAAATGGACTATTTTGCTGAATAAAATTGGTTTATATATTAATTTTCTCATCTAATTAGATTATGAACTTATTAAAATTGGAATAATCTCAAATCTTTAGAAAATTAGTGGGTGGAAGCCACGTTGCACAAATCTAGAAAAAAATGAATTACAGTTATAAAATGAACCATATTGCTAACTAAAATTTGTTTCTATATTAATTTCCCCATATAATTAGAATATGGACATATTAGAGTTGGAATAATCTCAAATCCCTAGGAAATTGGTAGGGAAAGAGCCATTTGGCATAAATATAATTTCTAAAATTTATTAAAAGTCAAGGCAACCTAACAAACTCTGAACACACCACCACCAAGACTAAGCATATTCCTCATCCACTCATCCACCTTAAGTTGAACAATTGATAAATATTAAAACTAAGCATATGCTCAGTATATTCCCTTGAGAATCAATATATATTATAGGCTATCAATTTAAAAAAAATCAAAGGATCATCATCCACCTTAAATTGAAATAAAAAGCATTCACTAGTATTTAATAAATTACAAGAAATATACATTAATCTATAAATAGATTCAACATTTTCAAATATATATACATCTAAAAAATCAGATTCTTGATTAAATTGAAAATATAATTAAAAATAAAAAAAACTTGAAATATTAAATTATATTAATATAAACTATTCTGAAATCCAAACTCTCCATCTATACTTAAAATTTAACGCTCTATCTATGCTTAAAATTGACAATGGAGTGAAGTCCATACTGCTAATATCATTCCCACACACCATTGAAAGGTTGAACTATTTTGGTTGTGTTTGGGCAAAATGCTTCTCTTAGCTGTACACTCCTTGTCTCTCTCCGTATCATACCCTCGCTTTCCAATACGACTCTGCACGTCTTGAATTGGCGAACACAATGATAGTGTTGAGGACCACTGACTTTGTCAGGACTTTGGAGGACTGGAACATCTACTTTTCAGTGCAGAATTTTGTAATCTGGCCAATGTTTTCCACCTCATAGGTTGGGCTGTGCAGATCAAATTGATATTAATACTTTGCTCCGGAAACGAATTTAGTGGATGAATTATTGCACTCCGTGGGGTGGACCCGAACGATAAGACAAGACGAAGCAGACGGTCACAAAAAGTTTAGAGTTTCGTCATGCTCGTCCCTTCATCTCTGCTAGTGCGGTCGACAGCAGGAATGGGAGCCATGAATGGTTGGGGAGGCCCGCCTGTAATGATGCTTTAGTCAACGAAAGGGAAGTATTTTGTTGAAGGCGACCCCACAGCTTTGCAATAATAATACAAGAAGAAGAGATTATACTTTGGTTGATGGAGTGTGTCGTGTGATGTTGCACCATATAAAACAAGGAGAGCTCATAATTTGCAAGGGAGGGATCCTAAGCTTTCCCGATCGGTACAGTGAATTGAATATGATATTGATTTTGATATCGAGGGACGATCTTGTGTTCAGTAGATTGTCTGCACCATAGTGGGAACTGGATGCTTTTCTTTTGTTTGTATATGGTAACAAAGGATCTAATATCTCTGACTAACGCCCACGTGCAATATAGATAATTGGCATCGATGGAAACATGAGCGACTGACAGGCATTCGAGTTAAAAAAAACTCTTCTCTATTTTAAATCTTCTTCTAAAATAATTAGGAAAAGGATGCTTCTGTTGAATGTGTGACAGGTTTATGACTTTTATATTACATTTTTAATTACATGAAATGAAATGGAATAGGTATGTTTAGGTTGAATCTTTGACAATTTTGTACTTCGAAGTTTTATATATAGAAATAATTGATTTGGGATGTTTTTAATTAACTTTTTAACGAACATTTGTAAATATTTAATTAATTTTAGTGTATAGATTATGAAATAAGATAAAATGATGAAAATTTTGTGTTTGGAGTATACTTTAAAACTAATTTTGTTTGTTTAAGGGATTGTGTTTTTTTGGACATAAGGGATATCTCAAGACCTAGAGATATTTGAAAGGAGTGAAATCATGCCTTTTTAAGGACCACTCAAGAGGTGGCGTGGTTGATGTTCCTTGAATAATAGTGATGAAAGTCTGCCCTACTACCGACCACCAATAGGTAATTACCACTGATGTGGATTTCCTTGAATAACATGGATGAGTCAACATACATTTACACATACTAGCCAATAATAATTATCCTAGTGTTGATTTCGCCACTAAATTATAATAGCTTTTCTTACTATTAAATAAAAATGTTAAGAGTATAATAATTTCATAAAAATCTTGAAATAATGTAATAATACATTACAAAATCTAGTTCGAACTAACTAGAGTGGTTCATCTTCAAGACAAGATGAGGAACCCAATCTAGGTATTGAAACAAATAGATGTAGAGAAAAGCCCACCCTTGATAACCAAAATTATCTCTCTAGGATAAGAACTAAGTCTCATGAGCTTCTAAGTGAAATCGAATAGTGGTCTACTCCCAAGACTCCATGGGATGATAAAATTTGTCAGATTTTCCATACTAATAAAGTGGAAGATGAAAAACACTTCCTTTTAGACTCTTAGACTCTTACTCACATTTGCTCTCAATTCACTAACATATGCCACAATTCCAATCTTCTTGACTTATTAACCCAACCCAAATATAACAATCGTGGAGGGCTTTTTCTCTTTTTTTTATTACAGAAACATAGTAGACGTTAATCTTCTTCATCATCGTTATTAATATCAATAAAATTATTATATAAAAAGAAATAATTTACTCAAAATGAAATAATTATAAGTAATTCTATTAAAAAATAATTGGTAATATTTTTTTATTATTATAGATAATATTATCTTATAACATTTATATATAATATTTATAAATCTGTAAAAATTGTTCATAATACATTTATAATAAATAATACTATTAAAAATAATTAGTAAGAAAATTTATTTTTATAAATAATATTATTTATAAGATTGAATATAATAGTAATATTCCAGACCAAACATATAAAGAAATAAACCAATAAATATATTTTTTATTAACAAAGAAATAAATATAAAAAAGAAACTAGGAAGATAATTTATAGTAAATTTATTTTGGATAATTTATAATAATAAATTATTTTTATTTTTATTTTGTTAATAACTGTTATTTAGTTAAATTAGTTGTTATAATCTTACGCTATGTCTTGTTTAGTAATATTATTATTATAATTCATTTTATTAATAATATTATTTATAATAATAAAAACCTTATTATTATTTGTGATAGCATTACTTATAATAAATTTATATAAATTTATAAATAAATATTATTATTTATAATTAATTTATTTTGAATAAATTATTTTTTTATATATAATAATTTTGTTGATATTAATAAAAAATTTTGAGTCAAACTGGTTCTATAATCTATTTCCATTCCTAGATCGGGTTCTTTATTTTGTCCTAAACATGAACCACACTAGTTGGTTTGAAACGCGTTAACGAGATTTTCTCTTATATAATTTTCTCCAATATGATTTTTACCGAAATATTTTTTTATCAAAAATAAATATCATTACATTTCTTGTAAATCTAACAAAGAAAATTTTAAACTTCTAATTCAAAATCTTGCAACAATGTAAAAGTATATTACAAACCTCAACAAATAATTAATATTATATTTTTATTGCAATTAAATTTGATTGTATATTAAAGCACAATTTTAGTTTAATTTTAATTTGAAGTAGAGGAAATCTGAAAGATTTATATGTATATAATAATTTTTTATAAAAATTATATATTTTTATAATATAAAATATATATTTTTACAATATTTGTGTATAAATATTTATGAATATTTTCTAAAAGCAAAATTTGGAAAATTAGTAAGTCTGTTGCGTTTAATCTCTAATTTTTTCTTTTATTCTAAAAATTTAAAATATATTTTTTCAAATACATAAAGAAAAAATATAAACACAAATTACGTTTTTCTACATTTTTTCTTTTATTCAAAAAATTTAAAGTATATTTTTTCAAATACACGAGAAAAAATATAAACACAAATTATGTTTGTTATATAGACACATTTTAGAATAGATTTATCTTAATAACAACCCAGATCATTCTTAATGAGGACTTTAAAAAAGTTTGCAAGTGTACAAATGTATATTTAAAATTTTATATGAATATTATTCACAAAATCATGAGTTTCAAAACATGGAACCAAAAAAATGTGAACATTAAATTGTGAGGGGACCAACCCAACATTGTTTGGATTTTAGGCGATTAAATGATTGTATGAGTGATTTTATGATTGCATAGATATTATAGTTGTGATTACATGCGTGAGTTTCAACCTTCGGATATTTCTGGAAAAGGGTTAGGTGGCAATCAATTACGCAATCAAGGTTGTGTACTCACCTCGGGTCACGTTTTCCGCTCCTTGCTATGCCAAAACTTCTCCCCTGTTGTTCATTTGGTCATTTTCATTATGCTTGCTAAGGGTTCGTTCGATTATGGCTCTGCGAGTTGGGTATGCAGCTTTGCTGCAAGTTCTGGGCACACCTCTTGGTATGCTTGTTGGTCCGATAGCATAACTTCTGTGCTTGTTTCTTTATGCCTGTGTGGATAGGCTCTAGCCTGGTTCGTTGGGCAGTTGTGAATGTTTCTGTTATCGCCTCGGTAAGTGGTTCTCTGTACTTTTTCCAATGTTGGCTCAACATGTCATTGTGTTTCAAGTTGTAGTTTGGTATGTCATGTTCTTGTTTGCAATTCAGTGGTTGGCTTGCATTCAGGGCTCGAAACGATGGTGTCCTTTGGTCCTCGGCTTCAATGTAGGTAGCCCCTCTCTCCTTGATTCAATTTTTTGTTTTCTTTCCCCAGCTCCTAACTAGTTTTCTCCTTCGTCTCCACAGTTTGTTGAAACCTGTGGGTGGAAAGCTTGTCCTCTGTTCTCATTACAATCCCTCAGGTAAGATAAATGCGACCTCTATTATTTATTTTTCATGCACTCTAATTTCGTTTTCCTTGACAATGTGGCACTAACGCTTGTGCGTCGACTTCTCTGCAGGTGTTGGGGGTTTGCGGTTGGATGTCTTGGTAATAAATGCTTCAGTCTTTGTTCGGTAGGCTCCGTCAACATGAATTTCATTTAGTCTTTGTTGTTTTCTTAGAATAGGCCTTTGGTTGTGAGGGTTTGTCACCCCTCGATGCTTGTCAAATGGCTCTCGACTGTAGATAGCTTTCTGGCCGTCTCGGCTTCCACCGTCTGGTGATTATTGGTTATAACTTGCGGTGTATAAAAGCAATTTTCAAAACCCTCACCTAGGGTTTGTCGTTCACTAGCTTATACGTCTATTGCTATGTATAAAACAAATTTCAAAACCCTCACCTAGGGTTTGTCGTCCACTGGTTTATACGTTTGTTCGTGTTTTATCTTGCAATGCTACTGTGTATTTTCATACATTTGCTTTTGTAATTTGAAGAAAAACTTCAGGAAAGAACGTTGGGTTCGATTTACCTGAATGTCATTTATGTGCCTAGGTCGTCGTTCCTTTTTTTAATTTGGATTATACACCTGGAAATGTAATTGTTGCTTTACTTCTATGCGTGTAATGTTTTCCAAGAACAAGAGCGAGTGTTGTGGCTACTCTGGTAATTTGTTTGACAGTTAGTTTCAAAAATAGAAATTTTCGCTTCGCCTGTGGATGCTTTACTCGTACTGGAATTTATTTGTGTTGCTCCTATTCTATCAACTTTGTTTTCTTCAATGGAAATGTAAGCCCAGCTTCTAGCATTTGCTCTTTGGTTTCACTATTAGGACTGTTTTTCCTCAGGAAAGACAAAGAGAATTAAATACAACGGTCTATGAACAGTATGTTATCTGTTCAGATGTTGGTTAATTGGAAAGCACAATGAAAATACAATAGGACACATAGATGGATTAAATTGTTTTCACTATTATTGTTATTATTAGAGTGCAAGAAGTGTTGTACCCCGTACATTACTTTCACTGTTACATTTATATGTTTTTGTTCACAGTTAATGAAACTGTACAGTTACTTTTCAGTTGTAGACCTTATATTTACATAGCTGTTAAGCATTCAGTTCTGTCTTTATGATAAGATTTTCCTTTTAGACACATTTGTCTTTTCCTTTTAGAATAACATGACAATTATTAATCCATGGTTTATTAAAGATAGACAAGTAAATAACCCTAACCAATCAAACTAAATTTGACTAATTCAAAGATTAAGATAAAAACAAAAATCCTACCTCCTATTCTGACAAACTAGCATAAAAGACAAACAAAATGTTAACTCAACTTTTCACTAGCAAAGACCAACACCCGGTCATGGTGCCTTAGCTGGATGCTCCTGCATCAGGCTCCCGGGCAAAAATAAAATCATCACTCTAGTCCATGAGCTCCTTGACTAAAGAACCTATCTGCTCAATCTGCCTGGCATCAAGTCATGAACTGTCCTCAATAGGACAGTTCTTCCACTTGACCAGGTATTGCACATACTCCTAACACCGAGTTCATTTTTCCACCTGAGTGTCGAGAATGCTCTTGATATCGGGAGGCGGAATGTAAGGCATCTGTCTCATCCAAGCTTCTCCTCCATCCTGGGTATTCCGTGTAGGTGCGTGGTTCTATCTTCTTCTTTTTCTTCTGGGTCTGCAGTGTAGGGGAACAGGTCCACTACATTAAAGATAGGTGAAATGCCTATTCCAGGTGGAAAATGTATCTCATAGGCATTCACTGAAAATTTCCAGAGGACTTTGTAGGGTCCTATCTTCTTATACTTTAACTTATTGTATGCATCCCTAGGGAAGCGTTCCTTGCGCAAATGCGTGAGGACTTCATCTCCCATGTTAATTTGTACCTCCCTTCTCTTCAAATCTATTTGTTGTTTATACTTTTGGCTGTTGTCCTGCAATTTAATTTTCACCTGCTCATGCAAATACCTCATCGCATTAGCGAAATCTTCTCCATCCGCACTTTGCCTTTCTTGCAGTCTAAGATACTGCAACTCATGCACTCTGCGAGGATGCATGTTGTACAGGATCTGAAATGGATTGTAGCTTGTGCTGCGATTAGGCGAGTCGTTATAAGTGAACTCTGCCTGTGCAAGCACTCGATCCCACATCCGTGAATTCTCTCCAATCAAGCTTCATAGCAGGTTTCCCAGACTCCTGTTTACCACCTCTATTTGTCCGTCGATTTGCGAGTGATAAGCAGAGTTGTAACTCAGCTGTGTATCCATTTTCTTCCACAGGGTGTGCCAAAAGTGCCCTGTGAAATTCACATCCCTATCTGAAAGAATAGACTTAGGCAACCGATGTAGCCTAACAATTTCTGTGAAAAACAAGTGGGCCACGTGAGTGGCATCATTGGTTTTTCTGCAAGGAATGAAATGCACCATTTTCAAGAATTTTTCCACTACTACCATCACCGAGTCATAACCTCGCTGTGTTTTAGGTAGACCCAAGACAAAGTCCGAGCTAACGGAGTCCCACGGCCTGCTTGGAACAGGTAACGACGTGTACAATCCTGTGTTTTGACTGTGACCCTTCGCCAACTGGCACACTTTACGTCTGGTCACAAATCATTGTACATTCCTTCGCATATTTAGCCAAAAGTAGAAACATGTAAGATACTTGAGTTTCTTGTCCATGCTGAAATGTCTGGCTAGACCTCCACCTGAAATGTCTGATGATACCTGCTCTTCAAGTCTATCTTAGAGAAATATGCTACCCTGCTTAAACAAGCCATCATGTCATCCATCCATGGCAGTTGAAACATGTACCAGATGGTGATTTTTTTGATGGCCCTCGAGTCTGTGCACATCCGCCACTCTCCTCCCTTCTTGGGAGAAAGAAATGTTGGGATTGCGCAAGGCCTCAAACTCTCCCTTATCAATCCTTTGTCTAGCAGTTCTTGCACCTGCTTCCTAATCTCCTCTTTGTCCTTGGGGCTCATTCGGTATACCACTTTGTTCGGAAAACTGGCTCCGGGTATGAAGTCAATATGGTGACTTATTCTTCTTTTGGGGGGTAATTTGTCTGGCAAGCCATACACCACTATGTCTGTAAATTCCTGCAACATCTACTCGATTGTTGGAGGTAAATCTGATACCTATGTATGCAACAACAATATTTTTTCTCTTTTCACAACTGCATAACCCATCTCACTGTCCTCAACTTGTCTCAGAAACTATTTTTCACTAACCAACAATGATCTTGGTTCACTTGTCCTTACTGTCCCTTCCTCCTTGATGGGCACAAGTGTATGCTTGATTCCATCCTTGACAAACTTATAACAATTTGTCAATCCATCATGCACCACCTTTCTGTCGTACTGCCATGGCCTGCTTAGCAGTATGTGACATACATCCATACGCATGATGTCACAAATAACTTTATACTTATATCTGCCTATTTGAAACTCAACCTCACACTGTTCATCCACCAGCAACTGATGGCCTTTCTGTAGCCACGAAACTTTGTAAGGGGTGGGATGTTTCAATCGCCTCAATTCCAACTTTTCCACCATCTCTGTGGATACCAAGTTATCCATACTACCCTTGTCAATAATTAATCTACAACACTTACCATGCAATTTATAAAATATTCTAAAAAAATCCTTCTGTTGTGTCTATTCAGTGGCTTCCTTAGCTGGTTTTAACAACACCTTGTTCAGCATTAGGGCTTCCCCTGTTTCTGGAGCATTCTTTGCTTCCTAGGGAGGTGCCTCTGCTTCCTCTGGTTGTGTGACATACACACCCCTCTATCCAGCCTAATCTGCCTCTGGACACTCAAATGATCTGTGTCCCCATTTATGACACTTGTAACATTGATAACCAGCCCCTCTACCTTGGCCACTTCCCCCACCTTGCTAGGATGACCTACCACCTCTTGTACTATCACCTATGTCTATTGATCCAAAAGCTCTGGAACTACTGCCTTCCTCATTACTACTTGCAATCTATCCTCTACCATATGACTGGCCTTTTCCCCTGCTAGCTCCTTGTCCTCTCCGGGCATTCTGTCATCTAGTAATTTTTTCTTCATCTTTCATTGCACTCTCATACTCTTCTTCAATTTTATTTTGGGGACAGAATACTAATTTAATCTAAAATTTCTAGTCTCAAACCATTTACACAACTGGCTATCTTTTCCATGGTATCCTCTGTATATTCGGCTTGTAGGTTCACTCGATAGAACTCCTTAGTGTACTCCCTCACCATCATTCCTTTTTTTTTCAGATTCTACACTTGCCTGTGTAGTGAAATCTGATAATCCTTCACCAAAAATCTTCCCTTCAACTTGGCCACCATCCTTGACCAAGTTTTGATCGGTAACTTGTTCAATCCCCTTCTCTCCGTTTCGACACTGTCCCACCATAGGGCTACGTGTCCCTTCAATTTTATTGCAGCAAAATTAACCCTGCGGTCTTCACTGACTTCCTCACACTCAAAATACTTATCCAGCTCATTGATCCAATCCAATAGAACCTCTATGGACAGGCTGCCGTCATAGGTTGGCAGTTCTGTTTTTGGTTTACTACTTGCCACTAGAACAGATCTCAACGGTCTCACTTCTGGGGTCTCGCCATCTGATCCATCTATGGTTGCTTCAGCTTCCTCTTCGCTGTCATCGTCTACCTCAGGGTCTCTTCTTCTCCCTGCTTCGATTGCCTCCAAATGGGCAGTAAGAATCCTGATCTCTTCTCTCACTCCTTCCTCTGCTATCCTCCGAACACCTCTTCCATGACCTCTCCTTCCTACCTCCATTTCTTCAATCAATTTCACCTACTCTGATACCACTATGATGGGACCAGCCCAGCACTGTTCGGACTTTAGGCGATTAAATGATTATATGAGTGATTATATGATTGCATAGATATTATAGTTGTGATTACATGCATGAGTTTCAACCTTTGGATATTTTTGGAAAAGGGTTAGGTGGCAATAAATTATGTAATCAAGGCTGTGTACTCGCCTTGTGTCGCGTTTCCCGCTCCTTGCTATGCCAAAACTCCTCCCCTATCATTCATTTGGTCATTTTGATTATGCTTGCCGAGGGTTCATTCGACTATGGCTCTGCGAGTTGGGTATGCAGCTTTGCTGCAAGTTCTGGGCATGCCTCTTGGTATGCTTGTTGGTCCGACATCGTAACTTCTGTGCCTGTTTCTTTATGCCTGTGTGGATAGGCTCTCGCCTGGTTCGTTAGGCAGTTGTGAACGTTTCTGCCGTCACCTGGGTAAGTGGTTCTCTATACTTTTTCCGTTGTTGGCTCAACAAGTCATCGTGTTGCGAGTTGTAGTTTGGTATGTCATGTTCTTGTTTGCAACTCAGCGGTTGGATTGCGTTCAGGGCTCGAAACGATGACGTCCTTTGGTCCTCGGCTTCAATGCAGGTAGCCCCTCTCTCCTTGATTCAATTTTTTGTTTTCTTTCCCTAGCTCCTAACAAATTTTCTCCTTTGTCTCCGCAGTTGGTTGAAACCCGTGGGTGGAAAGCTCGTCCTCTGTTCTCACTACAATCCCTCAAGTAAGATAAATGTGACCTCTATTATTTATTTTTCATGCACTGTAATTTTGTTTTCCTTGACAATGTGGCACTAACGCCTATGCGTTGACCTCTCTGTAGGTGTTGGGGGTCTGCGGTTGGATGTCTTGGAAATGAATGCTTCGGACTTTGTCCGGTAGGCTCCGCCAACATGAATTTCCTTTATTCTTTGTTCTTTTCTTAGAATAGGCCTCTGGTTGTGAGGGTTTGACACCTCTCGATGCTTGTCAAATGGCTCTCGACTGTAGGTAGCATTCTGGTCGTCTGGGCTTCCATGATCTTGTGATTATTGGTTGTAACTTGTTGTGTATAAAAGAAATTTTCAAATCCCTCACCTAGGGTTTGTCATCCACTGGATTATATGTCTATTGCTATGTATAAAACAAATTTCAAAACGCTCACCTAAGGTTTGTTTTCCACTGGCTTATACGTTTGTCCTTGTTTTATCTTGCAATGCTACTGTGTATTTTCATACATTTGCTTTTGTAATTTGAAGAAAAACTTCAGGAAAGAACATTGGGTTTGATTTACCTGAATGTCATTTATGTGCTTAGGCCATCGTTCCTTTTTTTAATCTAGATTCTATGCCTAGAAATGCAATTGTTGCTTTACGACTATGCTTGTAATGTTTTCCACGAACAAGAGAGAGTTTTGTGGCTGCTCTAGTAATTTGTTTGACAGTCAGTTTCAAAAATAGAAATTTTAGTTTGGCCCGTGGATGCTTGACCCATACTGGAATTTATTTGTGTTGCTCCTATTCTGTCAATGTTGTTTTCTTCAATGGAAATGTAAGCCCTCATTCTGGCATCTGCTCTTCTGTTTAACTGTTAGGACTATTTTTCCTCAGGAAAGACAAAGAGAATTAAATACAATGGTCTGTGAATAGTATGTTGTCTGTTTAGAGGTTCGTAAATTGGAAAGCACAATGAAAATACAATAGAACACACAGATGGATTGAATTGTTTTCACTGTTATTGTTATTATTAGAGTGCAAGAAGTGTTGAACCCTATACATGACTTTCGCTGTTACATTTATATGTTTTTGTTCACAGTTAATTTAACTCTATAGTTACTTTTCATTTGTAGACCTTATAGTTACATATCTGTTAAGCATTCGGTTCTATCTTTATGACAAGATTTTCCTTTTAGAAACATTTGTCTTTTCCTTTTAGAATAACAAGACAATTATTAATCCATGGTTTATTAAAGACAGACAAGTAAATAACCCTAACCGATCAAACTACCTTTGACTATTTCAAAGATTAAGATAAAAACAAAAATCCTACCTCCTATTCTAACAAACTAACATAAAAGACAAACAAAATGTTAACTCAACTTTTCAACTTGGCAAAGACCGACACCCAATCATGGTGCCTTAGCTAGATGCTCCTGCATCAAATTGACTTGTTTTTATTAATTTTATATCAGATTATTAATTTTTTTTCTTTTTTAATTTGATTGAGTCAAAATGTTTACAGATAGGAAATTACAACATCTCTTCTATACTAGGCAAGAGAGCACCTCTTAAATAAAAATTACATAAATTTTAAGCATTAAAATTAGATTTTTAGAAAGATTAAAAATTAATGGTTAAAATAATCTAATAAAAAGTCTAAAGTTTGAAGGGAAAGAAAGAAAAATACTTTTACTCCTATTGTTGGGTTTCCTCTATATACATTTGCAAGTTTTACTATGAATATCCACTCTTAATACTTTTGATAAAACCATACCATAGTTGAATATATAGAAAAAACATGAAAAACATATACTTGAATTAAACATTTTTTTAAATGTATTTTCAATTTATCTCATTGTGGGTTTATCAAAACCATGGAAAGGGTACTCATTGAAAGCAAAATGTAATTCCATATCCAAAAGTGCCTATGTTTGAAATTGGAGTAAAGTTATAGAGACATAAGTTGGAAATTTGAGAAAAAAATAGTTCTCTTTCTTCCCCTCCAAAACTATTTACCCTTATGATTGACACTAGCATATCATCTTGAATATTTTTTTTTTCATATTTGTATTTATATCTTTTTTTTTGGCCAATCTTTTACCTTAGAATTATCCTAATGAAAATAAATACAAATAAGATGTAAATATAAAAGAATATAAATTAAGATAACATAACATACTTTGTGTCGTATGTGCTAGAGGGCTAGTTATTATAAGTGTCAAAGTATCAATAGAAGTGACATTCAATTGGAATCTTGGTATTGTTTTGAATGATCTAACCAAAGGTTATGCTTTAAGTCAAGGGCTAATATTAGTTATTGAAGCTAATATTGAATTCTTCTTTGTGGTTGGGGATTCAAACCTTATTGTAGAAAATTTGTTTCAAAGAACATTGTTGCTGATTATATTCTAAATTTAATATTAGATAAGGCCCAAAATAACAACCTTTAAATTTTATAGCACCAATTTATTTCATGCAGTCTAAGAAGACAATCAAGTTGCAAATAATTCTACTAATGAAGAGACCTTGTTATAGCAAGGGGTTATTAGCATCAATGAAAAATGGGTCGATCTATCCACTCTATAACATATCAACATGAATTTTAAGATCTGTATCAAATTTTTATGGTGTCTCTTGGCACAACATATGGTCATCAGACCATATCCCAAGGGAAATTATGAAAGGATATAAAGTTCTTCTTCTCATATGCCCTTATTGATGGATTGAAATGACTATGAAATCGGAAGTGATGTATTCCTTAGTTAAGGTAGGATTAAGACATAATAGATGGAATTGTGAAGGAAGATGATGTAGTTAGTAGGATCTCTAGAAAGTCGTTTTTTGAAAGGAAAGGATCTGTCAACCTTTGGATCTCTTCCTTTTACAAAGAAAATAACACAGGGAATCTTCAGATGATCTATTGTTATATGTATCTAAAATTTAAACTACTTAATATACCTAAACCTAAATGTTAAATAATTAATAAAATATAATACAAAAAACATACGAGTATATGTAACTAAACTATAATAAATACTATACAAATGATACATGAATTATATTACAACATATACAAATACCATAACTTAACGTAACTACTCCAAAGAATATTTTTTTTTAACTTTTATTACAATATTACGAAATCCAAACTAATTTTAAGTTTTATATGTAATTATAAATTAAAATTAAAAATAATCCTTAATTCAAATAAGTAAAAGACAAATAACTATGGAAATGCAAGTTTCTTATCGTTTAAAATAACAATGAACAATCAATATTTATTCTAATAATTCACATAAAGAATAAATCATATATCAGAGAACTAATCAATGTTATCTAATTTCTACTTCTCAGTCAAGTTAAACTAGAAATATAACTAGAAATTTTTCTATAAACTGAACTTATCTTTCAAATATTCATTTATGAAACAATTCAATAAAAAAATGACAAAATAAAATAATAGATTAGAAACTTCTACCGCATATGTATTAATTCAATTTATATAAAGATAACATTATTGAAAATCTAAATCCTTGGAAAGAACTCATAAAAACCTACACTGAAGCAATGTTCATATCAATGTCATCCTTGGGACACAAGTCATTAACAGAGAACTATGATCAAATATAAATAGGGAAAATTTTAGCTAACACAAATGAAAAGAAATGCAATAATTTCTTTGCATGTTCATGGATCTAAGCCACAGAATGACATAATTTTGTCTTCAAAATTTTTGGAAATCAAATTACAGAAACTTAAGAAGATAACGAATTAAAAGTTACTATGGAAAATAAAACTCATAAGAGTAATACTAGATTGAGTCAAATCAAATCAACACACATAAAAATTTCTAAAATAGCTCCATAGTCACTAAATAATTTATCCAACATTTATTTTCCTTGATCTCTCCCTCTTTCACTTTTCCAACTAAGGTTTATATATAGTATGATAAGCTTGACCATGTTTCAAACTAGTTTTTTTAAATCAAAACAATTTTACAAAAACTACAATTCACTATCTTTGACCTGTTGCTGGAATATTAACTACTTAAAATAAATATATATAAAAACTAACCGCGCATATGCCCATGATTTGAGATAGGTGCATGGTATCCACAATAACCACTTTCGTAGAAACCAATACCTTCCTTCAGTGAATGGGAACAAAAACATAACTCAATGATGGTCTTGGTTTCTATGAAAGTGGTCTTGATTATGTTTGTTTTATTTAAAAATATGCCTCAAAATATTTGACCCTAAAACATACATAACCAATAAAATATTTATTTAGCAGGGTTTAAATCATATGGATCCAGAGAGATAATTACTTTAATGTTTGATGACTTAAGAATTATGTGTGTGTTGTTTGATTGTGTTTTCTTCTTAGGTTTGGGAGACTACTTATCATTTTTCTTTTCCTAACATGATTCAGAGCTTTGAGATAATTGTTCTCTTGAATGAGTTGGTTAATGTTGTTCTTGATATGAGGAACTATAATTAGAAGCTATTGGGGCTAATACAAATTAATTATGGATCCATCAGAGAAAATTCTACTATGAGGGAATTTTCCTGAGTTATTATCACCATCATGAATATCATTATCATTATCAACAAAACTAGAATTATCATGGATTCTAGGGTTATTTTTCTTTGGTGAAGGCTCAGCAGGAATTTCAAGATAAACAAAAACCTCCTTAACTGGGAGGTTATTTTTCCTGTTACACCTAACTCAAGATATTTTCCATTTCATTTGTTCAGTTTTCACTTTGGACTGAGGGTTATGATTAGACTAACTAAATTTCGCATGTTGTGTATGTTTAAAGTGATGGCTATGATCTAATAATTTTATCTCATCAATATCCTTAAATTCTAGTTTCAATTCAACATGATGGAATTCAGTATTCCTAGTTGTACTCCTTGTTACATGAACAAGTATAGTTTCAGTGTTTTCAACCTATTTTCTGTCAGAAAAATCACACTACTCAACATGGAATGACTCATCAAAGTCATCTTCATCAACAATGTGAGAACCAGATGGATCTAGGCCGATTGGTGGAGGACTGTGCGAGAGCCCATGTGCAAGGTTTAGTTTTTCAAAACTGTGATTTTTTTTTATATAACCACTATGAAGGATAAAATCATTCCAAGCATCACTAGTTTTTCCCATTAGTGATGATTTACTAAAGTGCAGATAAGACCATCATGGAAACGAGACCTATCATGGTTTTTATGTTTTACCTAATATTCCTTGGCCATTTTGGTGAGGCTTTTGTGTAAGTAGTATAGGGGTTATACTTATAACCTAAGAAAAAAATTAGCAAATTAATGTAGTATATGAACACTAGCCTGTATCTCCCTTCACATGTTATGAAATGGCACATAAAATATAACAATTCCTACCCTCTAGGTTTGAAGAAAACTAACTGGCATGGATTTTACATTATATGCATAATTCGCGTTTTCCAGGAATTTCAACCATGGTATATCGTGAACACGATAGTTATTTGACCAATTCTCACCTTTTGTAGAGAGACAAGTGGCATCGGCTATGAAATCAACATCAACTTGAAATGCCCATATCACCAAAATTTCCCCTTTTTCAATTAAAACTAGAGGCGAAGGCCTTTACCACTACATGGTTAAAGGCCTGAAAGATTTGAACAAATTCCCTCCACCTGACCTGTTGAAACAATGCCAAATGTTTTTCATATGACTCAATGATATCATTTCAATCAATTCATTCCTAATCACGGGGGGCATGACTAAAGACTTAGTAAAATGTCAGCTAGGATTCACTGTGAACACTAGGTAAAATGAGGCAAAAAAAGGTATTAAACCTTAACAACTTGTAGAGTGAGATGCAAAGGCCTGAACAGGAAATTGGGATGCATAGAATGTGGTAGTGAAACCCTATGCTATGAATAGGATAACTGACATCCATGATATGAGGTGTACACCAAATGGTAATCATCACAACGAGAGGAGAGTTATGGCATTAAAATTTAAGTCATGATAATGATGAATAATGTTAACATATGTGGGAAACCTTGGTTGACAACTCAGATATGCCCTGCCATGTCACCCAAAAATAAATATATTTCGTTCAACACAAATCCCATCTGGTCTACCTACCACCGCTAAATATCATTTCTCTACATGATACATCAAGAAATTTTTGATACCAGAGTGTAATTGTGCAAAAACCCATAGATGATGTTATTAAATTTAATGTATACCAAACCATAACAAAGAATGAACCATTAATGAATAGTTCGGTAAGGGTAATGTTATAGAATGACAACATCTCACATAAGGGATATAAATTGATTCAAAAACATGTATACCTATGCTATGAGAAGGTCCAAAAGTAACAAAACATTCATGATCCCTAGACACATATAATACATAAGAATTATGGCTCACGAACTACTTTAACCAAAAATAAAAGTAAGGAAATATATAAAACATAATAAAAACTTTAATATTCATAGGTCGGTTAGGTTGAATAGGTTTATGGCCTCTTGAAGTGGTTGAAAGAACATGGGTCATATTATTACTACATAAAAAGAAAAAATAACCTCATGTAATAGAAATGACCAACAACCATAGTCAACATAATTTGGTAAGAGTTTTCTAGTTCATTAGAGATCATTAACACACTAATTAGGAAATGGAAAAATGTTTTATCACAATCTAGAACAAAACTTGTATTTGAAAACCATTATCATCATTTTAGTTCAAATCTAGGTATGAAAGTCGAAACCTAATAAGAAAATAAAAATAAGGGGTCCATTTCATTTGGAAAATGAGAGGGAGTTTGTTGGGTGGCCAATAATTGGTCACTTACTGAGCGAAATAGTTATCCCTTCTTGAAACTTTATTATGTAATAGATATAGAAATAATATGCTATATGAGAAATAGGTGTCAAACAATATAAAAAATGATTTATTTAGTTATGATTAAATTCAATTAATGTTATATTTTTCAAAGATACGTATCCACATATTAAAATAGTATACCAAAACTTTACATAAAATCGAAATAGATTTTCTGAGAACAGATAACCAACAGATTCAAATAATGAAATAGTTAACTTTGTAGTTGGTGTAATTATGACTTCAATACCACGGGCATTGCCTCTGCTATGAGTCAAGCATATATAGCCTCGACAAGGATACCTTTTAACCTAACTTGGATAGTCGAGTCCCATCATACTAGTTATGGATTCATGTATAAGCATTGTAACTATTTGCTGATGGGGAAGGAGACTTAAAATCCCCCTCAAAGGCATGGGATGGCATGTAGATTCTAAAATATTTACACATAAATTTATTCAAATATTTTTACGAATCTCATATTTTATAAATAGAGACACTTCTACAACAAAGCATCTATAGCCTTGGCAAGGACGTCCCTTAAACCCATTTTACCTGAGTGCTTTTATCCTAGGAAGGCAGAATAAAGATTTTGGGTCCATATAATACTAGTGATTACCCCATTACTATTGTAGTTGTATCCCTTATTAATATTGTTGTGCCCCTATTGTCCCCATATTGTTATTACTATGCCTCATAGAATCCCTCTATTGTTATTTTTGTGGCTTTATATTATTATTGTTAGGTTGGTTGGGTTATCTTGTGACTCCTTAGACTCCTATATATAGAAAGGAGGTTTTTTCATTTGAATCATCTAAGAATTGATTATTTGTGTAATGTAAAGGAGGTTTCCCCCTCGAAGAGGCTGAATTCTAAGGTGTTGATCTCTCTTTTCTATGTTTTTGTGAGCTGGTTTCATAACATTTGGTGTCAAAGCTTTTGATTCTAGGGTTTCACTGCTCCAAACAGGTCATCGTGGTATTTTCACTATAACTTTTTTTCCGCAACATTTCAGAAGCTAAAAAAAAAAACCATTTTGATAATAAATCGCACCGAATCTTGGGTCCGAATTTCAGAGATTTTTGCGCTATATTTACGGAGATATAATCTTAGGAAGTTGGTCTTTTTGCAGACTCGTGAATTACATTCCAAACAGGTGACCTGGGGAAAATCGTCATAACTTTCTCTCTGAGCATCAGATTGAAATTTCATAAGAAGGTACAGAAATAGGACAGACTATAGTTTCTTTTATATATTTTTTAGATCCAGAGGTCGAAACAGTGACTCGTGGCACGTCGTACAAGTTTTCTCTACTGAACTAGTCTATAGTCAGGTCATCTTGGGAGATTGTGCATAACTCTTCCTTGGAGATTCTAATTTGGATCAGACTGGTGGCATTGGAAAGAGGACACAGAGGGCTACTAGAGGTTGCAATTTTAGAATTGGATGATCCAAAATTCCGAGATACATCAGATTCAATATCAAGCTTTTACAAAGTGAAAAAAGGTGTGTAGTTTCTTTTTAATTTTTGCATAAGCTTGGTTTGAAAAATTAGATTGAATTGGTAATTGATGCCCCGAGGAAAGAAAATGCAAACACCTAGTAAGAAACCTGAAATCTCTAGCATGACTCATGAAGAAGAGGAATAAATTCAACATGATATATCAAAATTATGAGAACATGTGCAACAAGTGTCACTTGCACAAAAAGCAACAAAATCTAAGATGGATGGTTTAAGGAAAGATGTAGAAGCTAAGATGGATGGTTTAAAGAAAGGTGTAGAAGCTAAGTTGGATTGTTTAAAGAAAGGCGTAGAAGCTAAGATGGATGGCATGGACACTAAAATTGATGGCATGGATGATAAGATGGAAGAAGTGAAGATAAATATGAATAAGTTGCTACAAGAAATGGTAACTAATGGTGAAAGGGTAGTAAAGGAAACTCATAATGAGAACAAAAGAAATGTTAATCATGATTCCATAGATTCTAATGTTGGATCGAAGACCCACCATATTCCAAAAATAGATATGACGAAGTTTGATGGCAAGGATCCCGCAACATGGATATTACAGATGGAGCAATTTTTCGATCTCAATAATGTGAAAAACACATAAAAGGTACGTATTGCAACTTTATATTTGGAACCAAATCAATTTGTATGGTATCAATGGCTTTTCTCTCGTAAACAAATTATCACTTGGGCAATTTTTACGAAAGAATTGACAACACATTATGAGGATACAAAAAGCCACACTTGTTTTAGCCAATTGATAAGTCACAAACAAAAGGGTTCAATAATGGAGCACATTGAGGAGTTCCAAAAATTGAAAATAAGGGTAAAAAATATTCCAGAGGAGCATAGGATTGATGTGTTCATAGAGACTTTAAAGGATAATATCCAACATGATGTTCGCCTTTGGGAACCTGATTCATTAGAGAAGGCATTCAGGTTAGCAAGAAAAATGGAAAGCAAAATTATGGAAACCAGGAAGCATACCACTCACAAATATAAAGATGGAAGTGTTGTTGTCACTAGTCTTACACAACCTATAAGGTTAACACCATAACAATTGGAAGAAAAAAGAACAAAATGGCTTTGTTATATAGTTGTGATAGAAAATACACTAAAGGTCATAAGTGTGCTGAGAAGAAAATATTCTACATAGATTGTGAAGAGGAATAAGAAAAGAAGCAAGAAAGGTCAAAAGAAGAAGATATACTCCAGGAACAAAGCCTAGATAAAGAAGAAATGAATCTGACAATATCTTGTAATGCATTGGTGGGAATTACCACTCCTCAAACCATCAAGATAGAAGGACAAATAAAGAAGAAAAAGGTAATAGTGTTGATTGATTCAGGAAGTACCCACAATTTTATTCATTGTAAGGTAGCAAAAGAATTGAATTGCTTCTTATATCCAGCACCTGAGTGTTAAGTGATGGTCGCAAATGGAGGAACAATAAATTTCTCTGGAAAGTGTCATAATATCAAGCTATCCATGGGAGAATATGTATTGACTAGCCCAATGCTTTCCATTCCAATGGGAGGTGCTGATGTTGTACTAGGGGTCCAATGGCTACAATCATTGGGTACAATAGCTTTTAATTTTCAAGAACTTTTCATGAAATTTTCTTTGGAAGGAAAGGAAGTTGAATTAAGGGGTATTACAAGGAAACCAGGAAAGATAATCAGCTCTAACGGTATGACAAAGCTTCTAAAAAAAGAACAAAGAGGTGTAATTGCACAATTATGTTCGCTAGATGTTTCCACATTGGAATCATATATTTCTCCAAATCTCCAAAAAGTCTTGGAAAATCATTCCATGGTATTTGAGACTCCCAAATGTATCCCACCTATTCGTGATCATGATCATGCTATTCATATGATTCCAGGAAGTGTTCCTCCAAACATCAGGCCGTACAGATATCCGTATGCCCAAAAGAGTGAAATTGAACGTATGGTTGAAGAAATGCTAGAGGCTGGTATAATTCAACCGAGTCAAAGTTCTTTCACTACTCCAGTAGTATTGGTGCACAAGAAGGATGGATCATGGCGCATGTGTCCGGATTATAAAGAGCTCAACAAGCTCACTATTAAAGATAAGTTTCTCGTTCCTGTCATTGATGAATTACTAGATGAATTGCATGGATAAATTTACTTCACCAAATTGGATATTCATTCAGGATATCATCAAATTAGAATGAAGACTGAAGACATTCTGAAAGCGACATTTAGAACTCATAAGGGTCATTATGAATTTTTGGTCATGCCTTTTGGCCTTACCAATGCACCTTCAACATTTCAAGGTTTGATGAATTCCATTTTCAAACCATTCCTTAGGAAATTTGTGTTAGTATTTTCTGATAATATACTAATCTACAACAAGTCTTGGAAGGATCATGTTGAACATGTTGACAGGGTGCTACAACTATTGGGGAAGAAACAATTATGTGCAAAAAGATCCAAATGTTTATTTGGAGTACAAGAGGTGGAATATCTGGGTCATATTATATCTCATGAAGGAGTTAAGGTAGACCCTAGCAAAATTAAAGCCATTAAGGAATGGAAAATCCCCACATCCATAAAGCATCTACGAGGATTTCTCGGGTTGACAGGGTACTATCGCAAGTTTGTTAAGAATTATGGGAGAATAGCAGCACCTCTAACAACATTGTTGAAGAAAGATGCATTTTCATGGACTCCAGAAGCAACGAAGGCCTTCAAGCATTTTAAAGAGGCAATGTGCCAAGCACCAGTCTTAGCTACACCAGACTTCACAAAAACCTTTATTGTGGAATGTGATGCTTTAGGAAATGGAATTGGTGTTATTTTAATCCAAGATGAAAGACCCATTGCTTTTGAAAGTCATCCAATCAAGGGAAAGTTTATACACAAAGCTATTTATGAGAAGGAAATGTTGGCAATACTCCATGCACTTAAGAAATGGTGACCCTACCTAATGGGAAGACACTTCAAGGTAAAAACTGATCATGGCAGCCTTAAATACTTTTTAGAACAAAGATTATCCTCTGAATAGCAACAAAAGTGGGTCACAAAGATGTTGGGTTATGACTTTGAAATCATCAACAAAAAAGGGAAGCAAAATGTGGTGGTAGATGCACTCTCAAGAAAGGATGAGGATGTGGAAGCATTGTTGTGCACCATTTCTATTATCCAACCATATTGGATAAATGAAGCAAGGGAGGATTGGAAGAATGTTGAAGAAGTGTGGGCACTTATTTGAAAGTTACAACAAGACTCTAGTACTTCTGATATATTTAGCTGGCAAAATGATTCGTTATGGTACAAAGATCGCTTATACCTCTGTAAGAATTCTCAACTAAAATAAAAGATTCTTATGGAATTGCACACTTCTCCCTTAGGAGGGCACTCAGAATTTTTAAAAACTTACCGCATGGTTAAGAAGGAATTTTTTTGGGAGGACCTTAAATCAGATATTCAAAAGATTCTGGCAGAATGTTCGGTTTGCCAACAAAATAAAGTTGAAACAATTAAGACACCAGGTCTATTACAACCTTTGTCCATTCCAAGCCAACGTGGGGGGAGGTTTCAATGGATTTTATCACAGGTTTACCCAAGTCTGAGGGACAGAGTGTTATCATGGTGGTAGTTGACAGACTCACCAAGTATGCACACTTTTGTGCATTATCACATCCATTTGAAGCTAGTACAGTTTCTATTACATTTATGGAAACAATTCAAAAGCTACATGGAAACCCAAAGATTATTGTAAGTGACAGAGATCCCATTTTCACTGGAAATTTTTGGACATAATTATTTTCTTGTCTTGGTACTCAGTTAGCTCATAGCTCATTTTATCATCCTCAATCTGATGGGAAAACTAAGATAGTAAACAAATGTTTGGAAGGATATCTTCGTTGCTTTGTATCTGATAAATAGACACAATGGTTCAAATGGTTGCCTTTGGCTGAATGGTGGTATAACACTTACTTCCATACAACAACAAAAATGACCCCATTTATGGCACTTTATGGATATCAACCACCATCCATCACATCATATTTAAGAGAAAATTCTAAGGTTCAAGCAGTGGAACATCACATCGAACATCAACAACATGTCCTCCAACTCTTAAAGGATAACCTCGTGTTGGCACAGAATAGAATGAAACAACAAGCAGATCAACATCGCAGTGAAAGAAGTTTTGATGTAGGTGATTGGGTATTCCTACGGCTATAACCATATAAGAAAATGTCCCTCAAGCAAGCTAAGAAGGATAATAAATTATCACCAAAGTATTATGGTCCGTACAAGGTGTTGCAAAAGATTGGTACTATGGCATACAAATTGGAGCTTCCTGCAGCTTCTCGATTGCACCCAATTTTCCATGTTTCATGTTTAAAGAAGGTTATAGGCAACAAGCTCCCAGTTCAAACAACATTGCTAGAACTTGATGAGGAAGGAAAAATTATATTGGAACCAGAAGCAGTCATAGAAACAAGAACTCGACAGTTATGAAATCAATCAATTTCAGAGTATCTTATCAAGTGGAAGAACTTATCAACTGAAGATTCCAGATGGGAGGATGAGAATTTTATATAGAAGCATCCAGAACTACTGAAGCATTGAGGGCAACACATTTTTGAAGGAGAGGGGTATGTTGGGTCCCTATAATACTAATGATTACCCCATTATTATTATAGTTGTATCCCTTATTAATATTTTTGTGCCCCTATTGTCCCCATATTGTTATTACAGTGCCCCATAGAATCCCTCTCTTGTTATTTTTGTGGCTTTATATTATTATTGTTAGGTCGGTTGGGTTATATTGTGACTCCTTACACTCCTATATATAGAAACGAGGTTTTTTCATTTGAATCATCCAAGAATTTATCATTTGTGTAATGTAAAGGAGGTTTCCCCCTTGAAGAGGCTGAATTCTAAGGTGTTGATCTCTCTTTTCTATCTTTTTGTGAGCTGGTTTCATAACAAAAGATGAGCTAAAACCATGAGTAATTATTGTTAATACCAGTTGAGATTGTCTAGTAAATGGAGAAATAGGTATAGGATCTCCCTAAGAGAGAGGATGGCATAAATAGTGTACCATCATCGACCTTGCACCAATTACACTACTCATTAAAATTATGATGCCTATCTAATGAATTCTCTTGATAAAGTTAGGATTTATATAGCAATTGTTTCTACAATGATGATTAAATTCTCTGATATCTCGAACATAAAATTGTTTATTTTATCAATTGATACTGAAGCAAGGAATTCGGAGAATTAAATTCTTTACACATAAGATCTGTTTAGAATTTCCCTGAAAAAATATTTTAGACAAAATTATTCCCTTTTTAGGATGTGGACTTCATAAAAAAGCAACAACAAAAATAAGGAAAACACACTGAAAAAAAAAATACAAGAAAAATTTAAAGAAATAATTACAAAAGTAATAGATCCCCAAAGGTTTTAAGAAAAATACATCTTAAAAACTTTCCCATTGACTAGAATGGATTTTGATCGTCCTTCTAGAGTTCGCAGAGGGAATGTACTGGGGCCAATATTTTTTGTAACAATGAAAGGTCCTCGCCATAACCTTTAAAATTTTGAATGCTCCACCTTGTCCTCGTTTTCCTTGTCACACTTAAGAACTAGGTCGTTTGCCTCAATATTTATATCAGAAGAAGATCTTCCATCAAACCAATGTTTTACACTTTTTTAATGTTGGTGCAGTTTATGTTTAGATTGTTATCTTTTTTATCCCAATTTAAGCAAGGCATCAATTCATATTTTAATATAAGACAATTTCACTTCTTGTACTTGTTAAGAAAATTGCAAAGAAGTAATAAAATATTAGGAGGTAGAATTTATTCTCTACTGTAGATGAGGAAAAGGGAGAATTATTGATCACAGCTTTGGGGGTTACCTGATCAGTCCATAATGCACTAAAGATGGAAGTATGCTAATATTTTTTATTCTTAGAAATTATTCTTTTAAGAATTTTTAATAGATTTTTGTTTGAGGACTCAAAAATAACATTACCCTAAGGTTAGTAGTTTGTAGAGTACATAATTTTAATTCCTTTATCTGAGGACTCCACATCTAACTCCTAAGAGGAAAAATAAGACGCATTATCAAACACTAATGATTCTGGAACCCCAAAATGAGTGATAATGTTAGAATCCAAAAATTATATTACTTGTTTAGCATTGACCACTCGTAGAGGAGCTTCCTACAACCATATGATAATGTAATGGATAAATTTTATGATATACTTATGTTGCTGAGATGAAGGGGGATTCATGAGACCAACTATGTTTAAGCCCCATTGTTCAAAATGAGCTTCAACAGTAAAATGATGAGGGGGAAAATTTGTATTTTTAATCCTACCAACAGCCTTTTGGAAAGTCTTACATCTTTAGAATAGAACATGGGCCCCTATAAATAAGGTAGGCTATCCAACCCTCAGTACATTGTGAGCAGTGGTGTTCCCACCAAGATGGCCACTAGCAAGATCATAATGGATTTCATGGGGTACTTTTTGAGAATCACCTTGTTCTAGGTAATGAAGTAATTCCCCATCGTAATTCTTATGGAAAAGAATGTATGGAGTTTAATTGGGTCTCAATGCCATTCAATTTTTATCTTGAAGATAGGGAAGTGTTGTACCATTAAGCAAATAAAATTTGATATCATAATACCATGACTTAAAATCATCTGGCGAACACAAATCTTGATTTTTCATCAAAGACATTTCGTTATCAAAACAAGGATACTGGTTGGGAAAATTAATAGACTCAACAACTAGTTTACAAATACCTTGAACTCTCACTATATTTAGTAGGTTTTATCTCCAAGCCAGACTCCTGGAGAATTGTCATGTAGTGGGCCCTTTTTTCTGCTAATTCCTTATGTACTAGCAATTTTCTTACTACTAGATAGGGAGAAGTTACCTTAGTTTTCTATTTGAGAAAGTAAGATCTAAAATTAATTACTACCTTAAAGACAACAAATGTGTCTTTATATATTGCTGGGTAATTTAGTTCGTCTCCCTTAAATGTTGAGCTCATAAATGTAATAACAATTTCGTGATGAGGCTCTATTTTCTATGTGGGGACAACATCGTAAGAAGAATTACAAGCAGAGGTATAAAGTGTGAAATCTCTAGGGAAATTTAGGCTCATCAAAACAAGAGCCTCAGAATTGGCTTGTTTAATAGTGCAAAAAGTATATTTTTCTTGGTCTTTCCATTGAAAGGTAGAAATATTTTTTAACAAATCTTCAAGTGGCTAGACTATTTTAGAAAGGTTTCTGATGAAATGTCTAACAAAATTCATTTTCCCAAGGATGTACTGCGTGGCCTTTTTAGAATTTAGGGGTGATAGATTTTTAATTTCCTAGGTTCTTTTTGGGTCAATCATTATTACATCTTTAGACACAATACACCCTAATAATTTTCCCTTAGTGACTACAAAGATAGACTTTTAGGGATTTAAGGAAATGCCAAATTTCTTGGATCATTCAAACATGTTTCTAAGATGTGGGATATGGTTCGATCTCTATTTAGAAGAAATAGTGACATCATCAAGATATATTATAACAAATTCATTTATTATCGCTTGAAAGGAAACATCCATTTCCCACTGGAATCTTTCTTGAGCATTGATCAATCTGAAGGGCATCATTTTGTAGGAAAAGGATCACCATGGAGTTTTAAAGGTGGTTTTGAGTTGGTCATAGGGAGCCACCATAACCTTATTATTGCGTAAGAAACCATACAATAGAGACAACATCTTAGAGCCTAAAACCTGTTGAAGGATTTTCTCCATGGGAGGAATTGGGTAATTATCTTTATCAGAAGCTTGATTTAAGTTTCTGATGTCTCCACAAAGATGTGTTGGGTGTGGATCCTGATTATCTTTATTAAAAGGTATTGCTGCATTGGACCCAGTTCGTAATGTGAACGCAATACCTCTTTTAAATGTGCACCGCTAGGGGGGTCTAAGGGGGGCGAAAATGATTATTTGGAGCCCCCCCTAGTAGGGGATTGGTGGAAGCACCACCGAAGCTAAAAATAGATGTAAAATTTCCTTGTAAAATATTGTAATTTCGTAGTCAATATTGGTTTTTCATTAGGTGGAAATATGATCGTAGAAGTTATGTTTAATTGTATATGAGGGAATTATATTGCATCTATGTAGATATGCCTTCTGAGAAAGAAAGAGAGAGGATATTGTGTGAGAGAGAAGAGGGAATTATAGTGGATCTACTATAGGTTGTATCTCTTCATTTTTCCAGATAATATAAAAAGAAGGACTGGATGTTTCTCCATGGATATAGCCCAAATTGGGTGAACCACGTATATCTATGTCTCTCTTGTTTTATATGTTTTTTGTGTTTATATTTTTGCAATATTCTATGTGTTCCATTGCTCTGTAATATATAATTTTCTAACAAGTGGTATCAAAGCCGAAGGTATATTTGGCTGATAAACTCGCAGGAGAGAAGGGTTCCTAGTTTGAGTTGGAGAAATGGCGGAAAATGGTAGGTCTAGGATCAAAACATTTAACAACCAAAACCACGAGCTGTGGAAGATGAAGATGGAAGATTATTTGTACCGGAAAGATTTATACCTACCATTGAGCGGAAAGACAAAGAAGTTGACAAGTATGACAGACACATAATGGGATATTATCAACATAAAGGCACTTGGAACAATACAGATGTGCCTAGTGGCATCAGTAGCCTTTAATATCTGAAAGGAAACGATAATAGAGGGTTTAATGTCGGCATTGGCCAAACTATATGAAAAATCCTTAGCCTCAAATAAGATATTTATTATTAAGCATTTATTTACTATGAAGATGTCGGAAGGTGGATCCGTTGCTGATCATTTAAATGAATTTAATACAATTACCATTCAGGTAAGTTATGTAGAGGTAACTTTTGATGATGAAGTTAGGGATCTATTATTTCTATGCTCATTGCTAGAAAGTTGGAATGGTTTAGTTATGGCCATTAGTAACTCTATCTTTGGATCTATTACTTTAAAGTTTGATGATGTTGTCGGTGCAATCCTTAGTGAGGAAATGCGATGGAAAAGCTCTGGTGAGACATCAGGTAATGCTTTGACTACAAAGACTAGGGTAAGAAAAATGGAAAGAGGAAAGAGGAAAGAGCCAGGATATTATAGTAAGTCAATGAAAGGTAGATCGAAGTCTAGATCAGGGATTGTGTGTTGGAAATGTGGGAATAAAGGACACCTGAAAAAAGACTGCAAGTCTCAAAATGGAAAAGAAGGAGACGTGCAGCAAGAAAACAATCATGAAGCGAATGTGATAGGTGATATGCTGCAAGATGCTTTGATTCTTTCACTAGAAAATATTATTTATGCTTGGGTGGTAGATTGAAGAGTCTCATTCCATGCCACACCTGATAGGAAACATTTCCATTATTATGTTCAAGGAGATTTTGGACAGGTTCGATTGGGTGATGATAAACCCTATAAAATCATTGGAATGGGTAAGCTTTTCATAAAACAACATAATTGAAATCAATGGCTATTGAAAGAGGTAAGGCATGTTCCATATCTAAAGAAAAATCTAATTTCAACAAGGCAGTTGAGAGGTGAAGGTTGTGTAACTACTTTTACAGATAAAACCTGGAAGGTCACTAAGGGAGCCCTGGTAATAGCTAAAGGAGAAAATGTTGGTACATTTTATTTATTCAATGGTATTTCTAATTTTGATAATGCTTTAACCTCTACAAGAGAGGATACAACATTGTGGCATCATAGGGTTGGGCACGTGAGTGAAAATGGGATGCAAATTCTTCACTCAAGAAACTTGTTTCCAGGTTTGAAGCATATTGATTTGGAATTCTGTGAGAATTGTGTTTATGGAAAACATAAGAGATTCAAATTCCTCAGAGTTCGGAGAGAAAATAAGAACAAAAAATGAGAACTTGTGCATAGAGATGTATGGGGATATGCTTAGGTATCATCTCTCGGTGGATCTCGTTATTGTTACGTTTATTAATGATGCAACCAGAAACACCTAGATTTATTGTATTTGAAATAAATCTTACGTATTTGATACTTCCAAGAAATGGAAATCTTTGGCTGAAAATGAGACAGGAAAAAGATTGAAGTGTTTCAGATCCGACAATGGAGGTGAATATTGCATCAAAGAGTTTGATAGGTAATGTTTAGAGAATGGACTTCACAGAGAGTAGATAATTCCAGGAACACTACAAGAAAATGGTGTGTCAGAAATGATGAACATGACAATCATGGAGCGTGCAAGGTGCATGGGATTGCACGCAAGGTTGCCTTTACAATTTTGGGCAGATGTCGTAGATACTACTATTTATCTAATAAATAGAGGGTCTTCAATTTACTTGTATGGGGGTATTCCAGAGGAGGCATGGACAGGTAAAAAGGCAAACTACTCACTTTTAAAGACTTTTGGTTGTGAAGCCTTTGTCCACATTAATAAAGAAAATAAACAAATCTTGAGGCAAAATCAAAGAAACGTACCTTTATTGGATATGGTTTTAATGATTTTGGTTATCTCCTTTATGATTATGAAAAACACAAAATCTTTAGGAGAAGAGATGTCATATTCAATGAAAAGGTTTTGTATAAGGATCAGATGGAGGAAAAGAAATAAGAAAAAGAAAACAAAGAATACACAGTGCTTGATGAGATCACAGAAAAAGTGAAGGTGGCTAAAAATCATAATGATCAACAACAATAACCACAATAGCAAAAATCACCTCAAACACCTAAAAGTGGTGTTATAAGATCTATTATGTTAAGTATACCTCCTGAATGATACTGTCTTTCATTATATTATGTATTTTTTGCTGATTCTAGTGAACTAGAATGTTATGAAGAAGTAGTGCGGGTAGAAACTAGGAAGAAGTGGGAGAAATCCATGAAAGAAGAGATGGACTCCTTAGCACATAACCACATATGGGACTTAGTCAGGTTGCCTGCAGATAAAACAACATTGCATAATAAATGGGTTTACAGGTTGAAGGAACAAGATGGAGGTAGAAAAAGGTATAAATCTATACTTGTGGTGAAGGCGTTTGCACAGAAAAAGAGTATAGAATTTGATGAGATTTTTTCCCTTGTTGTTAAAATGACTTCAATCAAAAAAAGGTTAACTCTAGTAGAAACTGAAGATATGCATCTTCAGCAGTTAGACGTAAACACAACCTTTCTCCATGGGGATTTGGAGGAAGAGATATATATGCAGCAACCACAAAGATATGAGGTCAAAGGGAAGGAGAAACTAGTGTGGAAGTTGAAGAAGAGATTGTATGGATTAAAAAAGGCTCTAAGGCAGTGGTATCTAAAACTTGACAGGTTTATGTCTGAACAAGTTTATACTAGATGTCACTCTGATCATTGTGTTTATATCAAAAGGCAAAATGATGGTAGCTATATTATATTGTTATTGTATGCAGATGACATGCTTGTTGTAGGTTCTAACATGTAGGAAATAAATTTGCTCAAAAGAAAATTGGCAAACTCATTTTCAATGAAGGATTTGGGTGCTACAAAACAAATCCTTGGTATGAGAGTAGTTGGAGATAGGAAGAATCACAAATTAGCATTGTCTCAGAGTGAGTACATACAAAAGGTGTTGAAAATATTTAATATGCATAATGAAAAACCAATTAGTATACCTTTGGCTAGCCATTTGAAACTAAGTAAGGAGTCATGTCCCAAGACTCAGGAGGAAATGGATTATATGTCTAAAGTTCCATATGCATCAGCAGTTGGAAGCTTAACTTATGCAATGGTCTGCACAAGGCCTAATATTGCACATGTAGTGGGAGCTGCAAGGAGGTACATGAAAAATCTAGGAAAAGAACATTGGATGGCGGTGAAGTGGATTCTCAAGTATTTGAGAGGTACCACAAATCAAGCATTATACTTTGTTGGTTCAAACATTTCTCTACAGGGATATGTTGATGCAGATATGGCAGGTGATAGAGATAACAGGAGGAGCACCACAGGGTATGGTTTATTGTAGGTGGAAAAACTATGAGTTGGGTTTCAAAATTGCAAAGTGTTGTTACACTCTCAACAACGGAAGTAGAGTTTGTTGCCGCTACAAAGCCTAGTAAAGAAATGATTTGGTTACAAAGGTTTCTGGATGAATTGGGTAAGAAGTAGGAGTTCATCAACTTATACAATGATATACAGAGTGCCATACATCTTGCAAACAACTCTGCATTTCATTCCAAGACTAAACATATACAGCTCAAATACCATTTCATACGATCAGTGTTGGAAGATGGAAAGTTAAAGCTGGAAAACATACACGCTAGCCAGAATCTTGCAAATATGTTAACAAAAGTTGTAACCAAGGAGAAACTGAGATTCTTTTCAGTTTAAATTGGTCTTCAAGTATGATGAAAAAGATGAGAAACAGTTAGGTCAAAAGTTGAGTGGTTGTCCAGTAAATGAAGAAGCAGTGGAGTTTCTATAATTAGTCTCCAAGTGGGAGATTGTTGGCCGTAGAGCCTGATTATCTTCTTTATTTAGAGGTATCATCGCATTAGACCCCAGTTTGTAATGTGGTGTCAACGCTGCCCTTAAATGTGTGCCACCAGGGGGGTCCAAGGGTGGGAGACTAAAATTATTTGGATCTCCCCCTCTAGTAGGGGATTGGGGGCTACTCCTTTGAAGCTAAAAATAGATGTAAAATTCCCTTGTAAAATATTGTAATTTCGTAGTCAAACTGGGTTTTTCTTTAGGCAAAAATCTAACGGTAGAAGTTATCTTTAATTTGGGTTTTTTTCCCTAGAAGGCAGCCCCTCGCTATATATGAGGGAATTGTATTGCATCTATGTAGATTTGTATTCTGATCAAGAAAGGGAGAGGAGATTGTGTGAGAGAGAAGAGGGAATTACAACGGATCTGATGTAGGTTGTATCTCTTCATTTTGATGGATAATATAAAAGGTAGGACTGGTTGTTTCTCCGTGGATGTAGCCCAAATTGGGTGAACCACGCGTATCTGTGTCTCTATTATTTTATGCATTTTCTGTGTCTATATCTCTGCAATATTCTATGTGTTCCATTTCTCTATAATATATAATTTTCTAACAAGATGAATGTCTCCATTATTCTTCCTTACTAGCACTAAATTCACAACCCATTTCACATGAAGAACATGGAAGATAATTTTGGTTATTAAAATTTTATTCAACTCACTTTTAACAACTGGCTCTAAACTGGGATGGATTTTCCTTAACTTTTGCTAGAAAAGTTTGGTATGAGGTTTTATGGGAACGGTATGTTTCATAACATTGGGACAAGATGTTTTTAGATCTTCATACATATAGGTGAATACATCTTTTTATTCTCTAAACAGACGATAAGATCCAATTTCTCTTAAGGGGTATAGTTAGTTCCCAAGTTTATGTTTTGTGGATTCTTTTTAGTTCCCAAATTTTTGACTTTGTAATTCGTAGTTGAACTATTAGTTTTATAATCAACAACTTTTTAAATATGTGCTATACGTCATAAGATTTCTCAAGTTTAACAACAAGTTTATGGATAGGGTTTACTAGATCAATCGATTCACCCACTGAACATTGGTTTTGTACTTGGGAAAAAATATTTAGGTTCTCTTTGTGAGTCAGTTCATCAATCGAAGTGTCACGAAAAGTATCTTCAATGTAGGAAATCATGTATCTATTGATCATGTTAAAAAACACGCAAGTTAGCAATATTATCTAGAATTGATGGTCTAAACATCAGTTCAATAGAAAATAATTAGGATGAAATCCTTAAACATGAATTAACATAGATGTTATGAATTAACCTAGAAGATATGTTTGCCCGATAATTTCTCAAGTGGGTTGAAACACAATGTATAACATTTCTTAACCCATTAATGATTATTTCAAAATTGTCGTTGACCCTTAAGCATTGGATTCCAAGGGCTAAAGTCTTTTTGAGTCTTTGAATGAGTGCCTTATATTCTACAATATTATTATAGCACTCAAACAGTAAATCTTCATTACATCTTGGATCTAAAATAAAACAACCAACAACAATGCCTTCTTTCCATTTTGATCCATCAAAATATAAAGACCAAAGTTCACCTTTTGGATTAGAATTAACATCAGGAAGATCTTTACAAGTTGGCAATAATTTATTAACAATAAAAATTTTATAATGTTGGTCACTGTTAGTAAAAGGAGATATCTTAGCAGAAATGTTTCCGAAAAATGAATCAATACTAAAAGGATAATTAAATATAACTATTTCATTCGGAAAATCAAAATGAGTAAGAACATGCTTCATATATTATTCTCTGTTAACTCTAATCGTATTATATTTCCCCTTCTATGGTAACCATAAGTGAGTTAAATATGTATCCATATACCCTTTAATGTGTTGCGTCCACTCCCAGCTTATGAATAAACCATATGCTTCTGTTATATTTGCAACAATCATATCAATCATTTGGTGAACTCTCTGATAGAAGGATAATATGATCAACACATTAATGAGTTCACCTATAACCTCTACATTAGTTCTATCAAGTTGTAAAATATTTTCTTTTGATGGTTTCATTTTTTCATTAAGTTCCCTGCACACATGGAGAGGAATGATATTCGAGGAGGCCCCCAAATTTGTCATGAACATATGAGCATTACGATTAAAAATATCGAATGTGAGAAAGAAAGTAGGTGGTTGCCATTTCTGTGGAGGAATCTTTTCTGAAAGACACTTTAAAATTTGAACATGATAAGTTGAAGAATTTTCAAAACTAGATATATTCCCATTAGGATGAACTTTGTTTTTACCATAATTTCCATCAAATTGCTACTGAACTTTCCACTGTATCATAGGAATTTTAAGAAAATAAAACAATGAGATATTGCCATTTTCTTTCTTCAAATATGTAGTTGGACCATACTCTAAATTTATAATAGAAATCTTTTGAGTATTCCATGGCTTTTTCTAGAGGTATTTTCCTTGTCAGAATGAGAAGAGTCTTTATTTTCATCCAAGATTTTGTTGCTTGTGTTATATTGGTGTTGGTTTGTGATGATTGAATCATGATAATCTCCAAACAAATAATCTAAAAAATGACCATACTAGAGGGTGGTTGATTATCATCTTCTTTGATATCATTTTCAACCTCATGTATATCATTATTGTTGAGGTCGAGTAAGTACTAATTTCCTGTAAAGTATCTAATATGCCTTCAACACTGAGGAATTCATTTGGAGGAGCAGGTTTATTTTGAAATAGTTTCCTATAAGGAGTTTTAAAATTCGACTTATTATAAGTTCCTTCTACTGAATTTTTCTCAGTATTAGATATTTTGTTAAGAGAATTCTAAAGGCTTTCCATACCAAAGGGACATATTTCCATCTTTTTGGCAGGTGGTTTCGATGTTGATTCACATTTTTTACTAGAGGACAAAGACTAATCACTTTATTTATGGGAATTAGGATTTAAGATGAGAATGCCTTTCTCAATAGACAAAGCTTCATTGAATGTTTCTTGTAATGTCACCTTTTGGGCCCTCTTCACCAACATAGAAATCGTGGTCGGAAAATATTTAATGTAATAGAAACTATTAATTTTTTAGCATGAATTAAATATTTAGGAATCTATTTTTCAGTGAAACGAACCTTACATTAAAATATTTTACCATTTCCTTATTTTCCATTTTCATATCTCATAGCTCCACGACTATCACTTCTGGGGTTTTCTCATCTCCAAATTTCTCTAAGAAGGCAGTTTCAAATTGTGCCCAAGAGGAAATGCTTTAAGGGGGGTGTGTAAAATTCTAGGTTGGAGCCTTTCCCTCAAATGTATAGGGTAACAACCTACAAACAACATCTTCATGGCACACATTTTTTTGTCTAGTAGTTAACATAAAAGATTTGATGTGATCTTGAGTTGGTTGTTTAAAATTTGTTTCGAAATTGGGTAGAAATTTGTGGGGGTTTATTAGAACAACACATTGCACACTGAGGATTGTGATAGAATTTTAATCGATCCATGTGGTGGTAGGCTAATTTTCTTGGATACCTTCATTATTTCCTTGGTTATCCATATTATTAACCATTCTTAGGGATCCCTTAGATTCAAATTACTCGAAAGTATCTTCTTCACTAGAGAAATGTTCAGGAGAAGAAGACAAACCAAGTGGGGAAGGTGGTGGACCAAAACCACATAAATTAATAGGTTTGCTAGATTCACTTGCAGGTGATTATTTAGATGCTGATTGATTATGATCAATAGCTATGATCGTCAAAATATTAGGAAATATATTGTTAGTGGTACTAGCAGTTTGAGGAATATCTGCATGGGGATCCAGTATTGAAGGTTCTTCTAAACAAAAATCATTAGCTGTAATCGTATGTTGAGACGATCATCCTTGGATATACCTGACTTGTTCTGATCTCTTTTGAGTCCTAGAAAGTAGTTCGTGAGATCTTCGTAGACACTCACCAATTTCATATTGGATTTGTGAATGCATTGGAGTTGTGGGTTCTCTCCTTATTAGTTCATGAATAGGTTGAGCTTGATAAATGAAATTATTTTAAGCAATGGGAGGGTGTGAGTTACTTCTAATAATTATGGTTTTCCTTAGCCATTTAAAGTCGAAAATTCCCTCTTTCTAGCCCCAATTTGTTGACATGTGCTTTTGGACCTTAGTCAAGAAAGGGGATGTGACAAAGACCATGGATCTCTAGATAGCCCAAGTTGCTTGAAATGGTCACTCCTGATGGGTTTTAAGGCCCTGTTGGCCTTTTGATCACTTCCTCTAAAACGAACTAGGGAATCCTAAGATGATCTAACGTTATATGTATATGAAATTTAAACGATTGCTAATAAACTTGAAACTAAAAGCTAAATAATTAATAAAAATTGATACAGAAATAAGATGAGTATCAATGATTAAAATACAATAAATACTATAAAAATGATACAGGAATTATATTACAACATATAATAGAATCATAACTTAATGTAACTGGTCCAAAGAAAAAAATTTATTTATCTTTGTGGCAATATTACGAAATGCAAACTAATTTTAATTTATATATGCAATTATAAATTAAAATTAACAATAATCCTTAATGTGAATAAATAAAAGACAAAGAACTAAAAAATGTAAGATTCTTATCTTTTAACCTAACATAGAAAAATAAGGGTTCCTTTTAATAATTCACATTAGAGAATTAAATAATCCCATCTAATGGATACTTCTAGGCGGAGGTGAACAAGAAATATAACCATAACAATTTCTGTACATTGAACTATATTTCAATTAGTCATTTATAAAACAATTCAATAAACAAATAACGAAATAAAATAATAGATTGGATACTGCTACAACCCATGTATTAATTTAATTTATAAAAATATAACATTCTTGACCACATAAATGCTTGGAAATAATTCACAAGAACTTGGATTGAAGCAATGTTCAAATTAATAACATCATTAATACACAAGTCATTGAAGGACGAACATGATCAAAGATAAACAAATAAAAATTGAAGTAACCCAAATTAAAAGAAATGCAATAATTTAATGCATGTTCATGGATCTAAGTTACGGAACGACAAAGCTCTGTCTTCAAAATTTTTGGAAATCAAATTATAGAAAATTAAAAAGATAATGAATGAAAAGCGACTATGGAAAATAAAAATGATAAAAGTATTACTTGATTGATTCAAATCAAATCAACACACTTATACAAAAAGGTTTAAAATAGTTCCATAGTCACTGTGTAATTTATCCAGCATTTATTTTCCTTCCTCTCTTCCTCTTTCACGTTTCCAACTAAAGGTTTATGTACACGTTGATAAGCCCGACCATCTTCCAAACTATGTTTTTAAAATCATAATAGTTTTTACAAAAATTGCAATTCATTGTCTTTGACCTATTGGTCGAATTTTAACTACTTAAAAGAAATAGACATAAAAACTAACAGGACATATGCGCATGATTTGAGAAAGCTACATGGTGTCTGCAATAACTTCTTTCATGGAAACCAATACAATTATTTGGTCAATGAGAAAAACCTATTATCAAATAAAGAAAATGATATTAACACCTGTCAAGGATATCAAAAGAAGGCTACTATAGAATCGAAAATTCTATAGTGCCCTTTCAAATTTAGCAAACATAATAATAAAAGACATACCTCAAAATATTTGACCCTGAAACATAGATAAAAAATAAAATATTTATTTAGCAGGGTTTGAATCATATGGATATGGAGAGATAACCACTTTGATTTTTGATGCCTTAATAATTACATGTGTGTCGGTTGACTATGTTTTGCTCTCAGGGCTCGAAGAATTTTGATCTTTTTTCCTTTCCCCAAGTTAATTTAGAGCTCTAATTATATTGTTCTCTTGAGTGAGCTAGTTAATGCAGTACTCAAGATGAGGACTTATAACTAGAAGTTGTTGGTTCCGATACATATCAAGTATGGATTCATCAGAGTGAATATTTCTTTGAGGGAATTTTCCCACGTCACTGTCACCATAATTAATGACATTATCATTTTCAACAAAACCTGAATTATGCTTAGTATGAGGCTTATTTTTCTTTGGTCATGGCTTAGTAAGCATTTCTAGATCAGCAATAACCTCTTTAACTAGGAATTTGTTTTTCCTCTTATGCCAAGCCTTAGATCTGTTCCTTTTCATTTGTTTAATTTTCACTGTAGAATGAGGGTTATGATCGGACTGACTAACTTCCTCTTAATGTGAAAGTTTAAAGTGGTGGTTATCATATGAGAAATCTAGGTCATCAACATCCTTAAATTCTGGTTTCAATTCAACAGGATTGAATTCAATATTCCTAGCCATACTCTTTGTGACATGAATTGGTGTATTTTCATGGTTTTCAACCGTTTTTCCAAAAATTAGATCTAACTTCTCAACATGGAATGATCCATCAAGGCCATGTCCATCAACACCATGAGAATCAAATGGAATTGGGCTAGCTGTTGGAGGACTATGCGAGACCCTGGGTGCAAGATATGGGTTTTTGAAAGTCTGAGTTATCTTTATAATCATTTCAATGGAGAAATACCTCCCAAACATCACCAAATATGGCCAATTGATGTTTTGCAAAAATGTAGATGAGAACATGATGGAAAATAGAGCTATCCTTTTTTTATGTTCATCTTGATATTCATTGACAATTTTGGAGAGGCTTTTATGTAAGTAGTATCAAAGGTTAATCTTATAACCTAAGAAATCCATCAACAAACAAATGTGGTATATGAACAAACAAATGTGGTATATGAACAGTAACACATATTTCTCTTCACATTTTTTGAAATGGTGCAAAGATAGCACATATTTCTCTTCACATTTTATGAAATGGTGCAAAGATTATAGCAAATCCTGCCTTCTAGGTTTGAGAAAAGTAACTGGCATACCTTTGACAATATATGCATAATTTGTATTTGTCAAGACCTTATGCCATGGTATATCAGACATAGGATAACTCCTCGACTAGTTATTAAGCTCCGTAGAGAAATGAGTGGCCTTAGCTATGAAATCAACATCAAATGAAATATCCACATTGTTTATGTTTTCCCTTTTTCAATTAAAATTGGAGGTGAAGGCCTTTACTATTATGTCCATAAAACCCTTAAATAGTTGAAAAAATTCCCACCACTTGACCTGCTAAAATAGAGAAAAATATTTTTCATATGACTCGATGATATCCTTTCCAATCAATTCTGTCCTAATCATGGGGGGCATGACTAAAGACCTGGTAAAATTTAAGCTGGGATTTAGTGTGAACAGGGGGTAAAATGAGCCAAACTAAGTTTTGAAACCCTAAATACTTGCAAAGTGACATGGAAGGACCTAAACAAGAAAACAAGATGCATAGAAGTGGAAGAAAAACCCTATGTTGTGAATTGGTTAACTGACGTGCATGTTATAAGGTGTACCAAACAATGATGATGACACCTAGAGGAGAGTTATGACTTGAGAACATGAGTCATGATAATGATTAACATTGTAAACAAATGTCAGAAACCAAGGTTGATAAGTCGAATACATCGTGCCATGTCACCCAAAAGCATAGATATTTCATTCAACACAAATTCTATTAGATCTGGCCACCACTGCCAAATATCATTTCATTGCATGCTACATCAATAAATTTTCGATACGACAGTGTAATTCCACACAGAACCATAAGTGATGCTATTAAATTTAATGTACAAGAAACTACAACAAAGAATGAAACATTAATCAAATATTTAGTAAGGGTAAGGTCATGGAATGAAAACATCTCCCACAAAGGGACATAAGCTAATTTCAAAACATGTATACCCATGTTAAAACAAAACATTCATAATCCTTCGACGCATAAAATACATGAGAATTATGGCTCACACGTGATATTAAACAAAAATAAAAGTAAGGAAATATATAAAACATAATGAAAACTTTAATATTCATATGTTTCCTAGGTTGAATAATTTTATGGCCTCTTACAGTGGCTCAAAGAACATAGGTCATATTATTGCTACAGAAAGCGAAGAAACAACCTCATGTAATAGAAAATGAACAGCAACCATAATCAATAGAATTTGAGATGAGTTATCCAGTTCGTTATAGATCATTAACACACCAAACAGGAATTGAAAAGAAATCCATATCTCAGTCCAAAACCAAAGTTGTACTTCAAAACCATTATCATCATTTCAATTCAAAGCTAGGTATGAAAATCAAAATCCAACAAGAAAATAGAAATAAGCAGCATATTTCATTTGCAAAGTGATAGGAGAGTCAGTTGGTTGGCTAACACAAGGTTATGAGATTATCTTGTTGACTTTGTAGAATATATATGTCATAGACAGCTATCTAATTTATGTTTTGGTTGTACGCTTTTCATATCTTTACTACAATATTTTTTGATTAATCTAAATCTCCAAGTCACAAATAAAATGGTGGGTTTCATTTGCACAACCTAATATGGGAGGGATATTCAATGAGGTCCAATAATATCCAAAATAACTCTAGATCATCAACCTAACCCCGATACCTCATATTTCTAATTCAAAACACCCACCCATTCAAACAAGCCTAGTAAATTAATTTTGAATAATATATTAATTAATTTTTAAAAGATTCCTAACATTTATCAAATTCCCATATATGTGAATCAAGATAAAAAATGATCTTGTAGACAAAGAATCAAAACAGTGACATAGGACACTATGAAACCACCCATAATGTGACCATACCTTGTGAATAAATGCCATAACTATAATAGCACTAGTATTAATGTGTTTGTATATGCTGAAAGGCATATATCTCGCACATCAAATTTTATTCTTCGTTTTAATATATATTGAATGTACATAACTCAGTATATATACACAGACTTATATTATTGATGTCGCTGTTGATAGATGTTGATAGGTGCATAAAGTCTTGCTAGTCGTTGATAGGTGCACAAAGATATGTTTAAATTATCAGTAACACACATATAATTTTAATTAATAATATTGAATTATAATGATCAACACATATAAGATTATATTATACTAACATAAATATTATATAATAATGTTACAAAAATTATATAATTGTTATATTAAAAAATCATGATTGATTATAGTTGATTTTGGTTTACTATAATGCATAGGATTTATTGGGCATTAATGTGGTTTACCATGTTTATTTAGGGTTGACTATTGTTGAATTTGGCTAGCTATGGTTGATTTTGATTGACTTTGCTTAGCTATGTTTACTTGTAGTTGACTATGTGTGAGCATGGTTGACTATGATTGAGATATTTGAATGTGAATGACTATGGTTAGGCATGGTTGAGCATGATTGCCTATTATTGGAAATAATTGACCATACTTAACCATGTTTGACTTTATCTAGCCATGGTTGAATGCGGTTGACCATATTTAAGCATGGCTTGATATCGCTGTTCATATTTGATTATGGTTAATAATGGTTGGCTATGTTAAACCATGGTTGATTATGTTTAACAATTGTTCACTATGGTTAACCATGTTTAAGTATAGCTAAGATGTCTTAACCAAGGTTGATTATATTTTATCATTGAGAACCTTTGTTGTGAACATTTAATTATGTTTGACTATTATTAACCATGTTTAACTTTTTTGTTTACTTATGGTTAACTATGCTTAGCGATATATATTTTTAGTTGACATGTTTGACCATCATTGACTATATTTGACAATGTTTGACAATGATTTCTATGATTGGACATGGTTGACACCTAGTAACCATTTTTGGCTATGATTAACAATGTTCAACCATAGTAGACTATGGTTGGACATGATTGACCATGATAAACCATGTGTGATTGTGAATAAGCATGGTTGGCAATGCTAAGCCATGGTTTTATACTACTAGCCATGTTTGATTATGGTTGATGATGGTTAGTTATGTAAAGTCATGTTTAATCACCGTTAATTCACTACGTTAGACCATATTTGATTATATTTGACTAATAAATGTCAAAATAAAATTTCATTTAACTTACTAAGAAACAAATTCATATTAATATTATATTTTAAGTTTTATATAATTATATATTAAATACAAATTATCATAGAGATTATCATCAGCTATAAATTATTGTAAAAAAATATCAATGTTATATTAGGCATTTCATATTATATAATATATATTATTTCTATTATTATAAAAGAATTATATCTTTTTTTCTTTAATCATCAATTTATCTATTTAATTATTTAGGTGTATGGATACAGTTATGAAAATTTTAATACTTACTTAATGTTTGTTTAAAAATGACTCTAGTTGATTACAGTTGACTACTTTTTACCATTGTTGGCCATTGCCAACAATGGTTAGACATGAACCATGGAATTATTATACACTTGGATATGTTAAACATGTTTGATTCTGGTTGACTATTCTTAACTATGGTTTATTATTCCTGACCATTGTTGACTATGTCTGGTCACAATCTACTACCATAACTATGTTTTACTATAATAGTTTTGTATGACCTTTTTTTACTGTGGTTTACATATGATAAATATGGTTGTATTTGGTTACATATGGATATATCGGACTATAATGTTATGATTAAAATCATCATTTTTAAAAATGTTGCAACATTCCAATATACAATGTATTATCGCATTGTAGCATTCATTATGGGTTTTGTTGCATCACGTCTTTGATCAAGGGTTATGTTGGATTTTGACATTGCATAATGGTTATGTCAATGTGTGTCATTTCATCTTTTCTAATTGAATAATTTATATCTTACATTATTGTATTTTGCTATAAGAACATTTTGGCATTAATGGCTATGTCACATTTGTAACATTCATGAAATTTCATGTTACATTTTGATGTTCATTATGGGATTTTTTCACATTGCAACATTTATCAAATGCAATTTAAAATTGTGATGTTGAGTAAGGGTTTTTCCACCTTACAATATGCAACAAGGATTATGTTAGATTGTGACATTATTTAATGGTTAAGTCAAATTTTGACATTCATCTTCACTAACTTTTAAATTGCTACATCCTTTAATGGTTATGTTGCATTAAGTCTTTCGTAAAGGGTTATGGTGCAGAGTTCAGTTGTCTTTCATTGTTCATAACTCATATTCCACAGTGATCATGTTAAATTGCATTGTTAATTTTCCTTGGCTTATGTAAAAGTCATATATTACTAATCCGAAATGGTTATGATGCATTATGAAAGTCATCATTCTACTGAGTTTGATTGATTTTAGCTTCTCATCGTTGATTATGGTTTAATATGTTGCTTTACTATGATTGACCTTGATTAATGGTTTAGTAATATTATTAATCATTATGTAGCATTACAATGTTTATCGAAGGTAATAACGAACATTGAAATTCATAAAGGTTTTGTCATATTACAACATTTTCTTAATCATGTTAGATTGCAACATTCCAACATGGTCATTACATCTTATGCCATTCATATTTCCTATATTAATGGATTCATTACATAATAATGTTCATCAATGGTGTACTCAATTTCATTGATATTGATTGGCCATGGTCTATGATTCTTAATAGTTATTTCATATTGTCACATTTTCCCTGTGGCCTCAATGCATATGTCATGTTGTAGAATTTATGAAATGTGCACCATGTTACCATTTTCGTTAAAGTTTTTCTCACATGGAGGTGTTCAACAAATGTCATAACACACTATCAGATTAATTAAGTTCTGTTTTAATTGTCATATTCATATATGGTTGTGTTTTGTTATGGCATTCCCTATTGTTTATTTGAAATTGTAGAATTAATGTTAGCTAAATTTATGTTAAATTTAATGTTTATTTCAAATTGATGTTCCCAATCACAAATGGTTATGTTCAACTACAATGGTCATCATCACATTAACTCTAGTGGGCCATTGTTCATTATGGTTTATTATGGTGTTTGATTATGGATGACGAAGACTAATGATTTACTAATATTATTAATAGTTATGTCACATTACAAATGCTATGAAATTTGATGTCACATTGAAACATTCATCAAGGGTTTTGTCACATTGCAATGATTTTATTATATTACATTGGATCACAATGTTCTAGAATGGTTAGTCAAACTACAACTTTCAAATTTTTTAATTTAACGGTTCCATTTGATTGTAACATTCATCAAGGGTAATTTCGCATTGAGTTTAGTTGATTTTTATTATCCATGATTGATATTTGTTAATTTTTATTTTACGTTACATTTATTAATGGTATTAGTGGCTATGTCATGTTGGAACATTCATGAAAAATGATACCACATTGCAACATTCACCTTTACATTATGCCACTCCTCAATGGTTATATCAAACTGTGACATTCACTTTAACTAAATTATATGTTAAATTTAATGGTTATGTTACATTGTGACATTTATCAAGGGTTCCATTGTGTTGAGTTTGGATAGATTTAGTTGTGCATATCTCACATTCCTTAAAAACTATTTTAAAATGTGACAGTAATATTTGCTAACTATTTCAAATTACTAAGATCCTAATTCTAATGGTTATGTTTATAATTTGATAGCCTCAAGTTGACTTTAGTTGACATTGTTTGGCCATTGTTAATTAAGGTTACCTATGGCATTTGTTTGTGGTTGATTGATATTAATGGTTTCATAATATTATTAATAGTTATGCCATAGTTTGGAGTTTATCAAAGGCGATATTACATTACACCATTCATCAATGATTTTGTGCGATACATAAGGATTCCCACAATCGATTGAAATCCATGGTATCAATTGTTGATGAAAAGGTCTTCAAGTTATAGAGCTTGTCAAGAGTTGAAATGAGCCATGTATAAAAAGGTTATGGAATTCAGAAGTTAAAGGAAAAATAGGGATGACACATAAGATCATGGTCACATGGCACACAAGGGAGTGACATGGCATGATGACATGGCGACACATGGCATGCCATGTATTGAAATGGCCTAATGTTTGGATGTTATGTGGAACCACATTGACCAACTATAAGTTGTCACATGGACCCTCTAGGAGGTATACATAGATTGGATGCATGGATGGTCAAAACACTATTGTTAAATTATAGCAATGGAAAGAATTGAACCCCCAACCTATTTGGCACAAGTGATACACCTTACCACTAGGCCAAGACGTGTGCAATGTTAAAATGATAGAATATTTTATTATTTATTTCATTTATTGCAAATGAAATCTCACAAAATATGCACCTCTAATATTTAAAACATTAAACTTTTGAAGGTTGGCGACAAGTCTTACGACTACAACACAAGTTGTAGACATGTTGAGTTATCCACCAATTTGTTTAGATAAAGATTATTTTGGATGTACTATCCCAAAAGATTATGTAATACCCCACAATGTCATGTAATTAATGGAGTTTAAATCGCTACCTCAAGCATATAAACTGAATTCCTTACCACTAGGCAATAACTAGAAGTTGTAATGTATCATGTGCATAAATTGTTTTAAGGTGTAATTTCTCATATAATTTTGGAGAATAAAGTTCATAAGGCCTTTTTGTTTTCAGGAAGTGGATGGGAAGAATATTTTATCCCCCTTATTGTCTTCCTAGAAATGCCTTAAAGGAAATTTTATTGTAGGTTGGAGATCAATGTTGATGCAAGAAAGCATTTGAAGTATTTTTCATGATTTTAATGTATTGATTGCACATTTGAAGTGGACCCAGAGATGTAGCCTAGGCAAGCTAATTCTTGTTGTTATATTTTCCATTATTAGCTAGATATCTATTCTTGTTGCATTAATGGTTGTATTGCATTCCACTCTTCATGAAAGAACCATATTTTAATGGATTTTTCACATTTTCACATTATGATATTCAATAAGAGTTTTATCACATTGTGATGTTCATAAAGGGTTATGTTGGTTGACATTGAGTCATTTATGTTTGTTGAATTTATTAAATTTTTATGTTCTTCAATATTTATGTGGCATGGTTACAATCATCAACGATTATGTTGCATTGATTTTGGTTCAATTTAGCTAGACATGGTTTATTATTGCTAACCATGGTGAAGTATTGTTATTAATGTTTGATTTTGGTTGGTCATAGCTAATTATAATTGACCATGGTTGAATATGTTTCACTTTGTTTAGTCACGGTTGATTACGGTTAAACATGAATAAGCATGGTTAACAATCCTTGATTATTATTGTGAATGTTTGACCATGGTTGGCTATGCTTGACCTTGCTTAACAATCAATTAATATGGTTGTTCACATTAACTATGGTTAATGATAATTTTCCATGTTAGACTACATTTAACCAGTGTTGATTATGATTGACCATATTTGACCATGGCTAAATATGTTTTACAATGGTTGACAATTTAGACTACAATTAGTAATGGCTCAGCACGGTTTATTATGTTTAAAAATTATTAACCATGATTAAGCATGCTTTAATATAGTTTACTATTACTAATCATGGATATTTATGGTTAACTATGGTTGACCATTACTGAGAATGCTTGATAATGATAGACTATGGTTATCCATGTTTTATTATGGTTAAATTGTTGCATTACTTCTTGGTAATATTAAAGCATTTTGTTCATTAAGGATTGACCATGTTTGACTATGAATATATATGGTTGACCATGTTGGTTATGTTGAACCATCATTAATGATTATTGGTCATGTTTTACTATAGTTGACTACAACTGAACATCATTAACTATAGTTGAGTATGGTTGACCATTGTTTTCAATGTCTTAATATATTTGACCATGTTTTTCTATCATTGAATTATGTTTGATAGTTCATTGTTGACTTTTGTTTAGTATGGTTGCAAATGGTTGACCACTAATGGTTTATTATTATCAGCTATAATAGAGAATGTAGATATGGTTTGACCGTGGCTAACAATGGTTGATTGAAATTGGCTAACATTAACCATGTTGGTTGGCCACGTTTCCTTATGGTTGACAATAGTTTAAGAAAGTGTCTTTAATATTCATTTTATATAATATTTAATCAGATTAAGTTGTACACTAAAATATATGTTGCATTATAACATAAAATGGTTACGACAATGGCAATTTTCATCTTATAAAATTTAAGAATTTTACAAAGTTTATGCCTGTTTCAAATCACATTCCTTAATAGCACCTGCACACCCACCTAAAAAGTATGGAAATAATAATGAATCTAATGGATAAACAAAAACGGAGAGTATGTAAACAATAATTAATCAAATGAACACATAGATAAATCCCTACACCCATTTTTGTCATCAAATGTACAAGACACTTTATATTTAACAACATTGCATTCATCAATTTCCTCCTTTACACATTGATGGTGTTGAAATACTTAGGAAAATGGATTTTCGGGTTACTTTAGGCAATGAACATGCATAATAACCAGTTATTTTCTTATGTCGGGCAATATGAAATATTTTGTTAAGGAACCACCTAATCTCCCAAACTCAATTGCAAGCCTGATGGTTATGTTAATATCCGTTCCCTTGTTGAAATGGTGATTATCGATGAAGACACATAGACTTAAACTAGTCATGAGTGCATGGTAAAGATGATTGAACACATTGAAAACAAAAAATACGTCATATCTCGTTTGGCTTATTATTATTGGGAATTTCACATATAAAATGATCCATAGTTAGTTAGCCAGAAGTATAGGATAGTGCGCTATTGGCACTTAGACCAACTTCCACCATACTTTTGTATCACACTATTCGCACTTAGATAAACTTCCACCGTACTTTTCTAACTCATGTCATCATCTTCGCCGTAAAGAATTGAGACCCCACATATTCCAGTAAAACCACAGGATTTCAATCTAATTTGAATTCCACCATTTGAACACATGGAGATTACACATCTTATAGAATTTGGATATTGTTTATTTCCTATTTTTTAAAGGACAATGATGACCGAGTGAAACTTGAATCTTCATTGGGAAACCATAAAGTAAATATAGAAAATCAACTATTTTAAAATAGTATTTATGCCTATCAATATAAATTTTTTCTTTTATGTATACACGACCAAAACATGTATAAGAATCTTCAATGTATAACTATGAAACTATATAACGTATGTCCTACCATTAAAACCCTACAATTGAGTACGTATTATTCACTGTAACATGCTCAATAGGTGTGTTCATCATGTCACCTAGATTTAGATTTCCTTAGCAAAAACAATGGCGAAAATAAATGATAGTGACTGGATGGCCACTTCACTAAGGAGCCACTCGGAGGGACTAACTCTTCTGGAAAAGGATATTCTATCCAATGACACATCTTAGCCTAGCACATTTTCTCATCATCCTCTCCCTCACAACAACAAAGATATGGAAACATAATGTTTTGTGAAAGGGTTGTTTGTTTTAGCACATTTTCTCATCGTACTCTCTCTCACAGCATCAGAGATACAGAAACATAATGTTTTGTGAAAGGGTTGTTTGTCTCACAGCATCAGAGATACAGAAACATAATGTTTTGTGAAAGGGTTGTTTGTTTTAGCACATTTTCTCATTGTCCTCTCCCTCACAACATCAAAGATATGGAAACATAATGTTTTGTGAAAAGGTTGCTTGTTTTAGCACATTTTCTCATCGTCCTCTCCCTCACAACATCAAAGATATGGAAACATAATGTTTTGTGAAAGGGTTGTTTGTTTTAGCACATTTTCTCATCGTCCTCTCCCTCACAACATCAAAAATATAGAAACATAATGTTTTTTGAAAGGGTTGTTTGTTCCAGTGGGGTGGGAAAAATTTGATAGTAAATTTAGATTTTATTTCAAAAATGTTTTTTTATCATAGTACTACATTGTTTTAACATTTCTTTGTACATCTATGAAGTCATAAATGATGTAAATTTACCATGGGTGACTTTATAATATGTTTCATCAAATTTACATTAATTACAACAATAATTTAAAGCACAAGTTGTAACAAACCTTATAACAAAATACAAATAATGTGTAAACATGATAAACATGATGTAGCTATTACTGTTTTGGTCACTGGTTCACAAGACGTGACACATTCTGGAACCATTGGTGATGACATGGAACAGGTGTGAAAATTGTGCTTCTAAAACCTAACTTTTTAGATGTGATAAGATCCTAATAATCATTAGAAAGGGCCAATTTTATTGAATCACTCTGATTTGATCAAGTGGAAAAAGACACCACAAACATCAAAATGACAGGAAACATACCTATTGATATGGGTGATTGGGCACATTTCGAAGACACGTTAAACACTAAGACATCCAGGCATTACATGTTAACAGGCCCAAACTAGTTTTTGAAAAGACGAACATTTTTGGTTTAGCTATAAACATTTCCCGATGTACTAAAAGTTATGCAACTAAATTTGTAGCAGATATAGAGTGAAATTTTATTAATCAAATGAAAGGGTTATCCTTTAAGCTTTGTTTTTTAATTTAATTTATATTTTATTGGGGGAGAAAATAAATTTTAATATTTAATATAAGAGGAATGTTTAATTCATTTCAGAATTTAATTAATTTCATAATATAGGAAATTTTAAAAAATATTGATAAAAAATATTTCAATATTTTACGTAAGTAAAATACTTTAGTATTTAAGTAAACCAATAATTTCTCTTTCTACCTCATCTCCACAGGGGTGATATGCGTAATTATTTTTGTGTTCAACACACAATGAACATATAATATTAAATGGAATATTCTTATATAAATACATTCTTAAATTAATTTTATATATATATATATATATATATATATATATATATATATAATTTTTTGTGTTTAGGTTTAATTCTCTCGACACCCTTGAGGTTAGGTTGTATGGTTGAGTAGGGAGGAAGTGATCCCTTTGGATGGATCTACCTGGTATAAATATTTTGTAGACATAGTGGTGACCGATCTTCGAGGTCCATGAACCAGATAGAGAAAAAAAAAAAAAAAAAAAAAAAAAATATATATATATATATATATATATATATATATATATATATATATATATTATTATTATTATTTGTGTTTATCATGAAGGGAACATGTTCCATTAAAAATATATTGTGATATGAACACTCTCTCTATGTAAACATAAAGAAATTCAAACTAAACATAGAATTGGCACATGACACACACACATATATGAAGAATGAGCATAAATTTATCTTAAATATGTATCTATATTGAACTAAAAGATCAGGTATTTGGAGGTGAAAACTATCTCTAAATTGGTAAACTTGAAAAACATTTATCTGTGAATAATTCAATCCCTCTCCGTATATGATAACTAGCAATTGCACCATATGTTGCAAAGGAAATGTTGTAAGGCATAAATTCGAGAAGCATTGTGACATATAAAGAATCATTGAAGTTGAAAATGAGTAAACAAAAAGCCTTTAAAAAATAGAAAAAATTGCAAAATTTGTATGTTTATCATGTTTTTAATTTACATAGAGCACCTTTACCTAATTGTAGATTCCAAATATTTTGAAATGCAACATTATGATTAAATACAACTAACATATTCCAAAATCTGGAATCAAATTACACTAAGTCTGATCCATAAGTAACAGTATGGTTGGAAAAACACCTCCTCAACAGTCTGATGTGCCAACATTTTTTTTGCAAGTTGGACAACACTTGTGGGATTTCATAGCTAAAATTTCTTCTGTGACCATGGGGTTATCGGCCTATCATTCATTCCAAATACCATCTCAACTATAGAAGCCTAATGCAGAGAATGAAGTTATACCCACTGCGTTGACCCATGAAATGAAAAGAAAATTTGCATATCATTTTATTCTCTTTATTTATAACACATAAAAGATTTTATGTTTCTTCATAATGATAATTCAGATATCAATATATAAATGATAATCCAAGAAATAATATGATTTGAAAAATGAATATAAATAATTAGTTATGTAGAAAAAATTTAACTGATAAAATTTATATAATAATATCAAATTTTTTTGCGAGAAAGCACAAAACTCAATGTTTATTTATAATGTACAAAGCTATCTAATATCAATATATAAAACTAAAAGAAACAAAAATACCAATTACCATAAACATTATGGAAACCTTAAATATAATTAAGATACACATAAAACACAAGGAAACTTCCAAAAGCTCAATTACTATAAACATAAACTCTTGAAACTTCAAATATAATTAAGATACACACAGAACACAAGGAATCTTCCAAAAATCTCCACTGGTCATAGACATAAGTAGGATGTAACACCACAACGCATGTTATAAAATAATAATAATATTATAATCTGGCATATTCTTTGCTTTGATGTGATCACAAAAGGAATTATAAAAGGTTTCGTTGTTATTGGATCAAATCAGGTCAGGAAAAAAACAACAGAACTATTTACATATGCTAAATCATCATTGTCTTCAAAACCTTCGTTCTTAAAATGTATTTCTAAGACTATTTATCGGCAATGCTTTGTTTCAACTAATTGATCACCATTATACGGAATAGAAATGTCATTCAAAATTGTAACCATTCAGATTTTTTTGTTATTTGTGTTTTCAATCCAAAGTCCAACAGTGGTTGGAGTCCTTAAGAATCCATCACATATTGCCAAGGAGAGAGTGTGATTACAAAATCCACCTTGAACAATGAAGGAAACCTCTATGAAAAAAATATCATCGCTCGAATTTCTTTATTAGCTCTTAACTAAATGCAATCGTTGAACTTGAGAAATATTAATACATTACTTACAGCCCAAAATAAAAAAACGTTAACTAAATTTAGAAAGAGGAATATTAATTACATTCTTCAAAATATCCACCCCATATTGAGCTCTCTGCTAAGAATTTTGTGGCCAGCCTCTGATCAAATGTGCTCTATCGCAAGTTCCCATTTTACCCACTTTGTCCAGAAGACAAAAGGTTCCTGCCTGAAACCAGCTAGAGGCAAAATTATTGGGCCCATAAGATTATATCAATACAATTTGGGTTGTGAAGGATTTAACCCATAGGCTTCCAAGGATGTAGCATCGGATTCATTGAAGGAAAATGAGAAAGATCTTCTGATAAACCAAGCAAATGGTACAGTTTCTGATCATGAATGTCTGGTTCACAGAATAAGGGCCATGAAAGACACATTGAAGGATACATTTTCCACTGTATCACATCTGAAAACCTCTTATGCAGAGTTATAGGCAGCCCATATTACTTATGATGTAGAAAAGCTACAAGTGGTTGATAAGGAGGTGATCAAGGAAACGAAAAAGCTCCCATAATTGAAGCAGTATTATAAGAAAAATATTGCCAATGGAGACTCCAATGGTTCCGAGAACTAGAATGGGTTAAGATATGAGGAGACTTCAACAAGGGCACTCCAGATTGAGATTGCATAGAAGAATTATGAGATTGAAAGCTTGAAAAAGGCATTGGAAAATGCTAACTAAGAATGGGTGAGCATAGAAGATCAGACAGAAGGAAAAGTGCTAGAGATTCATCATTACAATTAGATTATTGGAGACAAGCTTGCAGAAGATGAAAGAATCACCCAGGGGTTTCACCAAATCCCTGATTTCTCTGATGAAATCTGCTAAGTGGGATCTAGATGTAGAAGTTAACAGCATAGAACCAGGCATAAACTACACCATGGAAAGCCACACAAAGTTGGCATTTCATTCCTACGTTTGCATGATAATGTTCAGTGGATTTGAGAACGAGAATTTCTATTTGACTAGGAGCCTGGCATCCATTATAGATCCCAAGAAGAACATAAATGATTGTTTCAGACATTTTTTGGACATTCAAAACATGGAGCCATCAGAACTTGTGTCCATTCTTACACCAGACAACCTGTTTTGGAAATTATGTATGAAGAAATTTCTCAATGTAGTGCATCCTAGGATGGAAGAATCCTTATTTGGAAATTTGGAGCACAGGAACTAGATACGAGTGGGACTCCACCGCATGAGCCAATTTTACAGCCTATTCTGAAAATTTTCCAAGTTTGTGTGGTTGGTTCACAAGCTTGCATTTTCTTTTGACTCGTCTCTATCTATCTTTCATGTTAAGAGAGGGGTGGATTTCTAGGGTTCCTACATGGATAGCTTGAATTCTATGAATATGAATCATGATGTTGACAATACTATTGCAAGTGAAGGTAATTTCTTGCAGCTTCCTGAGAAGCCAAACCCTACAATTGTAGGGTTTACAGTGATGCTAGGTTTTAGGGTAGGTAAGAAGGCCATAGTGATATGCCAGGTCTAATGACCACAACACCTGATTCTGCAATTACTATTTTTTGATTCTGAGAAAATTTAAATGAGCAAGAAAAGTAATTTTGTGAAGAATGGAAACCACTTGTATTCTCAGATATTTTTGGTGATTTTCGGAGATTCTGTTTTGCAGGAAAAATGCGACTCCCTTGGATAAAAAGTATTTCAATATACCCATCACTCAGAAGCAATTTTTCTCTTCCATTAAAGTCAATTATTAAAGACTTAAGAAGACAATGTAAGAATTGTAATAGTCAATAATTCACACAAAACATATACAATCAGTAGAAAAAAGCATTTATAGCCAATAGCCAATGCAAGGGAAATTGTCTCACCTCGCAGCTCTAAGTGGGACTTTCACAAAGTTGGGATCTATGTCCATAGCTTGCATGTAGCCTGAAAGTGCATCTCTGAATCTACCAACTGTCATTCGAGTAGTTGCATGGTTGCTATAACATAACACTGATGCCCTGATATGGCTTTCTAACTTCTCACTTGGCAATATGCAACTTATCCCTTGAGTATAATATTCTTCAGCTTTAGAAAAATCCCCTTCTGCATATGTTGGATTCCCCCTATTCGAATTATCAAAGTATACATAATTTTGTCAAATCTTATAGAAAATAGAAAGAATATTCTTTAATTCATGTCATTATGAAAACACTTTTAGAATATTTAATGCCATTCAATTATGGTAAGGAAAAGTATGTTAAGGAAATTCCTTTTAAATGTACCAAATAAGTGAATTCAATAAAAGTAACAGACTAATGTAATCTCATTTCCTTATAATGAAGGAAAGAAGAAAGTTTGTAGATAAAGGCTAGCAAAACTAAAAGAAATAAAACAATAATCCACTTTGATATATACACAATAGCAAATTTGTATACGTGAGCCATCAAATTTCACAAGCTTTCTCTGACTCTGCACTTTCTACAGCCATAGGAAGAGCAGGTAGTTCACTTTGTACACTCTGCTTAGGCAATACCGAGATTGACTGCACAACCGAGGATGAATCTAAGAATCTGTCATAAGCACCAATAAACGACACCATGGAAAGCCACAAAAATTTGGCATTTCAATCCTATGTCTGCATGAGAATGTTGAGTGGATTTGAGAATGAGAATTTCTATTTGACTAGGAGCTTGTTGTCCATTATAGATCCTGAGAAGCACAAAAGTGATTGTTTCTGATAGTTTTTGGACATGCAAAACATGGAGCCATAAAGTTGGTGTTCATTCTTACACGAAACATCATGGTTTGGAAATCCAGTATGAAGAAATTTCTCAATGTAGTGCATCCCAGGATGGAAAAATCCTTCTTTGGCAATTTGGAGCACATGCACTAGATAGGCAGGGGGCTCCCCCCTAGGAGCCAATTTTACAACCTATTCCTCAAATTTTCCAACTCTGTGTGGTTGGTTAATATGTAAACTTACTGTTACTTCTTACTGTTAAATTCTTTGTCCTTATCTGCATTACATGAGCATGGGGAAGCCGTGCTTTAAGTCTAATTGTTCATTTTGTCATGATGCAATATTTATGGGGCATCATTACCTTTTAATGTTGTGGTTTAAGTGTGAACTTTTGATGGGAAAAGATAATTATTGTTTTTAATTACCCAAGTTTCATGGAGGTGCTACTTTTGATAACTCCATCGTTATTTGGTGATGAGGGTGTCTGAAAGCTTCTTATTTTTGCTTCATCTTTTTCTGCCTGTACTTCTTACTCAAAATTCCCATTCATGAGTATAGAAATACTTAATTCCACCAATATCTACCATCATTTTATGGTATCTTTCTTGTTTACATATACCCTCCAAAGTCTTTATTGTGTAGAGATTTTTATATAATTCATATTTTGCCCCATTCTTGATAGCGATGTGCCAGTTTTTCCAAGTATTTGTCTTGAAAGTAATATTTTTTGTGGTTCCTTTTGCTGATATTGGGCCCTGAATTTGTCTTTATTGTGTAGAGTTTTCATAATTCATATTTTGTCCAATTCTTGATAGTGATGTCTTGATTTTTCCATGTATCTATTTAAAAATAGTATATTTTGTTGTTCCTTTTGCTGATGTTGCTCCCTGCATTTGTCTTTATTGTGCAGAGCTTTTCATAATTAATATTTTACCCAATTCTTTATTGTGGTGTCCTAGTTTTTCCATGTATTTGTTTGAAAGTGGTATTTTTTAGTTGTGTTGTTCCTTTTTCTGATGTTTCTCCCTCCATTTGTCTTTATTGTGTAGGGCTTTTTATAATTAATATTTTTCCCAATTTTTTATCGTATTGTCCTAGTTTTCCATGTATCTATTTGAAAGTGGTATTTTTTAGTTGTTCCTTCTACTCACAGGATTTGGTTAGAGAGGAATTGTACAAGAAGCTATTGGTAGGCACATGTTGTTGAAATATATAACAAACTTCAAAAGGTGACTGACCTATTGAGTCATTGCAAGCTCTATTGTAACAAATTGGTTAAGTTGTTGGCAGATGCAAAGATCATGTATAAGGGCCTCATTGACAAGCTTAATTTCAAAATCTCTCTTAAGGCCTCATTGATAAGCTTAATTTAATAATTTATGAGGATGAAGAGTGGAGGAAAACAAGCTTAATTTGACAATCTTTGGGAGAATAAGTTGAGGAAAACTTTACTTGATATTCTAACATTTTCCATAACAATCATAAAAAATGGTCAGCCAAGCAAATTAAAATCCTTGTCTGAAATAATGGTCAACAACAAGCCACAAAATCAGAAAAATTTAATCCTAGATAAACTCTTAGTGGTTTCGTTGCAAGGTCACAACCTCGAACTTAAACCAAGAATCAAAGGGTGCTAAAAGGTCAAAGTCCAAAAGCAATTGATTGATTTGGTGACAAATTATGGAAGGATTCACTTTAATGTATGTACTTAAAGATTTAAGATTCAAATCTAATTGCTGAAATAGTGTTTTGTATGAGGAAGAAGATGATTTGTTATTTTTGTAAAAATTTAGATTTAGTATTCAGTCTATATGATGAATAATAAATACTTTGGGCTGCTATTTGTCTAAGATCAAAGATACCTATAGAATATTTTGGCCACCATGAGATGTATACAATGAACATTTGAGGGGGAAATTTGATGTTATAAGAGGAAACATTAGAGATATTGAACATCATCAACTGCACTGCACTAGAGTTTTGGAACTGGTGTCTAGCTCATTTTTATTTATTTTACATAATTTTGGCCACCACAAGATGTATACAATGAAAAATTGAGGGGGGAATTTTATAGATGATGTTCTAAGAGGAAACATTAGAGATATTGAACATCATTAACTGCACTGCACTAGAGTTTCTCATCATTGTATATTTTATACCAAAAGTTATGAATAATTGGGAACTGGTGTCTAGCTCATTTTCATCTAATACATGGTGATGTCTGAAATTTGTGAGTTTTTTATGCAAATTTACATTTGGAAAGATAGCCATCATATTGTTAGCTATCATATTTTTCATGAATTAATGATATTTTATTTAGCTTATCGAATGTCATCTACTACTTGTATTTTTTCAAAATCTCAATATTTGCTATTGGAACTTGAAACACCATCTGTTATCTTTTAGTACTGAGTGACATTTTGTTCACTATTTTTTATTTTCAATGATATTGTATATGGTAGGATTCTTCTTCAAATTATGCCTTACGACATTTCCTTTGCAACATTTGGTGCAATTGCTAGTGATTTCAATCCTATGTCTACATGAGAATGATCAGTGGATTTGAGAATGAGAATTTATATTTGACTGGGAGCTTGTTGTCCATTATAGATCCCGAGAAGCATAGAAATGATTGTTTCAGATAGATTTGAACATGCAAAACATGGAGCCATAGAGCTGGTGCCCATTCTTACACCAGACACCCTGTTTTGGAAATTCAGTATGAAGAAATTTCTCAATGTAGTGCATCCTAGGATGGAAGAATCCTTGTTTGGCAATTTGGAGCACAGGCACCAGATAGGTAGGGGACTCCACCCCAGGAGGAAATTTTATAGCCTATTCCTCAATTTTTCCAAGTCTGTGTGGTTGGTTCATAGGCTTGCATTTTCTTTTGACTCGCCTGTGTCTATCTTTCATGTTAAGAGAGGGGTGGATTACGAGCGTTCCTACATGGATAGCTGGAATTTTGTGAATATGAATCATGATATTGACAATACTGTTGCAAGTGAAGGTAATGTCTTGCAGCTTCCCGAGAAGCCAAAACCTACAATTGTGGGGTTTACAGTTATGCCAGGTTTCAAGGTTGACAAGAAGGCCATAGTGAGATGCCAAGTCTATGTAATGACTGCAACACTTGATCCTGCAATTAAAGTTTTTGATCCCAAGGAGGATGAACAAGAAAAGTAGTTTTGTGAAGAATGGAAATTGCCTGGATTCTTAGATACCGTAAGTGATTTTGGCAGATTTTGTTTTACAAGAAAAATGTTACTCCCTTGGACAAAAAAATAGTTTAATATACCCATTACTCAGAAGCAATTTTTCTCTTCCATTAAAGTCAATTACTAAAGACTTAAGAAGCGAATGTCATATTTTTAATAGTCGTAAGTCACATAAAACTTATAAAATCAGTAGCAAAAAGCAATTATAACGAATAACCATTGCAAGGGAAATTGTCTCACCTTGAAACTCTAAGTCTGACTTTCACAAAGTTGGGATCTATGTCCATAGCCTGCATGCAGTCTGAAAGTGCATCTCTTAATCTACCAATAGCCATCCGAGTGGTTGCATGATTTCTATAACATAGCACCGATTCCTTAATATGGATTTTTAACTTCTCACTTGGTAAGACGTGGCTTATCCCTTAAGTATAATATTCTTCAACTTTAGAAAAATATCCTTCTGCATATGCTTAACTCCAACTGTTTGAATGATCATAGTACATATAATTTTGACAAATCTTGTGGAAACTAGAAATAATATTCTTTAATTTATGTCATTATGAAAACACTTTTAGATTCTTGAATTCCATTCAGTTATGATAAGGCAAAGTATGTTGGAGAAATTCCTTTTAAATGTACCAAATATGTGAATTCAATAAAAATAGTAGACTAACGTAATCTCATTTCACTGTAGTGAAGGAATGAAGAATGTTTGTACATAAAGGCTAGCAAAACTAAAAGAAAAAAAACAATAACCCACTTTGATATATATACAATAGCAAAGTCGTATACCTCAACCATCCACTTTCATAAGCCTAGTCTGAGTCTCCACTTTCTACAGCCATAGGAAGAGCAGGTAGTTCACTTTGTGCACTATGCTTAGGAAATACTGAGACTGACTGTGGAACTGACGATGAATCTAAGAATCTGACATAAGCACCAATAAACTACACCATGGAAAGCCACAAAAAGTTGGCATTTCAATCCTATGTCTGCATGAGAATGTTGAGTGGATTTGAGAATGAGAATTTCTATTTGACTAGGAGCTTGTTGTCCATTATAGATCCTGAGAAGCACAAAAATGATTGTTTCTGACAGTTTTTGGACATGCAAAACATGGAGCCATAAAGCTGGTGTCAATTCTTGAACGAGACAACCTGTTTGGGAAATTTAGTTTGAAGAAATTTCTCAATGTCGTGCATCCAAGGATGGAAGAATCCTTCTTTGGAAATTTAGAGAATAGGCACCAAATAGGCAGGGGAGTCCACCCCAGGAGCCAATTTTACAACCTATTACTCAAATTTTCCAAGTCTATGTGGTTGGTTCACAGGCTTGCATTTTCTTTTGACCCACCTCTATCTATCTTTCATGTCAAGAGCGGGCTGGATTTCAAGGATTCCTACATGTATAACTTGAATTCTGTGAATATGAATCATCATGTTGAAAATAATATTACAAGTGAAGGTAATGTCCTGTAGCTTCCTGAGAAGCCAAACCATACAATTGTATTGTTTACAGTGATGCCAAGTTTTAGGGTTGGCAAGAAGGCCATAGTGATATTCCAGTTCTGTGTAATGATTGCAACACTTGATCCTGTAATTAATGTTTTTGATCCTGAGAAAATTTAAATAAGCAAAAAAAGTAATTTTGTGAAGAATGGAAATCACTTGGATTCTCAGATACTATGGATGATTTTCACAGATTCTTGTTTTGAAGGAATAATGCTACTCCCTTGGATAAAAATATAGTTTAATATACCCATTACTGAGAAGAAATTTCGCTCTTCCATTAAAGTCAATTACTAAAGACTTAAGAAGAGAATGTCAGAATTTAATAGTTAGTAAGTCACAAAAAATTTATACAATCAGTAGCAAAAAAATTATTGCCAATAGCCATTTCAAGGGAATTTGTCTCACCTTGCAACTCTAAGTCAAATTTTCACAAAGTTGGGATCTATGTCCATAGCCTGCATGCAATCTGAAAGTGTGTCTCTGAATCTACCAACAGCCATCCGAGTGGCTACACAATTGCTATAGCATAGAACTGATGCCCCGATATGGCTTTCTGACTTTTGACTTAGCAACATGCAGCTTATCCCTTGAGTATACTATTCCTCAGCATTAGAAAAACTCATTCTACATATGCTTGATTCCCCCTGTTCGAATGATCAGAGTATACATAATTTTGTCAAATCTTCTAGAAACCAGAAAGAATATTCTTTAATCCATGTAATTATTAAGACACTTTTATTATCTTGAATGCCATTCAATTATGGTAAGGCAAAGTTTGATGAGGAAATTCTTTTTAAATGTACCAAATATGTGAATTCAATAAAAATAATAGACTAATGTAATCTCATTTCACTGTAGTGAAGGAAAGAAGAACATTTGTACATATAGGCTAGCAAAACTAGAAGCCAAAAAAACAATAACCCACTTTGATATATACACAATACCAAAGTCATATACTTGAGTCGTCAACTTTCATAATCTTGCTCTGACTCTGCACTTTTTATGGCCATAGGAAGAGTAGGTAGTTCACTTTGTGCAGTCTTCTTAGGAAATATCGAGATTGACTGTGGAACTGAGGATGAATCTAAGCATATGTCATAAGCACCAATGTGTATTCTATCTTTCTCAGTTATCTGTTCATTTGATATATTTCCTTTTGAACCTGACGCATACCATTGTGATGCATCAGTTTGTAAAAAAAATGGTTATTCGAATGTCCCATTAGAAGATCTATATTTTGCATTCCCTTCGACTCTTGGATGATAATAATTTTTTACAGCTCCTGATACTGAAGAAATTTTCCTGGAATATGACCTAGAGGCAAGGTGACTTCTATGATTTCTTCCACTCACTCTAGAAGCGCTACTACTATTAATGCTATTATCACATTTATCAATCTTCACCTTCTCGGGTGAAAAATCTAAAAAATCATTTTCAAAAGTTGGGTTAGGCATGTTCTTGTCAAAGGATGAGTTTTTCCATATATTTCATATAGAAGGAAAACCACATTCTCCTTCATCTTTACTATTCCATTTGTGTTGTTATTCTCCTCCAATGGGCAACTATGTGTTGTAGAAATTATGAGAATTTATTAGTTGATCAACATATGCTTACAAGTTTTTATCTCCGGCCCATGGCTCTTTGCTCTCAGTGTCTTTGTCATTTGGATGCAAGTTGTATTGTTTTAGATGCCCAGGCTAAAAAAGACTATCCCGGAGAACATAAAACTTTTCTAAGTCTAGCATAATGGAAACGATGGTGGTGGCATCGAATGCGACATTTCTTGGACATGAAAACCTTTATGGAAGCAACAAGCAAGAAATGAAACCCTCTTTGCCAACAACAAGATGGAAACTTGCTAGACAGGAAGGTGAATGCGACCAAACATTGAGAGGAGGGTTTTTGTGCTTCCTGGTATTTTCATCGATAAGACAGAGAGGAAGATGATATTTTGCCATGCAAGCCATGATCGAAACCATTTGACAGTAGAAAATCCTTGAATCTATGCCGAAAATCCCTGCTACCTGCCTTAGCAATAAGTCTATGATGAAAATGCTTGCTACTTGCCTTTGCCTATCACAGGCTGAGCCACAATTTTATCAAAACCACCAAACTGCCAGAATCCCAATAATCCAACAAAAATTGAACACCAAAAACCCTGCAATAACTAGCTACAAATATCTGCTACAAATCTCTAATCTGCTTTTCAGTAACTAGGCCAGAGCTCCAAGGATCTTTCCATAAAATAGAAAATCGTTACAATGTAACCAAATATGGAACTCAGTGTTCTATTTTGTTTTTGAAAAAGGAAAATGCGGAACTAAATAGGGAAAATGGGGAACCGAGATGAGATTAGGGCAAGAAAATCCCAACTTAACAAATGGAATACCATGGTGGAGGTGTCTAATGAGACATTTCCGGGACAGGAAACCCTCTTTTGGAAGGGACAAGAAAGAAACCCTCTGCAGGGACAAGCCAGAAAGTTCCTAGATAGGGACAAAATAGCGAGAGGATGGTTTCTGTGCTTCTTAGGATTTTCATGGATAAGACAGAGAGGACCTGGTATTTTAATGGATAAGATAGAGATGATGACCATATTCTATAAGGTAAGTCATGGATACCTTCTCTCAATCGAGGGTTCACTGCTCCAAGAAAAGGATTAAGTTTAAACTGTTATTTTTTTATTTACAACAATATTTTTGATTAATGGTGGCAAATAGTTTAATCGTCTAACATCAGATCATACAGATCATAATAAGACAAGAGGGGAGTTGGTTTCAGAGGGGAATGCCTTACGTGTAAATATGAAATAAAAATACATTTATGTTCGTATTTTTATAATAATATAGAGAAAAGAAGTGATAAGATGGTGAAAGAAAACTTTGAAATATAAACTGAGAAAATTGCTCAAAAAAGAATGAAATGGTGAAAGGATAAGACACTTCAATTCCTTGCAAAATACATTAAGAAAATAATACCCTTCTCCATATATGGTAAATATGAAATAAATGTAAATACATTAAGAAAATAATACCCATTTCCATATATGATAAATATGAAATAAAAATGAATTTATGTTAGTATTTTTATAAATTTTACTTAATTGTTAATTACCGTCTCAGTTGCCATGACAATATCACTATTTCATCCTTGGGGATGTTTGCGTTGAAGTACTAGTGTTCATGTGATTTCATTTCACACATCAATTAGAGTTATTTCAGTTAATACTTGAACATATATCCTTCTGTATTGAGGTCAAATTATGAAATCTTGAATGTCCCAGAAGACCTTCACTTGTTGATCATGAATACCTAGCAAGTTTGTAATAATTTAGAATCAATTTCAATGTTTTATTTCTTTTCACGCAAGGTCAATGGAGATGGTCTTCTGAAAGGATACTTAAAAGGAAGTAAATTTATTGTAGCCATCCTCCTATTTCATAACCCTATGTGCTAGCCTCATTTAGTATTCGTATGTGTCAGCTTCATTTAACAATTTACAGAATAAAGTGGTAGTTTCATCTATCATTGTATTGAATAAATAGAAGAAGAAAAAGAAATGTAGGTCCTATAACTAAGATATTGCTAATTTTTTCCAATAACCCATGGATTTAACTTACCCATGTCCTCTTCATTATAACCCACATCACTATTTTTACACCAATCATGTTTCTTATTTCTTCACACTTTCTCATTTTTCTCACTTTTTACTTAATCTTAATTCTACTTCTTTGCATTAGTCTCTAAACTTTGATTACTTTGTTGCTAAAATGCTATTTTTGCCATAATTTTATTTGGCACACCTCCCAATGAAACATGGTTGAGTGAAAATTTGGATGTATTGGTTGTCATGGATGATTAGGCAATGACATGATATTACGATCAGGTAGTGAGCTGGTAATAAAAAATTTACATGACACATAAGCTACATCACAATCCATGGATCTTTCCACTTCTTACAAAAGTAATATGATGAAATTATTTCCTTATAAATTGTTATAAATCCCCTCCCATGGTGCATGTGGGATAAATAGGGAAGATTTACAAATATAAGGGCATGATTTATGTGGAGTAGATAAACAACTACTTAGTCACTAACTTTTGGAAACCATAACTTGAGTTCTTAACGTCGAAATTGGGAAAACAAGAGAGCTTTGGAAATATAAATACATGAATAAAATCTTGAAGATGTTTTCCATTTTTGAAATAACATCTAACATACCAAAGAAAAATAACCATTCATGATCATTTCTGATTTGGCAACAAATTACATTCTAAAAAATTATTAGCTTAAAGAAAGTTTTTAATATTTAAAGTGGGCCCTTATTTGAGCAATGAATATTAATGTTTATACTTATATAACTCACTTAATTTAGTTAGTATAACAAGGAAAAACCTTAACTATAAAGTATTTGTAAGAACATTAAGAAATGATTATAACAAAATATGTGAAGTACATTTAGAAAAACAAAGAGAACCCCCTTATTGCATAGTAAGTAAAGTGACCTTCTAGTTCGATGCTTTGATATATTATTTTTAGTTATAATTCATCTAGAATTTCATTTCACATTGATTTTGAATGAAAAGTGATGAATTTTTATTGTTTTCCTCTTTCTCTTCAAGGTATTTTCATTTACATCGTTCAGGTGAAGCTAATTTAGTCCATTTTAGAAAAATACATTTTAATTTTCTAAACATTATGAACTAATTTTAAGTACATGTATTTGAGGTTACATAGAGATATTTAGAGTTGATAGCTTATGTGATATTTTGAATTTCATTTTTAAGATTAATATTGCAAGTGTGTAACTATGTCCAAATGGAAATATCAAGTTAAACTCTTTGAAAGTATAGTCTATTTCCTTTCACCTTTCTCAATCATATGGTGTGTTTTACTTACCATTTTGCTAGAATCCAATCTTCCCACCACCTTTATTTAATTCTTTAAAAGTATTATGATGTTAATATCATTGTTAATGACATTTCAATGACAATAGTATTTTTATTTTTTACATGAAAAACCTGTAAATCATATATTTTCATGCAATATTTATTCCCATTTTTTTCCATGAATGAGATCATGTGGTTAAAAAGTTAATGTACTTTATAAGAGAATTATTGGAATATTTGTTGGGGATTGATATTTTATACTCACCCATTTCATTCATCCAAGTGTAGGAGAAGAATATCTGATCAATCAGTAGATGAGTACCATATCTATAAAAATGACATGAGCATATCTTATTCCCTAGGAGGTTTTCTCTCAATGTTGGTTATTTTCCCTTGTTAGGAAACGTGATCAACAATTTGTTGTTGGTGTTGATATTTTCCAATACATATTTTTCCAATGAGCCAACTACAACAAGTTGAAAACTCACATAGGAATTGTTATTTCCCAATTGACATAAGAATATTTTGCTAACAATGGGTATATTCCATTGTTTTATAAGGATGGAATCTTCTTGTATTCAATACAACAATATTATGCTTATTTATGGTCATGATTAGTACTAGATTTCTACGTGATATGATTTTGGGTGGAACATTCCTTGTTTTCTTATGTGAAAGTTTATTGATCTCTCTTTTCATGCTTCTTGGTTTTAGCATTAGATATGACATGTATGCTTTTCTTCATATCTGAATATATTCAACCATAAATCCAATATTACTTCCATAAGTAGACTGTGATTTCAATATTTGTTGGTGTAGATTTTCTTGTGGATATTGTTTGGCCATTGTAATAACCCCTCCCACCACCTTGAACTATATTAGGCTGCGAGAGGTGTTACATAATGAATTGACCCAACCTCCATATTTTGTCATAAATATTGGGTTGCAAAATTTTCAGTTTTCCAATTTCGTTTTGAATTCAAATCAATGCTACTTGTGCTAAACTTGTCAAGAGATTTTTGGTGATTTAAATTTTATCTCAATTTTAATCCTAGAGAGAAATTTATTCCTTCATGAATTTTAACCAATCAATTAAGGCCACATCATGATTGAACTATCGCATGACTATTTCTCTTCCACGTGGTATCACTGCATCATCATAATACTACCAACGACATCCATGTCCATTCCATGTGTCACTAACACATCAACATAGTAGGAGTCCACATCATTGTCAGACACGTCATGGCATTCACGTGGCCACTATCACTACCTAGGGGGCACTTGCCACATCAATTTATGTGTTGGCCCCTTAAAGAGTCCTCGTTGTTTTTTGTAAGGTTTTACCTGTTAAAGAATGTTCGAGCCCATTTCTTGATTCTGGTGGGGTCCATATACCTACATCATGCTTTGTTAGCCCTCAACCCATTGCTTCCCATTTCATAGTCTAACTTGATCAAAGTGTTCAGCGACAGGTGGTGGAGAGAGTTTCACGTCAAAACCTGCACCACATCAGTGAATTTTGTTTGATGCCCATTATAAGGTTAACTACAATGTTGGATGTGAGTGTGTTCCACACAACCTCTCTATAAATCTAGTGCCTTGAAGGTTGAGGTCCTAATGGGCACACTCCCAACACAACTTGGTGTTGGGACATACCGACTCACTTCTTCACTTGATCCATTTGAGTGTTGAAAAGGTCTGAAGGCTAAATTCCCGATGGGCCTACCCTTGGCACATTTCGATATCAGGGTCTATTAGCACATTCTCTCCCTAATTAATTTGAATTCCGTGAAGGCATGAAAGCTAAGTACCTAAAGGCCCAAATCTTGGGTGTTATGGTTTGAGTCCAAGGTTTTAGATCCTGAATTTCAATGAGTGAGAATGATGAGAAGGGAGATCTTAATCTTTAATTGGTAATGAACATTTTCCTAACGATGGAACCATGAGCTTCAGAACTCCTTGGCATAACTGGCAATGAACATGGGTCTGATTTATTCCATATTCATAGTTTAAGAAGAGACATGGTCTAAAAATATAATCCACATAGATTTCAAGATGGATAGGAAAGCCAGTTAAGCGTTATAGCTTCATTAACCTTATGCAGGTTGTTATACATGATTAGGGAAATTCCTTAACAAAATAAAAAATTAGGGTTTATAGGTCTTCTTTATACAGTTTTTCGTACCACATTTTTGTATGTTCCAAGTACTTATCAACACAACCTAGATGTCCATCCAATTCATAGTATGAAAGCTATCTACACTTCATGAATGGGAAAACAAAATCCATAATCAATGTATTCAAGGATAATAATATTTCTTGAGGAGTTATAGATCCTCTAGTAAAACAACATAAGCCCATTGAGTGCATTTCCTATTGCAATCGTTAGGCATACAATACAAGTGAAAAATAGCAATGCACACTATTAATATATCAACCATAAACACAATATTGGATTGCATTTTCCAAACATTTATGTAGCACTCAACATATGACATAGTCTATACATTTTGAGTTCTGTAGCAAAATTAGAAATACTTAATAATGATATAACCATGAACATATCAGACATCTATCAACCATGGATACATAAAGATTTAAGCATTCATTCATGACGATACATAAGCGTGAATCATATTTTGATAAGATCAAGTGTAACTCATCATTTATAAATCAAATGCACATAAACCATTCTAATTATCTCAATATGTTGAATCAACTAGAAACTAGAGGAGGGACTACAAATCTCCGCCCCACCATAAGCTAACTAAACTACAATATTTCTCATCGCTGACCCTCCTTGAGATCGATCCAAAATCTAAGGGGATTCTTTCCCAAGATATTCACACCAATGACTAGGTCAAGAAATGAGGAGGTGAAGCCCACTATTCTAGAAGGTTATCTACCACAGTCTAATAGTATGCGCCACCATGACTCCCTCTTTTAAGATCAATCACAATGCCTCAACGAAAAGTCCATCCCAATTAAGTCTTTTAGTTTGGATCCCCTAGCTCCCTTATCACCATTTTCCTTCATTATCAAGTGCCCCCCCACCCTAACTCTCTCCTCTTTGATTAACTATCCTTTCTTTTCCTTCGCATGGTCTCCAATTTATCTCCTAAAGATGTTTTGAATTTAAGAAGACATGGGCATTTTCCCTCATCCAATCATATATTTTCCATGTGTCATGTGTAGGTTAGATCAGTGATGCCATCTCCACTACCTTGAAGGTGAGGACGACATCCTCACTTTTCAACTCTCCCACTTCGATACTTTCTAGGAATGGGCATGCTTATGGCATGAAATAGGAACCCATCAGGACTGAATAGGCTTAACCATAGGAAAATAATAGGAAAAAAATAAGCAACCCCCTTATAACCTTGGGTCTGTGTCTCCCTTTATTCAATCCAATCACCAATAAAATTTACATTTAATTTATTTTATGTTCACATAATCTATTGGTTAGCCATGACCTCCATCTCAGTGTTACAAAGTCATAATTTTACATTACAAAAATAGGGGTGATGGGAGTGATGTTGCAAACCCAACCCCCTTAAGGGAGAACCATCCTTGGTGTTCTATAAACAAAGAGAATAAAAACAATTTTATCTTTATAATTACAATTGTTACATCATCAAAATATTCAATGTTTTGAGTTTCCACATTGATAAATGTCATTCATATTTCATACTCTAGTTACCTCTAGACTTCCTCACATTCAAACACATTTTTGTCTGGTCATCCATTTCTCCTCAAGACTACCATAGGGAAAATACTTACCTCATTTCTTCCTGTCACTCACTCAATTTATTTATGTTCCCAAAGAGTATACACATGATTCTTTGAAAACTATTTCACTCAACTCTTCTATGTAGTCACATAAGTTTCAGGTTTAGGAATCCCTTCTCTATCTCCCTCGTCCCTCAGGTAATCCATTCCTTGGCAATGATTTTTTTCATAGGAAGGTTCTTGATGGAATATCACAACGAAGGTGTACCTATAGTTTTTTGTAATAACATAACATCTCTGTCACAAAATATATCATGGAAATAAAGGCAATTCACAGGGTTTGAGTGTCACCAGAATGGCATGGTCCTTGAAGGCTTTAACTCCACTATGCTTCCACTGAACTACTTTGATATTTCTTGTAATTGGCCTCATATATCTCTATAGATTAGTTTAGTAGTTCACCTATATCACAAGCATGTATAAGATTTCAACATAAATTTTAAATCAAATTATAACACAATTTCAACAAAAAATTCTTTAAGAAAATGCATATCTTCAAAGTGATTTTCTTCTTCCTTTTTCTTCATGGGTAATAAATATAGCTCTATTACACCTCTTTCTTTATGGAACAAGAACCCACATGTTCACATCATTGTGATAATAGGACATATTTATTCTCCCACCAATTGGTCAACCCTTCAGACCCAGACAACCCCCATTTCTAGTAGTCTACCTATCCAAGGGTTTTCTTGCATTAGCCCCCATCAAATACTCACCTTTATGGGCCTAGGAAGCCCCTATTATAGGAGGTCTTCATAGAAAAAGGATTTCCTACATGCGTGCCCATTAGTTATTCAACTTTATGGGCACAAGAAACTCCCATTCCGGGAAGTGTACCTCGTGAAAGGATTTATTGAATGGGGTAATCATTAGAGTCTTACAACCAAGTAGTTGTCTAGCATGCTCTAATCTAATGTGCATGGAGTCCTTTGGCCAAGTAGCATTTGAGAAACTCTACTACACTACTCATGGAGTCTTATAGTCAAGGTACTGATTATGAATTTCTATCACAAGATAAACAAGGTGCCAAAGGTCACAATTACATGAATAAAGTCTTCTTCGTAAGCTCCATGCTCCAACATTTCATTTGTTTCACAATATTTATTTTTCCATGAGATATAATTAAAAATAATTCAAATAAAACAATTTAATTACACAACATTGCTTCATTCAGAGGCAAGATCTCATAATTGTGAGATTTGTAGTCACATTTTTGGGATCCTTTGTATATGGTGTTATTCTATCATGGTTTCTTTTATCTCACACCCCATTCCAACACTTTACGTATAATATGATCCTTCAATCATGCAAACATCTATAAATATTCCAGCATTCAATCTTTTCATTCAAATATCCACAACCTGAATTGATCTCAGGATTATTTCACATACAACAATTCTATTAGTCCTTGTAAATTAAAAAAAAAAGTGAAATGAAAACATCATGTGTGTGTATCGCATTAATTGCAAGCATTTCATAATGGAGTCAAACATTTATTCCACCATACCAATGAGTCAAAAATGAGAAATGCATATATCTAACTTCATGACCACTTTAGTTCTCCATTTAATTTAGCATGCATTAGGGAACCTTTTCTGGATCAAAATTTATTTTAAAGTTTAGAAACATTGGCAAATCTCACTAGTGTCTAAGATGAAATCTACAAGATGTTTGTTGATATATTTGTAAAAATATTTGACTTTTTAATGATTTTATATGAAGACTCAATATATTTTGGCCATTTTTAGGGTAAAATAATTTTATACTAAACAAATTGGGCGAATCACTTTTAGAAAAAATGGAAATTGGCGAATCATTTTTTTGGAAAAATCATGGAAAACTAGCCCACGTGCGAATACTAGCTCCCAAAATTTTCCATGGCATGAATTACATAACTAATTGCAATATTTTCACATTGAATCATGTTTGCCTTAATCATACCCTTTCCTTGGAATCCATTAAAATAACTCATTCATTTAAAATAACATATATCAAATTTAGCTTAAAATAATTCTTTCCCTTTACCTATTTTAACTTAGTTTATTATTTTCCTTACTTGCTTTGTTGTAATTATCAACACTTTTAGTTGAAGTCTTGTCATTTATTTTGGATTCCAGTTGGCCTTTAGCACGCCTACTATTGCAATATTCAGTAGTACCTAATATGATTTCAATCTCACATTTTAGTCATAACTCTATCAATTCAGTTGTTTATAGGTTTCAATGAACTTCATAAAGTCATTTCCATTATGTATTTGATTCAAGCATGTCTTCATCCATGCTCCTGAAGCTATGCATATTTACTCTGATAAGAATGTATCATACATGCAGACATTCCATGTTATTCATATTTTTTGTGTTCAGGGAAATGTTTTAGCTACTATTGTTTTCATTCATTCACACAACACATGTCATAAACTTACGCATAAGAGTAAGCACGTTGGTAATGGTAGTTAACAACAAGTCATTCTTGAACACATTCCCAGTGGATCTTCCATGTGGCATGAATCCATCAGGCAACTTCACTATATTACTTAAAAACATGCATGTAGTATATCATTCACATATTCATAATATTTTGAAAATTGAATCAGTTATCTTCCTATGATGATGGTTTCAACAAATGAAATTTCAAATGTAATGACATTAATATATCCTTTTCTCCTTTTCTCATTATTCACATATTCATAAAATGTAGATCATATATAACAAAATAACTATATCATTTAGCATAACTTCCTTCTTATGTTATTTTCTTAGTTGTCACATTGTTGTCCATTTTGTTCGTGGCGACCCAACCAAGCCCCCTTGGTTGTTTTTTCATCCTCATATGCCCTCTAGTGCAATTTATCGCATGGACATAATTTAATCAAGGCATTGAACTTCTAGTTGGGTTTTATTCAACCCTTATTAATGAACTTATTTCCTCTTCCACATGAAAAGTATAAAAAAGGACCAAATGACAAACGAAAAACAACATTAACATACAACAAACATCATAAAACATAGTCATTCTAAATGTCAAAAAAACATAAACATGTAGCCTAATACACATGAATAATTAGAAAACGTCTCCACTCACAACACATCAAGCATCCTATATTCACTTCAACACAAACACTTAGCACATGAACATGATCTTATTCAGTAACCTTCCCAAGGTTTTAAATACATTTAAGGTTCCAAAAATCCTTCTAATTATTCATAGAGGAAATTTTCAATATTTTAGATACCTTGAGGGGATGCTCCATCATCTGTCTCCCTCTTTGAGTTACTTCCTTTAATGTTGTTCATTGTTGGTTCATGTACATTGAGTTTACATGGGTTATCCTTGTTTTGTTTTTGTAAGGGAATTCATGGATTAGTTACTCTTCTCTACAACCCAACATTTTAATAGTCTTATCTTCTTCCCAAATTTGTGAGGTTTCTCTCTGATCATGTCAACATGATACGCTTCAATATTTCTAGCGGCTAGTCCATGTTGAAACAACCCTTGGATGTAAGATAGCTTTTGTAGCAACACCATGTTTAGCTTTTCCTATTATTGTTTCTTTCTAATGCTCCTTCCATTCTCTACTTTTTGACTCTTCCACTGAGATTTTGAGATCCTAAGAGTATCCACTCCATGAGGGGAATGTTTCTATTGTTGCTCATGATGATTTTTTTCCATATTGTTTTGTACCATAGTATTATCCATTCCTTTATTCCTTGATGATGATTGTATCTTCTTATGTGTTGTAACACACACATAGCTATTATTTATATCAAGTATAAAAAGATTAACTTGTTAACTTCTCATGCTAATCTGAAGCATGTTATTCGAATGGTATTCACACATATAAAATCCATTTCACTCACATATTCCAAGGCATAAAAATGACATATCAACATGTTTGTAACCATCTCAACAAGAGTTTTGAAATAGACATTTTACCAAGGTTAACAACCAAAACATATGCAATTTTAAAGTCCAAATATATATCAATTGATTACAATAATATGTTTTTCTCTTTTAAGTCCCATCTAGTCAGAGTATTGAACCTGGGCTATGATACTAGTTTGTAACACCACCTAGCACCCCCTTGAACTCTCTAATGTTTTAGGATATGTTACCAAATGAATTGACCCAACCTCCATAGTTTATCTTGAAGATGGGATTCCAAAAATTCCAATTTTTTCCAATGTCGTTAGAACTCAAGACTGACGACACCATTTCATTCGGGTCGTTAAGGGTTTTCTAGTGATATAAATTTTATATCAATTTGAATAAGAGTTTTAATTTATTCCCTCTTGAATTTTTACTAATCAATTAAGGCCACATCGACATTGAATTAGCACATGGATCTTGTCTTGCCCATGTGGCATAGCCACATAATAACAATACTACCGCATGGAATCCATGTGTAGACGATGTGCCACTACCATATAAACATAGTACAAGTCTACATCATCATGGGGTCCTTTTTGGAATTCATGTTTCCATGATCATGACCTTGGTAGAAATTCCCACATCAACTCAGGTGTTGGTCCCTCTTTGTCTCCTCAAATTTTTTGGAATTTTCTCAATTATAAGTGTTGTGGGACCAATTCTTGATTCTAGTGGGGTCAACAAACCCATGTCATGCTAGATTGAGCATTACCCCACTACTTCCTATTTCATCATATAACTGTTGAAGAGTGTTCAATAGTGGGTTGTGGGTGATGGAAAAATTTCTCCATTGAATCCTCCACTGGGTTAGGCATTTTTTTTTTTATCGTCAGTTATAAGGTTAACCATAGCACTAGTATTGACTGGTTTTCCACATAGCCTCTTTGCAAATATGATGGCTTAAAGGATGAGAGGTTGATGGTCCCACTCTCAACATAATTTGGCATCATGGTTCATTGGCCTGCTTCTTTGCTTGATCGACTCATCTTCTCCAAAGGCCTGAAGGTTGAGTACCTGATCGGCCCAACCTTGGCATCTTTAGGAATTAGGGTCTATTATCCCATTCTATGCCTAATTCATTTGAACTCCCCAAAGGCCCAAAATCTTAGCACCCAAAGGCATGACTCTTGAGTGTTATGGTTTGAGGTGATTGTCTTAGATCTCAAATTTCAGTGAATGAGAAATATGAGAGGGGGCATCTTAATCTTGAATTCGCAATGAACATTCACATAAGGATAGAACTATGGTATTCACAATTCCTTTTCATAATCAATAACATAAATGGGCATGAATTATTCCTTATTCAAATTTTAAGATAAGTGACATGGTTCGAAAATAGAATCCATATAGATTGCAAGCTATATAGGAAATATAGATAGGTATGCTAGCTTTGCTAAATTTATGTAGACCAGTATAAATGTCTAAGGAAATCCATTAACCAATTAATAAATTAGGGTTTTTACCTTCTTAATACAAGGTTTTATACTATATTATTTATGATCTAAGTATTTATTACCAAAACCTAGGTGTTCATTCAGTTAATTGTGTGCAAGTTATCTATAGTCCATAAATGGGACAAGAAAATTCCTAATCCAAGAATTCAAGGTTGATAATATAACCTGAAGAGTTATATATCCTCTAGTAAAACAACATAAGCATATTGAGTGTAGATATTATTCCATTCATGAGGAATACCATTTCAGTTAAAAAAGGAAAATGCACATGGTTAACATATTAACCACAAAAAAAAATAGTGGAAAACACAGTCTAGACATTTATGTATCACTCAACATATGACATAATCTATAAGTTGTAATATCTACAACATATTTAACAATACTAAATAATCATATAGCCAAGGGAATATTGGGCAGTTGTCAACCATGGATAGAAATGTATTTAAGCATCCATTCACGAACATACAACTTTCCATCACATTAAAAATAACTCATCAATCATAAAAGAAATGTCCAGAAACCATTCTACTTATTTGAGTAAGTTACATTAGTTGGAAACTAGAGGAGAGACTTCAACTCTCCACCCAACCATAGGTTAGCTACATTGAAATGTTTCTTGTAGCTAACTACCCCTAAGCCCAATCCAAATTCCGAGGGGATTTTTTCCAATAAAGACGAAACAAAATACTAGGTCATTCAGGAGGTCGAGTCTACTATTCATGTGGTTTACCGACCACCCTCTGATAGTATGAGCCACAATGAATCCCTCACTTTTTTCATATCAACTGCAAAGGCCTCAACCCAATTCCTAGCCTAATTAAGTCTATCAATGTAGCTCCTTAAGCTCCTTCACTCCTCCGTGACCATTTTCCTTTGCTATCAATTACCTCGCCAAACCTACCTAGAGCCACTCTTTTGTGATTTTCTCTCCTCTTTTTTCCCCAAATCCTCTCCTTGTTTCTCTACCAAAGATGTTGCACTTACCTTTCTTCATTCTAGACACTTTAGGAAGACATAGGAATTTTCACTCATCCACTCACATCTTTTCCATGTGTTAGGTGGTGTCTAAATCTACTCCACCTCTACTACCTTCTCACTTCTCTACTCTCTCCATTCGATGATTTTTAGGTATTGGTCTGCTAAAAACACACAATAGGCACCCAATGGGAGCAAAATAGGTGTAACCATAGGCAACTAACATGCATGTACCTCCATTTATGCTAGCCACCAATTAAATTGATTTTTTTTTTATTTTTTTTTACACATAATTTTTAGGCCAACCGTGGCCTCCATGTTGGTGTTACATAGTCATAATTTTTCCTTACAAAAATAAGGGTAATGTGAGGGATGTTACAATTTTACATTATGCTCACCACAATTGTAGATCTATGTTTGTGCATTGATGGGTTTAGTATCAATCCAACTACCTGAAGACACAAATTTGTTACCATGATACTTATTGATCAAGAGGTTATGGGGAAATAATTCTTCAACTAGATTTAACAAAGCCTTATGATTCCATCCATTTGGAAATGGCATTGTTAGTACACTCTAAGAGCAAAAATTGAAATAACCAACAATGGTTGGTATTATCGTTGTTGCAAGGGGTGTGGTTAAATATCATTAACCAAAACTCTTTTGTAAAGCCTCAATCCATGGACGAGGTACTCATAAGTATTTCCAAGTACATGGTGCATTTCCAACTGAATTACACTCTTCTACCCTCTAGTGTCCTTACTTCATCCTTCTTACCATTGCATGTCTTCAATATTTTAAGGAATCCAATGTGGTTTCTACTGAAACCTCATAGAGATTTGAACCATGAAAAGTCATGGTTTTAGATTTTTGTTTTTACTTTATGTTTCAGCCAATATTTCTTTTAATTATATCCAATTCCTAGATAGTGTCATTAGCGTCTTCTCACAAGAAAAAATAATTTAAATTCTCATATTTCCTTAATTTAGGAGGAAGAAGGAAAATGAGCTCACATTTCTTCCAAATATAACCTTTGATGTGATTTGTGATACTTTGTTCCTATTATTTTGGCCATGACCATGTTATCACAAATTAGTTTCATGATAAAGACTTCAAGGCAAATGGCCTAGAGCAATTGTCTAAAATATTCCACCTAAATTCAGGTAAGTTGACAGATAATTTTCCAGCATTGGTTCAAGAAATTTAAAACCGTGGAACTCAAAAGTCAAATGGAAACAAATTGTTTTACTTTGTTTTTCTTGTAAAATATAGTAACTATGGCCACGGTTTTTGAACAAGTTCAAACTAATTTTTGTAAACCAAAATATTTTTTGTTGGTAAAATATCCATTAACAAAAACCTCTCTCATTTATTACATAGGTTTCATGGTTTGTAATATTGGAATGAATATTTGAAAATCATTTTTCCATATTTAAATATTAAATGATTACTTTAGTCATTGACCGTGGGCATGATTTTCGAGAAGGTGCTAATGAATTAAAAAAACAAAATAATTTTTTCTTAGTAGCATGCTCATTTATAAACCCTCTTTTATTTTTTACACAGATATCACAATATGAGATATTCGAATGGATCTTTCAAGCCTATTTTTAAAAAATTAGTGAGATTAAATATTTTCTAATTTTAGAAAAATACCCAATCAACTTTTAGGTAGAGAGCCACCTCATTATTTTGTCTTGAAAGAAAACTAAAGATGGATGAGGAGGTTATCATATCTACTTATTTTGGATCTTGGTAGGATATGTATGCATTTTTAGTATTTTGTATTTAAAACTTTCTAGAAGTTGTGGATCTCAAAACTTATGTAATTTTTATAAAAATTAGAGAAATTGTAATAGATTAGGATTAGGGCAAGATTTTAATCTCAAAGTGGTTACAGTTTACCGGGGTGACTTCCCTCCACAGTGAGAGTAACTTTTAAGTGATAAAATTCAGGCGCTTTTGTTGGGGAGACGAAGGCTTCAGGTGAATTTTCCTGGAGGAACGGTAATGTTTCAGATCTAATTGTTGAAAGTGAACAATTGTCAGACACAAAGGTGGTTGTGTATATTTCATTTGGAGACTCCATTTTCAACAAGATCTAGAGTCCAAAGTATCAATGGTGACTCCACTGTCTAAAGAATTAATAGCCTGAAGAAATTCCTGGCAACTCAACTATCTCGAGATGTATTCTAAATCTGTAACGTATGCTCATGTGAATCGTAATCATATTCTTGGTTTCCCAATTTGTTTTCTGTGTATAGATTGGACAAAATATCTGCCAAGATTCAAAGATGAAGAAGGAGATGATGTTTCTTTACCTCTAATTAATTTTCATATTCATATACACAAGTTGGTGGTTGAATCACATGAAGATTGTCTCATGAAGTTGTTTATGGCTACCTTGGAATGAAAGGAAACATAATGGTATGAAAGGTTACAACCTGCTACCATATATTCTTTAAAATATTTCAATATAATATTCTTTGAAGATTATAAACAATGTTTTCCATCTTTATTGCTAGTTAAAAATTCTTGCAATCATTTCAAAAATTTCATCAAACATATGGAAAACACTTATGATGATGAAAAGTTTACTGATGAATAAATCAAAGAGGTTTTATATGAAAATCAATTTCAATATCAAGAAGATATTGTAGAGCACAGTTGTCATCATATTTAGGAAGATTTCCAGGAGAGCATAGTTGTTCCTTGGCTAAAAATGAAATAGATCAGGACCCTAATGATGAAGAAATTCAACAATATTGTCAAATCTTAAGTGATGAAGAAAATGTTGAGGATTGTCAATCAAACTATTCTGGATCTTTATTTCAAGAAGAGATTCAAATTCTGAATTCTGAAATTGCATGTATGGAAAATCAAAGTAGTGAGTCAACTTTAAAAATAAAGTTTCAAGAAAATAATTAAAACATAGATCATAATGGAGGTAATGATAAACAAGTTGTTTTCCTTAATTCAATTGAAAATCAAGATGATATTCTTGTTGAAGTATATGAAGTATCATTTTTGGATATTCCTCAGATACATGCTGAAACTGTTACATCTGAAAATGAACAATAACATACAAATCTTTTCCTTGCTCTGAACGATAGGAAAGAACAATTTGTTGTCATTAGAGGTCGATCAAATTCATCACAAAGAACAACCAATAGTTAATCATGAAGGATATTCTTGTCTTTTTGTTGATCATCAAGAAAAGGTACTTGTTCATGCTAAAAAATATCCTTTTTACAAGTATGTTGGAATCATCGGTGATGGTAAAGTTTTTCTTGTTCACTAACATAGGGATTGTATTCATAATACAATTTGAGTTTCCATTTCTTAAAATTTTCTTTTTTCTTGAAGAAAATGTGAGAGGAAATTAGTTAAGTAACCTTTTACTTACATGGCTGCATTGGATTTTTGATATCATTTGATTCATCAGTTGACTCACTAGTTTATAGTAGGATGGTTTATTTTTTGAATAAGCTTCTAAGAATGAGCATGCTTTAATTATTTAGATTTCACTATGGCTTTTAGCTTTTAGTTGAATTTTTTTTTTAGTTTAAGTATTAGTTGACAACTTGGTTTTAGTTTGAATCTCAATCATGTATAAACAATTTCACTTTCAGTTTTATGCAGTGTATGGTTTTGAGTTCTTTTTTCTTTGGTACGTAAGCACCCATAGGGGATTTGAACCAATGACCTATCACAAGGGGTGCCTTAATAGTGCACTCATTCACCATCAATCCAAAGACCCATGGGCTTATGGTTTTGAGCTCTCATTTTGAGATGGTTTCAACAAATAATAGTTATAAGTTGCAATCTTAGAGGTTGAGAGCAACCCAATGACTAGGCACTTGTTCTACAGGGTTTCTTGCTTCCTCTGAATGTGTTAACATCCCCATTGGAGTTAGTTGTTATCACAATATAGTTTTAGAATAAATAATTCAATGGAAATGGTTTGGAGAAATTGTTTAAATTATTCCACCAAAAATTTAAGCATGATGGTAGATAATTATTCAACACGTGGTGCTAACAAATCAAATGGCAACACTTTGTTTTACTCTATTTTTCCTATAAAAGACAGTAACTTCGGCCACAATTTCTAAAAATATGGAAATTAATTTTTGAAAAACAAAAGAGGTTTTTGTTTAGGAGGTTTTTCTTTTTGTTTAGGTTTTTGTTTGTTAGGAGTAGGCTCATGGATAAACAAATATTTCATATTTTACAAAGATATCATGGTTTGAGAGATTTGAATGGATCTTTGAAGCCCATTATTCATAAATTCGCTAGATTTAATTTTTTTCTATTTTTAGGAAAATGCCCAATTTGCTTTTAGCTGGAGATCCACCTCATCAACTCGACTTGAAAACAAACTAAATATGGATGTAGAGGTTTCTAGATCTATTTCTTTTATACCTTGGAAGGATATGTATATATTTTTAGATATTTTTTCACAAACTTTCCAGGAATCGTGGATCTCAAAAATTAAATATTTTTTGTATAAATTAGATGCACTTTAATATATCAGGGTTGGAATTCAAGATTAAAAACTCTATTGTAACTATGCTCATCGGAAATTAATGAAATATCTCTTAGGATAGAATTACAAGTGTTTTTGTTTTATGGATTCCTCTTTAGCAACTATGGTTTGTATCTCAGTGTTGTATTTTTCTTCTTTGTTCATCATTAAATGTGTATCTTCTTATCTCAATTGCAAAGAAAATGTAAAAATTACGTGACAGTACTCTATATATCATATTCATATATTCACATTCCAACTTATGATTTATACATACTTTCTCATATTGTTGCTCTATTTTAAACTTTGAATGTACTCCTCTTCATCTTTCCATGCCATGAATGAATTGATGTCTAGCAATTGTTGATTGTAGGCCTTTGAAACAAATTACTCTTTTTCACTAAGTCATGAAGGTATTGATTCAAGTTTTAATAGGACTCCATGCCGAATGATATTTTCCTTAATCCTCAATGAAATCTATCATTCTAACACATTAAATCTCGCCATCAAGCATATTGAAGACCTACTCTTGTTGTGACCTAGAGTAGCAGAGTTGATCAGGGATCCCTCTCTATATTGAAGGGCCAACTTTCAATCTTAAAGTGGTTAGAGGTTACTTTAGTGATTTCCCTCCATAACTAGGGAAATTTTTGAGTGATAACTTTTTGGTGCCATTTCCGTGTATACAAAGGCTTTAGGTGAATTTTCTTGGAGGAAGGATAATATTATAGATCTAATTGTTGAAGTTGAACAATTGTTGAACATGAAGGTAGTTTTTTATATTTCACCTAGTGACTCCATTATCGTTAAGATCCAGAGTCCAAATTATCAATAGAAACTCCACTGTCTCAAAATAGATTCTCAATCTGGAAGGTATGGTCGTATGAATCATACTCATATTGTTGATTTCCTAAATCGATTGCCTTGTATAGATTGGAAAACATATCTAGTAATATTAAAAGATGAATAAGGAAATGATGTTTCCTTACATCTGATTACTTCTCATATTCATATACATAAGCTAGGTGTTGAATTGTATGAATATTTCCTCATGCAGATGTTTACGGATACCTTGGAAGGAAAGGTGATATCATGGGGTGAAAGGTTACAACCTACTAGATTATATTATTTAACAGATTTTCATACAATATTCTTTGAAGATTATAGAGAATGTTTTCCATCTTTATTGTTGGTTGAAAACTGCTGCAATCATTGTGAAAATTTCACTCAACACCTGGAAAACACTAATGACAATGAAGAGTTTACTAATGAGGAAATCAAAGAGGTTTTATATGAAAATCCTTTTCAACATCAACAAGAGATTGTAGAGCATAGTTGTCATCACATTGAAGAAGATTTCTGGCAGAGCATAGTTGATCCCTTGGCTGAAAATGAAGTAGATCAAGACCCTAATGATGAGGAAAGTCAATAGTCTTGTCAAATATTAAGTGATGAAGAAAATGTTGAGAATGGTTATTCAAACTATTCTGGATCTTTAATTCAAGAAGAGATTCAAATTTAGAATTTTGAAATTGCATGTATGGAAACTCAAAGGAGTGAATCAACTTTAGACAAAGCTTCAAGAAAATAGTTATAACTTAGAGCTTAATGGAGATAATGATCAACAAGTAGTTTTCTTTGGTTCATTTGAAAATAAAGATGATATTCTTATTGAAGTATATGAAGTATCATTTTTGGATATTCCTATGATACATGTTGAAACTGTTACATCTTAAACTGAACAAGAACATACAAACATTTCCATTGATATGGATGATAGGAAGGAACAATTTACTGCCATTTTATTGGAGGGTGATCAACTTCATCACACAGAACAATCGACAGTTAATCATGAAGGATATTCTTGTCTTTTTGTTGATCATGAAGAAAAGGAACTTGTTAATGCTCAAGAATATCCTTTTCCAAGTCTATTGGAATCATTAGTGATCGCCGAGTTTGTTTTGTTCATCAATGTAGATATTCGATCCAAATTCTAGTTTGAGTTGTCAGTTCTTAAAAGTTTTTTTTTTTTAAAGAGAATATAAGCAGAAATCGATTACGTAACAATTCAATTACATGGTTTCATTGGATTTTTAAGATCATGTGATTCAATGATTATCTTAGCAATTTAGAGTATGATGATTTATTTTATGAATAAGCTCATAAGAATGAGAATGCTTTTAGTTTTTAAATTTTAATATGGCTTTCAATTATTAGCTATAGAAGTTTTTAGTTTAAGTGTGATTTGGTAATTTGCTTTCAATTTGAATCTCAAGCATGTATAAAGAATTTCAATTTTGATTGTTGCAGTGTATAGTTTTCAGTTCACAGTTTGAGATAGTTTCTGTAAAGAACAACTACAGGTTGAAGTCTTAGAGTTTGGGAGGAGCCCAATGACTAGACATTTGGTCTACATGGGTTCTCGCTACCTCTCAAGGTGATAACATCCCCGTTGGATCCAGTTCTTATCATACTTTAGTTTCAGGATAAGCAATTTAGGGGTAACATCTTGGAGCATTGGTTTAAAATATTCCACTGAAATTTCAAAAATGTTGATAGATAATTTGTAAGCACTGGTTCAAAAGGTTTAAAATAGTGGCACTAGCAAATCAAATGGAAACACTTTGTTTTACTTTGTTTTTTTTGTAAAAGGTAGTAACTTTGGGCATGATTTCTGAAGAACTAGAAATTAATTTTTGAAAACATAAAGAGGTTTTTCTTTGGAACGAACATATGAACAGAAATATCTCTTAGGTTTGTACATAGGTGGTTTAGAATATTTGAATGAATCTTTGCATCCCATTTTTCTAGATTTAAATATTAAATGATTTACTATTTTATTCATTATCTCTGGGTGCGATTTTTGAAAAGGTGATAATGAATTTTTTAAAAGAAAAGAGGTTTTTGTTAGAATCAGGCTCGATAATAAAATCCTCTTTCATTTTATGCAGTAACGACATTTTGAGAGATTTGAATGGATCTTTGAATCATATTTTTCAGAAATTTGCCAAATTTATTTTTTTTCTATTTTTAGAAAAATGCCCAATCAACTTTCAGTTGGAGAGGCACCTCATCAATTCAACTTAAAAACAAAACAAATATCGATGAGGATGTTTTCCAATGCATTTATTTTATATCCTGGTAGGATATGTATATATTTTTCGTATTTTGTGTTAAAAAATTCTAAAAATTGTGGATCTCATAACTTATGTAATTTTTGTATAAATTAGATAATTGTAATAGATTATGGTCGGAATTTGAGAGAAAAAACTCTATTGTAAGCATGTTCATTGGAAATTAATGAAATATATCTTGGACTACAAGTAGAAGGGTCTTTGTTTTAGGGATTCCACTTTAGCAATTGTGATTTGTATCTCAGTGTTGTATTTCCTTCTTTGTTTATGATTTTATATGTGTATCCTCTTATCTGAATTTCAAATCATATGTAAAATTCATGTGATAGTGCTCTATATCTCATATTTAGATATTCACCTTTCAAATAATGAATTTATACATAATTCCTCATATTGTTGTTTTATTTTAAATTCTGAATGTACTCCTCTTCATATTTCCATGCATTGAATGAATTGATTTCAACAATTGTTGATTATAGGGATTTGATGATAATTACTCCTTTCCACCAAGATTTGAAGGTCTTGAGTTAGTTTTTAATAAGAGTCCATGCCTAATGGTCTTTTCCTTGATTCCCAACCACATATATCATTCTTACACATTAAATTTGGTCATCGAGCATACTAAAGACATGTTATTATTGTGACCCAGAGTATTAGAGTTGATGAGAGGTCCCTCTCTAGATTGAAGGGACAACATTTAATCTCAAGATGGTTAGAGGTTACCTCAGTGATTTCCCTCCAAATCCAAGGTAACTTTTTAGTGATAACAGACTCCATGAGCTAAGAACAATGATGTGCTCTTCATGATGCATTATACCAACTCTATTTTCTCCATTGTTACTGCATTGTGATAGGGAGGAATTTTGCGGGTGTCATTCAAACCCCAAAGGCTGGATCTATGACTTTATCAACACCATGATATCAACATCAATGTATCTTTATGATCATAACAATGATATTTCACTTTTGATTGTAGATATATTTTGGAGAACATGCAACTCTCAAGGACATGGTAAGATTATTATGGGAAATTGAATAATATATTAGATTGAGGCCTCCCATGGATAATTTTTTTCTTCTGCTCAGGTCCAATTTTGATATATGCATAATCTATTTGGATATCAAATGTTACTAAGAAGTGATCCTTAATAAAATCATTATTGGATTTTAGCTGCACAATATTTTATTCTTCTTCATATTGTTATCGTTTTTCATCCTTTTTGAGGTGTGCCTTGAATCTTGGTATAAATGGTGACTATTTCCTACTCGTGCTATATTATTTTTATATCTCATCCATAGATTGAAAATTTTGGATAGGTATGCTCCCCTGGCAATGAGTCCTTTGGAGAAAATCTTATTATGGGATGAAACTAATTTTTACATTTGGTTTCAAAGGGATGTCAAGAATTTCTCCCAAATTTTGTATTTCTATTTTCTTGGAATAGTAGTTTTTAGATTTTATTTCTGTTCTTTATCCATATTATGTTCTTTATATTTTGGATCACTTGAAATGAGAGTACCTTTGTTATGCAACCATCTCACAAAATAGAAGAAAAGATAGATCAAAGTCTTCAAAATAAGCCTCTTCAAGGGGGAAACCTCCTTTACATTACACAAATGAACAATTATTGGATGATACAAACGAAAAAACCTCCTTTCTATATATAGGAGTCTAAGGGGTACAATATAATCAAAGCTGACATAACAGTAATAATATAAGGGCATAACAATAATGGGCTTCTATGGGGCACAACAATAACAATATGGGGACAATATGGGCACAACTATAATAATAAGGGCTAAAATGACAATAGTAATGGGGGAATAACTAGTATTATAGGGACCTAACATGCCCCTCTCCTTCAAAAAAGTGTTGTTCTCAACGCTTGAGTAGTTTTAGATGATTTTATATAAAATTCTCACCGTCCCATGTGGAATCTTCAACGGGTAAGTTCTTCCACTTGATGAGATACTTTGAAATTGATTGATTTCGTAGCTGTCAAGTTCTTGTTTTTGTGATTGCTTCAGGTTCCAATATGATTTTTCCTTCCTCGTCAAGTTCTCAAAGTATTGTTTGAACTGGGAGTTTGTCACCTATAACCTTCATTAAGCATCAAACACGGAAAAATGGGTGCACTCGGGAAGCTGCAGGAAGGTCAAATTTGTATGCCATAGTACCCATATTTTACAACACCTTGTACGGACCATAATACTTTGTTGATAATTTATTGTCCTTCTTAGCTTGCTTGAAGGACATTTTTTTATATGGTTGTGACCATAGGAATACCCGATCAACTACATCAAAACTTCTTTTGCTATGATGTTGATATGCCTGTTGTTTCATTCTATTTTGTGCCAAAGTGAGGTTATCCTTTAAGAGTTGGAGAACTTGTTGTTGATGCTCGATGGGATATTCCACTGCTTGAACCTTAGAATTTTCTTTTAAATATGATGTGATGGACGGTGGATGATATCCATAAAGTGCCATAAATGGGGTCATTTTTGCTACAGTATGGAATGTAGTGTTATACCACCATTCAACTACAGGAAACCATTTGACTCATTGTGTCTAGTTATCAGATACAAAGCAACAAAGATATCCTTCTATACATTTGTTTACTATCTCAGTTTTCCCATAAGATTGAGGATGATAGGATGAGCGATGAGAAATTGAGTACCAAGACAAAAAAATAATTTTGTCCAAAAATTTCCCTTGAAAATGGGATCTCTGACACTTACAATAATCTTTGGGTTTCCATGTAGCTTTTGAATTATTTCCATAAATGCAGTAGAAAATATATTGGCTTTAAATGGACGCGCTAGTGCACAAAAGTGTGCATACTTGGTAATTCTATCAACTACCGCCATGATGACACTCTTCCCTTCAGACTTGGGTAAACCTATGATAAAATCCATTGAGAGCCCCTCCCAATGTTGACTTGGAATGGATAAAGGTAATAATAGACCAAGGGTCTTAATTGATTCAACTTTATTTTGTTGGAAAGCCAAACATTCCGCCATAGACTTTTGAATATCCTCTTTAAGGCCATCCCAAAAAAAATTCCTTCTTAACCTGTGGTAAGTTTTTAAAAATCTTGAGTGCCCTCCAAAGGCAGAGGCGTGCAATTCCATAAGAATATTTTGTTTGAGTTGGAAATTCTTACATAGGTATAAGCGATCTTTGTACCATAACGAATCACTTTTCCAGCTAAATGTATCATATATACTAGGATCTTGTCGTAACTTTTGAATGAGTGCCCACACTTCTTCGTCATTCTTTCATTCATCCCTTTCTTCATTTATCCAATCTAGTTGGATAATAGAAATCACACAAAGCAATGTTTCCACATCCTCATCCTTTCTATCGCAACATTTTGCTTCCATTTTTTGTAGATGATTTCAAAGTCATAACCTAACATCTTTGTGATCCATTTTTGTTGCTCTTCTGAAGATAATCTTTGTTCTAAAAAGTATTTAAAACTATCATGATCCGTTTTAACCTTGAAGTGTCTTCCCATTAGGTAGGGTTGCCATTTCTTAAGTGCATGTACTATTTCCAACATTTCCTTCTCATAAATAGCTTTGTGTAAATACTTTCTTTTGATTGAACGAATTTCAAAAGTAATGGATCTTTCTTCTTGCATTAAAACAACACCAATTCCCTTTTCTTAAGGCATCACATTCCACAATAAAGGTTTTTGTGAAGTCCAGTGTAGCTAAGACTGGTGCTTGGCACATTGCCTCTTTGAGATGTTCAAAGACCTTCGTTGCTTATGGAGTCCATGAAAATGTATCTTTCTTCAATAATGTTGTTAGAGGTGTTGTTATTCGCACATAATCCTTAACAAACTTGCGATAATACCCTTACAACCCAAGGAATCCTTGCGGATGCTTTATGGATGTGAGGATTTTCCATTCCTTAATGGCTTTAATTTTGCTAGGGTCTACCTTCACACCTTCATGAGATACAATAAGACCGAGATATTCCACCTCTTGTACTCCAAAGAAACATTTGGAGCATTTTTCATATAATTGTTTCTCCTCCAATAGTTTGAGCACCTTGTCAGCATGTTGAACATGTTCCTTCCAAGATTTTCTATAGACTAGTATATCATCAAAAAATACTAACACAAATTTTATAAGGAAGGGTTTGAAAATGGAATTCATAAAACCTTGAAATGTAGAAGGTGCGTTGGTAAGGCCAAAAGGCATGAGAAAAAAATCATAATGAACCTCATGAGTTCTATATGCAATTTTTGGAATGTCTTTAGTCTTCATTCTGATTTGATGATATCCTGAATGAATATCCAACTTGGTGAGTTAAATTGATCCATGAAATTCATCCAATAATTCATCAATGACAAGAATGGGAAATTTATCTTTAATAGTGAGCTTGTTGAGCTCTTTATAATCTGGAAACATGCGTCATGAGCCATCCTTCTTATGCACCAATATCACTGGAGCAGAGAAAGAGATTTGACTAGGTTGAATTATACCAGCCTCTAGCATTTTTGAAACCATAAATTTAATTTCACTCTTTTGTGAATAAGGATATCTGTAAGGCCTGATGTTTTCAGGAACACTTCCTAGAATTAAATGAATAGCATGATCATTATCAGGAATAGGAAGGAGGAATTTGCGAGTCTCAAATACCTTGTAATGATTGTCCAAGGATTTTTGAATATCTAGAGAAATAGATGATTTCGATGTGGGAACCTCTAGCAAACATAATTGTGCAATTACGTCTTGTTTTTCTTTCTTTATAATATTTGTCATTCCGTTAGAGATGATTATCTTTCTGACTTTCCCTATGATACCCCTTAATTCAACTCCCTTTCCTTCTGAAGAAAATTTCATGAAAGGTTCTTGAAAATCAAAAGCTATTGTACCCAAGGATTGTAGCCATTTGACTCCTAGTACAACATCAACAGCACCCATTGGAATGGAAACAATTGGGCTATTCAATAAATATTCTCTGATGGATAGCTTGATATTATGGCACTTTCCAAAGGAATTTATGATTCCTCCGCTTGCAACCATCACTTGACACTCTGGTGCTGGATATAGGAAGCAATTCAATTCCTTGGCTCTCTTACAATGAACAAAATTATGGGTACTTCCAGAATCAATCAACACTATTACCCTTTTCTTCTTGATATGTCCTTCTATCTTGATAGTTTGAGGAAATGTAATTACAGCCAATGCATTACAAGATATGGTCGGATTCATTTCTTATTTATATAGGGTTTGTTCCTGGTGTATGTTTCTTGTTCCTTTTCTTCCTCCTCTTCACAATATATGTAAAACAATTTCTTCTCAGCACATGTATGACCTTTAGTGTATTTTCTATCACAATTGTAACAAAGCCCTTTTTCTCCTTTCTCTTCAATTTTTTGTGGTTTTAACCTTGTAGGTTATGGAAGGCTAGGGACAACAACACTTCCATCTTTATAGTTGTGAGTGGTAGGCTTCCTTATGGACATAATTTTTCTTTCCATTTTTCTTGCCAACATGAATGCCTTCTCCAATGAATTATGTTCCCAAAGGTGAACCTCTTGTTGGATGTTATCCTTTAAAGTCCCTATGAACACATCAATCCTATGCTCCTCTGGAATATATTTTAATTTTTGGAAGTCAACAATGTGCTCCATCATTGAATCCTTTTTCTTGAGATTTATCAATTGGATAAAAGAAAGTGTTGCTTTTTGTATCCTCATATTGTGTTATCAATTATTCCATACAAATTTCCCAAGTGACAATATCTTTACAAGAGTAAAGCCATCGATACCATAAAAAATGATTTGGTTCCAAATATAAAGTTGCAATGTCTACCTTTTGTGTGTTTTTCACATTATGGAGATCAAAATATTGATCCATCTATAGTATCCATGTTACGGGATCTTTGCCATCAAACTTCCTCATATCGATCTTTGGAACATGGTGGGTCTTCAATCCACCATTAAATTCTATGAAATTATGGTTAACATTTCTTTTGTTCTCCTCATGAGTTTCCTTTACTACCTTTTCGCAATTAGTAAGTATTTATTGTATAAAATTTGTCAAATCTGTCTTCAAATCTTCCATGTTGTCCTTAAGTTTTTCTTCTATACCATCCATCTTAGCTTCCATGCCTATATTCAAATCTTCCATGTTGCCCTTACATTTTTATTTTATACCATCCATCTTATCTTCCACGCCTTTCTTTAAACCATCCATCTTAGCTTCCACACCTTTCTTTGAATTATCCATCTTTGCTTCTGTTACTTTTTGTTAGAGTGAATTTTGTTGCACTTGGTCTCATAATTTTGATATATCATGTTGCATTTGTTCCTCTTCTTCATGAGTCCTGCTAGAGCTGTCAGGCCTCATACTAGGTGTTTCCATTTTCTTTCATCGGGGCATCAATTAGTGATAATGATGCTTCACTATGCCCTTTGAATTCCTTCAAACTAATTTTTCAAACCAAACTTATACAAAATTTTAAAAAAGCTATGCACCTTTTTTCACTTTGTAGGAGCTCGATATTGAATCTGTTGTATCTCTGTAATTTAGGATCTCCAAGATCTTAACTTATGTCCTGTGCTATCCCTCTAAGTTCTCTTTCCAACCCTGCAAGTATGATGAATATTGGATTCTCCAAGGAAGAGGTATTCCAAATCTCCCATGATGACCTGATTATAGACTGGTTCAGTAGAGTGAACTTGTACGAAGTTCCACATGTCATGGTTTAAATCTTAGGACCTGAAACCGATATAAATAAAACTAATGGTCATCCACTTTCTGTAAATTCTAACGAAATTTCAATCTGATGCTCAGAAAGAAAGTTATGACTATTTTCAATAGGTCACCTCTGTGAGATATAATTCGAGATCCTACAAAAACCATAAATTCCTTGGATCGTATCTCCTAAAATATAGTGATACAAGATCTTAAATTTAGCCTCAAGGATCAGAGGGATTTCGGCTCAAATGGGTTTTTTTTTAGCTTCTAAAATGAAATAGAAAAAAATCATAGCGAAAATTCAATGATGGCTTGCTTGGAGCAACGAAACCTTAGAATATAAAGCTCTGATACCAAATGTTATACAACCAGCTCACAAAATAGAAGAAAATATAGATCAACGCCTTCAAAATTAGTCTCTTCTTGTGGGAAACCTCCTTTACATTACAAAATGAAAATTTCTTGGATGATACAAATGACAATATCTCCTTTCTATATATAGAAGTCTAAGGGGTCACAATATAATCAAAGCCGACATAATAATAATAATATAAGGGCATAACAATAGTTGGCTTCTATGGGGCACAATAATAACAATATGGGGATAATAGGGGCACAACAATAACAATAAGGGATACAATGACAATATTAATGGGGGAATCACTTTTATTATAGGTACCTAAAAACCTTAATATTGTTTTGGATTTGAAACACTTTGGAAAACACTCCTAATGTAGCCTAATTTAATGACAATACAAAAACCATGTGGATGTGGTAGATTTTTTCTCCTTAAACAAAATTATTGGTTTTATAATATCTAAAGTCATCAGAAATTTCCTAGCGTGTGATTTTTATTTTCTAACTAGGTATTGGTACATGTGAGCCTTGAGTAGAAGCTTAGCTTCTTTTTTCATGTCAATTAGACTCACCTAGAAAGATTCTCCAATGCATTTGGACTGCATTTTTCCTTTTCAATTGAAGATATGCCAAAAAAACAAAGATGGTTTGACTAATTGGTGGTTACTCTTATTTGAGTCAATCCGGTAAATAATTTTGTTGTGAATCATCTATCAAGGTGGTTAAAAGAATAAGGCATCCAATTAGCCAACTTCTGTCATAGCACCTCCATCCATGGGATATTAAAGAATACATCTAATCTCACTAGATATTGATCAAAACGTCCCAAAATCCTTTTCTTTAACCCCTCCTCCAAATAAATCATTCTAATAAAAATATCCTCTATCTTTAATATATATCCCCTATTTTACTAAAACCCATTTTTAATACCTCCCATTACCTATAATCCACCCTACCTACAATATATGTACTATATTTTTGACACTTTTAAAAACCCCTTTATGAATGAATGTGGTAAGATATTAGTGAACAATGTGAAACTCCCATGGGTAAATAATTGTAGGACCTCCATTAGAAGAAGGCTATTGATCAATTTCATAATAAGGCCATTGCAATGTCGTATGTCATTGCTTTATTCTAGATAGAGAATGAAGAACTAAAGAATCAGTTCAACACTAATGTTATGACTAAGAGAACGAGGAAGTTCATTGTCCTCAAGAGAACCACCGAAACATTTTTCCATGATCTTAAAAATGAATTTAAGGACAAGGTAGGCCTTATTTATGAATTCGAAGAGGAAATTAAGGCTCTCTCATTTAAAAAATGTTCCCTTGAAGTAGGAAAGCTACAGGCTAGAGGAGGCTAGTGCCCAACTAACTAATCAAGTTTCCCACTTACAGGGCTCTATTAAAGAGCCTCTTTAGGAAATTGACCCTCTTCAAATAGATAACAATAAATCATTTGATAAATATGAGGCCTTGAAAACAAATTGTGATATGTTCTTACTCAAGTTGTCTAATAATAATGAGACTATTTAGGGCTTACAAGACTAAAAACATTACCTTGAGATATAATTCATTTACCTAATTAATCTTGGGAAGAAAATTGTTTTCATTAAGCCACCAATCTCATCTATTACTTCTTCAACCTCTAATGATAATTATTGTAGCCTTGTTTTTTGTAACAAGGAAAGTGTTGATATTTTTGTCTCATCACATGCTTTATAGTTTGCTAATGATATTATTCCCCTATTTGAAAATCACACTACCAGCATTGTGTGTCACTTTCTGATAAAAATAAGATATGCCAAAGCAGGACTTGGGATGAATTTATAACAAATTATTATTCCTTCTACCCCTAAAGTTAAAATATGTATGTTAATTGTTGGATATGATACTATTAGTTCTTCCTCACTGCCTACATCAAATTCTCATTGAGTCTAGGAAAGTGTTATTTGTTGGAGGTGGAGTTTAAAACAAGTTTCCTAAAGAGAAAACACTTATTGACTATGTTACAAGACTTATGAGATGGTCGATAATGTCATTTCAAATCATAGGTTATTAATGTATAGGTTCTTAATCCTATCAATGCACTATATTTTGAGCTTACAAACTAGAAATTTATGGCATATAATTATCATAAAGAATTAGAGAAGTTTACCCATAAATTAGAATTCTTTGAAACATGGTAGCTATGCATTCAAATCATAACAGAAATTACATGAAAAATATAACTATGGAATGGTATCGACTATGAATACGAATTGTGTTTGGATGTCATGGATCATCATAAAATAATATAAGATGATGCTTGATGATTTAACATCACTATTCAACATGGGTTCTATATTTTTACAAAATTCCTCTTGATTTTCATTGATTTCCTTAGAAAGGGTTAGCTAAGGATTAACCAAGAAGGACATTTGACTAAAGCTTTAATGGGAATGCTTGTTGATTGAAGTTTTCAATAAGGTTTTTATTAATTAATCATTAATTGGTGTTTTTTACTATTACCCATTTTATTTTGTGTTTGTCATGGGAGGTTTGATTACGAAAAAACTATCTTTGTGGATAGATAATGTTTGTTGTTGTTCTTTTTATTTTTTTGTCTAGTTAACTAAGTAGCTAGATTGATTTATCTTGTTGTCTACTCAAATAGTCAACTAGGATTTTACTTTGTATATGCTTTTTGCAACTTTTTTGATGAAATAAATGACTTAATAAGTGGTATTTAATTACTTCTACTTGATCAATGTTGATGGTTATAGTGTTCAAACATATTCAAGAGTGTTATTATACTAGGATTGATCTTCTTTTACATTCAAAGAAATTCAAAGTGGAGAATTTGTGTTAGGTGATTTGTTTCCCTTTAAAATAAGTTTGGAAAATACCTTATTTTTTGTTAGGTCCCAATAAAGCTAGTGTATCTCCCCTTATTTTTGTTTTTGTTCCCATGTAGCACCCATATTGTTATTTTTGTTCCCCATACAAACCCACTATTGTTATTGTTATGCCATTACATTATTATTGTTATGTAGGCTCTAACTATATTGTGACCCCTTAGAATCCTATATATACAAAGAAGGCCTTGTCATTTGTATCATCTAAAAATTGTTCATTTATGTAATGTAAAGGAGGTTTACCCCTTGAAGAGGGTAATTTTTAGGTCATTGATCTATATTTTTGTGAGCTTGTTGCATAACGTTTGGTATCAGAGATTTGGATTCTAGGTTTTCGCTTCTTCAAACAGGACATCTTGGACTTTTCGTTATAATGGTTGTTATATGACACTTCAAAACATAAAAAAATTACCACATGGATCCAAGATCTTGGTGAACTTCTTGTAAAGCTTTTAGATCTTGGTTCATTATAGTTTCATATATATGATCTAAGGAAGTTAGGTTTCTTGTAGGCTCCAGAATTTTGTTGCAAACATGTGACCTAGGGACAATCATCATAACTTTTGTTTCAGGCTTGGATTTCAATTATGTAGAAAGAGGTTGAAATTTCACACATTGTTTTGTCATGTAGAAATTGCAAGACCAAAGGGTGAATTAGTGACATGTGGCATCTTGTACAACTTCGCTCTACTGAACTAGTCGATAATTAGGTCATCATGGGAGATTTGCCATAACTATTTCTTGAAGAATCCAATCAAATCATACATGTGGGGTTATAAAGAATACTCAGGGAGATACCATAGGAATAAATTTTAGAACTTGGAGATCCGAAATTATAGAGTTACAACATTTTCAAGATCGATATCCTAAAAGGAAGAAAAAGGTGTGTATTTTTTTAAAACCAATTGCATAACTTTTGTTTGAAAAATTAGTTTGAGGCAATTTCAAGGGGATATTGAAGAACAGATATTAGTATTGGGTTATAAAATTCCTCCTAAGAAAAATAATTCTACACCCATCAGGGCCTCAAAAATCTCTACTCTGGCGCATGAAGAAGAAGAATTGCAGCATGATATATCAAAATTATGGGACCAAGTGCAACAAATTTCTCCCTCACAAAGAGCAACCAAAGATGAACTAAAATGTGACATGGATGGTTTAAAATGTGACATGGATGTCTTAAAAAGAGACATGAATGGTTTAAAAGATGACATGGAAGGTTTTAATAAAGGTTTGATAATGTTATTATAAGAAAGGCTTCCCGGTGGTGACAAGGTAATCGATGAAAATCATGATGATGACAAAAGGAATATGAATTATGATTTTAAAGACTCCAATGTGGGGTTTAAGAACCACCACATGAATACTTTGATCTACAGGATGTGGAATCCTCACAAAAGGTACGTAATGCATCTTTACATTTAGAACCTAATCAATTTGTATGGTATACATGGATTTATTATTACAAACCACTTGTCATATGGTCAATTTTTATGGAGTAAATGATAGCAAATTCTGAAGATACAAAGATAAACAACTTCTTTAGCCAATTGATAAATCTCAAACAAAAGGGTTCAATGATGGAGCACATTGAAGCTTTCTAAAAATTGAATATTAGGGTAACCGATAGTCTAGAGGAGCATAGGATTTATCTCTTCATAGGGACTTTAAAAGATAACATCCAACGCGAGGGCTTCCTTTGGGAACCTGATTCATTGGAGAAGGCATTCAAGGTAGAAAGAAAAGTTGAAAGAAAATTTATGATAATAAGGAAGTCTACCACTCACAAATATAAAGATGGAAGTTTTAGTCTTCCACAACATACACGGCTAACACCACAACAATTGGAGGAAAAAAGAGAAAAATATATTTGTTACAATTGTGATAGAAAATATATTAAAGGTCATATGTGTGCTGAGAAGAAATTATTCTACATAGATTGTGAAGAGGAGGAAGAAAATAAACAAGAAACATCAAAAGACCAGGATATACAACAAGAACCAACCCCAGTGAAAGAAGACATGAATCCAATCATATATTATAATGCATTGGAAGGAATTACCACTCCTAAAAGTCTTAAGTTAGTGGGATATATCAAGGAGAAAAAGGTAATAGTGCGGATTGATTCAGGTAGTACCCATAATTTTATTCATTGTAAGATACGAAAGGAATTGAATTTCTTCCTATATGTAGCACCAGAGTCTCAAGTGATGATTGCAAATGGAGGACGTATAAATTTCTATAGAAAGTGTTGTAATATAAAGCTAACCATGGCGGAATATGTATTTAATAGTCCAATGCTTTCCATTCCAATGGGTGGTGTTGATGTTGCACTAGGAGTCCAATGGTTACAATATTTGGGGACGATAGCTTTCAATTTTCAAGAATTTTTCTTGAATGTTTTTTGGGAAGGAAAGGAATTTGAATTAAAGGGGTATCATAGGGAAACTAGGATATATAATCATCTCTAATCACATGAGCAATATTTTGAAGAAATAACAATGGGCTAAAATTTCACAATTATGCTCACTAGGGGTTCAAACATCGAAATCATCTATTTCTCTATATCTCCAAAAAGCCTTGGACAATCATTCCAATGTGTTTGAGGCTCCCAGAGGCCTCCAACCTATTCATGATCATGATCATGTTATTCACTTGATTCTAGTAAATGTTCATCCAAACATTAGTCCTTACAAATATCCTTATGCCCAAAAGAGTGAAACTGAACATATGTTTGCAGAAATGCTAGAGGTTGGTATAATTCAACTTAGTCAAAGTTATTTTTTCTACTCCAGTATTATTGGTGCAAAAAAAGGATGGATCATGGCATATGTATATAGATTATAGGGAGCTCAATAAGATCACTATGTATGATAAATTTCCCATTCCAGTCATTGATGAATTTTTGGCTGAATTACATGGAGCACTTTACTTCACCAATATGGATCTTCATTCAAGATATCATCAAATTAGAATGATGATTGAAGAAATTTCGAAAATAGAATTCAAAACCCATGAGGGTCATTATGAATTTTTGGTTGTGAATTTTGTCCTTACTAACACTCCTGCCACATTTCAAGGTTTCATGAATTCCATTTTCACATGCTTCCTTAGAAAATTTGTGTTTGTATTTTTTGAAGAAATACTAATCTACAAAATGTCTTGGAAGAATCATGTTCAACATGTTGATAGGGTGCTCAAACTATTGGAAGAGAAACAATTATATCTAAAATGCTCCAAATGTTTCTTTGGATTACAGGAGGTCGAATATTTCTATCATATTATATCTCATACGTGTGTTAAGGTAGACCCTAATAAAGTTAAAAGTATTAAGGAATGGAAAATCCCCACAACCATAAAGAATCTTTGAAGATTTCTTAGGTTGACAGGTATTATCACAAGTTTATTAAGAATTATGGGAGAACAACAAAACCTCTACCATCATTACTGAAGAAAGATGCATTTTCTTGGACTCCAGAAGCAATGAAGGCCTTTGAGCATCTTATAGAGGCAATGTGGCAAGCACCGATCTTAGCTATGCCATACTTCACAAAAACTTTTATTGTGGAATGTGATGATTTAAGAAATGGAATTGGTGCTATTTTAATGCAAGAAGGAAGATCCATTGCTTTTAAAAGTCGTCCAAGCAGAGGAAAGTATTTACACAAACTTATTTGTGAGAAGGAAATGTTGGCAATACTACATGCACTAAATCAATGACGACCTTACCTAATGGTAAGACAGTTCAAGGTAAAAACAAATCATGATAGTCTCAAATAATTTTTGGAAAAAATATTATCTTCAGGAGAGAAACAATAATGGGTGATAGAGATGTTGGGTTATGACTTTGAAATCATCTAGAAAAAATGGAGGAAAAACATTGTTGCAGATGCACTCTCAAGAAAGGATGAGGATGTGGAAGCACTGCTTTGTTCCATTTCTAGTATCCAATCCAAGTGGATAATCGAAACAATGGATGAATGGAAGAATGATGAAGAGGTGTGGTCACTCATTCAAAAGTTACAACAATATCCCAGTACATATGATACATTTAGCTAGAAAAATGATTCATTATGGTACAAATATCGCTTATATTTTTGTAAGAATTACCAACTCAAATAAAAGATTGTTTCGTAATTGCACAACTCTCCCATAGGAGGCACTCATGATTTTTAAAAACTTATCATAGGGTCAAGAACGTTTCTTTTGGTATGGCCTTAATACTAGCATTCAGAAGCTTGTGGCGGAATTTTTAGTTTGCCAACAAAATAAAGTTGATACAATTAAGACCCTGGGACTATTACAACCTTTATCCATTCCAAGTCAAAGTTGGGAGGAGGTCCCAATGGATTTTATCACAGGTTTACCCAAGTCCAAAGGAAAGAGCGTCATCATGGTGGTAGTTGATAAACTTACCAATTATTGACACCTTCTTTCATTATCTCATCCTTTTAAAATGAGTATGATTGCTACTACATTTATGGAAATAATTCAAAAGCTTCATGGAAATCCAAAGATTATAGTAACTGACAGAGATCCCATTTCACTAGAAATTTTTAGATGGAATTATTTTATTGTCTTGGTAGTCAACTAAATCATAGAATGTACTTAGGTACCTTAGCATGCCTTACTTCTAGTGGCCAAATTTTCCTAATATTTACTCCCAAATTTTTCCCCAAGGCAATGTTATTTTTTTTTCCAATATATCATTTTCCAATGAGCCAACTATTATTAGTTGTAAGGTCACATAGGCATTATTAATTTCTAAGTTATCATAGCCATGTTTTGTTAGCATTAGGTCTCTTCCATTTTTATATATGGAATAATTCTTCTTGTATTAAATATAAAAATATTTATATTTATTTATGATTTGGATTAGTCCTGGATTTCTAATTTGGTAGTGAGAACACTATTCTAAAAAAAACGCAAGAAGAGGAAGCTCTCATCGTTACATTGAAGTAATTTATTGATTTATTTGAATACAATGTTATCTTCTTAGATATGGTGAATTATTGTTAAGTGATGGCAGCAACAGAGAGGCACATTGCATGGAAGATTATATATAATATATAGATAACTTTTAAAAGTTTCTATGTTAAGAGGACATTAAGTAACAATGAAAACAAATTTTTCTATTTTATTCCTTGATTTTATTTGTGTAAATACACATTATATTTCATAAGTATAATAGACATGTTTTATTCCATTATATCATACACAATATGATGCATCAAAGCTCATCATGTCACTTGTGCGAATTCAATCTGGGTCCGTGATACCATAGGAAATCCATTACATCAAATCGTGTGATGTCACTTGAGGGGATTAAACCTGGGAACGTATGTGCAGATGGTCTCAATCATTCCTCCAAATCACTGGAGATAACCAAATTCACTTTTTAAAAAATTTAAAATTTATTTATAGAAGAAAAATCCATTTCTTAAGGGAAAAGAATAGATAGGAAAAATTTACAAATAAATGTATGTAATAAGTTTATGTTCTACGTGATAATTTACTTAATCATTCTATATTTTTTCTTGGTGTACCTTCTACCACCAACCTTTAATATGGTTCTATCTATTTGGTGTCTCCTCCCACTACCACAAGTTTTTAACTTTGACTCCCTTCCAAAAGAAAAGCCTAAAAATGTAATAAAAAAATTAACAATAATTAACAAAAGGATAATAACATTTTAGAGAGAAATGTGAGAAGATAGACTTGTCTATTTTAGAATATGTTTTTTATAATTGTACTTTATCAATAATTATTAGGTGAATGGTAGAGATTTAACCTCCATAGGATACATTGGTAACAGTCAGAAATCAAAGGTTAAGATTTATTTACGAGTTAATTATTCACTTTTAATTAATTTATCCAAAATTAATTAATTAAAAAAAATGTCATATCAACATTTGTCATATTGGACATGTGGTATTGACCAATACTATTTACAAGTCAAGTATTTCCATAGCAAAGTGCGGGTGATTTTCCATGGTTAAATTTATTACATGTTTTATACCATGTATGTATGTTTAGCACATACATTAATTATTTTTATAATTAATAATAAATATTTTAAATAAAGTTTGTTGGTGTTGCTACAAAATCCTCCAAATTCTTTTCCTGCACAAAATTTTGAAGCCTACTTTGGTCCTGTATATTGTCATTGCAAACATTGAAATCCATTTCATGTGTTTTCTCTAAGTGTTTTGCTCCCTTTTACAAGAAAGGAAAACTCTCGTATTTTCGCATGTTAGCTGTCGCACAATGTATATAAGTTTGCTTTGGTGATTTCAAGGGGTTACTCTATTGTAAATGAGTTGATCTAACCATGTAAACAGTTATCATACTCATTTCCAAATTTTTAAGCATTATTGCACAAGTGGTGTCATAGTCGTCGCAAAGTGTATCTTTAAATCATAAGTTATCACAAAGTTGTTGCACTCAGGGAAATGTGTGGTTCATGTGTCATGGATGATCTATGTTGTTGTTTCACCAAGTTCTCTAAATGTGTGATCACAGTCAAGTCATGTAACTGATCACATCAGTCCATTGATCCCACACTTACACAAATTTCATAAATTCCCCTACAATTTAGCCTCAGCCAACCTTCCTAAACTTCACATTGCACAGTTACAACCCTCATGCTACAACCTTGATCCTTGAAACTGCGCAATTCACAGTTTCTGACTTCGAGGATAGTGCACTACGCAGTTCCAGTGCTCAATACCAAACCTGGCCCCCAGATTGTGCAATCGAGCCCTCCAACTTAGCCTCAATGGTGCATTGTTTAGTCTCTAAGCTCAAGCTCAACCCTTGAGCTACTGAGCTACATAATTATGCAATCACTAGGTCTACTATGCCTCCTAAAACTGCGCAGTTGGATGGAATAGTGAAAAACCCCTTAATCCGGCTCATTGAGGCCCAAAACTATACAGTATATCTGCCAAGTCCAACCTGAACTATGAATTGTTGTTATGCTCTTAACCTGCAAGCAATACCCAAACATAGAATTTGTGAAGAAAAGATACCGAGAACACAGAATATGCGAAGAAAATATACCCAGAACACAGAATAGCAATGATTTTATTATTCAGAGAGAAATGTTCACAGGCCTCTTCGAGGGGGCAACCTCCAATAGATCAGAGCTTGATCACAAAAACAAGACACGATACTCCTCGCAGGGAGTCTCTATCCTTTATATATGACTCATACATGCAATACCACGGGCCAATACCGTGGGTTTTATTAGTACCATCTATCTAATACTACCGCCCATTTGCAACTAACTGTGGTCTCGTCATTAATTGTGGGTTAACCACTTACAAATATTAATATGGGCTTTATTGACTCTTGACTATGACGTGATCCCATGACATAAATAAGGGGGTTAGGGTGGGACCCTAACATGCCCTCCCCCTTAAGACTAGCCTTGTCCTCAAGGCTGAAGCTGCGGAAACTGCTGAAGAATAGTGGCTAGTTCCCAAGTTGCATCTTCTGGAGAGGTGTCTTTCCATTTGACGAGGACCTCCTTAATCATGCGGCCGCGCAGGTGCTTGTCTCGGGTGTCTAGAACCTGTTCAGGTTGAAGCCAGATTGACCCTTCTTCGTCTAACTCAGGTAGACTGGTTTGAACTCGGAAATTGTTCCCAATCACTTTCTTGAGGCACGATACATGGAAAACTGGATGGATTTTTGCCGTAGGTGGAAAAGCCAACTTGTAAGCTACTTCTCCAATGCACTGAAGTACTTGGTATGGTCCGTAGAATTTTGGAGCGAGCTTTTGACAACCCTTATCTTTGAGTGATGTTTGCTTATATGGTTGCAGCCTCAAAAAGACCTGATCCCCTTCCTGAAATTGGCGCTCTGAGCAATGTTGGTCGGCCTGTTGCTTCATGCGGTTCTGAGCTTGATGAAGATTCTTGCGAAGGTGGGCGAGCATGGTTGCGCGGTGTTGTAGGAGTTGATCCACTGCTTGTACTTTGGAGCATCCCTTGAGATAAGAAGTAGGGGAAGGTGGAAGTTGACCATATACTGCTTCATAGGGAGTCATTTTGGTGGTAGCATGATAGTTGGTGTTATACCACCATTCAGCCAGAGGTAACCACTGTGCCCAAAGGTGTTGCTTCTCTGAAGTGAAACATCTAAGGTAGGTTTCTAGACATTTGTTGACAGCTTCGGTTTGACCATCTGTTTGCGGATGATATGAAGTACTGAGTTTGAGTTGAGTGCCTTGTAGTCTGAAGAGTTCCTGCCAAAAATTGCTGGTGAAGATCGGGTCGCGGTCGGACACTATTGAAGTGGGCATGCCATGTAATTTGAAGATCTGATCCATGAAAGTTTGAGCAACCAAGGTTGGTGTAAACGGGTGGGGTAGGGCGCAGAAATGAGCATACTTCGACAGTCGGTCCACAACCACCATGATGACTGACTTGTTCCCTGACTTTGGAAGACCTGTAATGAAATCCATAGAAACCTCCGTCCAAATTGAGGCCGGAATGGGCAATGGTTGTAAGGTGCCTGGTGTGTTGACGGTTTCCCCTTTGTGGCGTTGACAGACATCACATTCGGCTACGAAAGTAAGGACGTCCTTTTTCATGCCTGTCCAAAAGAATGATCTTCTGGTGCGAGCATACGTCTTCTGAAAGCCCGAATGTCCTGCAATGGGAGATGAGTGCAATTCTGCCAAAAGGCGACTTTTGAGGGTAGATGTTGGTGATATGACGACTCTGTCCTTGTAGCGAAGAATATCATTCTACCACGAGTAGCTCGTGCTGGAATTAGGATCTACCTGCAATTGAGAAATGAGTTGGGAGAGCCCTGGGTGTGAAAACCATTCCCTGTGAGCCTCTTCAATCCAGTCTGGAATGGGAAGGGAAATTGTGAGCAGAGTACTTTCCTCCTCAAATTGGCGCGATAATGCATCTGCTACCCTGTTGTCTTTCCCTTTCTTGTAAATGATCTCATAATCATATCCCAGCATTTTGGCTAACCATTTGTTTTGTTGTGGGGAGGATAGGCGTTGCTCCAAAAAATATTTAAGACTGTGATGATCTGTGCGGATTTGGAAACGTCGCCCCAATAAGTAAGGTCGCAAGGTCTCGACTGCATGTAAGATGGCCATCATTTCCTTCTCGTAGGTAGATTGCCCCAGATTCCTCCCACTGAGTTGTTGGCTTGTGAAGGCCAATGGTCTCCCTTCCTGCATTAAGACCGCCCCAATACCTGTACCCGAAGCATCACTTTCAATGACAAAGGATTTGGTGAAGTCAGGTAGTGCTAAGACTGGAGTGGTACACATGGCGTTTTTTAGCGCTGTAAATGCCTGTTGTGCTTCCTCGATCCAGAAGAAGGAATTTTTCTTTAGGAGTTGAGTGAGGGGCTTCGCTATGCGGCCATAGTTGCAGACAAATTTACGATAATAGCCTGTGAGACCCAAAAATCCTCTCAAGCTCTTCAAAGTCTTAGGTTGAGGCCATTCTTGCATTGCCTGGATCTTTTTGGGGTCCACCTTGACACCTTCACGCCCCACAATGTGGCCCAAATACTCAACTTCTTCCATGCCAAACGCACACTTAGACATTTTGACAAATAATTTATGCTTGCGGAGCAGTTGCAAGAGTAGATCTACATGCTGAAGATGTGCCACCCAGGTGCCACTATAGATGAGAATGTCATCGAAGAAGACAAGAACAAATTTTCTGAGATATGGTTTGAGGATGTGATTCATAAGACTCTGAAAAGTAGAAGGGGCATTACAAAGACCAAATGGCATGACCAGGAACTCATAATGGCCTTCATGAGTTCTGAAAGTCGTCTTGGGAATGTCGACTTCCTTCATGCGAATTTGGTGGTAGCCGGAGCGAAGATCCAACTTGGTGAAGAATTGAGCCCCATTGAGTTCGTCCAGCAAATCGTCAACCACTGGAATGGGAAATTTATCTTTGACTGTCAACTTGTTGAGGGCCCTGAAGTCGGGACACATCCTCCACTCCCCATCTTTCTTGAGGACCATGACCACTGGGGATGAATAAGGACTAATGTTGGGACGAATGACACCTGCTTCCAACAATTCCTTGATGATTTTTTCTATTTCATTCTTTTGAGTGAACGGATATCGGTATGGCCGCACATTTGGGGGTTGAGCCCCTGGAACCAAGGTGATGCTATGATCGTGTTCCCCTCACGAGGGTGGAAGCTCATGAGGCTTGTCAAAGACCGTCCGATGGGTATTTAAAATCTGCTGCATCTCAGGATGAATTGGCAGAGGTCTGGTTTCGACTACCTGGATGGCATTAAATTGCGCTACCACTCCATGATGGCCCTTTTTTAACAATTTTTCCATCCGATGCGAGCTGATGACCGAGGGGGCTCCCACCTGGAGGCCACGGAGGGTATGTGTGGAGTTGTTCTGCTTAAAACTCATATATAACTCCTGGAAATCCATTGTGATTGGCCCAAGGGTGCGGAGCCATTCAGCACCTAGGACAATGTCGCATCCCCCCATGTGTATGGCAAACATGTGGGTTTTCAACTGATAATCCCCCATTTGAAGTTTGACATTTTCACAGCGGCCTTCACATCTCATTGTGCCCCCATCTACAATTTGGACTTGGAAGTTAGAAACTGCCCTTACAAAACAGTGCGCTGCTTCGGCGATTTTTTGATGGATGAAATTATGGGTACTTCCACTATCAATCAGGACTATTACTGGGCGATGTTTAAGAAAACCCCTGATTTTGAGAGTTTGAGGGGAAGAGATTCCTGCCAACGCATTGAGCGAAATAACTGGGTCGTCAGATACAATCTCCTTTTGGCTGTCTTCTTCGATCGCCTCTGATTCCTCGAGAGGTGGATCTTCCTCGGTGGAGCTGTAGTCAGTGGCATCTATTTGAAAAAACTTGGGCTCCTTGCATTTATGACCAGGGGAATATTTTTCATCACAGTAGTAACATAGTCCTTGCTTCCTTCTTTCGACCATTTCCTGAGGTGACACCTTTTGGACCTTAAGTGTCTGAGTCGTGGTGTGAGCTTGTGGGGGACGACCTTTAGTGGGGAAATTGGGGCGGCTGTATTGGGCTGTTATGGCACGTTCCACCTTACGGGCTACCTGGCAAGCCTCCATCCATGTGGGAGGGTGGTGGAGTAGAACTTGAGCTTTGATGGCTTCTTTAAGACCACTGATAAAACATTCCGTGTAGAACTCATCTGAGAGATGCTGAGTGCGGAAGGCTAAGGCTTCAAAAGCGGTGATATATTCATCCACTGTACTCGTTTGTCGGAGCTTAGTGAGACGGCCCAAAAAGGAGTCTCCCTGTTCAAAGCGATCTTGAAGAGCTTTGGCAAATTGGGCCCAACTCGAAAAAGGTGCATTGCGACGTTGATGCCATTCCGCCCATTGCCATCGTTCATTGTCCAAGTACATGGTCACCACTCCAATCTTAGTCCAATCATCTTGGAGACGATTCAATTTGAAATACTGGTTCATTTGTGCGAGCCATGCGGACGGGTTAGAACCATCAAATTTCTGCATATCCAACTTGGGAGGTCGCTGACTATCCAACTTGGGAGGTGGTGGATGGGTGTGCCAGACGTGAGGAGAGTGGCTAGACTCACCCTCATGGTGTATATGGTCATTATAGGGTTCCTCAAGAGCTGGCTCCTTGCCCTTATTGAGTGCTTGCCGTACCAGGCTCGATAGTCCATCAAGCATATTTTTGAGCTCGTTCATATCTGTTTCAAGTTTTTCTAGTCTTTCATTGGCCATTGCTTGAGCTCTAGTTTCTACCATACACCAACTTGATGAAAAATTGGGACTGCCAATTTTTTTTTTTTTCTAAGAAATTGAATGGTACCACCGTGCTCAGCTCGTTGTCTTGATGCTGATGGGCTAGATCACAAATAAGCACTTCGGAAGATCTCAGACTTTTTTTTTTTTTTTTTTTTTTTAGGAAAACTCCTAACGGAGTTTTACTCCTTCCTGATCAATACTGCAGTCGCCAAATCCTCAAAATGTCAATGCCGCCAAAAGTCCTGCGAAAATTATATGCAGGTGCAGGAACCCTTCACAACTACTCCGATCTGGTGGATCTGAGAGATCTGAATGGTGGACAACTGTTGTTGCTGATCTGGAATATCCGATCTGGTGGGTCTGAGAGATCTGAATGGTGGAACAACTACTGCTGCTAATCTGGAATATCCGATCTGGTGGATCTGAGAGATCTGAATGGTGGAACAACTGCTGTTGCTAATCTGGAATAGATGATGTGTGATCCCCCAATCAAAAGGGAACTATGGTCTTGGGGAGTGTCAGGTGCTACAGATCGCAATATACATAAGGGTCTGACAGTAGTACTCGGCCCAATGTTTCAGGGCTCTAACTAAGGAGGATCGACCGTACCCTTAGCCGTACAACCCGACTACCCTATCGTACGGGCGAGTAATCTCTCCAAGTGCTGTTCTCGGTGTACTGTAGCCACAAGACGGCCGAAGGTTTATCTATGGTGAGGCTTCAAGGTAGCTAGGGGGCTTCCTATATACCCAGAGGGTACATGGAAGACAGTCCGTGCGCGGTTCTGTCTAATGCGCTACTACTCGAAGGGGTACCCACAGGGGTTACAAGGGAGTCCAATAGACGTGACCACCTCTTGTATTTCCTGCGTGCATGCCTCCCCAAATCCGCAGGTTTATGCGCTTAACGACAGATCCTGTGGTTTAAAGACGTCGGAACATGTCTCTAGCCAAAAAAAAAAAATTTGCTAAAATTTGGAGATCCCACCAAGCCCTGGAAAGTGCTCTGATACCACTTGTTATGCTCTTAACCTGCAAAGCAATACCCAAACATAGAATTTGCGAAGAAAAGATACCGAGAACACAAAATATGCGAAGAAAATATACCCAGAACACAGAATAGCAATGGTTTTATTATTCAGAGAGAAATGTTCACAGGCCTCTTCGAGGGGGCAACCTCCAATAGAGCAGAGCTCGATCACAAAAACAAGACACGATACTCCTCGCAGGGAGTCTCTATCCTTTATATATGACTCATACATGCAATACCACGGGCCAATACCGTGGGTTTTATTAGTACCATCTATCTAATACTACCGCCCATTTGCAACTAACTGTGGTCCCGTCATTAATTGCGGGTTAACCACTTACAAATATTAATATGGGCTTTATTGACTCTTGACTATGACGTGATCCCATGACATAAATAAGGGGGTTAGGGTGGGACCCTAATGATTGCATAGAATCAAAGGTTAAGATTCACCCCTAACTACCTAAGCTTCAAAAATATGTTGTCACTGAGCCTACCCCTCCACCTTCCACCCGGTTTCAGCTCAGTTAGTGGATCAAGATGCACCATCTTAGACTAGGGGTTTATCAGACTCATGTCATCTCTTCATGAGTGAATTGTGGATGCAGGTACTCTATCATACCATGATAGGATGATTAATAAGGAGATGGAGAAGGGAAACATCCTAAAAGACATCTTTGTAGTTGATTATGCAAGTTGATCAATCAAGATAAAACAAAGGGACACTAGTTTGCGGCCATAGCACAAGACATGACATCATTGAAGACTCCTTACCTCTAAGCCATAAGGAGGTGGATAGAAGAGCATTGTCAAGAAGACATTTAGCAAGCAACAATGGAAATGGCTTGACATTACCATGTGATCAAGAATTCCATGTGAGTAGTGTCATGTCATGTCATGTCATGAGTTGTGATATGCCACGTCATTATTGTGTATCATGTAATTTCTTATTTGAAAATGTATTGTAAAGTGGAATTCCAAAGGAAATGTGCAGAATATGAGGAATCACATAAAGTCAAAAAGTCATAGGAAGTCAAACAATCAAGAGGGTAGTCAAAGATTCACAAGTGAGGTGAAGCATCATGCCATTGGTTATATATACACCCTCATTATATGAGCAAAGCAGTTTTCACCTTAGCTCCTCGCGCAAGGCATTAGGGAGACAAACTAGTTCTTTTTAGGAGCAAGTGGTGACTCCAACGCTCCAATATTGGAGCTAGTGGTGTTCATTGTATACACGTGTCTTGGAACTTTTACTTAATATCAGAAGCCTCATGGCTATAACTTTCTTCATGCATGGATTATGAATATTTGTAAGGTTATTCTGTGGATGTTTGAAATTCATGTTTTCTTTCATATGTGCTAAAGTAGTTGATCTATTTCAGTTATTTTAGTACTTATCATAGAGAGAATGTGTTGTAATGGTTTATATTGACGTCACATCGTGGTGGACTATTCCGCTATATATTAAACATACCTTTCTTGTTGATTGGTTGTAATGACCGTCACATCTTTGTGGACTATTCCGTTACATGTTAGACATATCCTTATTGTTTGTGCATGTCTCTACTAGGGTAGTACTATTACCTCTCTCTTAGAGGCTCAATTTATTTTCTCCCTCCACAATAGAAGAACCTTGACACACTTACATCTAAACACCCACCAGGCACAATCACTTGTTTCTTGACGACACATTTTTACTCTTATCTCTTACTGACGGTTAGAGCCAAGGAAAATATTTAAGAAAATGACAAATGGGACATGTTATAGATGGGGATCCTATCCCAAAAGGTGTGAGGTCTAATTAGGACCAAATATCAGGGATACCCCTTGAATGTTGGTGGGTCCAATACCATCAACATTTTTGGTGCTAGAAAGAGGATAGACAAATTTTTATGGCTGATAACCTCACCCACCCAAATCCTACTTTTAGTCAAGGAAAAAATATTCCCAACACCTCCCTTGCTCATATTCCTAAAGTTGGTGATTCTTCTCATCACAGTCTCAAACAAACTTACGAAATCTCTTACGACTAAATGTAGGCCATTTTCCCTATCACATGTAAATTTGCAAGAGTTATCTGATTGATACCCATAATACATAATATTTCATATTTCCCAAATAAGAACGTGACCCCCCTACTGGGATAGTGGTTTCAATAGTTGAAGATTTGGTTCTCATTGCCCTTAAAGAGTTGGAACAGACTACTGAAAACAAAAAGGAACCCAAGCAACCTCCATCTCTTAATAGTGGTGATGATGACAATGTTGTACTCTCAGATGATACTTTTTGCAGGTTAGGCGGTGAAGATGAAGAATAATATACATCAAATTCTAACGAAGAGGAGGAAAATAATGATGAACATATGGTGGACCATGATCTAGACTAGATGACTGAGGGCCCACTGGCACTATTGGGTGTGTTACACAATATGTCAAGGTACTTGAAGAAGCTATTAAAAAAGTATGTCCCTGAAAAATCAGTGAGGGCAGAGAACAACTTGGACAAATTTTACATGCATCTCTAGATGCTTGAGGTACATTACAATGATGTTTCATGTAGACCTTTTCTATGTACCTTAGATGGAAGAGAAATTGTATGGTGTCACATCCTTCCTCTGAAATCAATGCAAAATTTAAGGTGTTTTAAGAAACTGTTTCTTGATAAGTTTGCTAATGATAAAACCCTCGCCATGTTATTAAGAGAGTTGGGTAGTCTTAAGATGTAGAAGAAAAAGAAATTGAAGGACTTCAATTATATTTTCAATCGTATATTGAATATATTTCCCATAGACAGAAAACCTCATGACTCCATGATTATCAATTATTATACATCTGCCTTACCTACAAGCATTGTGTAGTTCGTGAATAGAACTGTGAAACCAACTTTGGCTGGAAATTATGAAGAGGTGATCGCAATTGAAAAGGACTTGCATGTGATTGGAGTCATCGCAGATGATGAACCAATAAAAGACTCAAAGTACATGGGTAAAAGGTCTCACACCTCCATAAGTAAGTCCATGGAGAAAGAAACAACTGAGCTTGAGAGCTTCACCCAAACCATCAAGTTTTTGTTAGATAAATTGTCATATTTAAAAAAAAAGTTCAATTGAGACCACCATGAGTAGAAAGCCCCCTAAATTCAAATTTCTCTAAAGGGGTTCCAACTCCGGCAGTAGCAGCAACCAGTCATTCAAGTCTAGTAGATATTGAACATTGTGCTGCATGTTGAGAGCATGGGCAACGATCAAAATTGTTCATTTCATCAACAATGTCATTCAAAAAAGACATGCCCACAATGGAAGCACAATATGAAAGCTATGGTTGTGCATATTATTGATACAACGCTTTCAAATGAGCAAACTGAGCTGGTGGAAGAAAGGGAAGAGGGCGTTACTTCCGAAGAAACAATGAGTGTTAATTAGGCAATGAATACAATCAGTTTTGTTTTTTCAGTTGAAAAGAAGAATGTTGAAGAACAACCACTGAGTGAGGCCTTGATCCAACAACAAAAATAGTCGATACAAGTTCAGAAGCTAAGGCTTGACCTCTAGGAAAGAGTGGAAGAAACAAAAATTGAAAGACAATTTACTAAGGAAAATCACACCACCTATCAACTCAACCCAGAACACTCAAAGCAAGTATGGAAATGCGGCTACAATGAAAACTAATTTCGTGACCAACAAAAACAATCTCATCATTTTGGAAGCAGTAGATAAGGTGACTCCTCTAGACACTTTTAGAATGTTTCCAACACTAGATTACAAAATAGTTGAATATATGAAGAAAGATAATATGAATATTTCACTCTTTGAACTGACAAAGATCATGAGCTAGCAGCAAATGCTTATCCGCGTAGTCAAACAATCCACCTCAGGTAATGATGCTTCTTCACAGAAGGGATCTAGTATGTCCTATGGTTCCCTCGAATCTGCACTTAACACTTTAACCTTGGATATTACCACACTTTGCCGTCTATTTATGTTAACATTTGAAATTTTTAATTACAACATGCATAATTACTTAGTCAATTTTTGTGCATTTGTAAACGTAATTCCTTTATATGTAGCAAAGAAAATCAATGAAAAATGGGATAAAACAAATGCCTCAACCATTTAGCTGGACATGACTCTTTTCCATGCTATTGGTGAACTCAGAAATGTGCTTATACATCTATCATCCAACCAATGATTTCACTAATGTATAAATATAATAATTGTGGACATTCTAGAAGCATACAATGTATTTCTGAGTAGAGATTGGTCAGGAAAATTACAAGGGAATTTTTCTATGCATTGGTCACACTTTTGGCTTCCATACAAGGGTAGAAACAATCAAATCTGGGTTAACATAGAGCCTTACATGAAACATACTATCACTCCCTTCAATGGTAAAAGCAAACCTGTGGTTTTCACGGATCTTATTTTCAGAAATTACTTCTTAGAAATTGATCTGGGGTGTTATCTTCCTCAATAATCCCTATTCCCTCCTGATACATAGTTGGAACTCATTGCTAGTCCAATTGGTATAAATTATGTATGTAAAGTAAGTAGTAGTACTACTACTACTACTAGTGTAGTACATAGTCCTTGTACATATTATGTTTGGACCTTGTATTTCGATGGTTCAAAGACATAGGAGGGTTGTGGAGCTAGGTGTGTTTTAGTAGACCCATGACAAAGAAAACATCTAATCTCAATATTCTTGGAATTCAAGTGCACGGATAACATGACATAATATGAGGCACTCATCTTGGGCTTACAAAGGACCATCAACCTCAATGGTGGAATTATAAAAGAAATAGGTGACTCAAAAATTGTTGTACGATAGGTACATGATACTATACACAATGTGTCACCTCATCCTAAAGGTTATCAACAAGAGGTATGGCATTCTATTTCTCATTTCCAAGCTTTTAATATCGTTTATGTTCCTAGGATGCATAACTCAACTACAAATGCATTAAAAAATGTTGTTGATAGGTTATCACCACTTAGGGATTTTTCTTTCTGTAGAGATTCTTTATTCTTTATAAAGCTTCCATCCCTCGTAATATTACTAATTTACACATTTTCAATGATGACTAGTAGATACCACACTTCATGGCAAACGCTGATGTATTCAAGGATGAAACTATTGACAAAGACAAGCACGAGAAAGAGTTGCATGATGCAGCTCACGTCAATAAGGAATATACCATGCTGAAAGGCACGGTATCATTGGAAGAGTTGTATGACTTACATAATCTCTTCCAAGGGAAAATAAATTCAAAAAATGATAGTTCAACATTGTCACACGAACAAATAAATAATGGAACTGAAAAGGATGTAAAGTTTGTCAATCTCGGTACTTGTTGCACACCATAGCAGTGGCAAGTGTTTATCTGCTTATTCAAGCAATAATAAGATTTTTTCATGTGGACGTATGATGAGCTGAAAAATTTTGACACGTGAATAATCCAACACATAATTCTAATTAAAGAAGGGGCCAAGCCTTTGCAATAGAAACTACACAAGGTACATATGATGCTTGAGCCTCTGATTCAAAAGGAGTTAGGAAGTTTCTAGATGCTCAAATCATATATAAAGTGTGACACTCGAATTGTGTATCAAATATGGTCCCAGTAAGAAAGAATTTCAGTGAAATATTCTTATGCATTGATTTCTATAGTTTAAATGTCACCTCAAACAAAGGTAACTACCTTGTGTTGTTTATGGAACAAACATTGTAGATTATATCGATGTCAAAGATGTCTTCATTGCTAGATGGGTATTTTGGTCACAACCGGGTTCTAGTCTCATAGCCAGATAGACTTAAGACAACATTTTGCATGAAGTGGGGTATGTGGTGAGCCCTAGTATCGCACCAATAATGATGCAACTCCCAATGGGTCCTCAACTCAAGTTATCGACTAGGGTTTCGTACAAACTTTGAGGTGAAAGTGCTATATGCATAACGTATGGGATTCCGCTCATGCCACCCGCAGTTATGACATTAGATCCAAAATTGCTCAAAGACCCTTCCTTCTACTAAATTAGAATGAAATGTTGATAAAAGGACAAATTGGAAATTGCTTCTAAGTTATGAAAATATAAATTCTATTGACTTAGCTTGTAAAACCCTAATTACTCAATTCATGAAAAGCTGAAGGATAACCTACTTACAAAAATGAAGCTATGTTGTCTTGATGAATTCATCACACTACCTCATCTACTTTCAAAAAAGAAACTAATCTATCGTGCATAGTTCATCAAACTACTAATTAGAATCACAAGTACCATATGCCTAGTTCATACTTGCTCATAAATCAATAACCTCTTTGCATGATAAAGAAACTAGCTCTACCTTGTTTTTGTAGTGAAGACAAGGAAGGTTTTCAGTGGCATAGGAGATTATCCTGATCATATTATCATAGTCAGGGGTCATTATGCATCTATTCTAGGTCAAAGTTGTAGTGTGGGCAAAAATAATGAAGAAAAGGCTACTATAAGTTTGCTACAGCTAATTTCTATAGTAGGCTTGTAATGCTACAAGCAGGCATGTAATGCTAGAGGAGGGTATCCGAGTGGTTTTTGAAGGTGAAAACATTGGCTTGATGGTATGGAGAGGTGAATAGTATTGAAACAAATGAAAGAAGGTTTGATTGATCCCCTAGCTAAGCACAATGCCTCTTGGAGGCTTGTCTTGCACTAGGATGAGTTTTCTCGGTGACCTAGACAAAATAACTTACAAGATAGGTTTTTGGGATGAAGCTTGGAGGTGGAAGGAGAAGGTTAAATATCTCAGGATGGAAGTGATGAAGGTGCCCTTCCCTGCAGATCAATCAACCCTAGAATCAATCACATCCATGAATCCATTTATCATTTTCAAATGAAATAACTTATGATGGAAAAGATGAGTTGAATTTAAATGACATATAATTCATGCAAACAACTAATCTACTCAATAAACTAACTTCTAAACTACAAAAGGAAAATGTAAAATAGGAAAACCAATACTAATCTATTATTTCCAAGAAATCATAAACACAATATTTTGGGTTTTGGTTGTGAATCCTTCCACTCATTCTCCCATAAGAGAGGTGATGTAGAGGCTGCAACCATAGGATTTTATAGGTTAACTTCTACTAAAATGCAAGAAACTATGAACTGCATGGAATAGAGAAGAAATGTAACTACAAGAAGAGGGACCAAAGCCTCTAGGTTGGGCCAAAACGTAATGTTCTCAACCTTCTGAAACTAACTCAGATGCAACTTAAAATCAAAATTCTCATTATCAAAATGTTTAGTCTAATACATGACATAAAATTTGAAAATAATAGTGCTGATGCTTGCAGATCAATAGCTACACCTAGCTAAAAGAACTTTGAATCCTAATGAGATCTTCCTCTAGTTTATTTATACAAAAGGGTAGGTAAAGTATCCCCCTTGAAAATAGGAGTGGTTCCCTCCGTGATCTCGAAAATGGTGGATTTTGTCCTCCCTAATCTTCACTTGGACTAGGAGTCACATGGTTTCCAATGAACTCGAACTGGTGAGAGAGGATATGGTGATCCCAAACTGATTTTAGGGAGTTAAGGAGGTGGAAAAACCCCCTAGATCCTCTCCTAGTTGTCTCCATTGAGGCCCTACATAATAGTAGCCTAAAAAATGCCTCATTTTCCTACAACTAAACCACATTAGGCCACATACTATGACAAATACTTTCTACTCCTCTTACTAGGCATAATAAAATGAAAAATGTGAATTAATGCAAGAGAAGGTTAGATTTAAGGCTAGAGGATGGCATATTAATATTCAAAGTGTACCTATTGATGCGACATCATCACCCCCATGTTCAAGGTGTTTCTTATCCTCTAAGTAACTCGGTAATCCATGTGGAACTATTTCATGGCCATGGTAACATTCCTGACATCGCAAGCCTCCTCATATGGTTTTCCCTCTTTGAGGTAAAAATATGCAATTTTCTCTATTTTTTTCCGTTCTTTCTGCTCTCCTACTTCATCTCTTCTTTCTCGTAGGCCTAACGGTAAGGGTAGACTGAACTTGAATCCTATCCACCTAAATTTCATCCTCTGCATGATACTCTTGTATAATGGTGTTCCCTCGAAGGCATTCCTTAGCCTTTCAGGAGAGTGATATTCTATGATCTGTAGACTATCGGGTAAATCATGCCATATCCTCTGGAAATATTGCAAGCTTTATGTTCCCAACAACCTGAATGCATATTCAATGTATAGGATGGCTTGCTCTTGGTTGGAAAGGTACTTAAGTCCTAAAGCAACATCATTGGAGATGAGGCCATGATTTCTAATGACAACCCTTGAGCTCAATAGCTTTCCCTCAATATATAATCGTTCATTTTCTTCCTTTTTCATTCCCCTTTTCACTTCATTAGCTCTTGTCTCCTCATGAGTCATTCAGGATACTAAGGCCATCAGCTGCATATCTCCTAGTATTTCCTTAGGATCCCAAAAATTCATATTTGACAGAGTGAGGTTGTGCATGTATACTTCAGTCAATTTTTATTTTTCTTCCATGTTAGCTTGGCTACAAAATTCAATGAACTGTTTGTAATCCTAAAAGGGAATAAATCCATGTTGTGCTAAGGTTTTGGTTTAGAATTTATGCCACTATTATTTGAGAAAGAGGGCATAAGACTTTGATGGCTATTTGCATTGCAATTCTTCCATGGAGATAATTGCCATGGTGGCAAGTTGTGTTTTTTTCTACTATAACACCTCTCTCAACCTCATATTCTCTTCTTGTAGCTTCTCCTTCAGTATAGACTCTCTTATTCTCAGCTCACTTAACTCTTTTCTCATTTCAATGAACTTTTCTTCCATGAGACCTACATCCTCTAACTTTTAAGATTTAGTAATTTTCATCCACCTATGGGTTCTTCCTTTTCCTATCTCTAACTCATAAAGGAGGGTGACTGCAAAATTTACAGGGAGAATCCTCCCTCCTTCAATGAATTTGTAGTAGGAGCTCAAGTTAGGTTGTGGGCTAGGTTCTTGGAGCTCTTGTAGGTATTTTCAAATAGGTTTTGAGGTGGTGTCTACCTTTTCTGAATCTTTCCTAAGCTCTTGTAGCTTCCCATGTTCTGCCTATAGTAAAGTATGCCCCTCCTGTAGGAAACATTGTCTCTCCTATAGCTCCTCTTTTTCCTCTTCCTCAAATCTAGATTGTGTCCTTGTCTTCTTAAGGGTGATAGACATAGAGGTAGGCCTACTCATAAGTGCCATGGGTGACTTGTTTCTGGTTCTAGGAGGAGTGATATCCTCAATTTTTCCTTCACTCGGTCCTATTTCTTCCTGTTTTCTTGGTTACTCATCAATAATTATAGGAACCCTTGTAGGAGTTTGTGGCTTTCCTTGTCTAATTGTAGTGCTTTTCCTAGTTTTGAAATACATTTGACTTGGCTTTTATTGCTTGCTTTTTGGCTTGAAATGAGTCCCCAATGTAGCTAAGGCTATATCCACTTCCTATTCAATGTCTTTTGTTCCTTGGGGTGGAGAAGTCTTCTCGGCGCTAACTTTTTCTTCATCTTCTTCTCCTCCTTTCCTCCTTTCATCTATGCTTCTCCTTCCTCTATCTCTACTGCGTTTTTCTCTTCCATCTTCATTTCTTCCACTTCTATTCTTGATGCCTCCTCTCTTTTCTCTCTTTCTTCTTCTTCTAACCTTGCTACCTCTTCCTCTTCTATCTTTCCCCCTTCTTCTTCCTTTTTTTACCTCTCTTCCTCCAACACTAGAGCTTAGGGTTTCTCCTGGTGCAACGGCTTGTATTTCCATGAAGGTGTCCCTATCTATGTCTACAAATATGATCCATAGGATAAGGATTCAAAAATGGTTCAGAGCATCTAGCACTATCAATTTGATGAGGTCATGATGAGCTAAATGTTGATGTTTTCCTCCCCTTACCTTTTGACTCATCTCCATGATTTATTGCATAAACAAATGAGGGACACTAAGTCTTGGAGAAAGAGGTATTTATACCTTGAATCTCAACTCTTGGAGCAACCTGGAGTGGTAGGCATCAACTACACTTAATCTCCCTTCACAAGATATGTATTTAAGAATATAGTAGGCTACATCATCCCAAGGGTAAGGCATACTTTCTATACTCACTCCATTATTGTCTTATACATTCTTCTCTTTTGAAAGGAATATGTCTTTCCTAGATCTGACACTCACTTGCTTGTCTTATTTGCTCCATCTCATTCATAAAGGAAAGCTGGTTACATTACTAATAGTTTATGGACTGAGAGAAATGGCCAACCCTCTTACAACATGTGTGACAATATCTTCCCCTTGAGAGTGTAATGTTGTGGCAAATTCATGGGCAAGGTCATCATCACACCCTTTTAGTAGCTCAAAGAAGCCCAACTTTTGGTGGTTTCTAAAGATGTTAACTACAGGAGGGTGTTGGTGAATTCTCTTAGTATATGAGGGTTCCATTCTGTTAAATTCTCCCCCCATTTCTTCTCTATTATTGCTTAATTCTACGTAGGAATGGAATTTTAAAAATTTAGGCAATCTTAGTGGTGAAACAGTGGCATAAGCAATGGTGAAATAGTGGCACAACGCTTGGGGATAGTGAGGAAGAAGGGTGCTAAAAGTTATATTCACCAAGATATTTATTTTATCTTAACCCCAACGAACTCCAAAAGGATCCCCTACTAATAAATTGACTACTATATTCTCTTAATTTCAAGCAGATTATTCATAAAATTGGGTGTAGAAACAAAGGAGGAGGGTATCACTTACTTGTTATCAAAGCAATTATGGGTGTGCATAAAGCTCTTGAGAGAGTATCGAGTCAATGTGACTCCTTTTTGTCCTCTCAATTCCTACTATAGCTCCTCTCAGCGCTCGTGTAGCAATTGCAGGCCTGCCTGTAGCTTTCTCCTCTAGCACTATGCATGTAAGGTTCGAAACTCCTCGGTGGCACTCTAGTTGCTCAATGCACTAGCTCGTCCTTCCCTCACTAATTTTTGGAATGAGTGATGATGTAAATGGAGTTGACCCAAAACATAATATCTTTTCTTGGTTAAAAGCTTGGAATGTTGTGGTGACTTAGCATTAACACAAGTTTCTTCTTTTGGACCATTGTCCCCACTAACTATCATCATCTCCACCTCATGATTATCACCCTAGTCTTCGAAGACACTAGTTTGTTTTGAGTTGACATTTCCATGTTGCATGGGTAACTTAACTCACTCTTGAGTTGACTAGTCAAGGGTGTCCAAGTTCACTGGCCACCTCCATCCTATTAAAACACATTTTCTCATTTAAAACACATTTATGTCATTTTTATGTAGAGGGAGGAGGTTAGGGTTTCCATACCTGAGCCTACATGTGGATTGATCTATTGTAGAGGCTTGCATGCTAGAGCTACACCATACATCATTATGAACAAAGGATTTGACCTCTTTAACTTATTTCCTATGCATTTCCTCATTTTTGTATGTTGCCTTGACTATTGTTGTTAATGTGTGTGTAGGTGCTTCTTCTAATATTCAAGCTACTGTCATTAGTGTAAATCCTCCCTAAGAATGAGGTGTCCATTCATGACTTCAAACTGAGCATTATCATCCTTTAGGTGCTAAAAACAAACATAATACTAATGTTTGTTGTGTCGTTGTACATGCTGCTACATGAGGAGTTTCTTCCTGTAGCAGTCCCTTGTTCTCCCCTTTAAGTCTTCAGTTGGCATGAGGGAGATGATGATGAGTGATGAGGATAGGGTTAGAATCATCGAGGGTTATTGTTGGCACTGTAGAGATAGAAAGTAATAACTTCTATGTTTTTTTTAATGAATGACATATTGGATAAGTTTGAGAAAACTTTTAGTGAAATGAGTAGATGAATGATGGATGGGTGATGGAACAATCATCACATGACCCTCTTTACCCTTTCTCGGAGTCAAGATGGTAGTTTAGATTGCTTCCTCCTCAAATCTCCCTCTTGTATCTCAACAGACTCGTCCTATAGCAATACAGGACTATCCTATAGCAACATCGGTCCTTCCTATAGTAGCACAAAGAGGAGGTTAATTTTGGATTTCTTGATGATATGATGGTGGAAAGAGGTATAAATGTGAATGGAGAGGATCGAAATGGGGTGTCTAGATAGAGGAATTTTTTTTGTTTTATTCCTTTTTCTTGAGTCACACAAGCTACCTCAGAGGAGGTTTTCAACCTACATGCCTATCCTAGGTCCCTTAAGGGAGGTTTCCACCTGGGGATCTTTATTAGTTTTTCATTTCTTTTTCTTGATCTTGGGTTGCCTCAGAGAGGTTTTCAACCGAGGAGTTGGCCTCAGATGCCTCATAGAAGTTTTCATCGAGGCCTTTTATTTTACTCGTCTTTTCTTTTCAAACAAAATTTCTAAAAGCATTGTGGACTGAAAGCTATGAAACTCCCAATCACATTCAATTACTTTCTAACTAAACTAAAACTTTCATCCTCAGTTAAATGATGAGTCGATGTTTATTTGGTATTGTTCAAATTTGATAAAAGCTGTCATACATTTTAGATTTTTGTTTATGTTTTTTTAGTGTATTCATAGTGCATTATATTATTTTTAAAAATTGTTTAAGCCTATAGGTTAATGAGAACATTTATCTACTGAATGTCATACATTTTAGATTTCTGTTTAAGTTTTTTTAGTTTATTCTCAGTGCATTATATTATTTTAAAAAATTGTTTAAGCCTATAGATTTTGAGAATATTTATCTAATGAATTTGGACTATAGTTACCAAGTTCAAATTTGAATTTGAGTTCAAATTCAATTTGGTACCCAAAACAATCATTGCCTAAAATTTAATAAGGAAAAATTTATGAAGTATACCTCTTGCAACTATTCAAATATAGTATTGTTTTAATATTTTAAAAGAAATTAATGGAAAAATTATAATTTTGACAACCTCGAAAACTTTTTAAAAATTGCTTATTGCAAATAAATTATATACATGAACAAAGTTTATAGTTTTACATTTAAAATAACAAATTATGGAAATTTTTGTGTTTATTCTTATAACTAACTATTTTATAGATTATATAATTTGATGTTCAATAAATTGAATTTCTATACAAATTCCATATTACACATATCCATACAAATTTCATATTATCATGCATTTTATGTTACTAACAACTTTTATTCTTTATAATATAATATGACAAGTCTTACAATTTTATACTTACCGAAAATTCCAAAAAAAACCTAGCTGAAAGAAAATCATAATTGTTTTCTATTTTTATCTAAATTTAATAATTATATCTCCCCATGTTTACAAATTATTAATTTATACATTAAAAATAACACATACACCCATACTTTCCTTTACAAACATAGATTTTCTATTAACTTTTTTTAATTTTTTTATATATCATAAACCCTAACCTATTCTATAATTTTTTATATACATCCCAGCTATAAGTTAATATATACTAACATAAATTTCATAAAAAAATTTCCTCGAGAATTTGATTGAAATCTGCATTGTTCTCCTTGTATGATCTAGTCCTGCTCTGAACTTCGAATCCACGCTATAGCTTTTGTATATATTTTAAGCCATAGAATCAGATTTGGTCACGATGATTTCGAAAACAAAAGAAAGTTGTTATAAGATAAATAACTTAATCAATATCTTATATTTATTTGTAAAAATAATTTAAAATTGAGACAAATAAAACAACTATATCTAGAAAGGTGTAAAGTACTAAGTGATTTATAATAAAAAAAGGACAAATAATTATAATACTTAATAAAATTAAGAAAATTCCTTAAAACTCTAAAATTACATGTTATATATCAAAATTTCACTAAATAAAAATCTCATATAGTAGCAGTGGTTGCAGCTTCACAATCATTCTTTTCAAAAGAATGTGTGAGGCAATAGATAACCAATGTTCGAAATATATGGCTTATATTGTAAGACTACGTTCCAGCCAAACATATTTAAAGTTAGAAACCCAGAAATTCCACTCCCACTTCTTTAATATGGGAAAAAAAGGTTGTGAGAAGATTTTTAATTCTGGTTCATTAATAAGTTTTCAAGATGTCTCTCATTTTTTTAATATTAAACAAAGAAAATTCTATAAATTTTTATATCTCAAAGAGAAAAAAAAAAAAAAAAAACTTAGTAGTATTAAACAAATAAATTTTCAAACATTTTTTGGTAAGTTTGATAAGACTTTTTAATTTTCAAGTTTTACATTTCCATTAAGTAGCACAAAATTCAAGTTTTGGTTCGTTGAGATTTCATTCCATAACTATCACCACTTAAACTACCCCAAGCAAAAAAAATTCAAACTCTTTTATAAAACCTTACTAATAATATATAAATCTAAAAAAGAAATTTCTATTAACATCACCCAAATTATTTTATCTCAAAACCTAAACAAATCCAAAACATTATATTTTAAAAATACCATATTTACTAAGAATATAAAAATTGGATTTACCTTACCAAATTTATTATAAACATTATGTTTTAAAAATACACTATTTACTAAAAACATAAATTATTTAATTGGATAATGAATATTTTAAATTAATAATTTAAATTTTATATAAAAATAAATAAATAAATAAAAAGAAAAAATAAAAATATGACGTAGCTGAAATGTGATTATGAGACTGCATGATCTACCTGGGCCACCTTAAAAACAAATATTAGTTAAAAATTAAAAAAAAACTGTAATATATGTTTTTTTGATATGTATCATTAGAAACAAATGCATTATTAGAAACACAACAACATTACAATCACGTGATCTTTTGATTTAAAACTATAAATTTTAAAATATTAATTTGTACGATACTAAAATATAATATATTTGAATATTTAATCATTAAGAACTTTTATTTCTTAATTGCCTTGTTTACCAAAGTGTTCTCAATTATATCGTCTTAACAATAATACATAATAATAATAAATACTAAAACCTATTGGAATAATATTAATATATTTTAAATGTCACAATAGTTACAAGTTCCGGATAAATGTGATTTTGAATTGTAATTTAGTGGGTTGGAAATATGGTAATGATATAGTCCATAAGATGTAAATTAGTTAGTACGGGTGATGATTAATTGTTATTAATAAAGTTTAAAGTGTGAATTTGATAGGAAGAAATTGGAAATGGAAACTAATAATAAGGAAAAAACTAAAACTTTAAAAGATTTATCTTTTCAGTAAATTGGAAAATATAATAATCTCAAAATGCATATAAATTTATTAAATATCAATAAATTAAATTAAATAACTTTTAATTATTTTAAAGGAAACATGACAATCCGATAACGAGAGATATTTGAAAGAAAATTTGAACCCTCATAAAACAACGGTAAATTATTTCAAATTTATTGATCATAATTATAATAGGGCAAAAGCTATGTTAACTATGAAAACATACGTTAACTATGAAATAAGTATGGTACATGTTTTACTAATGTAAAAACATTTCAGTGATTTTTAGATAGAGTAAAAGAACAATTATTGATTTTAAAAAGTTTATTATTTCGATCATTTTTATTATAATTAATTATTTTATTTTATATACTAAAAAGTTTAGTACTTGGAAATTTTTATTATAATTATTTATTTTATTTCATGTATAAAGTTTGTAGGAGATTTTATATTAGCAAAAATTATTTACATAAATTATAAATATGAGATCACAGAAGGACTTACATAAATTATAAATATAAGATTTGTAATAGCATATTTAAGACCATTTACTATTTGTAATAGCATGTTTAAGACCATTTACTTACAAAATAGAAACGACATGATCGACGCATGAAAGTATATGTTTAAAAATATAAAATGTCGACAAAATGATAAAAATGATGAAATATATGATTGTTTGTTTTGTTGTAATATGATTAGTTTTGATAATTTAAATTTGTTAATATAATAGCTTTTAGTAGTCTACAAATTATAAATGGGTCTGTAAGAGTAAATGTGTTCTTTAAATGTAAATTTAAGTTTCATTCACTGGTTGATTTAGTTAATCATGCATGTAAACATGATCAAATGATGTAATAAAGTAAATTTAAACATGGTTTACAAACAGTTGAGAATGAATTTTCAAAAAAGGAAAGAGGTTTTTGTTGATAACATCATCATGTACACAAACCTTTCTCTGTTTTCTAATATCTATAATGATTTGAGAGATTCTAATGATTTTTTAAAGGCATATTTTCAAGGAATAAAGGCATATTTTCAAGGAATTTCATGTTTTAGTCACATTTTTGCAAAGCATATTGTGGATAATCATAAATAAATTGTGGTAAATGGGAGGAGGTTTTTTTCCCCATATTCTAATATACAAAAACCTCTCTCCGTTTTAGAAACAAGGTTATGGTTTCGGATATTCGGATGAATCTTTGTAAGCATGTTTTCTCGAATTTTCCCATTTTTAGTAAGTGTTTTCAAATGCGGTATCTGAGCAGGTGGAAAATCGAAAAGAGATTTTTCTAGACAACGTCATCATTTACAAAAACTGCTCTTAGTTTTCTAACAGCGATTATGGTTTGGGAGAAACAAAGATATTATAGGACCCTATGTTTCAGAATTTCGGGAGGAAAAAGCTCAAAGACAGTTAGTGACTTGAAGGCCACCTCATCAAATATGAGTTACAATCAAAATGAAATTTATCTTCTTTATCAATAGAAATCCTCAAAGGATAGTACTAGAAATATTCAAATAGTTTTAGTTACCTTTATTTGTGTTCTATTTTTGTAATACAGTTTCAGATATTTGTAATCGCTCTTTATATTTTTATCAATATATTTTGTGAGGAAATTGTATAAATACTTCATCAATTGAAGTAATATGTCTGGGATTTTGATTCCAAGGCTCTCCACTTTGTAATAGCTTCTATCATAGGATTTGTAATGAAAACCTTCATGCTCCAATTTGACAAATTTTGTGGTTTCTAGTATGTTTTTCTAGTGTTTCATATCTTATTTCTACACATGTTTAAAACATTTATATGAAGGTGTGGGTAAGTGTAGATTAAGTATTAATCCCTCTGAAATCCACTGTAAAATCATAGGCATTAAAAGATATTAGCTTATTGGACTATTTGTTCAAAATAGCTCCTCTTAGAATTGGTTTCAGTTTGGCCTTCTTGAATACTCTGCAATGTGTTTTTTTGCGCTATAAAAATCTTCTACACACATCAAAATTTCCCTTGTTGTTAAGAAGTCTATCTGACTGCTTAATTATTAGGAATCTCCTTACATTCTTCTATCATAATCCTTGAAAAGCTAAGTCATTCTGTCAGGCTGGAAGCTGACATGTTCTGAAGGGACCCAGTGAGAGAGGCCTTTAATCATGGATAGGGATTGTCATTGATCACCAACCACCCCCAATTAAAACCATAAATTTGGCCATTGTGCTGCAAAGTTTGTTGTTTAGTGATATGTGAACAATGTTAAACAAAGGCTCGTAATCACTGAGGGAGCCCCCTTTGGTTCAAGAGCCAGCTTTATCCTAAAGGCTGGTTGAGTTGGTTTCCTGGCATAGTTTTTGCAGCCAAGGACTGCCTACGGAAAACGGGTACACCATGCCTAAGTGTTGATCATAGAACTGTAAAGAGAAAGAGTAAAAAAGAAAAGAATTGTCTGGACAATCAACTTGCTCGCCTTTAGAGTTTGAGGAGACTTCATGTTCCTTGTTGATCACCCTTAGAGAAACTACATCTTCTGGCATCTCCTCCATAATGAGGCATCCACAAGAGCTTGAACCATGATGAGCCTATTTCAACTCTACTTCCCACTGCTCTTGTCTTTGGAGTTACATATCATCTACCATGAGAGAAGGGGAATGAGATGTTGGAGAGAAGGAATGGGAGATAGAGCCATACTAAGAGCTAGAGGAAGAAGGTTAAAGCGAATCAGGGGGGAAGGAAATGCTAAAACGTTTGGATAATAGGCGCAGAGATTGATGAATGGTATTCACTTCGGCATTGGCCTCCACCACATTCTATTTTCCCCCCTCTCTGACTTGCTCCCGTTTCCACAAATAACAAGCAAATAGGTTTCAAATGTCCCAATTCCCGTCACCTAAACACATTCTCACATAGGCTTCTAGCAAGGCTACTATGTAACATATATCTTATGGGATGTTGGAATGAAATAGTTCGATATTTTTATAAATCCATGTACTGCAAAGGCAACGCCCTCAGCCCCGATGACCATCATCCCAACCTGCTCTTTCTCATTTGCAGACCATTGCTATAGGTTGGAGGATGAAGAGTGAGAATCCAAGGTAACAAAGAAAAATGTTGAGAGGGATGTAAAAATGATAGAGGCAGTCTAGGAAAGTGTAAGGCATGGAATGAGGTAAGGGAGGTGTTGTAGCTGCTACAATCACCCTCCATAATTTTTCCTTAGCTTCGTTTTGGAGCCTCCCTACCAATCATCTTCAGCAGCATGTCTTGCACTACCAAGTGCATGAGCTTCAGTGGTTTTCTAGCAGATTTCCAGCATGTGCATGATAGCTTATTACATCCCCCTCATAGGTTGTTCCTCTAGACTTGGTCCAGCTGCAGGCTGAGTAGCCCCCACAATAAATTATACAATTCTAGAGGGTAACCAGCCTTCCCTCCATAAATTGCGCTATCCTAAATAGTAGCCTACTGGCCTCGGGAATTGTGCAATTCTTCCTCTCAACCTTCCCTAGAAACATTGTGTAATCTGACCTAGCAAGACTGCTCAGCCCAGAAACTTCACAATCCTCGGCAGCTGTCAGCTTCTTAGCTTAGAAATTGCGCAATCCCTCTAGGCATCCAACCTATCTTCCTCCCAAAAACTACACAAAAGCTACCCTCAGTCAGGTAGGTTTTTCCATGCTCTATCGAATTGATCGGTTCCACCCGGGACCAAGGAAACTTGACTTGCATGCATGGGTTTCTTTTTCCCGGAATATCAAAGGAAACATGCAAAAAGCATCCATGGATTTTGGGGAGCTATTTTTAGCAGCTGGAGGCTACATGTAAAGATTTTCTTAGAATCTTTCCTCGAAGTGGCGCTTTTTCCTAGATTTATGGCATGCGCGTCATGAGCATAAAACTTATTTATTTGATGCTTCAGACTCACTTATTCATATTGACCTTGGAGCTCTAAAATCCCACAACACATCTAGGACTCTTCAACACATCCAGCTCAGCGATTTCTGGGTCAGTCTTCCTAACTTGTCTTTTGCAGAATTTCTATCGCTTTTTGTGTTTTGGCTTGTGTGAGTGTTGTCTGCTTGATTTCTATGAATGCTTTCTTTCATTTGCAGACATATTAGCTTGTAATAGCACCGTTTCATATTTTGTTGGCATCTCACTGATGTCGCATGCATGACACAAATAAGTAAAAAAAAGGGCCCTCTCCTCTCCTCTCCCTCTCCTCTCCCTCTCCTTAACAGTCGAGCCCCTGACGGACCTTATGGTCGAGTACCTCTCCTCTCCTTATCAGTTGAGCCCCCTAAAGGGTCCTCTCCTTAACAGTCGAGCCTGCTTGTGCATCCTCTCCCTCTTGGTCGAGCACCTAAAGGTCCTTATTAGTCGAGCGTGCTTACGCACCCTCACCATCGGAATAGTGAGTGACTCCATCCCTAAAGGTTCAATTTACTTATTGGGTGGGGGGGCGTTGGTCGAGTGTTTGCACGAACGGTCACCGATTAGGTGACTCGCTTAACACACATGCATGTGGTTCCATTTTGTGAATATTGCATTCATTGTTTGCATGCACAATCATTCACTTCTTCTTACACTGAGTATTGCGATGCATTCACATTAACATTTGCTTTCATTTGTCCATTGGCAGGCTTGGGCAGCCTTGGCCTGGACTTTGCCTCACCAAGACAGCATTGTGCAATCCTGAGAGGGAAGGCTCTACCTTCCTCTCTGAAAATGTGCATTTCTTCACAATGACTATCCTCTAGTCTAGCATTGTGCACTTGTAAGAGACAGTGACTACTGGCCTAGAAAATTGTGCAATGCAGTCACTGGGCCTGCAACCCTTGCGAGTTGGAATTGTGCATTGCGCAATCCCAGTAGCCAGTAATCCAGTCTGGATTGTGTATTGCACAACTCCAGTAGCTAGCCAACCTCCCATCAGTCTGGATTTCATTTTGCATAGTTCTGGCAGCTAGTCTCCTGGCCTCCCAGAAACAATTACGCAATGCTTTCCAATCAATCCCTAGGTATGTTACATGTCATTCCTCAAGTTTACTTTGCTTTTAGCTAATAGATTTCTTTCCATGCATGTTGCTCTATCTCCATATCTAATAGGTGTTCGTCCACCTCTCAACAGTTCAGGGTCAATGGCCTCCAAGAGAGTGGGATGAAAGGACACTGATGGAAGTGAAATTGCAGCAGCAGTTGAGCAAGTGTCTACAAGTCTGTCGATCTATGAAGACACCAAGCTGATTGTAGACAAGGACATCAAGTTGAAATGGCATGTGGTCAATGATGCATTTGCAGGCACATTTGGGGAAGACCTCAAAGACCGCAAAGTCTATGTAAACATTCACAAGTTGAGCTTGTACCAAATTACATGCAGGTATCCCGTGTTCCCATGCGTGGACATGATACATTGGATTGTCTCGCACACTGATCTCGAGACAATGACATTGAGCAGTGTCAATGGGACAGATTTTGCTACCTTCAAGGCATAGGACTATGAACAGATGTACCATATGTTGAAACCCATGATTATAATGGAGATACCCTTCAGCATACCCAACAACAATGCCAACTCTAGAGGTATCTTGAAGAACTAGGTAAAGGAGCCGGCCAAATTCCGGATGACACCCAACCAGATCTGCAAGGCGAAGATATTGCAGAAGGCATATCAATACTTGGTCACCTTTGCATGTTGTTTGTATGGCCAAGAGAGCATGAAAACCTTCCCACATAGTTGGGTGATCGAATTGGGCGAACCAATCAGAGAAGGAAAAGTGTGCAATTGGTCTGACATGTTGGCTCATCAGCTGAAGAAACAAGTAACAAGAGCTTGATAGCCACCCAAAGGTCAGCAAGTAGAAATATACATGTCTACTTACATCTTAGATGCAATCTGTGCCCATCAAGGTTTCCCAGGCTTGAAGTGGGCACAGATATTGGCAGAGACCTCTGTGAACACTTATTGTAAAATGTTGTCTGAATGTAACTTCAGACGAGTTATCACACAGTCGTTCGATCATTTTGTCACCCCGGTATACAAGATGATATTTGAATAGGATCAACCTTGCATGTCGAAGGTAGAAATGGAGGCACTGATCGATATAGCGGATTGGTATGCCTCAATGTCTAACACCCTTATATGGATGTATAGCGTGGATAAGCCTCCGCATGTTTTGCTGAAGTTTTCCTTGGACAAACTCCTCATGTAGGAAGTATCATACCACATCTCGGCAGGACTGACAACTAGGTTACATTGGAACAATAAGGCACCTTGGCGCACTCTTCCATTATGAATCAGGTTATATGAGATACAAAGTTTCAAGCACGGGGATGTCAAAGCAGAGGAGATCAAAAAATATATGTTTGATGCCAGAAGCTACAATCCGTATGACCCACATTATCTTGTAAAAGATCACTACAGGAGAGTACAGTTTTAGTGGATCCACAAGACATGTCATTGGGTAGAGGAGGACCCATGGAGATATTGCTACAGCTTCTGCAAGCCCAATGAACCGATCAGCATCACTATGGAATGGTTAGCAAAGCAGCACGAAGCAACATCCCAGAGAGAAACAACAACAGCAGTAGAGGTAAACCTACTAGCGTGTGACAGAGGCAAGAGGAAGATTGTCGATAGCATGGTAAAGGAACAAAGTTGCAAGTTACAAGCAGACCCACTTGTGTAGAAAGCAACTTTGGAAATAGAGGTGAAGAGGCAACAAAGCCAGAAGAGGAACGCAAAAAGGTAGAGAGAAAAATGGAGAATGGAGGAAAAAGAGAAGGAGTTACATGAGTTGAAGGAGCAACTTTGGAAGGAACAGGAGTTGCGCAGATAGGAGAAGAAAGTGCAAAAAGAACAGCTACAGCAGGGGGCACAACATGTACAGATAGATGAAACTGTGACCCTTCAGATAGTCGACTCATCTGAACAACTGGCACTAGGCAAACAGGATGAGAAATCGCAGGAGCAAGACCTTTCTCAAGAGATTAAACAAGCATTTGAGTAGATGGATATGAACATGCAGCAACAAGAGTCAGAGCAAGACATCGACATGGTGCCTCATCCTCAAGAGGGCGACCGACCAGCTTCACTGCATCCATAAGCAGAGCAAGTCCCAAGCGACCAAGGAGACACTGAAATCCTTAGAGACAATCCATAGGAAGAGATGCACAACATCTCATTCGATGAGTCCCAACATATAGTTGGGAAATCGCGTAAAGTGTCGACTCCAGATGATCACACATCTCCTGTGCAGTTTGAGGAATGAGTGATCGTGTCTGACGTCCACAAACACCCACCAGAATTGGATGATGCTACAAGAACATATGACAAAGCCACTTTCTCGAGTGTTCCCTTATTGACAGTTGAGAATGAGAGAATGGCTAAGGATTTATAGATGGCCAAGTTGGGAGGAGAATTGGCTACAGCACCCGCGTGAACAGAGTTGAAGAACGAAATACTAGATGAAGTATTGTCCCTTGACACAGTCATTCGGGCGTTGTATTCCAAGTTTGGTACGTGCATAAGGTAGTTTTCCATCTCAATGGCTGGTAGCAACAATGTTCTAGGAGAGCTCGTATCTTTTTGAATGTGCATGCTTCTGTTGATTACATGCAAACATGGACAATGAGATACAGGGGATCCCCGTTACACTTGCCCAAGATGATGAATCCCAGTGTGGTCGAGCTTAGGGCACGAATCCAGAGTCCAATCTGGAACTATGAAGATATCCCGTAGCTCATCACTAGTCTACAGGCTTTGCATGTAAGGGTATTCAGGAGCGTGGATGTTGTTGTGCGCCCACATGTGATCACGTCTATTGGGACACTCACCCATTTAAAGACAAAGGCACAGGTCCAACTAGAGCTTAACTTCTACTTTGAAAAGTTGATGCGCATAGACACCAACCCAAAATTGTTGATTAGTGCAGACACCACTCATCAGTATGTTGCTGGTCCGGCCACACTCAAGACAATGATGTGTATGTTATCAAACGAGTTGGACAAAGGAGTTCGAGCAGTGTACCCGGATGCTATGGAGGCAAGAGTTCGTTTCCAGAAAGAAGTCACCTTAGAGTACACGGACACCATCGTGGACTACCAAGATTGGCATCAGTTCGCTATTGTCAACCAACATGAAGATGTCGAAGAGCTGGTCTTCCCACAGTTGTCTAAGTCATCATGATTTCTTGCATGGCTTGCTTAGGCCTATGTTTTCTCACATTGGTACATATGCATATTGTATGTAATGTCTTGTCAAGTGTAATCTCAACTGTTGATAGTTGGATGTAACAGTCATAAACTAGATGAAGAGTCATGAGGGTAGATGAACTGTCACAAAGGGGGATTTCAAGGGCCACCCCACCATTTGCTATAAATAGTCCCTCATAACTCATTGGAAAAGCTTTTGGTCAAGCAAGCTTCTGATAGGATTATCTTAGAGAAATATTCGACAATATTGTAACAAGCCTTACCTTCTCCATTGCACAAAGCTAGTATATCTCTTTGGAGGAGCAGGTGGTAGTGACTATAATGTTCAACTGTCGAAACTAGTGGTTGGTCATGGATTTATTATATGACTGGAACTTACACTTCTTAATATAATAGAGCCAACACATTTCATGCATATGTCGTATTGTATTTCAGCTACCTTATTTACTCTAAAAGATATATGTATTTGTTTGCTTGCGCATGCATGTGTAGCTATTTTCCGTATATGTATGTATGAATTTTACTGAAATTTGCTATTGGTTTAACCATCACTTTGGATTGCCATCTTACTTTCCTTCCATGTTGTGATGCATCTTTCCTCGTGTGTTCCCTTCTTAAGTACATGCTTTCATAGGTTTCCAAGGGGCGCACTCGCCTCACCCTCCATGTGTTAGAACTACTCATGCACCTTCCTTGACTTTGTGCATATGTCACACCCTTGCTATGAACACGAAAATATTACTTGCCTCTATGCAAAATCATGGTTAAGACGATACCATATGACCCACTTCTATGACTCCTACACCAAACGGTCTGAGATCTAATTGGGACTTCTTACCAGGGATATCCCATGACATGTTGGCAGGTCTAGCACCATCAACATTTCTGGCACTAGAAGGAGGGCCGGATGATAAGCTGTGTCTTCTCATCCTGTTTGGAACCTTTGCACATCTATCATGGAGTTTGTTACACTCATCCCTTCGTAATGTTTTTTTCATGCCGAACATCTCAACATCAGAAGGGAGTTTTCATATCTCTTGTCCGAATTCACGTATGGTGGTGAATGCAAATTGGCCTAATATGTGTTCTTAAAACTCTTCCTTGTCATGATTGATGAGGAAAATGGATGTTCTGATGAACATGCCAGTCTGTTGCTTGTATACACACTTCGCGAATCCCCACGACGATGGTTCTGCAGCCTACTGGCTGATAGCATGCACTCACTTGAGCATTTATGTGATCTCATTGAATATACTTTCCATCATTTTGATCCATAACTTCTCGACCAAAAACTGTTACAACAACGGAAGGCCCCACATGAATTTCCTATTGATTTTTGGCAACACTTCCATGATTTGCAATTTCAAGCTCCGAAAATCTAGATAAAATTTCCATATCTTTGGGATAGATTTGAATATTGTCTTAACAAATCAGTCCATCCCATGAAGAAGCTTGAGCCCAAGCCTTTCTATGCATACTTCAATGATGAAGTTGCACAATCATATATGGACACGGTCGCTATCACGAGTGACTGTCTACCATCCACTCATCAAACAACTCCGTCGCTGCAGGGTGATGCAGGAGAACAGGCACACACATCTATTCAACTGTCACATCTTGCCAGCATCACTTCACTTAATTTTCGCACAAATTTGGTTGTGATTCCATTGAGTTATCACATGCATTTTCTACCACAGCCTCCGTCTTCCTATTTGGATGATCCTCTAGATGATACTGCCCTGTGTTCTTCCATTCTGGACACTACATTTGTTGTGAATGAGGATCAAGCCATTGATGGAGTTGGTGTTACACAACCAACATGCACTGTCATTCATGAGGAGTATGACTGGGAGCTTGAGCATCAACAGTTGGCGAAGGATGATCCCATTTTGTCTGATCCCCCTCCATTCTTTCCTAACAGTTTTGGTGAACCTGCCATCCTCAATTTTTCATGTGTATCCCCATCTATGGATACAGCTATTGTTGATCACTCATAGAACACACGGGATGTCAGTCCATCATCAGACAATGGAGAGGATAAGATTTTCCTTGAAAATATACTTAACTTTTCATTTTCTTTTTCTGAAAACACAAACGGTCAACTTTTCCGCTTCTCATCTGCCCCCTCTGTTTGATTCATCGGATCATGAGGATGCCAATGAAATCATTGATTTTGTTGATCGTAGTTGTTGTGATCTATTTTCTCCCGTATTCAATCATGATGATGACTGTATCATAGTCGATTTTTCAAAGGCACTTTTTTATGATGATCTATCTATCGATGAAGTTGAAACAACCCAGACTATTGAGGCACTTCAGCCTGAGCTGGTGGTTAGGTGAGGCCCTCACAGTCCTAAGGTTGGTTTCACTTCCAATCAAGAAATTGTTGAAACACCCAAGGATCCTCATCACTCATTTGTATGCATTGAAGATCAATCTCACACACAGATCATACTTCCTCCACTCGAACTACATGATCCCATCGCTCATGCGCTGGAGGAATCTTACATTGCAAGCACACGTGAATGACACAATTTTTCTTTGTCTCCTTCATTTACTTGCATGTCACATTCAAAAGTATGCATATGCTTCACAGTGCACATAATGTCACACAACACCATAACAAGTCCATGGACTATATGTCGTGGACTTGCACTCACTTATATCCTGTGGACACTTTTGAATGTGGAATGTGTCTGCTTCATTGTTATATCTTTCATGTTTGTTGGTTCGCACAATTGGGTTGCTCGCAGACCATGTCTTCACCAACATGGGCCAACCAATGTGTTGGTTGCTACATTGGAAGTATCACTTCATGTGTTTAGCTCCATGCACGGTTTGCTTAGTAGTAGGAGTACCGTCTGCTTTTGGTTATTTTCTTGCATGCTTGTTTCCTTACTTACCTCACATGTTTGTTTGTTTTCTTGCTTGCTTTCTTTTCAATTTTCTTTTGCAGTTACTCCTTATTTTTCTTTGCTTTGTGTTTGTTTACTTGTTTTGTGCTCACAGGTTAGTTTCGCATGAAACCATGTGTAACTCTTGAAACAAGCTAGATAAAGTACAAGAGGCCTTGTGAAGCTATCACTACTTGGTTATCTGTCATCCAACCTCTGTATGAAGAACTCGTTATCTTCATTCCATGATACTCTAATGGAAAATACGTAGTATTCAAGGTGAACCTTGGCGAAAACACAACGCTTGTGTGCTAAATAGTGTCAGCTACTATAGTCAATTGTTATTTAGTTAACCCTTAGAGGCACAATCAAGTAAAGTAAGGTGAGGGGGGAAACCTTAACAAGCACGTCAAAGGTATATATAAACTAATTCTCTGAAGTAACAACCTCCTCTCCTCTCAATAAGTCGGGATCCCTCTTCGACCTCTGAAATGAATAAGTGTTATGCACATGTTATGAAAATGAAAAATAAAAAATAAAATGAAAAGTGAAAAATTTCAAAATGAAAATTGAATAAGGTGAAAGAAGAGAAAGGCTTCCTACATGCAGAGGTGATGCAAGTAACTCCACCGGGGTACTGACCAATCTCGGTCGCAGTGGATTAATGCTTATGTTCCTGTGTGACTCCGTTCGGGTACTGTCTAGGCCTGCTAGCAGTGGAGCAACACCAGAGATGAAATGAAGACTCTGACAACTATATTGCTTGTGCACTAATATACCCCTCAACCCCAATCAAAACAAATGTGTTGACTTGGATTTGAATGTGTGTCAATTGACCAAGACCTTGGCAGACGCTACATCTTACAATCAAGCAAGTGTGGAAACCAAGATAAACAGAGAACCGAATAATACGTCTGGAGGTGTTAGACTCTCTTTTCTTGAACAAGGTCCATTCAAAGAGTTGGAGTTCTACCAGTGTGTTACCAAGTGTTGTAGCGGCTACAACCACCCTCAAAAAAATTTCTTTAGCTTCATTTTGGAGTCTCCCTACCAACCATCCTCAGCGACATCTCTTGCACTATCAACTAAGTGAGCTTTAGTGGTTTTCTAGCAGATTTCCAGCTTGTGCATGATAGCTTGTTACATCCCTCTCACAAGTTTTTTCTCCAGACTTGGCCCAACTGCAAGATGAGCATCTCCTTTAAAGAAATTGCACAATTCTAGAGGGGAACCAACCTTCCCTCCAGAAATTTCACAATCCTAACTAGCATCCTGTTGGCCTTAGGAATTGTGCATTTCTTCTTGTCAACCTTCCCTAGAGAAACTACACAATCTGACCTAATAGGACTGCTTAGCCCATAAATTGTGGAATCTTGGGCAGCATTCAACTTCTCACCCCAGAAATTGCATAATCCCTCTGGGCAGCCAACCCAACTTCCACCCAGAAACTGTGCAAAAGTTACCCTTAGTCAAGCAGGTTGTTGGATGTGTCAAAAGTTACCCTTAGTCATGCATGGGCTTATTTTTCCTAAAATAATAAGAGGAAACATGGAAAAAGAATCCCTAGTTTTTATGGAGCTATTTTTAGTAGCTGGAGGTTACATGAAAAGAACTTTTTAGAATATTTCATCCAAGTGTCACTTTTTTCTAGATTTATGGCATGCGCGTCATGAGCATCAAACTTATTTATTCGACACTTCAAAGCTCACTTCTTCAAACAGATCTTGCAGCTCTGACATCCTACAACACATCCAAGAGTCATTGAAACATCCAACTCAGCTATTTTTTGGTAAGTCCTTTTAACTTGTCTTTTGTAGCATTTCTGTTGCTTTTTGTGTTTTGGCTTGTGTGAGTGTTGTCTGCTTGATTTCTATGAATGCTTTCTGTCATTTTCATGCGTATTAGCTTTTACTAGCACAATTTCAGTTTTCGTTAGCGTCTCACTATTGTCACATGCATTGCGCTATTTTGCACGAACGGTCGTTGATTTGACAGCTTAATTCATACACATGCATGTCATTCCATTTTATGAATCTTTCATTTATTGTTTTCATGCTTGATCATTCACTCCTGCTTACACTCAGTATCACCTTGCATTCACCTTCACATTTTCTTTCACTTGACCATCGGTAGGTATGGGTAGCCTTGGTCGGGACTCTGCCTCACCAAGACAACATTGCATAATCCTGAGAGGGAAGGGTCTACCTTCCTCTCATAAAATGCACATTTCTACCAAGTGACTGTCCTCTAGTCTTGCATTGCACAATTCTGAGAGGCAGTGGCTGTTGGCCCAGAAAATTGCGCAATGCAATCACTAGGCCTACAACCCTTGCCAGTCATAATGTCTCATTACACAATCCCAAGAACCAACAGGCTAGTCTGGATTGCGCATTACGCAATTCCAGCATCTACCCAGCCTCCCACTAATCTGGACTGCCTTTTGCATAGTTTCGGCTACCAGTCTCGCGGCCTTCCAAAAAAATTTGTGTAATCCCTGCCAGTAAATCCCCAGGTATGTTCATGTCGTTCATCAAGTTTTCTTTGGTTTTAGCTGATAGATTTCTTGCCATGCATGTTTCTATGTCTCGAGATCTAGCAGGTGTTCATCTGCCTCTCGAAAATTAAGGATCAATGGCCTCCAAGAGGGCAGGAGCAAAGTACACTAGTAGAAGTGCAACTAGAGAAGTAGTTGAGAAAGTGTCTATAAGTCTGTCGATCTATAAAGACACCAAGTTGATTGTTGACAAGGACATCAAGTTGAAATTGCAATAGGTCAATGATGCATTTGTAGGCACATTTGGGGAAGACCTTGAAGACCACCAAGTCTATGTGAATATTCATAAGTATGACTTATACTAGATTGCATGCAAGTATCCCATGCTCCCATGGATGGACATGATACATTGAATCATCTCATAGACTAATCCCAAGACGATGATATTGAACAATGTTAGCGGGACGAAGATTGCTGCCTTTAGGGGACATGATTATGAATAGATGTACCATATGTTGAAGCCCATGATCACCATGGAGATACCCTTTAGCATACCCAACAACAATGCAAATTCCAGAGATATGTTGAAGAACTGGGTAAATGAGCCGACCAAATTCAAGATGACACCCAAGGAGATCTATAAGATGAACGTACTACAGAAGGCATATCAATACTTGGTCATATTTTCATATCACTTGTATGGAAAAGAGAGCATGGAAACCTTCCCACATTGTTGGGTGATTGTGTTGGACCAACTAGACAGAGAAGGAAAAGCATGCAACTAGTCCAACATGTTGGTTCACATGTTGAAGAAACGGGCAACAAGAGCTTGACAGCCATGCAAAGGTCAGCAAGAGGAAATCTGCATGTCCACTTACATCTTGGATGCAATCTGTGCTCGTCAGGAGTTTCTGAGCTTGAAGTGGGCATGGACATAGACCAAGACCTCTGTGAACACTTATTGTAAAATTTTGTCCGAATGCAGCTTCAGAGGAGTTATCACACACCTATCTAATCATTTTGTCACCCGAGTGTACAAGATGATATTTGAACAGGATCCACCCTGGATGTCGAAGGCAACAATGGAGGCATTGATCGATATAGTGGATTGGTATGCCTCACCATCTGACATTTTCATACGGATGTATAGCGGAAAGAATCCTCCACATGTTTTGCCAAAGTTTTCCTTGGCCAAGATTATAATGCAAGAAGTATCATATCACGTATTGGATCAGGTTATACGAGATATGTAGTTTCAAGCACGCGGATGTCGAAGCAGAAGAGATCAAGAAATTTCAATTCGACGCCGAAAGCTACGTTCCATATGACCCACATTGTCTTGTAAATGATCAATGCATGAGAGTACAATTTCAGTGGATCCAGGGGGCATGTCATTGGGTAGAGGAGGAGCCATGGAGATATTTTTACAACTTCTCTAGGCCCAATGAACTAGTCGGCATTGTTGTGGAATGGTTGGCAAAGTCACATGAAGCAGCATCTTGGAGAGCACCAATAGTAGTAGCATTAGAGGTAAACATACCAGCGTTGGACAAAGGCAAGAAGAATATTGTCAATACAATGGAGGAGGAACAAAGATACAAGTTCCAAGTATGCCCACTTGTGCAGAAAGAAGCTTTGGAAATAGAGGTGAATACGAAACAATGCGAAAAGAGGAATGTACAAAGGGAGAGAGAAAAACGGAGAATGGAGGAAATAGAGAAGGAGTTACATGAGTTGAAGGAGAAACTCCCGAAGGAATAGGAGCTATGAAGACATGAGAAGGAAGTACAAAAAGAACATATACAGCAGGGGATGCAACATGTACAAACAAATGAAACTGTGCCCATATAGAGAGTCAACTCATCCGAATAGTTGGCATCAAGCAGACAGGGTGAGAAATTGCAGGAGTAGGACTTTGCTCAAGAGATTGAAAAATAACTTGAGCATATGGATACAGACATGGAGCAATGGGAGTCAGAGCAAGACACCAACATCATGCCTCATCATTGAGAGTTTGACCCACCGCTTTCATTGGATCCAGAAGTGGAGCAAGTCCTAAGCAACCAAGGAGACACTAAAATCCTTGGAGATAATCTAGAGGGAGAGATGCATAACATTGCATTCGATGAGTCTCAACATAGTGTTGTGAAATCTCGAAGACTATCAACTTTGGATGATCACACATCTCCTACGAAATTTGAGGAACAAGTGATCATGTTTGATGTGCACAAACATCTAGCAGCATTAGCCGATGCTACTAGAGCAGAGCATATGTCGAAGCCACTAGCTCGAGTGTTCGCCTCTTGATAGTTGAGAATGAGTGAATGGCTAAGGAGTTACAGATGGCCAAGCAGGGAGGAGAATTGGTTACAAAATCTTCCTAAGTAGAGTTGAAGAAGGAAATACTAGATGATGTATTGTCCCTAGACACGGTCATGCGGGCGTTGTATTCCATGTTTGCTACTATGTATAAGGCAGTTGTCCATCTCAATGGCTGGCAGTAGTGATGTGATAGGAGAGCACATATCTTGTCGAAAGTGCATGTTGTTGTTGATTACATGCAAGCATGGACAATGAGATATAAGAGAGCACCGTTACACTTTCCCAAGATGATGAAGACCAAAGCAGTTGAGCTGAAGCCATGCATCCGGAGTCAGATCTGGAACTATGAAGATCTACCGTAGCTCATCACTAGTCTATAGTCTTCCCATGCATGGGTACTCAGGAGTATGGATGTTGTTGTGCGTGCACATGCGATCCCATCTATTGGGACACTCACTTAGGCAAAGACAAAGGCACAAGTTTGACTAGAGCTTGACTCCTACTTTGATGAGTTGATGCGCATAGCCACGACCCTAGACTTGGTGACCAGTGCAGACACCATGCATCAGTATGTTGTTGCTCCCGATGCACTCAAGAAAATGATGCACATGTTATCAGATGAGTTGGAGAGAGGAGCCCGAGCAGTGTTTCCGGATGTTATGGATTCAAGAGTTCGTTTCTAGAAAGATGTCACCTTAGAGTACACAGACACCATCGTGGACTATCGAGCTTGGCATCAGTTCACTACTATCAACCACCATGAAGATGTCGAAGAGCTAGTCTTCCCACAATTGTCTGAGTCACAGTGATGTCTTGCATGGATTGCTCAAGCCTGTTTTGTCACACATGGGTACATGTGCAGATTGTATGTAATTTCTTGTTAACTTTAAGTTCAAGTGTCGATAGTTGGATGTAACAGTCATATAGTAAATGAAGAGTCATGAGGGTAGATGAACTGTCACAAAGGGGAATGTCAAGGGCCACCCAACCCTTTGCTATAAATAGTCCCTCATAACTCATTGTAAAGGATTTTGGTCAACCCAGCTTCCAATAGCAGTATCTTAGAGAAATCTTGGACTGTATTGTAACGCGCCTTGGCTTCTCCACTATACAGAGCTAGTATACCTCTTTGGAGGAGCAAGTGGTAGTGACTGTAACTTTCTGATGTTGGAACTAGTGGTTGGTCATGGGTGTATTATATGATTAGAACTTACACTTCTTAATATAACAGATCCAACACATTTCATGCATATGCCATATTGTATTTCAGTTATCTTGTTTACTCTAAATAATATATGTATTTATTTGTTTACACATGTATATGTAGCTATTTTCTGTACATGTATGTATGAATCTTACTAAAATGTGTTGTTGGTTTAACCATCACTATGGTTTTCCAGCTTACTTTCGTTCTATGTTGTGATGCATCTTTTCTTGTGTGTTACCTTCTTAACTACGTTCTTTCACAGGTTTCCAAGGGGCGCACTCACCTCACCCTCCATGTGTTAGAACTATTCATGCACCTTCCTTGACTTACTGCATATGTCACACCCTTGCTATCAACAGGGACATATTCCTTGCCTTTGTGCAAAACCACAGTCAAGTCGATACTCTACAACTCACTACTGGGACTCCTACACCAAACAGTCTGAGGTCTAATTGGCACTTCTTACCAAGTAGATCCCCTCACATGTTGGTGGGTCCATCACTATCAACGAGAGGGTCATATATAAAGATAATTTACCAGTGTCGAGGGAGAGGTAAATGAGTTGAATGGAACATGAGAGTGAGGTACAAGGAAATCACCACATGGATACAGAACGAGGTGTGTAAGCATATCGACAATGTTGTCTTATCTGTTGAGCTGAAGACATTAAAGGTGCATGAGCACAACTTGTAAAGAGATTTATTAAGGTGATTAGTGCTGGAAAGATGTCACCTCTAGAATGCCACCCAAATCTGGGGGAATTTATATTATATTAAATACTTAAAACTATGATATTAATTCAATAATTTATATTTAAATATTTTAAAAATATTATTAAAATAAATATTGGGAATCATTATGTAAATCATAAGATTAAGCATTCAAATTCCTATGGATTGAGCCAAAAAAATATACTTTGAATTAGCTAGTAAATTCAAAAGAAATTATGAAGACATAATCGAGAATTTATTTGGTATAGAGATAATCAAAGTTCCCAGTTCCCAAGAATTGTTAATTTGTAAGGGAATAAATAAGTGGCTAACCTCTGGCCAAATGACTTGTATTCATGGGCTTGGAAGTACTATTGTGGATAATGTGATATGTCATACCCATGTTATTAACCGCATTGTAAATTTAGACCTCGTAAATGGCCACAAGCTTGATTCTGACCTCATAGCTCTAACCTTAACTCAAAACCTTGACATGCACACCGACCACATGCAAGAGAATTATAAAAGACAAAGGCACATTCATTTTGATAGAATTAAGATGGATCTCTTATTAAAGAAATTAAAAAGGTATTTACATTTCGTAACGTATATTCATAACATTGATCACCTCTACCATAGTTTCACTACAACCATTTCCACTACCATCAACATGTTCTCTCATCAATTTTCTTATAAAAATAATAATATAACCTCTTGGTATGATAATGATTGTAAAATTGCTAGAAAAGTGATTAGAGATTCTCTTAATGAATCTTTCAAGCTTGAAAAGATAAATATGCACAAATATCTTTTCAAAAAGAAGAAAAGGTTGTATATAAATAGGAGCCATGAGCATCTCCTTCACCTTTCTAAAGTTAAGCCTAGAAATTTTTGGAGGAATATTCTTATTCATAAAAATAAAGAAAATAATCCAATCCACTTAAAGAACTAGGATATTTTTCTTAATAATATTTATGATTCCTTTGACACCATGGGAACCATCTTGAAAACTTTTGTAGAGGACATATTTTCTTTTGAAGACATGGATTTTGGGATTAAGTGATTGGATAATGAGAAAGTCTATCCTCATCCCTCATATTTACAAACTCCTCAATTTGGAAGAAAAACAAGGCTTCCCTAAGACTTGGATGCAAAGCCTTATTGTTTTTATCTTCAAAAGTGATAATAAAAACATTCCCTCTAACTATAGGACCATTATGATTAGTCAAATTGTATATACTCATTTTAGGAAAAAAAAGATTGAAAACAGTGGTTAGAGAGTTAAATGTCAAGCTAGATTTAGGAGATATCACTCGACTATAGATCATCTTGTTACTATTAATATCATCACAAAGGAATGTGATAGTAATAAAAGTGGTCTATTATGTTTCTTCCCTGAATTTATTAAATATTTCGACACATTTCCTGAGGATAAGCTATGGAAGAGGCCAAAAAATATAATTTCTCATCTTGAGTTGAGGGTTGTTATGATTAGGCTATATGAGAATATTATTTCCAAGCTTAGGACCATCAATGATTGGTAAGAATAAATTAAATGCAATATTATAGTTAATCAAAGGTGTCTCTTACCCCTTACCTTTTTTGGAATTTGCATTGATAAGATAGAAGAGTGTTTGGAAATTGCCGGTTGTGGTGGCCCCAAGCTTACTGGTTTGGTCATTACTCTTCTCCTTTATGATAACAATATCATTCTTCTAAACAGGAGCCATGATGATCTCGACAAGAAGCTTAGAATCCTTTAATATTACTACTCCAAGATGGGTAGGACTATTAATACTAACAAGACTAAAGTCATGATAATTGAACCCAAAAAGATGAACTATGATAATTTCATTTATGATAATAACCACTTGGAGGAAGTTTCTTCATATAAGTATTTTGGAATCGACATTCATCATCAAGTCAACTAGAATTATAACACTAATAAAGGATAATTGGGGGTTGGGGAGCTTATTATGGACTTGAAAGAAATTGAATGCTGACATATCATTGGTTATGGAGTAAACAAAATTCCTATTTAATATTCTCGCCACCCATATTATTTTAAATGGATGTGAGGTTTGGGGTTTCAGTATATCTAGAGAATAGTGGAGGTAGCTTGAGCTGATCTAAAGGGAATTTATAATGTGTAACCTCATGACTAAAGGAAACACTCCATATCCTATCCTCTTGATTGAAGATAGCCTTTCCCCCATTTAAATCATAGTTATCATTAAGTATCTCATGTATAAGAGGAATATATACAACATGGAAGCCAAGAGGTTCCCCAAAATTGCTTCTAACTCTAGGTAAAACCCCCAACTTCGGCTCAAGCGAGTCTAACATAAGGATGGCTAGTCTTGGCTAGACCATTGGTGTGTAAAAGAAGAGATCTTCTTGGAGAATAAGGATAATATTAAAAATATTGTTGCTTCCAAATTTAAAGATAAGTTGGTGGATGAAAAGGAATTAGAGGGAAAAAGAAAGCTAAGGTGTTATAAGGAGGTGATCAAACCCATAACCAGAATTACCTTTCTAAGTTGACCAGTGCTAATAAGAAGTGAACATTGGCAAGATAAGAACTAATTCTCATGAGCTTGAAAATGAAATCAAGTGTTTGGTCAATTCCCAAGACACCTTAGGAAAAAAGCATTCGTCACTATTGTGACACTAAAAAGGTTGAAGATCAAAAACACATTCTCTTGATTGTCCCAACTCTTACTCACATCCATTCTAATTTTAAAATGATTGCCACAATACCAACTTTCTTGACTAATTAAATCAACATAACTATAATGATATACGAATGTTTATCTCCCTTATATTCAATCATAAAAAAAATATTTCAGAATCTCAATTAATTAATCTCTTATTTCTTTAAAATCAAATTAATCTTAATGAAAGTCAATCATTATCATTTAATTTTTTTTCTCATTTAATAATTTGAAAAAATAATTAGTTTTACTAAATATAATATCTAATTTAAATTTAGTATTTCCAAGCTTATTTAGCAGAAAGATAAATATTAAAAACATGTGTTAGGTGAAGTTGAATGAAAAGGAATTATTTACTGTTTAATTGTATTATTTTTTATTATGTTTTTTATTTAATTATAAAATAATAAAATTTATCATTTTTATTTACGGTTATGTAATTAGGAAAATGTTCGGCCTGGAGTATGCCGTAAAACTGCTTCTGCTTGGCTAAGAGCTCGTCTTCCTCGGACGTAAGGAAACAGGTTAACGGCACAAGACCCAGAGGCATCTGGAAGGAGTGAAAGCGTGCTCCCTTACGGACCACCAGCGGGTTATTACAGGTGGCGTGGTTTTCCTTGATAACGGTGATGAGTCAAATCGACATTCGCGGATAGCAGCCAGAGATGGTTGTCCTCACTGTTGGTTTGACACCTGAGTTTGATAGGTTTTGCCACCTTCGAAAAAAAAATGTAATTAGGAAAATGTGTTTTTTTAAAAAATTGAATTTTAAAGTGGGAATATATGTAGCATATTCATTTAGAGTTAACCTAGCGAATGTTTCCTTACGGATATCTTTTGACCAGAATATTAATATAATTGGCTTATAAAAAGTAATAGATAATTAACATATTTTCTAGTATCGTTTTTTATAGTTTTCCTAATATAAATGCGAGTATAACTATGAACACGAATTTAAAGATTTATAAATTCAAGTTTTTATTTTTCTTCCTACAACCTCTTTATAAGTTCCTTAACTACAAGTAATACTATAAAAATTTAGGAAACCTATGAGAAAACCTATGTTATTAGAAAGATTCCAACTTAATAACATAACCAGCATATTCATTTATAGTTTACCTAGCGAATGCTTCTTTACTAATAGCGTTTTACAAGGAATATTAATATAGTTGACATTTTTTTCGGGTATATCTCCTTTATAGTTTGCTTAACCTAAATGCAAGTACTATGAATTTAAAGATTTATAAATTCAAACATTTTTGGCCATAACTTCCCTCTATAGGGGGCTTAAGTGCAAGTAATGTTATAAAAATTGAAGAAATCTCTGAGAAAACATTGGTTGTAGAAAGATTTCATTTTTTTATAATGATATTAACATCATATTATTTTTAAATGGAGGAAATGGTGTTTTTCGAAGTATTTTTCCTTTTGAAATTTGATACTAGATTTTAAAAATTATAGATTTAAATTTTTTTACTTGTAAAGATTTAATTCTTCCACAATTTCTTAGGCATTTAATCTAATTTTACAATTCAAAAATATATTTTAAAAAAAATCCCTTTAAAAATTAAAAAAATCCAATATATAGAAATATATAGAAATGTTAATAAATCTATGGTTAACCATTAACGTTATTTAATTTATATTGATCTTCTATTATATTTATTATTTATGAAAATTGTATATATTTTCTGAAATGTAAATTATTTTCTGACATATAAATTTACATTTTCTTTTAGTAAAATTATTATGAAAAATATAAGTCTTTTATATATATATAAAATTGGCTATAAACACATACTTTGTTAGATAGTAAAAAGTAATACACACATTTATAAACACATACTTTGTTAGATAGTGAGAAGTGATACACATATTTATTCCAAAAAAATGAATAAACATTTTTAAAATAAGTGGTGGAAAGTCGCATAAATACTATATAACCTCAGTACCAGTTTGGTTGAGATTGCCAAACCTACCCTTGCATTTTTGGAATTTCTCTTCACTAAAAGCCATTGGAAATGTGATTGGAAAATTTTACTGCATGTGTCTAGAAACAGAGGAATATGCCAGAACCACCTATGCACGCATCTGTGTGGAAATGGACTTTAGTGTCAGATTCCTAGCTGAAATACACTTAACAAGTAAAGACTATGTATGGAACTAGAAACTCGATTATGAAAGTGTCCTCTTCAGATGTTGATCCTACTTTGAGACAGGGCACCTCGCCAAAAATTACCCAAAAGCCTCCCAAAAAAATTATGCTAGAAAAAATCACCACAGATCTACATGGTGGGAAGGAGCACAAAAAGAACACTACACTGTCATCAAAGAAGAGTACTCTCAAGAAAACTCTGAATCACAAGAAATAGGTGAAGAAAGAAACAACTCTCAAGACAAGCAGGGGGAAAGCCCCGCCCAACAACAAAAGAGTGAAATCAACAATCCCTCAAGTTATGCGGGTACAAATACTGCACAAAATAAATCTCCATTTAACAGCAAAGCAGATCTCGTAGACCAAACTTCTTCTCCGATTATCTTCAAAAGGACGAACACAATAGATCGCAAAGCTAAGACACCAATGTCCCAAAAATCAGAAGAGATGAAGGAGATGCAAGATAAAGAAAGTTGGAAGACGGTAGAGAAGAAAAAGAAAGCTACAGCACCAATCTCGCCAAAAAAGACAAGGAGCCAGAAAATTAGAAACTAAGAAAGAAAATTATAGGTCCGATAGACCAATTTGGTCTCAGTGGACGGTAACAATCATCATCATCATCATCATCATGTATTCTGCTTAATTTTATGTATTTCTATATGGTTAATAATAATCAAGTCTCCTAAATCCGTCCTCAAATAGAAACTATTGTCCACATAAAGAGACACTTTTGATATATTTTTTTGGAGAATACCTCTTCTCTAAGTTCTTGAATAAACAAACAAATTTTGAGTCACCCAACACATAAAAGCGATCTTATACCTTTGTTAACTGAAACTTTAATAATATCGAAGAAGAAGATAGTTGAAATATGGAGTTTGTTCTGTATCTCTCATAAACCTTTAGTGTTTAGCAATGTGATGGAGAAAGGAATAGAATAGCTTCATCCCCACATAGACACGGGTACCTTAGCTTATATCATTGAAGAACCCATGGTCCCATAAGTTGATAGAAGGTTATTTTAATATAAGAACATACTTTTGGATATTCATTTTAAAACTTTATTGGAAAGAAAACTTTATTTTAATCCACAAAATTAAGCAATCTCTTCTAATCTTTTGAAAATTATCTTGTTCCTAACCTACTAAGTACCTACATCACATATCAGTGTAATTCGTTATATAGTTTTGTCACAAGGTCTTTTATCCAAGATTCATGACATTGGAATAGAGTTTCATGTATCTGTTGACTTGTATAATTTAATGATCCTAAAACATCCATCCAGACTTGAACAATAAAAGAGAAAAATATAAAGAGATGATCCCTTGGTTGGTCTTGATATTTAAATAGGATGCATCTATTAGGACCGTGCTTTTTCCCATTTTCCTAGGACAATATCATGTTTCAGAGCACTATTCAACAAAATATACAAATTTTAAGAGGACATTTAAACTTCCAAATTCTATATAACAACCATGGTCTTTCTACTCATCGACTTGAACAATAAAAGAGAAAAATATAAAGAGATGATTCATTGATTGGCGTTGATATTTAAATATGATGCATCTATTAAGACTATGACAACTATGCTTTTTCCCATTGTCCTAGGCCAATATCATGTTTGAGAGCATTGCCCAACAAAATATACAAATTTTAAGAGGATATCGAAACATCCAAATTCTATGCCATAACCATGGTTTTTCTATTGGAATTTCCAAATTAACTAAAGCTCTATATCTTTCTTTAGCAATTAAAAATTTCGAGGCCTTATTTCTTGTCCACCCAAGTCATCAATCTCATCCTACAAGAAAGTTGCATTATGTAATAGCAATGAAATGTATCGGGTCCATCATCAACTTAGTCCTATTATCTAGATATTTAGCAACTAGTCAAAATTTTAACCATCTTCTAAACATCCCTCGAATTCGAATATCTCTTAGTTTTTTTCATCCTTTATAATGGAGGGTATGTGATGTAGGAGCATGAGGGTTCAAGACAAAATGCTTCATCTTATTCCAAATATCCCAAAAAAGTTTACAAGCAAAGGAGTGGGATGCTTTAGCTGTCAATTTACAAAGTTTTCTAGATAAAATTTGAGCTAGAATATATGTATTTGAATGATTTTGTAATTAATCCAAGTAGTTCAGACTTAGTTGAGATTCTCAAGGAGAATATTAAGCAATTTAGGTATTTATCTAGGATTAGATAGTTTCGATCCATTGATTGAGGATCAGATTATTGAATGTAAAATATTTATGTAAGTTTTGAACTATTGTAATAGGATTTCACTAGATTTGGCTATGGAGAATTAGACTATAAAGGAATTGGAAATATGTCTGTATCTCTGTGTATTCTATGCGTGAAAGATTAAATCCCGGATGTTGAATTCCTTCGAAATATCTCTGTGGATTGTTGAATTCCAGTTTGGCCTGTAAAATTAGAGTTTTGTATGGTTTGGTGTTATCACGTTAATTCCTCATTCACTATGTATTAAGTTAAATCGAATATGTTTCGAACCACATATATTTAGTTAGCTAAGCTCTGAATTCCATAGAGAAGAGCTAAACATCGTAGAAGTGCTAAAATCATAGCGGGAGGAGGAAAGTCTGATAAATTTGTGAGGGAACCCAAAGAACCCTGGAACCATCCAATTGACAGAACCTTTAGATCTACGGTAGTCACATGCAAACAAGCGTTAGAGTTAAATAGAGGAGTAAAATGGTCTTCATAGGTGAAAGTTGTTTTCTCATGGGCTTAAGGAGGTAAGTGGTATTTTGGTATAGTCACGCACTTCCATTTAGCAGCCGACACGTAGCACAAAGACACTACCTTTCTTGCGTGCTTTCAGCTTGATAAACGTCGGCAAGAATTCCACGTTATATTAAGCATCAACCGTTGGATCAAGTGGGGTTGATCAACGGTGGAGGACCACCTGGCTAGTTTGCGAGCAGGGAAAGCACCAATTGTCGGATTGAAAAGGTGGAATTAATGCGATAAAGGTTGGGAGAAAGGCAGATGCAATATGTTTATGAACAACGATGTTGTTTTCCTTTTGGTTCTGGGGTAAGTGAAGTTGTGCTAATTTTTGGTAATTTTAGCAATTCTGTTGTTTTATTAAAATATCTTAGTTTGGAGACCGATGACTGAAACTGAAAAGGAAATTGAAGAGGAACTTCCACCTGTGCTTAAGGAAATCATTTATGGATTTGAACGATTATCCCTTACACCTGCAACCAGGGCACCATTTGTGCTATCAAAGCAACCTACTAACACTAAACAAGATCTCAAGGATCAGAAAAAGAAATCCAACATGGATTTCAGAGTTGGAGGAAGAGGTGGTGGTCAAAGAAGAGGAAGACTAGTTGCAAACGTTAAAGTGTTGGAAGCTATGCAACAGATGCAAGCTAGATTAGAACTAATGGAAATGGGAAGAGATAAATATGGGAAGGTTTCAAGATATGTAAATGGTCTCAGAATGGAGATCCAAGATGAGATAAGTGTATTGTCTCCTAAAATAGTAGAAGAGGCTTATCAGATGGTATTGAAGGCTGAAGAAAAACTCATGAGGAAGAAATCTGCTAGAAATAGAGGTGCATTCCAACGAAGGGGAAGTCAAGGTGGTAGAGGAAGGTCTACATCACCTAGAGATGGAGCTAGCAGCAGCTCAAGTTAGCATGCACCCACAGGAGGTGATGCAAGTGGTAGAGGGAGTTTTTCCAGAGGAAGAGGAGGCAGAGGAAGAGGAAGAGAAGTTAGATGTTACAGATGTAACAAGATGGGGCACAGAGCCTATGAGTGCCCAGAAAACATAGGAATAAATCAGAAGAATGCAATTGTTGCTAAGACTGAACAGGAAGCAAAAAGGTTAATAGAAGAAGAAATTGTACCAGAGAAAGGAGAATCTTTGGTAGTTAACAACATTTTGTTAAATCCAACTAAGGAAATTGTTGAACCAACGGAGAGAGACCTTGTTCAGGACTGTGTGCAAGGTTCAATGGAAATGTTGTAAGATGATAATTGGTAGTGGTAGTACAGATAATTTTGTCCCCACAGAAGTGGTGGATAAGTTGAAATTGAAAACAAAGAAACACCCAACACCTTACAAGGTGGCATGGCTTCAAAAGGGAAACCAATTAATAGTAAATGAGCAGTGTGAAGTGGAGTTGCAGTTGGGAAAATACAAAGACAAAATTTTGTGTGATGTGATGCCTATGGATGTGTGTCACATATTGCTGGGAAGACCTTGGTAGTATGACAAAGGAGCTATGCATGATGGAAAGAGGAACACATAAAAATTTAGTAAATATGGTTCCAATCATAGATTGCTACCTATGGAAGAAGAGGATGCATAAAGGAAACCTGATCCAAAGACCCTATTGTTGATTGGAAAGGAGTACTTGCAACAGATTGAAGAGGGTGGGGTAAATTTTGCATTGATTTGCAAACCCAAGGTAATAATTACTTCCACAAAAAATTCTGATTTTCCATTTGAAATTCAAGAGATGCTAGACAGTTATTGTGATATCATTGTAGATGATTTTCCTAATGAGTTACCACCCATTAGAAAAATCAGTCATCATATAGATTTGATTCCAGGAAAAAATCTACCTAATAAAGTTGCTTACAGGATGACTCCCATAGAGAATGAAGAAATCAGGAAACAGGTTTAGGAATTGTTAGATAAGGGACTGATTAGAGAGAGTTTGAGTCCTTGTGCAGTGCCAAAAATGTTGATTCCAAAGAAAGATGGAGGTTGGAGAATGTGCATTGGTTCAAGAGAAATCAATAAGATAACAATCAGGTACATATTTCCTTTACCTAGAATTGAATATTTGACGGATTGTTTGAGTGGAGAAAAATATTTTACAAAGTTAGATTTAAAAAGTGTTTATCATCAAATCAGAATTAGAGAAGGGGATGAGTGGAAAACTGCTTTTAGGACAAATGAAGGATTGTATGAATCAATGGTAATGCCTTTTGGGCTATCGAATGCTCCTAGTACATTCATGAGGCTCATGAATGAAATTTTGAAAGAATTTATTGGTAAATTTGTAATAGTATATCTAGATGATATATAGTTTACAACAGATCAAAAGAGGAACATGTGAGACATCTGAATTATGTCTTATAGAGGCTACAACAAGAGAAGTTACTGTTAAATTTAAAGAAATGTTCATTCATGAAGGAAGAGTTGGTATATTTTGGGTTTTTTGTTTCTACTGATGGGTTAAATATGGATCTAGAGAAGATCAAGGCAATCATGGAGTGGCCTTCACCAAAAAGTGTCCTTGAGGTAAGAAGTTTTCATGGTCTTGCTATTTTTTATAGGAAATTCATAGGGAATTCTAGTAAGATCAATGGTTCTATTATTGAAACTATAAAGAAGGATAGACAACCATTTAAATGGACTATTGAAGTAGAAAGGAACTTTCAGCTGTTGAAGAGAAAGATTACTGAGAAACCTATTTTGATTTTTTCTAATTTTAATAAACCTTTTCAAGTGAAGTGTGATGCCAATGGAGAAGCCATTGGAGTTATTTTAAGTCAGGAGGATAGACCTATAGCTTATTTCAGTGAAAAATTGAATGATTCAAAGAAGAAATATTCTTCTTATGGTAAGGAGTTTTAAGCAGTGGTGCAATCCTTGAAGAAGTGGAGACATTACTTGATGTCTAATGAGTTTATACTTTATTCAGACAATCATGCATTGCAGTACATTATGCAACATCCAAAGCTTAACTAGAAGCATGCAAAGTGGGTAGAATATCTTCAAAGTTTTAATTTTGTGTTGAAAAATATAACTGGCCAATCAAACAAAGTAGCATATGCCTTAAGTAGAAAAAGCATTTCAGTTCAAGAAAGTCAAATACAAGTGTTGGGTTTTGATTTTCCTAAGGAATTATATGAGAAATATTTAGATTTTAAAGAGGCATTTGAAGTTTGTAGAAATCATGTTTTGTTAGATAGAAGTAAGTGGTTGGATTATTTCTTACAAGAAGGACTGTTGTTTAAAATAAATTAGCTGTGCATACCAAATTGTTCTATGAGAGAAAATTTGATCAAAGAGAAACATAGTGGTGGATTTGGAGGACATTTGGGTGTAGACAAGACTTATGAGCAGTTGAACTGGTTTTACTTTTGGCTGAGGATGAGATCTGAAGTGGAACATTATGTGAAGAATTGTTAAGTCTATGAATATGCAAAGGTAAGGAGTCAAAACATAAGTTTGTATGTTCTATTACCTATTCCAAATAGACCTTGGGATATGGTAAGTATGGACTTTGTTTTGGATTTCCCAAAAGCTCAAAGGAGACATGATTCAATTTATGTAGTAATTGACAGATTTTCAAAAATGGCACATTTTATTCCATGTTATAAAACTAGTGATGCTACTCATGTTTCTAACTTGTTTTTTAAGGAAATTTTAAGGTTACATGGGTTAACTAAGAGAATTGTTTCAGAAAAAGACACCAGATTTGTTGGTCATTTCTAGAGGACCTTGTCGAAGAAACTTGGTACTAAATTGAGTTTTAGTCCTGTTTATCATCCTCAGACTAATGGAGAGACTGAAGTTGTAAATAAAAGCTTAGGTAATCTTCTAAGAAGTCTTGCAGGTGATAATCCAAAATAGTGGGATCAAGTATTGGCATAGGCTAAATACTCTTATAATGATTCTCCTAACAGGAGTACAGGGTAGATCTCATTCCATATAGTTTATGGAATGCACCCAGGAGGAATGTCTGAATTAGGAGATTTGGGTAAAGCTGAAATGAGGAGTGTTCAAGAAGAAGATTTTTCTTTTGAGATTCAACCAACACATGAACAGGTAAAACAACAGCGACGGGACAACAACACAAAGTACAAGAACAAAGCAGATTTGAAGAAGAGAGAAGTAAATTTTGAAGTTGGAGATTTGGTTTTAGCATACCTAAGGAAGGAAATATTTCCAAAAATGGAGTATAAAAAATTAAAATTTAAGAAAATTGGACCATGCAGAGTCTTAAGGAAATTTTCTGCAAATGCATATGAAATTGAACTACCCCGTAGTATTGGAATATCTCCAATTTTCAATGTTGCTTATTTGTACAAGTATGAAAAGGGACAGGCATATGACATAGAGGAAGACAGGGAAGAACAAGAGGTGGATTGGGTAAAATAGTTATCTACAAAAAATACAGTGCAGCCAGAGAACATATTGGATAAAAGAGTGTTTAACAAGAGAAGGGGACAAGAGTATTTTCAGTACTTAGTTAAGTGGAAAGATCAACCAATTGTTGATGATACCTGGGTGACAGATACCATGCTACAGAAGTTGGGAAGTTCTGTAGAAGAGCTCATGGACAAGAGCCCATGAAGAATTTTGTCCTCAGGAATCTGATGCAGGAGCATGAGCCTTGAAGATAAAAGGCTTCATTTTATTCCAAAAATCTAAAAAAGTTTACAAGCAAAGGATTGGGATCCTTTAGCTGTAAATTCACAAAGTTATCTAGATAGGATTTGAGATAGAATATATGTATTTCAATGAATTTGTAATTAATCCAAGTAGCTCAAACTTAGTTGATATTCTTGAGGAGAATATCAAGTAATTTAGATATTTATCTAGGATTATATAGATTCGATCCATTGATTGAGGACCGGATTGTTGAATGTAAAGTCTTTATGCAAGTTTTGAACTATTGTAATAGGATTTCGCTGGATTTGGCTATGGAGAATTAGACTATAAAAGAATTTGAAATATCTTTGTATCTCTATGTATTCTATGCATGAAAGGTTAAATCCTGGAGGTTGAATTCCTTCGAAATATCTCTATGTATTGTTGAATTCTAGTTTGGCCTATAAAATTAGAATTATGTATGATCTGGTGTTATCGCATTAATTCCTCATTCACTATGTATTAAGTTAAATCAAATGTGTTTTGAACCACAGTGCTTTAGTTATCTAAGCTCTGAATTCCATAGAGGGGAGTTAAACATGGTGGAAGCATTAAAATCATAGCGGGAGGAGGAAAGTCTGATAAATTCGCAAGGGAACCCGAAGAAGCCTAGAACTATTCGATCGAAAAAATCGTTAGATCAACAATATAGTCGAGTGAAAATAAGCATCAAATTTAAACAGAGGAGTAAAGTGGTCTTCATAGGCGAAAGTTGTTTTTGCGTGGGCTCAAGGAGGTAAGCGGTATTTTGGGATAGTCATGCGATTCCATTTAGCAGCCGACATGTAGCACGGAGAAACTTCTTTTCTCACATGCTTTTGGCTTGATAAACATCAACAAGAATTCCACGAGATATTAAGCATCAACCATTGGATCAAGCAGGCTTGACCAATAGTGGAGGATCACTCGGCCAATTTGTGAGCAGGGAAAGCACCAATCGTCGAATTGAAGAAAGAGGATTGATAGTGGAAACTTAATGCGATAAAGGTTGGGAGAAATGTGGATGCGAGAAGTTTCTGAACAAAGGTGTTGTTTTCCTTTCGGTTCCGAGGTAAGTGAAGTTTTTCTAATTTTTAGGTAATTTTAGAAATTCTGTTGTTTTAGTAGAATAACTAAGTTTGGAGGTGGATGATTGAAACTGAAAATGAAATTAAAGAAGAACTTCCACCTACACTTGAGAAAATCATTTCTAGATTTGAACGATTATCCCTTACACCTACAACCAGACCACCGACATGTTTCAACTAGTCTTATTGTTTGTAATTATTTATAGCATTAAACGAAGGATCTCCCTTGAGGAGCAAAATTCTGCCCCTTACGCACTTTTTATGGCACCCATCTTCTTAATAAGAGAAATGCATGGACTAGCCCTTTCCACACATTAGAGGCTACCTTAATAAAAAAAAAATTCTTAGTTCTCAACTACATTTTTTCAAATAAACTCTAAAATATTTATATCCAATTTTTCCCTCCCAAAAACATCATTGAAGAGAAGCCTCCATGACAATTTTTGAAGTTAAAAAATCTATGTTTTTAATACCTCGACCACAAAAGGATTTTAGTTTTGCTAAAATATACTACTTAACCAAAGGTATTCCCTCTTTTTGTTTCTTTCCACTAGTGTAGGAGCATGTTACACTAAAATAAGACCTAGGAGGTATTTCCATTTTTCCTAAAGAGAGTGGTTTTCTTTAATTTAATTTGAGCCAAATTTATGTAAATAAATTTTAGGAATTAGTTTTAAAATAGAGATGTGATTTTAGAAATTTATTTGAGAAATGAGCACAAAAAATGTTCATCAACATGTAATACAATATTTGAAGAAGGTCGTTGAGGAGTTGAAGATTTTAGGATTATATTTGATGAGTAAATCCATATTTAGTGGATATTAACCAAAACTATCTCATTTTTAAAGATCTTAGGAGGATTTTAGTAGCTAAGAGATTTTAGGAGTTAGTCTAGGATCTCATGGTTAACATCCATTTGTATAAATGTATGTAATCCTATGAGGCATGTTAGAGAATGTGACAGAGTGTGTCCAGAGGAGGAAATGCCCATATTTTGGATCAGAAAATTTCTAAATATATTGTGATTGGAGTTTGTGTGTGAACTATTCAAATGCATGTTTGTTTTGTTGAATTTAGATAGATGTTTATTCTAAATGATTTTTTTTTGGAAGGTGGTGGAATGAAAAATTGATTCCCTATTGTGCATGAGAGATTCTCATTAGCATCATCCACTTAAAAGAAAGTTAAAGCGTTTTTTCTTATTCTATCCTGGAAACCTTTTGGAACATGCCCAAATAATAAACAATACACAGAAATACTTAGTAGCACTAATTTAATGAGAACTACTCTTCCTTCAAGAGAAATCCCTCTCAAACATTAACAAGGTATTTGGTCTTGTATATTCTTAGATAACCAATTCCAATCGATAATTTTTAATCATTATATGTGAAGAAGTATCCTATATATCAAATTTTGGTAAAGGATAAGGGGACAACATACTCAACTCTACTTCTAATTGAGGAACCAAGTCTTAGAATAAGAAGATTGACTTATGTTAATTTATCTCCATTCCTATATCTAAGAGATAAATATAAAATATTGAAAATCCCTTTAATTTTCCCTCATTCTTTCATTTACCCTTAATCTAATATTAATATATCATTATGTTATGTAACCAGCTCAGAAAATAGAAGAAGAGATAGATAAACGACTTCAAAATAAACCTCTTCAAGGGGGAAACCTTTTTTATATTACACAAATGAATAATTATTGTATGATTCAAATGAAAAGACCTCCCTTCTATATATAGGAGTCTAAGGGATCACAATATAATCAGAGTCGACATAACAATAATAATGTAAGGGCACAACAATAACAATAAGGGGGCTAAACTAATAACTCTGAGGGAATACACTAGTATTATAGGGACCTGACATGCCCCTCTCCTTCAAAAGGTGTTGTCCTCAACAATTAAGTAGTTATGGATGCTTCTGTATAAAATTCTCATCCTCCCACATGGAATCTTCCATGGGTAAGTTCTTCCACTTGATGAGATACTCTAAAATTGATCAATTACGTAGTTGTCCAGTTCTTATTTCCATTACTACTTCAGGTTCCAATATGATTTTTCCTTCCTTATCAAGTTTTGCCAATATTGTTTGAACTGGGAGCTTGTCACCTATAACCTTATTTAAGCATGAAACATGGAAAACTAGGTGCACTAAGGAAGATGTAGGAAGCTCCAATTTCTATGCCATAGTACCAATCTTTTGCAACACCTTGTAAGGACCATGATACCTTGGTGATAATCTATTATCCTTCTTAACTTGGTTGAGGGATATTTGTTTGTATTATTGTAGGTGTAAAAATACCCAGTCACCTACATGAAAACTTCTTTCACTGTGATGTTGATCCACCTGTTATTTCATTCTATTATCGCCAAAGTGACGTTATTCTTTAAGATTTGGAGACATTGTTGTTAATGCTCGATGTGATCTTCAATTGCTTGAACCTTAGAATTTACCCTTAATGATGATGTGATGGACGGTGGAAGATATCCATAAAGTGCCATAAATGGGGTCATTTTTGCCGCAGTATGGAAGGAAGTGTTATACCACCATTCAACCATAAGCAACCACTTCACCCATTGTGTCTATTTATCAGATACAAAGCAACAAAGATATCCTTCCAGACATTAGTGCACTACCTCAGTTCACCCATATGAGTGACAATGATAAGATGATCTATGACCTAATTAAGTAACTAGACAAGAAAATAATTCCGTCCAAGAATTTCCAGTGAAAATAGGATCTTTGTCACTTACAACAATCTTTGGGTTTCCATGTAGCTTTTGAATTGTTTCCATAAATGCAGTAGCAAATGTACTCGCTTAAAGCGGATGAGATAATGCAAAAAATTGTGCATACTTGGTAAGTCTATCAACTACCACCATGATGACACGCTTTCCTTTCGACTTGGGTAAACCTATGATAAAATCCATTGAAACCTCCTCCCAACGTTGACTTGGAATGGATAAAGATTGTAACAGACCCGAGGTCCTCATTGTATTAACTTTATTTTGTTGGCAAACCAAACATTCTGCCACAAACTTTTGAATATCATATTTAAGTCTATCACAAAAAAATTCCTTCTTAACCATGCGGTAAGTTTTTGAAAATACTGAGTGCCCTCCTAAGGGAGAGGTGTAAAATTCCATAAGAATCTTTTGTTTGAGTTGGAAATTCTTACAAAGGTATAAGTGATCTTTGTACCATAATAAATCATTATTTTTGCTAAATGTATTAGATGTACTAGGATCCTGATGCAACTTTTGAATGAGTGCCCACACTTCTTCATCATCCTTCCATTCATCTCTTGCTTCGGTTATCCAATCTGGTTGGATAATAGAAATAGCACAAATCAATGCTTCCACATCCTCATCCTTTCTTGAGAGTGCATTTGCAACAACATTTTTCTTCCCCTTTTTTGTGGACGATTTCAAAGTCATAACCCAACATGTTTGTGACCCATTTTTGTTGTTCTTTTGAATATATTATTTGTTCTAAAAGGTATTTAAGACTATCATGATCTGTTTCTACCTTGAAGTGTTGTCTCATTAGGTAAGGTTGTCATTTCTTAAGTGCTTGTAGGATTGCCAACATTTCCTTATCATAAATTGCTTTGTGTAAATACTTTCCTTTGATTGGACGAATTTCAATAGAAATGGGTCTTCCTTGTTCCATTAAAATAGCACCAATTCCATTTCTTGAGGCATCACATTCCACAATAAAGGCTTTTCTGAAGTCTAGCATAGCTAAGGTGGGTGCTTGGCACATATCCTCTTTAAGATGCTCAAAGGCCTTTGTTTCTTTTGGAGTCCAAGAAAATGCATCTTTCTTTAGTAATGTTGTTAGAGGTGACTCTATTGCCCCATGATTCTTAACAAACTTGTGATAATACCTTGACAACCTGAGAAATCCTCACAGATGATTTATGGATGTGGGAATTTTCCATTCCTTAATGGATTTAATTTTGTTAGGGTCTACCTTAACACCCTCATGAGATACAATATGACCTAGATATTCCAACTCTTGTACTCCAAAGAAATATTTGGAGGTTTTTGCATATAATTGTTTCTCCTCTAGTATCTTGAGAACCTTGTCAACATGGTCAACATGATCCTTCCAGGACTTGTTGTAGAATAGTATATCATGAAAATATACTAACACAAATTTTCTAAGGAGGGGTTTGAAAATGGAATTTATCAAACGTTGAAATGTAGAAGGTGCATTGGTAAGGCCAAATGGCATGACCAAAAATTAATAATGAACTTCATGAGTTCTAAATGTTGTTTTTGGAATTTCTTCAACCTTCATTCTTATTTGATGATATCGTGAACAAAGATCCAACTTGGTGAAGTAAATTTCTCCATGTAATTCATCAAATAATTCATCAATGAGAGGAATGGGAAATATAACTTTAATATCGATCTTGTTGAGCTCCCTATAATCTAGACACATGTGCCATGATCCCTCCTTCCTGTGCACCAATGCTAGTGGAGCAGAGAAAGCACTTTGACTAAGTTGAATTATACCAACCTCTAACATTTTTGCAATGATACGTTCAATTTCACTCTTTAGGGCATAGGGATATATGTAAGGCCTGATGTTTGGAGGAATAATTCCTGGAATCAAATGAATTGCATGATCATCATCATGAATATGTGGGAGGCATTTGGGAGTCTCAAACACCTTGGAATGATTGTCCAAGACTTTCTTGAGATCTAGAGAAATAGATGATTTTGATGTTTGAACCCCTAGTGAGTATAATTATGTAATTACGCCCCGTTTTTTTTTTCTTTAGAAGATTTGTCAGTCTATTAGAGCTAAATATCTTTCCTAGTTTCTCTAGGATGCCCCTTAATTCAGCTTCCTTTCCTTCTCAAAAAAAAATTCATGAAAATTTCTTGAAAATTGAAAGCTATCATACCCAAAGATTGTAACCATTGGACTTTTAGTACAACATCAGCACCACCCATTGGAATCAAAAGCATTTGAATATTCAATACATATCCCCCCATGGTTAACTTGATATTATGACACTTTCCAGAGAAATTTATAGTTCCTCCATTTGCAAGCATCACTTGATAGTCTGGTGCTCGATATAGGAAGCAATTCAATTCCTTGGCTATCTTGCAATGAATAAAATTATGAGTACTCCCTGAATTAATCAAAACTGTTACATTTTCCTTCTTGATATTTATATCTATCTTGAGAGTTTGAGGAGTGGTAATTCCTGCTAATTCATTACAGGATATGGTCAGATTCATTTCTTCCTTCTTTGGGGTTGGTTCCTAGTTTATATCCTCCTCTTTTGATGTTTCTTGTTCCTTTTCTTCTTCCTCTTCCCAATATATGTAGAATAATTTCTTCTCAGCACACTTATGAACTTCACTTTAATTGATATCATAATTGTAACAAAGCCCTTTTTCTCTTTCTTCCTCCAATTGTTATGGTGTCAACCTTGTAGGTTGTGGAAGACTAGGAGCAGTAATTCTTCCATATTTATAGTTGTGAGTGGTGGACTTCCTTATTGCCATAATTTTTCTTTCAACTTTTCTTGCCACCCTGAATGCCTTCCCCATTGAATCTGGGTCCCAACGGTGAACCTCATGTAGTATGTTATATTTTAGAATCCCTATGAAGACATCAAAACTATGTCACTCTAGAATATCGATTACCCTAATATTCAATTTTTGAAAGTCTTCAATGTGCTCTGCCATTGAACCCTTTTGTTTGAGATTTATCAATTGGCTAAAGAAGGTGTTTCTCTTTGTATCTTCATAACGTGCTATCATTTCCTCCTTAAAAATTGACCAGATGACAAGTGCTTTACGAGAAAAAGCCATCTATACCATACAAATTGATTGGGTTTTAAATATAAATATGAAATATGTACCTTTTGTGAGGGTTTGACATCATGTAGATAAAAATATTGCTTCGTTTGTAGTATCTAAGTTATTGGCTCCTTGCCATCAAACTTCCTCTTATCTATATTTGGAATGTCTTAAACCCCACATTGGAGTCTTTAAAATCATAATTGATATTCATTTTCTCTTCATCATGATTCTCATGGATTGACTTGCCACCACTTAGATGCCATTCTTCTAGAAATTTTTCCAAACATTCCTTCAACCCATCTATCTTGACATTCATCATTTCTTCCATGTCTTCATTTAAGGCATTATTTAAACCCTTCATCTTAGCTTCCATTCCATTCTTCAAACCATCTAACTTAGCTTCTGTTACTTTTTGTGAGAGCGATTTTTTTTTCACTTGGTCACATAATTTTGATATATCATGTTTCATTTATTCCTCTTCTTCATGAGTCATAATAGAGATTCGGGGTCGCTCACTTGGTGTTTTCATTTTATTTCTTCAAGGATTCAATTAATAGTAATTATCCTTCACTATGCCCTTTGAATCAGTTCAAACTATTTTTTCAAACGAAACTTATGCAAATTTTTAAAAAGACTAAACACCTTTTTTTTTTCACTTTGTAGTAGCTCGATATTGAATTTGTTGTATGTCTATAATTTGAGATCTTCAAGGTCTAAAATTTTGTTTTTCTGTATCCCTTTACATCCTATTTCCAACCGCATAGGTCAGAATAACATTGGATTCTCCAAGAAAGATTTATGTCAAATCTCCCACGATGACCTGATTATAAAATGGTTTAGTAGAGTGAACTTGTATGAAGTTCCAAGTGTCACTGTTTCAACCTTCGGCCCTGAAAATGATCCCAAAAAACTACTGTCAATTCTATTTCTTTCACTTTTTACGAAATTTCAATCTAATCATCAGAGAGAAATTTATGATGATTTTCCCAAGGTCACTTGTTTGAGATCGAATTTTGGAGCCTCCAAAAACCCTACATTTCTATGTTTGTATCTCTAAAAATTTAGTGAGAAAAGATCTGAGATTCAGTCACAAGTTTCGTCAAGCTTTTGGATAAAATGGGTTTTAATTTCAGTATCAAAATCTTCTTAGAAAAATGTTATAGCAAAAATTCCATGCTGACCTATTTGAAGCAATGAAATGCAAGAATCCAAAGCTATGATACCAAATGCTATGGAACTAGCTCAAAAAATAGAAGAATAGATAGATAAATGACTTCAAAATAAGCCTCTTCGAGGGGCAAACCTCCTTTACATTACACAAATGAATAATTCTTGTGTGATTCAAATGAAAAGAACTCCCTTTTGTATATATGATTATAAGGGATGACAATATAATCAGAGTCGACATAACAATAATAATGTAAGGGCACAAAAATAACAATAGTGGACTTCTATGGGGCACAACAATAACAATAAGGGGACTACACTAATAAAAATGAGGGAATACACTAGTATTATTGGGACGTAACACATTCAAAAACAAGAGATAGGTTAAGTTGATATCATCAACAACTTAGATGCCTTTGATTTCAACTAATCTCTTCAATATTAACATCATCCTACTTATCCTTTAGCGATTGAAAGAAAAAAAATTGACAAATAGCAACCTTATCTAAAACATCTAAAAACCTTCAATGTTTTGGATTTTTATTAATAAACATTGCATAATATACATAATTCCGAATTATTCACATTTTCAATGTAGTAAAAAGAGAATAAGTAATAAAATAAATCATACATTAATATAAATTAAAAATAATTACATTTTTGTGCATAGTGACATTAAATTATTTTATTTTAATTATTTAAATGGGTAGGGATTTATTATTATAATAGAAGTCTTGATTTTGGGCGAAAACCTTTACAGAAGTTTTCATGTTTCAAAACAACCCTGCATTTAGAAACCCGAAAGACAAAGTATCCATTCTTATGGAAAAAATTTGTAACTGCCCTGGTTAAAAATCCATGTAAAAATATATAAGACCACGGTCATGGGACACGTATTCGAAACTGAGTGGTGGGATGAAACATCCTAGTGGGTGTTCATTCAGCTTATTATGGCTAAGGAAATTTTCAAAGGCAATGACAAAGGCTTTGGAAAGGCAAGAGGCATTAATTCAGATTTTATTATGAAAATAATGGAAGTAGGAGAAAAGGAAGGTGAAAGTCATAGGTTGCACGTGAGGAGGAAAATGAAGGAAAATAATGGAAAATGAAGAAAATAGAGGCTTCATTAATAAAAAGGCTTTTGAGGATCAATTGGTAAGCTTTTTGTAAGTTTAGTATTGGATCTCTCTTATTATTCTCTCTCTCTCACTCTCACTCTTGGACACTTAGAGTTTTCTTGGAGCACTTTGGAATTTGATAAAGAAAGAAAAAGAAGAAAAGAGGAAGGAAGGAGTAAGCAAGGAAGAGCAGGATCAAATAACCACAACAAGATTCTTTGCAAGTGTCAATTTTCATGTGTGATTTTCTTTCTAGATTTGGCATGCATGGTATTGCATGTGGTTCTTTGTTGTTATGGCCTGGGTTTTTCAAAGTGTGACAATGCTTTTAGTCTAATCTTGCCATTTATGGATAGTCATGGTGTGATGGGGTTCTCATGGTTTGGTTGATCTAGATTGCCAGATGGATTCGAAGTTGTGTGAGATGGATCTACAAAAGAAAGAACACATGGACTAATGATCTCTAAACTAGAGTGTGGATTTTGGTAAATCCATTGGCCTAATGACCGCTGAACCAAACTATGGGTTATGGTAAAGCCAGGTATTGTGTACCTATGTGGTTCTAGGAATCCTTTACTGGTTAATGGCGTAATTATGGTAAATCCTAGAGGATTGTTCCCTTGATTAGGCGTATGAATCCTTGCCGATGAATGGCGGGATATACAGTAAAACCTAGAGGTTGGAGTCTCAGTTAGGGCCTAGTGACCCAGTGTGGATCGCAGTAAATCCTAGAGACTAGGAGATAGGGACATTCCTCATAGTGTAGGGGGGATAAATCCAGTGGCATCCATGCATGTTTTATGGCCTAGTGATCTTGGATGGATTGCAGCAAAGCTTTGTTCTATCGATGAGGGTGAGGTGGTGTAGCCTCGGGAAGCCCTAGTTGATGTTTCTTTTGAGTCCCACATTCATGCTTGGAATATTGCATGGGGGTGATTGACTAAAATAAAGATTTGGTTTAGTCAATCTATGGTTGGGTGGTTCATGGAAGCACTAAACCTGGTTGGCCTTTGCATCATTAATATGAGGTTATTTCTCCTTGTTAATTCATAAGTATTATATTGGTTTATCTGTGGATTATATGGTTGTTGTTTCATTGGTATTTTTGTTGTTGTTATGTTGGTTATGAATATGTATTATGACACAGGTGATGTATGTCCCTCATCATGTTTTTACTTGTAAATGAATGAACAATGTATCTATGGCCTAATAGATGAAATTGCAACTAATTTGGTAAGGAAAAAATGCCTCATGGCGAATATAATATAAGTATAAGACCCCTACACTCATCTCTATTGTTAAGGCCTGCAGCTTTCATGTTTATGACATGTTTGACAAAATGTTTGTCATGGCTAGTAGGGGAGTTTAGTTGTTGTTGATGTTTTTTCAAATGTATATTTCTTCCACCATAAAATTTCCTTTCTGAACCTGTCATTGAGTTCTGGGTAGTGACCTGGGATCTGAGCTTGAAAATGTGGCACCAATCCCATATTAGTAGGCACAAGACTGAGGAGACAATTCCCTAGATGCACCCATGCCTTGTTGTGGGAGCGATTGGAGCCTCCCAGATACACCCTTGTCCATATCAAGGGAGATTCTAGAGGTTTAATGGTATAAAAACTCATTGGGATATAGGGACTAGTCATGGGGATGAATGGGAAGGATTCTGGGAGTCCTGTAACAGGTATAGAAGGTTTATGTTATGGGTTTCCATTGATTTTACTTCCTTAAGGTCACCTAGGAGGTTGGATCTAATTGTACTGGCCTCTCATCATATATTTACCCTGGTTGGCAAATTACTTTGGTAAATGTGAGATGAGGGTCTTACAAAGTGGTATAAGGTGGGTTTCATTCTCTTTGGGTGGTGTTTCGTTTCCGTTATTTTTAGGTGATATCTGATGCCATAGAGTGGTATCAGAGCAAATTCCATTATCTTTGGGGAATGTCTAGTTTTCATTCTTTTTGGGTGATATCTGATACCAAATAGTGTTATGAAATTAGCATGGTTCACCCCTTGGACTAGATCGGCGATGTGTTTTTCATGCATGCATGTCAAATTTGTATCTATTATTTATGTTTGTGGGCTATGTGCTTGCTATGTATGCATGGTGGTGGTGATTATTGTTGTTGTGTCGCCATGTGGAAGGCTATGATGTTGTTCTTGGGATGTCTTAGTCATGAATGCATGTGAGTTGTTTATGCATTGGTTATGCCTATCAGTGTCTATATGTTGTTATGCATGCATTATTATGGGCATGGCTTCTCTGCATGGGGTTGTTGTAGGCATTTCAATTCATCATGATGTTGTTGGTATGTTATGATGTTGATGTGTTGACTGAGGTGAAGCAGGAGATCAAAATCATTAGAGTGAGGGTGCGGCACTAGACTTCGGGGTAAGAGCATATCATCATATAGGTTTGTATGTTTGACATGCAGGTATGTGGTTAATGGTTGTTATAAGAATGAGGGTTTCTTATATGCTTTCCATTCTATTATTATTATGGTTACATGTATGATAGATGTTAGTTAATTAGTGTGATGATATGCACGTGTCAAATAGTCATGAATGATAGTAACTTCTGGTTGTATGCATTTCTATTATTGTTTTATGTTGGATAACTTGATGAGTGTGTATAGGTTAATTTTTTGTTGTTATATGATAGTTAGCTTGATGATCAAGTTCTATGTTATTGATGAGCATGACAAATAACTTGTTGTTGTTATATGCTAGTAACTTGATGATTAGGGTTATTGCAACTAAGATCTCAACTTTTTATGTATCATGATAAATTGGAGTGCCATACACAAATGATCATGGTTATGAAATTTAGGTATGAGTTAATACATTGTGATATTATGTCATACTAATCTAGACTAATGTTGCATATGTGATTGTTATGCATGAATGAAAACTGTTTATGAGTTTATGATGTGAACATGTTAGCTAGTTACTGTTATGGATATCATGACCTTATTTATTGTTGAACTTGATATGTTGTGAAGTTATATCGTGCTAATATAGTTTTATTGTGTAGACAAAATAACCTTCCTTGAGATACATTAATCTATCTGTTTTCTTATGTCGTATATTTAGTGCTTGACTATCTGATTATGTCATCTATTTGGTGTTTGAGTGTTTAGTCTCTATTATGCCATATAATGATTTATTTAACATGGTATGTTTACAAATTGGTTGAATTTTTTATGAATTTCATGATATAAGTATGTGTTTGTAAAATTGCAAGAAGAAATGATCTTGCTTTAAGATGGTCGTACTAACACATATGTGTTGAGATAGCTGATATGTACTTGAGTGTAAGTAGGTGACAGTTGTAGCATTATGTCTAATGACTACAAGTTGACTATGGATTATGACATGATTCTTAGTCTTGGTAAAGGTTGATTTCAAATTAGTAAATATGTTTTAATCAAGGTTGTCATAGATGTGAATATGGCATTGGCTGAGATGGAAAGTATTCTTGATATGCTAGATGATGATGTCCATTGAGGAAGATGTCAATTCACTCATGAAGAAGTGCCAAGTACGAAGTACAAATCATGTAACTTGATGATCTAGAAGCTCTTGATGAAATATGCAGACTACCTTGATGACTTACCACACTTGATGAAGGACTAAATTGATGCCCTTAACTTTGATGGTCTTGATGATGGTGTGAAGCCATAACCTTAAATATCCTTACCCCTGGTGATCTTGGTGATGGAAGACTACATGATGACATGATTCTGCATATGATTGATGACATATCACTGCACTAACTTAATGACATGGTGAATTTATGATATTTATGATGACATTATGAACCTATGATGAAGGAAAACAATGAATAAGTCAAACTATGGAGAAGCCCAACACTCAAAGGCATTATTCCCTACCTCCATTTCTACACTAATAAATGACCAGTCACATTAAAGAATATTTTTTACTACCTTAGAGGAAAAATTTCATTATGACACCTACACCATCTTTTAGAGAATATTTTTTCCTTTTGAATGAGCTACTACTTGGACCAAAAATCCAAATGGTGAGGGATAACAAGAATTTACAAGTTAAGGGTATAATTCTGAAGTGAGCCGACTTGCGTTAAGCTAATTTATGTTGGCTAATTTACAGAGACGTTTCTATTCATTAAAAGATAAAAACTAGTATATATTGGAGTTTAATTTCCTTATTCAAATCATCTAACTCGGCGATCTATTCGTAGAAAAGGCACAAAAGATAGAAAGAATATAAGAGATCAAGAAAAGTAGCAATAAGAGGTTGTGAAGAATGCAATTATTGGTTGGGAAAATTCATTGATTATCTCTTAAGCTTGGATCAGTGAAAAAGAAGCAAAGTTTGGTGTTAGGACTACTAACACAACCTCATTCCATCATTAAGAAGCTTCTATACCCTCAGATCTGTGTTATATGGCATGGACAAACACACATTTATGAAGGAATGGTAATGCACCCGTGAAGGCTCAGTTAACCACTGATAAAAGCTTGGAATGCAATCCTATCTATGGTACACGGAACCTGTTATCACAAAAAAGGGGCTCATATTTGTAGCTCGGACTAATACTCAGAACATTTGGCAGTAACAATTAAGCTCGGATCATAGACCTTATTTGGTAACTTGTACCTTCTTTCATCTGCCAAGAAGATCGAACTTTGGATAGTAAAGCTAGGGGCTTGTTAAAGCCTTAGATTAGAGTCATTCTTGAAGGCTCTATCACCTTCAGACTATTGACAGACATCTATGTAGGAAAGACACCTATGATAGCTACCTAAATTACATAGGATCTAGAAGTAGTCATGTATTTTCCCTCAGACCTATGTTTGAAGGCATCTCAATTACTAACAGTGTCACCCTTGGACCTAAGGGATAGACCTGTTGAGGACCTGACCTCAAATTAGTATGAGAAAGTTCGAATTTATGGAAGACTCATAAAAAATGAAACAGTCACACAGTAAGCTTGACCTGAGGAGGAAGGACTTATGGGAGTCTACATTCCTTGAATACTTATGGTGGAATGTTACTTTAAAGTATGCCTTCATTGCATACAATTTAGAGACTCTTTTGATGGTATAGCAACGCTCCTTTAGAGACCTCTTTTGGTGATATAAAAGCATATTAATTCAGACCTGAGGTATCATATTCGAGCCTGTAGTAGCATATAAAAAATTGGATCAGTAAATTGGTGTAACATGGTGCTAGAATAATATTTCTAAAATTTTGGTGAAGTAAGGACTTTGGTGAAGTTGTCATGTAGAAGTCTTGGTGTATTACTAAAATCTTGGTGCAATGTTGAAGTCTTAGTGCAAGAACAGGTGCAGAATTGATGAAGAAGTGTGGTTCATAATAGATGGTGCAGTATGGTGTATAAATCCTTGTGTAGAAGTATTGGAACAATTGAATAATGGTCTAGTGCAATGTGGTACAAGGACATTTGTAAAGAATAATTGTCACAATCTAGTGCTAAAGTCTTGGTGCAGCAATGGTCCAATAGTCTTGAGATAATATGGGGTTGAAATATTGGTGTAGTGTAGAAGTCATGGTGAAACATTTGGTGCAAACCTTTAGAGGTAACTTGAAGTAATATTTGGGACTATCCTTGGACCATATTTGAAGAAGGCACAGAACTATTATTAGAGCTGCTGTAAAACTTGGTGCAATTCATTGAAGACACATTTAAGTGTTGCATTGAATATCATAATGTAGTGTTGATGTCATGATGGGGTAACTTGAAGAGGTTGATTGGGTATTATGAAGAAAAGTGGTGAGACTTTCTGTATGACAAGGTTTCCATTTATGACATGATGTGGAGACGAAGTTAAGGGATAACTGAAGATTGACAAAGGTTGGTGAAGAAGAGTTTGGGAGCTATGAAACCAAACATATCCTGGCAAAGCAAAGCTATAGGATTGGTGTCCTTGGAGTTGGTTCTCCTAAAGTCAAGGTTGGGGCCTTGTATAAGATAGGGTCGAAGCCCTAGATGTCAGAGCCTCTCTAAAGTTCAAGTAGGTGCTTGGCACATCCCATGTTGGAGCTTGGGTGTCTCCTTCTAGGGTTGGAGCCCTACCTATATTGTACTTGATTCATTGTAAAGATTATATTAATAAAATCATTTATTTCTATGGTTCATTTTGTGTTCTAAATATAAGGGATCTAACTCATAAAAGTAACAATTGAAAAGAAATATTGATTCACCCCCCCAGTATTTCCAACAATATGCTATCTTGATATTAGAAACATGTGGTTGACGTGCGTGTTTAGTTACAATGCAACATGATTAGCACAATATGTTAATATAATTGATATATTGTCACATTTATTTATGCACTAGCATTTATGTGTGTAAGATAGTATGATGCAGGGAATTACATTGCAAAGAGACTGCCATGAAATATTGGAGATGGCTCAGGTTGAGATTTCCTTTGGATGTATTGAGAAACCATGGGAATTGAGTCCTGGTGTTTGTTGTTATTCTTGTTATTTCAATATTTTTATGTGTTTGCATTTGATTTGCAGTCTTGATTGCATCTACGGCATGATCATGCCACTTTGTTTGCGATGTCATATTGGTTTTCATGGTTTTATCTCATTTCTTCTTGGTATTTCCTTTTATGTTTTGAGATTCTTGGGAATTAGTTGGGAAAGAGGAAAGTTAATGGAGCTCAGGAAGAGTTGAACAAATACCAACATGTGATGTAAGATGTAGATGAAGTTGCTGCATGTGTAAGGGAAGCTAAAGGTAAGATTATGGAAGTCGGCTAAGTTGGTTGGGTCCATTAGTGTAAATGGATGGTGGCAAGACAATCATGAGAAAGCTAACAAGAAAGTTAAAGTGAGTGGATGTGAGGCATCTGATTTGTTGGCTATGTTGGGAAAAATTGTTCTCAATGTTGTGCATGGGTAAAGGGAGTTCTCTTAACCTTGACCTTCTGATATATGGTAACTATTTTGTGATCATGATTATGTTGATGTCTATATATGTATACATGTATGTGTGTATGTATGTATGTCACGTCTGACAGGGTCATCATGGATCATGATTGTTTTTATGTTAATATTTATATGTATATATGTACGTATATATGTCATTGTATGACAAGGTCATGATTGTTAACGCTACTATTTATATGTATATATATGTATGCATATATATATTTTTTTTTCTGGAAGGGTCATTAGGGATCATTCTTGTGTCGGAATGATTGCTTATGTAGGTGAATGGCATGAAGAGATTGCTAGTTCATCAGGAATCAAGTGGGAAGAGTAGCGTGATAGATCTCCGAGGTTAGTATCATGTGGATATGAATTGATATTATGTGATTATACTATGTATATGTTTATGTTATGGATAGGCTAATGCTAAGAGATACATCATCGCAATGAAAACAGTGTGATCTGTGACATCCTAGGATAAGCATGGATGGCGGAGAGACACTGGAAGCAAAGTTGCTTGGTAGAGGCAGTGTGGTCTTCGATGTGCAGTGCTACTGTTGTGTATATGTTGTGCATGTTGTATATTCAAGATTGTACATATGGTGATGTGTACATGTAACATATGTAGTATTGTGTACATATGATGTTGTGTGCCTATTCTATATATGGTGTTGTGTGTATACTGCATATGCAGTGATGGGTATAGATGGTGCTATGTACATGTTGGATATCTAGTGTTGTGTACATATGATGATATGTACATGTTGTATATGAATTTCTATGTACATATGATGTTGTGTGCATGTTGTACAAGTGGTATTATGTACATATGGTGTTGTGTGCATGATTGTACATGTGGTTTTGTGTGCATGTGGTGTTGTGTACATGTTTCACATGTGGTGTTGTGTGCAAGGGGTGTTGTGTACTTGTTATGTATGTGACACTATGTGCATGTGGTTTCATGTACATGTTGTGCATGTGGTACTATGTACATGTCGTATTGTGTACACATTGTACAGGTGGTGCCGTGTATATGTGGCTTTGTGTATGTGTTGTGTAGGTAGTGTCATGTACATGTGATGTTGTGTACATGTTGTGCAGGTGGTGTTGTGTGTAGGTGGTACTATGTACATGTTGTACATATGGTACTGGTGTACATGTGGTATTATGTGCATTTTGTACATGTTGTTTTGTGGTCATGCGGTACTATGTATGTGCATTGTGTATTTATGGTATCATGACATCTGTTTTCATTGTGTTGTACATTGTGTACGTATTTGTGTTTTGTTGTACACTAGGTGCAAGTGTATGTATTGTGTTGTGGTGTACACCGAATGTAGGAGTATGTATTATGTTGTGTTGTACATTGGTTGTACTTATATGTGTGGTATTTCAGGTGTAGGTGCATGTATTTCATGTTGTTGTATGTTGCGTGCAATTGTATGTGTGTGACACACACTATGTGTATGTGCACATGGTTGAGGAGAAGACACTATGTTTTTTTCAGATCTGGAAAATGATCTGGTGTGCGTATGAAATAAGGACAAGGGTAGAAACAAAGGATTGATTAAATGATAAGTATCAATATTTTCTTTTCATTTTTATTATGCATTTGATTTATGATTCTCATCTATGATGATTATATGTGATCTATTATTCTGGTTTATGATGATTACATGTTATTTATGATTTTGATCTTTAATGGTTATGTTTTGAGCTAACTTGATGTGGTATGTTTATAGGTGATGATTTGGTCAAAGATGCTAGTTTGACTTATTGTGATAGGATGAAAACATAATTGCAAGTGTACCTTATTGTCGGGCCACCAATAAGGTATGATTTGACGTTATTTCAATTTATTTTGAATTTAATGGAAATTATGTGCTTGGTACAGGAAAGCATGAAAATCCCAACTGGGTGGTCGGAATTGATAGAAAGCATTAGCAGCAATAACAAAAGGAATTAGAATAGGAAGTAGTATGTTGGTAAAGCATTCAGGAGGAGGGCCATTGTGGGACATTGGCACCCTATAGTGTCCATTGATTTCCATGAGAATGTTATGACTAGTATGATGGTTTTAAGGTAGGGATATGCCTTGGTTTTTGAAACTTTCGATGCGAGGAAAATTTTCTGAGGGATGGACTGCCCTTGATGGGAGTGATAGCAGAACTTGGAAGCTGTGTGATTGCACTGAAGTGGGTGAATGAATTGCCAGAGGGACTTTGTAGAAGAGAAGCAAAGGATAGGGATATTTTGTTTTTTTCATTAGCCTTGCCAGATGGAATCAAATGCACATTGGGAGTGTGCCTTGGAACAATGAGTCGGTAATCATTCATTGAGAGGACAAGTGGAACAAGATTATAGCGCTAGACATTGGATCCAGATTTGACCTTACAGTGGATTCTAGACTTCCTGGAAAGGAGGTGAATCCTGGTATTACTTCGAGCGTGGACGTGTGAGCCTCTGGAATCCCTTATTGTGGATGCAGGCATCATATTCTTTTATTTTCTAGTTAAGAAAATGTGCATATGTATATATGTGTGTATTATTGTAAATATTGTATCGAGCTAGATTTACAAAGCTTCATAGATAGTATGATTATTTGTTGGGTGAATCAAATGTGTATGCGTGTATATGTGGTTATTGTTTTAAATAAATTAATGAGTTGTGTTATAAAGCTCTAGTAAACGATACATTTTTCATGTTTTAGTAGACAATCATTGTAAATACTGCAACGAGCTATGTTATAAATCTCCATGGGAGGTATGTTTTGTTTTTAGAGGTCTTTTTGGTTATACGTGTCATTGAACACCGAGGATGGTGTTCACCCAAGGGTGAGGGTCTTGTAACAACACTAGTTAAATATCCATGTAAAAATATATAATACCATGATCATGGGACATGTATTCCAAGCTGAATGGTGGGAAAAAACATCCTAGTGTGTGTTCATTCAATTTATTATGGCTAAGGAAATTAGAAAAGGAAATGGAAAAGTATATGGAAAGGAAAGAGGCATTAATTGGAATTTTATTTACGAAAATAATGGAAGTAGGAGAAAAGGAAGGTGAAAGGTCACAGGTTGCATGTGAGGAGAAAAATGAAGGAAAATAAGAAAATGAAGAAAATAGAGGCCTCATTAATAAAAATGCTTCTGAGGACTAGTTGATAAGATTTTTGTGAGATGAATTGTGGAGGTCTCTCATTATTCTCTCTCTCTCTCTCTCTTTTGGACACTTAGATTTTTCTTGGAGCACTTTGGCATTGGATCAAGAAAGGAAAAGAAGGCAACATGAAGGAAGGAGAAAGCAAGGAAGAGTATGATCAAGCTGCCACAATAGGATTCTTTGTAGGTATCAATTTCCATGTGTGATCTACTTTCTAGATTTGGCATACATGGTATTGCATGTGGTTCCTTTCTATCATGGCATGTGTTTTTCTAGGTGTGCTAGTGTTTTCAGCCTAGCCTTTCCATTTCCGGATATCCATGGTGTGATGGGGTTCTCAGGTTTTGGTTGAGATGGATTGTTGGATGGATTCAAAGTTGAGTGAGGAGGATATATGAAAGAAAGAACAGATGGCCAAGGGATACTTGAACCAAACTATGGATTTCAGTAAAGCCACTGACCTAATGACTCCTGACCGGACTATGGGTTGCAGTAAATCCAGGTATTGTGTGCCTTAATGAGCCTAGGAATCCTCGAATGGTTAATGGTGGGATATCCGGTAAAGCCTAGATGTTGTTGCCCTTGACTAGGCCAAGGTATATTTACCACTAAATGGTGGCATATATGATAAAGCCTAGAGGGTGGAGTCTAGGTTAGGGCCTATTGATCGGGTGTGGATTGCAGTAAAGCCTAGAGACTAGGAGACAAGGAAATTCCTCATGATGTAGGTGCATAAATCCGGTGGCATCGATGCTCTTTCTATGGCCCAGTGATATGGGTTTAATTTCGGTAAAGCCTAATTCTATTGATGAGGATGAGGAGGTGTAGCCTCGGGAAGCCCTGGTTGAGTTTGGTTTTGAGTCCCACATTCATGCTTGGAATATGCCACATGGGTGATTAACTAAAAGAAATATTTGGTTTAACCAATCTATGGTCAGGTGGTTCATGGAAGTCCCAAACCTGATTTGCCTTTGCATCATTAATACGAGGTTATTTATCCTTGTTAATTCATGAGTATTATACTGGTTTATATGTGGATTATATGGTTGTTTCTTTCTTAGTATTTATGTTATTATTATGTTGGTTGTGAGTATGTATTTTGAAAATGGTGATGTATGGATCTCATCATGTTTTTACTTGTAAATGAATGAACAATATATCTATGGCCTAATATATGAAATTACAACTAATGTGATAAGGAAACAATCACTCATAGTGAATCTCATATAAGTATGAGACCCTTATGATTATCTTTGTTGTTAAGACTTGTAGCTTTCATGTTTGTGATATGCTTGACGATATGCTTGTCATGGCTAGTAGGGGTCCATTCTAGTCCTTGTTGATGTTTTTGCAAATGTATTTAAGTTGCACTGTGAAATTTCATTTTTGAACCTATCATTGAGGTTTAAGAAGTGACTTGGGGTTTGGTCCTAAGAATGTGTCACAAATATCGGCGTCGCGGGCATAGACTGAGGAGAAAAGTCCCGAGATGCAACCATACCTTGTTGTGGTAGCGGCTGGAGCCTCCCAAATGCACCCTTATCCATATCAAGGGAGTGTCCAAGTGTTTAATGGTCTAAACAAGTAGCCAAACCCAAGGACTACTCATGGGGATGACTAGGAAGGCTTGTCAGAGTCTCATGGCAGGTATAAAAGGTGTGTGTTGTGGGTTTCCATCAATTCCACTTTCTTAAGGTCACCTTGGAGGCTAAATCCCATTATACTAGCCTTTAGTCACATATTAACCCCGGTCGAATGGTTACTTGGATAGATGTGGGATGAGAGTGTTACAAATTTTTGACAATTCTAAATAGCCTGTTATAGACTCCACAAAAAACTTCTAACAATTGTATGTATCTACATAACATCAGAAAACTTTGAAATCTAATAGATTATCTGACAATGAGTAACCCTTTATCACCAACATATCCACACAGTTGCACTGTCATCCTCAGCCTGTTATTCTTGTCAATCAAGGATTTATGGCCTTTTTTTTTCATTTGATCCTCTCTAGCTCTAGATGATTCCAAATTAGACTTAACTCCATTAATAGAGTTTTTCATTGTCTTTAACACCCTGATATTATTTATTTCAAACTTAGTATGCATCTTTGATTAGAACGTTTCCAATTTTCTTTGAAATAATTCATATTTAGTATTCACAACAACTGGAATGTCATTCATTCATTTTCCTCAACAACTCCCCAATGAATCATAGTTTTCAGAAGCCCTTCAATTGAATTGTGTCCTCTTTCGAGGAGACAATTAAATTTTCCAATTCACCTTCACGAGATGATTCCCCTTGTCTCACCATATCCAGGATTTGTAGCTCTTTGTAATTGAAACCAAGAAATATTGACCACCTCTACTCACAAATATGTTTACACAATGCAAAGTGGGATCCGAGGTTAGCTACACTCCATTGTATATAACCAAGTCTCCCTCTGATATGCCACCGTAGAGAATTAAATTGCAAGGCCTCCAAATCCATGCTTAGATCACAATGAATTTTATGGAATGACATCCAAATGACACAACGAAGAAATGAAATTAAATCATATTATTGGTGATTAAATGCAATTGCAGATTTGAGTCTCTCCTCTCTTGTGTAAGTTCCAATTTGGCTTGATATGCTAAATCTAGTTGCCACTTCTATCGCATTGAGCTAGATCCAATCGTTTGATGGAATAATGACCAATATAGAAGTACTTTGTGATAATATTCCAAGGATAGGGAGTTAATTCAAGCCAATGATCCACTCTTAACCTCAAACTATTGACCAAAATATGATTATAGAGGGGATAATGTATATGAACAACTTTCCTTTCTCTGGAACTTATGACTTCATTATTTATCCCATAAATCATGGGATATATGATATTTTTATCACTCTTTCATCCACTTCTATTGGCACCTTTATCTGCGAATGAGTTAGCCTTTTTGTTAAATTTTCTAAGCACCTAGAAAATGTTAATTTTGAGAGTGAAAAAATAATTTGTAAGATAGGAGAGAGATTTGAGTTTGTTGTTGCCCTATAATTGAGTCTCAAACACTCATACTTTGGTGATTTTCTTTTCAATTGTCGATTCTATTCCTTACCAAAGTGTAAGATACTAACATGGTGAATTACTATCATTGAGTCTCAAACACTCAGACTTTGGTGTTTTTCTTTTCAATTGCCGATTGTAGTCCTTGCCAAAGTGTAAGATATTCATCTTGATTATTGCTTGCTACACAGGTTTTAAAAAAATCAATTCTTTATTCTTTCACATAAATAAAAAATAACCCCTCATGTTAATGCTCTAACAACATCAAATTTATATAATAGTATTTTAATCAAATGATTGTCACATTTTAAATCTTGTCCTTTAAAACCATTCTTACCTTTTTGGTGGGGAACTCGAGGATGCAAACTTTAATTTCAATAAATTTAATACTACCAGTGTTGGTACTTCAAGGACCTTATAATTAATTTAGAAATTAATTCTACCTACCTACACCCTTCCCTTAAGTGATCACCCTCATGCGATCTCAGGCTGAATCTGTGGGCTTATTTCTTCAGTTAAAAGACCCTTGTTTTTCATCCTTAGGGTTTGTTTGTCACTTCTTCTTGTTCATCGCAAGGCCTGAGAGAAATGAGAGGGAAAGGGTTTCGACCCTATGACCGCCTGTGGTTTGTGGAGGTTCTCTGTCTGTGTGAAATGGCTTTGGCTTCTTCTTTGTGGGGTCTCTGTCTTCACGAGACACACATGCTTGGTAACACTGTTCGTTTTGTTACTATTATCCTTCAACTTCTGCTCGGATTTCCACAGTTCTGTATGTGACTTCTATAACCATCTTCTGCGTGTTCAACAGGTTTCGGCTTCACTCCTGAGCACCTCGACTTCATCACGCACAGGTAAGTCTTTTGTTCTGATTCTTTCCATCAACATTTGTCTTCATTTTACTAATCTTTGGGCTCATTTGTGAGTAGGTAAAAACCCTTTGTAACCTCACTGTGATAGAGTCTTGCTCATGCTTATTCTGGTCTTCTCATCTTCTGGTTCGATGACTTGTCTCTCCAGGTAAGTTATCAACGAAATTCTTCGCTTCCTCTCTTTGCAGTCTTGTCTGTCAATCATATTTCTCTGTCTTTTTGATTTGGGTATTTTGTTGTGGTTGCAGGTATCAAACCTGGATAGCTCCTTGCTAACTTCGAGGTCAAATCTCCCCTGTGCGAAAAGGGTAGGGCCTTTCCTTTGTGACTAGTAGTTTAGTTGCGTTAAAAAACTTAAAACCCTAAGAGGGTTTTTGTCATATCATATTCTTTAGTAGTACAGTGTTTGTCTCGGGTTTGTTTGAATACATTATTTTTTTTTTTATCAGGGTAGAACCTAGTCATTTGATAATACATATATTTTTATAAACCCTTGCTGGGTTTGTTGTTCAATACCGTCTGGAGCTCATCCAATGTTACGACTAGTTCGATGTATATTTTGGACTCTTTGAAATGAAAATAATTTAGATTATGTTTATCAAAATATTTTTGTAAAATGTACCTGTGGTATCTTCTTTGCAATGTTGTACTCACTCAGTTTGTTTCGACTGTAATCTTGATTTGAAATATGTTGTTCCTTCCTAGTTCAATTCGATTGTAGATAATTTATTGTTCCTCCTTGTTTAATTTGAATGCATCTTGGTTCATGGTCCTGGTTCCTATGCTATTAATTTGTTTATAAAACAGAACTCAGTATGTGGCTAACAATATATTTAGCCTTAGGAAACCTCTCCTTATGTAAGTGTGTCAGTACCACATCTCCTACTTTGAAATGTACCTCTAGCCTTTTCAAATCTGCTCTCTATTTGTATTTTTGGTTGTTGTCCTGTTCATGTAGATTGTTGACTTATGTCGTTCTTTTGTTGGGCGAGTCATTATAAGCAAACTCCACTTGTGCAAGCACACAATCCCACTATTTGGAATTGTCACCAACCAGACCCCTTAGCAGATTTCCCACACTCCAATTCACAACTTCAGTTTGCACATCTTTCTTTGGGTGATAAGCTGAGCTGAAGTTCAGTTTGGTCTAACTTCTTCCACAAGGTTCCTGAGAAATGGCCTGTGAACTTTACATCCCTATATAAGATGTTGGATTTCAGTAAGACATTTAATCTGACTATCTTTGAAAAGAAAAAGTGTGCTACATGTGTGGCATCACATGTCTTTCTGCATGGAATGAAATGTGACATCTTGTTGAAACAATCCACCACCACCATGATGGAGTTGAATCTGCATTGTGTCTTCGGTAGACCTAATACAAAGTCTAAACTCACTGATTCCCATGGTTTGTTCAAAATGGGTAAGGGTGTATATAGCCCTGCATTCTGGCTGCATCTCTTTTCATGCTGACACGCTTTGCATCTGATCACGAATCTCTACACATCTCTTCGCATCCTTGGCCAATAGTAAAAGTGGCTCAATTGATCCAAAGTCTTGTCTATGCAAAAATGTCTTGCCAAACCCCCACCATGCTTTTCTTGGATCGATTTCTCCCTCATAGAACATTCTAGAATACACAACTATCCTCCTTTGAACAACAATCCCTCCTACATGTTATAGTCCAACCATGGACTATTGTCTCTCAACAATGTATTTTCACAAGATTCATAAGCTTCCTTAAAATCCACATCCATTTCATACAAGTCCTTAAGATTTTTGAATCGTAATACTTGTACTACAATTTCTTGAAATATCAAACCTCTCCTGCTTAATGCATCTACCACTTTGTTGGCTTGACCATTGATGTGTTTCAAAATAAATGTAAAAATCTGCAATTACTCCACCCACTTTGCAAGTTTATGATTCAGCTTGTGCTGGTGCATGATGTATTGTAACGCAAAATTGTCTGAAAACAAGATAAATTCATTAGCCAGTAAATAATCCCTCTAATGCTTAAGTGCTTAGACGACTGCATAAAATTCATTGTCATAAGACGTGTACTTCTTCTACCTACTCTCATTTAAGTTCTCATTGAAGTAGGCTACTAGCTTATCTTCTTGGCTGAGTACTACACCAATGGCTATCCCACCGGCATCACAATGAACTTGAAAATGTTTGTTAAAGTTTGGTAATCTTAGAACTAGTTTTTTAGTGATTTTCTTTTTTAGCGGTTGAAAACTCCTCTCAGTCAACTTTGTCTGATGACAAGGTTTATTTGCCTTTTTAACAGTATCTATCATAGGTGCACAAATTCCACTGAAATTTTTAATAAAATTCCAATAGAAACTCGCCAGTCCATGAAAACTTTTTACTTCAAACAAACTCTTAGGAGATGGCCAGCTAACTATGGCTACAACCTTCTCTAGATCGATCTTCAACTCATTCTCATAAATCACAAATCCCAAATAAATCCACTCTTTCTTGAAAAAATAACATTTTAAAAATTGATTAGCAATTTATTTTGCTACAATTTTTCTAACACATACTTGACATGTTGAGAATGTTCTTCCTTCATCTTGCTGAATATAAGTATATCATCCAGATATACGATCACAAACTTGCCAATAAATTCTTTCAGCATCTCATTCATCAAACACATGAATGTACTGGGAGCATTGCTCAGTCCAAATGGCATGACCAACCATTCATACAAGCCTTCATTGGTCTTGAAATTTGTCTTCCATTCGTCACCTTCTCAAATCCTGATCTGGTGATAGTTTCTTTTGAGATCTATCTTTGAAAAGTACGCTACTCCACTCAGACAATCCATCATATCATCCATCCATGGTAAAGGAAACCTGTACCTGATAGTAATCTTGTTTATCGCCTAGGAATCAATGCACATCTGCCATTCACCTCCTTTCTTGGGAGCTAAAATGGTCGGAACAACACAAGGACTCAAACTCTCCCGAATCAACCCTTTATCCAACAACTCCTGTACTTGTGTCTTGATCACCTCATTGTCTTTCAGACTCATCCAGTAGGCAGCCTTGTTTGGAAAACTAACTCCTGGAATAAAATAAATATGGTGAGTAATGCTTTGCTTTGGTGTTAATTTATCTGGTACATCATCTACCACAATATCACTAAACTCTTGCATCATGTCCTGTATCTCCATAGGAAAATCAATAATTTCAGTATGTATCAATACTGCTCTTGGTCTCCACACAACTGCATAGTTTACCTCATTATCTTCAATCTATCATAGAAACTCCTTTCCGCCTATCAGCAATGCTTTTGTCGCACTAGTTTCTGCAACACTTTCTTCTTTCATGGGAACTAGCATATGCTTTATCCCATATTTCACAAATCTATAAAAATTATTCTCCCCGTCATGGACAACCTTTCTGTCATATTGCCATGGTCTTGCCAGCAGAATATGGCACACGTCCATAGGCATAATATCGCAAGTTACCTTATCCTTGTACTTGCCAATGTGAAACTCCACTTCACACTGCTCATCAACCAATAGTTGGTGTCCTTTTTACAACCAGGACACCTTATATGGAGTCGGGTGCTTCAACTTATTCAAACCCAATTTTTCCACCATTTTAGTAGCTACCAGTTTATCAGTACTTCCATTGTCTATAATTAATTTGTAACATTTTCCATGTGACTTGCACACAGTCTAAAACAATGCCTTCCTCTATGTCAGGTCAGCTACCTCCTTAGCTGGTTTTAGTAGAACCTTGTTCAACACCAAGGCTTCTCCTGTTTCAGGCACATTTTCCACCTCCTATGGCGGTGCCTCTGCTACATCAGGTTGAGCAACATATGCTCCCCTCTGTCCAGCTTGCTCATTTTTAGGACATTCAAAAGACTTGTGTCTCCATTTGTGACACTTGTAACACTGATAGGAATTTCCTCTGCCTCTACCATTACCTCTTCCACGTTGGTATGGCCTTCCTCCTCTAGTGTTACCTTCCCTCTCAGTCTGTCTTGAAGTCTTCGAACTGCTGCCCTCTTCATTGCTATTGGCAGTTCTACCTCTGCCAAAGGACTGTCCTCTTCCACTGCTGGAACCAAATCCTCTTTTTTCATTCTGCTTTCTGGTAATCTTCTCTTTCACCTTCAAAGCACTTTGATATGTGTCCTCTATAGTATTAGGGGGAATAATACTAATCTCATCTACGATGTAGTAGACCATTTAAAAATCTCGTTGTCTTCTTGAGGCTACCTTCAACATACCCTGTTCTTAGGTTTAATTTTTAAACTCTTCAGTATATTCCTTTATTGTCATCATTCTTTGTCTCAGGTTCTCCACTTGTTTGTAAAGGGTAATTTAGTAATCTTTAGTCAGAAATTTACTTTTCATATTCACAATCATTCTGTCCCATTTTTTATCAGTGGTTTGTTCAATCTCCTCCTTTCCTTCTGCACACTGTCCCACCACGGTGCCATGTGTCCTTTCAACTTGGTAACAACAGACCCGATCTTCCTATCCTCATTAATTTCTTCATATTCAAAATATCTATATAACTAGCTTATCTAGTCCAACAATGCCTCTCTGGACAAGCTGGCATCATAGTTATAAAGTTCTGGTCTTGGCTTGTTGCTAGCCATCAAAACTAATTTTAACAGTTTGATCTCTAGTCCCTCCTCTTCCGACCCATCTGTTGTTGCCGCGTTTTCATCCTCACTGTCATCTCCACCTTCAAGATCTCTGTGCCTTACCACTTCCACTACTACCAAACATGCAGACAAAGTTCTGATCTCTTCTTGTAGCCCTTCATCTACTACTCCTCTGATGGCTCTCCCTTGACCTCTTCTTCCTACCTCCATCTTCACTGAAAGAAGAGAAACCTGGCTCTGATACCACAATTGGTGGGGAACTCGAGGATGCAAACTTTAATTTCAATAAATTTACTTCAAGGACCTTACAATTATTTTAGAAATTAATTCTACCTACCTACACCCTTCCCTTAAGAAATCACCCTCGTGCGATCTCAGGCTGAATTTGTGGGCTTATTTCTCTAGTTAAAAGACCCTTGTTTTTCGTCCTTAGGGTTTGTTTGTCACTTCTGCTTGTTCGTTGCAAGGCCTGAGGGAAATGAGAGGGAAACATTTTCGACCCTATGATCGCCTGTGGTTTTTGGAGGTTCTTTGTATGTGTGAAATGGCTTTGGCTTCTTCTTTGCGGGGTCTCTGTCTTCACGAGACACACATGCTTGGTAACACTATTCATTTTGTTACTATTATCCTTCAACTTCTTCTCGGATTTCCACAGTTCTGTATGTGACTTCTATAATAGTCTTCTATGTGTTCAATAGGTTTTGGCTTTGCTCTTGAACACCATAGCTTCATCACGCACAGGTAAGTCTTTTGTTCTGATTCTTTCCATCAACATTTGTCTTCATTTTACTGATCTTTGGGCTCCTTTGTGAGCAGGTAAAAACCCTTTGTAACCTCACTGTGATGGAGTCCTTCTCATGCTTATTCTAGTCTTCTTGTCTTCTAGTTCAATGACTTGTCTCTCGAGGTAAGTTATTGATCTAAGAATGGGATCTTAAGTCAATATAAAGGTATTACAGACTCATGTGCAGGAATGCCTATATTACTTAGTGCAATGGATCAAAAAGATTACGAATAATATAGACAATGAGAAGTTAGAAAACATAACAGTCACACACATTAACACAAGAAAATAATCAAGGAGTTCACCAAACATCATGGCTACATCTCCTGGTCCAGCCTTTAGTGTTTGACCTCTATATTATGTCTTCAAGAGTAGATTATTACAAGTGTGATCTCAAACTGAGTCTCAACACAATAGTGACAAAACAACAGGGATTTAGTTGAAATCCTCAAGTCTACAAGAGTACACAAACTCTCCCTCTTGCTCTTTGTCTTCTGATTTCTCTCTATCTCAGCAACTGCTTCTTTTGTCTCTACCATTAAATGCCTTTTAAGCCTATAAGCACTTGTTTGTTCATCTCCCCTTTCGTACTCTCTAGCTTCTGACCGCGATCTGTTCAAATCCCTGTTTGAGTGTTAAACCATCATTGTAGAATGCCCTAAGGTATGGTGGCCACTTGTTTTTAAATGGAAAGGACCACTGGCGAGGTTGAAATCCCTAGGAACATGTTTCTCTGTTTACAGAGACAAATACATGAAAACACTGAAAAATCTGACAAAATGATTTGTATTGGACTTCAAACAATATCGAATCTGCCCTATAATCCTTTTGGGTCTACCTTTGGTTGCTATCACACGCCCACCATTGATTTGTGTGATCTCAGTGTAATGGCTAATATTCATTTCGGGTGGCTTATATGCACGGAGACTACCTGCTCGAAAAGGTGGTTTTCTCTCTCCTGCACCAAGCCACGTGCCGGCCAGTGTATGGGATCAAGTGGAGCCCATCGAATACCACTTACCACCTGAGGCCCGCCCGAAATCTCGCTTACCACGGAACTCAAATAATATCAAGTTGCATCTTTAAATCTTTCGGGTTTGGCTTTTATCACTTTGGGTGAATTTTCTTTGTATTTCAGTTTTTATTTGGAGATGCGCTAATACACAAAGAAGCTCAACAAATCCATTTTTATCGGAACTCAAAATTTATGAAGCCACATCTATAAACCCCGTCGGGTCTGACTTATCACAAATTTCATATTGTATCGACCCCGCTCCTTTGTATCGCTGTGACGCGATATATCGCAATTTCATATCGCATCGTCTTTGGGCCTCCGGTAAGTCTTCCCTTGTGTTTTAGCGACACAATATTGCAAAGTTAATCTGGGCCATTGATCTGCACACTCAATCAACGGTCCTTGTTAAATCGTTATGATTGCTATCGTAATTCCCATAGGGATGCCTCTGATGTACTCCACTGACTTCCGCTGATTGAAATATGTCGATTTGATCTGGACCATTGATCGGTCCGATCAGATGGCTCCTACGCATCCTGTTTGAACCTTCACATTACTTTGTCTCCCACCATTCTTCGTGGTTTTTTTCTTCTACCATAGTGTTTTCCACCATTCTTCGTGGTTTTTTCTTTTGCGATAGTGTTTTCCACCATTTCTTAATGATTTTCTCATGTGATAGTATTTTTGATAGTATGTATATGAAGAATTAAAGGTTTTTAGGATCCATTTTGGCTCATGCCTTCCCACTGAAAAGCGTCTGGACCACCAAAAGTTGGTTTTTAGGCTTCGATCAAGTGAGCATACAACTCCCTCACTTGTTTAACTTCTATCCATCATGCTTTGCCTGGATTTGAATCTTTGAGCCCTATTCTCAGGTACTCAACATCCCCTCCACGCATAGTTCTCACCTTCTTGTCCAGAACTATATCTTCCTATAACTCATTGAGATATTTAGGAAACAGATCCTCAATAGAAGGCAACTGACTTTGCTCTTCAGGATCTTCAATCAATGAAGGTTCATACAATCTCAAGTTTTTTGCATTAATGACTGAATAGATCTGCATATAAGCTGGCAAATCAAAGCGAAAAGAATTTTCACCAATTTTATCAAGTATCTTGAAAGGTCCATACCTTATTGGTTTTAGATTCTTACCTTCACCTTGCATTCTGTCTTTGCTGATGTATAGCTAGACTTGATCACCAACTTGGAAACTATGCTCAACTCGATGCTTTTCATGTCTTGCCTTATACTTGGCCTGACTTCTTTCTAGCTATTACTGTACTTCCTGGTGAATTTCTTAGATTTGTTCAATGAACTTGGTTGCTTTGTCCACATCACTGTGTCCATCAATGGCTATGTCTTTACCAAAGACAAAATCCAAGGGATACTTTGGTATAAAACCAAAACAAGTCTCAAAAGGAGATCTATGAGTAGAAGAGTACTTGGCACGGTTGTAAGCATGCTGCACATAACACAAATGCTCATCGCAAATATTGGGATGCTTGCTACAATAGCCTCTGAGCAACTGGATCACTATCCTATTGACCACCGTTGTCTAACCATCTATTTGTGGATGAAATGTTGTGCTCGTCTTCAACCTGGTGTCCATCAACTCCCATAGATTTGACCAAAACTTCCCAACAAATCGAGAATCTCGATCAGATATAGTAGAAGTGGGTAAACCAAAATGAACCCATACATTCTGAAAGAAAAACTTGGCTGTTTGTTCAACTGTAACCTGCTTGTTACAAGGTATCAAAATACACATTTTACTGAACCTATCCACAACAACATACAAATAATCATGACCTTTTCTAGACTTTGGCAATCCCCCAACAAAGTCCAAGGAAACACTTTCCCAAGGACGAGAAGGAATTGGGAGTGGAATGTACAAGCCTAATTTTCTATTACTAGGCTTGCTTGTAGTACACATAGTACCCCCTCTGATATATCTAGAAACTGTCTCATGCATTCTAGGCCAATAACAGACCCTATACATTTGTGCAATTGTTTTATTTACACCAAAATGACCTGATATTAGAGAGGTATGTGCTTCTCTAATTACGTTAACTCTTATGTTTTGTGGAATGCATAACTTTCCCAAATGATATAAGAGTTGGTCCTTTACATAATAATCCAATTGTTCTACTTGTTTGCCATGACTTAAAGTTACATATACATCTTTGAAATCTACATCTTGAGCATATTGTTCAATGTAACTTTCATGCATTACTGAGTTATGATTAAGTATAGTAGATGCATTTATGATTGGTCTTGACAACATATCTGCAACCTTATTGTGTATGCCCTTCTTATATCTGATGACAAGATGAAATTGATGTAGAAAGCCCATCCACCTATAATGTTTTGATTGCTCCAATTTAGTTTGTGAGTGCAAATATTGAAGTGGTTGATGATCTATATGTATGATTTTTTCCTTACCCATTAGGTAATGTTTCCACTTTTTCACACTTTTTACTAATGCATACAATTCTTTATTATATGTGGGATAATTAACTACTACAAAAGTAAATGTCTCAAAATGATAACATATAGGTTTACCGTGTAGCATCAACATTTCTCCCATGGCATAGTCACTGGCATCTATCTCAATCTTAAATGGATGTTGAAGATCTAGCAGTGCTAGTACTGGTGATGTTCTATTTTTTTCTTTTAAGGTGTCAAAGGCTTTCTGCTATTTTCCTGACCATTTAAACACATGTTTTAATCATGTTAAATCATGTAATGGATCTGCAATCAATGAAAAGTTAGCAATAAACTTTCTCTAGCATTGTGTTGCCCCTAGGAAACTTCTAACCTCTGTAGTAGATTTGGGTTTAGGCTAGTTCACAATGACTTCAACCTTAGAGGGATCTATCTTTAATTCACCACCCCCTACAATATGACCCAAATAATTTAATGATGTTTTTCCAAACTCACATTTTGATAGTTTTACATAGAGATTTTCTCTTTTCAAAACATCTAAAGTCTACGTTACATGCTTTACGTGGTCTTCCCATGTCTTACTAAAAACAAGAATGTCATCTAAATAAACAATTACAAAATCATCAATAAGAGGTCTGAGAACATCATTCATAACTCTCATAAACGTAGCAGGAGAATTAGTTAAGCCAAAAGGAATAACCAACCATTCATATAGTCCTTTCTTTGTCTTGAAAGTAGTCTTCCATGCATCTTGTTCTGCAACTCTGACCTAATGATAGCTACTCCACAAGTCTAACTTAGAAAAGTAAACTGCTTCTTTCAATTCATCTAATAGATCATCAATACGAGGAAGGGGATAACGATTCTTGATAATTATTTTATTCAATGCTCTATAATCAATGCACATTCTCCATGATCCATATTTCTTTATAACCAACACCATTGGAGATCCACATGATGATGTGCTTTGTCTTATAAACCCTTTATCGAGCAACTCATGTACCTGCTTCTTTATCTCTACATCCTCTAAAGTTGACAACCTGTACATTCCAAGGTTAGGTAACAGAGCATCTTGCTGCAAACAAATATCATGTACTATTTCTCACCTGGGTGGCAGACCTTTTGGTTCTTGAAATAGAACATCATACTCTGAAATAGCTTTAACTAAATCATATTTCTGTTTAGAATCACAACCTTCAAATGCATTGGATTTTTCAGAATCCTTTTCCTTTACCACCGTTAGTAAAAATTGCTTACTTGAATTCACAATTCTTTTCATTTGTCCTGAGTTAATCATAGAATAGTTATTTTTGAGTTCATGAGCTCTTACAATATATTCTATTCCATCTTTAGTGAGTTGATACTTATTTTCAGCTTTATAGATGATAGGTTTCCTCTCATACAAGTATGGACTTCCCAACACAATACCACATATATCCAAGGGAACTATATCTAACTCAACCTCATCTACAAATGTTAATCCAATAGCAAACCTAAGTTTACATTGTCTCGTTACATGTAGCTTTGTTTTATCACACACCTAACCTAATGGATACGGCTTCTCATGAGGTTTTGTTTGTAATCCCAACTTCTTTACAATTGTTTCATAAATCAAATTTACTTGTGATCCACTGTCAAAGAAAGTATCAGTCTTATTATGCTTGGAAATTAATATAATATGGAAAAGCTCATTTCATTCTCTCTCATTACTTTCATTATTAATAGATTGTGTAGAATTACTTGTGGATGCTTTAGAATCTTTACCTCTAATACCTATGGCTATAACTGTTGTTTCATCGCTTGAATCTGATCCCAAGTCCTCCTGAGTAGCTCAAACATTCTTTCTCTCCTTACCATCGAACTTCTTGGGTTTCAGTTCTAGATGCAAATACCAGCAGTGTGCCTCATCGTGTCCTTCTTTCTTGCAATGAGTGCATGAAGTTTTATCCTTATTTGCAGTGGTTTTTTTGCTCTCCTTCAATTTCAGTTTCTTCTTTTCCTTGTTCTTACTTACAGAGGATTTATATGTCCCCCCAATCTCTGGGTTTACATTCTTACCTCTAGCTTCTAGATGTGTTGCTTGAATTGATACATCATCTAAGCTAGTGGGAATAAACATGAGTATAGTATGTTTTAAATAACCGTGCAGACCACCTATATACTTCAATAAAGTCTCAGGTGAGTCTAATGATATTCCTAGAGTTAAAGCTCTTTTCCTGAATTTCTGAGTATAACTTTGTACACTCTGACCCTTCAATTGGCGAAGAGTTTTCCAACTCATCATTGCCTGCTGCATGTAAGCTAAAGGATAGAATTGCTTTTTGATAGCAGAAACAAATTCTTTCTAGGTAGAAAGGATTTTACCATGTTTTTTCAGATCAGCTTGTGTCTTGCCTTCCCACCACACTAGTGTAGTTCATCCAAGTCAAAGTCTAGCCAGCTAAATCTTTCTCCTTTCTGAATCAATGTTCTACACCCTGCAATATACATCAATCTGTCTTATCCAATTATCTAGCTTCTCTCCATTTAGTTCTCCATCATAAATTGGCAAATCAAACTTCACATCTAATTTAATCAAAGAATTTTTCTTCTTTTTGTTTTCAGGGCTAGTTTTATGTGAAGAAGATGATGAGGATGATGAAGGTGATGGTGGAGGAGTTGGTGGGGGAGGCATTTCTCCTTTTCCTTTGCCTTTTGGAGAGGCAACTAGAAAATGTTTCTGTACTCCTTTGTTTGATTTATGTGTTGAGGGGCTTTCAACTCGACCCTTCTTAAATTCTAGGTACATCTCTTCCACCATGGCTTGGAGTGCCTCAAATCCTTCCATAAATTGAGATTCTGATCCCAATGGAGTTTCTTTTTCCATTCCCCTCTGAGGATAGACTTTTCCAATCTCTGGATTAGCCTCAACAAGTTCTCCTTCTCCTAATCTAAGCTTTAATCTAGTTAGCATTTAAAATCTAGCACAAGCATGTCTAACCTTAACAAAACCTAAAGCTCTGATACCACTTGATCTGAAAATGGGATCATAAATGAATATAAATGTAGTACAGACTCATGTGCAAGAATGCCTATATTGCTTAGTGCAATGGATCGAAAAGATTGCAAATGATATAGACAATGAGAAGTTAGAAAACATAATAGTCACACACATTAACACAACAAAATAATCAAGGAGTTCACCAGACTTCCTGGCTACATCTCCTGGTCCAACCTCAGTGTTTGACCTCTATATTATGTCTTCAATAGCAGATTATCACAAGTGTGAGCTCAAACTGAGTCTCAACACAACGGTGACAAAACAACAGGGATTTACTTGAAATCCTCAAGTCTACAAGAGTACACAAACTCTCCCTCTTGCTCTCTATCTTCTGCTTTCTCTCTATCTCGGCAACTGCTTCCTCTGTCTCTTCCATTAAATGGCTTTTAAGCCCATCGGCACTTGTCTGTTTTTCTACCCTTTCAGACTCTCTGGCTCCCCGGTGTTGTTCGTTCAAATCCCTCTTTGAGCATTAAACCATCGTTGTAGAATGCCCTCAAGTATGGTGGCCACCTGTTTTTAAATGGAAAGGACCAATGGCACAGTTGAAATCCCCAAGAACACGTTTCTCTGTTTACACAGAGAAATACATGAAAACACTGAAAATCCAACAAAATGCTTTCTATCGGACTTTAAACAATATCGAATCCGGCCTATAATCCTATCGGGTCTGCCTTTTGTTGCTGTCACATGCCCGCCATTGATCTGTGTGATCTCAGATCCAATGATTAATATTCATTTCATGTTGCTTATATGTGCAGAGATTACCCACCCGGAAATATGGTTTTCCCTCTCTTGCGCCAAGCCACATGTCGGCCAGTGTATGGGATTGGGCAGAGCTCGTCCAATACCACTTACCGCTTAAGGCCCGCCAGAAATCCTGCTTACCACGGAACTAAAATAATATAAAGATGCGTCTTTAAATCTTTTCGGTCCGGATTTTATCGCTTTAGGCACATTTCGTTTGTATTTTGGTTTTTATTCGGAAATGCGCTAACACATAAAAAATCCCAACAAATCCCTTTTTATCGAAACTCAAAATTTATCAAGCTACATCTATAAACCCCATCGAGTCCGGCTTATCACAAATCGCATATTGTATCAGCCCCGCTCCTTTGTATCACTGGGATGTGATATTGCGATATGATATATCGCAATCACATATCGGATGGTCTTCGAGCCTCCAATAAGTCTTCCCTTGTGTGTTAGCGATGCGATATTGTGAAGTTAATCTGGGCTGTTAATCTGTGTGCTCGATCACTGGTCCTCATTAAATCGTGATTCCCATAGGGATGCCTCCAATGTACTCCACTGATTCCGCCGATTGCAATATGTTGATTTGATCTAGTCCGTTGATCAGTCCGATCCGATGGCTCCTCTGCATCCTGTTTAAACTTTCGCTTTACTCTGTTTTCTGCCATTTTTCATGGTTTTTTCTTCTGCGATAGTGTTTTCCGCCATTTCTTAATGTTTTCCCATGCGATAGTGTTTCCGATAGTTATGAATATGAAGACTTAGAGGTTTTTAGGATCCATTTTGGATCAGTTATCAACAGAATTCTTCAGTTCTTGTCTTTGTAGTCTTGTTTGTCAATGATATTTCTCTATCTTTTTAATTTGGGTATTTTGTTGTGGTTGTAGGTATCAAACCTGGATAGCTCCTTGCTAACTTTGAGGTCAAAGCTCCCCTGTGCGAAAAGGGTAGGGCCTTTCCTTTGTGATTGGTAGTTTAGTTGCGTTAAAAAACTTAAAACCCCAAGAGGGTTTTTGTCATATCATATTCTTGAGCAGTATTGTGCTTGTCTCGGGTTTGTTTGAATACGTTATCAGTTTTGTGAGTAGGGTAGAACCTAGCCATTTGATAATACGTATATTTTTATAAACCCTTGCTGGGTTTGTTGTTCAATACCATCTGGAGCTCGTCCAATGTTACGACCAGTTTGATGTATATTTTGGACTCTTTGAAATGAAAATAATTTAGATTCTGTTTATCAAAATATTTTTGTAAAATGTACCTGTGGTATCTTCTTTGCAATGTTGTACTTGCTTAGTTTGTTTCGATTGTAATCTTGAATTGAAATTCGATTGTAGATAATTTACTACTCCTCCTTGTTTAATTTCAATGCATCTTGGTTGATGCATATTTTATAATCTTTGAAATGACAATAATTTAGATTCTGTTTATCAAAATATTTTTGTAAAATGTACCTCTGGTATCTTATTTGCAATGTTGTACATGCTTAGTTTGTTTTGATTGTAATCTTGAATTGAAATTCGATTGTAGATAATTTACTATTCCTCCTTGTTTAATTTGAATGCATCTTGGTTCATGGTCCTGGTTCCTGTGTTGTTAGTTTGTTTATCAAACAGAACTCAGTATGTGGTTAACAATCTATTTAGCCTTAAGATGTCGAGAATGTCACATATAATTACAGAGAATTTATGATAATAAAATGCTTCACACACACAGTTTGTCAAATCAATTATTTCTGATTATTCTTCTTCTGTAAGATGGCAGACCCTCACCTAGGTGGATCTGGTTTTGTTTTGTACCTTTCCAGCATTCCCATATGGTTGAGAAACTGTCTTTTAGTTTCAGAATAATTTATTGAAACTAATCCCTAACACTTTAACTAATCCTAATCTAACTGTTCTTTTAATTGCAAATTACAATGGCTATGTTAGCCCAAATTTAACTTAAAACAAAATTCAAAAACTTCTTCTGGAGTTGCCATTTAGTTGGATGCTCCTACATGGCTTTTCCTTTATGATGCCCTCGATGTTCATATTGTGTAATTGTTTGTATGTGAAAATCAGTACTTATATTGAGAGAGACTATGGATATTTTGTTTCATAATATTATATTATAAATAATAAAATAATATTGTTATTAACAAATTTAAAAATAATAATATCTAATATTTTTTAATATTGAGTATATGTTATAATTTTAACTTTAATTTTACATAAATTATATATATATATAAATAATTCTATTTATAATTGCTTTCTGTTTTTTATTACGAGAAAGATGCACATAATATAGAGTGGAAAATGATATCTAAAACTAATATTGAGAATAAAAAGAATCTTATTTTTAGTATGGAGTAATTCCTTTATTACTCCATATAGAATTAACATGTCATATCTAAAAAATGATATTGATGTTTTCAAATGTATAATTGATATTTACTTATATAAGGTTATATTTATATATATATATGTATATATATCTGTTTTCAAATGTATAATTGGTATTTTTGGTATTTACCTAGTCAAAAATTGCCCAAAAGCCTCCCAAAGAAATTCTGCTAGAAAAAATCACCATAGATCCACATGGTGGGAAGGAGCACAAAAAGAACACTACACTGTCATCAAAGAAGAATACTCTAGAGAAAGCTCTGAATCACAAGAAATCGGGCAAGAAAGAAACAACTCTGAAGAGAAGAAGGGGAAAGCCCCGCCCAACAATAAAAGAGTGAACTCGACAACCCCTCAAGCATAAAAGATTATGAGGATTCAAACTTATTCTCCAATTATCTTCAAAAGGACGAACACAATAGATCTTGAAGCTAAGACACCAATGCCCCAAGAACCAGAGGAGATGAAGGAGATGCACGATAAAGAAAGTTGGAAGACCATAGAGGAAAAAAAGAAAGCTACAACACCGATTTTGCCAAGAAAGACGCGGATCCAGACAATTAGAAACTAAGAAAATTATAGGTTCCATAGACCAATTTGGTCTCCGAGGAGGTTAACCACCACCACCATCATCATCATCATATATATATATATATATATATATATATTAGTATGCCATAAGTAAAATATTTTAATTTGTATATTAAGTGATATTATTTGATACCAACTTTATATAGGGTAATTAAGTAAATGAAATTAAAAAAAATTCTTTCACTTCACATTTTGAGGGAGAAATAATTCAATGAGCACATAAGAGAGAGCGAGCACAAATGAAAACAAAAAAAATTGTTATGGTTAAAAGATTTTATTTGTGTGTTCATAAATATGAGAGAGATGTGTAATATCGTTCATGATTAGTATAGAGTTGACAACACATATACATGCAATGATCCGTGTTAATGATAGATCTATTTAGAGCGTTATGAAGATAAAAAAGATATGCAATTCCTCCCATGCTTAATCATTATACTTAATATGAAGTTGATGCACATATGAGTTGACACACATATAACCAGCATAAACACATAATATATCACAAACAAGAGAATCAAATTTCTGAAAAGATTAACATAATAGATTTTGTGAAAAACTTATATTTAAAAATATAATTTATAAAATCTTTTTATATATTATAAAATATTTATATATGTGATTTTTTTTATTGAAAAAAAAAAAGTTGTAAAACCTTTCACACATATATATATATATATATAATCCAAAAATTATTTGTTCAGCCTCTTACATACAGTTATGCACAGTTTGCCTACACATAATATCCAGATGGTCACCCGTAACATAGGATATGAACAGGAGACAACCGATGCCTGACCACATGTGCTACCGTCCGATGTGAACAGGGTAGAATCTTTACGTAAATGTATATGGCAACTCTGAATCTTGACGAGCTTACTGATTGGATTGCATAGGTGGAAGTTGTTGGATTTAGAGACGTCTAATTACAATAATTGAGCTGGACATGCGTGCATTATGATTATGATGTCAAATACTGTCAGCAAGATTACATTTATATGCCAAATAATGTGATTAATTAAGTCATGGCATTAAACGTATTTAAAAATAAGGATTTGGATACAAATACATATAGAATAATGTTAATCAATTACAATTGTTAATGGACCGATTATAATTGATTAAAAATAATAGCAGTAATAAATTTGAGCTGAATAAGGAAATCAGAATCTATTCTGATTGATTGATTGATTGATTGATTGATTGATTTCAATCAATCTGAAATTTCAGACAGACTTGTTTCAGCTAAATTTTAGGCTGCCCTAGGATTGGGGTTTTGCACTGCTATAAAAGGGTTGAGTCTCCAAGGCTTGCAATCACTCATAAAAGATTGTCTGCTCCATTGAAGACTGGAAGGATTGCAAGCTCTTGGAAGGATTCAAGAGCCAATAACTCAAGTCAAGACCAGGAGCCTTTGAGGATGGAAAGTAAGTTCCGCTGTGCATTAATTTCAATTTCTTACAAAGGAGTAGATCTTGGTTGGGGTTTAAGGTAATTAGGAAAACCCTCTCAAGTTAAATCCATCAATTGGTATCAGAGCCACCCTTATGTAAGAACTGTCATCTCCCGTCATGTTTTCTGAGTTAATCTTGATTTTTATCAAATCCTGATATAATCGTTAGGAATGAAGCCAAACTGATTTTTTTTTTCGGTTTTGTATAACAGTCTAATGTTTTGAAAAGGATTTGGTATTTTATTTTCTGACTGACACGATGAGTCTATTTTATTCCAATTCTTGCTCCTTTTGACTGTAACTCCATGGAAAAATTCTGCCACGTCTTGGATTTCGCCACCACAGAGAACCTGCAGCTTCCCTTTATGAGGGCCATCTTTATCCGTTCACTGAACCATGATTGATCTGTTTACAAAGGCAGATCGGAGATCGGATTTCGATTTCATGAATTTTTTGAGCTTTACTTTTGTTCCGAAGCAGTTGTGGCCGATTGAACTGATTTAGACATTTTATTCCCCTTAGCAAGAAATATTTACGTTGTTTCTGTCGATAAGTTAAACTTTTAGCTCTTATCTGGGTATATTTTTAAGAAAACAACTTGCAAAATGTTACCGGAAACTACAACGAGAACAGTAAATATTAATATCCAAGGGTGCCATATGATTTCTGAACAACCTTTTCCATCCTCCTGTCTGCGGATTTTTCTCAACTGTGGAATTAGCCTTGGCCAGGGTAATTTAATATTTATTTTATAGCGAATTATAGTTTGTGGAATTATTTTGGGTAGGGTAATGTAATATCTTTTTTTATAGCGAGTTATCGTTTGAGATTCCGGTGGCTGCTGCAGCTATCGGCCGGTGGTGTGATGATGGAAAATTGAGATTTTTTGGTAAATCTATTAAGAGGTTTCCATGACAAGCAAGTCCAGGGCTGTTGAATTTGAAGTTGTTTAACTTGTTGAATTTGAAGTCGTTTAACTATTTTAGATTTTGAAGTTTTTGGTTAGAATATGGTGGAACAATTTTTATTTTTAATTATTTAAAAATTGTTTTTAATGTATAAATAAATGCAGTGCTCTAAAAATCTTTGAGACAGATGCAACATTTAGATTCAGTGCCCTAAGAAAATCTTTGAGACGCATGATTTGATAAGTATGCAAAGTTTACCAAAATAACTTGTAATGCCAACAAAATCTTGCCTAATTGCTGGCAAGTTTGACCCAAAAATATGCGCACAAAAAAAAAAAAAAAAAAAATTACACTAGAATGTTGACTTTACGTTGCAATGATTGAATCTCCATCAATGTGACTTGTATGTTGGAACAAACGATAAGAACTAAAGACATCAAATACACAAATGGGGTCTGTTTTCAGACTAATTATTTAATTGATGGAGATTCCATAAATGTTTAAAAACTTTTGGCTATAAGGGCGAAAATATGGTAGAGTAATTGTAAGTAATTGTAAGTGATTGTAATTTAGGTTATAATAATTATAATTACTATAATTACTATATATACTATGCTATATTTAGGCTAATTATTAGGATTTAGGTATTATTTAAAATTGGTATTAACACCAATTAAAGGGTATAATACTGAATTCTAAATTGATCACAATTATGGCATAAAAAATTGTATTAACGTTAATTACTGATATAATACCAAATTCGGATTTTATCACAATAATGCTAATTATGGCATAAAATTTGTATTAACGTTAATTATTAATACTAAATTCGGATTTTATCACAATGATGCTAATCATGGCAACCATAAAATTATTTAGTATTCTCTAAATAAATTATTGAAGCATTTCTAAAAGGTAATCATTGTAGAAACTGTTAAAGTTTTACTAAAACCTAATAATTATTTTGATGAATATAGTTGACATATTAAATTTAAAAGAGTTATGAGATACTGTATTCTATATAGGACGAGTGGATTCTATAGGTACGTCCTAGATTAGGTTTTAGACATAATTTTGGAATCTAACTAAAGATGGTGTTTGGTATACATGTGTTGTTTTCGCATGAGTCAAGCATTGATGTTCGCAAACGAACCGCTCTCTGTAAGACGATTGCAAGGATGACTCATGACAAGTTGAAGTAACATGCTGGCAATGGACGTGGGTGTTAGCTTTCCCAAAGGAGGGTTGGCGCCTGCTAAGTTGTTTGGTGCATAAGGGTTGCCTGAAGGTAATGATTGCACCCAAAGGTGTTTCATTACTGAATGGTGTTTTGGCTAAAGTTTTAATTGAGCAAATAGTTTTACACATGCCTTTAGATAGATTTTAGAATTATGATTAAATCGTGACGCATCGTATCTAAATTATTTCCTTGTTCTTGAATTTTTTCAGATCCAAACATAATGTTAAGTCTAAGTCAGATTAAGCCCCTCATGGGGAACAATTTCAAACAGTGGGAGGAAAAGCTGAAATTAGTCTTAGGGATCATGCAATTGGACACAGCACTGAGATTTGATCGCCCCAAGCCTAATAAAGAGAGTGAGGTAACTCCTCAAGAGAAGGCTGATATTGCTAGATGGGAGCATTCAGATCGCATGTGCATAATGGTGATGAAGCAAACGATCCATGAGACTTTTCGAGGCATCATACCTGATACAGAGACAGGCGCTATTGAATACCTTAAGGCCCTTGAAGAAAAATTCACAAAGAGTAAAAAGACTGATGTGAGTACACTCTTTGTGAAGTTGGCAACAATAAAATACAAGGGAAAAGAAGGGGTTAGAGAGCATGTTATTGAGATGACAAGACTTCAACGTGCCTTGAAAGGGCATAATTATGACATCTCTGATGAGGTTCTCATTGAGTTCATTTTTCTGTCTCTCCCGTCTAACTTTAGTCAATTCAAGATGACTTATAATTGTCAAAAAGAGACGTGGACATTACCTGAGTTTGAGGCTCGGTTGGTGCAGGAGGAAGAGAGACAGAAAATGACTAAGGGAGAAAGTGCTCATGTAGTAACATCTAATCCTAAGGGTAAAGGCAAGAAGCGCAAGTTTACTGCCAAGGAAAAGGGACCTACCAAGGTAGCTGCAAACAATGCCGCGCAGAAAAGCAAGAAGGAAGATACTTCTGCGAAAGTAGGAGAAAGGAACTGTTTTTTCTGCAAAGCGCCAGGACATACAAAGAAATTCTGCACCAACTATCATGCATGGTTGGCAGAGAAAGGTATGTCTCTTGCTTTGGTTTGTTCTGAAGTTAATTTAAGTTCTGTATCTAGATATACTTGGTGGATAGATTCAGGTGCAACGACTAACATCAGTATGTCAATGCAGGGTTGCCTAAGCCATCGCAAGCCAAGTGAGGCAGAGCGCTACGTTTACGTAGGAAATGGCAATAAAGTAGAAGTGGAAAGCATAGGAAAATTTAGATTATTATGTAAGACAGGATTTTATTTAAGTTTTGATGCTTTAGTGGTTCAATCTTTCAGAAGGAACCTAATTTCTATATCTTATTTGGACAAAAATGGTTATGTATGTTCATTTGGTAATGGAAATTTCAGTTTGTGTCAAGATTCTAAGCTTCTTGCTTCTGGTATCCTGTCTTCTTATGATAATCTTTATTTTCTAGATATAGACACTTCACATTCAGAGGCACTGCATATAGATAATAGAAAACGTAAATTAACTTGCGAGAAATCTGCAACATTATGGCACAAGCGATTAGGACATATCTCTATGAAAAGGATAGAACGTCTTGTGTCTAATGAAATTCTCCAACCTTTAGATTTTACAAAATTAAGTGATTGTGTAAATTGTATAAAGGGAAAACAAACTAATAAACGTAAGTATGATGCAAAAAGGTGTAATGATGTCTTAGAATTGATTCATACGGATATCTGTGGTCCTTTTCCAAAGACTACAAGAAATGGTGACCGTTACTTTATCACATTCATAGATGATTATTCAAGATATGGTCATATTTACTTAATAAAAGAAAAGGCGGAAGCATTAGACGTGTTCATAAAGTTCAAAACGGAAGTTGAGTTACAACTTAACAAACGTATAAAGTCCATTCGTTCTGATCGTGGTGGTGAATACTACGGTCGTTATGATGGATCAGGAGAACAACATCAAGGTCCCTTTGCAAAATACTTAGAGGAATGCGGAATTGTGCCTCAGTATACGTTGCCAGGTTCGCCTGCAATGAATGGTGTTGCTGAGCGACGAAATCGCACCCTTAAAGACATGGTGAGAAGTATGATTGCTCGTACAACTCTACCTGAGAATTTGTGGGGAGAAGCCTTAAAGACTGCAGCATACATACTTAATAGAGTGCCTACTAAAGCAGCTAACAAGACCCCTTACGAGTTATGGGTTGGGCGCAAGCCTAGCTTGAATCATTTGAGAGTTTGGGGATGTCCATGTGAAGCTAGGCCTTATAAGCCAAGCAAAAAGAAACTGGACGAAAGAACCGTTAGTTGTTACTTTATAGGCTATTCTGAACGATCTAGGGGGTTCAAATTCTATAATCCAACAGAACATACAGTTTTCGAGTCAGGAAGTGCAAATTTTTTTGAGGATAATGAGTTTGTGGGGGGAGATATGACAAAAGATAGTATTTTTGAAGAAGAAGAGACGAATGCGAATGAGACTATGGACCAAAGTCCTAGTTTTGTTCAAATTCCGATTGCGTTTAGAAATACATCTTTTGACAATGTGCAAACTTCATCATCCCAAACAACTCAGTTAGAAACTCAACATGGAATAGAGAACACAAATGGACCTGAACCCAACCCAAACCCTCACATTGACATGACAAATGTTGATGGCCTAGGGCCTGTGGGAGAGTCAGAAGTTGGTACTGATGTTCTTCCTCTTGTTGAAGATCAAGTTGTAAATGAACCTCAAGAAAATCTAGAGCCTGTGCCAATTAGGAGATCTACTAGAGAGAAAAGATCTACACAATCAAAGGATTATGCATATCTTCAAGAACATGAGTTTGACATTGGCATGTTTGAAAATGATCCTGTTAATATCAAACAAGCTGTGGAAAGCTCTAACTCTCAAATGTGGATTAATGCCATGAATGAAGAGATGAAATCTATGTATGACAATGACGTTTGGGATATCGTTCCGTTGCCTAAAGACAAGAAACCCGTTGGTTGCAAATGGATATTTAAGACTAAGCGGGATTGTAAAGGCAATGTTGAAAAATACAAGGCACGTCTTGTTGCGAAAGGTTTCACACAGAAAGAAGGCATTGATTATAAAGAGACTTTCTCTCCAGTTTCATCGAAAGACTCTTTAAGGATTATATTGGCGCTTGTAGCACATTATGATTTAGAACTTCATCAGATGGATGTAAAGACGGCGTTTCTCAATGGTGACATTGATGAAACGATCTATATGAAGCAGCCAGAAAACTTTGTATCAGGTGATGCAGGGTCTATGGTTTGCAGACTTAAGAAATCTATCTATGGGCTAAAACAAGCATCTCAGCAATGGTATTATAAGTTTCACCAAGTTATTCGCTCATTTGGTTTTGAGTCTAACATAGTAGATGAATGTATATACCTTAAGTTCTGTGGGAGTAAATTTATTTTCTTGGTTTTATATGTAGATGACATATTGCTTGCCAGTAACGATAAGAACATGTTGCATCAAACTAAGAATTTTTTATTTAAGAACTTTGAAATGAAAGATCTTGGTGATGCATCATTTGTTCTAGGGATTGAAATACTTAGAGATAGATCTCAAGGTATTCTGAGGTTATCCCAGAGGAACTATATCGATAAGATTCTAACAAGATTTGGCATGCAAAACAGCAAACCAGGAGATACCCCTATATCAAAAGGAGATAAGTTTAGTCTGAAACAATGTCCCCAAACTGACTTAGATAAAAACCTCATGAAAGATATTCCCTATGCCTCAGCCGTGGGTAGCATCATGTATGCACAAGTATGCACGCGTCCGGATATTGCGTTCATTACCGGAATGCTAGGGAGATATTTGAGTAACCCAGGTATGGAACACTGGAAGGCAGCCAAGTGAGTGTTGAGATACCTAAAGAGAACAAGGGACTATATGCTCACGTATCGGAGATCGGAACAGCTCTAGGTCATTGGATACACCGATTCTGATTTTGGAGGATGTGTCGACAGCATGAAATCAACATCAGGATACATCTTCATGATGGCAGGTGGTGCTGTGTCATGGAAGAGCGCTAAACAGTCATTGGTAGCCTCCTCCACTATGGCAGCTGAATTTGTTGCATGTTTTGAAGCATCTAATCATGGCGTATGGCTGAAGAACTTCGTCACAAGTCTGAAAATTGTGGATTCTATTCAGAAACCACTCAAATTATTATGTGACAACAATTCAGCAGTGTTATACGCATCCAACAACCGAAGTTCGTCAAAGTCGAAGTACATTGACATTAAGTTTTTGGTTGTAAAAGAGAGAGTGCAAAATAATGAATTATGTATAAAACACATAGGTACAGACTCCATGATTGCGGATCCTCTTACTAAAGGATTACCACCCAAGAAGTTTCACCAACATGTTGCTTGTATGGGTGTAATATCTGTTTAGGATAATTAGAAAAATGTGGGAGTCTGAATATGTTTTAAGTTTTGTTTTTTTGATGTTCTATGTAATGCAATTGTAAACAATTTTGACGATATATACAAGTTGCATTCAGTTTCAGTTTCATTATTTCTTTCTTTAAAGTTTAAGTTTTTGGCCTCATACAGTAAAGTAAAGGTGACTCAATTAGAAATAGGCACGTCTAATCACACTTGCGTGTAATTTCTAAACTATATGTCCAAATCAGATTCATGTCATTCAGTTATGTTGGCAGCGTGATTTATGTCAGTTTAGTTGCGAATAAATGTGACAAATGCCGCTTAAGTCCTTTGTTAGCATAATTGATGGACAGAATTGTTTAAGAAATACGATAAGTAAAGACAGAAAAGTTGCATGCAATAAAGTTAAGGATATATAATCAAAAGGTTGCACTTGTCCATGTGGGAGATTGTTGGATTTAGAGACGTCTAATTACAATAATTGAGTTGGACATGCGTGCATTATGATTATGATGTCAAATACTGTCAGCAAGATTACATTTATATGCCAAATAATGTGATTAATTAAGTCATGGCATTAAACGTATTTAAAAATAAGGATTTGGATACAAATACATATAGAATAATGTTAATCAATTACAATTGTTAATGGACCGATTATAATTGATTAAAAATAATAGCAGTAATAAATTTGAGCTGAATAAGGAAATCAGAATCTATTCTGATTGATTGATTGATTGATTTCAATCAATCTGAAATTTCAGACAGACTTGTTTCAGCTAAATTTTAGGCTGCCCTAGGATTGGGGTTTTGCACTGCTATAAAAGGGCTGAGTCTCCAAGGCTTGCAATCACTCATAAAAGATTGTCTGCTCCATTGAAGACTGGAAGGATTGCAAGCTCTTGGAAGGATTCAAGAGCCAATAACTCAAGTCAAGACCAGGAGCCTTTGAGGATGGAAAGTAAGTTCCGCTGTGCATTAATTTCAATTTCTTACAAAGGAGTAGATCTTGGTTGGGGTTTAAGGTAATTAGGAAAACCCTCTCAAGTTAAATCCATCAGAAGTATCATTTCTTCGACCAGATTGAAAATCACCAATTGGATTGCAGAGATAGAAAGTGTTTTGTCCCCAATGATTTTAACTTTGCGTGTACTAGGTCGCAAAAGATAAGCTCATTTTGGCAGGAAAACAGGCACTTCTATAGACGACAAAGTATATATAGAAATTTCTACACATTTCATAATTTAAAGCTTGAGTGGACCTAATAATTTTACAAAGTTGTCAATAAGGTTTGGAAAAAGTGCGGAAATTCTAGAATGGATTGCACAGTATGTAAATGAATGTATGTAAATGGATTGTACTTTTTGCTTAAAGATCAGTTTTACATGCTACCTTTTTGGTCTTTATGAGACATGTAGTAAATAAATTCTAGAGATGAAAGAAAAGATGGCAGGAAAGCAAGGAAAGGTTGAGAAGAAGAAGATGCCGAGAGTCTCAAAGAACACTACTACCAGGAAGGCAGGATGGCGAAGCAAGTAGCAGTATTGTGAACCAAAACATTGGAAAGGAAAGTGGGACTCATAGATGAAGAGGCAGACGCGGATATGGTAGATACAGTGGAACTTGTTTCTGTTGTGGAATACATAAAATCTATGCATAACAATGTCAAAAGAGTTGGAATGACTGGAAGAGCAAAATTCGAAGGTAGGCAGTCGAACTGCAGTTATAAAGAAAATGATGCTACAAAGATTGCTGTTGGAACTCAAGCAGATTAAAAGCATTTTCAGAACAAAGCCAAAGTTGAATGTAGGAGTTGTAATTTGAATATTGTTAGAAATACATTGTTTTTAATATGGAAGTTTTGCAATCATCTAATATAAAGTAGATAATTCACCTGAATCCGTACAAGGTGTCGTGTTTGCATATAAGGCACTCACTAGTGCATGATTGATTTTCATATTGGAAAGTAGCAGGAGAACATTGTATGTGAGGTGTTTCCACAACATATTGGGAGGAAAAAAGAAAAGTTTAAGCTGCATCTAATTTTGAAAGAAAATCAGAGGGGATAACCCTGTTATGTTTAATGATATTTGAAAATATGGGCTATCCATATATTAGTAGAGGGATAATGAAACAAATATATTATCAGAATCTAAGTTGTAAATTTTTTATAGTTTATCAAGAAAACATCTATAAAGCAAAATAAGATATTTTGTTATAAAGACGATAATTATTGTGGATTACAACTCTTTAACCTCTTGATAATGAAGTAGGTACATACATTATACAAACCACCATAAATTTAGTAAACCGATATTGTTATACAAATCACCAAAATATTTACTCAAATAAATTTTGAAATTTTAGATTCTTTTAATTAATTATTGTCCAATTATGAAAATGAAAATTGTGAAATAAGCCAAGAAGTCTAACAATGTTTTGTTGGCTTCTGGAAATTGTGGAAATTGTGTAATAAGTGAAGAAGTCACGCAGTTTTGTCATGTAATATGTGATCAAAGTTGCACAGAAAAATATCTGTCAAGCAACATTGTATTCAAGAATGAACGATGAACAAATGGCTAAGAGAAAGAAGAGTAAAGGTCGTAAGAGTAAGAAGAGGAATTCCCCAAAGCATTAGTATTTATGTACAGTAAAACATATGCCATTCCTATATTTAGATAAAACAAATTCAAAATCCTTTAATGTTCCTCACTATTTAGTTAACCCTTCATCAAATATTAAGTCAGAAACAAGAAATGGGTTAAAGGAGATAACATCTGGTACTAGACCTTTGATTGCATCTAATTTCTGAATGTTAACATCATCCTACTTAAAATTGAATAGTAGGCACTCGAAGTGCAGTAAAAATATAGAGTTTGAGACTGCAAAGAGTGCTATTGGAACTTGAAAAATAGCCCAGGAAGGAATTTAAGAAGATTAAAAGCATTTTCAAAACTCTAGCAGATTAAAAGCATTTTCAAAACACAGGGAAAGGTTAATCTAAATGTTATAATTTAAATATATATGATAGTTCATGAAAAAACTTTGTTCTTAGTGTCAAAGTTGTGTAGAGATTTTTTATAAAGTATAAAAATCACGGGAATTTGTAAGGTATCATGGTTGCATATAAGGAAATAATGTGTAATATATCATGGTTGCATATAAGGGAATAAATATATCTCACTAGTGAAAAATTGATTTTCACATTGGAAGTCAAGAGGAGAGCATTTTATGTAATCCATTTTTATATTTTATTGGGAAACGGTGGCATTATGATTTGGGAAGAAAAGAAAAGGTTTAAGTTGAATCCAATTAGAAAAGAGAATCATAAAACTCTGAAATTTATATCATGAAAACATTCATGAAGCACATTAAGATATTTTAGTATACAAGATAAACCATACAACTTTTTAATCTCTTTGGATTTTTAGATTTGTTGAAGTACATACCATTAAGTAATGTACATTGTAAACTACTTAATGTAAACTATTATAAGTTTAATAAGCCAACACTGTTAGAATATTCACCAAAACATTTACTAGAATAAATTTTGAATTTTTACAATATCTTCTTTAATTAATTATTTTCATATTCTAAGAATGTTTGTCCACTTATGAAAATAAAAATGGGGTAATAACCAAAAAAAAACTAAAAATGTTGTGTACAGTCGTAAAATTTGTGAAATAAGTCAAGAAGCAGTGAATCCTTGTTATGCAGTATGACAGAAAAGGAAAACATGTTGCTGTGTTATGCAACATTGTGTCCAAGAATGTTATATGACAGCAAAGGAAAAAACAAGTTTATGTGTTATGCAGCATTGTGTCCAATAATGTTGAACAAAGGGCTAATGGCTAAGAAAAAAAAGGAGAAAGGGTGGGTACGAGTAAGAAAAAGAAGTGAAAGACTGGTAAGAGAGGGAAGAAGAACTCACCAGATTGTTAAGGATTACTTTGAGGGTTTGTATGGGGTAAAACATATAGTAAAGGAGTAGGAGGGAATCTCGGAATTTTTTTGGATCTGTATGGAATTATAACAGATAACAAATGAAAAGAGAATGGAATCTTGGGGACTTTTGTGCAGCATAACAGATAACAAAGGAAGAGTTGGGAAGGGTGGAAGTGTTGAAATCGTAATTTCAACACAGCGGCAACATCGCCAAAAACCGTTAAGCTACCCGCCTGGAACTTCTCGGACCAGCTTTCCGATGAAGGAATAATCCGGCAAGGAGCTCCGAGAAAATATGGAGCTGACACGTGGTTTACCACTGACGTAACGCAACGTAAGTTTCTCGGGAGGTATTGTTCAGTCATATGATGCCTTCCGATATTCTTGTGAGCCGTCCGATCTGCCTGATCGTCCTCCACCATTGATTGTTCGAAGCTGCACACCTGCATACGATCAACGTCAATTCAAGGTTTGCGTGGAGTGAAAGTCTTTTTGCGTTGACCGCCGGATGGATGAACTTATGGTTTTTAATGCTGTTCGTATTGTTTGGTGGACGCCCGTTTTAAATGGTTATGGGCACATTAACATATATATTTTTTATATGTACGTAGTTTAGGTGTGGGCCTTTAATATTAGTATGGGCCACGTTTTTTTATGTGTGTTTTGTATTAAGTTTTTTTTTACATATATGAGCCATGTGAAAATGTGCGTAATGCAGTAGTGTTGACCATTGTAAAAGAAACGATGTAGAAATAAAAAATGTGCTCTGTACTGTTTTTGTTACACATGGGAGATATGTAATAGCGCAGCAGCGAAAGAGTATAGAGTGAGCCAAATGAAAAGAGCTCGTGGGTTGAAATCTTTTTGTGTGGAGCATTGTAAAACGAAGGTGCAGTAAAAGCGAAAAACCATGTGTGGTTTTGCACAGCAGTGTATAAGGAAAATGGTGGAGCGCATTTGTATGCATATGTAAATTTTATTTTACAGCAGTAAAGTGTTTTTCACTGCAGTGAATGTAAAAGGGGTTTTACAGCAGTAAACCCAGCACAGTGAACTCTCAGGTGGAGAGAAAAGACAGAGTTTATGTTTTTGATGGGTGAATGTAAGTTTTGGTAAATCCCTCTCAGCAAAGAGGATGAATGTTGTTTCAGGCTTTATATGTTAATCAATAGAAATATTTTTATGGCTGTGTAATACTCTGTTCTGAGAATTTTTATTAAAAGCTTCCCTGTGCACAAAGATCCTGGAACAGTGGAAACAGAGCATTGGCTCTGTGGTATTTGCGTGATTGGTTTTGGTATTTTCCCCATTGAAAAATACCCAACAGTGGTATCAAAGCTAGTCCAGGCTCTTTAATGGTGACAGAGCTGGTTCAGGATCTTTAAAAGTGTCAAAGAAGCTGAAGGAAAGACTCTTGTTGCAGCAGCAGTAAAGCTTCTCCAGCAGTGTGAAGTTTCAGCCAAAGGGATTCAGGTATTTCCCAAGTTTTTGAGTTATTATTAAAGGAACAGTCAATGATTTAAAAGAAAACACAGTCAAGTATTTAAAGCCTAGATAAGAATGGCAAGGTCAAAGAAGAAAGCCTCCAGGGCTGTTAAAAATGTGTCTCCCCCTTCTACTAAACTAGAAGGCAATCCATTAGAATACATTCTATTTGAAACCCCAAAGTTTGATGGAAACTTTGATGTATGGAAAATAAAGATGAGGGCTTTCCTAATGTTTGAGGGGATTGAAGTCTGGGAGTCAGTGATTGATGACAGCAAGATGGATAAAGAATCCATGGAGTATGATGCACAAGCAGCAAAGACTATCTTGGATGGACTGCCTGATTCTGTGAAGAGGAATCTAGGAAAATATACATCAGCAAAGGATATATGGGACAGACTGCATGACCTTCATGCAAAGGAAGCACTGACCATGACAATGAGTCAAGAAGAACCCATCATAGAAGCTGAGAATGAAAAGCTTGACCTCATCAAGCTTCAAGTAAAAGAAAGAGATGAAGAGCTTACCAAGCTTAAGAAGGAGCTTGACCAATGCAAGAAGAAACATCATGAAGAAGTCATATCCATGACAAATCAGCTGAATGAAGCAAAGAAGCAAGCAGATGCCTTGACAAGTCAACTTGAACAAAGACACAAGAGAGTGAATAAGCTTGTAGAAGAGATTGGACAGTACAAGGTAGAGGTCTCCTCCCTTAAGTCCGAACTACAAGAAGCCAAGAAGCAGGCACAAGGAGTTGAAATGAAAATGAAGAGCAGTCAAGCAAAAGATGAAGAAATCTCCAAAATGAAGACAGATATTATCTCCTTCAAAATAGTAGCAGCTGAAGCTACTCGTAGCAAGGAAAAAACTGAGGGACAACTAGCAAAGAAAAATAATGAATGTGAAAAGTTAGAAGAAGAGATTGTCCTCCTCAGGAAGAAGGTTGAAGGGATGAACAAGATCATGAAGAGCTCTCAAGCTTTGGATGACATGCTCAGCTATCACAGATCTCCATTTGATAAATCAGGACTTGGGTATGTAGGTGAATCCTCAAACAAGGATGAGGATGCTTTAAGCAAAGGAGATGTGAAGAAGCCAGAAAGAGATGGTGATGCTCCTAGTTCCAACAAAGGCAAGGAGAAAAATGAAGGGAGCAATAGAAGAAATCCTCCTCCAAGCAGAAAACCAGCTCCAAGAAGAAATGTAGCTGATGGCAAAAAGGCAAGAGGCAATGGTGATCATCAAAGGATCTCAAGACAGCAAGGCTTCAGAAGTGCATCAAGGAAACCTCCATCTCCCAGGTACCAAAGTTCATTTTATGGTTATTGTTATGCTTGCTCAAACTTTGGTCATATGGCAAAAGACTGTAGAGCATTTCATAAAGATAGATGTTGTGGTCTTTGACAATCTCCAAGAAACAATTTTAGAAGAAATCATGAAATGTTATTCATGAACAATGTTGAATGTTTCAAGTGTCATAACATTGGGCATATGGCACGAGACTGTAACTTAACATGGGATCCTATGCAAGCTAGACCCATGCAAAAGAAGAAAGTTACACAAGTATGGAGAAGGAAGGTAATACAATCTGAAAACCCCTTGAACTCCCCAGTGGATCTAAATTTATTTTGAGAAGAGTCTACCAAAAGAAGACAAGCACACATTAAAGGGGAGCTTGTAATTTTTATTCGCTGAACTGTATTAACAGTCATTTGTTGATGGAGGACGTATTGCAGCGCAGCAGTTGCAAATGAAATCTTTGTTAATCCCTCTGAAAGGTAATATGCAACAGTGATGAAATCAGCAATGTTTTTTGCTTTGTTTTTATGCAATATGCACAGAAATGCATAAAGAAGAAAAGATGGCAGCGCTGAAATGTAAAGAGCAGCAGCGAGATAAGAGAAAAATGCAAAGCATGGAGACCCTCACAGCAGTGGGAAGACAGAACACAAAACAGCAGTTTGGAAATTTTTGTCATGCAGCACATGCATTGAAATGCATAGCAATGGAAGGTAGTTTCCTTCTATGTAATGTGAGAGAACATACTCACAGCAGAGTGAATACATTACACAGCAGTAAAAAAAATGTAATGTTTTTTTCTTCATATGCAATGTAGCATGCAAAGAAATGCATAAAGAAAAACAAGGACAGCAGATTTTTAATGCACACTGGATGTATAAGAATGTGTGTGGCAGCAGAAAGCCAAAGGAATTGCACAGTAGTGCATTGTGTAAAAAAAATGAAGACTAAGATTGTGTGAAGCAAGGGTGCATGAGAAAAGGCAGCAGTCTGTGTTATTTTTTTGTGGAGAATGAAGTGCCAAGAGTATGGGCACACAGCAGTATGATGAAACAAAAGGCAGCGACAGTGCAAATTTCAGAGGCAACGCAACAACAAATAAAAACCCAGGGATGACAGTCTATGGTTATGGGTATGGACAGCAGTGAATATGAAAAATGCAGCAGCAAGAAGTTATGGACAGCAGCATGATGGCAAGAAGGAGAAGCACACAGCAATGCAAATAAGAAAATGCAGCAGCATGAAGTTTTGTTGAAGAAATCAAAGGTAATGGACAGCAGCACATGTAAAAGAATTTTTTTACAGCAGTAAATGTATGTGTAATGAATGTGTTGTAATGCAATATATGCAACAGCAATGAATGTAAAGAAACATTTACACACAACAGTGTAAATTTGTAAGTTGGGACAGTGAAATTGCTCCAGAAAAGACAGAGTATTTTGTCTTTGAAAAGTGCACAAGCAGTGCAAGTGTAGACACAGCGGTGTGGGGTAGACACAGCAAAGAAGATGGCACAACAGTGCAGCAGAGAATATGCAGCAGCATAAAAGAACAATGTAATGAGTTTGCACACACAGCAGTGCAATGATTGTTTTTTTTGAAACTGCATGTAAAGCAGTGTCTATTTGTAATCCCTCTGTTAATGAGAAAGGTGCTCTTCAGCACATTGTTATGGTGAATCCCTCTGTCATGAGGAAGGTGCTCTTAAGCATAGTTTCAGGTTAATCCCTCTATTAAGAGGAAGACAACTTTGTTTGTTTATGAACTGCATCAGAAGCAGTTGGTGAATCCCTCAATGTGAGGAAGATATTCTTGTAACAGCAGTTAGGGAATCCCTCTACGAGAGGAAGAGTCTGGGTATGACCGAATGCCCAGCTGTTGAAATTAAAGGGGAGTGTTGAAATCGTAATTTCAACGCAGCGGCAACATCGCCAGAAACCGTTAAGCTACCCGCCTGGAACTTCTCGGACCAGCTTTCCGATGAACGAATAATCCGACAAGGAGCTCCGAGAAAATATGGAGCTGACACGTGGTTTACCACTGACGTAACGCAACGTAAGTTTCTCGGGAGGTATTGTTCAGTCATATGATGTCTTCCGATATTCTTGTGAGCCGTCTGATCTGCCTGATCGTCTTCCACCATTGATTGTCCGAAGCTGCACACCTGCATACGATCAACGTCAATTCAAGGTTTGCGTGGAGTGAAAGTCTTTTTGCGTTGACCGCCGGATGGATGAACTTATGGTTTTTAATGCTGTTCGTATTGTTTGGTGGACGCCCATTTTAAATGGTTATGGACACATTAACATATATATTTTTTATATGTACGTAGTTTAGGTGTGGGCCTTTAATATTAGTATGGGCCACGTTTTTTTATGTGTGTTTTGTATTAAGTTTTTTTTTACATATATGAGCCATGTGAAAATGTGCGTAATGCAGTAGTGTTGACCATTGTAAAAGAAACGATGTAGCAGTAAAAAATGTGCTCTGTATTGTTTTTGTTACACATGGGAGATATGTAATAGCGCAGCAGCGAAAGAGTATAGAGTGAGCCAAATGAAAAGAGCTCGTGGGTTGAAATCTTTTTGTGTGGAGCATTGTAAAACGAAGCGAAAAACCATGTGTGGTTTTGCACAGCAGTGCATAAGGAAAATGGTGGAGCGCATTTGTATGCATATGTAAATTTTATTTTACAGCAGTAAAGTGTTTTTCACTACAGTGAATGTAAAAGGGGTTTTACAGCAATAAACCCAGCACAGTGAACTCTCAGGTGGAGAGAAAATACAGAGTTTATGTTTTTGATGGGTAAATGTAAGTTTTGGTAAATCTCTCTCAGCAAAGAGGATGAATGTTGTTTCAGGCTTTATATGTTAATAAATAGAAATATTTTTATGGCTGTGTAATACTCTGTGCTCTGTGGTATTTACGTGATTGGTTTTGGTATTTTCCCCATTGAAAAATACCCAACAGGAAGACATGGTGACAGAGAAGCTCATAACCCAGGGATGAGTTGCATGTGTTGGGATTAAAAGGATTGGTCAGTTTTGCAAGGGCGGATGGTATTGTTCAAGCTGATTTCTCGTGTACTCTGTTAGTGGAATTTTAACTTCTTTTCAACCAGGGCATTCTGATGTAGGAGCCCATCCTGCACCCAACAACCCAGGGACTTTTGATTGGATGTTTAATTTCATCTGATATTTTCAGTTCGTCGTATAAAACACCAAATGCTTCACTGGGATCCCGCGTTCATGATCGACTATATAATTGACACGGGAGTTCACTCACTGGGGAAGCTTCTCCCCTGTTCTTAGATCCAGTTATGCGGAATCATATGACAGGGTTCTCTGATCCATGTCAGCTGACCGTAATCGGTTCGTGGAAAAACGAAAGCATTATTCCAGGCAGAATTAACAAACGAGGAATGATGTTTGGCCAGCCAAATGAACCAGTCCTATATAACTCGTGGCACCCACGTAAGGTTCATATTTTAATTGTGTAATAGAGCCTGAAGGGTTCGAAGCGAGCCATTGGTCGAACTTATTAATTCAGGGCCTAAAGTGAAACGCGAATAGTGAAGACTGGACCCGGCGCTAAAAGAGTAAATATTGTACGGAGGAATCCTGGAGGAGGAAGTGAAAGAGTGGTCTTCGGAAACTACGATGTTTCTTCGGTATTCGACTCAGGTTTTTACTTCTTCTATTTTGAATATTTTAGAAGGAGAATGTGAAGTTCATAGTCTTCGTGATCAAAAGAAAGGTATGTAATTCGATTAATAAAGGTTAAATTGATGACCGTTCACTGATTCGTTTTCAATCTTCATGTGAGATTTTTTTTTTTTTTCAAAGTTCAGTGAACCTTCAATTGTATCCTTGTATGTTATATCAGTGACCGTGTTCTATAAGTGGGAAATTGCAATGGGATTTGCAGTTTCCATAGACAGCAAAGCAATTGGAGAATAACTAAGTAAGCTTGGAAATGTATATATAGATGAACGGAGGTTAGAAGATGCCAAAGATAAATTGAAGGTGACTTCCAAATACCATGTAGGTTAATTTAACACGGGAAACCTGCACAGGGTGGATGTGACATGTTTAAATAATATAACGTTCTAGAAAGAAAGTGGAACTGCATTGATGATAGAATCAAGAAATTTTCAATAAACGTGTTCATTGAAAATAGAAGCAAGAGGATCTCAATAAAAATATCATGGTGATAAAATATATTTAAAGAAGGAATCGGTAATACATTTTATAGTTGATATGGAATTAAAGTTTGTAAGTTTTTAACAGAGTTAATGAAATTTAAAAATAATTTTATTATGCAGAAAAAAATATATTAATATATGTAAGTAAATAAACTATTTTCTAGTTACTAAAATATTTTGTATATTGTACTATTATTATTAATAAAATTGAAATTTATATAATTAAATTTTATATAAATAAGATAAAATAAATTATGAGAAAGATAGGTTACATAAGAGAGTATAATTTTGAGGAATGTCGTCACTAATAAATTTGAATCATATGTATTTTGGATGACAATGTGTAATTTATGATAATTTTGGAAACAGTTAAAGGATTTTTTAGATGTATTGTGCCTGTTTGGTAATTCCAAGTTTTACAGTAGCATTGATTATAAGATTTATATAAAAATAATTTATTTTAGCTAATTATTTTTTAAAATAAAAATTATATTAATAGTTTTATAGGTAGCATTGATTATAAGCTTTATAGGTAGCATTGATTATAAGATTTACATAGAAAATTTATTTTAGTTAGTTATTTTTTAAAATGAAAATTTTATTTGTTAAATGTCAATATTTTCCAAGGCAAAATTATTTATAAAATTAGTTTATGATATTAGTTGTAATAGAAAGAATATTTTATGGAATTATATTATTTCTAATAATGTTAAGTTTTCGACAAACTTATTTTTTGCACTCAAGATTAATAATAAACTTACAATCTAACCATTTAAAACTTAAAAGAATATATTTAAGAATATAAATATATAATGTAATTATAAAGAAAATATTAATATTATATTTTGAATTGAGATCAGATAGTTTGAGAAAGTTCGTACAAAATTCTTTTTCTTCTTACTGTCAAGACAATAGCAGTTAAATAATTCGTTACCCATTTATCACAAAATACTTTTCCATTCTTACAAAAATATTGACTTTCATCTTTTTGTAAAAATAAAATTTTCCTGTAAAATAGTTATTCTATATTAATTAGAAGTAGTTTTAGGTCATACCTCAGGACCAAAATAAAAGCTATCTCCATCTAAATAATATCATAAAAGAATAGATAATAATGTTAGATACTATACCATTTAGCCTGTCTCTTATATATTAAAAATATTAAAAAGTTACAGACATTTATAAATTCATTACACACTCATTTTATTAAAAGCAAAATATATTTCACCGAACTTACTCGACTCATGGAGAATTTCAGGAAAGTACAGTGCAGTAACTGTCTCGATGATACAATGGGTTCCAGCCAGAGTTTAGTTTTGTAATATTGTAACAATTTGCAGAGTTATATAATGGGAATTTCATGGATTTATCGTGACTGATGTTCGGGATGTTTGGAGAATATGTGAGGCACAGTCCAGTAGGCTAGAAGGAATGTATTGGTGTTGCCTCCGTTTTCAATGATTGTATGCCCAAGAATTTCCAACTTATCTTATAGTTTTATATAAAAACTTGGTTCTCTTTTCAATGCGTTGTTTACGCCCCATGTTATAAAACTCGGTTTGTGTTTTCAATGCGTTTATTAAGCCCGATAATTCCTGATTTATTTATAGTTTCATACATAACTTCGTGAATATAAGGTTTCGAAATGGAGCATAAATGCATAAAGATTTAACATAGGAGTAAGAGCCAACTTTTTTCATTATAATATAACAGCGACAGAGCATAGAACCATCTTAATCTGTATTCCAGTTTAAATTAAAAAGAAAACATCTGCTTTCAGCATTCCACGTGCATCAGAACAGTACAGTGATTCACAAATAAAAACACACCTTTCCCACTAGCTTGCTTTCGCAAATTAACCCATTTACAGTTATGAGTTCTCCCGGTGGAGTCACCCATCATTTTTACAATGTATCTTCATTTCATGTGTCCAACCCCTGAATAACGATGAGGGAGAACTTTGAAAAATAAAAATAAAAAACACAGAAACAACAACTTTATGCCAACTTATAGTTTATAAATTAAACATGGATAGGTTTTTCGTTGGGGGGTAAATGGGCTATATACATGACAATACAGAGATTCCCGAATGTTTCTTAGTTCACCTGTCTGTGTTTGTTTCAGCCTCAGAACTTTTAAAAGGTTTTGCTCAGGCATAAAACTCTTCTACAACATTCTTACAAGTTGAGAGCTTCAGTCAGGGATTTAATGGGCATACCTCTCTGCATATACATATGAACAGAAACAAATCTTCTTCTTTCAGACCTCCAATGGCCATAAACAAATACACTGTGGTTGAATAAACTTGTAAGGTAAAATTCTTTCAATAATAGGTAATGACAAATATCTGATGTCATATATTACCATGTGACTAGGCCAGAGTGTTTCCGGTAAGCTCAACTTATTTTTCCACTTACCAGGTGAATGCTTGCCTTCGTAATGATCTAATGATTTCAATAAACTATACAAAAGATCACTCATAGTTAGTCTCCATGTTATTAGCTCCCGGGAATGAATCATTAGATGAAAGAGTGAGTCCTAGGGCTATTTGAATTCCAGCCTTATTACTTTGGTGCCTTTGGTTAACAGCACTGAATTGATCGGATTTTACAAATGACTTCTTTTCACTGCTTGCAGAAGTATCAGAGCAGAGTCCAATAGAGAGCTGCAATCTTAAAGGACTTCCAGACGCGTCATCCATAAACCTGTGTTCTTTGGGAGGTGATGTAGACAGATTTGACCTCGGGTCATATGCAAGGCTTCTGATATGATCTCTCGTTACAGTGCCAGCTGCGTTGTGACCCTGCCGTATTGAGGTTTCTAAAGTATCAGATTGGTGCCTGACAGGAAGAAACTGAAGCTCTCGCAGTTCCACATTCAGCCAATTAGCTGCTTGCTCATGAAGCCTACCGGAATCGAATTGTATGCCTAACGATGAATGCCCAGACCTGGTGGCGCTGAGAGTATCGTTGGAACTCCTGGTTCCGGCTGTTAGAGATGGCAGGCTCGGCTGATCGATGCAGAATCCAAAAGCTGCTCTCTCTTTCGCTGTAATGCAAGTGTCTTGGTGTTCGATGAAGCTCTCGACCCTGTAACATTGCAGATGAAAGGGCAGAATCAGTTCCATAGCCGATCGGTTCGCAAAATATATGCAATTCAAAAACACCACTCATGTTTGTTAAAAATTAAACAGACAGGAAACCAGGCAAACTGAATTGTTTAAATGGTGCCCAATTAACGGACTGAATAAAACTGGATCCGGATAGACCGTAATTGAACTAAATTGAAACTATCCCAAATGTTGGACGGATCAAAATTCCATTGCACAGTTCTGTTTTGGAAATATATAATTATATGAATAGCTGCGAAAGCCTCCCATCACTTGAATTGAAACAAATAACACTTAAATTGAAACAGAGAACAATATAGAATTTGGCATGCAATATATTTTGTTTAATCTGCTCAGAGAGTAATTAAACTAAATTAAAATCATCTAAAATGTTAGACAGATCCAAAATCCATTACACAGTTCTCTCTCAGAAATATCTAACCTCATATCCTAAAGCCTCCTATCACTTAAAGTGAAACAGATAACAATGGAGAATTTGGCCTGCAATATATTATATTTACCTTGAGAAGACTCTACCACAGTCACATGAATGACCTCTTGTTCCACAGGTCTTGAGATGTGCTTTGTAATCAGATTGGACTGCATATCCCTTTGAGCACTTCTCACACTTCCATTGCTTTTCAATGCTGTGTTTTCTGCGGAAGTGTTTCTTGATGCCAACTAGGTCTCCCAGAGCGTGGCATGGATCGTTGTGAAGGCACGTTGGGTCAGGGCAAACATACACTCGCTTCCGGACTTCTGGAGTAGGCCTCTTTAGCAGTTTCCATGGAACCTTGTGCCGGCGCCTGTGCATCTGCAGGTTTTGATCCCTCTGGAACCCCTGGTTGCATATCTCGCAGACATATCTATCTGATTCCATTAAGGTCTTGGGCGACAATGCCACCACTTCTGCATCGGGATCTGCACAATACATAACAAAACAATTCAGTCCACTATAATTTTCAAGCATACATTCAGGGCTAGGGCTAAAACCTAAGGAAAATGCTGTTACCATACCAGGGGTTCCTGCTGGACGACGTTTGCGCTTGTTGTTGCTGTGGGTTGTGGTGGACGAGACAGGAAAAGGGGAGGACGTTCTAGCCGAGGAGGAACTAAACCCTGGGACTTCTTGAATGTGCAGAGGGTTACCATGAATTGATCCTGAAGTGCCTGAAGCAGCAGTACCTGGCGAGGGCAAAGAGCTCATGTTGGATCCAGAAGAAAACGAGGAAACTACGACCTTGTGGAATCTTGGACTAGGTTGCAAACAGAGATTAGCAGCTAATGGTGCTGGCTTTGTTGCAGGATTGAAGAATGTCAAGCACTCTGATTGCATAGAATACACTGAAGTACAGTAATCCCTGCAAACCCTATATACATTTGAGAAGTACTTAGATAGATTGAATATTGGCCAGACTGAGGGTTAACTCCAGCCAGGAACAGCACCACCCCGGCCAACTGTATAAGCACTTGCTACCAGAAGTGGCCCTGATGACAGTCTGCAGGCTTTGCGACTGATATCATAATTAGGCCTGCAGCGACGATGCTCTCACACTCGTATTAAACATCTTCCAAACTACCGTTTCGATTAATTTTTTCCCTTCATCAATCAAGAAAGACCGACCCATGTCTAAGTACAAATCATTTCTGTATATTTATATATTGTGGGTGTGGATCTTGGACAATTTTCTCGGTTACCGTGATGGCCATGGGTTCGGAGTCTGGACCCTCTCATGTTCCTTGTTCCGTTTGTGTGCTATAGAACGCCTGGGTCAGCGGGCTGGTGAAAATTTTGTCGTAACGGAGGGATCACTATACAGACAAAAACCGTATTAGTGGGAAGAGATGGGGGTAACCGAGGCAATGGGTGCTCCCTACAGAAGGGCCAAATCCACCCCCGCACGAATTCAACCTTCAACGAAAACCGTTCCGGCTGCACGTGCACAACTCAAATTCAAAATTAAAAAGAAACGAGGACCCCAGCGTCCGGCGGTCCCCCTTCTCCATGCTTTCTCCTCGCTAACGTTTTAAAAAAACCCTGAAAAGATTGACCAAGAAAGCCCAGTCGTACCGCATGACGCCCATAGCGTTTGGTCGCAGTTTATTTTATGATTTTGTTTTGTGAATCTCCCAGATATCATCCATGGCATTGCAAGTGGTGTTCTGTAGTAACATCATCAAAGTATCTTAATGTGTTTTTGGGTTAACATGTGGTTTTTGGGTTAACATGGGTGTTTGAGAGGTATTTAAATTGTATTATTAAATATAAATATATATATGAATTTTTAATTTATAAAGTTGGGTGGTATTTTTGTATAATTTCAATAAAATTGTATAAATTTTAAGGTAAAATTCTTTTATTCTATTAAATCTATGTAAATTGTTTGTTAAAAAATTAAAATTATTATGCCATGCATAGAAAATTAGTCTATTTGTCAAATTTAACTCCTAGTCAATACATAAAATTAGTTTAAGTAATAGTCTATTTAATAATTTTTAGTTTTTCTTGGGTCAATTTTACCTTAAATTTAAGTCTGGTCCTTTTTTTTTTGGTTGTAAATATTACACCAAATCTCCTAAAAGAGCTTTTAGAATGGTAAACTTGACTTATATAATTTGTAAAATCAAAGTCCCTTGAGGGTTTTATGAGGCGTTGTATATATTTATGTGTTTGAGAACATATTTTAAATAATGAGAAATCACAATATCCACCTAAATTGTATCACCATATTCTAGCGAAAATAGCCCAAATCTCCAAAAAGAGCATTTAGAATAGTAAACTTGAATTGTATAATTCGTAAAATGAAGGTGCCTTAAGGGTTTTGAGGGTTTTGTATTTATTTATCTGCTAAAAAACACATTTTAAATAATGAGAAATCAAAATATCCACCAAGATTGTATCACCATATTCTAGGGAAAATAGTCAAAACATCTATTACTTCAAGTGTAAAAGTTTTAGTGAATTTCATCCATTCCTAATATATAAAGTTGGTGATATTTTTGTATACTTTCAATAAAATTGTATAAATTTTAAGGTAAAACCGTTATATTTTATTAAATTTCAGTAAATTGTTTATTAAAAAAATCAAAATTATCATGTCAATCATAGAAAATTAGTCTATTTGTCAAATTTAACCTTTCAAATTTTCCGAGTCAATAATAAAAGTAGTTCAAATAATAGACTTTTCAGTATTTTTAGATTTTTTTGGTAGTTTTTTGGTCAATTTTACCCTAAATCTAAGTCTAGCATTTTTTTTTTCATTGTTACCCCCAAATCTCCCAAAAGAGTTTTTAGAATAGTAAACCTGACTTGTATAATTTGTAAAATCAAAATGCCTAAAACCTTTTCCAGGGCGTTGTATCTTTTGTGTGTTCAAGAATATATTTTAAATAATGAGAAATCACAATATCCACCAAAATTGAATCGCCATATTCCAGTGAGAATAGACAAAACATCTATTAGTTAGATTGCTTTGAATTCTTTTATTGTTTGCTTTAAGCATATCTTAACTGTTGTATGGTTGGACGTTTTGTTTTAACTCTAGTTTCCAGTTTTAAGTCTACTTTCCAGTAATTCAAAATGTGATAAGAATATCTTGAAATGTGTAATTTACATTATGTAAATGCTCCAATAAGTTATGGAAATGTTAAATTTATACATACAGTCAAATATACAATTCAAATAACAAAAAATTACAATTTACTGAAAAAAAATCAAAATATTTTTTTTGAAAATATAAACATCCCATCATTTAAAATAATAAAACATTCCACTAATTCCAACCTTTAATCATTTAATAATAAAACATAATTCCAACACATTTCTAAATAAAGTCCAACAAAACTCTACCATGTTTAAAAACCATTTCCACAGAGTTAGAAACAGTGAGACACCACTTATGAGATGCTTAAGTCCTTTTAATCTAAAGGGTGGGATATCTGACGATCAATTTTCATATTAAACTCTATTAAAATAGTAGCCAAAAAAATTCTTTATAAACCTAAAGCTTTAGGATTTGAACAAATTTTAAAACAACACAAGTAATCGATCTTCTTGTAAAATTTTACCATGGAGCGATCTACGTATCCCATGTCAAATACCACAATCTAATTATGTTTACAATGAAACACTATTCCCAATTAAACGGATCTTCTTTCGAAACTAAATATGATCCAATCTATAAAATCATGAAATCATGATAGCACGAGTATCTCTCTTCATTTCCATTTTTTAATTAATAATCGGTGATGATACCAAGTTTAGATGCCCACGTTCTCGTAGAAACATACGCGACTGTACATTTTTTACACTTTGTATTAACGCGCTACAGTATCACGGGGATCTAAACAAAAATACCAAATCCGAGATTATTGTGTATGATATTTTGGTTTCGGTATTTTGTATCAAATTTTCAGGCGTTCTCAAGAATAAGGACCACAAAATTATATAGACCGTACAAAAGTTTCAAGCAGACGCAACTTTTAGTTTATTATTGCGTTTGATGATGATCGTTCATGGAAACGCATCGGCTGACAATTTTATAAACTGCAACAAACGAGAAAATCAAATAGCACAGTTTATTATAAAAAATGAGAAAATGATAAAGTATATTATTTTAAAAATTAATTTTTTATTTCAAATGGCTGATCGCTGGACCACGCAGATATTTGGCGATTATGACGATTGGATTGTGGCGGTCTTTGATGCCGCCTTCGTATTATAATTTAATAGGACTAGGCAGTGGAACATCGAAATCATGCGGTGACATGTCGGGACTCGAACCGTTGCCCATTGATGCCAACATCTCATTCTTCGGAGTTCCATTTCTACTAGTTTGTCTCAATCCCTGTGAGCGGAAATATATTAATTTATTGACAACATATATCCTCTGAGGTCCTAGAGGGCATGTGAGGTATAAATGAATTTTCTGAATGGATTGGCGTGCACGTTGTCACCCGAGAGGGCTACACTCTGGGGGCCCTCCAAAAGCTACTTAAAAGAGGACCTGATGAAGACCGCATATACTTCAGTCTGTGTGTGTCCACAAGTTGGGTATCTGAAAACGGCAAAAACAAGAGATCCGAGACAGTGGGGTATGCGCCGTATTCAGCTTTGACGGAGAAAACAACTTGGAGAAGGCCGGTCAAAGCCATAACGCAGGGGAGTGGAGCAATCTTAAGAAATTTCCTCCCTCAATGCCCCTCGGTGCCCTAGGTTTATTTTTTTAGTTGTATAGTTATCACAATTGGTAATTGGGAGTAGTGTAGTTATTCTCTGGCATCCATGTATAACATTTACGTTGAATATTATTAAAATGAATATGAATATAGGTTTACCTCAGCTAAATTTAGTAATGATTATCGAGGATATTGAGTTTTATATAAGGATTACATCAAAATTTAAAATAAGTTTTTAAAATAAGTTTTAATGGATTAGGAGTTATTATTTATGACAAACAGATAAGAAAATATAGTTCAACATTTAAAACTTTTTTGTATTTAAGCTTCTGTGATCCATAATGAATTAAACAAAGTTTTTCAGTAGAAATCACATAAGAGAAATTTTTGGCAGGCATCCGGTAAAACCAACAAATATGGTTCATCATCATGGTCTGCCTCTTCATTTGGTCCTGATGATGAATCACACTGGTTGGTTCGAAAAGCGTAGGTCAAAAATTTCTCTCATGTTATTTCTACCAAAAAACTTTGCTTAATTCAAAACATTCTCATTGTAATTAAAGTTTACTCTTTTACGAACTTCCAAAGAATCATTTTCAGCAGCAAGATTTTGTTGGAATTTAATTCCAACTGCAACAATGAACAGCTGCACAGGAATCTGATTTGCAGTAAATGTTAAAGGTGTTCGGTGCAGCCAAGTCGCCTTTGATATTTTTGCACATAAATATGCATTAAAGTTTCAGCTGATTTCCCCTGCAGACAGCCGACTTGATTTTGATAAAGGCATCACCGCCTTGCTGCAATAAATTTTGAGATAAACATTAGAAGATATTTTGTAATAGTTTATTGTTTTAATCAGATATTTTTCAGCATATAAATACCGCACAGCAGTTCTGTTTTTAAGGTTAGAGAGAAAGATAGAGAGCAGAGGAGAGCACGCAGCAGCGTGAGTATAGTTTTCTGTTAGTGAATATGGAAACGCAGCACACAGCAGTGTTAAGAGTTTAGCAATATAGCGCAGCAGCGCTGGAATGTAATTTCTGTGTTTTGAAGAAAGAATGTGCAGCAGCATGAGCTCACATGAAAGAAGCCCTTTTGCACAGCAGTGCAGGGACTGAAAAGTAAGAGAGAGCAGCAGCGTTAGAAGAAGCAGCAGCAGCAGCTGAAGAATCACACAGAGCAGAAGAAAGCATGCAGCAGCGTGAAGAAGAGGAAGAAGAATAATTTCAGAAGAGTGAAATGCACAGCAGTGCAGAAATTTGAATGTAATTTGTTTTTTTTATGTTCATCTGTGTGGAACAGAATCGTTCCTTAGTGAATTTCTGAAGTAGATGTTCAGCAATAGAAGTTTTGAAATTCCCTCTGTATGAGGAAGACAAATCTGTAACAGTTAGTTTATTTTGATAAATACAAGTTAAATTTTTCCTGTTGCTGTTACACCGTCACCGTTGCTGAAACACGACGATCAGCGTTGCTGAAATAGCTCGTAACTCAAAAAATTACCTGACGTCAAAATTACGTTGCTGAAACACCGTTGCTGAAACACCTGTTTCAGCAACTGACAAAATTTCCTGTTGCTGAAACACCGTTGCTGAAACACCTGTTTCAGCAACTGAAAAAAAAACTGTGTTGCTGAAACACAGTTTCCAGCAAGCGAATTTTTCTGTTTTTCTGTGTAAAAACAGAGTGCGATTTTTGTCTGTTTGTTATGGGATTTATCAGAAAATTCCAACATGGTATCAGAGCTAGTCCAGGCTCTTTGAAGTGTTAAAGAAGCTGAAGGAAGATTTCTTGCAGCAGCAACTTCTCCAGCAGCGTGAAGACTCAGCCAAGAAAGAATCTAAGGTATTTTTCAAGAATATTTTCTGTGTTGTTATTGAAGAAACAGTCAGTGATTTTAAAAACACAGTCAGAGATTTTAAAGCCTAGAATAAGAATGGCAAGGTCAAAGAAGAAAGCCTCCAGACCTGTTAAAAATGTGTCCCCCCTTTCTACTAAACTAGAAGGCAATCCATTAGACTACAGTCTATTTGAAGTTCCAAAGTTTGATGGAAACTTTGATGTATGGGAAGTAAAGATGAGGGCTTTCCTAATGTTTGAAGGGATTGAAGTCTGGGAGTCAGTGATTGATGACAGCAATATGGATAAAGAATCCATGGAGTATGATGCACAAGCAGCAAAGACTATCTTGGATGGTCTCCCCGATTCAGTGAAGAAGAATCTTGGAAGATATACATCAGCAAAGGATATATGGGAGAGACTGCATGACCTTCATGCAAAGGGAGCACTGACCATGACAATGAGTCAAGAAGAACCCATCATAGGAGCTGAAAATGAAAAGCTTGACCTCATCAAGCTTCAAGTAAAAGAAAGGGATGAAGAGCTTGCCAAGATTAAGAAGGAACTTGATGAAAGCAAGAGGAAGCATCATGAAGAAGTCATGTCTATGACAAATCAGTTGAACAGAGCAAAAAAGCAGGAAGACGCCTTGTCAAGTCAACTTGAACAAAGGCACATAAGAGTGAACAAACTTGTAGAAGAGATTGGACAATACAAGGCAGAGGTCTCCTCCCTTAAGTCCGAACTACAAGAAGCCAAGAAGCAGGCAAAAGGAGCTGAAAAGAAAATGGAGAGCAGTCAAGCAGAAATCTCCAAAATGAAGTCTGATATTATCTCCCTTAAAATAGTAGCAGCTGAAGCTACTCGTAGCAAGGAAGAAACTGAGGGACAACTAGCAAAGAAAAATAATGAATGTGAAAAGTTAGAAGAAGAGATTGTCCTCCTCAGGAAGAAGGTTGAAGGGATGAACAAGATCATGAAGAGCTCTCAAGCCTTGGATGATATGCTCAGCTATCACAGATCTCCATATGATAAATCAGGACTTGGGTATGTAGGTGAACTCTCAAAGAAGGATGAGGATGCTTTAAGCAAAGGAGATGTGAAGAAGTCAGAAAGAAGGTATGATGCTCCTAGTTCCAGCAAAGGCAAGGAGAAAAATGAAGGCTACAATAGAAGAAATCCTGCTCCAAGCATAAAACCAGCTACAAGAAGAAATGTAGCTGATGTCAAAGAGGCAAGATGCAATGGTCATCAACAAAGGATCTCAAGGCAGCAAGGCTTCAGAAGTACATCAACGAAACCTCCATCTCCCAGGTACCAAAGTTCATTTCTTGGTTATTGTTATGCTTGTTCAAACTTTGGTCATATGGCAAAAGACTGTAGAGCATTTTATGGAGATAGATGTTGTGGTCCTCGACAATCTCCAAGAAATAATTTTGCAAGAAGAAATCATGAATTTTTATTCATGAACAATGTTGAATGTTTCAAGTGTCATAACATTGGGCATATGGCACGTGGCTGTAACTTGACATGGGCCTTTACACAAGCTAAACCCATGCAAAAGAAGAAAGTTACACAAGTATGGAGGAGGAAGAAAACACAGTCCGAAAGTCCCTTGAGCTCTCTAGCTGATCTAAGTTTCTTTTGAGAAGATTCTGCTGAAAGAAGATAAAGCATACACTAAAGGGGAGCTTGTAAATTTTTGTTTGCTGAACTGTATTAACAGTCATTTGTTGATGGAGGATGTATTGCAGCGCAGCAGTTGCAAATGGAACTTTTGTTAATCCCTCTAAAAGGTAATATGCAGCAGTGATGAAATCAGCAATGTTTTTGCTTTGTGTTTATGCAATATGCACAGAAATGCATAAAGAAGAAAAGATGGCAGCGTTGAAATGTAAAGAGAAGCAGCGCAAGAAGAAAAGTATTCAAAGCAAGAAGATCCTCACAGCAGTGGGAAGACAGAACATAAAACAGCAGATTTTTAATGCACACTGAATGAATGAGAATGTGTGTGGCAGCAGAAAGCCAAAGGAATTGCACAGTAGTGCATTGTGTAAAAAAAAATGAAGCTGAAGATTGTGTGAAGCAAGGGTGTAAAAAGAAAAGGCAGCACCCCATGTTAATTTTTTTTTGTTGTGTGGAGAATGCAGCGCAAAACAGCGTGATGGCAAGAAGGAGAAGCACAGTAGTGCGAAGAAAATGAAACCAGAACTAAGAGAGAATGAAGAAATGTGTTTTTACACAGCAATGCAAATAAGAAAATGCAGCAGCATGAAAATTTTTGTTGAAGAAATGAAAGGTAGTGGCACAGCAGCAGTGCGAGTGTAATCAATGAAGGGGAGCACACAGTGCGTATTTTTGTTGTTAAATGTGAAAGGAATGCGCAGCAGCGCAAGAGCAATTTGAGAAGTTATTTTATGCACAACAGTGCAGTGATAGAGAGAGTGCTGAAACAGCAGTTGCTGAGACAGAGTTGCTGAGACAGCATAATGAGACAGTGTTGCTGAGACAGCAATGCTGAGACAAAGTTGCTGAAACAGAGTGCTGATAGAGAGTTGCTGAGATAGCAGTGCTAAGACAGCTGTATATGCAGCAGCATAAATGTATTGAAAGTTTTACACACAGCAGTGTAATGTTTTTCAGGAGAAGACAGAGTCTGTAATGAATAGCAGTATAGAGCATATTGCAACCTGAGTGCCATTGTGAAGAACAATGCGAATGAAGATATTTTCACACACAGCAGTGTAAAATATCAGGCAAACACAGTAGTGTCAATTTGGACAGATTGAAGTGCCTCTGAAGTAGGCATGTTGAAATCCCTCTGTTAAGAGGAAGATTCTCTCGCTGTGTTTTGGAGCAACAATGCATTCTACAGACGTGTTTCAGCAACTGTCTGCCAGATGCTGAAACACGTGTTTCAGCAACAGCCTGTGTGGCTGAAACTGTAATTTTCTGAGATAACAGAAATTGGTTGTGGAACTGAAGCGTTCCTTGGTGAATCCCTCTGTTGAGAGGAAGATGCTTTTCAGCATAGTCTCAGGTAAACCCCTCTATTAAGAGGAAGACAATTTTAATTGGTTGTGGAACTGCATCAGAAGCAGTTGGTGAATTCCTCTATGAGAGGAAGTGTTTGGGTACAATTGAATGCCCAGCAGTTGAAATTAAGGGGGAGTGTTGGAATTTAATTCCAACTGCAACAATGAACAGCTGCACAGGAATCTGATTTGCAGTAAATGTTAAAGGTGTTCGGTGCAGCCAAGTCGCCTTTGATATTTTTGCACATAAATATGCATTAAAGTTTCAGCTGATTTCCCCTGCAGACAGCCGACTTGATTTTGATAAAGGCATCACCGCCTTGCTGCAATAAATTCTGAGATAAACATTAGAAGATATTTTGTAATAGTTTATTGTTTTAATCAGATATTTTTCAGCATATAAATACCGCACAGCAGTTCTGTTTTTAAGGTTAGAGAGAAAGATAGAGAGCAGAGGAGAGCACGCAGCAGCGTGAGTATAGTTTTCTGTTAGTGAATATGGAAACGCAGCACACAGCAGTGTTAAGAGTTTAGCAATATAGCGCAGCAGCGCTGGAATGTAATTTCTGTGTTTTGAAGAAAGAATGTGCAGCAGCATGAGCTCACATGAAAGAAGCCCTTTTGCACAGCAGTGCAGGGACTGAAAAGTAAGAGAGAGCAGCAGCGTTAGAAGAAGCAGCAGCAGCAGCTGAAGAATCACACAGAGCAGAAGAAAGCATGCAGCAGCGTGAAGAAGAGGAAGAAGAATAATTTCAGAAGAGTGAAATGCACAACAGTGCAGAAATTTGAATGTAATTTGTTTTTTTTATGTTCATCTGTGTGGAACAGAATCGTTCCTTAGTGAATTTCTGAAGTAGATGTTCAGCGATAGAAGTTTTGAAATTCCCTCTGTATGAGGAAGACAAATCTGTAACAGTTAGTTTATTTTGATAAATACAAGTTAAATTTTTCCTGTTGCTGTTACACCGTCACCGTTGCTGAAACACGACGATCAGCGTTGCTGAAATAGCTCGTAACTCAAAAAATTACCTGACGTCAAAATTACGTTGCTGAAACACCGTTGCTGAAACACCTGTTTCAGCAACTGACAAAATTTCCTGTTGCTGAAACACCGTTGCTGAAACACCTGTTTCAGCAACTGAAAAAAAAACTGTGTTGCTGAAACACAGTTTCCAGCAAGCGAATTTTTCTGTTTTTCTGTGTAAAAACAGAGTGCGATTTTTGTCTGTTTGTTATGGGATTTATCAGAAAATTCCAACAGATTTTTCTTAAATAAAAAGAGATAGTCACCTTCATTAAATAGTAAATGATGAAATAATAAACAATTAATAATATTAATTTCACAATTATTTTAATTATCCAGAACCATTAGTAAGTTTTTTGTAGAGTGTTTTAATGATGAGCCATATTGGTCCACACCGGTTACTAGAGACCTTAATTCAAAAACAGAATGTAACGGATACAGAAGTTTTATATCTAATTTACTCTTCCTACATAAACCTAAACTAAACTCTAATACTAAGTAAGTTTTCAATTATGTATAGCTATGATATGATATGAAGTATTAAGTAATTATTAAATTTAAGATTCAAATTTTCTGATTACATTATGTTTATGAGAGAAACTTAAAGAGACACTGAGAAGTATAGTGACAACTGTCAAAATCAACCTTATGTTATGTGATCATTTTCCATAATGAGATTTCTTTTTTAAATAAAATTGATAATCGTGTTTTTAAATAATAAATGATAAATCAATCAAAATGAATATTGAATATTAATTATCTTCACAGCATTTTAATTAACAAAAAAAATTGTTTTTCTTAATTTTAAAATAAAATAAACACAAATCCCATGATATTGGTTAAAATAGACTGTATATTACAATTAAGAATTAAACTAGTACAATTTACAACTCCTATAATGTTTGAAAAATAAGAAAATTAGACAATTTTTTTAAAATCGATATTATTACATTATTTCCATTTATGGTTTGTAGTTTTGAACACAGTTTTTCCATATCTAGAATGGTTTTCCCTTACTATATTTAAATTATTTTAAAAATGATAATATATGGTAAAAATTCCCGATTAACCCCCCAATATAATTGTGACAAAATTCTACTTAAAAAAAATAAAAATTTGAATTCAATGTACTTACCCAACATATTTATCTACATCCTAAACTGGCATAAGAATTTTATTAAAAAGTCCCTTTCAATCCCAACCCACTTCATAATCATGGCATTCATGGCCTCTATCTATCTCCAATGATGTACAAGATATTTTAATTTTGGAAACTCTAGGTTTAGCAAAATAATATGACACAGATAAGCATATGAAAATCCAGATGGGATCATCTTGATTTAGGGTTGTCTCTGCAATGCAATCTATGGGCAGAATTGCAATCTATGGTCACAGTGGAGGGCCAAAAAAAAAGGTGTACTGCAAAGTAAAGTAGGAATAGACTGGGAAAGGATAAATGGAGGACCCGACATCCCACGCGCGGACCCAATATACAACCCGAGGTTTGTTTCAGGTAGTGAATGGCCGGCCCAAAAGTAAGTGGCCGGAGCAGAGAGGCGGGGTCATCCACTGCCTTGTCTGTGCAAGGATCCATGTGATAAAGTAGAAATAGGTCCAGAGATTTGGATTTATGTAATGTTTTGGTAGCCCACTTTCCCATGGGGATTCGAGAAGACCGTCCCTCCCTGACATTTTTAACCAGGAAGAGAATCCATAGCCACTCCCCGGAAATAGAAAGTGAACACCGGAAAGGATAATAGTCCAGGCTATCTCCTACACTCAGAGGACTTGCTATTAATATATACCAGGGTTATTAATGGACTTGGCACTATATGCTATTCCTTCCTTAAATTTAAACAAGTATAAAATCTAACAAGTAGCATATACTGAAAGGTACATTAATGACCTATACCATTGTATATATTAGTTGCCAAAGGGACCCGGGTCTGAGCAAGATTCCTTAAAAGCCGACTCTGACCATCGTCAAGATACATCATATCAACTCATATCAATCCTCTGTGCTCCTTTCTTTTTTTCCTCCCATTGCAGAGCCTCATGAGTCTTTGGTACCATCATCACCATTTCCACAGTTTTTAACGACGGAGTTGGAGGGGATGAGCACATGGGAGAGTCTGTCAGTATGGGATTGGGAGATATAAGTTATGGACAAAAAGTTGAATTCACAGTGGCGTGGCCCCATCGTTACACGTACACCTTCCATCAGTCTCGCCACAATCATATTGCTAAGAGCGCAATCTTTGAATTCTAATATTTTTTCCTAAAATACAGATCTGACGATACTAGTAAATTGTTAATATATATATGCGCCTCTCCATACTAGGGTCTCCATCAATGCCCTCTGGACAGACGCCCACGTGCGCGGTAAAGCTCATATCAATCTCCATCTGGCTTATTAGATTCCCAGTTACCACATACAGCAGAACAAAAGTATGATCCGTTGCAGGGTGGCATCATTTGCTTTCTCATCCCCCGTTTTAGCCCTACAGGCTGCTGAATGGAGATCGTCCTTCGATATAAAAAGCTAAAGCTTCGTTTCTGCTTTCTAGCGAGAAAAGTAAGGCATGTGTAACAGTTAGGCAGCCCAAATGTCATAGAAATGGCGGTTTTAGCTCGCTCAAGCGTAATTTCGGTGCATGTGTAAACGGATAAACATTAGGTTTGCGAAGGGATGGGCTATAATTCTTCCACGTGTCGCATAACAGGATCGACCTGGAGGAAATATTAAATTCAGGTCTGTAGGGTTTTGATTCTGTAGGGTTTTTTTTAGGATAATACAGCATGCACAATAGATCATACAGATTTCATACTTGAGAGCTGTTGATATCTGACATTTTGCTTTGTATAATTTAATGTATTCCTTTAACAGCTTCGGACCTAAGAATATGTCATCTTTGTGAAAAGAAAATAAAGGTACGAAACTAAAAATGTGTCGTTCCTTTGTCGAAAGGAAAAAAAATAACAAAGAAACTTTCCTGGGCACATTTAGATTATTGGAAATGTTTTTCTCGCTTTTATTTTTTAATATAAAAAATAAGAATTTAATGATAAATTAATTATAAGAATTCAATGAGATCTAAATAATTTGTATTTTTCTGAACATTCAATAAACTAATTATAAGAATTTAATGAAATCTAAATAATTTGGTTTTTCTATAATTCTAATGATCGTCATCCTTTATCAGAATATAAACATCATTGAAATGAGATCTAAACAGTTTTTTCTAAATATTCAATAAATTAATTATAAGAATTTAATGAAATCTAAATAATTTGATTTTTCTATAATTCTAACGATCATTATCCTTTATTAGAATATAAATATCAATGAAATGTATTATATGTTAAATAGAAACAATATTAATCAAATTTAAATGATTTTTATCTTTTTTAAAATTTTATAATCAATTATAATTTTAATAATTAATAAATCTCAATCATCATTATTTATTAAAATTATAAAATCAAGTATGACTGTAATTGTAATGATTTATAAATCTCAATATTTATTATCTATTAAAATTATAATTTTAAAAATAAAACATAACATTATCATTAAAATATTTTAAATAATAAAAATAAAATATCTAAAATTTTAAATTAAAATTTAAATTTTATTAAAAAAATCTTCCATTTGTTATTAGTAATTCATTAATAAAAAAAATTGAATTAAAAATCAAATGTTGTTCCATGAGAATGCAACACATGTATTAAAAAAAAAAAACACTTTTTTTTTCACATGGTATATTATAATAGAGTTATAAAACTTCATTATATTTTTTTTAATAAAATGTCTAAAAAAATTAAAATTATATTAAAAAATTTAATACACTTATAATAAAAAATAATGATTTATTAGAAAAATCAAATTTTAATTTCCAAAAAGAATGATTAAGCATTTAAAATATAATAACAAATTTGCGAAAATAATAAATAAAATAAAATTTCATCATGTAAATCATTAATTCACTCTTTCATAGTAAGAATAGCATGATCTAACAACTCAATAATTCACTTTGCATAATAAAACTTATTACATGCATTTTCAACATAGTATGTGCCACTCAAGTAATAAATATAACAATATTGATTAAGACATTATAACACATACTGTTACTAGGGATTTGAAATGGGTGGGAAAAATAAAACTATTCAACCAAACACATGAGATAACCTCATTGACATATAAAAATATAAATATCACAAATACAATATGTAGAATAAAAAGAATATACTCAAAAGTTTAAATATAATACCTAAATAATAAAATATATATAACAACTATTCAAACAAACACATGACATAACCTCATTGAGATATAAAAATATAAATATCACAAATGAAATATGTAAATAAAAAAATTGAAAATTTATATATATATATATATATATATATATAATACAAATGAAAAACTAAACAAAAACATTTAATGAAATTTGTATGGGATATTAACATACAATATTAACTAGTTTATCTAAATAATTTTATGAATTAAAAAAATTTATTTATATATATGATTAAACAAAAATGTTTAATGAAATTTGTATGGATATTAGTTCCGAGCATAGGAATAAAATCTTAAATCAAAATAAATAATTTGTCTTTTTAGGTCCGATAGATCATTATTTGGTCTCAGCGGACGTTAACCATCATCATCATCATCATCAGTTAGTTTATCTATCTAAATGATTTTATGAACTAAAAAAAATATTTAAATTAAAATTGTTTTATATATATTATATTTTGAAATAATTCTTATATAAAGATAAATTTATAGTGTAAATTAAATTTATTTTAATTGTTTACAAAATTTTATAAATTTAAACAATATTAATCTAAATAAGGAAAAAATAGCTCATTTTAATTATTATATTATATTTTTTATTTTTCATTATACCGCTAAATTAATTATTAATTATTAATTTATTATATTCATAAACGTACTGTATATTTAAATTTATGTTTTCAATAATAAAAATTAAATAAACGAAATGTCTTTAAAATAATTCATGTATTTAAAAACAAATTAATTAAATAAAATATTAGTTTTAATTGAATTTATACCAAAAATAAATAATTTAATATTTATTTATATTTTTAATATAAAATATAAAATATAAATATTTAATTATAATATTTAATTTGATGACCGGGCGGTGGTGGTGGTGTGTCCGCTGAGACCAAATATTGGTATATCGGACCTAAAGAAACAAATTATTTATTTGATTTAAAATTTTATTCCTATGCTCAAAGAACTTGGAGAGAAGCCTCTCGAGCTCGCTATAATTTTGACATTGTAAAAGGCTAGGAAGGTCAGTGTTGTAACAAAGATTGTGAAACTGAGATCTAATGCGGTTATACGTGGGGCACTCTAAGAGGAAGTGGTTTTCATCCTCGATGTTCCTATTCTCACATATATGGCAGATCCTTTCCATCCATGGCGTTTTAGGAACTACCCAACAACCTATTTCACTATGGAGCTCATGAGAATTCGTTCTAATCTTTGTTATATTATTTTTCTTCTTTGAGCTAGTTAAAATAGAGAGATGCTTTTGATCCCCTCTAGGGTGGGGTTGATGACCTTTTGATAATAACTTAATTTTCTTTTAGCCACTAAATCTTTCTCACACCACATTTTTCTTTGAACTTAGAAGTAACAATATCTTTAATGTTATTTATGTTTTGCAATGCATCATTCTGGTTGATCTCCCAATAGCTTGTGTTAATATAACATATGTTTTCAAAAATTAAATGTTTAATATATACCATTATTATTATTAGTATTTAATTTTTTTTTCTAAGTAAGGTTAATCTATTAATATGATACAAAGAAGTAATTGCAATGATTCTTCGTGATAGAGGAACCCGACCTCAATCGACATGCACCCACGATAGTTGTCTAAGATTGCCCCAACAAAATGAAAACCACTCCAAAGATATGCCTAGAATATATCCAAAAATTAACCCACAATTTTTCCTCACTAGACCAACCGACCAAAACCAACACTAAAACCAACAATTTATCCTGATTAGACCAGCTGACCAACACATTATCCTTAGGACACATAACACTAGACAAATCTAAACGAAGAACTAGAAGAAATGCCACGTGGCAGACATGACACGCTGCTCAAAGTCTTCCAAAGCAAGCTCCTCCAAAATTGGACAAGCCCAGTCATCCGAGTTGTCCGACTCGCCACGTCCCAATGCCTGTTGGCCTTCCTCCATGCTGCCAGCCTCAACCTGTAGCCTTGACGTGTCATCTAGATGGCTCTCCAAGGCCTGCGTGTCACTGTGAACGCCCATCTCAACCTGCGAACTGCCAGTAATGGCTTTACCCTGCCTTCTGTTTTGACCTCCATCAACTGCCTGCTAGTCATTGTTGCCCCTGTTCTTGCTCAGGACAGCTTTGTTCGCCTCCTCCGTAGAAATGGTCACGGGAATATGCTGCTTGTTCTCTTCTATAATGGAAATTGAGATAGTGTCTACAATAACTGGGTGGTTCAAAGAGCTGCAGAACTGAAACCGCATTGTGTGAGAAACAGGATGCGGAGGCAGAGGAAAGGTAGCAGTGCGAACAGCTGTAGCTTCACGTCTTGAGTTGTGAGGTCCGGCTCTGCCTCTGCCACTTCTTGTATCCAGATACTGACCTGCAAAACTATGCTGGTGGGGATTTTCAGCAAAGTATGCAGGGGAAGCAGAGTCATGGCTATGCAAAGCAAGGGAACGAGAACTTCCACCTCGTGTGCCATCATGTCGGTTGCGCATACGATGACAGAGCATGGTGGATATGGGAATAGGTAGAGAGTCGGGAGGAGCAGAAGAAGAATTGACAAAAGAGCTTTGCATTGAAATTATAGAGGGCTGGAGGTCGTGAGCCGAATTACAGAGGTCTGTGTGGGAATGGTGGGAGCCATTACCCAAATCAATGCAGGTCACAAGCCAACATCTGTGCCTAGTGCCGGTGCATTCAGTCGGCTCTCTCGCTTGCGAAGGGCATACACAGTGAATCAGGGGCAGAATGACAGTATAGTTCTCCGGCTCCATGGTTAAGCGGGTAATGGCCTTGCCTCGACTTGAGCAGGCATTAAATGACTTCTGCGAGGTGCCATGAATGCCATTCATGGTGACCTTGGAAAGGTTGCAGAGGGCCATGTGGTCGCCCCGTCTGCTGTCGCCCCATCTCATAGCTTACTTATCGTAATTAACACCCGCATCCGAGGTGTATTTAGTTTTATTACATAGTTAAAATATGAGTAAATAAAGTAAACAATATAATATTTTTTTGCTTATAATATAATAAAAATAATAATTTGATTTTTAAAATTTAATTTATTAATTTGATCTAAATTAATTAATTTAAAATACTTATCATTCTCACACACACATATATATATGGTTAGAGTTTATAAATATATTATCTAATTGAATATAAGGATGATGTATATGTTCCCTTGTCTTTAATATAACATATTTTTTTTAAACAAAAATAGTTTATTAAATAAAAAAATTAACTAACTTATCTATTGATTGATTGTTAGTGTTGATATTACATAGCAATATGTGAGAATTGTAATTTTTTTATAAAATATTTTATTGTAAATTTTGATGATGATGGTGGTGGTTAAAATGCACTGAGACCAAATTTTGTATTTTCTATCTAAAATAACATATGTAATTTTTTTAATATTAAAATATATTTTAATACCAATATTTAATATAATATTTTAATTTCCATGTTTTCAGTTTGAAAAGTATTAAATTTTATGTTTTAAAATATGAGACAGATATATCCATATTAATAAGAAATTTATAAATTCACAAAATATTTTGAGCTTTATATCTTTAAATAATATTATAATTACAAAATTAAAATTAAATTATGGAAATTTAAATAATTTTTTGAAGTAATTAATATTAATTAAAAATCTTAAACCATGAATTTGATCAAACTAAATATACCAGTAGGAAAAATATGGTCAAAATTTTACTTTATAATGGAATTGGAAAGGAAAAAAAAATATTGTACTAAATTTTAGTTTGTAATATTTATTTTATTAATTTCATTTCTTCCACTTTTGTTTTCCTATCGTTGAGAGTATTACCCAGCAGTCCTAGACAATGAAATTTACGAGTCCATTTAAAAAAAGGGTTATATGTCAACTGATCTGCTAATAATGAAAGTTTAAAATTATGCGTTTAAAAAAATCTGGACTTTAAATTAGTTTCTAGTCGGACTGAATGAAATTCTGTTGATTTATGCTGGCGAAAATAGAAAGTGTAATTGGTGAACAACTTCTCTAAATACGAGAGTTAAATCCAGATCAATATAGATCGAAACACTTAAACCTTAGTAGGTAACTTCGTAAATTCAGGAGTCCCAGAAATGACAACCGTTGGAGTTTCTCAACCGGAGAAGTTATCAGCGTCTACTGTACAGTTTATCAGCGTACGGGAATTTATTAGGGTTTACATTCAGCATTAATTAAAATTTAATAGAATGATGCTTGAAAGATTGCTCGCAATTCAGAATCAGAATCCGGCCTGACTTGCTTCGCTTCCGTTTACTTTAATCCGAATACCTATCAGTCAACGGAATTTGTAAAAAGAAGAATGAGATGTGCATGACCAGAACTTTACGAAATTTTTGTTATCGAGTGTTTCGTGTGGTCTAATCTTCCGGACCCACCCCCACGCCCGGCAATAATTCATCCACTCCACAAAATAATACTATCAATCTGCTTCTGTGTATGTATGAAAGCTCAGATAGGTTTGAAAACTTTGGCCACATGATGTAATTCCGCACTAAGAAGCTGATGGCCCACTCTTCCAAATTCCTCAGAAACACTGTGGGCCTGTAAAACAACTACTCCATTCGCCATGGTTAGATGTGAGGCGTTACTGTGGCCGGAGAGGGACGGTACAGAGGGAAAGACAACTAACATACAGCTAACAAAAGCATTTCTCTTTCTCCTAAAGACAAAAAAGAATACGACGTTCCAACCGTGTGTCTGAGAACGATATTCCTTTGCTTTATTCTCAGATAAACGCTGCCCTTTTTGTCTTGTTCTAGTGCGCTGCAGCTAAGGCGATAAGCAGCGAGCGTATGTTCTATTTATGACATTATGTGTATATATGATAGTAATATACAATAATGTCGGCTGGTTTGAATAGACTGTTTGTTACTCGAGATTATTTCGATTGCTCATTCGGTGAATATTTGGTAATAAGATGGATGTGGTTGTGGTTAAATGATTGAGCGGGCTCAGCTTTGTCAAATATTTGGCCATGCTCGAATGCAGCCATCTAGATAATGACACTCTAGCTTTTTTTAGTAAAACGGTCTTAAATACTAAGTCATTCATTAAAAAGTTAGTTGTTGAATTGAGACTTCTGTGATCCATAACAGTTATAAAAAGAGTTTCTGCCTAAATCACATATATAGAAAGATCTTTGTCCACCCGTTTCGAACCAATCAGTGTGGTTCATCGTGAGGAACTTGTGCTCACGATGAACCACACTGGTTGGTTCGAAACGGGTCGACAAAGTTCTTTCTATATTAATTTACGCCGAAACTCTTCCTATAAAAAATTAATAATAACATTCTTAAATGCTAAATCATTTATAAAAAAAATAGTTGTTTCAATTCTTTAAAATGTTATTATTAAACATAACAATGATATAACCTCAACCAGTCTAAACATGAATAACCATCATATAACCTCAACCAATCTCAATAATATTTTTATTTATAAAACAAAAATCTAACTTTTGTGAAACCATTTAACTAGTAGAATCTCTCAAAATATAAATACTCTATCCCTATGGATTATCGCATACATATCCACTAAAAACTAACCTAACGGAACAGAACCCTAATTCATACTTTAAGATGAGACAAAAGAAAAGCGCTTGCTCATCTCGCGCTTCCAACGATCCAACAACCGGTCGACAAAAACCAAATACTTTACAGAGGGGCCCGGCCTAATCGATGTGACTAACCAACTTAACACATTTGAATTCTTTCCCAGTCCTACTATAATACAAAATAAAAACAAAATTTGTATTGATAACACGGATTTGATTACATGTCAAACTAAAAATGAAAAGGAAAGGCGGCATTTTTTTCTTCCACCCGGGGACCCTTGGCAGGTGAATTAAGAATACAGCACTTGTCTCCTGACACCAAGAGTGCAATAAAGTTTGAATCCAAGAAAAATCAAATGGAAAGTCCGAAAGCAAACGCATACGGAAAGAGGTGATAAATCCAATCGGCTTATCTGGTTGCATTCAACCCCACTAATCTTTTCACTTCGAAGGGACTCTAATTCATTATTTAGGTTCTAAGCACATGTAAAAAGTAGTCTGTGCAGAGAATCATATGATTGCATTTAGAGTGGTGACACGAGTCTTTATGATGTCATATGTTAAAATATGTAAAAATTAATAAATAAATAATTATTAATAAATATAGTTTTTAATTTAAAATTAAAATAGAAACTAAAACCTATGATCATTTGTATCATCAATATTAATAAATCATTATTTATAAATATAGTTTTTCAATTTAAAATTAAAATAGAAACTAAAACCTATGATCATTTGTATCATCAAGATGTCCGTACGCTGCAGCCATTATAACTCCCTTACATGCTATAATAACCTATAAGTCATTTGCATTCAAAATATATTAAAACAAATTTAGTATTTATTGTATAGTTCATACATGATAATGGTGATAATAAACTAGTTTATTGGATTCATATTGGCTGAAAATTTTAAAATTTACTTTTTAATATCATTGTTAAAAAGTTTAGTAGATATTTTGAAATTTTAATATATATATATATATATATAGATAAATATAGATATAGATATAGATATATAATTGTAAATGTAAGAAATATTTCAAAATTCAAATATAACTTAAATATATTGAAGAAAATAAATTTAAGTTAAAATTAATTTTAGAATATATATATATATATATATATATATATATATATATATTATTTTAGAAATTTAGATTAAATAATAAATATTTAGGATATTAGAGAGAGGAAGAGTATCTCAAACTTTGTTAGTAAAATTCAACTGAAACTAAACAACTAAGATGAGAGTTGTATGTCTAGCTCTAAAACTAAAAAAGGAAAATATTTTTATATTCAGTAAACACATAAAAGGCTCAAGGCAAGGACAAGAGCCACAACTTCATACTTAACTTCATTGTCACAAAAAGAGCACACGAATTTTGTTTAGATGTGGACTAAGTATGCTCATTGTCAACCCATGGCAAGCGTTGAAATATCATAGCAAGAGACGCTCTTCATTGCCCAATACTTCGCACTAGTCACTGCACTTCGTCCATTTATCACTTTGGAGACAAAAATAGGCCCCCTCCACTAGGACTTGAGAAAACAACCAAAACATTGAAACCCTCAGCCGCAAAGCTACTAAGTCACCATTATCTATGAAATGTGAACTTCCAAAAATCTCAACACAGCAAGTCGAGTCATGGAAATAATACTGAGAGGGGGGGGTGAATCAGTATTATCTAATACTTTTAATAAATCTTCCTTATTTGTTCTTTGAATTACTTTTGCATGTCAGTACCATAAAATAACGAGCATGAACAAAGAAAACAGATAGTTACACCAAAAAACACAAGATGTAAGGTGAAAACCCAATGTGGGTGAAAACCACCTGCTGCAATATGTCTCTATCTTCTTTCAAATTAGAAACTCCTTTTACAATGGTTTTTTACTGGTGCAGTCCTTTACCAGTACGCAGGCTGCAACCTGCAGAGAGCTACAACTCTCTCTCTCGTTTTCCAGTCTCTCCTGGAAGGGAGCTACAACCCCCTACTTCTTTTCTTACAAGGACCACTTTTCATAAATTTTCAAACTGGATCCATAAGCATCAAATGATCATCAAGTATAAGAGAATCACCCAGTCAACTGTAGTAACCAGATCAAAAATAATAGGACCAAACACAGAACACAGCAATGATAAACAAAGATTTTAAGAGAAGTAAGCACCCTGCTCAACTGCTCGCCTGCTTACAGTACTCACCCTGCTCAACTGCTTGCCTGCTTACAGTACGCACCATGCTCAACTGCTCGCCTGCTTATGTACGCACCCTGCTCAACTGCTTGCCTGCGTACCTCACTCTGAGTCCATTGAACTGCCTGCAGACCTCCGCACCTGCAACCCTTCTGTGCCTACATACCGGCGCACCTGCAACCTTTCTGTGACTGCGTACCGGCGCACCTGAAATCCTTCTGTGCCTGCGTACCGGCGCACCTGAAATGCTTCTGTGACTGCGTACCGGCGCACCTAAAACCCTTCTGTGCCTACGTACCGGCGCACCTGAAACGCTTCATTCCTACGTATGTACGCACTTTTCTCTCACTGTACCTGCGTACCTTCGGGCATAGATGATTTCAAGACTTCAAAAATAACCCAGATAGTCAGATCTACAGATCTGAACATGCGCCGAAAAGATCTTAGTCCATCAGTAGATTCGCCTTATTTAGATCTAGACCAGATCTAGCCCTCATAAGATATTCAACCAAAAACATACTCAAGCCAAATGATCTCCTTTGCTTTATATAGGAAAGCTCTTCCTTAAATCATGGATCAATACCACGAGCCGACACCATAATAGCACAATACCGTCGGCTAAATACCAAGAGTAAAACATAAGAAAACCCCACATGTGAATTTCTTTGCCTTGAAATGTGTGCCCTGGGGGTACGCACCTCCTGAACGGGATAACTACGGGTATGTACGCACTTTATGTAATACTAACCTGCGTGTACGCACCTTATGTAAGGTGTACCTGCGTACCCCTTATTTCCTTCAAAATTTGATAGCTGATCATCAATCTCTGCTGCTGACTTGAAGTACTGTGATCTATCACCTGAATGGGTTGCCATCAAGGACAACACTTTAGCCATAATGCCAACAATCTCCCCCTTTGGACTTGATGGCAACCTCAAAACTTCAGCTTCATTCTCCCCCTTTGACATCAAGGGCAAAGGGTTATGCTCCCCTAAGAACATGCTCCCCCTGAATATGAACCAGATCTGCAACGAAGAACCATAATCCACCATGAAAGAGATAGAGACATATTGCAGCTACTTCCAAGATCTCCTTCTGCACATCCTCCATAATGCCAATAATGCATTATATGCTCCCCCTGAACCTGTACCATCAATCAGAAGAGGTTCAGCAATAAGATGATGCATCAACAACCCCCAGCTTTTGCCTGAGGTATTCAAAAGTGTTCCTGGGCAATGGTTTGGTGAGAATATCAGCAACTTGTTCCTTAGAAGGAACATACTCCAACTTGACCTTCTGTTCAAGCACTTGTTCCCGGAGAAAATGATACTTGATTGGTATGTGCTTGGTTTTTGAATGCATAACAGGATTCTTTGAGATGCTGATTGCACTTGTGTTATCACATAAGATGGGGATTGGTGGTGTACAAGTGATTTGAAAATCCTGCAAAGTCTGCATCATCCAAAGGAGTTGGGTGCAACAAGATGCAGCAACAACATATTCCGCTTCAGCTGTAGACAAGGCAATCGAACTCTGTTTCTTGCTGAACCAAGATACCAGTCTGGAACCCATAAAGAACGCACCACCACTTGTGCTTTTCCTGTCATCCACGCTTCCGGCCCAATCTGCATCTGTATAAGCATGAAGTGTAAGATCTGTATCTCTAGGATACCATAAGCCATAATTTTGAGTCCCTTGAAGATATTTGAAAATTCTCTTCACTGCCTGAAGATGAGTCTCCTTCGGATTTGCCTGAAATCTTCCAACTATTCCAACTGCATGCATGATGTCTGGTCGGGTACCTGTCAAATAAAGTAAACTTCCAATCATAGATCTGTAGGTTGGTTGATGTACTGCTGCAGATTCATCATTTGCACTGAGGCTACATCCTGTGACCATGGGTGTACATACTGGTTTTGCATCTTCCATACCATATTTCTTCAAAATCTGTTTGAGATACTTGGTTTGAGATAAAAAGATTCCTCCTTCTTTTTGTTGGATTTGCAAACCAAGGAAATATGTCAGTTCTCCTAGCAAGGACATTTCAAATTCTTTCTGCATGACCAAGGCAAAGTTTTGACTCATAGCTTCTTCATTGCTCCCAAAAATAATGTCATCTACATACACAACAAGTATTAGCAATTTGTCATTTTCAACTTTTATATAAAGATTGCTATCTGCTGATCCTTTTGAAAAGCCTTGTTGATGAAGATATTTGTCCAAACGGTAGTACCAAGCCCTTGGAGCTTGTTTGAGACCATAGAGAGCCTTTTTCAATCTGCATACAAGATTTGGATCATTTCCAAGAATGAACCCATCTGGCTGTTCAATGTACACTTCTTCTTCCAAGTCTCCATTCAGAAAGGCTGATTTCACGTCCATTTGAAATACTTTGAAGTTTTGAAAACTTGAGAGAGCAAGGAACATTCGGATGGCCTCAAGTCTTGCAACAGGAGCAAAGGTTTCTTCAAAGTCTATTCCTTCTTGCTGCGCATACCCTTTACAAACAAGTCTGGCTTTGTTTCTAATTACTTCTCCATTTTCATTCAATTTATTTTTGAAGACCCATTTTGTTCCGATAACATTCTTATCTTTTGGTCTAGGAACCAGCTCCCAAGTGTTGTTTTTTTCGATCTGCTCAAGTTCTTCATCCATTGCTTTCACCCAACATTCATCTTTGCATGCCTCTTTCACATTTTGTGGTTCAGTAGAGGAGAGTAATGCCAAATAGCTTGAAGCTTCTGCAACTGTTCTTCTTGTTTGTACACCTGCTTCTTTCTGCCCCATAATCTGAGATTCTGGATGATTCTTCTGAACATATCTGGATGGAGTCTTTTCTTCTATTCTTGTTTGCTCCTCTGGTTCTTCTTGAGGTTCTTCTTCTTCATCATTCTGTCGTTGGGGGTAGCCTTCATCTTCTTCGATGTCTTCATGATGTACTTGCCTAGGAATGTATCCCTTCTCATCAACCACTACATCAATGCTGTCAACAATTCTGCCAAGTCTTTTATTGTAGCATTTGTATGCTTTGCTATGTGGAGAGTAACCAAGAAGAATGCCTTCATCTGCTCTAGGTTCAAGTTTGCCAAGCTGCTCATCAGTATTCTTGATATAGCATTTGCTCCCAAAGATTTTGAAGTGCTTTACCGAAGGAGTCCTACCACTCCAGAGCTCATGAGGAGTTTGAGTGCTGTTCACTCGGACATTTGTTTTGTTGAGAATAACAACTGCAGCATGTGCAGCTTCACCCCAGAAAGTTGCGGGAGTTCCTGACTCATCAAGCATAGCACGAGCCATTTGTTGGATTGTTCTGTTCATTCTTTCCACAACTCCATTTTGCTGAGGAGTTCTTGCTGTAGAGAATTCTCTTCTTATCCCATGTTCTTCACAGAAATCGAAAAATTCATTTGAAGTAAATTCCCCACCTCTGTCGGATCTGAGGCACTTAATTTTGTGACCTGATTCATTTTCAACCAAGGCTTTGAAGGATTTGAATTTTTCGAATGCTTCATCTTTGTGCTTCATAAGTCCTAACCAGACAAACCTGGAGAAATCGTCAATGAATAATATCAAGTATTCTTCTCCTCGAGGTGTTCTTTTCCTGAAAGGACCGCATGTATCTGTATGTACTAGCTCAAGAGGCATGCTAGCTGATCCTTCTTTCTCTGGAAAGTTAGTTCTGGTTTGTTTTCCAAACTGACATGATTTGCATATGGTGTTGTCAGGAATTTTGATATCTGGAAGATCGCGAACTGCCTGATATTTGCATGCTTTCCTTATTTGTGAAAAGCTTAGATGTCCCAACCTCTGATGCCATAACCAGTGCTCATCATCCTTGCTCAGATAGCATTGTTGTTGTCCTTCTTCAAATATGTACAGATTATTTGGAGTTCTTTTGCCTTTGATCACTGTTTTACCTGTATCAAGATCACGAACAAGACATCCATTTGATCTGAATATAACCTCGGTTCTTTGATCACACATCTGGCTGACACTTAGAAGATTATGCTTCAATCCATCAACATACAAAACATTTCCAGCCTTGACCTTTTCTTTTAACTGAGCAATGCCTTTTCCTTTTATAGTTGCAGGAGTATCATTTCCAAAAGAGACTTTCTTTCCCTTTTCTAGAGTAGAATAAGACTCAAGTTTTTCTTTATCACCTGTCATATGCTTCGAACATCCACTGTCAATGTACCATAGATTTTCCTGTCCCTCTGCATAAAATGCTATCCCACATCTTTCTGTTTGAGGTTCCTTTATTCTCCATGTTTTGGTGCTTGAGGCTTGTTCCTTTTTCTGCTGAAACCTGCTCCTGCATTCAGAGTCTTCATGACCAAAGTTATTGCAAATAGAACATTCAACTTCATTTTCAAGAACCGAAAAGTTGTTATAGGTCCTTTTTGTAATCCCCGTCATACTTCTTTGTTTTTGAGCTTCCCTAGTCATGATTGTTTTATATGCAACACATTGAGCTGCTTTGTGACCAAAGTTATGGCAAGAAAAGCATTGTCCATTGAAGAAACTTCTGCGGTTATCGAATCTACCAGCCAATTGATTGTAATTTCTATTGTCATCTATTCTTGAACCAAATTGAGAAGATTTTACCTGTGGCTGGTTGTGGCTTTTGTTCACCCTTAAGATGGATTGCCCCTGATAGTTTCGTCCCTGCTTTACCTGATGATCTTCATTGTGCTTTTGCTCATTTCTTCTTGCTGCATCAAGATAACTTTTTGAGGTGGATGCTTGAGAAGTTTCTCCATTATAGCCCAGACCTGTCTTGTTTAGTGGAGACCGCTGCACATTGATAATCTCATCCAAAGTTTCAGATCCTTTGACAAACTTGAGATTAATAGCTTTTGTTTTCTCAATCTCTTTTCTAAGACCAACAATTTCACCTTCTAATTTTTCAAGATGTTTTTCCTTTTCATCAATTTGAAATTGTAGAGTATCAATGATCATGTTCTTTTCTTCTATACATCTCTTGAGTCTAGTAATTTCATCATAAAGGTTATCCACATCTATAGCATCCATATAATCATCATCTTCAAATGCCATTAACAACTTATATTCATTACCTTGTTCATCTTCATCACTGTTTGATAGACCATCACTATCTTCATGAGTGTAGTAGCTTTTCTTATTTGCATTCTGTTTCTTGTTCCATCTAGCAGGTTCCTTTCCTTTATCCTTATAAGGACATTTTGCAGCATAATGACCTACTCTTCCACAAGCAAAGCATTTAAAAGGTAACTTACCTCTGAACCTTCCAGAACCCCTTTGAAGATTTCTGACAAAATTTGATTCTTCTTCCTCTTCTTCTGGGACGTGGCTCGCTTCATAATAATCTCCTTTGCCTGATGCCTTGAAAGCAGCTTCTCTTCTGTCTGATGGACCTCCCTTTCTCATTTCATAAGCAGTTAGAATTCCATGTAGCTGAGACATAGTAAGAATTCGTAGATTTTCCTTTTCTTCTATTGCAGATACTTTAGATTCAAACTTGGGGGACAATGATCTTAGAACCTTTTCAACCACAATAGCCTCTTTTATTTCTTCACCCAAATTTTTCATACAATTAACAACCTCATCTACCCGAAGAAAATAGTTAGCCACACTTTCATCATTATACATCTTGAGAGTCTCATACTGAATTCTGAGAGTTTGAAGTTTAGCACGCTTTACCTGTTCATCTCCTTCATAGCTCGTGACAATTTTGTCCCATATCTCTTTTGCGGATTTATAGTGCATTACCTTCATGAATTCTGATTGAGATATACATCCTAATAGAGTACTGACTGCTTTCGCATTTGTTTCATACTTCTTTTTCTCGGCTGCATCTGTAGGAGTAGCTGAAGGAAAAGCGTAGCCTGTCTCTACGATGTCCCAAACTTCTGTACCAAGAGATTGAAGATAGGCAGTAACTCTTACCTTCCAATAATTGAAGTTTGTCCCATCAAAAACCGGTGGCCTGATTGATGCTTCTCTCTCGTAGTTGCTCATGATGAACGATCTACCTTCAAGCGATCAAGCTTCTCTGAAGGACCTGCTCTGATACCAATTGTTGGAAATAATACTGAGAGGGGGGGTGAATCAGTATTATCTAATACTTTTAATAAATCTTCCTTATTTGTTCTTTGAATTATTTTTGCATGTCAGTACCATAAAATAATGAGCATGAACAAAGAAAACAGATAGTCACACCAAAGAACACAAGATGTAAGGTGGAAACCCAATGTGGGTGAAAACCACCTGCTGCAATATGTCTCTATCTTCTTTCAAATTAGAAACTCCTTTTACAATGGTTTTGTACTGGTGCAGTCCTTTACCAGTACGCAGGCTGCAACCTGCAGAGAGCTACAACTCTCTCTCTCGTTTTCCAGTCTCTCGAAGGGAGCTACAACCCCCTACTTCTTTTCTTACAAGGACCACTTTTCATAAATTTTCAAACTGGATCCATAAGCATCAAATGATCATCAAGTATAAGAGAATCACCCAGTCAACTGTAGTAACCAGATCAAAAATAATAGGAGCAAACCCAGAACACAGCAATGATAAACGAAGATTTTAAGAGAAGTAAGCACCCTGCTCAACTGCTCGCCTGCTTACAGTACTCACCCTGCTCAACTGCTTGCCTGCTTACAGTACGCACCATGCTCAACTGCTCGCCTGCTTATGTACGCACCCTGCCCAACTGCTCGCCTGCGTACCTCGCTCTGAGTCCATTGAACTGCCTGCAGACCTCCGCACCTGCAACCCTTCTGTGCCTGCGTACCGGCGCACCTGCAACCTTTCTGTGACTATGTACCAGCGCACCTGAAACCCTTCTGTGCCTGCGTACCGGCGCACCTGAAACGCTTCTGTGACTGCGTACCGGCGCACCTAAAACCCTTCTGTGCCTGCGTACCGGCGCACCTGAAACGCTTCGTTCCTGCGTATGTACGCACTTTTCTCTCACTGTACCTGCGTACCTTCGGGCATAGATGATTTCAAGACTTCAGAAATAACCCAGATAGTTAGATCTACAGATCTGAACATGCACCGAAAAGATCTTAGTCCATCAGTAGATTCGCCTTATTTAGATCTAGACCAGATCTAGCCCTTATAAGATATTCAACCAAAAACATACTCAAGCCAAATGATCTCCTTTGCTTTATATAGGAAAGCTCTTCCTTAAATCATGGATCAATACCACGAGCCGACACCATAATAACACAATACCGTTGGCTAAATACCAAGAGTAAAACATAAGAAAACCCCACATGTGAATTTCTTTGCCTTGAAATGTGTGCATTGGGGGTACGCACCTCCTGAACGGGATAACTGCGGGTATGTACGCACTTTATGTAATACTGACCTGTGTGTACACACCTTATGTAAGGTGTACCTGCGTACCCCTTATTTCCTTCAAAATTTGATAGCTGATCATCAATCTCTGCTGCTGACTTGAAGTACTGTGATTTATCACCTGAATGGGTTGCCATCAAGGACAACACTTTAGCCATAATGCCAACATCGAGAAGCCCCAAAAATAACCGACCGCCTTTTTCCCATGATAATGATTCTCTCAGGAAGATATCTTGGTAGTAGCTCATGTGCTAAAGCCTGAAGGATCCAATTGCTCCCCTCCATGAGAATCATAATTAATGTTGCTTTTCACATGCATTAGGTGGGTAGCTATATTGTCCACATAGAACCTCAACTTCTTTAACATTCTTTTCACGTCTTCAATGGAGGTGAAAGTATTATATTTTTCTATATGCTTGTCTCTCAACACCAACCCCAAAAGCATTTCCATATGCGAGTGTAGCACCACCGCATTCAGATATTGTTTGCACCTTCCCCTCATATTAATAGGGTTTGGCACCCATTTTGACATGTCCTCCAATAATTACAAGTACGAGAGAGATTGTCTCTCCTCCCCAACTTTAATTTCCAGCTCACAAATCTCCTGGCATGTCTCCATAGCAATAGCATTGAAATAGGATGCTACTAAGTCACGAGTGAACAACTTGGTACCTCGTTAACCTGGCTGAGATTTGGCTCCTCCTCCACTTATTCTTCTCCCTCTCTACCTGAGTAGCATTGTAGGACCACAAGAGGTTTCCTCAAATTCCTTAAAATGTTTTCCTCGACATCAAAGGCACAATGTCACTGACTCAACTTAACCTTAACACGAACCCTAAATCACTAGAGAATGTCACCGCAAGAACACCAACCACATGAGTTGACATCCAACACAAACTCATCAACCAAGAAGATGGGAAACTATGTGTTAAGCAAAGAGTCAGACCCCTTAAAAATTGTACACACCACTCTTAACCCTAGGACGCAGACCCTACTATTATACTCAATATCCCGAAGAGTAGTATCTAGACCCCACCCCATCACACAACATTTCTTGTCAGTTAGGGTTCCCAGACTACTCTTAGACTCAATACACCAATTTCAATTTTTCCTAGAGGACATAAACTCAAAATACGTGACCTAAACATGACTGTAATGCTTCCAATGACCCCATCCCTCAAAATAAAATACACATTCACTAGTTGAGACACAAGAGCACAAGTTCTTGTTTCCTCATAAGAACCACATAAACCAAACTACTCTAAATATGAGAGGACTGGAAGAATTATATGGGGCTTACCACTTCCAATTGCTAGCAATAAGATCTTGCAAAAATTTGTCAACTCCCAAGTCCCTAACTGGATGTAATCAAGCTAATGAAGTCTTAGCAAGTGACTAGGATTTGGAAGCACGAGACAATAGGTCTTCCTCGTAGAACATGAACTTGCTCACAACAAGGCCTATGGAATTCCTTCGCCCTAGGGAGTCGGGGACTCACCCTCCTTATTAGAAATACACTACCGACGTCTACTACCACACTACTGAAGCAGAACAAGGAAATAACGCCAACTTCATCATCCTTACCTTTGCAAATGATTTCAATTTTCCATCTCCATAAGTTCATAAACACTATGCCAACTGGAGGGTTGCATGCTCTTGCATGCCAAGCGCCAATTGCATATGGTCTTCATTAATGAACTATTAATACATTGAGAGTGGTGGACACGAAGTAGCATGCTCCTCACTGCCTTTTATAATAGCCCATCCGGAAATATTATTGTAAATTATAGATAATAATTTAAAATATATCTAAATTTAATAATAAAAGTAATAATTATGAATAATTTTATAATAATTTTAATAAAAAAAAATATTCATTAATAATAATAATTCTTAATTGAAAATTCATCACAAGTAAATATTTTTTTTTATATTATTGATAATTAGTATTAATATTAAAAATATTTTTTTGTTGTAATTTTGGTGGGACTACATCTTCATCATGTCCAATATATCATCTTCATTGGCGGAGAATTAAACCAGTAACTTCACATCAGTGAGTGCCTTAACAAAACATCCAGTCACCATCTATCCAAGACCCTTATACATAAATATTAAGAATTCTATCATATTTATATTTTAATATTAATAATATATTATCATAACGATATTCTTAATTTATATTATTTTTTTATTTATAATAATTAATTTTTTATTTCCATTTTAATAAAAATTAAATTTATTAAGATTGAAATTTTATCCGAATGTAATTCAATTGGATCTTATAAGTCACACCTCAGAGTCTTTCGTTATCGTTTAAAATAAATTTTGAACACAAGAAGGATGGCATTCATGACACATTTAATTTTGTCGAAGTAGGAATGCCCTAGAATACTAATATTTCAAGCTGATTCGAGAAGGAATATTTATTCTTAACATAAAAGCAATATAAGCACTCTATTCATCTTCAAAAATTACTTTCATGCGCACTCTTGAGAATCATTACATTCAATCCTACGTTTTTCTTCTTGGATTTTGGCTACTGATGTTACAGTGCCCATCTTACACCTGTCTTTTACATCACGACTTATGTGGACGTTGAGAAGAGACTTTTTGAGAATTTTGAAGAAGCTATGTTTATTAGGATATAATGAAAAATTAATGTAAAATATAAACGGATATTTTACAAACATAATATCTCACAGTTATGGTTAGCGTATCTTAAGAATGTTGTGAGTGATGCATAATTTTAAGGACATTTTTCGACTTTTCTAAACTATAGAGATAGCTAATTGCATATTTAAGCTTTATATATGGATATAATCTTTTCGCTTTTCAACTTTCTATGGTAAGAATTTAGCTTAATTTTCTTTTCATTTACAATTAGATTGAGTGGACCTATAAATTTTAGTTATTTGTTTATTTCAATCGGTAGTTAGCATGCATATGCTGATTAGAAAGCTATAAAAATCCTTTCGCAAGCTGAATAAAGGGTTCTCTGAAGAAGATGATTTTCAAAAAGTGGAAATGGGGAGTGGCTAAGGGTGGGGAGTGACATCACCAGGACCAGATCCCCCAATTTAAAGGGACACAATTAAATTTAGAGTATGATTTATTTTGACAATATTGCTAATGATATTGCTTGAGAAATATGATTTTAATGACCCCTCGTTGACATAAGAATGAATCTTCTCTCTTTGTTGACAATGTGTGACCTCTATATTTTGTTTTTCTAAAGACAATATTTAGATGGTTGGATTATTATTTGCATTAATGTCTCCGAAAGTGACGATACAATTATTTGACTATGTAAATAAAGATTAATTATTAATAAATGATTTGTTGGGGAATAATCAAGAAATATTATTTAATTAATTGAGATTTTTTTGTATTCTCGAAAAAGTTGTTAGTGGTCAAATCTACATGGTGGACCTTGCCAAATATTCTCTTAAAAAAATCTTTACAAGGAAACTATCAATTTAACAATAGCATAATGGGAGAAAAATATTATGCTAAATACCTAGCTAAAGAGAACTGCGAAGTTGCATAAAAACAAAAGAAAAGCAGAGTTGGAGAGAAAGGTGCACTTCAAAGAAAAAGAAGATTTTTTCTTGTTTTAAATAAAAATACTAGCTAATTAAGGGGTACAGACCAAAGAAGGATGTTGCTAAGAAAAAATTTGTTGGGGAGAACTGTAAGAAAACCACAAAATGATATAATGAGCTTGTTGATTCCTAGAGGCAAAAAGGTCTGATCTCGAGGAGAATTGTTGGATGCAATTTGTTAGCTGAGGGGAGCATGCTCTCTCCTTGAATCCCAAGCGAATGGTCCCAGTTAGAAAAATCTGTTTTCATGATTTAACACATATTTCATTAAATTTGGAAGTATTCTATTACAAGGCCTCCAACAACATTCATTTTTTTTGTAAATTTCCATATTAAATTGATTCAACATTAAAATAATTTGCAAGTAATTTCTCACCAATTAGAGATCATGAATAGGTCAAACATGGGGTTGTTATGTATAATAGTATCAATACACAATAGGAGTGTGAAATCAAACTCTTAGAATAAATTGATTTAAGTTAAATCATATTCGTATGTCAAACATCCAATCAAGATATTATAGTTATGGATAACATGCTAGATTTATCGATGTTTAAATTTTATGTCTCGCAACTCTAACCCCCTTTCCCCCAACCTACAAGGGATATGTTGATTGAATGATGGTGATGTGAGGATCTTCCTGTAAATGACAAGGATAGGTGTCCCTTGCATTGCATTGAAACTAATCTATTAAAACCTTAGTAAAATGTTCTTGTGCTCAATTTCCTACGACCCCTTTGTGCATTTATGAAGCACTAATGAGGGGGTCATCATTCATCTTCATAGAATGCATGCATATACTATAAAGGTTATACATTGTTGATCTACGTATTTCAAGAAGGTTAGGCACCATTGGTCTATCTCCACTCAAATCCAAGTACATCAAATGAGAGTTCTTAAATTGGTATTCAGGTCATTCCATTATGATGGACAGTGTCACAAAATGAAGTAAACAAGAAACTTTAGTGGTGAATTCTTGTAAGTACTGGAGGCAGGGGTTTTCAAATATTAGCACAATTGATGGTCATGTGGATATTGATCTCTCCTTGTAAACATTGTCAAAACCAATAATAGTCTCGATGTAAATTTAGTGTCAACCAATAGTATGGAAAACCATGATTGACCATTACTTTCACTAAGAAGAGAAAATGATAAGCATTTTTAATGGGGAAGAAATAAATGTGAAATGTAACTCATGTATTTTAGTTGAAATTTATATAAGTCCCCGTGTTCTTTAATTATTAAATACTTAATGTAAATACTTCTAAATTATCATTAAGATATTGATTTTGAAGATTAAATGTGTATTAAAAGGCATTCATCTATGACATTGGATTTTTCATGTAGCATGAATAAACCACTTAAAGCTAATTGTCAATTAATCTTAAATAGTTTTGTATAAGATATATCTTTACTTGCATTAATAGATTTATTTCAAAAATAAATTACATTTTTAAACTTGTATGAATACATATAACTAAATAAAATTCAATAAATAACTTCTGAGTCTTGTTGGATTCTATGAGATTATTTTAAGTACAAATAGTTTATTTAAGATTTGAAATTTACAAAATGTTAATATTGATGGTGAAAGCATGTCATATGGTGTAAAAAGTTTAAAGGCATCCATTTATGGCCCATCTCTTGAATGAGCTTAAATAGTCTACTTAATGCTCATGGTGAATTCATTAATCCATGTTTTATTATAAAATTCATTTTCTTTACATGGTTTTTTATTCTAGAAATAACAATTTCACATTTGTGCATTCATATTAAACCACATGATAATTAAATAGAAATTTATTAATGCTTTCTTGACTTATTGACTTATATGACATGATTACATATAATAATAACTGATTTAATAATGCATAGTTAGTCAAACTTTCAATTTAAAATAGAATAAACCAGTTAGAACTCATAAATAATTGGTTTTAAATTATTAATTTTCTAAAAATATATATATTTTTACTTACATTGAGATCTTTATTTCAAAAATAAATTCCATTTATACATACATACATTCTAAATATAATTTAATACATACTTGTCTTGTTGGTTTCTATGAGATTATTTCAATTACAAATAATTTATTTAAGAATTGAAATTTACCAAATGTTAATAAAGGTGGGAAAATCAAATGCCATATGTTGCATAAAGTTTAAATACATTTATCTATGACCTATACCTTGAAATAAATTTAACAATCTACTTAACATTCATTACCAATTAATTATTTCATGTGTTGTTAGGAAAAACATTTCATATTGCATGGAGTTTTATTTAAAAAAAAAAGTGTCACATTTACGCACTTAGATTAAACCTCATGATATGAAAATAAAAGTCAATAAATGGCTTTATATAGACCACTTAAAACTCATTATCAATTAATTATAATTTGTTTTGTGAAAGATATATATATATATATATATATATATATATATATATCTATATATATATATATATATATATATATATATATATATATATATATATATATATATATATATATATATATTTACTTACATTAAGAGTTACATTTAAAAATTGCATCACATTTATGAACTTCTATCAATGCATATAGCCAAATAGAATTCTTCAAGTCATATTGGATTCTATGAAATTATTTAAACCATAAAGAAACTATTTATGAATTGAAAATGACAAAATGCTAATATGGATTGAAAAATCAATGTCTTATGGTGAAAAAAGTTTAAATACAACCATTTTTTACCCATCTGTTTAATGAGTCTAGATGGTCCACTTAACACATTGTTAATTAATTATTCCATGTTTTATTAAGAAGAGAAATTTGTTTTTCATAGAGTTTTGTATCAAAACAATACAATATGAGATTAATACAGTCTTAATAGATTACATGATAGACAACTAAAAGTCAATAAATGGATTCCTTATTAAATTAAATGAGATGAGATGATTGCATATACAAATAGTTGATTCAAGAATATATGAAGAAAAAAAATATGGGTTAAAAATTGAATGCCCTGCAATTTAACAAGTAGTATTCACTTATGAGTCATAACTCGTTAGCCTAAATAGTCCACTTAATACTTATTACCAAGAAATTAAAAGACTTATTTTTTGAAAAAAATGCATCATAGTATATGGCTATTATAATCACATTTATACACTCATATTAATGGACATAACTAAGTACAAGTCAATAATATAATTATAGCTCAAGTGATATAATTTCAGTTTATTTAAAAGACAAATTTACAAAAAAAATGACTTTAAATAATGAAATTAGATGCCTTACGGTTCAAAATTTTCAATGACATAATTAATCCATGATAGTATCTAATCAAACCTTGACAGGCCACTTATCAATCGTTATCCTCATATATATGTTTTTTTAAGAAATGCAAAATTATTTACAATATATTTTTATCTAAAGAATTACATATCACATTTATGCACTCATATTAGTGCATTTTATATGTAAACAATGAATAACTAACTTTGTTCCTTATTGATTTTCAATATGATATGATTGCAGTTACAACCATTAATTGATTTAAGCATATAAATTTATGAAAACTATCAATTGAGAAATCACATATCTTATGATTCAAAAAGATCAAATCATTTACCTATGGCACATTTCTCATTAACCTTAATAGTGAATAATGCATTGTGAATAGCGAATAATGCACATAACATTTATCAAGTAAATTGTTATAATTTCTTTAGTAAGAATAGCACCATTGTTTGCAAGGAGTTCTATTTGAAAACTTATAGTTCACATTTATATATGATTATTGATACATATAATTAAACATAAGTCATTAAAAAAATCATTATAATATAATTTGAATGGCAAACAATTCATTTAAGAACACGCGCACACATACACACATCTTAGAAAAAATCGATACAATAGTCATTGCAAAAACATTTATAAATAATAAGAAATAAACATATTAATATAATTGGCAATTTCCATCTATTTCAAAAAATATAAAATCATACAAATTGATTCAACAAAAACTATGTCCAAAATGTATTGAAAATTTGGAATGTACTTTTCAACAAATTTATAAAAGAAATTATCTCCATGAACTACAATGAAGTACATGTTCTTTTGAACATTCAAATGTACTCATGTTTTTGTTTGATACGATGAAGTTTCTTAAGAAAGGGGAATAAAACTTGCATAAGCCACGTATCTTGCTCTTTTCCTGTATACGATTTTATCAAGATGTGGTTTGATCGATATCCCATGAATTGAGAAGTATGGTTTTCTGTATCTATTAGCAATACATTTGATTCTTCATAATTATCTCCATATTGGCACCACACATCAATCAACTTTTTCTCATAAAATTGTCTTGTTCTCCCTGCTTCCAATTTTGTTTGCAAATGAAAATGAGATCTATCCCATGCAAATTCAAAGTCCTCTATATCAATATTTGATTTTTCAAGTACTTTTCGGATGTACTTGTCAGTGACATTTAATGTCCATATTGCGACATCATAATTTCTTAAGCAATATTTTAATACTTTTGAATGAAAAGGCCTTAAAAAATAGGACCTGTCATCAAACTGCCAGTCTGGTTCTCTTTGAATATGAAAATCTTGTTCGTCTTCGATGTATGATTGGAAGAATACTCCTTCCATTTCGAATATCAACAACATCTTTTGACTTGTAGTAATTCCCATCTGCATTTGCACTACAACCACATGTATGATATTAACATATCTCCACTTCAACACTTCATTGCTTAAGGACATAAAAACCTATCATTTTAAAAATGATGTTAATATTTATTATGAACAGTTTCCATTTGTATGCAAAGGTAATTTTACAATGAGTTCAAAGTATCACAAAATACAAATACAATTGCCCCATTAAAATGAACAAACAAATAATATGTCTACTTTATACATACAACCTAATACCTTTATTTAATTTGTATGGAACAAAAGTATTATAAGAAAGCATTGACCCACCATTTAGATCATTAATTTTAAGACTTATAATGATTTATATAATTGCAATTGAAAAATATAATTATAATGGTCTAGCGCAACTAAACAAACTAATTTTTTATTAATTTTCACATACAATATAACACAATTTTTAAATTTCAAACCTAATTAATTATATGTTAATTTATAGAGTTTCTACCTTAGTTTTTTTTTGTGCTTCTTTTAGTGCAAATTGTATGTTTATTGTTGGTGTTACATAAAACTTAATATAATTTTTCAACATATAAGGAATAAATAGGGTTATAAGAATGCAATGGGTCATCCTTCAAATTACTAATTTCTAAGAGGTATAATAATAACTTAAACCACATTTAAAGCAAATAATTGTAATGATCTAATTAAAAGAAATAGAACAGTTACCTATTAATTTTACATACAATGTAATCCATTGTAAAACAAAAAATATAGAATGAGAAATTTTGATATGAAAACATTAAATGACCATTCATCTCACCAAAAATAAATAAAATAAAAATATTTGATTTTTAGAAATGACAAACCAAATCAACAATTCTTTTATTAGTGTTGTGAAATAAAAGTAATCAATCATGATGTCATACATATAACATCATGATATAGACATATGTAATCTTAAGGTACTTCTAAATATAATTGGACATCCTTCAAAATAGCTCGCACATCCATAGCCTTGTTGAGTTTATGCAATATTCTCCATAGCTCATGGATCAACCAATTATCCCCTTGATTTGCTCCAATGAATGGAGGGGAAAGAATCACATTTTCGTTTGGATTCTCTTTCACTCTCTCAATTAAACAATCAACTATAATAGTATTGGATGCATCATATTGGGTATGCATTTCCCACACTTTTCTCAATGATTTAGTGTGTATAACTTTCGTTGAATTGTCAATGACCTTATGTCCCTTTTGTGGCTTACAGTCTGAAGCAGTCCACTTAAACAAAAATTTATCTTGTAATGTTTCTGAAACCAATTTTTTTAGAAATCTTGTTGTGCTTTGTTTCAAAGCCGTCGTCGAAATTGAAATGTCAAGAGATTCATTTTTGAAACACATTTCAAAAAATGATTTTGCATGTGGATGAATCCAAAATAGTTTTTTCTCTATTGTGTAATCAACATCAGCTCCCATTTTCTCAATATGCCCTTTGTTTTTTGCTTCATCATCAATGCTATGATAAAAAATGTCCTTTAGTTCAAAAACAACTAGTTTCTTTTCAGTTATTTTGGCTGCAACACAATGGAAAATAATATAGTCAAACCATTTTATTCATGTTACAAAAATTACTAAAAAAATTGTTGAAACAATACACTTACCTTGAGTGGTTTTTACAATATTTATAGATGAAACAATAAGTTCTTTTATCATCTGGACAGGACCTGGAGTAAACATATTAAACCTTCAATCAAATATCGATTGTACTTCTATTTAAACCTTCAATCAAATACCAATACCAAGAAAAACATTAGTAATGCAACCTTTAAAAAGGAACACACACACACACACACACACACACACACACCTTAAACATTATTTTGATTGTTAATTTTACCCTTTTTATTTGTTCCTATAATAAAAATATACAACATTATGGTAGTTATAAGTATTTGAGTTTGAAGAATAATAAGATAAACAAGAAGACAAGTTATAAGTATCTGATATGACATTATCTTCATATTTGTAACGTTGGACCTCATCATCATCTTGGTTAGCTTTATTTGTTTCCAAATTAAACATATAAAATATTTTGAATTGTGAAAATGAATAGAATCATTAAATAACAAGGAAAACAAGTGGACAAATTATAAGTACCTGATGTTATATTTGGTTCTTGGTTGTAGTTTTGTGGGACAATACCTTGGTCATTATATTCATTCTCTTTATTTCCAACTATAATCAACATATGAAATGGATATGAATCACAAAAAAAAAAAAATAGAATAATAATAAAATAAAAAAAGATAGAGATACAATGATTAATACCCATTTCTATCTCCATCGTTCCATGGTCATTGTCTTGATTAATTTCATTCATCTCATAATTCCCTATAATAGTCATCCAAAAATATTATGAATATGGAAATTAAATAAATTGAAAAATTATCAAGAGAAAAAACTAAACAAATTATGTACCTGTGCTGATAACTTCTTCCTCTCCTCCTTCTCCTCCTATTTCCATCTCCATACTTTTTTCAACAATATAAGCACTATGTTGATTAATTTGTTTCCTCCCACTTTCATCATTCTCTGTTTTAGAATCTCCATCATTAGTCATTTTAGTAAACACTTTGACAATTAAGAAATATGAAAAAAATAGTATCCAATGTATTATAAGAAAATAAAGAAATGAATTGTAGTACCTGAATTTTCCAAGAAGTTAATGGGTACTGGATTTGATAGTTGAAAAGATTTGTAATTATTTAACATGATTGTCCTTTGTGACTCTGTTTGCATTGTTAGCGCTTGAAATTTCACCTCAGGCTGAGAAAGGTAAACCTCAAGGCAACATCAAACCATTTAGCCTCGTAGCTAGCCCTACGGGGCAGGAGAAGGCTCTCTCCGGTCTATCTCAGTAAAATCTTCAATGGATGAGATGACCCATATGTTAACATTGATTTTAGGCTAGTAAACTGATCAAAAAGGTTGTTTTGGGATTTTTAGGGTTTTTGGTGGCAATTTGAGGGGATGGCAATTTTGGGTGCGGGGATTGGACACAGTTTCTGCAGGGGGTTCTTTGGGGCGAGGTAGGAGACTGTATTGATGCCTTTGACTGAGGTGGATGATCAGGAATGACAGGTGAGGAGCCAAGGAGAGCAAACAATAACTTTGAATTCCCCTTAGACAGTAGAAAACATTGAAATTAAACAAATTTAAAAGCAGAGCATGGCAAGCATGAATTCTTACTTTAACACTTCATTTGTTTAATATGCAGAAGTAAAAGAGAGGAAATGATTCACATAACACACTTACAAGTACATTTAGAAACACACCATCAACACATGAATCCACAAGAATCCCAAAGAGGACTGCAAAACCCTGGTCTTCCTTAGCCAAAAATTGCAGAGATACAGTGAAATAATACAATGATAGCTTCTCCCTCAAGAGTCCAACCATGAAAATGAGCAAGAAAGTACATAATATAGATGATCTAACCTCTTTCCCTGCCTCCATGGGTCGAGCTCACTATCCTAGGAGTTGTTTCAACCACTTCTAAACTAAGCACTAGAAATTAGGCAGTCAAAACAACTTGCCTCTATAAGCTAGGAAACCAATTCATTCATTTAATATTTACCCTTTTCATGAATGAACCTTCTAGAAATGTTACATAAGAGTAAAAGTGTCTAAAAAGTACAATAATTACATCAAAGAGGATCACAATTCATCCCAAAAAGTCAAACTGGGTCAAACTGTGCTTTTACGAGCTGTACAATGCATTTTTGAAAAAAACTGCCTGACAGGTCGCGCGCCCCTGCCTGACGGGTCGCGCGCATTTGGAGCCATATTTGGGGCACTTTTAGGTGGACAAATTGAGCAAAAGTAGGCTTGTTGGAAAGTTCTGTGAGTCTACTTTCGAACCCAACTGGAATTTCTGAATTTGGAGTTCATTTGCCCTGTCAAAAATCAAATCTCCCAAGACTGCTTTCTGCAATTCAAAAAAGTGGCAGAAAGTCAATTTTTACTAGTTTTTTGACATTCTGGAGGCCCAAAACTTCACCAAATCTCAAGTCCATCCATGAGCATATGTAACTTTGCATGAAAAATCTGGAAATGCTGAGTTTTGGTCAAAAGGAGTTGCCCTGATGTAGGGTCGCGCGGGGGGTGAGACCCGTTAATGGGAAAAACCTGCAAATTGCCAAAAAATGCCAAAATTCACCCAAAATTCTCAAAACTTCTTGGGATTTGTGCTGTGGCTAGGCTATTTAGTGCCTTGATCCTTGAGTGAAGCCTCAGCCAAGATACGGAGGGGATTGGGCTTCTTTCTCCGTTTCAGTGCCTCAGTCAACCGCCTTTGAAACATTTTCATCTTTGCCTTGCACACATGCATTCTTCCCCAGTAATGGTTCTTCATGTTCCTCAGCAATCTTTTCTCTTGGTTGGCCTTAGCCAACAGCCTCTCCAAGTGTGCATTTACCCGGATGAGCATGGACTCTCGGTCAGCGGGAAATGGGTCACCGGGTCTTCTTCGGTTCAAGATTCGGTCACTACGAATCCTCCACAGCTCATCAAGTGCTTTCTCATCCTCCAATTGTTTGTTGCGCTGCTCCAGGTATGAGATTGTCCATTGTGCACCTTCTAGTCTCTTTTGCAATACATCATTTTCAGCTCTAAGGTGCTGAATGACCTCCTTTGCCTCTTGGCTCGGAGAATAGGCCTCAAGATCAACAAGCTCAATATCTGGAACTCCTGATGGCCCCTCATCAATCTTGGGCTGCTTGCCCCTCTGTGCTGCCTGTGCTGCTGAAGAGAGCGAGGCCCCTTCCACCTGATGTGGAGATAACACTCGCTGAGCTGATGATGAAGGCGGGACCCCTTCCACCTGCTGTGGAGATAGTACTCACCGAGCTGCTGCAAATAAGACCCTCGGGCCTTTCTGATAGGTAACCAGAGGTGAGGAGCTGACATGTCTAGTAATAGCGATGTCATGCTGCTGGGATGGTCCTCCCTCCTCGTGAACAACCTCAGGATGTGGCGAGGGTGGTGCTGTGAAAAACTCAAGAGAGATGAACTCCTCCCATGAGATGCCCTGCTGAGCCAACTGATGCAATACTACAAGCTGAATCAAACCATAATGGTACAGGCTCCTATACTGCTGTGCCGGGCTCTTCCTCTGCAACATGGGCACCATTCTCTGAATGTTCTGATAGAAGAAAACAGGGATGTTCATCATCCTCACACGGGTGAAGTGCATCAAGAGGCGAATATGGTATGAATATACCTGTGAAAATCTGCCCTCACAGGTAAAATAGTGTATGATGAGCCTCATCATGGGAGCATACTCGCTCCTGAGAAACCTGAATGGAAACACACCTGCCAAATGTCTCATGAATGGTGGCCGGACAAAAGGCTCAAAGTGAACATTATCCAGCACCTTGCGCTTATTCCACACCTCCCCAACATTAGGTATCCCTGTGGCATGTGAGATCACCTCGGGTGTCAATTTAAAGTTTACCCCTGCAAGGTTGACATGTCCATCATGCAAGTGTACAACAAATAGGTGAGCCAACTCCTTGTGGTGCTGAATCCATGAGATCCTCTCACAAAACTCATAGCAAGACATATATTGAAAACATGTGACTGCCATAGGACAAGCCTGTAACTCTGCTAAAGAGGTGGGCTCCTCTCGCTTATGATGTCCACCCTTACCACCCTTATGAGGCCTCCTCTATTCCTCAATCTCTGAAGCTGATGACTGGTCATCACTTTGCTCATAGGTTTCGGTTTCTGACATTGTTTAAAAGAGTAAAGTGGACAAAATGTACTGCTGCTTCTGCTTTATAAAATGCTGATTTATATGCTGTTTCAAGGGGACAAGGAACATGAGGGAAATGTTAGGGGAGGGACATTTTTACAAGGAAAATGGGAATACATGTATACAACAGGGAATTTCGGGAAAAGCACTGCAAACATCACTGCACATGTATCATCAATTTCATGTGTTTACATGGGTATTATGAGGGGTAGGGTTTAGGGCTTGATTTTTATTTTTTTAGGGAAAAGGGGTAGGGTTTATTTTCTTTACAAATTTAAAAGGGAAATTTATATGGACATACAGGGAAAATGAAATGGGAATGAGGAAAAATGAATACAAGGGAAAAAACCATTGAAACAGCAACAAACCCTAGCAAATTTTACAAATTTACATACAACCATATGGAGCGTTCTCTTGCACAATTTGATTATTAAAAACACAATCATGATGACCTTCAAACATAACCAGCAATCATTTCTAAGTTTGGAGACCCTACCTCAAGCAATTTGATGATTTTGCAGGTGCTTGAACAAATTTGCAAAGGGTTTGGAAGAGAGGTCGCTGACGGGTCGCGCGCCTCACCCAACGGGTCGCACGGGCCTGACGGGTCGCGCCCGTTATAAAAATGCACTGCAGGAAACCCTCTGATGGGTCGCGCGCACCTGACGGGTTGCGCGCCTAGCCTGACGGGTCGCGCGCCTGTCAATCGCCCGAATTCGCTCCACTTTCACTCCTTTCACTCAATCACTCGCCCAACTCTCTTGCAAGTGTCTTGGATGCACAATGAGAGTAAAAGGAGGGAGATTGGGTCTTTATAGGTTTCATTTAAATAAATTTCATGTTCAAACCCACTTTCTAATGTTTTCTCTTTGACACTTTATAAAACTGACTTTTTGGTTTCCTTTATCTTGAAATTTGACTCATTTAGTGCTTTGGCTTGATTCTTTTTGCAGGGAGATCATCTGAGGGATCTTGGCAAGGGGACCAGGGTTGCATACTGTCCACTGAAGTCTTTTGAAATTTCATCACTTTTTACAAAAATTTGAAAAATGACCTTGGCTTTAAAAACGGAGTTTTTAAATCCAAGGTAAGAATTAACTGTACAAGATAAAAAACTTCGAAGAAACATCTTTACTAACATCCCTCTGGCTTGCTGAACACTCATTGACCTTCAGACACATGACCTTGTAAACATACTTGACCAAAACCCTAGACCTAGGAATTTGACCTCAAGACAAGACAAGACAAGCTTGAAAGAGCTTAATGACTGAAATGACCTGATCCAGCAATGCCAAGAGGGGTAAAAACACACCAGCTCCTCCATCAGGGTTATGGCATGCCTAATGGGATGCAAAAATTGACACTGATGAGACACCTACCTATGCAAATGCAAAGAGTTTTGATCGCTGATGGAGGGCTCAAGACCGACTCTAACATTGGCTCCAATGGGGATGGTAGCTCCTTGGAGGTACCAAGAACCTTAGACCTCTGGGAGAGCAGACCAGTGCTTTATTAACATTGGGCAATGGAGTCAACTTTTACACATGTGACCAAATTTTGACAACTTTATTTGACTTTGACATTTGACTGAAATTTAAACTAACTTTGACACAAACCGACTCACTTTATGCAGAAAATAAACTGACTGAAACAACTTGAAAAACTCACACCAACTAATCATCATCTTCAGAATTATAGCCTTCACCGCGGGCCCCAAACTAAAGATGGGAGATCAGTTCACACTTGCTGCAGAATGAAAGTAAAATGGTAATTACAATGGGAATGATTAGAGTAGAAAATGCTCAAGCATGATACCTTTTGAGTAGCCGGCCATTCACCGACCCACCAAGACATTCATCACCATTCATTTCTTTGAGAAGAAAAGCATTTGGACCATGATATGCTGCAATTTTGTAGGGACCTTTCCACAAGTTGTCGAATTTTCCATGTTTCCCTTTGTCTTCATTTCAGGCATCCCATCTCAAAACAACATCATCGATCTGAAAATCATCTGATTTGGCCTTTTTGTCATAGATTTTCTTTATGCGCTCCTGCAACTTAAGGGAATTTTGATGAACCTCCTCTCGTGTCTGCTGTAAATGAATCATTTGACTGATCCGCCATTGCATAGGATCCTCCTCGCCACCAGCTTCTTGAAACAACTTGGCTACTGGAACACTAAGTGAAGTAGGAAACACTGCATCTACTCCATAAACCTGTTCAAAAGGTGACATACCAATTGACTTCTTTTGACTTACTCGATCAGCCCATAATGCATTTACTAACTTTTTGTGCCAGCTCTTCTTATTTATTTCCAGCAATTTCTTTATGATGTTCACTAGAGATTTGTTCGAAGATTCAGCCAGCCCATTACCTTGCGGATGGTAGGCGGTCGAATGCCCCAAGCTGATGTTATATTTATAGCAAAAATCAACCATTTTCTTCGATTTGAATGCTGCTGCATTATCTATAATCAACTTATGTGGACAGCCGAAACGTGACAATATATTACTTTCAAGAAAAGAGATAATTACCGAGTCTGTGGCTTGCCGGGTGGGAATGGTTTCGATCCATTTCGTGAAGTAATCTGTGGTAGTCAAGATCCATCGATGTTGCCCGGAAGATGCTGGGTGGATTTCGCCAATAAAATCCAAACCCCATTGCCGAAATGGTGCGCTGATTTCAACGGGCTTGAGAGGCAACGGCTGTAATTTCTGCTTTCCTTGAAAAATTTGACATTCGTGACATCTCTTCACCGCTTTATACACATCAGAAAATAAAGAAGGCCAATAGAAACTAGCTCTCAAAATCTTATTAGCCGTGGACTTCCAAAACAAGTGACCCCCACAGTCACCTTTATGAAAATCTTCTACTGTTGTCTTAGCTTCTTCTTCGACCAAACAGTTCAACAATATGCCACCGGGATCTTTCCAATAAAGTGCTGATTTAATAATGCAAAATTTGGCAGCCTTTAACTTCAATGTTATAGCTTTGTTTCTAGGCATCCCAGGGGGTGAAGACAAGTTTTGAAGCACATAAACTATATCAGCATACCAAGGAGAAGACACAAAGATATCGGAAACCTGTAGAGCTGAATTTTCTTCGTCTTCATCAGACAAGGCAGCAATCAAATTGATGTCAAGGACATGGAGATTCGTTTCAGCCATCAACTTAGCAAGACCTTGACGTTTAATCAACTTGGTAGGCTTAATTTCTACATCATACTCTAATAGTGCAGCAATCCACTTACCCCTTCTTCCTTCCGGTTCCATTTGTACTAAAACATCCTTTACAGCTGCATTGGGAACATACGCTAAAATATGAGAATTCAATATGTATACCCTGAAATCTTTTAAGGCTTTGATCAGCGCCAATGCTTGCTTCTCAATAATATTATAATTCAGCACTCCATCCCTTATGATACGGCTGAAAAAAGTGATGGGCCTCTCAACCCCATCTCTCTTTTGCATCAATACGGCTGCCAACGTATGCTCAGAAGCAAATGAAAATAAAATAAAATCCTGTGTATAATCTGGGTTGATCAAAGTTGGGGCTGAAGACAAGATTACCTGTATCAAATTAAAAGACTTTACCGCCTCTTCGGTCCATTTGAGCTCGCTGTCCTTCTTGAGCATATTGGTTATCTCTCTAAGATGTTCGGCAAGATTGGGGATAAAGCGACGCAGAAAATTCAATTTGCCATTAAAGGACTGAATTTCTTTCTTGCTTCGGGGCTGCTCTAATTGTTGAATTGCTTCCACTCGTGCAGGATCTATACGTATGCCATCTTTAGAAATGATATGGCCCAGCAGCTTGCCTTCGCTCATAGCAAAAAGACTCTTCTTCGGATTCAATGAGATGCCATACTTTCTGCACTTTTGAAACACCTTAGTCAAATGAAACAAATGCTCTTCATCAGATTTAGAAAACACGGTCAGATCATCAAGATAAACAACCAAAAAGACATCCTTCTCGTTTGCAAAAGCCATATCCATTGCACGCTGAAATGTGGCACCCGCATTCTTCAATCCGAACGGCATCTTGGCATAATGAAATGTACCCCATGTAGTAGTAAATGTTGTCTTGTCACGGTCATCTTCATGCACCAAAATCTGATTATATCCGGAATAACCATCAAGCAATGACATCCTTGATGCCCCCACTACCCGCTGCAATATATGATCCATTTTGGGCAGTGGGTAATTATCCTTTAATGACACCTTGTTCAGATTTCTGAAGTTAATACACAAGCGAATTTCACCGGTCTTCTTTCTCACGGGCACCACGCTAGAAATCCAATCAGAAAACCGGATTGGCACTATGATTCCAAACTTATATAACCTATTGACTTCCTTCTCGATCAATGACAGCAACTTAGGATTAATTCTTCTCAATTTTTGTCGGAAAGTCTTTTGATTTGGCTTTATGGGAATGGTATGCTGAATGATACTTGTGTCATAAGTTTTCAAATCTGAGTAGTCCCATGCAAAAACATTAGAAAATGAAGACAATAATCTGATATACTCATTCTTTACCTTTGGCGGCAATGCTTTCGAAAGCTTCACCATCTTTGGATTTTCGGCTGTCCCAAGATTCACATCTTCAACTCCTTCGTCCGTTGGCCTCAAAGTTGGCTTGCGGGCCACATCATCTTGATCGAACAATTCTTCTAAAGGAATTAATCCTTTAGGAATGTAATTGTCCTTGAGCTGCAAAACATCCATATGATTTACTCCTTCAGCTTCCGTGTCTATTGAAATGTCTTCGAATTTACCCTCAATTTGCAGAAAATCTTTGATTTCTTCGTCATCTTGGAAAACTTGCCAACACCTTTGATTATCTGGAAGCGTAGGACGATGCTTCACATATATCTCAAACTTATTGCTGGAATTCATGGGTATTTTCAGATTACTTGCTGCCTTAGCTAATGCATCCGCAACACCATTTTGAATCCGGGGCACACAAGTCAAAGTATGTTTTGAAAACCACTTTAAGATATCTAGGACAGCATTCCGATATGCTCGCAGACAAGGATGTTTGGCCTGAAATTCACCTTTCACTTGTTTGATAACCAACTCGGAGTCGCCATATACCGCTATCTTCTTTGCCTTCAACTTCCGAAGGATTTTCAGACCAGCAATAAGAGCTTCGTATTCCGCCTCATTATTTGAACAATCAAATGCCAATTTGTATGAACATACCCGTACCTTGCTTGGAACTTGGTTTTGGACTGAAAATGGACTTCGAATCCACACACCTATACCAGCACCATCGCTGCCCACTGCGCCATCAAAATCCATGGTCCAAAGACCATCCTCATCATCTTCTAAGTGCTGAAAATCTGATGTTAATACATGCTCTGTTCGCTGCCCATTTGTTTCAGCAATTGGCCTTATGACAGCAGACCTTTCTTCACTTTCCTTTCTCAAAACTTCTCTGAAATGTCTGGTATATCTTCTACTTGAACTAACTGACTATCTACCTCATTGAAATTATCCGCAAACAAAACAAAAGATTCTAAATCTGTTTGTACATAATTTACAGGATGATTGACGGGCTTTTCCTTACTAGTGATCATGTATTTCATCTTTTGTTCCCGATATAACTTTCTCATCTGACCAAAAACTGGAATGGTGGCATATGAAAAATCAAGCTGAAGTGTACCTTTGAGCTTGGCTCCCCATGATCTCGAAAGCAACATGCCGAATCGCGGAGGAATATCCGCCACTACCACATCCATCAAAACATTCTTCGCTGGAATTTGATCTAGACTCACCACCAAGTCTTTGATCAAACCAATACATTTCACGCGGCTGGAATCAAACGAATACAAATCATGATACTTCCTCGTGATGTCAAGTCCCAGCTTCTCCATAATCGCTTTCGGCATCAAATTATGTGAAGCTCCCGAATCAAACATGGCATTGTGCAACACATACTCATGCAATCGTAAACTGATATAGAATGGAGGAACATCACTTTCAGGAGACTCACCATTTAAAGCTGGCCCAAAAATCAACTCCGGCTGATCATCTTGTACATTCACCGTGTCTAGCATTGGATCAAAATTCAACATCTTGGAGAGATGGCCTCGGTAGGTGCTATTCTTCATAATTTCTGTCAAAGGAATGGGCACTTTCAACTTTGCAATCTCATTCTCCAAACTGAAAACTGAAACCTTCTCACCTTCTTTAGCCGGATTATCTTTTTTTTCAGCTTTATCTTTTGGTGCATTTGATAGCTGATCCGTCTTAGCTACTGGTGATGATTGACTTGTTGAAGGACCAACTATGTCTTTTCCTTTTGCGTGTGAGGAAACCGAATCATTCTTTGCTGATGTATCTTTCCTTTTCTGAATGGGATTTATGGGAATAGCTCGGTTTCTCAATTGCCTTTGCTGGCCTTACTGGGCTGATAAAGCATGCAAATACCATCTTTGATACTCCTTGGATTCATCTTCAAGTATTGCATCGTTTGACAAAATATAATGCTCATCTTGGGGAATGATGGAATTACTCACCAACTCATCTTCTTCTGTAATATAAGTGGGCATATCATCAGGAGGGAAGAAGTGATTTTCCTCTCCAACATTATCACCTTCATCCTCTGATTCTTGGCTAACAAAATTCTGCTGAAAAGGAGGTTTCATTTGTTGTTGAACTGCTGCCTCTTGTGCCTTTGTTTCACGCTGCTTGATCCTAAATTGCGGCTGCTGTTGACCTCTGAAATTTGGATTACGGATCTGCAGTTCCGGCTTGACAATCTGAACATTTTCAAATGCTCTCTTAAGCTATTCAACCTCACGAAGAAGCTGATTTGAGGTGGATGCTTCTTCCTTAATTGTGACTCTTTTTTCAGCCTTCATTCTTTCTCTTTTGTCATTCAAGTTTGCCTCAACGCTGACAGCAATTTTCTTCATATCCTCCAAGGTAGGAGGATCTCTATCTCTCAACGAATAAGCCATCTTCGGATCAAAACCATCCGGGAACTTAAGAAGTGCAGATTTTCTAGATGGCCTCAAATCATCGGGAATAGCATTATAAACTATATTGAATCTGATTATGTAATCTTGAACTGACTCACCCGGATTACGCTTGAGGTTGTTGTATTCGGCATTAATCTGAAGCGGATCCTTTCTGATTTTCCATCGATCTTAAAACTGATTCTGAAGTGCTTCCAAAGTGGCAATGCTGTTAGCTGTCAACCCTCTGAACCATTTTCTAACTTCTCCTGCAAATGTTTGCACGAACAACCGCATGGTAACATCTTCTTCATCTAACTCATATAGATCAAAGAAAGTGGTCATTTTGTCGATATGTTGCTGAGCAGTAATACTTTGTGGAGTGCCATCAAACATGGGAATTTTACTTTGATAATCAGCTAGCATATCATGAAGATTTGCAGGCAAAGCAAGTGTGGCAAACCGAGCAGCCATTGCTTTAGGAGGGGGAGTGGGATGAGTATGAGGGGGAGGAGTTGTGATAGCAGGGACTATAATAAGCAGAGGTGTAGTTTGTGGAGTTGGGGGAGTCGGAGGGGTAGGAGAAGTAGGAGGAGAACCAGCTGTTGATACGGGATAGGTGATTATAGGCGAAATTGAAACATAGGGATGATAAGATTCTTCGTGAGCCGTGATAGTAGATCCAATGTGATCAGAGATATTCTCAACAAAATCAACAAGGTTAGTAGCTTGAACACAAGACTAAAGATGTCTCAAGATAAAATTTTCAACCAATTTGTTATGTTTCTCAAATTCAATAGCAGCTGCAAAATCAGGGTCAAGAACTAGAGAATCGAGCGCACTTTCAGACTTGGCTTTAAACAGAGACAACTCAAAGCTTTCATCAAAATCTAAATCTTCAAGATAATCAAAAATAGCTGGGCATGAATGAGATCTGAAAATGGGTCTAGGACCTGTAGCCAGCTTGTTTTTCTCGAAAAACTAGGAAATAAAAACCATTCAGCCTGTGAAAACTCTCAACCTATCATCAACGGCTCAGAGTTAACAAACAATTATACTGGGATAAAGTGTCAATGAAGCGCTACATCCACAAGCTCACGGAGATTGACTGAAGCAGCGTTTATCTACTAATGCTGATGTAAAAGAAGAGCATTTTCGAAGGCTACCTGGCGTAACTTCAGGCTCCGTCTAAGACTTATGAAATAACACGTCAATGAGCAAACGATTAATTTGTTCTCCCCAGTATGGTCGCCAGTATGTTAGCGCTTGAAATTTCACCTCAGACTGAGAAAGGTAAACCTCAAGGCAACATCAAACCATTTAGCCTCGTAGCTAACCCTACGGGGCAGGAGAAGGCTCTCTCCGGTCTATCTCAGTAAAATCTTCAAGGGATGAGATGACCCATATGTTAACACTTATTTTAGGCTAGTAAACTGATCAAAAAGGTTGTTTTGGGATTTTTAGGGTTTTTGGTGGCAATTTGAGGGGATGGCAATTTTGGGTGCGAGGATTGGACACAGTTTCTGCAGGGGGTTCTTTGGGGCGAGGTAGGAGACTGTATTGATGCCTTTGATTGAGGTGGATGATCAGGAATGACAGGTGAGGAGCCAAGGAGAGCAAACAATAACTTTGAATTCCCCTTAGACAGTAGAAAACATTGAAATTAAACAAATTTAAAAGCAGAGCATGGCAAGCATGAATTCCTACTTTAACACTTCATTTGTTTAATGTGCAGAAGTAAAAGAGAGGAAATGATTCACATAACACACTTAAAAGTACATTTAGAAACACACCATCAACACATGAATCCAGAAGAATCCCAAAGAGGACTGCAAAACCCTGGTCTTCCTTAGCCAAAAATTGCAGAGATACAGTGAAATAATACAATGATAGCTTCTCCCTCAAGAGTCCAACCATGAAAATGAGCAAGAAAGTACATAATATAGATGATCTAACCTCTTTACCTGCCTCCATGGGTTGAGCTCACTATCCTAAGAGCTGTTTCAACCACTTCTAAACTAAGCACTAGAAATTAGGCAGTCAAAACAACTTGCCTCTATAAGCTAGGAAACCAATTCATTCATTTAATATTTACCCTTTTCATGAATGAATCTTCTAGAAATGTTACATAAGAGTAAAAGTGTCTAAAAAGTACAATAATTACATCAAAGAGGATCACAATTCATCCCAAAAAGTCAAACTGGGTCAAACTGTGCTTTTCCGAGCTGTACAATGCATTTTTGAAAAAAACTGCCCGACAGGTCGCGCGCCCCTGCCTGACGGGTCGTGCGCATTTGGAGCCATCTTTGGGGCACTTTCAGGTGGCCAAATTGAGCAAAAGTAGGCTTGTTGGAAAGGTCTGTGAGTCTACTTTCCAACCCAACTGGAATTTCTAAATTTGGAGTTCATTTGCCTTGTCAAAAATCAAATCTCCCAAGACTGCTTTCTGCAATTCAAAAAAGTGGCAGAAAGTCAATGTTTACTAGTTTTTTGACTTTCTGGAGGCCCAATACTTCACCAAATCTCAAGTCCATCCATGAGCATATGTAACTTTGCATGAAAAATCTGGAAATGCTGAGTTTTGGTCAAAAGGAGTTGCCCTGATGTAGGGTCGCGCGGGGGGTGAGACCCGTTAATGGGAAAAACCTGCAAATTGCCAAAAAATGCCAAAATTCACCCAAAATTCTAAAAACTTCTTGGGATTTGTGCTGTGGCTAGGCTATTTAGTGCCTTGATCCTTGAGTGAAGCCTCATCCAAGATATGGAGGGGATTGGGCTTCTTTCTCCGTTTCAGTGCCTCGGTCAACCGCCTTTGAAACATTTTCATCTTTGCCTTGCACACATGCATTCTTCCCCAATAATGGTTCTTCATGTTCCTCAGCAATCTTTTCTCTTGGTTGGCCTTAGCCAACAGCCTCTCCAAGTGTGCATTTACCCGGATGAGCATGGACTCTCGGTCAGCGGGCAATGGGTCACCAGGTCTTCTTCGGTTCAAGATTCGGTCACTACGAATCCTCCACAGCTCATCAAGTGCTTTCTCATCCTCCAATTGTTTGTTGCACTGCTCCAGTTATGAGATTGTCCATTGTGCACCTTCTAGTCTCTTTTGCAATACCTCATTTTCAGCTCTAAGGTGCTGAATGACCTCCTTTGCCTCTTGGCTCGGAGAATAGGCCTCAAGATCAACAAGCTCAATATCTGGAACTCCTGATGGCCCCTCATCAATCTTGGGCTGCTTGCCCCTCTGTGCTGCCTGTGCTACTGAAGAGAGTGAGGCCCCTTCCACCTGATGTGGAGATAACACTCGCTGAGCTGATGATGAAGGCGAGACCCCTTCCACCTGCTGTGGAGATAGTACTCGCCGAGCTGCTGCAAATAAGGCCCTCGGGCCTTTCTGATAGGTAACCAGAGGTGAGGAGCTGACATGTCTAGTGATAGGGATGTCATGCTGCTGGGATGGTCCTCCCTCCTCGTGAACAACCTCACGATGTGGCGAGGGTGGTGCTGTGAAAAACTCACGAGAGATGAACTCCTCCCATGAGATGCCCTGCTGAGCCAACTGATGCAATACTACAAGCTGAATCAAACCATAATGGTACAGGCTCCTATACTACTGTGCCGGGCTCTTCCTCTGCAACATGGGCACCATTCTCTGAATGTTCTGATAGAAGAAAACAGGGATGTTCATCATCCTCACCCGGGTGAAGTGCATCAAGAGGCGAATATGGTATGAATATACCTGTGAAAATCTGCCCTCACAGGTAAAATAGTGCATGATGAGCCTCATCATGGGAGCATACTCGCTCCTGAGAAACTTGAATGGAAACACACCTTCCAAATCTCTCATGAATGGTGGCCGGACAAAAGGCTCAAAGTGAACATTATCCAACACCTTGCGCTTATTCCACACCTCCCCAATATTAGGAATCCCTGTGGCATGTGAGATCACCTCGGTTGTCAATGTAAAGTTTACCCCTGCAAGGTTGACATGTCCATCATGCAAGTGTACAACAAATAGGTGAGCCAACTCCCTGTGGTGCTGAATCCGTGAGATCCTCTTACAAAACTCATAGCAAGACATATATTGAAAACATGTGACTGCCATAGGACAAGCCTGTAACTCTGCTAAAGAGGTGGGCTCCTCTCGCTTATGATGTCCACCCTTACCACCCTTATGAGGCCTCCTCTGTACCTCAATCTCTGAAGCTGATGACTGGTCATCACTTTGCTCATAGGTTTTGGTTTCTGACATTGTTTAAAAGAGCAAAGTGGACAAAATGTACTGCTGCTTCTGCTTTATAAAATGCTGATTTATATGCTGTTTCAAGGGGACAAGGAACATGAGGGAAATGTTAGGGGAGGGACATTTTTACAAGGAAAATGGGAATACATGTATACAACAGGGAATTTAGGGAAAAAACACTGCAAACATCACTGCACATGTATCATCAATTTCATGTGTTTACATGGGTATTATGAGGGGTAGGGTTTAGGGCTTGATTTTTATTTTTTTAGGGAAAAGGGGTAGGGTTTATTTTCTTTACAAATTTAAAAGGGAAATTTATATGGACATACAGGGAAAATGAAATGGGAATGAGGAAAAATGAATACAAGGGAAAAAACCATTGAAACAACAACAAACCCTAGCAAATTTTACAAATTTACATACAGCCATATGGAGCGTTCTCTTGCACAATTTGATTATTAAAAACACAATCATGATGACCTTCAAACATAACCAACAATCATTTCCAAGTTTGGAGACCCTACCTCAAGCAATTTGATGATTTTGCAGGTGCTTGAACAAATTTGCAAAGGGTTTGGAAGAGAGGTCGCTGACGGGTCGCGTGCCTCACCCAACGGGTCGCACGGGCCTGACGGGTCGCGCCCGTTATAAAAATGCACTGCAGGAAACCCTCTGACGGGTCGCGCACCTAGCCTGACGGGTCGCGCGCCTGTCAATCGCCCGAATTCGCTCCACTTTCACTCCTTTCACTCAATCACTCGCCCAACTCTCTTGCAAGTGTCTTGGATGCACAATGAGAGTAAAAGGAGGGAGATTGGGTCTTTATAGGTTTCATTTGAATAAATTTCATGTTCAAACCCACATTCTAATGTTTTCTCTTTGACACTTTATAAAACTGACTTTTTGGTTTCCTTTATCCTGAAATTTGACTCATTTAGTGCTTTGGCTTGATTCTTTTTGCAGGGAGATTATCTGAGGGATCTTGGCAAGGGGACCAGGGTTGCATACTGTCCACTGAAGTCTTTTGAAATTTCATCACTTTTTACAAAAATTTGAAAAATGACCTTGGCTTTAAAAACAGAGTTTTTAAATCCAAGGTAAGAATTAACTGTAAAAGATAAAAAACTTCGAAGAAACATCTTTACTAACATCCCTTTGGCTTGCTGAACACTCATTGACCTTCAGACACATGACCTTGTAAACATACTTGACCAAAACCCTAGACCTAGGAATTTGACCTCAAGACAAGACAAGACAAGCTTGAAAGAGCTTAATGACTGAGATGACCTGATCCAGCACTGCCAAGAGGGGTAAAAACACACTAGCTCCTCCATCAAGGTTATGGCATGCCTAATGGGATGCAAAACTTGACACTGCTGAGACACCTACCTATGCAAATGCAAAGAGTTTTGATCGCTGATGGAGGGCTCAAGACCGACTCTAACATGCACAACACATGAAATTCTTCTTCCATATGTACAACAGGCCTTGATAAAAAATTTCCCCGCATAAAGAGAAATAACCACTTTTGCATCACTACATTGTTGGTGCTTTTCCACTAAATCCATCCAAAAATCATAATCTCTCTCATCCTCATCAAATGTGTCTTCAAATGTGTGAGAGTATTTTATAGCCTCCAAAATTTTTAATTATGAAGTATAGAAATGTATAGTAAGAACTATATCATAACTATAATTGTTTTGGAAATTATATTCATAAATGCCACTAGTAATTTTATAATTGAACTTGGAGTTCTTTATCGAAATTTCCAAAGACTGGCGTATATCATTACAAAACCAAAGTTCTACTAAGAGAACTGTAGTAAAGTCATTCAACTCATTTTTTTCGATAAGAAATCAAAAAAATTCAATGTAACACCCCTTGTTGAATTGTTCTTTTTTCAAAGCTAGTGTGTCCAAAACAACAAGGTCAGTGTGTAAAACTGGTTGCAACTGACATGGAAAAGAGTGCAAAAGTGTTGACAAAAGATCAGGGCCTCCAAAATGACAACCAAATTCAAAATTGTTATCAACCTATTGAACACTTGTTGATCCATTTATCATTCTGTCAAGGACTCCACATGCTTGCCAAGAAAGGGACTCTATCTTTGTATTACGTGTTCCTTTGACATAAGTAGACCCCTCCACCATGTTGCAAAAATTGGTGAATATGATATCATTAATTTCATAATGCTCAAGAATGTTGAATGTGGTAAGATTCATCTCATTCAAGTTCTGATCATGACTTTGACGATATGTAACCATAGCATCCAATATTGTTCTGTTGGTTTTCAATTTAGAACAATAATCTTTTATTTTTATGGCATTTGTTGGATGATTAATTGGAATAGAAAACCAAATGGTTCCATCCAATAGATTATCTGCTACTGAAGCAATTTCTTCCATGGTTAATCCCTGAAGGGGCCGAAAAGTAGCTGTTGTCAAACTGTGTAGACTATTTTTCTTGTAGTTCTCAAAATCTGGTTGTCTTGGAGAACACTTTAATGTGCCTAGTTGGTAACAGTTAAGAATAGTGTCCCATTTATCCCAAATAGGTTCATCAAGATATAAGAGAATTTTTTTATTAGAAAAATTTGTAATTGGACAATCAAAGAATGAGCACAACATTTCATCGTCAACCTGATAAAATAATAAATATAAACTAATAAGAATCCAATGTAAAAATGAAACTAAATAAGATGTTATAATTTAATGTGAAATCATCATAAATATCAGAAAATATGACTTATATTATCTGCTTTAGTAATTTATCTACAATAAAATTAGAGACAATAATAAAATTTAAATGTAAAAATAATTAAAATTACATAGCTTGTCTTCAGCCGTCTTAGAGCATCCAATCCTCCTTTTCTTTCATTTGCCATTGGCAATTAAGAAATGCCTTTCCGAGCGCACACAATCAATAAATGGAGTTTTATAAAATACCTTATTTGCAGAATTTAATTGACAACAAATGTGGATCACCTCACTGGGTTCAACTGATGGATGCAAGAATCGAGCATTACGTTTTTTATAATTTTTTTTCGCTTCTGTTGACACATTATATTTAGGATTTGTTAAAATTTCTTTCGCTGCTTGAATGGTATGTTGACCATCAACTATCCAAAAATTGATATTCTTAGAATTTAGATCTGTCTCATTTATAATTTTGATAGAGTTGACCAAAGGATCAGGCTCATTGATGTCAAATGGAATCAGAAGAGCATCAGGTAATGAGGTTTGAAATTTTTCTAGGAATGATTTCACTAATACTTGAACATTTAAATCATCTTGTGATCTTAATTTGAACACCTTAGGAGCTTCTTTACATCTTTCAACAGGCACTTTTCTATTAAAGGAGTTTGAAAATTGATAGCAATGCTTGAAAGCTTCATGAATCTCATCACATTGATTTGTAAGGTTAGTTGTCTCAAATTCAACTTTCCTAGTTTTTTGAAATTCTGTAGTGGGCTTGAAATCACTTTCTTTTATATTCTCCTCCAAATCAGATAAATATACTCTTCTCAAAGCAAGTAATTGAGAATAAATTTTATCATCTGGTGTTTTATCAAAAAATTTACCCTTTTATTGTAAATGAAGAAGTATAGATGATGTTTTTTTACTTCTTACATAACGATATCTCAGAACAGTGGTGATGCGTTTTAAAAGATCTGCACAACTATTTAGTCCAGATTTAGAGAAGCTCTCAAAGCTATCCAACTTGAACATTGAATTTTTTATCGTATTTGTTGAATCAGTACTTGAAGCTTCAATCAAATCTGGTCTAAAATTTGTATACTCCACTTGACATGAAATTAATTTTACCTCATTTTCTTTAATCATTTCCACTTGAAAGTCAATGTCATTTTCATTGCAAGCATAGAAATTAATTATTATTCCTAATATCTCTGGTTCGTTTCCGTCTATTGATCCAAATAGGTACATATCAAGAAACATATTCATGGGAGTTTCTATTTGCATGTACCAATCTTGCACGAACTCATATTTATTATTTGTATTGTATTTTTTAATCATTTCAAAAGTAGAAGTTGAAGGTGTTATTGATATTGCCTTTTGAGTTGAATAACTTTTCTTTTTCTTAAGTGATTGTTGTAACATTTCATTTGCTTTTGGGCCAACCAATTCTGCAAATAATAGCAAAAAAAAATTTGCATTAATCAAAATGAAAATATAATTTCAAATATTGTCACATAATGTTCTTATAAATGCTGAAAAACCACCTAATCTAACCATTTCCAAGATAGTGTACATAAAATATAAAACCACCATACCAGTTGAAGGAGGCAATGTTTGTACATCACTTTTTTTTGTCTTTTCTTCACTACTTTACTTTGAATTTCAGGCACACCAGATTCCACAGTTTCTAGAAACAAAAATTTTGGAATACATGAAATACTAAAAATTATTAAACAACCTTATAATATATGATTTCCATTTACATGCACAATAGTAAACGGGTACATATGCTATGCAAGTTTACTATATGACACCAAAAGTTATCACCTAGGTAAAACTGATAAGAAAAGAAACCACATAATCCAACCATTTCAAAAAGAGTACAAAAAATATAAAACCACCATTCCAGTTGAAGGGGGCATCATTTGTAGATCACTTGTTTTTCTTTTTGTCTTCGCTACTTTACTTCGAATTTCAAGCCCACCAGTTTCCACGGTTTCTAGAAAGAAAAATTTAATGGAAGACATGGAATAACAAATAGTATTAAACAACCTTATAATACACGATTTTCATTTACATGCACAATAATAAATGAGTACATATGTTATGCAAGTTTAGTATATGACACCAAAAGTTATCACATATTTAAAATTTCTTGGAAAAAAATACCCATGTTAGTATGGGTTGTCCCCATTAAAACCCCAATCCTAAGGCTATTTCCATGGGTTTTATTAATCAACAACCAGTTATTAACACAACGTCTAACAATTTTAACAAAGTATAAATTAAAATTGTCATACCAATTAAAGAATTTTGTGTCGTGTTTCTTGAACTTCCTTTTTCCTTGGATGCTTCCTTTGAATTCTCACTAGCTTCATAGTCCATGGTATCTGAAAATAAAGTAAAAAAATTGTTATCACAATTTCGAATTATTGAAGAAAATATGAATTTATAAATACTACAACTATTCGCATAATTATATGTGTAACAAAATGAACAAGAACAATAACAATTGTATAACTCACAATAATAGCTAATCAAGGTTAGAAAAAGGGCACCTCGAAATAATTTTTTATATTATTTTAATCGTGAATATAGGAAAGCAAATATCTACTAGGTTTCCTTCTGGCACAAGCATAAGAACATTTCCAAAAGACATTACATTGTGAATAAACAAAAAAAATTGTATAGACCAAAATAACAACATATATACACAAAATTTATCTCTTATAGTCATGTATATTCTTAGTTTACTTTAGATAAAATAATAGCAAAACACAATGAAAGAACATTAACTATGGCAATCATTATATTTTCTTCTAGATCTTTGTCTAGCACAAAGACAAACACATACCAACTTTGCAAGGTGAAATAAATATAGAATGTGATATAATTACTTCTAACATGAACAAAAGCATATTGCATTTGCATCCTAGATTTATTTCTATTACAAACGCATGGATATTGTCAAAAAAAAACATTGTAAGGTGAAAGAAATCTAGCACGTGATAGAATTATTTTTAGCACGAACACATTCATATTTCCAAGAAAAACATTGCAAAACAAAATAAATATAGCACAAGCTAGATTTCCTTCTACCACAAACCACAAACATATTGTCATTAAAATATTGCAAGGCAAAGGAAATGAAACCCATGCTAGACTATATTCTATCGCATACAAGAAGATTGCCAACAACAACATTGTATTGTAAAGCAAAAACATAAACACAATGTCAATAAAGTCATTGGAATAATAATATTTCTTGGGACATTTGACCTTGCCTTTTAGAGACTATGAAGTTTTAGTCCATGCCTACATAGACTATTGTTACAATATAAAAAATTTTAAACCTTGAAACGATTAGAAGGCCCTTCATATGGAATATGTGGTCTAAGAATGTGATAGTGTACAAAGATTTCCTCCTATAAAAAATGCAAGAACGTTGCAAATAACAACATTACAAGGTGAAAGAAATATAATTCATACTATAATTCCTTCTAATGCGAAATTAATCACATAACAACATTGTAGGGTGAGAAAAATTTACTCAGAATTACATTTACTTATAACAAACATATAAATATCTCCAATGACAACACTACACGACAAAAAAAATCTAGCACAAACTAGATTTTCTTTTAGCCTAAACAAAAACATGTTAGCATTAACAACATTGCAATGTAAAATAAAATCTAACATGTGTTAGATTTAATTTTAGTGCAAACTCGAGCACATAGAAACATTGTAGAGTGAGAAGTCTATCAAGTGCTAGATTTATGTCTACCACAAATACAAGCACGTTACCAACAACAACATGGTAGAGTATAAGAATTCTAGATTGTGTTAAATTTTATTCCAACACAAACACAAACACATTTTAATTTGAAAGAAATTTAACACATGTTATATTTCCTTTAAACGCAAACACAAGAACATAACAACATTGTAAGACTAAACAAGTTTATTGTGTGCTAGATTAACAACATTGCAATTTAAAATAAAATCTAACATGTGTTAGATTTTCTTTTAGCGCAAACTTGAGCACATAGAAACATTGTAGAGTGAGAAATCTAGCAAGTGCTAGATTTATGTCTACCACAAATAAAAGCACATTGCTGACAACAACATTGTAGAGTATAAGAAATCTAGCTTGTGTTAAATGTTCTTCCAACACAAACACAAGGACATTTAAATTTGAAAGAAATCTAACACATGCTATATTTCCTTCTAGCACAAACACAAGAACATAACAACATTGTAGGACTAAATAAGTCTATAATGTGTGCTAGATTAACAACATTGCAATGTAAAATAAAATCTAACATGTGTTAGATTTCCTTTAGCACAAATTGGAGCACATAGAAACATTGTAGAGTGAGAAATCTAGCAAGTGCTAGATTTCTGTCTAGCACAAATACAAGCATGTTGCCAACAACAACATTGTGGAGTATAAGAAATCTAGCTTGTGTTAAATTTTCTTCCAACACAAACACAAGCACATTTAAATTTGAAAGAATTCTAACACATGCTATATTTCCTTCTAGCACAAACACAAGAACATAACAACATATTAGGACTAAATAAGTCTAATGTGTGCTAGATTAACAACATTGCAATGTAAAAGAAAATCCAACATGTGTTAGATTTCCTTTTAGCACAAACTCAAGCACATAGAAACATTGTAGAGTGAGAAATATAACAAGTGCTAAATTTATTTCTACCACAAATAAAAGCATGTTGCCAACAACAACCTTGTAGAGTATAAGAAATCTCGCTTGTGTTGAATTTTCTTCCAACACAAACACAAGCAAATTTAAATTTGAAAGAAATATAAAACATGTTATATTTCCTTCTAGCACAAACACAAGAACATAACAACATTTTAGGACTAAATACGTCTAACGTGTGCTAGATTAACAACATTGCAATGTATAAGAAAATCTAACATTTGTTAGATTTCCTTTTAGCACAAACTCAAGCACATAGAAATATTCTAGAGTGAGAAATCTAGCAACTGCTACATTTATGTCTAACACAAATGCAAGCACGTTGCCAACAACAACATTGTAGAGTGAGAAATCTAACATGTGCTACATTTATGTCTACCACAAATACAATCACATTGCCGATAACAACGTTGTAGAGTATAAGACTTCTAGATTGTGTTAAATTTTCTTCCAACACAAACCCAAGCACAATTTAATTTGAAAGAAATCTAACACATGTTATATTTCCTTCAAGCACAAACACAAGAACATAACAACATTGTAGGACTAAATAAGTCTAATGTGTGCTATATTAAAAATGTTGCAATGTAAAAGAAAATCTAACATGTGTTAGATTTCCTTTTAGCGCAAATTCGAGCAGATAGAAACATTGTAGAGTGAGAAATCTAGCAAGTTCTAGATTTATGTATACCACAAATCTATCCTACCATCGAAAGCGGAAACAAAATATATCCTACCATCTCAAGCTTTGGATAGAAAGCTTGGTAAAAGAGATGGACTTGGTCTGGGATAAGTCTCTCTATAAGGAAAAGAGGTCCTCTACATGGAGCTGGCAGAAGGGAGTTACCTAAAAATCTATCACGAGTTATCTAGAAACTCCATATGAAAACATCACATGTGTTTTCTTATCAAAGGATGGGATTCCTCTCATAAACCAATAATTCATTGCTTCCCTATATCCCTTGCAAAGGCTCTATCTTTTGACCCCGTTGTATAAAAGGCTCTTTCACCCACTGTTGATAATATCGGCGATATTCGAAAATATTGCGATATTTTTGGCAAAACAATATATCGCCGAGAAAATATCGCGAGATTTTTTTGTTTTCAAAATATCGCGATATTTCCAAAATATCGGCAAAATATCGGCTATGTTTAAAATTTTGAAATTTTTTTTTTTTTTATGCTTGCCGATATTTTGTTGATATTTTCGCTGATATTGCCAATAAGATGTTTTTTGGACCCTCGCCGATATTTTTCCAATACCAATATTTTCAACACTGCTTTCACCTACCCTATTGATCATATGCTACAAGTACAAACTCAAAATAATATATGGAAGACACATTATCCTCATGCATGGGAGACATAACATATACGTTTTCTTGGAGAATTTCTTTCCATGTCATTCTTACATTCTTCCTCATGCTGAAAGAACATATCTCATTCTTACATTCTTCCTCATGCTAAAAGAACGCAAGCCTCCATAGTTGGAATTCAATAAAACCAACCTAAGAAGCCAATGATCTTGAAATATGTGTGATTTTGTGCCAAGATAGAGGTGTCATGGCATAAGTGGAAGGAAGGAATTTTTCTAAATTTGAAGACAGAGTTTAGTAAAAAACATAAAATCTCATTATGCACTAGTTTAAATCAATGTTCACTGCAAATAAGATAAGGTGCCCTTCAAATCACATTATAAACTAGTCTGAATCATCACTGCATTGAGCCACGGTATACGAATTGTAAGGATACCCAAAGAGTAGCAGTAGCTAAAATATTTTATGCCAACACTATGGAACTAGAAGGAATGGATTCAATGGAGATCAAGACCTTGCGTTGTGTTTTTCTGAGTGGAAGAGGTCCCTAGAAATTAAAATTTTCCTGGAGATAGGGACTAGCAACTAATAACAAACAGAAGCACTAACAATGTATCAAGGAGTCAGGTTCCTGAAGGACATTGTGCAAAGGGATGTAGTTATTGTTGAGGACTCCAACATAATCACAAGATCACTGAAGCAGTTCCCTCCTCCTAAGCCCTGACATGCATCTATCATAAAATGGTCTTGCTACTCAATGAATTTAAATAAGTCCACTATTTTCAGGTTAGAAAAAGATTCAACTCCCAAGTCAATCAGATGGCTAAGCAAGAAATTTTAGTTGAGGACTCCAACACAATCACAAGATCACTGAAGCAGGAAAGAGCTCCTTCCTCTTAAGCCCTGGCATGCATCTATCATAAAATGTTCCTGCTACTCAATGTATTTAAATAAGTCCACTATTTTCAGGTTAGAAAAAGATTCAACTCCCAAGTCAATCAAATGGCTAAGCAAGCAGTTTCAAAAGACAAAGGAACTCTCTCAGTATGTATCAAGGGGGAGGAAAATCCCTCTACACCTCAATAACATCATCAATAAAAAGTCCCAAGGAGAGGAAGCATGAAAGGTGGCACTCTCTACCCAAATTGTGATACATGGAAACAAAAGGAGTTTGGCTCACCAGATAAGAAGGCACAGGGATAGTTTGCTAATAGAGAGTTTGATAACCGGGACAGTTTGCTAATAGAGAGTTTGATAATCGGGACAGTTTGCTAATAGGGATAGTTTGATCATATGTTCCAAGTACAAACTCAAAATATTAATGGAAGACAGGTGATCCTCATGCATTGGAGACATAACATATATGTTTTGTTGGAGAGGCCTGAGACTGAAGCATAGCTTGACATTCTCTTTTATTACAAATTTCCTTGACAACATGTTAGCATTCTTTTTACTTGCAGATTTCCACAAGCTTGGGGTCCTCTGGAAATTCTTCTGGAGTACTAGCTTCTGGGTTATGATCTTCTAGTGATTTTTTTTCTTTTTTTAATTATTTGTGTTTATTATTATTATCTTCTCACTAAACATCTTGGTAGGCTAAAATTTCACCTCATCCCACTTTAAAGTAGAATGATTTAAAGAAAATGATTTGTTGATATTCCTACTTGGGAACAAAATTACCAGTTAAGTTCTTATATTTGGTTGCTCCTAGGATTAATCATTACATCATAGGTGTGCATAGGTTATACATTAGAAGATATATATAGTCATGTATATCCCTTATCACTAGGAAGTGCAAATGTCATAATTCAACGGAGCACATGTTGTACTATCGTTAAGGTGCATTACAAAACACGAAGTACAAGTTTGATACATCTTTGAAGTCAAGTCCACTAGGAACTAGGAACTATGTCTGATCAATGAGATTTCTGTAGGTCTAACAAATCCACAGTTGTGAATAATTATTCCTTACAAATACATGCCCAGGTGGACAAAGTTGCAATGGATCTTGAGCATTTTGTTAGCTACTTGAGCACTGAAGAGGTGCCTTTTGCATAATGAGTAGGGTCTCGGCTGATAATCATCAAATTTTCTACTTGTGCCATCCCAATGCTCAAGACAAGGCTTTGAGTAGTGACAAAGTACGAGTCAGTGAGTGTGAGAAATAAGGGAGAGGTGCTAAGTTTGGCTATGCCACTACCACAACTACATCTAGTAGAGCATACTTTGGATGAAAAGGTACCCTGCATCCTCTTGGGGTTATCTAATATGTGGTGACCTCAGGATGATGGTAATGAAGGATGGAACTTCCAGTGATATTTATGTTTCCCAATGTTTTGGGATGGCCTTCAAAGCTAATCAATGATGACCCTCCTTGTTCTACTACGGTGCAGGTGTTTAGGTGTCATATCATTTATTGTTCATTGTTTTGTTGATGTGACTCACCCTTCAAGGTTTTAATTATGTTGATGGTTGTACTGGACTTTGGGCCAAGGGTCTATTTTGTTCATAACTTCATATTTTAGTTGGATCTAGGCATTTAGTGCATAGGGGATTTTTAATGTTGCTCCTATGTTGACATTATGGTGGTGGTCCATCTATTCAAGCCACACATTCACACAATGGGTAGTGGATGATGGATCTAGTGGGCAGGTATGGGTTTGTTGGAGGGTTACATGTTTGAGGCGACATTTAACTGGAGGGAGGGAGATGGATAAAATCAAAATCTGTGACCAAGTTCCTGGTGCAGACAGGGAACCTTGGAGGGGATGTTAAACCAATCTTTGTACGAGGAAGAAGGGAGGCAGCCCTGTGCCCCCAACATGGTTGACATAGAGGGGATCAGAATATATGCAGAAAAGACAGAAGTCAAAGGCCAAGGAGAAAGCAGATGAACCGAGTAGACTACATCAGATCTTTATAGGGGGTGCTCAGCACAAGCTACTGCACCTGTTCAAGTGAACCCAATCATATTAATTGCAAAAAAGGATTTGAATAAAAGAGAGAAGCATCTTTATGTTGTCTGCCTCCAGAAGCAACAAAAGAAAATATTAGAGTGTGATAGGAGAGGGTATTTTCATTTGAGTGCAATGCTTAATAAAACTTATACGACCATTTTTTTCCTGAAATGCAATAAAGAGAAGCATTAAAACTTACTACACTGGAATTTGGCACAAGAGACAAATAAGCTCGAACAGGATAATAGGATAGTGATTAAAACACAGTTAATAGACTTATAAAAATTTATCAAATACCATCACACAATTGGCATGGTTAATATTAGCAAAAGGCACGGCTATTAGTGTAGCAATGATGAAGCATTTGGCACATGAAGAATACAGCAATGCAGCGGCTAGATATAATATTTGAAAATGAAAAATAGAAGATACTAGAATGCCATAGTTGACATTGTAACATAGTGCTTGGCACAGTTAAGAAAGAAAATAAACATAGTTAGAAAAGGCTATTGATTGCAGCAAAGTAGGCACTTAGACATAGCGAATTCAGATGTCCCATTTGTGGTTTGATATTCCTTTTTTTGCTCTACATAATGAATTTACGGGAGGAAACCCACTGGGTACTTCCCCTCTAAATGAAAATGCAAATCAAACCAATCAAACAGTCTAAATGCAAATGCACATGCATGTATTTGTTTTTGGCTTTCTTAGTATGTGAATGATAAAAAGAAAGCTAATGCGCAAATCTGAATTACTTTTCAAGCGACAGTTACTAACAAGTTTCTTTTCAAAATAAAAAATGAAGACAATTACAACACTTTACGATTTAGAAATGAATACTTGCTTTCGACACTAGAAAAACTACAAATTCAGACCAAATACAATAGTAACAGGGTAATTGACTATCAAGAGCAACCAAACTCTCTCCTATGACTGAAAACGACACTTGCGACACTTTCAAATCAAGAAACGACAATACAATTACGTTACTTTTTGCAAAGGAGAACTAAAAATGACTCAACAAATACACAAAAATATTTACAGTTATTTTTCACAATGGAGGCGGAATATCAGCAAGGAAAGGGGTTTCAAACAGAGATATACTAATTACAAACATCAAAACTCATGGATAGAACTGAAAAGAATGAACACAGAAACCAAAACTGAGGAACAATGCCTAGTCTGATCAAAGCACCTGTAACATAGTGAACTTGAAATGTAGCGCACCTACTACACTCGGGAAGTGCACTGAATTTCATATTCACATAACAAAGCCTGTGCTGGGCCAAAGACGAGACTTTGCTTGGGTTCCGGGTCACAGTTTGCAGTTCAGTTCAAGGGTTTTGGCCGAGCAAATGGTAATCAGTAAACCAAAAATCAGGGGTAGATCTAAGGAGGTTACTGGAGCTACCACAGGGACAATTAAATATTTTGTAAATCAGTTGTTTAATTCATAAACAAATCCTGGAGATTGACTGAATCAGCATTTATCTACTTTGCATTTGCATAGCAAATGCAGTTCGAAAGCTACCTGACTCGACTTCAGGCTTCGTCTGTAAGTTTATAAATTAAATAACAAGGAAGATAAACATGTTAACACTCAGGTTGTTCCCTATGACTCCCAAGGGAATACGGCCGGGGTAACCACTAACCAATCTTTGGATTATAGTTTCTAGCCAAACTGTAATTAGAGAGGGCTCTCTCTTTATAATTTGTCTCTGTTCTATGAATATTTTAGGCTAGTTATGAAGTGAGGGTTTTTTGGTTTATATTTTGGTTGAAGGACTTCTTTCAGTGCTTAAGATGTAGTGTTCAGATAATATTGGGCAATGGAGTCTAGAGCTGTGAAGTGTTTTGAAATGCTGGAGTGATGATGTTCATACTGCAGGGCCTATTGGGTATCTCAAGCAAACAAAATTTAAACTTAAGTGGTGATGAATGGTCAGCCAACAGAAAGCAATTAAGAATTCTCCATTAAGCTGGTGATGTGAAAGTGAAACATGTTGCACAGGAGCAAACTTGAATTCCTGAAACAAAGGTCACTGTGAAAGATATATTCTGATAGTGCAGCAATTAAGAATTACACTTATCAAGATTACAGCTGAAGAAAACATTCATTAACAACATAGATTGAGCTCAGGGTATTGCATGAATAAATCCTGAAGGCTATTCTTTTTCTTTGTTGCTAAATACTCAGAAATTAGAAACATATATGGATTGTAAAAGATTGAAACACATAACAAAGAGAGTTACAGAAAACTTATTGTATTGTGAAGTACACAGGAATCCTGCAGTTTTTCAACAGACACCAGAACGCATTCAACGCTTCAGAACTTTGAGAAATTCCATCACTTTGTTTATTAAACTCTGAAAAGATTACAGCATAAGAACTTCTTCAAGAGAAATCAACAACAACCCCTGCAAACTCATGCGAGGGGGAATTTATACAAGTGTTACATACAAAATATCTCAGGCATTGAGTCATCTGAGAAATGAATGCGTTCACCAACTTTTCCAGATAATAGATAAGAAAGTTATTACATCATTGAATATAACATAAATGCTCTTTATGTATGTCAGAAGATATTTTGACCTTTGGAGGCCATTGAGTCGGTCTGAAAGTTCTGCTTTCATTCTGGAACATGTGCGCTTTGTGGCTGTCGTGCTGTAGTTTTCAGCCCTGCCACCTATGACTGTACTTGCTGTTGTAGTGGCCGAATAGCTCGCTGAGTTGGCCCAGCCCCTTTTCTCCATGCATGCTGATATGTCAAAATTTCCCTGTGTATGACAGCTTTGCATATTTCAATGAAAAACTTGATTTATTGGCTCTGGTTTGACAGTATTATTTGTATCAACCTGGTCCAAACTTCCAGTGTGGGCAATTGATGCCTCAAAATTGCCTCCATGGTCTCATCTGCCTCTGTGTATTTATAAAAGTTTGGAGGCACATCGAACAGATGATTGATTTCATTCATGATGAAAAACAGGTTTTCCACCCTGTTGTAGAGAATCTGCCCCGTTGCTGGCCCTGATTCTGCTGAAGTGCTAGGCTTTTCTGCAATTTGACTTATAGCAAAGGCATTGACTCTCTTTGCATCATTTTCGTGGGTAAGCAGCTTTCCTGCACTGCTTAGTATGCTGGGGAGACCTCTGTTCTGCAATGCCAGGAACCTGTCCATGAATCTATTGGTTTTTGTCTGCATATCTTGGCTTCTCCTTTCCAATGTTTGAATCAGGGTTCTTAAGGTCAGGACCCTTTTGACTACTGAGATAGTCTCAGTTCTGTTGGTAATTCCAATGGTAGCCAGCTGAGAGCTTGTCCTGTGATTTAGCACATTGATCATTCTGTTGGCAGCATCCGGCATATTGCCAAGATTTGCCCTTGCTCTTTGGATCTCCCTATGTGCCTTTGCAATGAGCTCTGACTGCTCATGTATGGTCTCAATGTAATGCCACTGGTCAGTAATGGACTGGCCAATATTTGCCCATAGGACTGCCTTGAGCTCAGCTGTTACTTTATCAAGTGTGAGCTCTTTCTCCAGCTCATTTATCCTCTTTTTGAGAGCCTTTATCTCTCTTTCCTTCTCAGCTACGTTCTGTTTGGATTTATCATATTTTTCATTTATCTTAGCCAAAGTCTCTTTGGCTTGATTCAGCTCTGACATTTGAGCTTCCAGGACCTGAATCTCATTTTGAAGTTTCTGCATATCCAGACTATGAGCCTGCTCTGTTGTTGGTGCAGCTGTTGATGTAGATGGTGCTGTTGGCTCTGTCTGCTGTAAAGGAGGGGCAGTGGTCTTAGGAGCTTCTTCCAGATTGATTATTTCTGGAGGAGGCTGAGATGTCTGACCTTCTTCCCTTTGCTGCAATGATGCTTGTAATGCTGCCTGTGCAGCCTCTGACTCTCCCAATTTTTCTTGAGTCTGGGTCAATTGTTTATATAGAGACACCAGTAATTGTGTGGCCTCTTGATCATGTCTCTGCTGGGCAACTTCATCTGTTTGAGGATGAATAGTGGCTGGGATCTTGAACTTTTTCCTTAAGGCTGCCATGTCTGCATCCCTTAACTTCAATATTTCTTGTATGCCCTTGATGTCCTTGGGGTCATGCCCAATCTCTATGATTATATCTTCTAGGGCCCTGATCCTGTTATCTTTTGCTTGAGAGGAGGCCCTCTCCAACTCCAGCTGAGCAGCTGTATTGTTTAGGCTATTCTCTAGCCTGTAATTGTCCAATGTCTTGTCTGCCAAGGAAGCATATACCATCTCACCCGTTTGCTTATGCAATTCAATTTTGTCCATTGGGTGGATGTCTTTGGCCAGGACCTCAAGATTGGTCCTTAAGTAGTCTGAAGCAGATTGTGGCTGCAATGTAGTTGGCATAAAGTGACTCATGATCATCTTGCCTTCCTGAACATCATATGCAGACGTGAGTCTTTGTTGATTAGTGGGAGCCATTTTCAATAAATGGTTGTACAGCTGTATTTTAATGGGATCATTCCTCTTCTTTATGTCAATGAACTGCTGTTTAATGCTCAGTTCACCCTCCCTCTGCTGGCTAGAGGAGCTGACCTCTCCTCCCACTGTCCTCTCTTGTTCCTGTTGGAAGGAACTTGCAGATGCCTCCATACTAGGTGGGCCCATGCCCAAAGATTGCCCAATAGGCATCTCCTCCTCTGAAAGGGGATTCATTCTATGCCTCTTCTCACCATGACTTATTGATGTAGTCAAGGGAGTTTCTCTGTCCCTTTTTCTGCTTATGTCCTCCTTTTGGGGAGTTTGGAGGACTGATGTTTCAACTGTTGTCTCTTGCCTAGGGGGCACCATTTCGGGTATCTGCTGTTCAGTAACAATTGGTGCCTCAGCTGCCTTTTCTTGCTGTAATGGCTGCTCTTTCTCTTGCTGCCCCTCTTGTGGCTGTTGTACCTATTGTTGCTGCTGTACCTCCTCATGAGGTGGTTGTTCTGGCTCCATCTCCTTTTCCTTGCCTTTGGCAGAGGTTTGCTCAGTATCCTTGGCTGCTTGCTGATTTGCTGTGGATGAAGATGCAGCTGTTCCCACTTGAGTACTTGGAAGGGTGAACACCTGGTAAACAGCGAGCAATGGTCACGAATGTGGGCAGGAATGGTACGCCGGAGGTCTCCAGATCGATTCCAGCAAGGTGGCGCAGGTTTGAACGTGAAAAAGCATGCAGAGAAAGCAACAGCGAATTGGCAAAAAGTGTGAAAAAACGCGAAAATTGGCCAAAATATGGATTTTTTGGGACTTTGGCGCTTTTTTGGGATGACGTCAGCATGACGTCATCGGGTGGGGTCAAGGCCGGATGACGTCAGCATGATGTCATATGGTGATGTGGCAGCATATGAGAGGTCCACGGGGATGATGCGATGGCAGACACGTTGGCGCAGGGGTGGACAAAGATGCTGACGCGACGGCGGGGTGGCAATGATGTGGGTCTGACGTTGGACGGGCGGATTGACCGAAACCGGAAGCTGTTAGCGGTTTCCTATCGCACCGCTATAGATACGGAGGTGGTATTTGTCAGGCGTACCTCCGATATGCTGTGGGGGTGACGCGTGGCGGAGGCCTGACGTCACCCTCTGACAGATATCGGAAGGTATCTGTCGGACGTCGGGGCCGCTCCGATATGAATCAGGGCCGTCGGATCAAATGGGTCCGATCCGACGGTTGACGGAAGAGTGAGGTGGGAGGACGATACGGACGCAGGCGGGGTTAAAATAATATTTGTTTTGGGATGCGCGCCTGGCGGAGAACTTTGGCAAATGGCGGATCTCCATGGTTTTTCAATATATTTTTATAAAAACTCATGCAGCGCCCAGACTTTGGTTAATATGAAAAATTGGGTTTTTCATATGTTTTTTGCGAAAATGCGCATGGCGCTCAGACTTTGGGTAAATGGAAAAAGTGGGTTTTTTAAGTGTTTTTGCAAAAATGAAGCGGGTTAGGGAGACAAATGGGTTTTTTGAAGGTTTTTCGCATATGAAGGGGTCAAATGGCTAGGGTAACTTCTGAAGGGGGAAGAGGGATTAGGCTTAGGGTTCTTAGACTGGCCTGATGCCAATTTAATCCCTGACTGTGAACATATGGCTATAATGCCAAGGGGAGGGGTATTTATACAATGCTTGGGGTTTATACACCATGGTGTTATAATAGTAGGGAAAGGGTAATCATAGGGGATTTAGATAGTAGAAGTTAGGGGTTAATATGGATGAAAAGGGGAATGAGGAGTGATATCACTAAGTTTATTTGAAAACCACTTAGCTTAGAGAGTAGATCAAAATGAAAAGAACTTTAGACAAGAAATGTGGCTTATAAAGGAATAAGAACCACCATAGAACCACAAATTCTTCCATGGATTTCAACTGATGAGGGGATGTTAGTAATGAATGTGAAAGGGGGAAACTGGGAAGTTAGACATGCTCCTCTGCTTTGCTGCAACCTGATGGAGAAGAGGACCTTCTCAATCCATTGATATTCCTTCGCAGCTATGCTACCAAACACTCATTTGACCGGAATAATATTTCTGCAACCCCATCTGCCTACCCATCTACTTGCCTAGCATTTTTTGTTTCTTCTTGGAGGGTGCACTTAGACTTGCAGACCCTTATTTGCCTTTTCTTTTCTCTGGATTTTTCCTTTTGATTTTCTATCTACTGCTACCCTTATTGCTTCCAAGGTCCCAGATTAAGCAGTTGGGAGCCTTACTTCTCTACCTAAGCTACTTGTCTGCCAAGATTAAATAGTTTGGACAGACTTCTTTCTCTATTCTGCAACTGAAAATTTAAAACATGGCATGATCCAGCTTAAGCTGTTGGACCATCCATCAAAATTGAGTACCCATCAAGCTATATACACACAGTGTGTTCTCTTTGGAAATATGGGATCTTTGCATGGCCAAAGCAGAGCATATTTGGAACTTTTCATTGCCAATCATGAAATATGAAACCTATTGGTATAGGTAGCTAACAGTGGCTCCACATGGGGATGGTTTTTCATTTGAAAGACCAAGAACAGCAGGTCAGAATGCCTTGGCCCTTGACTGCTTTTACCAACACTTGAAGTATGCTGCTTTGAAATGCCAAAATTGTGTAGTTTCCTTCTTGGTAGATCTCTGAACCTATTTACCTTTTGCTGATAGTTTAAGAAAACTTTGAGAAATTGCATTTTTACATCTTACCAGAAAGTAATATCTACATCTGAATATGTACAAGGAACCTCAGGCTGCACTCATGGGTAGTAGTCAAAATAGTGCTTTAGCATCCTGCCATTCACAGGACCTTCATCCAAGTCAGTTTCATTAAGACTTTTAAGGAAATAAGTATTGTTTCCTTGTACTGCTTGGACAGCAAATGGTCCTCTCCAAAGGGAATCAAATTTTCCATGTTTTCCTTTATCCTCTCTTCTTGCATCCCACTTGAGGACTTTGTCTCCAATGCTGAAGTCCTCTGCCTTAGTTCTTCTGTCAAAGGCCTTCTTTAATTTCTCTTGTAAAACTTGGACTCTGCTGAAAACTTGGTCCCTAGTTTGCTGTAAACAAATTATTTGATTGATCCTTCTTTGCATATCATTTGGTTCAGCTTGGCTCTCTTGAAGAAGTTTCATAACAGGAACCCCTAGTGATGAAGGAAATTTGGCTTCTAATCCATAAACCAACTCATATGGGCTGGTCCCAATTGATCTCTTGGTTGTTAGTCTATCTGCCCATAAGGCATTTACTAGCTTCTTATGCCAATTCTTCTTATTTTCTTCCAGCACCTTCTTTATGATGTTTACTAGGCTTTTGTTTGATGACTCAGCAAGGCCATTTCCTTGGGGATAGTATGCAGTAGAATGGCCCAAGGTAATGTGGAACTTGTGGCAGAAATTCACCATCTTCTTAGATCTGAAAGCAGCAGCATTGTCTGTTATTATTTTATCAGGACAGCCAAATCTAGCCAATATGTTATTCTCCAAAAACTGAATGATTATTGAATCATTAGCTTGTCTGCATGGAGCAGCTTCAATCCACTTAGTGAAATAGTCTGTAGCTGTTAGAATCCATCTGTGCTGGCCTGAGGATGAAGGATGAATTTCCCCAATGAAGTCCAAGCCCCATTGTTGAAAAGGTCTCTCTGTTGCAATAGGCCTTAAGGGAAGAGGCAGTAGCTTTCTTTTCCCCTCAAACACTTGACATTTATGACATGATGTGGTAAACTTTTTAACATCAGAGAAAACAGTGGGCCAATAGTAACCAGCCCTTAGTATTTTATCCACAGTGGACTTCCAATACAAGTGTCCACCACAGTCACCTGCATGAAATTCTTTCATGATATTGTTAGTTTCAGTTTCAATCAAACAGTGCAGCAATATTCCTTCATGGTTTTTCCAAAACAAATTGCCATCCATCACACAAAATCTTGAGGTTTTCATTTTTAAAAACCTACACTTAGTTCTGGACAATCCTGGGGGAGCACACAGGTTTTGTAAGACATAACATATATCAGAGTACCAGGGGGATTGTTCAAAGGCTACATTGATCTTTGGAGTCGCCAGCTCCGGTTCACTGTCCAGCTGGTTGATGTCTAAGGCTTGGAAGTTTGCTTCTGTCATTAATTTGGCCAAACCTTGCCCTTTTATCAGTTTTGTAGGTTTTATTTCAATATCAAATTCCAAGATGTTAGCTATCCATTTTCCTCTTCTGCCCTCTAGGTTTTCTTGAGTGAGTATGTCTTTTACAATAGGACTTGGCACATATGCTACAACATGGGAATAAAGGATATAAATCCTAAAGTCTTTAATTGCCTTGACCAAAGCGTAAGCTTGCTTTTCCATGATTTGATATTTTAGAGGTGCATCTCTAAGGGCTCTACTAAAGAAAGCAATGGGTTTCTCATTTCCTCAGTCGTCTTTCTGTAATAAAACAGCAGCAATTGTGTGTTGGGAGGCAAAAGAGAATATGATAAATTCCCTATCAAATTGTGGATTTGTTAAGACAGGGGTTTGAGTGAGGGCTAATTTTATACCTTCAAAGGCTTGATTTGCTTCAACAGTCCATTTCACTTTTGAATCCTTCTTTAGCATGTTATTCAACAATCTGATCAGTTCTGCTAGGTTTGGGATAAACCTTCTCAAGAAGTTGATCTTTCCCAAGAATGCTTGTAATTCTTTGATATTTCTTGGGTGGGGCATTTGTAAGATAGCTTGTATCCTATCTGGGTCTATTCTTATGACATCCTTTGAAATGATATGTCCTAACAGCTTACCTTCTTCCAAACCAAATAGAGATTTCTTGGGATTTAAGGAAATGCCATATTTCCTGCATGTTAAGAAGATCTGCCTCAAGTGTTTCAAGTGTTCTTGGTCAGATTTAGAGAAAGGTGTGAGGTCATCCAAATAAATGACAAGAAAGTCATGAATCTCTTTGGCAAAAGCAACGTCCATTGCTCTCTGAAATGTTGCCCCTGCATTTTTCAATCCAAAAGGCATTTTCACATATTTGAAATTCCCCATGGGGTTGTGAATGTTGTTTTGTCTTGGTCATCAGGGTGCACTAGGATTTGATTAAAACCTGAGAATCCGTCCAGTAATGAAATCCTTGAGGCCCCTACCACTCTTTGGAGAATGTGATCCATCTTGGGTAAGGGATAATTGTCTTTGAGAGATACTTGATTTAGATTTCTTAGGTCCACGCAAAGTCTTATTTCACCAGTTTTCTTTCTTGTGGGGACTAAGTTTGAGATCCAATCAGAGAACCTGATTGGTGCTATGATGCCAGCTTTAAACATTTTCTGCAATTCTTTTTCAATTGAAGGAAGGAGCATGGGATTGATCCTTCTCAATTTTTGTTTGAATGGCTTTTGATTAGGTTTGAGAGGGATTGTATGCTGTATAACAGAGGTATCATAGGATTTTAGGTCCTCATAACCCCATGCAAAGACATCTTGAAATTCTTTGAAAAGGTCAATGTATTTGGGTTTTTGATCAGGAGGTAATGATGCAGACAATTTTATTATTTTGGGCTTGTCAATGGTACCAATGTTGCATTCTTCAATGGCTGCATTTAAGGGCTGCATTTTTGGTTTTCTGGGAATATCATTTGAATCAAAGATGTCCTCTAGTGGAGTTAGGCCTGTTGGCAGAAAATTGTCTTTCAGCTCTATGATTTCAGCTTCAGCATTGGCCACTTCTTCACAACTGATTTGTTGAATTTGCTGAATGTTCTCCTTGTTGAAAATGGTTGGATTTAGCATTTGTTTTGCTGTTTTGGGTGATATTGGGTGGTTAGTTTGTTCAAACTGTATTTGTGATTGACTTGCTCCATCAAGTATTTGTGATTGACTTGCTCTTTCAGTGTCAATATTTAGTCCTGCAAATTCTTGTTGCAAAGTTAAAAAATTGTTTATTTGTATATCATCCTCAAATACTTGCCAATCTTTAACATTGTTTGGAATGGAGGGTCTGTGTTTTATCTCAGCTGTGAAACAATTGTTAGGATCCAATGGTAATTTGCAAGTACTTGCAAATGTGGCCAAACTATGAGCATGCAGATTATGGGTCCTAGAAATTTTGGTGATTTGGAATTCAGAGAAGGAGTTTAGTATTTCAGCAACAACAGACCTATAAGACCTCAATCTTTTATCATTGGTGACAAAATTTCCCTTCACTTGTTGGATAACTAAATCTGAATCTCCCATGATTGAAACCCTGGCAGCTTGCAAGAACTTTACTAACTTGAGGCCTAGTAAAAGAGCTTCATATTCTGCCATGTTATTAGTACATCTGAAGTTTAATCTATAGGCTCTGCCTTCTGCATGACTGTTTTCTTTATTATGTACCCAAACTCCAGCTCCTGCCCCTAATTTGTTAACTGAGCCATCAAATTCAAGAAACCATAGAATATTTTGTTGTAGGGGAGACTTAGTGATCCGTTCATGGGCTGGCAATGTAAGTCGAAGTTCTGGTTTTTCATCTGGCTTGTCTTCTAGGACAGTCTCATCATTTGATTGAATATGCTTGACAACTAGAGCAGCAACAGTGTCTAGTGATTGATTGACTGTTGTTTCATGGGTGGTAGTTCTTTCATTAGTGTCTTCCTCTTTTATGAATATCTTGGTTTCAACATCATTATTTGAGAGAGTTGCACTATCATTGAAGAGAATGTATGAGTCTATGTCTGAATGGACAGCATATATGGGAAAGTTTTGAGGCTTTTCTTCACTGCTGACCATGTATTTCATTAGTGTTTCTCTGTATAGTCTTTTTGGTTGCCCAAAAACAGAGATGGTGGCATATGACATGTCTAATTGTAGGGAACCTTGAAGTTTAGCCCCCCATGACCTTGATAACAGCATACCATACTTGGGTGGGATATCAGCAACTACAACATCCATTAGAATTGTTTTGTTTGGGTATTGAACCAGAGACACACATAAGTCTTTTATGAGACCTAAACACTTGACTTGGCTGGAGTCAAAGGAAAACAGGTCCTTATAGGGTCTTGTTATATCTAGATTCAATCTCTCCATGACTGCTTTTGGCATGAGATTGTGAGAGGCACCTGAGTCAAACATTGCATTATGTAATATCTTGTCATGAATATGTAAACTGACATAAAAAGGTAAAATGCCTACACCTGTTGTCTTTCCATCCACCTCTGGGCCAAAAAGTAGCTCTGGGGTATCATCCAACACATTAACATCATCTTTGTTGCTAGTAAGTTGGAGGGATTTCCTGATTTGTTGTTTGTAGATGCTGTGTTTGGCCAATTCCGAGAGAGGAATTGCTATCTTCAATTTACTAATTTCAGTTTCTAGGTCAAAGGGTTTTTCGGATTGGGTCTTTTGGCTGTGGATAACATTTCTTTCCTTGTTCACTAACTCTTCTTCTTGATTCTTGTCCTGATTTTGAGGCTTGTCTTTTTTACTCATCTCTTGAGGAATAACATTTAAATCAGGGTGAGAGGATGAAGTAGCCAGAGGCTGCTGTTTTAAGGACAATGGTTCAGTGATCTCTTCAATAATTACTTCTTCTGTAGGTGAATTTGTTTTGTCATTAGGCTCTGTGACTATGACTCTTTTAGGCTGCTGATTATCCTTTATCCTTTCAGGCTGGTTTACATTCACAGTTCTGCTCCTTAGCTTGTATTGTTTATGGACTTCATAAACAGCAGTGTCATAGCCTTGTTTAAAGTCAAAGGATTCACCTGATTTAGTTTGGAATAGTTTGATTTCATCATCCTCATGATCTTCTTGTGTTAAGAAAACTTGACTTTCACCATCTAGACCCATTAAATTAATCTGAGGATCTTCATTGGGTTCAGTTGATGTGGAAGTTTCAGCATAGTTTTCTTGGAAAGGAGGTCTTATGTCTTGGTCAGCACTGGCCTTGCCAACGTTTGGGTTTTGAGTTCTCCTAAAATTTGGATTCCTAGGAGGGTTGTTTTGTGGTGCTTCCCATGATGATTTTCTCTCAACCGATTCCACTCTATCACCCAATCTTTTCATTCCAGTGAGTATTGCATCCAGCTTTTGATCAAAAGCAGAGGGTTCTTCTTTGAAGGCTGTTCTCTTTTCCAACCTTGCTCTGTTTCTTTTGGCAATCAGGTTAGCTTCCACTGTGACAGCAACCCTTTGGGCCTCTGCAAGGGTTTGAGGGTCTCTTTCCTTTAACTGATAGGCCATGTCAGGGTCAAAACCATCAGGGAATTTGTACAAAGCTAAATCAGGAGGGGGTCTTAAATTTTGTGGTATTGCATTATATACATTGTTGAATCTTGCACAATACTCCAAAACAGTCTCTTGAGGACCTCTTTTGATAGTGTCATATTCGCCAAGTATGTGCAGAGGATCCTTCTTTTTCTCCCATCTGTTAGTAAAGGCTTGATACAGCTCATCAGGAGTTGTGATGGAATTTGCATTCAGGGATCTAAACCAAGTTCTTACATCCCCAGTTAGGCTTTGAACAAACATCCTCATTCTCACACTGTCATCATCTATTTCATAGGTCTCAAAATGGTCTTGCATCCTTTTGGCATGCTGAACAGCTGTCAAAGGGCCAGTGGAGTCAAAATATGAGATTTTGGTTTGGTAATCTTGGGGTAGAGCTGCAACATTAGCTGGTATTTGCAAGGGTGCATATCTGTTAGCCATATTCACAGGGTTTAAGGGGTTGACAGGGATGAATGGGACCGGGGTGACTGGTATAACAGGGTTAATGGGGGGGGTAGAAACTAGGATATTGGTTAAAGGAGTATGTGCAGTGAATGAAGATGTGAGAGGAGGGCTTTGAGATGTGGATGGTGAACTAGGGGAATTGGGGGTAGACCGAAAAAGAACTTTAATTGGAGTTGGAATGGGGTTAGGATGGACTGTATTTGGAGTTAAATCAGCCAGCCGCTCCTGCCTTTGCTGTTTCCTGATGTTCTTAGGGATTATGTTGGGGTTATCAAAAATAGTGGGTGGATTAGGGTCAGGATTTGCCCTAGTATGCCGTGGATTTTTCTTGGGAGCCAGCTTCTAATTGTTTTTGGTTTTTGCAGGAACTTTTTATATCTGCAAGGACTGGATAAAATTTTGGAAAGGCTATATATGTTTCAAAGCTAAGAAGATTGACTGAAGCAGCTCTTCCCTAAAGCTGTTAATGTAACACAGAAACAGTTTTGAAGGCTTCCTGACTGATATACAGGCTTGATCTATAGCTTTGGGAGATAGATAGTAATTGGAAAATCCTAAATAGTCCCCAGTGGAGTCGCCAATTATGTTAACACCCAGGTTGTTCCCTATGACTCCCAAGGGAATACGGCCGGGGTAACCACTAACCAATCTTTGGATTACAGTTTCTAGCCAAACTGTAATCAGAGAGGGCTCTCTCTTTATAATTTGTCTCTGTTCTGTGAATATTTTAGGCTAGTTATGAAGTGAGGGTTTTTTGGTTTATATTTTGGTTGAAGGACTTCTTTCAGTGCTTAAGATGTAGTGTTCAGATAATATTGGGCAATGGAGTCTAGAGCTGTGAAATGTTTTGAAATGCTGGAGTGATGATGTTCAGACTGCAGGGCCTATTGGGTATCTCAAGCAAACAAAATTTAAACTTAAGTGGTGATGAATGGTCAGCCAACAGAAAGCAATTAAGAATTCTCCATTAAGCTGGTGATGTGAAAGTGAAACATGTTGCACAGGAGCAAACTTGAATTCCTGAAACAAAGGTCACTGTGAAAGATATATTCTGATAGTGCAGCAATTAAGAATTACACTTATCAAGATTACAGCTGAAGAAAAAATTCATTAACAACATAGATTGAGCTCAGGGTATTGCATGAATAAATCCAGAAGGCTATTCTTTTTCTTTGTTGCTAAATACTCAGAAATTAGAAACATATATGGATTGTAAAAGATTGAAACACATAACGAAGAGAGTTACAGAAAACTTATTGTATTGTGAAGTACACAGGAATCCTGCAGTTTTTCAACAGACACCAAAACGCATTCAACGCTTCAGAACTTTGAGAAATTCCATCACTTTGTTTATTAAACTCTGAAAAGATTACAACATAAGAACTTCTTCAAGAGAAATCAACAACAACCCCTGCAAACTCATGCGAGGTGGAATTTATACAAATATTACATACAAAATATCTCAGGCATTGAGTCATCTGAGAAATGAATGCGTTCACCAACTTTTCCAGATAATAGATAAGAAAGTTATTACATCATTGAATATAACATAAATGCTCTTTATGTATGTCAGAAGATATTTTGACCTTTGGAGGCCATTGAGTCGGTCTGAAAGTTCTGCTTTCATTCTGGAACATGTGCGCTTTGTGGCTGTCGTGCTGTAGTTTTCGGCCCTGCCACCTGTGACTGTACTTGCTGCTGTAGTGGCCGAATAGCTCGCTGAGTTGGCCCAGCCCCTTTTCTCCATGCATGCTGATATGTCAAAATTTCCCTGTGTATGACAGCTTTGCATATTTCAATGAAAAACTTGATTTATTGGCTCTGGTTTGACAGTATTATTTGTATCAACCTGGTCCAGACTTCCAGTGTGGGCAATTGATGCCTCAAAATTGCCTCCATGGTCTCATCTGCCTCTGTGTATTTATAAAAGTTTGGAGGCACATCGAACAGATGATTGATTTCATTCATGATGAAAAACAGGTTTTCCACCCTGTTGTAGAGAATCTGCCCTGTTGCTGGCCCTGATTCTGCTGAAGTGCTGGGCTTTTCTGCAATTTGACTTGCAGCAAAGGCATTGACTCTCTTTGCATAATTTTCGTGGGTAAGCAGCTTTCCTGCACTGCTTAGTATGCTGGGGAGACCTCTGTTCTGCAATGCCAGGAACCTGTCCATGAATCTATTGGTTTCTGTCTGCATATCTTGGCTTCTCCTTTCCAATGTTTGAATCAGGGTTCTTAAGGTCAGGACCCTTTTGAATACTGAGATAGTCTCAGTTCTGTTGGTAATTCCAATTGTAGGCAGCTGAGAGCTTGTCCTGTGATTTAGCACGTTGATCATTCTGTTGGCAACATCTGGCATATTGCCAAGATTTGCCCTTGCTCTTTGGATCTCCCTATGTGCCTTTGCAATGAGCTCTGACTGCTCATGTATGGTCTCAATGTAATGCCACTGGTCAGTAATGGGCTGGCCAATATTTGCCCATAGGACTGCCTTGAGCTCAGCTGTTACTTTATCAAGTGTGAGCTCTTTCTCCAGCTCATTTATCCTCTTTTTGAGAGCCTTTATCTCTCTTTCCTTCTCAGCTACGTTCTGTTTGGATTTATCATATTTTTCTTTTATCTTAGCCAAAGTTTCTTTGGCTTGATTCAGCTCTGACATTTGAGCTTCTAGGACCTGAATCTCATTTTGAAGTTTCTGCATATCCAGACTATGAGCCTGCTCTGTTGTTGGTGCAACTGTTGATGTAGGTGGTGTTGTTGGCTCTGTCTGTTGTAAAGGAGGGGCAGTGGTCTTAGGAGCTTCTTCCAGATTGATTATTTCCGGAGGAGGCTGAGATGTCTGACCTTCTTCCCTTTGCTGCAATGATGCTTGTAATGCTGCCTTTGCAGCCTCTGACTCTCCCAATTTTTCTTGAGTCTGGGTCAATTGTTTATATAGAGACACCAGTAATTGTGTGGCCTCTTGATCATGTCTCTGCTGGAAAACTTCATCTGTTTGAGGATGAATAGTGGCTGGGATCTTGAACTTTTTGCTTAAGGCTGCCATGTCTGCATCCCTTAACTTCAATATTTCTTGTATGCCCTTGATGTCCTTGGGGTCATGCCCAATCTCTATGATTATATCTTCTAGGGCCCTGATCCTGTTATCTTTTGCTTGAGAGGAGGCCCTCTCCAACTCCAGCTGAGCAGCTGTATTATTTAGGCTATTCTCTAGCCTGTAAATTTCCAATGTCTTGTCTACCAAGGAAGCATATACCATCTCACCCGTTTGCTTATGCAATTCAATTTTGTCCATTGGGTGGATGTCTTTGGCCAGGACCTCAAGATTGGTCCTTAAGTAGTCTGAAGCAGATTGTGGCTGCAATGTAGTTGGCATAAAGTGACTCATGATCATCTTGCCTTCCTGAACATCATATGCAGACATGAGTCTTTGTTGATTAGTGGGAGCCATTTTCAATAAATGGTTGTACAACTGTATTTTAATGGGATCATTCCTCTTCTTTATGTCAATGAACTGCTGTTTAATGCTCAGTTCACCCTCCCTCTGCTGGCTAGAGGAGCTGACCTCTCCTCCCACTATCCTCTCTTGTTCCTGTTGGAAGGAACTTGCAGATGCCTCCATACTAGGTGGGCCCATGCCCAAAGATTGCCCAATAGGCATCTCCTCCTCTGAAAGGGGATTCATTCTATGCCTCTTCTCACCATGACTTATTGATGTAGTCAAGGGAGTTTCTCTGTCCCTTTTTCTGCTAATGTCCTCCTTTTGGGGAGTTTGGAGGACTGATGTTTCAACTGTTGTCTCTTGCCTAGGGGGCACCATTTTGGGTATCTGTTGTTCAGTAACAATTGGTGCCTCAGCTGCCTTTTCTTGCTGTAATGGCTGCTCTTTCTCTTGCTGCCCCTCTTGTGGCTGTTGTACCTGTTGTTGCTGTTGTACCTCCTCATGAGGTGGCTGTTCTGGCTCCATCTCCTTTTCCTTGCCTTTGGCAGAGGTTTGCTCAGTATCCTTGGCTGCTTGCTGATTTGCTGTGGATGAAGATGCAGCTGTTCCCACTTGAGTACTTGGAAGGGTGAACACCTGGTAAACAGCGAGCAACGGTCACGAATGTGGGCAGAAATGGTACGCCGGAGGTCTCCAGATCGATTCCAGCAAGGTGGCGCAGGTTTGAACGTGAAAAAGCATGCAGAGAAAGCAACAGCGAATTGGCAAAAAGTGTGAAAAAACGCGAAAATTGGCCAAAATATGGATTTTTTGGGACTTTGGCGCTTTTTTGGGATGACGTCAGCATGACGTCATCGGGTGGGGTCAAGGCCGGATGACGTCAGCATGACGTCATATGGTGATGTGGCAAGCTGCGATTGGTCCACGGGGATGATGCGGTGGCAGACACGTTGGCGCAGGGGCGGACAAAGATGCTGACGCGACGGCGGGGTGGCAATGACGTGGGTCTGACGTTGGACGGGCGGATTGACCGAAACCGGAAGCTGTTAGTGGTTTCCTATCGCACCGCTATAGATACGGAGGTGGTATTTGTCAGGCGTACCTCCGATATGATGTGGGGGTGATTCGTGGCGAAGGCCTGACGTCACCCTCTGACAGATATCGGAAGGTATCTGTCGGACGTCGGGGCCGCTCCGATATGAATCAGGGCCGTCGGATCAAATGGGTCCGATCCGACGGTTGACGGAAGAGTGAGGTGGGAGGACGATACGAATGCAAGCGTGGTTAAAATAATATTTGTTTTGGGATGCGCGCCTGGCGGAGAACTTTGGCAAATGGCGGATCTCCATGGTTTTTCAATATATTTTTATAAAAACTCATGCAGCGCCCAGACTTTGGTTAATATGAAAAAATTGGGTTTTTCATATGTTTTTTGCGAAAATGCGCATGGCGCTCAGACTTTGGGTAAATGAAAAAAGTGGGGTTTTTAAGTGTTTTTGCAAAAATGAAGTGGGTTAGGGAGACAAATGGGTTTTTTGAAGGTTTTTCGCATATGAAGGGGTCAAATGGCTAGGGTAACTTCTGAAGGGGGAAGAGGGATTAGGCTTAGGGTTCTTAGACTGGCCTAATGCCAATTTAATCCCTGACTGTGACCATATGGCTATAATGCCAAAGGGAGGGGTATTTATACAATGCTTGGGGTTTATACACCATGGTGTTATAATAGTAGGGAAAGGGTAATCATAGGGGATTTAGATAGTAGAAGTTAGGGGTTAATATGGATGAAAAGAGGAATGAGGAGTGATATTACTAAGTTTATTTGAAAACCACTTAGCTTAGAGAGTAGATCAAAATGAAAAGAACTTTAGACAAGAAATGTGGCTTATTAAGGAATAGGAACCACCATAGAACCACAAATTCTTCCATGGATTTCAACTGATGAGGGGATGTTAGTAATGAATGTGAAAGGGGGAAACTGGGAAGTTAGACATGCTCCTCTACTTTGTTGCAACCTGATGGAGAAGAGGACCTTCTCAATCCATTGATATTCCTTCGCAGCTATGCTACCAAACACTCATTTGACCGGAATAATATTTCTGCAACCCCATCTGCCTACCCATCTACTTGCCTAGCATTTTTTGTTTCTTCTTGGAGGGTGCACTTAGACTTGCAGACCCTTATTTGCCTTTTCTTTTCTCTGGCTTTTTCCTTTTGATTTTCTATCTACTGCTACCCTTATTGCTTCCAAGGTCCCAGATTAAGCAGTTGGGAGCCTTACTTCTCTACCTAAGCTACTTGTCTGCCAAGATTAAACAGTTTGGACAGACTTCTTTCTCTATTCTGCAACTGAAAATTTAAAACATGGCATGATCCAGCTTAAGCTGTTGGACCATCCATCAAAATTGAGTACCCATCAAGCTATATACACACAGTGTGTTCTCTTTGGAAATATGGGATCTTTGCATGGCCAAAGCAAAGCATATTTGGAACTTTTCATTGCCAATCATGAAATATGAAACCTATTGGTATAGGTAGCTAACAAAACAAACAACCTAGTCACTCCCCAGCAGAGTCGCCATTTTGTTACAGGGAAAAGTGTCTACACAGAACTGCTTATCCCACTAAGGTGTGGTAGCTACCTTAGAAACAAACAAAGTAAAGCTACTTTCATTTTTCTTTTATGAAATATAGATGAGAGAAGAACAAAGGAGACCAACCTCTATCTTGCGTTTATCTCCTATTCGATTCCTCTCTCTCCTGATAGTCCTTAGCTACTTGCTTCCTAGAGAAGGATACTAAGAGCAAGGCTTAATGTGCAAAGGTGGTGGTACGCACAACAATGAAAGGAAAAATAAGATCGAGGGGATAAACATAAATGTCTCCTCTCGTTTATATAATTTGCTGATTTGAAAAAAAGCTTACTCATTTTCATTCTTCTTCCTCGTCTGTTTGTTGTCCCATTTTCTGTTGTTGTTGACTTCTTTCTCTTTGAAACCAGCCCATTTCTTTAGCTCTTTATGTCCTCATCCATTCTCTTTCAAAATGTTTCGATTAAAGGTTTGCTCCATGAATTTCACATAAACTCGTCATCGATATCTATTGATCTTCACAATTTGAGTCTCAGCAGGACCATTTTTGTCTCTGATACCTATTTCCATGGTTCTTTCATACCTTCAAAGGAGAAGCAGCTTCAACATGCACAACCATGAGAAAAGCACTGGGAAAAGATGAAGAAGACAATGGAGATGTAGGACAGCAAAAATGTCTCTATTTCTAATTGATTAATTGCAAATAAATGATAGTCTCAAAGTGTGGTAATTGAGAGGACAACTGCCTCAAGAGTAAGTTCATTTTTTCCCTTTTTGAATGTAACATGGCATATTAAGGTTTAGGAATCCCCTGATAGGAAAGTATCTTTGAATTTAACACAACATGTTAAGGTTTATGAATTCCCTGATTGGAAAGTACTACTAATGAACACTTAAAAATGGAATTACCATACGCTGCGATATCCATGATGGCTGGATCACCAAGAAACTAGTACTATTATGCAGCATGGATGGGCTGTTAAATTTGAAGACAAAGCATGGTTGGATCACTAAGAAACTAGTATTGTTATGCAACATGGATGGACTGTTAAATTTGAAGATAGAGTATAGTAAGAGACATGAAATCTCATTATGCACTAGTTTAAATCAATGTTCACTGCAAATGAGATAAGGTGTCCTTCAAATCACATTATACACTTGTCTGAATATCACTACATTGAGCCATTGCTAACAGACAGTTTGATAACAGAGACAGTTTGCTAACAGGGACAGTTTGATCATATGTTCCAAGTACAAACTCAAAATACTAATGGAAGACAGGTGATCCTCATGCATTGGAGACATAACATATACGTTTTCATAGATGTTATATGTTCACAACTAAAAAATCATTCCCTATGGGCCTTTCCACTATACGTGATTAATTAGCTATACAAAAAACCCCTTTTCCAATCTATCTACTACCTGAGGTTATATAACCTTATCTTCTTCAAAAAAATCCTTACTTTATAACATAAGGGAAATGATAGGAAGACTTCAAAAAGAAGTCTATAGAATCTTTCATCACACTGTCAAGAACTTGTAAATATTTATGGCAACAGGGGACAAAGTCAAAGTCCCCTTTGATAACTCATTTGCTGAAGTATTGAGTTCATGAAGAATGTCCCTGAAAGAATATTTTTTAAAGTCTGTTGAAGTGTTGAGTTCGTGAAGAATGTTCATGAAAGAATTTCATTTAAAAGATATAATTGAGTTATAAAAGTCCACCAACAAATGACATAGATTTATATTTATTAATTGATGCTTTCCTATTGGCCTAATCAATACAAGGTTGGAATCACTCATGATCTGCAACTTCTTAACACCTCTAAGCATAACAACCTCAATAAGTTTTCTTAGGGAAGTAAACTATGCTTGGTTAGTTGATCCTCTATTGAGAGAATATTGAATATGGAAATAATGATCAGGAATGAGAAAAAGAACAACACATACCCCACAAATGCAGGGATGGTCTTAACTAACACCATAAATAAATAAACTCAAAATCCAAAGCTATCATTACTGATAGCTTAGGCTTCCTTGTGCGTATATCCTCTATCCTTTAATGCGCTAGATATAATAGAGCCAATAGTAATAGAAAGAAGAATGTCCTTGTCTTGAAATATGCTAGAGTTCTTTGTTTACCAAATACCATATATGAATAACACTACAAGAGCTTCAAAGCATTTAAGAAACTTATTAAAGAACCAAACTTATGCACATTCCATCAAAATAACATAGGACCAAGGAACCTTTGGCTTGAGCTCAATGAAAAATTTAAATAGGATTTGAACAATATAATGACAAGAGATAAACAAATGATGAACATTTTCCTCATTGTTTTTGCACAACAGACATTGATGAGGCCCAACCTAACCTATTTTAATTCCACTTTCCCAAGTGAGAAGTTAATTTGATAAAGCTAACTACAATGTAATTATGATTTCCAAAGCAAAATGTAGTTATCATAATAAATCCCACCACCACTCACTTCTCTTGAAAATTGAGATTCCATAATTACCTTATAACTTGTTTACTAGTGAAATCACTTCTACTAACTTTTTGACACCAAATTGGAACATCTTTTATATCATCTTTAAGATTTCCTTGATCTTAGGCTTGACATTCTCGGTTATGATCTTCCAGTGATTTTTTTTTAATTATTTGTGTTTATTATTATTATCTTCTCACTGAAAGTCTTGGTAGGCTAAAATTTCACCTCTTCCCACTTTGAAGTAAAATGATTTAAAGAAAATGATTTGTCGATATTCCTAAATGATAGTCTCAAAGTGTGGTAATTGAAAGGACAACTGCCTTCAGAGTAAGTTCATTTTTTCCCTTTTTGAATGTAACATGGCATATTAAGGTTTAGGAATCCCCTGATTTGAAAGTATCTTTGAATTTAACACAACATATTAAGGTTTAGGAATTCCCTGACTGGAAAGTACTACTAACGAACACTTAAAAATGTAATTACCATAAGTTGTGATATCCATGATGGTTGGATCACCAAGAAACTAGTATTGTTATGCAGCATGGATGGACTATTAAATTTGAAGGCAGAGTATGGTTGGATCACCAAGAAACTGGTACTCTTATGCAGCATGGATGGACTGTTAATTTGAAGACAGAGTATAGTAAGAAACATGAAATCTCATTACGCACTAGTTTAAATCAATGTTCACTGCAAATGAGATAAGGTGTCCTTCAAATCACATTATACACTTGTCTGAATCATCACTGCATTGAGCCACGGTATACGAATTGCAGGGATACCCAAAGAGCAGGCAGTAGCTAAAATTATTTATGCCAACACTATGGAACTAGAGGGAATGGATTCAATGGAGATCAAGACCTTACGTTGTGTTTTTCTAAGTGGAAGAGGTCCATAGAAATTAAAATTTTCATGCAGATAAGGACAAGCAACTAATAACAAGCGGAAGCACTAAAAAATGCATCAAGGAGTCAGGTTTCTGAAGGACACCTCGAACTGATGATCTATATCAGTGTATGTCAAACAGAAAAAAATTCAGACCACTTATAAAATTCACATCTTATGATAAATAAATGTCTTATCAACCAAAATAGAGCTTATAAAAAAAAGCTTATAAAAAAGAGCATTTATCAACCAAAATTAAGACATCACGTCTGTAAAATGCCAGTCATTGTACAATTGTTCTCTGCTTAAAAAAGTACCATACGAGTATTCCAAACAAAAACTGTGGGGATTTTTGTTCTATATCAATAACATCGTCTAGTCCAATTGGCGAAAATACTAGTTGGTTTTGTCCTAAGCTATGTGGCCTCAACTAAACATGTTATCAAGAGAAAAATGTTGGACTTATGGTTGAATCAACCTTCACAACAAAGACACAGTGAATTATTTCATTCGACTTATGTCTCGATTTGTAGATGGAAATGCAGTTTGTGTGGAGAACTAGTGTAGTAAGGGTATCTCAGATGCTAGGGATAGGTCACTAAAAGAACCACCAATTTGTATCTTTTCTGGACGTAATCTGGGTATCTCTCATCTCAAGCATTCTTTTGGTAATATGCTATTGAAAATAAGAAGACTTGTGGTAATATTCCATTGAAAATACACCAATTTGTATCTGTTCTGGACGTAATCTGGGTATCCCTCATCTCAAGCGTTCTTGTGGTAATATGCCATTGAAAATAATAATACGTCCTAACATTTCTACCCAGAAAGTGCATGGTGAAGATGTTTAGGAAGCGATAAAGGTTTTTCTGCTTATCAATGTACTTCAAAGAACTTCAAGGCAAGACAAAATGATGTCAAGTAGTTGGAACAATCTTAAAGACGACGAGGATATGGAAACAACAAAATGTAAATTTATTTTATTCCTATTAGAATGATATGTCAAGTAGCTTGTATTTTTCAATCTTGTAGAGGACAACTGCCTCCAGAGTAAGTTCATTTTTTCCCTTTTTGAACGTAACATGGCATATTAAGGTTTAGGAATCCCCTGATAGGAAAGTATCTTTGAATTTAACACAACATATTAAGGTTTAGGAATTCTCTGATTGGAAAGTAATACTAACGAACACTTAAAAATAGAATTACCATACGCTGCGATATCCATGATTGTTGGATCACCAAGAAACTAGTACTGTTATGCAGCATGGATGGACTGCTAAATTTGAAGACAGAGTATGGTTGGATCACCAAGAAACTAGTACTGTTATGTAGCATGGATGGACTGTTAAATTTAAATGGATGGACGTGACTAATTAGCTTTATAAAAAACCCCTTTTCCAATCTATCTACTACCTGAGGTTATATAAGATCTACATCAAGATCTTGGAAATAAGATGGCCTAATTCATAGGTTGATGTAGATCATTGAAGTGACTGTCCTAAGCAAAGAACATGTTAATCAAAATTTAACATGGTATCAGAGCTCAGGTGAGGACAAGCCCAAGTAAGAGAAAAAATAATCACTTAGAAGTTTGTTGATAAGAATTCATGATCACCTTCTTCTGGAAATCTGAAGGTGGAAGTTGCAGTTCTCTGAAGCAAGAACCCTTACTCAATACTTTGAACAATTCGAGATCCTTCAACTCTGCTGTCTTCAAATCCTGAACTTACTATTTGTATCATCAAGTCTAAAGCAGAATCCTAAGTAAATTGAAGGGCATTCATTAGCTATTGTCATACTGGATTATTTCAAGGACCAAGGGATATATTTTTAGCCTTAGTTATGAACCTAATTTCAAGCATGGATCCATTTCAGATCTCTGAATCATCCTTGGACCAGGACAAAGCCATTACAGCAGTGAGCAAATTCTGAAGCAAGTCATGAAAATCAATATTAGAGTTATTCACTTGGCATGATATTATTCTAGAAATTTGCCTCAATAGAAAACTTTAGATTTCTTAATAGCTTACATTTATATGCCTTCGGTCCTATTGATGTCACTTAGGTGAGACAATGGCTGAAACATTGAGGCTCAGAATTATGGTATCGATTATCCCTTAATTATGACAGACTTCCGAAGAAGTCCTTATTGTAAATGAGTCAGAAACATGATCACCTTCTTCTGGAAATCTAAAGGTGGCAGTTGCAGTTCTCTGAAGCAAAAACCCTTACTCAATACTTTGAACAATTCAAGATCCTTCAACCATGCTGTCTTCAAATCCTAAACTTACTATTTTTATCATCAAGTCTAAAGCAGAATCCTAAGTAAATTGAAGGGCATTCATTAGCTATTGTCATACTGGATTATTTCAAGGACCAAGGGATATATTTTCAGCCTTAGTTATGAACCTAATTTCAAGCATGGATCCATTTCAGATCTCTGAATCATCCTTGGACCAAGACAAAGCCATTACAGCTGTGAGCAAATTCTGAAGCAAGTCATGAAAGTCAATATTAGAGTTATTCACTTGGCTTGATATTATTATGGAAATTTGCCTCAATAGAAAACTTTAGATTTCTTAATAGCTTACATTTATATGCCTGCAGTCCTATTGATGTCACTTAGGTGAGACAATGGCTGAAACATTGAGGCTCAGAATTATGGTATCGATTAGCCCTTAATTATGACAGACTTCCGAAGTAGTCCTTATTGTAAATGAGTCAGAATCTATGGACTCCTTGTCACAGCAGGGCTTGAATCCTTGATTAAGGAATACACACTATTTGATCTACAAATCTTGATCCATAACTGCCATCTAAATTTCTGAAGCAACGATGAAGCATTTGGCACACAAAGAATACAGCAATGCAGTAGCTAGATATAGTATTTGAAAATGAAAAATAGGAGATACTAGAATGCCATAGTTAACATTGTAACATAGTGCTTGGCACAGTTAGGAAAGAAAATAAACATAGTTAGAAAAGGCTATTCATTACAGCAAAGTAAGCACTTAGACATAGCGAATTCAGATGTCCCATTTGTGGTTTGATATTCCTTTTTTTTCTCTCCATAATGAATTTCCGGAGGAAACCCACTAGGTACTTTCCCTCATTCTGAGAATGGTAGCCAGGGTAAACTGGATTCTTTAGGGCTCAAGGCCAGCTCAACTGTCAGCAATTAGCTCATGAAGAGAGCAAGCATGTCACAAAGTGGAATATGAACCCAGATGTAGGAGGATAACTACTTTCCTCTCAACAACTGAAGCTACACCTAACTGACCTATGGTTTGATAATTGGCTAAATTTGATATATTTTTGTAAGACAGTTCTCTCATGGGGAGTGGGTACAGCAGATGGAGAATTATGTTAGATCAAGTCAGAAATGTGAGAGTAAATAGCCATGAGAGAAAAATCTATGGGAGACAACTTTTTCGTGTATGTAGAGAAGGATACTAAGAGCAAAGCTTAATGTGTAAAGGTGGTGGTACACAAAACTCTGCAAATGGACCTCATTTTTCAAAATTGATCCTAAATGTGAATATGTTTTCTACTATGCCTGCGATTTTCAACTCTTTTTGTGCCTTTGTGTAAGAAAGGTTGAATTTTTATTTTGTATGAGCACAATGATGACTCGGAACTCTGTCTTGTGCGTCAGTGTCTGATCTATGGAAAAAGATAAATATAGATTTTAATCACTCTTGAATAGACTATAATTTTTTTTTCGCATTGCATGATGTTGAAAATAGTTAGGTGGATTAGTGCAGAGCTTAAGAAGATATTGAGTTTAATGGCACAACTGACACCATGAAAGAATCTTTGGAACAAGTGGTGGAGTAGATTGTGCCTAAGCAAAGGGTTGCAACAATGTATATGAATTTGGAAAAGACCCCCATGTAATGGTGGGTAAGAACATCAAATAAAGTTTCAGTCATGGCATGATATGATAGAGGTACTTAATGATAAAGGCCTACCATAAATTGGGGCTCCACTAGGTAATGACATTTTGGAATCTAGTTCTGTCAACTAACCCCTACAATTCGGTGGTACTTCCAATCCAATGGGATACATGTATTACTGTGAAGTCATTAGGAGATATAGGAGGTTCCTATTTAACTATATGGGTTCATAACTTTATGAAAACCTTAGAGCAATTTCCAAAGAAGTGATATCTTGAGGTAAAAATGCAGTGGCATACAACTAGCTAGGTTGAATTATGAGAAAGGTTCTACAACACTTTATATAACTCTATAAGGAGGAGGCACAAATTGCAAGTTTGATAGAGTTCATTTGGTGTTTCCAATAAATGGACCACCCAAAAAGTCTAATAATAGGATCCCCAAAGGAGTACCCCTTAAAGGAACTTTTCCATCTGTGGTACAAAGAAACTGATTCCCTTTTGAAACTATTGATAATGTGGTAGGTGGTATTTCTTTGGAAATGAAAAGTATTGATCTCATTGTTGTTTTGCAAGTTGTTGATAGTGTATTGGAAGATGATGAAAATAGTGGGGAATAAGATAGATCTACATTCTATTTAAAGGATCATTTTTCAGCAAGGAATGTGTTGTAGTGTAATTAAATCTGCATGTTGTTCCGCAAATTTCTCAATCAAATAGATCTGCAATCTTTTTAAAGTTTATTTCCTTCCAGACTCAGTGAACATCTAGTGTTGGGTTGTGAAAGTGTGCTTCATATCTAACTTGGACGGATCCTAGCTGGTGTAGAGTATCCAGTGTTGGGTTGTGAAAGTGTGCTTGATATCTAACTTGGACAGATCCTAGCTGGTGTAGAGTCCCCCTGAGGGTCCACTCAAGCTCACTACTATGTTATTGCTAATTCACTAATTTTTTTGAAGCAACACTAGCAGTTCTAGTTCCAGTAGTATATCTAGTAGTATACCTAAGAGCATATATATGCATACGTAGCAACAGAACAAACAGAGTAAGTATATGAACCTTGAACCAAGCTAGCATCATGATCAGCCTATGTTAAGGAAATATCTCCACGTGTTGTGGGGGTCTCACCACACCAAACGCATCTTAGAGACCCTTGTCATGACCAGGTTAGCCTTGTAACTTCACTGCCTTCTAACGTGTTTGGAGGTTGTTGTTACCACTAGATATTGGTTTCATTCATTGTTCACAGGTAGCAAACTTTCACTACCATAGTTTGTTGAGAAATATCAGGAGCCCTGAAGGAGGAGGGTAGGGTCAAGCCTTGCCTCCATGTACTCGATCATCCTTTTCATATGGTTGATATTTTGGCGTAGAAACATGGTTTCTACCTGCCTAGAACTACATATGGGTTGTATCAATGGTGGAAATATTCAAAAAATCTTCATTTCCTCTGTTTATCACTTTGTCATGTAGGAAAACACAGTACAGGAATATGGGTTAGTTTGACTCGTAACTGTAAAGTTGCTGAGTCTCAATTGTGATTATGTGATCTTGGAAGGTTTTGAGAGTATATAAACTCTTCTCAATGTATGTCCTTTCCTTGCAAGACTTGGAGAGGGGGATATAGAGTCTTCTTATTGGAATGCAGAGGTTGTTTGACTTTGTATAGTTACTTATTATCTAATCATATGAAGAAAAAGTAGAGTTACAAGAATACAAGTTTAAATGCCAGGCCTTCTTCTACTTATGTTTTGGAGAACACATATCACCTGATCGTTCTAAACAACAAAACACAATAGCCAAACTCATTCCTAAACCTCTTTAATTTTTCTCCTTTTCAAATAGGCTGAATGATCCTAAATTCAGTGGCAAAGTACCAGCCTTCTCTTCATGCAATCTCAAAACAACTCTGAGGGCCAACCTACCTTCATTGGATGAACGGAAAGGTATTAGCACATCTATTTAGGGTGCATCTTTATGTGCATTTGTGGCTTCTTCAGCACAAGCATACACCATAGAGATGATTCGGTTTGTGCTTGTGCTGAGGTGAGAAATGGCATCTTATGAACAATGCTGCTCAGTGTTCCTTGAACAGAGTTTATATTGTTATAATCCTTGTGCAATTCAGTACTAGTTTGGAGAATTGATGGCTATTTCATATTTGTACAGGTCATGCTCGAAGGTTATTTTGCTCTCAAAAGAGTTGAATATCCATCTACAGATTTATTGTATCCATTTCCATTTGGAATCAATAAACCATTAAAAAGTTTTTTCACCATCTTTGGAAGTAATAAATACCCCATTGATATTCATTTTTATCTCTAGTATATCAACATTATTTATGGAGGAATAGAAAAAGGGACTGATGTAGTATGGTCGGATGTGTGCTAGCATTTGCTTAATTATAATTTATCATTTATATTCCCAGAATGACAGTCTGCAACTTGGTAAAACCCTGAAGTTGGACCAATGAACTAATTAGGCTGGTGAATTGGGGTCTCTGAATTATTTTTGTTGTCTTCAGAAGCAATTAGAAAATCTATTTATTTCGATATTTATCTCTATTATATGAACATCGTATATAGAAAGACAGAAAAATAGGACCCGTCTAATATATTTGTGGCAGTTTTCAGCTATAATTTAGTTTTCAGCATGGCACTACTGCTGTGTGCAATTCAGTACTAGTTTGGAGAATTGATGGCTTGGACTTTCCTTGATTGGATATGCTATGCCAATAGAAATTTGGCATGTTCTGTGATGATTAAGGCTAGATGTAAGAATTATTAATTAACATTATTTCATGCAAAAGCAAATCTTCCCACAATCGTATTTAGGGAGGGCTAACCAAATTCATTTGAGTAGTGAATTTCCTTTAAAGCAGTCAAGGTAGTGATTGTACCGTGATTCAAATAGTTGAAAGACATTTATTTATCATAAGATGTGAATGGAAATGCCTCAGAAATCACTGAAATAATAGTAGTATTCATGCTATCATAAAGGGGAATCCAATTTACCTCATTGGCTGAGAAAATAATTGTTCTTCTGACAACTAAGTTGAGCCATCTTCATCCAAGATTGTAAGGGCACAGTCTATGGATTCCTATCATAGCTAATTCTAGGTGCCCATACAGTAGTTGCATGAATAGTTAAAGAATTCATCTTCCTCTTTGATCTTCTCCCTATTGACAGTCCATGAAATAACGATGCTAATCATTTAATTTCTGCAAGGTGGAAGAAACAAAATACCAAACCCAGGTAGTGGAATTACTTCCTTGCCATTCTCATTTTTTTCTTGGAGGCCTTTGAAAGATGACATGGTTCCTTTATTGAGACTACAGAATGTAGAAGAGCTAGACTCTTCTTGACATCATTAACAACATGTGCTATCTATTTTCTAGACTGTAAGTTATCATAGACATTCTCCTGTCTCCCCTCTACCTCCTGGCCAAAAGGTTTTCTTGCTTCTCATAAAGACAAACACATATAACTAGATAGACAGATAGTTCGAACACAAATTGCCTTAATGTATTTTGTAAAGTTTAAAGCGAGTTTTCCCATATCTATCTTCTCCATGGACATGTGGAGAATCATTCATGCACTAGATTTTTAAAAGGAAATGTAGACAACAAACCTCTAACAAATCCACATGAAGTCAATGCTGAGGGACAATTTTGGGGCATGGAAAAGGTGCACTCATAGGGATTAAATCACAGTGAAGAGAGGCTCCTTCGCTGTCCCAAAAGAAGGTTCTTCATCACAGCAAGGAGGCTTCCATACGCTGTCAAAGGAAGCTCCAAAAGAGCCCTAGTTGCAATTTTCTATTCACATCTAAGACACAATCAAAGGGAGCCTAAATGAACCCGTAATCCACAATAAGAAAGAGAATCAATACGCAGTCCTAAAGGATGTGTTTTAGGTGTTGTTCAAGTAAAGAGACCTAGCACGTCTTAGTATTTCAGTGGAAACATGATGATGATAGCATTGTGATTGAAACTATTCCTGAGGACTGTTTATAAGGTTGGTAACCTACAGTCATATTATATTAATGAAATTTGTCCTAGACCAAAGTTCAAATCAGTACACTCAGATTGAGTCAAGTCCTTGTACGACTTATACTACTACATTGATAGTATTTGTTGACTGAAGATCATAGGCCAGACTTGCTGCTAGGCTAGACCACAAGACATAGCTAGCAGCAAAGGTATTGACTTGAAAGCGTGACAATGGTGGAGTTGCACCTCTAGGTCATCGACTAGTAACTGACAAAAAAAATAAATTCAGACCGCTTTAGTCCAATCCTAAAAAAAAATTATTGTATGCAAACAAATTTGCAACTAACCAACCAATGTGAAATGAATTTTCAATGAAATTATCAAATGTACTACACAAATTGATGATATATATATACGAAAAACATAGCATTTATCAACCAAATTAAGACATCACGTCTGTAAAATGCCAGTCATTGCACAATTGTTCTCTGTTTAAAAAAGTGAGTACAATGAGGAGTACCTGTATTTTTCATGAACTCTAGCTTCCAAAAGAGGAAAATCTGAACTGCACTTGTAAATTTCAATAGTTGTTCTTCTGAAAATCAGACAAAATCGTGCATGGAAGTAAGTTTAACAGTGCAGTTGTGGCGGGATCAATCCTGAGATCAGAACTGCTCTATTTATACTGAGTGATGATCTAATCAGATTAGATGATGGGGAGGGGTCAACGGTTAGTTTATTATGAGCAACTTTATTCTTACTAACATTTACTCACAAAATAGTGCATGTATTTGCTGACAAAATAGTGCAGTAGATGCAGGTTGGTATTTCGAATGGAATTGTAAGTAAAATTTCCAATTTTTATTTTTTATTTTTTAATATCAAATAAGGAATTTAGAAATTACTAAAAGAAAAAAATTAGAGATTTTTCCTTATTTCAAATAAGGAACTAGTTCAAATAAAGAATTTAGTGGTTATTAAAAAAGCTAAAAGTAGAGTTTTTTCTTTATTTCAAATAAGGAATTTAAGAATTTATTAATTACTCCCTATCTCTATTTTTCTAGCAATATATACTTGTCTTATATAAAACCTCAAGTAATAAGCTTGGTAACACCCCTGAAATAATATTTTCTCTCATTTATTAAATATTTTGTATTTCCACTTTTTAACTTGAGTCACAAAGAAATAATAAATCTAGTAAATATGCTAATATTGAGGACAAGTTTGACATGTCATCTAGGTTAGTTGGGGCTTTTTGCACATTTAGGTGATGGGGAGCACTATTTTCCATCATTATAAACCAAAGTAATATAGATGTTGTATGGGTGTTAATGTGAGGATAATTTTGCCCCTGGACAAGGATGGGTATGTTTGGGGCCTTGGACATCATATAAGGAGAAACACCATTATTATCCCAGGGCATACGAGTGGTTTTGGTTGGTTAAGTAATAGTACAGACTGTGCACATGGTACAAAACCACCTCCCAGTGCCCCTAAGGTGAACGGTTGGCCTAGTGGTGCTCATCGCCAACATCAAGGATTCTTGTTGGTGGCTAGTGTCCTACTTACTAATGTCTACTACCCAATATTGTGACATTTTGATAGATCGATGTACCAACAACTAATACATTGCATTAGTGTTGTGACCTTGAGGTGTCCTTGATATAGTTAGCCCAACATTTGACCTAGACTTGATGGACTATAGTCCCCAACCATGGAGTGAGAGTCCTTGAACCCTCTATCAAGATGAGCTAATGGATAATGTAGGATGACATGCTAATATCGAGGACATTGAGCTTGACATGGCATGTAGGTTAGTTGGGGCTTTTTGCACATTTAGGTGATGGGGAGCACTGTTTGCCATCATTATAAACCAAAGGAATATAGATGTTGTATGGGTATTAATGTGAGGATCATTTTTCCCCTGGACAAGGATGGCTTTTTTTGGGGCCTTGGACATCATCTAAGGAGAAACACCATTATCATCCCATGGCGTACGAGTGGTTTTGGTTGGTTTAGTAATAATACAGACTATGCACATGGTACAAAACCACCTCCCAGTGCCTCTAAGGTGAACGATTGGCCTAGTGGTGCTCATCGGCAACATCAAGGTTTCTTGTTGGTGGCTAGTGTCCTACTTACTAATGTCTACTACCCAATATTGTGACATTTTGATAGTTCGATGTACCAACAACTAATACATTGCATTAGTGTAGGTTGACCTTGTTAAGGTGTCCTTCATATAGTTAGCTTGAAATTTGACCTCTCGATGGACTATAGTCCCCAACGATGGAGTGAGAGTCCTTGAACCCTCTATCTCCATGAGCTAAATTATGGAGAATGTAGGATGATATGTTAATATCGAGGACATGTTTGACATTTTGATAGGTCGATGTACCAACAACTAATACATTGCATTAGTGTTGGTTGACCTTGAGGTGTCCTTGATATAGTTAGCTCGAACTTTGACCTAGACTTGATGGGCTATAGTCCCCAACCATGGAGTGAGAGTCCTTGAACCCCCTATCTAGATGAGCTAATGGATAATGTAGGATGATATGCTAATATTGAGGACAAGCTTGAAATGGCATGTAATAATATCTGACTATCATCCTAGGGCCTACGACTGGTTTTGGTTGGTTTAGTAATAATATAGACTATGCACATGGTACAAAACCACCTCCGAGTGCCTCTAAGGTGAATGGTTGGCCTAGTGGTGCTCATCACCAACATCAAGTTTTCTTGTTGGTGGCTAGTGTCCTACTTACTAATGTCTACTAGCCAATATTGTGACATTTTGAGAGGTCGATGTACCAACAAATAATACATTGCATTAGTGTAGGTTGACCTTGTTAAGGTGTCCTTCAAATAGCTAGCCTGAAATTTGACCTCTCGATGGACTATAGTCCCCAACCATGGAGTGAGAGTCCTTGAACCCTCTATCTTCATGAGCTAAATTATGGATAATGTAGGATGATATGCTAATATCGAGGACATGTTTGACATTTTGATAGGTCGATGTACCAACAACTAATACATTGCATTAGTGTTGGTTGACCTTGAGGTGTCCTTGATACAGTTAGCTCAAACTTTGACCTAGACTTGATGGACTGTAGTCCCCAGCCATTGAGTGAGAGTCCTTGAACCCCCTATCTAGATGGGCTAATGGATAATGTAGGATGATATGCTAATATTGAGGACAAGCTTGACATGGCATGTAGGTTAGTTGGGGCTTTTTGCACATTTAGGTGATGGGGAGCACTATTTGCCATCATTATAAACCAAAGTAATATAGAGGTTGTATGGGTGTTAATGTGAGAATAATTTTGCCCCTAGAAAAGGATGGCTTTGTTTGGGGCCTTGGACATCATCTAAGGAGAAACACCATTATCATCCGAGGCCATACGAGTGGTTTTGGTTGGTTAAGTAATAGTACAAACTATGCACATGGTACAAAACCACCTCCCAGTGCCCCTAACGTGAACGGTTGGCCTAGTGGTGCTCATCGCCAACATCAAGGTTTCTTGTTGTTGGCTAGTGTCCTACTTACTAATGTCTACTACCCAATATTGTGACATTTTGATAGGTCAATGTATCAACAACTAATACATTGCATTAGTGTTGGTTGACCTTGATCTGTCCTTGATACAATTAACTCGAACTTTGACCTAGACTTGATGGACTATAGTCCCCAATCATGGAGTGAGAGTCCTTGAACCCCCTATCTAGATGAGCTAATGGATAATGTAGGATGATATGCTAATATCGATGACAAGCTTGACATGGCATGTAGGTTAGTTGGGGCTTTTTGCACATTTAGGTGATGGGGAGCACTATTTGCCATCATTATAAACCAAAGGAATATAGATGTTGTATGGGTGTTAATGTGAGGATAATTTTGCCCCTAGACAAGGATGGCTTTGTTTGGGGCATTGGACATCATCTAAGGAGAAAAACCATTATCATCCCAGGGCATACGAGTGGTTTTGGCTGGTTAAGTAATAATAAAGACTCTGCACATGGTACAAAACCACCTCCCAGTGCCCCTAAGGTTAACGGTTGGCCTAGTGGTGCGCATCGCCAACATCAAGGTTTCTTGTTGGTGCCTAGTGTCCTACTTACTAATGTCTACTACCAAATATTGTGACATTTTGATAGGTCGATGTGCCAAAAACTAATACATTGCATTAGTGTTGGTTGACCTTGAGGTGTCCTTGATACAGTTAGCTCGAACTTTGACCTAGACTTGATGGACTATAGTCCCCAACCATGGAGTGAGAGTCCTTGAACCCCCTATCTAGATGAGCTAATGGATAATGTAGGATGATATGCTAATATCGAGGACAAGCTTGACATGGCATGTAGGTTAGTTGGGGCTTTTTGCACATTTAGGTGATGGGGATCACTATTTGCCATCATTATAAACCAAAGGAATATAGATGTTGTATGGGTGTTAATGTGAGGATAATTTTGCCCCTAGACAAGGATGGCTTTGTTTGGGGCCTTGGACATCATCTAAGGAGAAACACCATTATCATCCCAGGGCATACAAGTGGTTTTGGTTGGTTAAGTAATAATAAGGATTCTGCACATGGTACAAAACCACCTCCTAGTGCCCCTAAGGTGAACGGTTGGCCTAGTGGTGCTCATCGCCAACACCAAGGTTTCTTGTTGGTGGCTAGTGTCCTACATACTAATGTATACTATCGAATATTGTGACATTTTGATAGGTTGATGTGCCAAAAACTAATACATTGCATTAGTGTTGGTTGACCTTGACATGTCCATGATACAATTAGCCTGAAATTTGACCTAGACTTGATGGACTATAGTCCCCAACCATGGAGTGAGAGTCCTTGAACCCCCTATCTAGATGAGCTAATGGATAATGTAGGATGATATGCTAATATCAAGGACATTGAGCTTGACATGGCATGTAGGTTAGTTGGGCCTTTTTGCACATTTAGGTGATGGGGAGCACTATTTGCCATCATTATAAACCAAAGGAATATAGGTGTTGTATGGGTATTAATGTGAGGATAATTTTGCCCCTGGACAAGGATGCCTTTGTTTGGGGCCTTGGACATCATCTAAGGAGAAACACCATTATCATCCCAGGGCATATGAGTGGTTTTGGTTGGTTTAGTAATAATACAGACTGTGCACATGGTACAAAACCACCTCCCAGTGCCTCTAAGATGAATGGTTGGCCTAGTGGTTCTCATCGGCAACATCAAGGTTTCTTGTTGGTGGCTAGTGTCCTACTTACTAATGTCTAGTACCCAATATTGTGACATTTTGATAGGTCGATGTACCAACAACTAATACATTTCATTAGTGTTGGTTGACCTTGACATGTCCATGATGCAATTAGCCCGAAATTTTACCTAGAATTGATGGACTATAGTCCCCAACCATGGAGTGAGAGTCCTTGATCCCTCTATGTTGATGAGCTAATGGATAATGTAGGATGATATGCTAATATCGAGGATAGGTTTGACATGGCATGTAGGTTACTTGGGGCTTTTTGCATAATTAGGTGATGGGGAGCACTATTTGCCATGATTATAAACCATAGGTATATAGATGTTGTATGGGTGTTAATGTGAGGATAATTTTGCCCCATAAGGATGGCTTTGTTTGGGGCCTTGGACATCATCTAAGGAGAAACACCATTATCATCCCAAGGTGTACGAGTGGTTTTAGTTGGTTCAGTAATAATACAGACTATGCACATGGTACAAAACCACCTCCGAGTGCCTCTAAGGTGAATGGTTGGCCTAGTGGTGCTCATTGCCAACATCAAGGTTTCTTGTTGGTGGCTAGTGTCCTACTTACTAATGTCTACTACCCAATATTATGACATTTTGATAGGTCGATGTACCAACAACTAATACATTGAATTAGTGTTGGTTGAACTTGAGGTGTCCTTGATACAATTAGCCCAAAATTTGACCTAGACTTGATGGAATATAGTCCCCAACTATGGAGTGAGAGTCCTTGATCCCTCTATCTTGATGAGCTAATGAATAATGTAGGATGATATGCTAATATCGAGGACAATTTTGACATGGCAGGCAGGTTAGTTGGGGCTTTTTGCACAATTAGGTGATGGGGAGCACTGTTTGCCATCATTATAAACCATAGGTATATAGATGTTGTATGTGTGTTAATATGAGGATAATTTTGCCCCACAAGGATGGCTTTGTTTGGGGCCTTGGACATCATCTAAGTAGAAACACCATTATCATCCCAAGACGTACGAGTGGTTTTGGTTGGTTTAGTAACCCAACACGACTTCCTAAGAATAGTAAATCCTCCTTACTACTGCTACGTGGTGATCCAAGAAACAAGATCTGGGCTTTTATTGCTTATCGGAGAGAAAGCATTACTCCACTCAAGGAGTTTTCCTCCTATCCACTTGTACAAACAATAGGCTTGAGTAAGATAATAGGATTAGAATAAAATCATAGGAAAACATGTGAATAATACGAGAGGTTCAGATTCCAAGATTTTTTTGTTACTTTGTCATCTTCAAAGTTACAAACAACATGTTTGTTAATTGAAGTGATATTTGATTTCAGCGCTTAGTTTAGCTTTCTTCTAAGGTTTTTAAGTTTCCTTGTGTTAACTTGGCCCATTGACCTAGGTGGTCAATATCCCTCTTGTATCATTTATGTTCACATATTTGTTTATGAGCAATTTTTTCTTACAGCTTATCTTAACATTTGTTGATGATAGTTGTAGCACTCTTACATTAGTTAGATAGAATTTTTACTTTGAATTTAGTTCATTTCCATTACTATTTTTAATTTTTTTGGTTCATTATGTGTTATTCATTGTTACTTACACTCTATTCTATTTTGCAACTACAAAAAACACTACAACCTCAACCTTTCTTTTTGGTAGATTAACCCTACCACAAATTGTTTTAATGCATTGGATATGTTCACTTTCCAATTTTCCAACTTGTCATTAGCATCATAGCCACCCAATACCACATTTAGAATATTCACCTTCACATTAGACTGTTTCTTGTAGAAAAATAAGGACACCTGTAGCAGTTTGCACTTGCCCAAATTCACACGAAACATAAGATAATCTGTGATTCAATGATTTGGGAAACTTTTGAACAGACATATAATCAGTGATCCGTGTGCTTTGATAATCCGTGATCCATGTGCTTTGAGGAGCGGATGCACACATTATATCCAATATGGTCGGGGGTATCCTGTAGCATTAACAGGTGAGGCGCATCTGTCAACAACCCTTTCGGACGGCCAAGACAGTTTTATAAGCTCTGCATTTAATTCCATTTTTTTTCTGTGAGGCCGATCTTCCATAGTTTTTTCCTAAAACAGGTATGTGTTTAGGCTTTCTGTTTGTTTTATTAAAAAATATCTCTTTGAATAAATTATTATCATATCCTGTTGCCTGTTCAGATTGTTGGGGCTACCTTTAGATTATATATTTTTTATTTTGCAGACTTTAAACACATATCCAACCTATTTCCTTGTAAGCTCTACTAAGCATAGGATGATAAAACGTTGCATTTTCTTGGATCGGATTCTAGCTTAGTTATTTCCTCTGCTTTTGGGCATATGTAACGTTAAGTGCATGTTAATGGAATTTGATTACTTGTTTCTTTGTGTTAAGTACATTGATAAGCAGAAAAACCTTTATCGCTTCCGAAACATCTTCACCATGCAATTTCTGGGTAGAAATGTTAGGACGTCTTATTATTTTCAATGGCATATTACCACAAGAATGCTTGAGATGAGGGATACCCAGATTACGTCTAGAATAGATACAAATTGGTGTATTTTCGATGGCATATTACCACGAGTCTTCTTATTTTCAATAGAATATTACCACAAGAATGCTCGAGATGAGAGATACCCAAATTACTTCCAGAAAAGATACAAATTGGTGGTTCTTTCAGTGACCTATCCCTAGCCAGTTTCTCAACAATAACTTTCACCTTTTTCTCAGGAAGACTAATTTGAGAGGCTTCCATATTTATACGAAATCACCCTCTTTCCTTTTAATGAATAGAAGATTTTGATATCATTGGGCTTGGACTATCTGTTGTAACAAGTCCCAACATAAGTTGTCAAAATGGTCATATATTTTGTTCAATAACACAATGACTGACCTGCAAAACATAAACCTTGTTTGTTAATAACATCTGGAGCATTAAAAAACACATTTTCCTTCACAATGAAGCAACATCGAAACCCTCAGAAATGAAAATATCCATTCTTACAAGTAGTGGAAAGACTGAACTGTAAGTCCCATCATAAGTCGTCAAAATGGGCATAGATTCTGTTCAATAGGACAATGCCTGACCTACAAAACATAAACCTCGTTTGTTAATAACATCTGGAGCATTAAAAAACACATTTTCCTTCACAATGAAGCAACATATAAACCCTAAAAATTGAAAATATCCATGCTTACAAGTAGTGGAAAGACTGAACTGTAAGTCCCATCATAAGTCGTCAAAATGGCCATAGATTTTGTTCAATAGCACAATGCCTGACCTGCAAAACATAAACCCCGTTTCTTAATAACATCTGGAGCTCCTTCTATTAGGGGATCTCCCTTCTACTAATTATTTCCAAAGCTCATATTTCATCTCAAATTCTGGGCTGTTTATATATTGTGTCATCCTTTCTTGTCTTCCTCATAGCAGTCTTTTATTATCAGGTGGAAATGTGCTTCTGAATTGGGTCTACATGGTCTTCTAGCATATGAATGGGACAATTTTATTAAGAATCTTATTCTCAATGGTATAATCTTATCATAGGAGGATGGTTCAATTGCTTGTGCTTGGAACACCTCATTTGGGAAAATAACTTCTTGCCATGCCTATAATTCTATATCAGCATGTTCTTCCCTTCCCATGGTAAATTGGTGGTATAATAAGTTCCGGGACTGCCTTATTGCTCCAAAAATGAAATTATTCATATGGTTGGATTTAGAGAATTAGATATAAACATGGGACCCTCTATTGTGCAAAGGATTATCTAGGCCAAATATATGCATCCTCTATTCAAAGGACTTTGAATATGTCAATCACTTATTTTTTCTGTGTGATTTTTCCATGGAACTTTGGACTGCAACCCTCACGTTATTTAATATTTTGGACCTTGTTCCAATGTATCATATTTACCATTTCCTTTTCTTATGTGAGAAAAACATGGGTAATTATAAATCCTTTCCTATCTTCATCGCTTGGGGTGTCTAGAAGGTTCAGAATAAACATATCTTTGAAAGTAGAGATCTCTAACATCCTGCCTCATATTATGGGTTTCTTCTCTGTATGTCAAGCCTTTGAATCCTCCTTGTAGTCACTCCTTATGCTTCCCTCATAGTCCTCTATCTATAAATGTAGGTTTCTTTGATGATGCATATCATTTAGGTGTATGTGGAGGGGGTGCCATCAATTTCCTCCCTAGAAATGGGTCTTATCATATTTGGTTGAATATTGTTCAGAGTCTAATACCAAGGCAGAGGTTTTAGTAGTTTGGGCCCTTTTATATATTGAAACATCATTGAACATTATCTCCTGTCAGACTTATGGAGATTCCAAGTGTGTGATGGACTGGATAATGGAGAAGGGGAATTTTAAGGTTCTTTCCCTCAAGCACTAGATGTAACATATTTAAATTTTTAAGGGTCTCTTTCATAATATATTATTATAGCATATTTTGAGGGAATGTAACCAACATGTGGACTATATGTCCAAAAAATATCTACGGGTGAAGGAAGGCCACTTTTTATTTGAAGAACCAGGAAGCTTACAATTATTGAGAAGGGGATATTTTCATATCCCCAGTGATCTTCAATTGGCTCACTTCTTTTGATATGTCAAGAAATTCTATCCTTTTTGTCATCTTATGAATAAAATATTTTTGTTTGAACTGGTTATTCTTGTTTGTAACTAGGATTTTAATGTTCCATACTATCCGGGTTTTTATCTTTTTTAGTAATTTTATCCATGTTCTACAAAGTTTATAGATGTTCTTTTCATGTCCATTTTTGGTCCCTGTTAGTTAATTTTGTGATGGATGTTGTTGTTGGCATTGGTGATGTCCATACCTTTGAGGTTTTTTGGGTCATATATATGTAAATGTACTCCTCTTTCTTAATGAAAAGGATGATTTATCTTCTCTAGAAAATATTACCCTATAAAAGGGTTGGTGTTTAGGAGTTACGAGACTCATCAATTTTTCAGTTACGAGTCAGACTAACCCATATTCCTGTACTCTGTTTTCCTACATGAAAAATTGATAAACAGAGGAAATGAAGAATTTTTGAATATTTCCACCATTGATACAAACCATATGCAGTTCTAGGCAGGTAGAAACCATGTTTCTACCCCAAAAGATCAACCATATGAAAAGCATGATCGAGTACATGGAGGCAAGGCTTGACCCTACCCTCCTCCTTCAGGGCTCCTGATATTTCTCAACAAAATATGGCAGTGAAAGTTTGCTACCTGTGAACAATGAATGAAACCAATATCTAGTGGTAACAACAACCTCCAAACACGTTAGAAGGCACTGAAGTTACAGGGCTAACCTGGTCATGACAAGGGTCTCTAAGATGCGTTTCGTGTGGTGAGACCCCCACAACACGTGGAGATATTTCCTTAACAAAGGCTAATCATGATGCTAGCTTGGTTCAAGGTTCATATACTTACTCTGTTTGTTCTGCTACTACGTATGCATATATATGCTCTTAGGTATACTACTAGATATACTACTGGAACTAGAACTGCTAGTGCTGCTTCAAAAAAATTAGTGAATTAGCAATAACATAGTAGTGAGCTTGAGTGGACCCTCAGGGGGACTCTACACCAGCTAGGATCTGTCCAAGTTAGATATCAAGCACACTTTCACAACCCAACACTGGATACTCTACACCAGCTAGGATCCGTCCAAGTTAGATATCAAGCACACTTTCACAACCCAACACTGGATATTCACTGAGTTTGGAAGGAAATAAACTTTAAAAAGATTGCAGATCTATTTGATTGAGAAATCTTCAGAACAACATGCAGATTTAATTACACTACAACACATTCCTTGCTGAAAAATGATCCTTTAAATAGAATGCAGATCTATCTTATTCCCCACTATTTTCACCATCTTCCCATACACTATCAACAACTCGCAAAACAACAAGGAGATCAATACTTTTCATTTCCAGAGAAATACCACCTACCACATTATCAATAGTTTCAAAAGGGAATCAGTTTCTTTATACCACAGATGGCAAAGTTCCTTTAAGGGGTACTCCTTTGGGGATCCTATTATTAGACTTTGTGGGTGGTCCATTTATTGGAAACACCAAATGAACTCTATCAAACTTGCAATCTGTGCCTCCTCCTTGTAGAGTTATATAACATGTTGTAGAACCTTTCTCATAATTCAACCTAGCTAGTTGTCTGCCACTGCATTTTTACCTCAAGATATCACTTCTTTGGAAATGTCTCTAAGGTTTGCATAAAATTATGAACCCATAGTTAAATAGGAACCTCCTATATCTCCTAATGACTTCGCAGTAATACATGTATCCCATTGGATTGGAAGTACCACCGAATTGCAGGAGCTAGTTGACAGACCTGGATTCCAAAATGTTATTACCTAGTGGAGCCCCAATTTCTGGTAGGCCTTTATCATTAAGTACCTCTATCATATCATGCCATGAGTGAAACTTGATTTGACGTGCTTACCCACCATTACATGGGGGTCTTTTCCAAATTCATATACATTGTTGCAACCCTTTTCTCAGGCACAATCTACTCCACCACTTGTTCCAAAGATCCTTTCATGGTGTCAGTTGTGCCATTAAACTCAATATCTTCTTAAGCTCTGCACTAATCCACCTAACTATTTTCAACATCATGCAATGCCAAAAAAAATTTACAGTCTATTCAAGAGTGATTAAAATCTATATTTATCTTTTTCCATAGATCAGACACTGACAAACAAGACAAAGTTCCGAGTCATCATTGTGCTCATACAAAATAAAAATTCAACCTTTCTTACACAAAGGCACAAAAAGAGTTGACAATCGCAGGCATAGTAGAAAACATATTCACATTTAGGATCGATTTTGACAAATGAGGTCCATTTGCAGAGTTTTGCGTACCACCACCTTTACACATTAAGCTTTCCTCTTAGTATCCTTCTCTACATACACGAAAAAGTTATCTCCCATAGATTTTTCTCTCATGGCTATTTACTCTCACATTTCTGACTTGATCTAATGTAATTCTCCATCTGCTGTACCCAATCCCCATGAGAGAACTGTCTTACAAAAATATATCAAATTTAGCCAATTATCAAACCATAGGTCAATTGGGTGTAGCTCCAGTTGTTGAGAGGAAAGTACTTATCCTCCTACATCTGGGTTCATATTCCACTTTATGACATGCTTGCTCTCTTCATGAGCTAATTTCTGATAGTTGAGCTGCCCTTGAGCCCTGAAGAATCCAATTTATCCAGGCTACCATTCTCAGAATGAGGGAAAGTACCCAGTGGGTTTCCTTCGGAAATTCATTATGCAGAGAAAAAAAGGAATATCAAACCACAAATGGGACATCTGAATTCGCTATGTCCAAGTGCTTACTTTGTTGTAATGAATAGACTTTTCTAACTCTGTTTATTTTCTTTCCTAACTGTGCCAAGCACTATGTTACAATGTTAACTATGGCATTCTAGTATCTCCTATTTTTCATTTTCAAATACTATATCTAGCTACTGCATTGTTGTATTCTTTGTGTGCCAAATGCTTCATCGTTGCTTCAGAAATTCAGATGGCAGTTATGGATCAAGATTTGTAGATCAAATAGTGTGTATTCCTTAATCAAGGATTCAAGCCCTGCTGTGACAAGGAGTCCATAGATTCTGACTCATTTACAATAAGGACTGCTTCGGAAGTCTGTCGTAATTAAGGGCTAATCCATACCATAATTCTGAGCCTCAATGTTTCAGCCATTGTCTCACCTAAGTGACATCAATAGGACCGCAGGCATATAAATGTAAGCTATTAAGAAGTCTAAAGTTTTCTATTGAGGCAAATTTCCAGAATAATATCAAGCCAAGTGAATAACTCTAATATTTATTTTCATGACTTGATTCAGAATTTGCTCACAACTGTAATGGCTTTGTCCTAGTCCAAGGATGATTCAGAGATTTGAAATGGATCCATGATTGAAATTAGGTTCATAACTAAGGCTGAAAATATATCCCTTGGTCCTTGAAATAATCCAGTATGACAATAGCTAATGAATTCCCTTCAATTTACTTAGGATTCTACTTTAGACTTGATGATACAAATAGTAAGTTCAGGATTTGAAGAAAACAGAGTTGAAGGATCTCGAATTGTTCAAAGTATTGAGTAAGGGTTCTTGCTTCAGAGAACTACAACTTCCACCTTCAGATTTCCAGAAGAAGGTGATCATGAATTCTTATCAACAAACTTCTAAGTGATTGTTTTTTCTCTTACTTGGGCTTGTCCTCACCTGAGCTCTGATACCATGTTAAATTTTGATTAACATGTTCTTTGCTTAGGACAATCACTTCAATGATCTACATCAACCTATGAATTAGGCCATCTTATTTCCAAGATCTTGATGTAGATCTTATATAACCTCAGGTAGTAGATAGATTGGAAAAGGGGTTTTTTGTAAAGCTAATTAATCACGTCCATCCATTTAAATTTAACAGTCCATCCATGCTGCATAACAGTACTAGTTTCTTGGTGATCCAACCATCATGGATATCGCAGCGTATGGTAATTCTATTTTTAAGTGTTCGTTAGTAGTACTTTCCAATCAGGGAATTCCTAAACCTTAATATGTTGTGTTAAATTCAAAGATACTTTCCTATCAGGGGATTCCTAAACCTTAATATGCCATGTTACATTCAAAAAGGGAAAAAATGAACTTCCTCTGGAGGCAGTTGTCCTCTCAATTACCACACTTTGAGACTATCATTTATTTGCAATTAATCAATTAGAAATAGAGAGATTTTTGTTGTCCTACATCTCCATTATCTTCTTCATATTTTCCTAGTGCTTTTCTCATGGTTGTGTAAGTTGAAGCTGCTTCTCCTTTGAAGGTATGAAAGAACCATGGCACTAGGTATCAGAGACAAAAATGGTCTTGCTGAGACTCAAATGGTGAAGATCAATAGATATCGATGATGAGTTTATTTGAAATTCATGGAGCAAAACTTTAATCGAAACATTTTGAAAGAGAATGGATGAGGACATAAAGAGATGGGCTGGTTTCAAAGAGAAAGAAGTCAACAGCAGCGGAAAATGGGACAACAAACAGACAAGGAAGAAGAATGAAAATGAGTAAGCTTTTTTTCAAATCAGCAAAATATATAAACGAGAGGAGACATTTCCGTTTATCCCCTCGATCTTTGTTTTCCTTTTTTTGTTTTGCGTACCACCACCTTTACAAATTAAGCTTTGCTCTTAGTACCCTTCTCTACATACACGAAAAAGTTGTCTCCCATAGATTTTTCTCTCATGGCTATTTACTCTCACATTTTTGACTTGATCTAACGTAATTCTCCCTCTGTTGTACCCACTCCCAATGAGAGAACTGTCTTACAAAAATATATCAAATTTAGCCAATTATCAAACCATAGGTCAATTGGGTGTAGCTCCAGTTGTTGAGAGGAAAGTAGTTATCCTCCTACATCTGGGTTCACATTCCACTTTGTGACATGCTTGCTCTCTTCATGAGCTAATTGCTGACAGTTGAGCTGGCCTTGAGCCCTGAAGAATCTAGTTTACCCTGGCTACCATTCTCAGAATGAGAGAAAGTACCCAGTGGGTTTCCTCCGGAAATTCATTATGCAGAGAAAAAAAAGAAATATCAAACCACAAATGGGACATTAGAATTCGCTATGTCCAAGTGCTTACTTTGCTGTAATGAATAGCCTTTTCTAACTATGTTTATTTTCTTTCCTAACTGTGCCAAGCACTATGTTACAATGTTAACTATGGCATTCTAGTATCTCCTATTTTTCATTTTCAAATACTATATCTAGCTGCTGCATTGTTGTATTCTTCGTGTGCCAAATGCTTCATCGTTGCTGCACTAATAGCCGTGCCTTTTGCTGATATTAACCATGCCATTTGTGTGATGGTATTTGATAAATGTTTATAAATGTTGATCAAGAAATACCAATTAATCATAGTTAAATGGTTAATTACATGTGTGGTCTCAATTGCACGTTTTCTTTACCCAAATAAAGGGGGTTTGAAGAGTTTATTGTTGCCAACGATCTTCAAAACAATTGAGCTTACTGTTTCCAGGGATAATTATTTGGATAGAATGCTTATTATTTTTTCCTGAAACTTTATATATTTTTACTGTTTAAATTTTTGTTTTAAGAGCCACAGCATATCTACTGCCTATGACTTTTGAATTCCAAAGTTGGTTAATAAGGTATCCACAATCTAAATTCACTTGTATTTACTTGTATGAGGAATTACAAATACAATGCACTTATTAAATTGGAGATGAAAACTGAATTACTAAATAGTTTGAGTTAACAACATTTCAATACTGAGACAATCTTCTATTACAAGTGAAAAGAGTGTTGAAATATGGGCATTTGTTTGGAATTAACTCTATGAGCCTCTGTACCCAGTTAGTTTTATTGTTTTGTTTATTTGGTTTTACTTATAACACTTAAAAAGAGGATGATAATGGAAACAGTAAAGGAGTAGAGAAACATATTCCTTTGCGATAACAACAGCTATGGTGGAATGGTAAACGCTCCTCACATATTCACACCTTGGAAACCTTATCTCAAAATGAAGCTAGTCCTCACTTGCATTAGAGCAAATCCATTTGAACCTTGTTGGGCCTTGAAAGAGAGATCAAATTTCTCCAAACACCTCGTAAACAAATATTCTTGTAAATTTTTTATATTTTTTAATACAAAACAACTGAAAGATAAGATAGGCCCCATATAGTTGACTCAGTAATAAAATTTAACTATTTTTAAATTAGATTTTTTTCATACAAAACATGTCTCCTTGAACAGAACATACTGAAAAGGAAGATAACCCGATAACCCCATATAGTTGACTTAGTAATTAAAATTTTAAGTTTATATGGTATCAAATTCCTCATCAAATTTCTTTCCACATCATCCAGTTGTAAAAAATATATCGAAGAATTTAATATATTTTAATACACAATATATATTTTTTAATTTTTTTACATAAAATTTTATGTTTATCATATCAAATATTTTATATTTATAAGAAAGATTAAGTTTCTAGGAGTTTAATATCTTTTAATATGTAGCATATATTTTTAATATTTGTTAATATGTAGCATATATTTTTAATAGACAATATATTAAAGGGAAAAATAATAAGATAACTTTTTTGTATGTTAGTAAAGTTTCAATATATTACTAAATAGACATACAATACAAAAATAGTAGCTGGTTTACCAAACTAGTTGTAGAAGAAGATTCTCTATGTCACACATTTAACCAGGCATGCCATTAGATTTTCTGTCTTTACTTTCCCTTATATAGTTCAAAAAAGTTCCCCTTCCCACTACTACTATATGTAGGTCTACCTATCTGAATAGCTATATAGCTCTGATCTTCAGACCTAAACTTGACAAAATAACTACAATACTACCTATATAAACATAACACAAAACTAAACAAAAGATTGGTCGATGCCATGATCAACTAACACAATATTATTTGCTTGGAGTTGTTATCGTCGTTGGCCCCATTGTTGGGTCCTCCACAAGGGTTGTCGCTGGAGCCTCTAGGGTTGCTAGTGGACAGCCGCCTGTAGCGCAAGCCTCTCGAACTTGATACTTCCTCAAGCGGGCCAAATCTCCTATCTCTACACCCATCGATATATCCACATTATCGATATAATTTAGATAGATTGAGAACATTTTGTTAAGATCCCCAATTCTGCCAACATGTAATTTCTCTATGTTAACCAAACCCTTAAGAGCCTCTTCAATTCCTTTTAGGCGTTGGTCTATAGATTTTAACTCGATTTCTGTCTCGAGTTGCCTCTTTTTCCTCTACTCTGCTGCCTCTGCTTGCAGCTTTTCCACTAGAGCCTTGACATGCCAAGTGGTCTCCAAGGTCTTTTGGTACACAGTCATCTATGTTTTTTATTTCCCTATGTTGATGATCCAGTCTCCTTCCTCCTCTATTCTACCATCAAAGATAGCCCTACAATGTCTTCGAACCTCACTCTCCCAGATTTCCACTATATCCTTCCCTTTTGTGTGACTGTTTAGCAACAACCTCCGCTGCTTCCTCCATGCATGTCTGTTTGCAAAACTCAAAGCCCTGAGCATCCGCTCGGGAACTACCTCTTGGCCTACTAGCATCACTCTAGCTCTTACTCATTGCACTCCCTGATAACTGAATTTCCCTCATAGAAATTACTATCACCAACTCACAATTACACCACCTTTCAGTGTTTTGCCTTATGTCGATGAAGCCTGCTCCCTAGCTATGATTTAAAGATGACACCCCAGATGAGACTTGCCTCGCCGATATTTGAGTACTTTCCCTCTCCATTTTTAGTAACTTTGACCTGCTAGCGATGTTGTTGTTCATTCGTGTGTACTTGTGGATGTCCTTCCTCTCATTTTCCCTTGCGAGCGGTTTGTTCAAAATCATAATCACCCTGACCTTGCTCTTGTATGTTTCCCCTCTTAACTTTGTACCTTCCCACTCCTCTTTCCACATCTCTTATTAATGAGACAATCACACTAACAATCTATTATGGGGGAAATCCTCTCCTTCCCATGATTAACCATCACTCTATCCTTGTATTGCAGACACATACCCCTTCTCGTTTCCTAAGTATGCCCATAATGAAGGATTATTTGTTCGTATGAACTGGTAGATCACTGTCTTGATTTGGGCCCACCACTTCTCTATCAACCTGCCTTAATGGCATGGAGTGATCTCTCTCTGCCAACCTTTGGCTTTCCTCCTTTAGCTAGCCCTCTGAAAACTTGCACATCACGTTGGTGAGCAAATGGAAATGATCTACCCCTTTATTTTCCACCCTATCCACCAACACATTCAAAAACCACTGAACTAAGGTGAATACCATGGTTTTCAACACCTCCAGATGTTTATGAATGCGTTGGATTAATGGGGGCAAGTGCCAGTTCCATGTTACTTCACTTATTTGTGTGCCACATTGTAACTTACGTGTCACTTGAATGATAAGAGGTGCGGTTCCTACTAGGTCTGGTTCCATGGGAGTTGCATGGGCTTACATCCATTCATATGGGATTTCTCAATAAGTGTCTTGGCATATTTTCTTTTATATACAAATATCCGGTGATGCATCTGTCACACCTCCAAACCAAGACACTAATGCAATAGACCAAGGTTGGTCATGTCAAAGGACCTTTTCAAATCTTGCCAAAATTCTCTTCTCATAACTACCTGTGATTACTAAGTCATCGACATACACAACGATGATCACAATATCCCCCCTTGATCTTTGCAGTAGAGGTTAGGATCATAAGGGCTTCTCTTTCACCCGTGTTGTGGAAAATGCTCATCAATTTGTAGAGAAAGTTCCCACAATATATTTCGTTTAAGCAAAATATAATGCTTAATATTTTGCAAAATAGATACAAATGGATTACTGCGATGTAGTAATATCTCTGAAAGAGTATCTAAAAGCATATTTTCAAGATATTTACACCATGCAGAGGTAAAAAACCAGGGCATATATGTTTAAATCCCTCCCATCAAAGTACCTTGAGGTCCCTCTAATGGTGCAAGCCTAGAAGAACTCCAATTAGGAAAAAATTGTATCAAACCTTGAGGATAGGGTGAAATAATGGAATGTCAAAGCCCTAAACCTAGGTGGTCATCTGATTCTAACAAACACAGTGCTACAAGCTATTCCAAGGTATATGTTATCTATCCTCCCTTCCCCCAAAGGAGTACTACAAAAGATCTGGGACATCCAAAGGAAATTCTTGTGGCGAGGGGTAGAGGTGAAACAAAAATGGGTGCCAGTGGCCTTAAATAGAGTGCAAACCAAAAGATGCAGGTGGGCTAGGTCTTCAGTATCCAGAGGTAACCAACAAAGAAAATGGAGCAAAATTATGGTGGAGATGGTTAAAAGGGGGTTCATCACCTTGGGAAAGGCTTTGGAAATCAAAATATGCACCTAATTTCCATACAAAAAAGTTAGTTTGGTTATCAAGTTCCACTCAGGGGTTGGCAATTTGGAATTTAGCATGGAATAAAAGAGGTATCATGCAAAAACACTATTATGGGAAATCAGAAATTGAAAGGAGGCCCTATTTTGGGATGATGCGTGGTAGAAACAAGCTAAGTTATGTAGGGAGGAATGACATCCCTTCAAACTAAGCACAAAAATATAAGAGTATAGAGAATTCCACCAATTCTAGGATCAAGGACTAGAAAATAACAAATGGAGGCGATGGAATTTTAATATCTTTCGACGGCCAACCTAGAATGACTTAGCTATTCAGTATCTAATAGAGGAACTAAGAAAATTAAGAATTATGTTCAATAATGACCAAGACCAACTCAAATGGGGGAAAAAAGAAGATGTGGAGTTCAATCTCAAGGAAGTCAAAGCTTATCTTAGTGACGGATATACTAGTACAAATGATCCATCGTGGAGAAAACTTGATGGTACCACATTGGCCATAAATTTAAATTTTCATGTCATTGATTTTACACCGGAAGGTCCTATCTCAGGACAAACTTATAAAGAGAGGATTTATAGGTTCCTCTTCGTGTTTCCTCTCTGAAAACACAAAAGAGAGGCTTAATCATTTACTCAACACCTGTAACTATATGGAGGCGCTATGGGACTAATTAGCCTCAATATTTAGATAAAGAAACCAAAGTCAAGAGAGCATACAAGAAACAATAAAGAAATGGCAGGTGAATTATACAAAAAATGAGGTGGTGAACCTTACCTGAAATTTCATTCGAGGTTTCATCCTTTGGGAAATTTGGAAGGAGCACAATAGATGAATATTCTCTTATAATAAGCTTCCTGTTGACAACCTAGTGGAAGGAAAAATGTGTCAGCTAAAGGAAACATTAATTAGTACGGGAAATCAACTATTAGAGGAATAACCACCCCCCCAAGGAAACATAACTTTGAAGTGATGAGGATTCATGTTTTTCACCCTGTTTTCCCCAAATAAATATATTCTAGCAGGAAGAATTATTCATTACTTTCCCCTCTTACAAGCAAACACTCGGAAAAAAAAGGATTTCACACCTCGGAGTTTTTTTGTAGGATAAAGGGAAAGGTGAGTGGGTATCCTACAGTAGTTGCATTGGTCTTATTATCATTACGCCACTTTTCATATGGGTCTTCACAACAAATAATCACCATTACACTTTGTTGATTTGTTTTAAAAATAAACATAACACGCAATAGATTTATTTTGGGATGCAATGTTGTTGTTGGTAGTATGATTGTATTTGTGCCACATGTAAAGCTAATATGCGTTAAATTTCTTTCACCTTGCAATATTTTTATTGGAAATGTGCTTGTGTTTGGGCTAGAAACTATGCTAGATTTCTTTTTCTTTGCAATAGTTTTGTTATCAATTTGGTTGTTTATGATAAAAGGAAATCTAGCAAGTGTTAGATTTCCATCACTTTGGCAATGTTATTGGAAATGTTGTGCTTGTGTTTGGGCTAGAAGTTCTGTTAGATTTATTTTACTATGCAATGTTGTTGTTTTCAATTTGGTTGTTTATTATAGAAGGAAATATAACACGTGTTAGATCTCTTTCACCTTGGTAATGTGCTTTTGTTTGTGTTAGAAGGAAATATAACATGCACTAGATTTCTTCTGACATAAAATTTTGTTATTGGTAGTATGCTTGTATTTATGCTACATGTAAAGCTAGCATGCGTTAAATTTATTTTACCTTGCGACATTGTTGTTGGAAATGTGATTGTGTTTGTGATAGAAGTTGTTGGATTTTGTTGGCTTTTGTTTGCCCTACAATGTTATTGTTGCCAATGTGCTTTTGTTTGTGCTAGAAGTAAATCAATCGTATGCTAGATATCTTCTACATTGCAATGTTATTTTTGGCAATGTGATTGTGTTTGTGCTACAATAAACTCTAGAATGTGTAAGATTTATTTTACTTTGAAATGTTTTTGTGAGTAATATGCTTCTATTTATGTTAGAAGAAAATTTAGCATGTGGTGGATTTCCTTCGCCTTAGAATATTGTTATTGGCAATGTGTTTGTGCTTGTGCTAGAAGGAAATGTAACATGTGCTAGATTTATTTGACCATTTAATGTTGCTTCTAGCAATATGCTTATGTTTGTAGTAGAAGGAATGATATTGATTGTTAGCTTTCATTTGAGGAAACAATGTTTCATTACATACAACATGACAACCATAATATTTTTATTTTTGCATTTATATTACTTTTCGAAAGTTGTGTGTTTCTTGGGAAATATAAAGTCACACTTTACACGGTTCATTCTTTTAATTACAAGTTAGGATGTAATTGTTGTTACAGAATTGATGCAAGCTACAATGGAAAATATAATTTTGGCAAAAGGGGACTATGTTGATCTCCTTATTAATGATCAAGTCATTGGGCTAGCAAGGGTTGAATCTGCAGAGTCTGGAACTTATTATGTTGGAAAAAGGGTTAATGTTGGTTATGTTTCAATTTTGATAATTGATCTCATTCAACCACATTTGATTGATGATGATGTTAATGAAGGGGACATACATCCATGGAATATTGTGGATTTGAGACACCACATAGGTAAATCAAAATATTGAAGCATGTGTTATATATTTTTGATACTATAATAAATGTTGTTTTTTTGAGTAAATACTAAAATTATTTACATTTGTTTATAGGTACAAATGTTTCTTCTACATTTTTTATTGGAGACAAGGTAAATCTTCTACAACATGGAGTGAAGGTGGGCGAGGGCTCCATATTCAATACAGAGCTTGGGCATAAAGTGCATGGAAATATGGTAAAGAAAGGATGCATAGTGGTTAAAATTGAAAAGGTGTTAAAAAATAATGCTCCTCTACCACATCCAATAGGGTTTGAGCATACACTTGGGGGTGCATTAGAATCTTATGAAATTTGGCCAGAATCAGATTTCGAGCCTCACTGTCATGATCATGCCATAAATATTCCCCAAGATAGGGTTAAATTCATATGTGCAAAGGTTTCTCTTACACATGAATGCATGGGAGCAAGCATGTGCATTGCCAAAGGAATGCTAGTTCATGTCTGCGAGGATGACATTGTTGAGGGTGAAACACTAGGTGAAATGGATTTTGGTGTTTTTCTAGAAGAGATAGATGGAAATTGTGAGATATGCAAAATTGGAGATAAGTCTATATATTGTTTGGTTAGATGGCCAGTAAATAAGTTGGTGGACAACAAAGGTGTGATATTAAGGGTCAAGGAAAAGTTCAAGGAAACACCCAAAGAAATGGTGATATGGGATGTTATAGAGGACGCAAATCCCTTCAACAAATGGGATGGGTACCTTTGTAATGAAAAAGATAGAAACTCAATTGATATGAATGTAACAAGGCCATATAAAAGGATTAAACGAGTTATGGCTACAAAAAAAACTGCAAAATGTCAAACAAAAATAGATGAAGAGAAAGAAATTCGACTTTTGGCAGCAGATGTATGTTGTAGAAAAGTTGTCTTCAACATGTCGATAGGAAGGCCATTGCAGGTGCTATAAGGGGTATGAGACAAATAAATACAAATGGTATTAGAGAATTTGTCTTGAATTCACTCATGTCAAACACAGTGATGTCAAGCGGCCATGGCCATGGCCATGGCCTACCACCTATTGCTAGAAATGTAAAGGACATGAGGTTTAATGGGAATATTATTTGTAAGAAAGCATGGTATAAGATACATAAAATTCCTCAAAGCACATTCTATAACTACCAGCATTATTTCCAACATGGACAGATCAAAGCTATTCATGGTAACACCAACACATGCAAAGCACGACCTGACACAGTGGCAGCTATAGAAATATTGCACAAAATTGTAATGGATAATTTAGGTTTTTCACCAAATCAAACATGTCAAGTTGAAGAAGATGGAACATCTGCTCCTTTAAGACTGCTTCCTTCGACTTACACACAAAATTCTTAGTTAAAAGAGATCAATGAGGCTCTTCAAAAGCTCAATTACCCATCAATATCACAACCAACAATGAGCAAGATCTAGAATACTAAGTTTCGAGATGTGGCATTTTCAAAGAACACCAACTTCAGTAAATGCAGTGAATGTATTGTGTTGAAAGCACAAATGAAGTCAGCAACTACAAAAGAGTTGGAAGAAAAGGCACGAGGTAGGTTGATGAAACATAACAAGATTGTTATGTGTGGAAGATATTGTTACTATACCCATAGAATTATGTCAGAGTGGTTTCCAAAGGAGTATTTGAGCATTATCCATGATAAAATGGACAAAACAAAGACATCAATCCCAAGGCTACGTGTCAAATCAAAATCTGTTGTAGGAACAAATTTGGGTTTGCCATTGACAGGTATGCTTACACATGGGCATAAGGCGGGAGGTTTTGGTCATTTCTCCTTACCATTTGTCCATATGGGATCAAAATTTACTATTACATCCCTTGCAAAGTGCTTAAGGGACCTTGAAGACCCACAAATGGATATGTATGGTGATCTAGTTTATGAAAGTGGAATTTCAAGAAACCCACTTACAAATGCATTACTTGACACCTATATTTACCCAAAATGTCAAGGGTACAAGGATGATTTTATATCTCATGGAAGTTAAAAAAGTCAAAATGTTGATTTTAAACCTCTTCCTCCACATTTGTTGTTACAGTTGGACAATGCAGCAAGTGATAATAAGAATCACTATCTTTTCATGTTTCTATCACTTTTAACTGCACTTGGTGTCTTCATCACTATTGAGGTTGGGTTATTGCCTGTGGGGCACACCCATGAAGACATAGATGGAACCTATGGAAGAATGTCTTCCAACCTAAAAAGTAAAGATATTTATTCTTTACCTGAAATGATGGATACATATCGCATAATTGAAGAAAATAGAGTGTTTCCACCTACACTTATTGACAAGGTCTATGACTTCAAAAGTTTCCTTAATGGATACATTAAGGAGGGAAAAAATGCACTAGTTGGACATCTTAATGTTCAATACTTCCAATTTCTTATACTCAATGATGTTCCAGTACTAAGGTATAAAGAATCAATTAGAGACTCTGAGTGGTCAGAACCAGTTGAGTTATGGAATATAGATGATGAAGGTCGACCTATAATTCCCATAGGGAAGCCATCTTTCTTAGCTTCCAAATAGAATGATGTCTATTTAAAAGAACTAAAGGAAGGGATAACATCATACATAAAAATGTGGAAAGACACTATTGGGAATGAGGATTCACCAATTGTTACAAAGGAATGGAAAAATAAAGTGGTGTATTGGGAAAAAGTTCTTGATACATTAGATGGAATCTATAATGATCATAGAATAATAGATGGAAATGATTCATCTTCTGAGGAATTCTGGCCCAAGACAAGGCACATTGTTGATGTTGATCGTAATGCACTCCAAGTAATCTCAAGTGATGGAGATTTTGATAATGCGATAGATGAACCAATATATGTTGGACCCAAATGCAAAAAGCCAAAGCCAACATTCAATCTGATGATTGATGTTGAGAAAGGAAAGATGTTGCTAGTTAGATCAGGAAATGAGGATGCAAGTGAGATGATTTGGATGGCAAAATCCATCTCAAATATCTTTAGGGATAATGAAAGTGAGAATCTTCATGTAAAGGTTGACTGGGAGAAGCCTATGTCACGGAAATACAATGGAAATTTTTTAGAGCAATATTTAGTACCAAATCCTGATGACAAAGAACTTGGCTCTATTCCAATTAATACCATAGTGTGGGCATGGATTCCAAAGAAAGAACATTGCAAGAAGACCAAGATAAATAAATATGGTGTAGAAGCCATTCTTGATCTACTTGAGCGAATATCTTAAGAGTAGGTTTATATGATACATAAATGTAATTTTTTTTTGGAGGATCTATTAATATACATTCAGACACACTTTCCCATATTTGTTGTATAAATATTCTCTTCATATTATTTTTGAAGGAGTTTTATATTATTTAATATTTCAATGTAATCATGTGTTATACAAATTACATGACAGTGCCATAAAATATTTAAGTTTTCAAAGCTTTATTTGACCAGCATTACATCTCACCATATCAAATATGTGTAATAAAATTCAATAATGCACCTAAAAACATCTTCTAAACTTGTTATATTAAAACAACAGTGGGGTACCTAATTAGTATTCTATTTAATATAAACCATTTAAACACTTAATGAATAAATGCTAGACGCTTGATATAATGTTTGAGGTGAGTTTTCCTTAATTTTCCGTATTATAATTGATATAATCAAATTCCCTATTTTGTTGCATGTTAATTTATAAAAAAAAAATTTTGATCATTGAACAACACAGCTAGAATTATAAAATATTTCTACTTATAGATTTTGAAGTGGTGCCAACATTATACTAGTATAATTAATTTGTACTCAACTTAGGAAAAGTAGTTAGTGTCAATTTAAAATGGTCAATAATAGTAAGAAAAACAATATTAATATATTTTAAAATAACTTTATAGGTAAGATTTTTTTTACACAATCTAGTGTTCATGGTCATATTTAATACATAAATATAAATGTTAATGGTAATAGAAATAATGTAAGGAATTTAAGTTTTAGATGAATGTTAATATGTTCTTTTCAATATAGTATCCTTAAACATTATAGGGATAAAAACTAAACATGTGTAATAAATATCTTAATCATTTTTCTCTCTTTCTTGTTGTATTTGAAAATAATCAAATTGTACTACTTTGTTACTATTCTAATTCATGATTGATTTTGATCATTAAAATGATTAGTAATTGAGACAAGAGGCTCATTTTACAGCCCAATATGGGGGGATGTGTAAGTTTGTCTATCCCTCTGTGCCCGTTTAAAATTAAAATTATGTTCTAAATAGAAAAATATAAAAAAAGAATATTTTGTAAAGTAATTAGAAGTAAAAAAAAATGTGTGAATCAGATGTTTAAATCTTATAATTTTCAAAAGTAGCTATTTGAAGATTTATGTTAACTAATTTATGTCAATATCAACTTCATATATATCTATATATAAAAAGAAGTTTCTTATGGTTAAAATTCTTATTTGTTCCTATATATACTCTATTTAGCATTCAAAAATATAGTTTCAACAATTAAAAATAACACATTGTATCTTTCACTCTAAATGTGTTTACACTTGAAATTTGATCCCTACATCTGCACTTAAAATGGATCTATGATGGTATATATTGGACACATTACTATGATCATTTGTCATTGAATAACTTTATACTTAATATATAGCTTGCATATTAATATATTATTCATTAAGTAAGCCTCAACCAACTTCGTTTCTTACATAAAAGTACAAATAATAAATAAAAATAATGTATATTCAACATTTAATTTGATCCTAAAAAAATATTTTCTCCTTAACTCTAAAATGGTGCAAACTTCTTACAATAGTATGTAATGATGATGGTGATAATAATGATTATCATCCACTAAGACCAAATATGGTATATAAGAAGGTAAAAAGATATTACTAAAAGTTATTTTGAATTTTAAATTGTGCCAACATTGTTTTAGTAATAATCATAAATCAACATATACATGATATTTACTATATCGGATTATCGGTTAATAATAGTTACACACACATCATTATTTTCATAAAATAACCTTAACAAACTTATCTTTTTAATATAAACAATAAAAATATTAAAATAGATAATGTAAGGAATCCAAGATTAATATGTGAAATATTTTCTTTTTCAAGTTTATATAACTTTGTTTTATAAAGTTTATCATGATAATTTTTACATAAAAAATGGTGAATATCTATATAAAAATTAGTGAACTAAGTGACTTTCTAATTCCCCATTTCGAAAAAATATAATCTGGTTAAAGTTCTAAATAATGGCATATATTGGACACATTACCAAAAATTTCATTTGTCATTAAATAACTTTATACTTAATATATATCTTGCATATTAATCTATTATTCATAAAGCGAGCCTCAGTCAACTTCTTTATTAACATAAGCGTACAACTAATAAATAAAAATAAATTATGCTACTACTCACATTCAACATTTAATTTGATCATAAATTTGTTTTTCTCCTCAACTCTAAAATGGTGCAAACTTTCTACAATAGTATGTAATTATGATGGTGATAATGATGATTATCATCCACTAAGACCAACTATGGTAAATAAGGAGATAAACAAATATTATTAAAAGTTATTTTGAATTTTATTGTTATGCTGAAAAAGCATTAAAAGAAGTGTTTCAATATCATCATAATTTTGTTTAGTTAAACAATCAAAAAGGTTGGTACCGTCACAAATATTTTGAAATTTAATTCTAATACAAGTATAAACTCGATGATCTTTGAGGGTTTTTTAATCTTCAACCATAATATAACTAGTGTTGCAAAGGTGATAGACTTTTAAATTGTGCCAACACTGCCTTAGTAATAATCATGACTTAACACATACATGATATTTACTATATCAGATTATAATTAAATGGATTAATAATAGTAACATATGCATCATTATTTTCATAAAATAACCTTAACAAACTTATTTGTTACTATAAACCATAAAAAATATTAAAATAGATAATGTAAGGAATCCAAGATTAAAATGTGAAATATTTTTTTTAGCAAGTTTATATAAATTTGTTTTTTAAAGTTTATCATGATAATTTTTACACAAAAATGGTGAATATCTACATTGAAATTAGTGAATTAAGTGACTTTATAATTCCTCATTTTGAAAAAACTTAATTTAGTTAAAGTTATAAATTCTAGATCCACTAAATACTTCCATATTTAATGAAATATGTGTTATTTCATGTTGAATTAGGACTTCGTTATTGTAATTAATGTTATGCCTTTCTTTTGAGTACTTGTGAATTACATTGGGATTTTCTATGATACTTAGACAAGTAATTGATTCTAATAGGAACTTAAAGTTATTTTGTACATGCATGGTTTGCATGGTTTGAATAATCATTGTGAGTTGAATTGTGCATGTGTTAGCTTTACGAAGATGTTGAAGGCTTAATAATTTATGTTTGACATAAGTACATAAACTTGATTGACATCATGATAATCCATATATATATATATATATATATATATATATATATATATATATATATATATATATATATATATATGGATATATATATATCACAAAATTATAATATGAAATTTGGGAAAACTTTGGACATGAATTTGAGAAGGAATCTATGTAATTAAATTTATAAAATGAAATAATACTAAATTATGGTGTAATTCTCAAATAAACCAAGAATTAATTAAGTAAGACTTCTTTCATAGAAGTAAATTGGAGTTACTATTGAGGGTGTCTATTGAACAAATTCAAGTAAGGAAACATGGAATACCTTTAGTGTTCCTGTAAACTATTTGGCATACAAATATATTTATGATTCTAGATGAATAAGGATATATATATATATATATATATATAGATATATAGTGTGGTGTGTCAAGAAGTAACTTCAGGAAATTCAGTTGTGTATCTATAACTATAAATAATCATTAAAGTTTATCTTTCAAGATGAAGTAATAATGTAATTACATCCTAATACATACTCACGATCTCTATTATCAATTCTAGGATGCATCAAGAGTTATTATTAAAAATAAGACAATGATGACGAATTGTAGATTTGGAATTCTAGCCTATAAAATATAGTGAATTCTGTAATACACTTGAAAGTTTAGGCCTAAATATTAAGAGAACATTATTGTCTTATTGAAGTAAAAACAACCTAAATAATAAAGAATTTTTCTAAAAACTGTTTAGGGTTATTGAAAATAATATGTTCAATATTGTTATAGTGGTCAAGTAAATCTAATTAGAATGTAGTTAAAATATGGATTAAAATATTAAATATTTTAATATAAATATTAAAATATTTATATTATTTTAGAAATTTAGATTACATAATCAATATTTAGGTTATTAAAGAGATGAAGAGCATCTCAAATTTTGTTAGTAAAAGTCAACTGAAACTAAACAACTAAGATGAGAGTTGTACGTCTAGCTATCAAACTAAACAAGGAAAATATTTTTACATTCAGTAAACACATAAAAGGCTCAAGGCAAGGACAAGAGCCACAACTTCAAACTTGACTTCATTTTCACAAAAAGAGCACATGAATTTTGTTCAGATGTGGACTAAGTATGCCCATTGTCAACCCATGGTAGGCGTTGAAATATCGTAGCAAGAGATGCTCTTCATTGCCCAATGCTTCGCACCAGTCACTGCACTTTGTCCATTTATCACTTTGAGGACAAAAATAGGCCCCCTCCACTAAGACTTGAGACAACGACCAAAACATTGAAACCCTCGGCCGTAAAGCTACTAAGTCACCATTATCTATGAAATGTTAACATCCAAAAATCTCAACACAGCAAGTTGAGAAGCCCCAAAAATAACCGACCGCCTTTTTCCTATGATAATGATTCTCCGAGGAGGATATGTTGGTTGTAGCTCGTGTGCTAAAGCTTGAAAGATCCAATTGATCCCCTCCATGAGAATCACAATTATTGTTTCTTTCCACGTGCGTTAGGTGCATAGCTATATTGTCCACATAGAACCTCAACTTCTTTAACATTCTTTTCACGTCTTCAATGGAGGTGAAAGTATTATATTGTTCTATATGCTTGTCTCTCAACACCAACCCCATAAGTTTTTTCATATACGAGTGTAGTGCCACCACATTCAGATATTGTTTGCACCTTTCCCTCATATTAATAGGGTTTGGGACCCATTTTGACATGTCCTCCAACAATTACAAGTACAAGAGAGATTGTCTCTCCTCCCCAACTTTAATCTCCAGCTCACAAATCTCCTGGCATGTCTCCATAGGAATAGCATTGAAATAGGATGCTACTAAGTCACGAGTGAACAACTTGGTACCTCATTAACCTGGCTGAGATTTGGCTCCTCCTCCACTTATTCTTCTCCCTCTCTACCTGAGTAGCATTGTAGGAACACAAGAGGTTTCCTCCAATTCCTTAAAATTTTTTCCTCGACATTAAAGCCATAATGTCACTGACTCAACTTAACCTTAACACAAACCCTGAATCACTAGAGAATGTCATGATAAAAACACCAACTACATGAGTTGACATCCAACACAAACTCATCAACCAAGGAGATGGGAAACTATGTGTTAAGCAAAGAGTCAGACCCCTTAAAAATTGTACACACCACTCTTAACCCTAGGACGCAGGCCCTACTATTATACTCAATATCTCGAAGAGTAGTATCTAGACCCCACCCCCATCACACGACATATCTTGTCAGCTAGGGTTCCCAAACTACTCGTAGACTCAAAACACCAATTCCAACTTTTCCTAGACGACATAAAATCAAAATACGAGACCTAAACATGACTATAATGCTTCCAAAGACCCCATCCGTCATAATAAAAGACACATTCACTAGTTGGGACACAAGAGCACAAGTTCTTGCTTCCTCATAAGAACCACATAAACCAAACTGCTCTAAATATGAGAGGACTGGAAGAATTATATGGGGCTTACCACTTCCAATTGCTAGCAATAAGATCTTGCAAAAAGTTGTCAACTCCCGAGTCCCTACTTGGATGTAATCAAGCCAATGAAATCTTACCAAGTGACTAGGATTTGGAAGCACAAGACACTAGGTCTTCCTCCTAGAACATGAACTTGCTCACAACAAGGCCTATGGAATTCGTTCACCCTAAGGAGTTGAGGGCTCACCCTCCTTATCATAAATACATTACCGATGTCTATTACCACACTACTGAAGCAGAACTAGGAAATAACCCCAACTTCATCATCCTTACCTTTGCAAATGATTCCAATTTTCCATCTCCATCAGCTCATAAACACTATGCCAACTGGAGGGTTGCATGCTAGTGCATGCCAAGCGCCAATTGCATATGGTCTTCATTAATGAACTATTAATACATTGAGAGTGGTGGACACGAAGTCACATGCTCCTCACTGCCTTCTATAATAGCCCATCCTGAAATATTATTGTAAATTATAAATAATATTTTAAAATATATCTAAATTTAATAATAAAAGTAATAATTATGAATATTTTTATAATAATTTTAATAAAAAAATATTCATTAATAGTAATAATTCTTAATTGACAATTCATCACAAGTAAATTTTTTTTTTTTTTTTTATATTATTGATAATTAGTATTAATATTAAAAATATTTTTTTGTTGTAATTTTGGTGGGACTACGTCTTCATCATGTCCAATATATCATCTTCATTGGGGCGGAACATTAAACCAGTGGCTTCACATCAATGAGTGCCTTAACAAGGCACCCGATCACCATCTATCCAAAACCCTTATACATAAAAATTAAGAATTCTATCATATTTATATTTTAATATTAATAATATATTATCATAAAGATATTCTTAATTTATATTATTCTTTTATTTATAATAATTAATTTTTTATTTCCATTTTAATAAAAATTAAGTTTATTAAGATTGAAATTTTATCCGAATGTAATTCAATTGGATCTTATAAATCACACCTCAGAGTCTTTCGTTATCGTTTAAAATAAATTTTGAACACAAGAAGGATGGCATTCATGACACATTTAATTTTGTCGAAGTAGGAATGCCCTAGAATACGCACTCTTGAGAATCATTACATTCAATCATACGTTTTTCTTCTTGGATTTTGGCTACTGATGTTATAGTGCCCATCTTACACCTGTCTTTTACATCACGACTTATGTGGACGTTGAGAAGAGACTTTTTGAGAATTTTGAAGAAGCTATGTTTATTAGGATATAATGAAAAAATAATGTAAAATATAAACGGATATTTTACAAAAATAATATCTCACAGTTATGGTTAGCGTATCTTAAGAATGTTGTGAGTGATGCATAATTTTAAGGACATTTTTCGACTTTTCTAAACTATAGAGATAGCTACTTGCATATTTAAGCTTTATATATAGATATAATCTTTTCGCTTTTCAACTTTCTATGGTACGAATTTAGCTTAATTTTCTTTTCATTTACAATTAGATTGAGTGGACCTATAAATTTTAGTTATTTGTTTATTTCAATTGGTAGTTAGCATGCATATGCTGATTAGAAAGCTATAAAAATCCTTTCGCAAGATGAATAAAGTGTTCTCTGAAGAAGATGATTTTCAAAAAGTGGAAATGGGGAGTGGCTAAGGGTGGGGAGTGACATCACCAGGCCCAAATCCCCCAATTTAAAGGGACACAATTAAATTTAGAGTATGATTTATTTTCACAATATTGCTAATGATATTGCTTGAGAAATATGATTTTAATGACCCCTCGTTGACATAAGAATGAATCTTCTCTCTTTGTTGACAATGTGAGACCTCTACATTTTGTTTTTTGAAGACAATATTTAGATGGTTGGATTATTATTTGCATTAATGTCTATGAAAGTGACAATAGAATTATTTGATTATGTAAATAAAGTTTAATTATTAATAAATGATTTATTGGGAATAATAAAAAAATATTATTTAATTAATTGAGATTTTTTTGTATTCTAGAAAATTTTGTTAGTGGTCAAATCTATATGGTGGACCTTCCCAAATAATCTCTTAAAAAAATATCTACAAGGAAACTACCAATTTAACAATAGCATAATGGGAGAAAAATATTATGCTAAATACCTAGCTAAAGAGAAATGTGAAGTTGCATAAAAACAAAAGAAAAGCAGAGTTGGAGAGAAAGGTGTGCTTCAAAGAAAAAGAAGATTTTTTCTTGTTTTAAATAAAAATACTAGGTAATTAAGAGGTACAGACCAAAGAAGGATGTTGCTAAGGAAAAATTTGTTGGGGAGAACTATAAGAAAACCACAAATTGATATAATGAGCTTGTTGATTCCTAGAGGCAAAAAGGTTTGAGCTCAAGGAGAATTGTTGGATGTAATTTGTTAGTTGAGGGGAGCATGCTCTCTCCTTGAATATTCCCAAGCGAATGGTCCTAGTTAGAAAAATGTGTTTTCATGATTTCATGTTGAATTAGGAGTTCGTTATCGTAATTAATGTTATGCCTTTCTTTTGAGTACTTGTGAATTATATTGGGATTTTCTATGATACTTAGACAAGTAATTGATTTGAATAGGAACTTAGAGATATTTTGTACATGCATGGTTTGCATGGTTAGAATAATCATTGTGACTTGAATTGTGCATGTGTTAGCTTTATGAAGATGTTAAAGGCTTAATAATTTATGTCTGGCATAAGTACATAAACTTGATTGACATCATATATATATATATATATATATATATATATATATGGATATAGATATATCACAAAATTATAATATGAAATTTTGGAAAACTTTGGACATGAATCTGAGAAGGAATTTCTGTAATTAAATTTTTAAAATGAAATAATACTAAATTATGGTGTAATACTGAAATAAACCAAGAATTAATTAAGTAAGACTTCTTTCATAGAATTAAATTGGAGTTGCTATTTAGGGTGTATAGTGAACAAATTCAAGTAAGGAAACATGGAATACCTTCAGTGTTCCTGTAAACTATTCGGCATACAAATATATTTATGATTCTAGATGAATAAGGATATATATATATATATATATATATATATATATATATATATATATATATATATATATATATATATATAGTCATAGTCTGGTGTGTCAAGAAGTAACTTCAGCAAATTCAGTTGTGTATCTATAACTATAAATAATCATTAAAGTTTATCTTTCAAGACGAAGTAATAATGTAATGACATCCTAATACATACTCACAATCTCTATTATCAATTCTAGGATGCATCGAGAGTTATTATTAAAAATAAGACAGTGAAGATGAATTGTAGATTTGGAATTCTAGCCTATAAAATATAGTGAATTCTGTAATACACTTGAAAGTTTAGGCCTGAATATTAAGAGAACATTATTGTCTTATTGAAGTAAAAACAACCTAAATAATAAAGAATTGTTCTACAAACTGTCTAGGGTTATTGAAAATAATACGTTCAATATTGTTATAGTGGTCAAGTAAATCTAATTAGAATGTAGTTAAAATATGAATTAAGGTAAGATTATCTCTTAATAAATATTGACTCGATAGAAGTGATGCATGCGATACAAAACATATTCGAAGAAAAACAAAGAATACTATGGACTAAGGTATTATATATATCATCAAAATATTGTCTTCCTTAATGAGCTTTCAAGGAAAAAAAGTGAACATAGTTATGAATATAGAGAAGAGTAATATTGAGAGAGAATAAAGATATAATGGTAAGTTACAGGCATTATAAAATAACAAAACCATATAAGATAAGAAATGGTAATCTAAAAATTTCCATTCATTATATCAAGGGATACAATTACATAGTATGTTATAGAGGAGAATTATACCAATTCAGTGAATACAAGAATTTTGGTAATTAAAATTAAAAGTATATAGGAAAAAGGCATGAAGGAAAATTTTACAATTCACCAAGGTCTATTACCTGAGCATAAACCCTAACCATTGTAGGCTTTGAAAGAGTAAGAAAACATGGCTTGGGTTTAGTAAACAAAAACATTTAGAGATATTATCTATTGAAACAATAGGTAGATACTAAGGTGAATCAAAGGTTTCCAACCTCATGTAAGAATAAGGAGAATAATTTCATTCTTATGGCCACTGATGAAACCATAATAGGAAAAAAGAAAACAAGGTATTTCCTCAGGTCATACCTATGAATAAGACATAACCTCGAGTTGTGAACTAGAAGTGGCACTATGAGAATGAAATTATAAAGAAAAGGGTAATGAAAACAAGGAAATAATACCAAAGTCTTTACATAAACAATTGAGGATATTTCGACTTCTGCTACCCCTAAAATATCCAATGATAAAATTGTTATTAACCAAAATCCCCAAAATTTGGAACGATGATCCAAAGACATAAATATTAGAATTACCGACGTCTAGTCAAAGATAAGGCTTGTAAAACACATGTGAAAAATCTTGAATGGAACCTAGAGTTCATAATTGACAACCCATGTTTAGAGTGAAAACCTAAAGAACCAAGAATCACATTCTTCTTTGATATAAGGATCTAGACTCATATTGAAAATCGAATTAAGCACAATAGTAAATGATATCAACAAGCTAGAAAAATGAGGGCACGACTATGTCATTGTATGCATAAATTTTGTAATAGAACATGAGGGTGTTTGAAGGATAAAAACCCCTTATAGATAGGTTGCATCTACTTTGTAAAAAAAATTAAAAATGGGGATACAACTGAGATTTAACCTTGTCATTGTGAGACCAAAATCCCTAGACTGGTATTTGGAAGTCATGACCATGCCATACCCTACAAATCATGAACCATAAGTACAAAACGAGACAAATGGGAAATAATCTCAGTCTAGAATAAGCTAAAATGGGATGTGAAGGAAGGTGTATTACATTTGAATACCATCATAAATAGGAATGAAATCCTTTCCACATCACAATCTTTTCGTCAAATAGTTGTAAAGAAAGAACAAAATGTATATAACATGAGAAAGATGTTTACAATATGTTAAGAATCAAGAATGGGCTACAAAAAAAGAAATTTACAAATGTTCCAATGCATTGATAGATACGCCATTCTACATGTAGGGTTATCTACACCTAGACGTTGACCAATGTAACACCTGTAATAGAAAAATAAGGGTGTCAAAGAAACCTTGGTATGCATACAAGTCAAATGGTCCTCGGATCCTAGTAAATATGCAAATGAATGGAATTTCTCATAGGTTAGGAATTTTACCCTCCTTGGAGAACCCTTGGTCACAAACCATAATTGGATCAATACCCCAAATACCAACTATTCATTGTGTGCCTAGTTGTTAGAACATGTGAAGGCACATGGGCATTCACATACCTAATCATACATGGCCTACACAATGCCATGTGGGTTGGAAAAACACATTAGAACTCAATACATGCAGCATATGAAATAGAGGGGAGTGAACATACACACACACACACATATATACCTTAGACTATATATATACATGTGTGTGTGTGTGTGTGTCTATATATATATATATATATATATATATATATATATATATATATATGTACATATTCCTTAGACTATAGTTCCAAATCAATGTTTGCAAAAGGGGAAATTCAATTATGGAAAATGAAATGGAGCCTCAAACCTTTATATTCATATGAGGACCTCAGAAAATATCATGTGATATATGAATAAAGCTATGCCTATTCATAAGTATATTATTGGATAAATTCAATACACATATGATTTAATATTTCATATAAGAATTAGCACTATGTGTATAGGTGTGATGAAGTGAAGATAGATAGGAAAGTATTGTAGTTGACGCATGATGCAGATCAATATGGTTTGGTCATAACTCTATCATTATCAACCAAATATAGTTAAATCACTTCAATGGGTTAAAATATGATCAAATGGATATAGAACAACAACGTGAATTTATACAATATATTCAAAGTTTAGAATTATAGCATGCTAGAAATAATTACAAAGGCACTATCAAAATGAACTATAACTAACTCCGTTACAATCAAATTGATAGAGGAAGTAACAAATATGCTAAATTTATCATTCCAAAAAGAAGATTAAATAGGAATACATACAAAGTATTTGAATGAATTGCACCAATTGCTATTTATAATAATAGAACATTTTTTTGTTGTATGAAAATGAGGTATGTTTCACACAAAGACTAAAAATCTCATCTTCATTTCTACACATTAGAGTTTTGTGTTCAACCAACAATTCTATAGTAGTGCAACTAAGACCAATTGGTTATGACATAGTAGTAGATAAATAATTTCTTCCTAATGTTGAGATTTTTTATCTATTGTATTCTAGTACACCACACTTGGTAGTCATAACATGGTTCTATATTTCCTCTTTGTACCCATTGTTTGAACTCAACAGGGATAGAAGTAATTTAATTGTCAAAGTATAGACCCCTGCAATTTTTGTATTACATCCTTTGGGTTTCTTTTCTATTTTTCACCTGATGCCCTGCATGCTAATGTCTAAGCCAAAGTTTTGGTCACGAATCTTACCTTGTGCACTTTAATTACCAATGATAATTCTTACAATGGATGAAGATGCCAATTAGTTAAAAATTAAAATTCCCCACCAAATATTTGAACCCACATAAATATAGAATGAATTGACATGGGTTTTCCAAGCCTAAGATAGACAACGTTATGCATGCCCTTCAGGATAAGATCTTTAGTTTTTCTTGTATATCACCTCACCAAAATTACAAAACACATTATTCAAAAAATTCCAAATAGGGATAGATAACACCTTTGGTTTCCTAATAATAATTAATTTCTTTCATTGATGGGGCCAGAATAGGTGCACATAAGATAATTTCTTCTTATAATATCACAAATACTTTAGAGCATAATACTTTTCTAAGCATATGTGGAGGGAAATAAGGCCTCAAAATGAGATTGGCAGTGAACAATCCTAGAGCTTAGAGTGGTTCTTTGATTTTCCTTGAATTCAAATGGTCTCCACCCCACCATCCATGATGGCTTGAAATTGATACTACAACTCCTCGAGAGCATACCTAGCCAATCACCCTATTTCACTTGATCCATAATTGTACGATCCAAAATTGACCTCATAATACAAATCTAAATTAACAAAGGAAGAAGAAAGGAAATGTCGAAGAGAAGAAAACTACAAAAGTGCCAATTACCTTGTAGAAATCTAATTGAAATCATAATTCTCGATGTAGGAAAATATCAGATTTCCTTCCTGATTTTATTGACGATCAACCTAGGAAAGAATAAAACTATATCTTTGGAAATATAGTCCCTCATCCTATTATTCGTTAGTTCCACACACTACCATTTATCGTATTGTTGAATCCTTTATTTATATATAACACACGATTATTATACCAAGGATCCATGCTTGTTATAAATTCATTTCATATAATTCAAATTCACCCAGTAAAGTATATGATGACCTCAAAGTTTCAATGAGAGGCAAATTTTGACATGCTCCCCCTCGTCAAATTTCTATGAAAGGATAGGAAACGCTACAAGCATTGTGGGATCCTGTGCTCCTAGCATACCATGTAGAATAATGTCTAGAAGAGGAGACATGTTGCCCTAGGTCTTCCCCTTATTTAATAATCTTGTTTGCATGATTAATATTCCTCTATTGTGTCTTTTGGGAGTAATTAAAAATGAATTTAATAATCACTAGGTCACTGGATGGGTCTAGATTGCTCACAACCATTGATCATGATTACTTCCTATGCTAAGGAAACTCCTAAATTGAGTTTTCATAGACTAGGATGAATCTCAAATGATTTGAATTTATTTCATAGGCAATTTCTTTTAAAATCCCCTCTAAAATTTTATGTTTGGACAAGTATTTTTAACCATATTAGGAATAATTGAACTATAGTATATATGATAAAAATGATACGCATACATTTTCCTCGTTCTAAATTACTCCTTGAAGAAGTGTAGAAGCCTCAATGTAATATCCCTATTGCAATTATTTTTGCGGCCTTTATTGCTTTATGTCTACTTCTACATATTGAAGTTGGAGGCATTGGTTTCGTGTAAAGAATAAATTTGATTGACATATATAAATAATTATGTATAATAATAAATACATGTCTTTCTCGTGTAAAAAAGAAGAAGTGACAGTTGTCACAGTTGTAACCTTCTAGAATTCCTCAAGTTTGCAAGGAGAATAACTACCACCGAAAGAGAACATAATTGGAGAGAGATGTTATCATGGGTAGGGAGATAAGGATAAACATATTTGAAGAGAAATTCTTGCTAAAGAAGGAAAAAGGAAATATTTTTCCTATAAAAATAAAAAAAGCTAGGTATAAAAAAAGGAGGAAAACTTTAAAATTAGGAGACTACTAAAAATATGTTGGGAGGAAAGAAATAAATATCGGTGAGTGAAAAAAATTTCGACATAAACGAATCCTAAGGCTTGGGGGCCAAGGGTTTTTTTGTGATTACAGCTCATTGGCTTGGAGGAACACATTTGTTCCTAATGTATTTTCAAGAGTACAAATAAGTAAATCTCTTTGTAGATGGTTCTTTTTCTGAATGTGTGATTTCAAACATATTTTACTTAAGTCATATTCTAATATGAACGTGTTTTCTTTAAGAGAAAAAACAATGAACATAATAATTAGCAAATGGGGAAAATGAAATATTGCTAGTTAGTAATTCTCCTAAAGGAAGGTAATTTTTTTGTAGAAATTGGACAACTATTGATGTTTTGCATAATACCTTGAATGGTGAAGGAATGGTATTAGAAAATATTCAATATGCTTAGCATGTTGTGAGATAGTTTGAAGGAGTAACCTCTATAATTACAGTCTAACACATTTATCATATTTTTGACTTAAAACCCCTTTTAGAAATTAGTTAGAGAACCCGTGAACAAGAATTCCCCCTAGCTAACCTTTATTTGTATAAAGTCTACCTAGAGAAATGTTGAACATAAATATTAATCGAGTGTTTTAAAATTAGAATTTTTAATGATGAGATTTGAGTTTATAGGAGATAAAAAGAGAGTCATATCTCTTGTCTAGAAAAGTTATAGTATTTCATTTAAAACAAAGAATAACAAATAATCATTTATTTGTGAGTAAAAACTAAAATCAAAGAAAACTCAATTATAACAAAAACTATAGAGACTAAATGAACACTTATAGAAAAATATATGGAAATACTTCCTTCAAAACGTGCACTTTACATAGGAAAAAAAATTGTAGGTTGAAAACCTTGCTCATAACAAAAAGATATATAGAGTTTTCTTACATATGAATAATCACAAAACAATCTTCCTAAATATACTCTACAGTAGAATTGTTCCAATTTTATAAAATAAAATATGCATGATTATTGATCCCTTAAAAAATAAATGCACTTCAAATCAAGTAAGCTAAATTTTAGTCAATTGCTACAAGTAGCATCCATGATCATCATTCATTCAAGATCTTGTTCTATGTCCATACATGTGAAAGAAAAATGATTGTGAAGAGGAATTATTAAATGTAAAGGTAATGATATTTCTCTATGTTGAGAAATCAAAATTTGAGTCCTAGTTAACGAACTTGATACACAGATAAAAAACAAAAAAAAAAATCTATCAATATCGCCTCCATAGATTTAAGCTTTGAAGTAAAATTTGTGAACTAAAACATGTGATAGAGGAAATGTGACCACATGACTTTCCTTAGTGGAATGTCAACTTACTAATCCAATTCCTCTTATTCTCTTAGAAGAATGGGATATATGTATATTTCATTTGTATCCAATTTGCCCATATACATTCTTCGTGCTCTAATTATATTTGTTGGTGCGCATTAAACTCATAGTCATATATATATCCATATCATTCCCCCTTGCATTGGTGGTTTCACATTGACTCTTTGCATGCCACATTTACCATGTGAAGTGGGTCCCTTGCACACTCAAATATGACAGATATGATTCAGCGGGGAGAATCAGTGGTCAATAGGTAGGCTGTGTTGAGTAGATGTGCTTGACCATTAATTGATAGGAACAACGTTGCAATCGTTGTTTCAACATAGGGCTTTTAGCCCCCCATCAGATGGTTCCATCTGCCTCTACCCATTTGACGACTATTATCTATTACACCCCAACCCACCCACCCTTTTCCCTGCTAATGTCAGAGGGGTGATGTTACAAATCACCTAAGTCATATGATCTATAGTGATCTCCATCGCCTATTTGAATGATGCCCCACCGATGGTCAAAACACATGGGCATATGGATTATGGCACTAAGCCTCCACAACATCATCCTAGTCTTGACGTCCTGGTAAACTTTCTTTGCCTCTTCCTTTTATCTTCTACGATGAGACTTCCAAGACATGTCATCCCGGCCTTATAACCATCATGATTCTCCTTTCCTGCTCCCCTTTAATCCTCCTAGAAGAAACCTCTAGTAAGGAACCTATAGAACATGTAATCTCAATCCCTTCCCTTGTGACACATTTTACCTAGGCCCCATATATCCAACCTCATCTATGGTACCAAACCACCACGTAATCCCAATTATCATCACTACACATCCCTTCTCACGTGTTATTGTAAACATTTTGGGATAATTCGTCAGGAATACTTCTCTTAAGGCTCACTCTACACCAATGAGTTTGCAACCGAGATCATGTAGAGGCCACCATGTCCTGACCCCACATCATCCCACTTCTTTGAGGCAAGATTCCTCTTCTAACTTACAATGTATGATCCTCTAAGATTTGTTTTCATGATGGCTACACTTCTAGCCAATAGGGATGCTCTCTACCTCTACATTGTAGGCCTAGCTAGTGCATTACCCCATCATACCTATCATTGCTATGTGTTGCTATTTCAACCTTCAAAGATGTATTTGTTGGACCACGTTACCCCTCCATTTGCCCAATTGTGATAAGGAAAGAGTTGGGTGTCCAATATAGGGCTTCCATGGTGAGTTTCTCATTAAACTATTTGGATTAGGTTTATCCCATTCAGGCTATAAGACTGAGCCTCAGCCCACCTTTGGTGTAATGCAGCTCATAGTAGAGCTTTTCCATGGCCTACTTATGGGGGTCTTACTAGACCACAAGTATATTCTCGGTCTTCAATCCTATGGTATTCATGAAGATCTAGACACTTCCTGCACACTTCATTGTTTAAGAAACGATTTCATAATGAGTTGGCCCCAATGGCTTTGCAAGTATTTGGATCTAAAACAACATTTATCCATGGGGATTAAAGTTTTATTAAGTACATACTGGTGCCACCCCTCCTAATCTTACTCTAGAACTACTCTTCCCAAGTCCACAAGATTAATGAGATCTTATGAAGGCCAGGAGTAGATTAGCATCACTCGAAGGAATAGGGAATTTTGTGTTTTAGTTTGAATACATGCATGTGCCTTATGGAAAGGTGCACAATGGATAATTTCTCAGCCTTTAACCATTACCCATTTAGGGACATGGAATTTTAAGCATGCCTGTATTGTCCACCTTTCGCCGCCCCCTGCTAAGGACTTGGGGATTGCTGAAAGGAATATAGTTCTCTTATCACACATGAAGGTGCACCTTGTGGTTTACTACAACCCTGCTAACAACACTATGAAACTTATTAAATGATCAAGGTGTATTTTAGTATTAGTAGGGACACACAAACCATCCATTTTGGACAAGATACTATCGCCTTGAAACATCATGGTAGCTACTAACAATTCAGGCAAGAACATGACAAAATATTGCACTGGTAAGATGCTACACAAGAGATGGCTTTCATACTAAAAATGTTTAGTATTAATGCCACTAGTTAGAAATACATATTGAAGAAGGTACAAGGTTATAAATCAAGGTAATCCTTCTTATGAGGTCATTCTCTACTCGAGAATGCACAAAGATATTTTGAACCAAATCCTAGTCAAGTGAATAATGTAACCCAACACTAGGGAATTTATCACAACAAGCTAAAGAATCCATTCATGTAAATTCATAGGTTAATAAAGTTAATAGGGGAGCTAATCCTCAATGTCAACACAAAGCCACATAAACTATAAAATCGACTTCTAGCCAAAAATTCAGCACACTATACATAGGCTCTGTCAACACCATTTGTCCTCCATGCAAGAATTATACTGTAATAAAGGAATCCCTTATATTAATCATTGTCATGATTTAGTTTAGATTCTTATAGATCTTTCCAATGCCTTTAAACTTTGCACAATATTCTATTCATTTGTGTGCTATTATTGACAAAGTCAAGAATCTCATGCAACACATCCTTTCAAACAAGAAATTTAACATAATCTTTTTAACATGTAGGGGAATTGAATTATATGCTATTCATTGTTACAATGTTAGAACGAGATCATATACTTTTACTCAATATTAGAATTTCATTTTAGAAATTCAACATACAATTACTAACACACAAGTAAGTACGTAGGAACACTTATCTTGAGGATTTTAGGGCAACTGACTCAGGCACTCTAACACTCCAAACAACCATAGATAGTTGCAACCAGTCCTCACTTATAGTTGTCACTCCTTGTAGCCACCCCTCCCATATTTTCCCAATTTCATTGGTATGCCAGGGTAAGCACGAGACAAAGAGTTACTTTGACATGACCTGACCTCATAGCTCTAGTTAAGGAAGAGGGGCCTACAAATTACCATCGACTGACAAATCACAACATTCCTTAGGTCTACAAAGATATTCAATGTTCAAAGAACCACCCCAAGTGATCAAAAAATGAGTTGGGAGTCCTTATCACACAACTCAACAACTAAATGCATACATGACAAGGCCTCCATGTGATTGAAGGCCTCTAACAACACTCACAATCCTGCATGAGTGCGGTTGTGACCCATATTGTCCAGTTTAGAGGGTGTAGTCCCCAGATCTAAGCCACAATTCCAGTTAAACCTCTAAGCCACTGCGGAAAACATCCTAAAACTTCAGAGAATAATTAACGATAAGACAACAAGACTAAACATACAAAATTGAAGGCAGAACTTGACCTAGATTTCTTACAACATAACAAACATTTCATCAAACAAATGGAAACATGTAATATACATATCATGAGTGAATATATGATCATAAAAGTTTTAGATTCATCTAGGAATCACCGAAATGTCTCTATTCCCTCTCCAAATAGTTGTAACAACACTTATTAGTCGATACATTCATCAAATAAACACCTCATGATAAGAGCCATAGAAGATACACATCATATGAACAACACATAATCCATAAAATAGCCAACATATAAACCTCGACAACCTAGCCATAATATGACCAACATATTTCCAGCAAATATACATGAATTGCAATAGAACAATAGTTATGATTAACATATGAAGATACCAACCAAGTCAACGACTTCCACGTACCACCTGACCGTAGATTGGGCTGAACCAAATCTCTCTTTTATCCAATCACTCCAGTGCCATATTCCAAGTATGAATGTGGGATATTGTGGAAAAAACTAAACAAAACCAAACTAGGTCTTGTAGAGGCTAAACCACCTCAATCATCAACCAATGATTCCACCTCACCATTGGACATCACTAAGATGAACCAAATCAATCTCTACCTAGGTTTTCTAGGGCTCTAGGAACTAAAAACCCAATCTACAACCTTTCAGGGCTCTAGAGAATTTGTCTAACCCATCTCCAGGGACTAGTAACTCAACCTGCCAAGGGCTCTAGAGCATTTTTTGCAACCTATGTTCCAGGACTAGCAACTCAACCCAAGTTGTTTGAGGGATTCTAAAGTGTTTTTTCTAACGCACAACCATAAGGAATTATGAGCAACAACTAGAAACAATCAAGTGGAAAAACCCATAACACGACGAATATCTAGGAAATGGCAAGGCAATGCTAAAATCACTATTAATGTAGGCAATCCTCCATAGCGATGACAAGACATAGCTAGAAAACGACATGCATCTACCATGCATACATAAATAAACAAGGAAATCACACATGCAACGCGTTACCTACAAAACAATCTAGTTGTAGCTATTGATCCACCTTCTCCCTTGCATTTTCCTACTTTCCCTTGCTTTCTTTCTCCAATTCAAGTGAATACTACGGTGCTCCAAGCATGCTCCTAGAATACTCCAAGATCTCCCTAAGTGTGCAAGAGTATGAGAGAATATAAGAAAGCTCGAAACCAAAATGAACAAAAGGTTAAGCTCACAAAAGTTGTGAACTGATCCTCAAAATCCTCTTTATCATTAAGGCATCTACTTTCCTCGTTTTCCTTCATTTTTACTTCAATTTCCTCCTCATGAAGATTTGTGACCTCTCATCTCCCTTTTCTCCTATTTTCCTTTATTTTTGTAAAAAAAAAAATCAATTAATGCCACTTTCCCTTTGCCAATTTCCATAGCCCTTAATTAATCAAACGTCATTATGTTTCTCCCCACATTCAACTTCGAATATGTGTTCTATGAGCTTGGACTTATTTTTTATCTACATATGAAATCAACTAGGGGTTGTTACAAACCCATCCGCCTTGGGGGAACACCATCCTTGGTGTTCAATGACACTTATGAACCAACAAAAGACATGTTTCCCATGGAGCTTTATAACATATATCAATGTAGCATTTACATCACATCACACTATTGATACCATGACCATTATAATATATATAAATATATATGTGATTAAATTGATGAACACCATATCTCTTATTGGAGCTTTATATCACAATTTGAAGCGATATTTACATACATATGCATATATAGACATAACCCAAAAATGACATAAAAACATATAGCAGAATACATCCTCTCAACCGGTGAATAGAGAAGGATACATAGCCTGCATTTGATCAACCATCTCCCATGTAGCTTCATTGAGCCAAACTTTCTTCCACTGCACTTTCACTTGCTCAATTCCTCGATTCAGGAGCATCAACATATTTCTCTACAAAATGCATTGAGGTTTAAGATGGAATTCTCCTTTTGGTTCCACCTATGATATAGACTAGTCAATCAGATGATCAACATCCTAGACATACTTCTTAAGAAATGACACATGGAAAATATCATTGAATTTCATTGTCGGAGGCAATACAAGTCGGTAGGCCACTAGTCCAATCCTCTCAAGGATTTCAAAAGGGATGCAACATAGAGGTGCCATCTTGGTAGGTGATCGAATCATCAAGGAAATCCTCTCAAGATTGATGCAGAAGTACACATGTTCCCCAACCTGAAACTCCTTAAATATCCTATGCTGATACACACAACCCTTTTGCCTGTCGTGTGTTGCCTTTAGATTCTTCTTGATAACCTACATTTCCTATTCCATCTCTACCAACATGTTCATTCTAATCAATACATTGTTCATAGGATCACTCTAGTCGGCGAGAGTATTACAAATTCACCCATAAAGAGCCTCAAATAGACTCATCTTCAATGATTCTAGATACCCATTGTAATAGACAAATTGTACCAGTGGAAGATACTCTTCCCACTTCTATTGTTGATGCATAATATATATCCTCAGCATGTCCTCAAGAATCCTATTATACGCCTTCTTTTTTCCATCTGGCTACTGATGATAAGCTATACTGAAGGACAACCATTTCCCAAACCTAAAAACATCTCTTTCCAAAACCTAGAAGTGAACTTGGGATCTTTGTCTGACGCAATCTTCCTAGGAATACCATGTAACCTCACTATCCCCCTTATGAAGACCTGAGCTACCTCACTAGCTGAATTCATAGACTTCACTGGAATAAAGTGAGCTACCTTAGTCATCTTATCAACCATAACCATAATGGAATCATACTTCCTCGATGTGCTCAACAAACCTGTAATGAATTTAATGGAAATGATCTCCCATTTACACCGTGGAATCAGAATCAGCTACAATAAACAAGTTATATGTTGACACTCCTTTTTAACCTGTTGACAATCTAAACACCTCACAACAAAATAAACGACATATTAATTCAGGTTTGGCAAATGGTATAACTTCTTAATTGTTATCAATGTCTTTTGATATGTCGAGTGAGATGAATATGGCATGAAATTAAATTCCTACAAGATAAGCTTCTTAAGCTCATTTTTTTCTAACACATAGATCATGTCCCTAAATCTGACCAAAGAATTTTCCACGGGATGATAATCCACATCTTGCTCACATGTATCCTACTACTGTAACATATACTGAAGCTATTGGTAATTTTCATTATGTTTTCATGCCTACAATATATACTCCTATAAATCCATCCCATATGAACTCAAGGTTGCAATGCGGTTTACCTACACTCTTATGCTAAGAGCATTTACAACCCTATTCTCTTTACCCTTAATACACCCGATCTCGAAGTCAAACTCACTAAGCATAGCCAACCACCTAGCTCTCCTACCATTCAAATTAGGTTGGTCAAACAAGTACCTCAACCCACTATGATCACTCATCAAGATGAACCTCTTGCCAAGAAGATAGCATCTCCACATCTTCAAGGCATGAATGATAACTACCAACTCAAGTTCGTGAGTCACATATTATTTCTCATGCTCATTCAATTTCCTTGACTCATAGCATACTACTTGTCTATTTTGCATCAAAACTCCACCAAGTCGTCTCTTGCAAGAATATGTACATACCACAAACTCTTTATCTGGATCTGCAATCTTTAGAACTAGGGCATTTGTAAGCAACTGCTTCAATTGCTACAAACTAGTTGCACATTCCTCTGTCCTTTCAAACTTCTTCCTTTTCCGCTACAAGGATGTAAGAAGATAGGAAATCCATGAGAAGTTCTTGATGAACCTCTTATAATAACCTTCTAGTCCTATGGATGATCTAACATCATCCACATTCCTAGGAGTTTCCCACTTCATGAGATCTCTGATCTTTTCTGGGTCCACTTCTAATACCTTCCGTGGAAGCCGCATGCCCTGAGTAATGAATTTTTGTCTGAAAGAAACTACACTTACTAATCTTGGCCTACAATTGATGCTCTCTTAGATATCTTAACACAGTTGTTATATGTTTTGCATTCTCTTCCTCATTATTTATATATATAAATATGTCATCAATGAATACTACCACAAGCTTGTCCAGGTAAGGACACAACAAATTGTTCATCAAACACATGAAAGTAGCTAGAGCATTAGTCAAACTAAAAGGAACCATAACAAACTCATAATGCCCATACCTGTTCCGAAAAGCATTCTTTTATATTTACTCTTTTTGATGTGTACCTAATGATATATTAATCTCAAGTCAATCTTCGAGAACATTGTTTCTCCTTTCCACTGATAAAAAAAGTCATCAATCTGCAATGAAGGGTACTTGTTCTTAATCGTCACCTTCTTCAATTACCTATAGTTAATACACAACCCAAGAGTACCATCCTTCTTCTTCACAAACAATATTGATGCACCCCAAGGTGACACACTTAGCCTAATGTATCCCTTGTAAATAATTTCCTTCAATTGCAACTTTAGTTCCACTAAATTCAGAGGGCTCATCTTGTAAGGTTCCTTTGATGCTAATGTTTCTCCTCACATCAACTCAATATAAAATTCCACTTCCCTATGAGGCAATAACTATGAGACCTTCACTGGAAATATATCCTAAAACCACTGCAACAGTGCTTACCTCTTCAAGTCTTCAAAATCCTCAACATCCTTCCCTTTATCACTAGGAATATGAGCTGCAAATAATACACATCATTTCCTACTACTATGATTTTCCTGCATAGTTGTAACCATTTTCACTGATGTAAGATTCTTTTTACCCTACAAGATTCTCTTCTCTCAGTCATCATCCAAGAACTCAATAGCCTTATCATATAAATCCACCTTAGTCTTGTGAATGTACAACCAATCCATACCCAATAACATACTGTGTGATCCCAACGGAAGCACATTCATATGCATTGATGTAGAATTAGTGTTGAGCTAAAATGCACAATATATTACCCAATGATGAACTATTTTCTTAGTACCTATAGCCAACTACACCGACAAAGACTCTGCATGCGTTTATGTTTTCAAGGAACACTTATCCACCAGGTCACAACTAATATAGCTATATTTAAATTCAAGGTCAATCAAAATAGAAGTTTGATGATCAATTTACCTAGTATCCAATGCTCCATAAATATGAGGAATACTTTGTCCAACACCCCCAAATGTTTTTCCCTTCTGAGCACTCTAAATTTGTGGTCTTCCAACCTTATGTTGTGGACAATATCTCCTACAATGATCCTTCTCACAAGTCAAACAATGCAAAGACTTCCTATCATCACATTGTTTTTCTCTTTAGACTAAAATCCCTGTCCTTTATCTACTACATTGAACTTCCCATAGGACAATGCATTGTCATTATCATTTATATCTTGATGTTTTCCCCCCTTCTTAGCCCACTTTCCTTTTTTCTTTTCATTACCTTTCCAATCCTACCTAGACTGCGTCTTGTGCTTTGTTTTCTCATAACAGTGATTCAACTTTCTGATGGCTTCCTCTAGTGATCTAGGCTCATTAAACTCAATATTGCCTTTGAATGGTACCAACAACCCATTCATAAATATATTAATCTTTTCTTTCTCCTCCTTCAGATAAGGCACATATCTCAACAACTCCAAGAATCTGCTAGTACACTCCACACTAGTCATAGATCCCATCTTTGACTCATAAAACTCCTTTGCCCTACCACCATATTATATTTCATATAGATACTTATTCCTAAAAAGTCTCTCGAACTCTCCAAGTCAACTGCTCTTCCAAAATGCCTTTGACATTCTTCACACCTTCCCACTAAATTTCTGATTTTCCTTTAAGACTAGAAGTATCTAACATGGATTTCATATTTTTTGAATAATCACGAAATATGAAAAACTTATTCATCCTAAGAAACTATGCTTTTTCATCTTGTGATTTCTTCATTTATCCATCAAATGTAGGAGTATTTGATTTCTCGAACTCCTCTGGCAAGTACTACTTCTCACTCCTCCTATATAGATGGTGGTGGTGATGACGATGATGTCTCTTTGAACCAAAACTAAAATCGAACACATAGTCATTACCCCTCTTGTTAGGTGTATCTAAGAAGCTTATGTATCTAATTGTGTCATCCATGTAAAATCTATATCCTCATTGATACCTACTGCCATATTCCCTAATGGTCCTTTTCTCATGTCCATGACTGATCCTAAGTAGTCCCTATCTATACAAATATAAGAGACTCTATAGGATGACTGCGTTAACTTCCACTTACTTCTCCTATGATCTAGCAAGCCTTTCTTGTGACTGAATGGTCCTATCATTATCCACCTTACAAGTTCTGATCTTTGCTTTCAAACTTCTCAATGTATTTACTATTTTAGGTGAGTACACATCACCACGTTGTTCATCAGATTTGAAGGGTGAATCACGTGAACTATAGTCCACCATTTTTCTTGTCATATTTGATCTTCTACTTCTTGTAAACATACCATGTCAGATAAATCAAATATAAACATAATCCACATACCTTAGTGAAGTCTAGGGGAGGCTAGATTGTTCGAGAAATAAATGTGGACTGGCACAAAATATGAATATATAATGAAATCAATATATCAATAATATCAACATCAACATAGTTAACCTATACATAATGGCACAACTGCAATAATGGACATCACAATGCATTCATCAAGAACGCATACACAACTAACATGTATGCATGAAAAACAACTTCTTCCCATCTAGTCCAAGTGTTGAACCTTGGATCTTTGATACCAATCTATAACTACCCCTCCCATATTTACCCAATTTCACTAGCCTATCATGATAAACATGAAACAAAGATTTACTATGACAAGAATCGAGAACCTAAATCAAGTTAAAGAAGTGGGGCCTATAAGTGATGAACAAATGACAACTCACAACATTCCTCAGGGCTACAGAGACACTGAGGGGCCAAAGAACTAACCTAGGCGATCAAACCTTGAGTTTTGGATCCTTATCACACAAATTAACCCCTAGCTACATGCATCAAAAGGCCTCCATGCAGTTGAAGGCCTCAACCACACTTGCAAGCCTGCCTGAGTGCATTATGACCCAAATTGTGTAGTTGAGAGGGTGTTGTCCTTAGATCTGAGCCAAAATTCTAGGTCATTATCCAGACCACTACTCATAACTTCTTGAAACTTCTTAAAATCATTAATGACAGGAAAAACAAGCTAAACATACAATCTTGAAGGAAAACTTGACTTAAACTATTGAGATCATAAAAAATATTTTGTCAAACACATGGAAACATGTAAAATGCAAGTTGTGAATGCATATATGATCATAAAAGTCTGAAATTCACCTGAGAATCACCAATAAGGCCCTATTCCCTCTCCACGTAGCTACAAAAACACTTATTATTTGATACATTCATCAACTGATTAATAGCTCAACACTTCATGAAAAGAGCCATAGAAGATACACATCATAGGCACAATGTATAATCCAAAAAATAACCAACATATAAACCACGGAAACCCAACCATAATATCACCAACATATTTTCAAAAGATATAAATGAATCACAATCAAAGAATATCTCTTATTAACATATGAAGATATTAACCAAGTCAAGGACTTCCACGTACCACCTGAACATAGATTGGGCTGAACCAAATCTCTCTTTCATCAAATCACCACCGCATCATATTCTAAGCATGAATGTGGGATCTCATGTAATAAACCAAAAAAACCAAACCAAGGCTTATAGAGGCCAGACTATCTCAACCCTTAACCAGTGATTCCACCTCATGCTCAAACATCACTAACTCCAACCAGATTGGTCTCTACCCAAGTTGTCCATGGCTCCAGGAACCAGTAACTCAAACCACAACCTTTTAGCGCTCTAGAGAGCTTGTCCAACCTACCTCTAGGGACTAGTAACTCAACCCACCAAGGGCTCTAGAGGATTTGTCCAAACTTTGGCTCTAGGACTAGTAACTCAACCCAAGTTGTTCGAGGTCTTCAAGAGTGTTTGTTGCAACCCACAACCATAAGGAATTATGAGCACCAACCAGAAACAATCAACTGGAAAAATCCACAACATTTTGGCTAACTAGGAAATGGACATGAAAGGCTAAAACCATTATTAATTCAGGAAATCCTCAATTACAATGACAACACATAACCAGGAAACCACATGCATCTACCATGTATCAAAATATCAACAAAGAAATCACAAATAAAACCTATTACCTGCAAAGCAGTCCAAATGTAGTTGTTGGTCCACCTGTTCCCTTATGATTTCCTACTTTCCATTGTCTTCTTTCTCCAATCCAAGTGATTACTAAGGTGCTCCAAGAATGCTCCAAGAATTCCCCAAGATCTCCCAAAGTGTGGAAGATTATGAGAGAATGACAGAATAGGAGAGAGATCCAAGCCAAAACTAACAAAAGGTTAAACTAACGAAAGTTCTAGATTGGTCCTGAAAAGCCTTTTTATCATTGAGGCCTCTATTTTCTTCTTTTTCCTTGATTTTTCCTTCAATTTCATCCTCATTCAAAGATGTGATCTTTCATTTCCCTTTTATTATATTATCCTTTATTTTCATAAGTAAATGCCAATTAATGCCACTTTGCCTTTTCCAATGCCTTTGCCAATTTCCATAGCCATTAATTAATTACAATTGATACCCATCACTATGTTTTTCTGAACATTCAACTTGGAATATGTGTCTCATGAAATTGGTTTTATTTTTTATTTACATAGGAAATCAACTTGGGGTCGTTACACCCTTGAGCCAAATTCCAGACACTATGGGGATTTCTCAAAGGATTTAAACACTTAATGCTAGTTGGGACTGGAAATCTAGACTTTCATCCACCTTCATCCACCAACTATCATAGAAGTAAATGAAAGCTTAGGGAATCTAGAGGAAAACTTCTTCCCCCATTCAGTAGCTCAGTGACTAGTATTCTTAGAGAATCTAGTGACTTCCTCTCCACCCAAGAATGTCAAGGGATTCTAGAGAAATATTCCTCCATGCTTCAAACAATAGCATAGTGGTTCCACCCCCTTCAAGGGTCCCAGAATCCACCATAAACGAACCTAGTAAGAAAGGATTCAAAGATCCTATTTTCAAGAATCAATGTAACAACCCTCCACTCTAACCATCAAGGGAGTCTGGAGAAATAAGATTTCACCCTTTGAATATATAGGGAATGAAGAGGATATTGTTCCTTTCCTAGAATTGATCTACTTCTTACCAATATCGCGAATCAAAAATAAATATCCCTATTTATTCTCCATATCTCTAAAGGAATCCTTCACTCTCCATCCCCTTGATGTTTTCTCTCTTTTTCCAGTTGCTTGATGAACTATATTCTATTGCTAGATGAATCCCCCTCTCATCGTTCTGTCTTGTGTAGTGATTGACTTCCAATACCCTTTTTTTTCTTTTTCTGCCGCAATCAACACAGTCCATTTTCCATCTATTTCATTATCCTTCCTGCTCTGTAGTTTTTTCCAAAGTAGCTTGTTTTGCATACTTCTCTTGCAACCTCATTAATCCTGAAAATACCAGACCATCAAAATTTGCACCTACCAACCTTTAATGGCTATTATAACCAGTTGAAATTTTCCTACAACAAGGAAACTTACACTATCCCAAGCAATAATCCTCCTCATCTATGAAATATGTGTCCCCTAACTCAAACCTTTTTTTTCGCAAAAGTATATACATTGTATTTCATGAGAGAAAACAAGGTTGGGACTATCATAAACCACTCCCTCTTCAGGGAACAATGCCCTCAGTGTTCTCTTCCCCTATGCAAAACAAGAAACAAAATAATTTCACATACTATTTTTTGGATATTTATATGTACAACTATGTATAGTATTTACAATTATATAAACATTTGCTTCAACCAACAACCAAAGAGGGATGTACTTAAAATTATATACGCATTTTCTCCAACCAAAAAACAAAGAGGGATATGCTACCCTCATGGATTCATTCATTTATCAAGTGGCTTCCTCAGGACCAATGTGTCTCCACTACACATTGACTTGCACTATTTATAGATTTAACGGCATGAGATTCCTCCGGTCTAGTATGCGAATTGGTTATGGTTGGAACTCTCCCTTTGGTTCCACCTGTAGAATAAACAAATCAATCATATGATTATAATCCCTCAGATATCTTTTAAGCAAAGAAACATGAAAAACATTATGGATTATAACTGATGGAGGTAGAGTCAACATATAGGCGACTGGTCGAATGCTTTCAAGGATTTCAAACAGCCCATATTACCATGGTTCCAATTTGGCACATGACCCAATATTCAAGGAAATCTTCTTGGATTTGATTTTAAAATAAAGATGTTCACCAAATTAGAACTATTTATTCACCCTACATTGATCTTCATGGATTTTCTTCCTATCATGTGCCACCTTTAAATTTTCCTTGATGATATGAATTTACTACTCCATTTCCTTGAGCATCTCAGGCCCAAAAAGGATGTTATTCACTAGATCACTCTAGTTGATAGGAGTATTGCAACTTGTTCCATAAAATGCCTCAAATGGTCTCATATTTATGGATTCTTGGTACCCATTGTTGTATGTGAATTCTAATAGTGGAAGATAGTCCTCCCACTTCTTATGCTGATGCATTAAATACATCCTTAACATGTCTTCGAGGATCCTATTTTTCCTCTCTGTTTTCCCATCCATTTATTGAAGATATGTTTTGTTGAATTTCAACCTTTTTCTCAAACTTGCAAACAATTCCTTCGAAAATTGTTAAGTGAATTTAACATCTCTTCCTAAGACTATTTTCTTTGGATCTCCATTCAATCTCATGAGCCACCTTGCTCAACTTTTCAATCACCACCATAATTACATCAGGTTTCCTAGAGGTTATTAGTAAAATTGTGATGACATCCATGGAGATAATGTCCCATTTCCATTCCGCAATGGGAATGGGATATAATAAACCTGTTGGATGATTGCATTCCTATCACATACCTCATTTTCCAATTTTTTTTTTGGTCAATAATTTGGTTATATATGTTTATTTGTATGGATATACTTAGTCTATAAAGTGTCATCACAATTACCTATCATTTTTTAGCAACAAATTTCTTTCACACTTATGGTTGCTAACTTGTGAAGATTTATCCCCCTACCAACACATTAGAAACTAGGGAGAAGAACCCATAACCAATTTAATTTGTCTTCCCTCTATGATAAGGGCAAACCACAGGGCTTAAAAGATATTGTTTTTGTCTAACCATGTTACTGTGAGGATAATAGAGGTCCATGGGGTTACATGCTATACTTTTATCTCAATTTATTATTATTGACCTTTTTATTCTATCACCTAATATTTGTTTTGTTCCATTCTCAAATAAATTATTGGAATACGAAAAAGGATGGTATATGTGGTGAAAATTGTGTAGCGAATGATGATGGAACATGTCTTGCAAATCCATGTGACCTTCACATGGTGGTTATAGGTTAGTGATACAAATGTTGAGGATCGAACATACCTCATGCGATGGTGGTGATTAAACTTCTGGAACCCTAATCCTTTGTCTCGAACCCTCCTCCCTTCATTTGATTCTCCTGTTGGTGGTAATGTGTCGTGGGTACACATGGTTGAATTGAAAACTACTAGTGCCTTGGAAGCTAGGATTTCTCCACCAACCTCATGGTCACCATATCCCTCCTTTCCCTCTCCATAGGATTGCAATAGGACACCAGTAAGTATAGTGTGGTAAAATATTTTTCTTTCTTTTTATAGCACATGCCTATTCTTTAATTTCACTGAGTTCCCTCTAATGAATGTTAGGGAGCCCCTTTTCCAACCAGAGTAATACACTGAAACACTTCTGCATATTCATCAAGTAAAATGTAGTTTTTACCTTGGTCACTGTATACATTCCTGTGGTTAGTCTAACACTAAACTCAGATTGTGTCGACCAGTAGGTTGATATATATATATATATATATATATTCTAATACTAGGTAACTATACATTCACTATTCAAATAGGGTCGTTAATTCTCTGGCACTACCCTCTGTTTAACATAAGCTTAGGCATCATGGCTCTAGGTTCCCTGGTCCTCATTCTAAGGCTCCAATTTCGCTTATTCTGTATAAATTTTAAGCACGTTTATTTATTTACTTCTTTTTAGAGTCCAAACGGTTGGTGTATGTTTTCAAGGTTCTAATAGGCTCTCATTAAATGTACCACATGAAAGGTATGGGAAGTTTCTACCATTACAAGTACGAATCACTCTAGATAACCACTCAAGGTTTGAATTTGATACTAAAATTCATTGTACTCGCTTTTGTTTAAGCGAATGTGCCATAGGTAGTTGCAAAATTGTTGCTCACTCACCTACTCCTGGTAGAGAAGATCCATCCACTTATAATTTCTAATTATCATGTTACAAGTTGGTATATCCTCATGTTTCTCCATGACTTGGTTGTTCAATTTCGAATGGAGTGAAATAAAAATAAAGGGTTCCAATGTTATACAGGGTTTCTTTCTAAGAACCCTTATATTGAAGTTACCCTTTAGGGAATTTAGCTAGAGTTAACTGGATGGCCTCTGGCCTATAACCTATGTACGTATCCTGAGATGGATATTATTGTAAAGTATTTTTCCTTTGCACAACACTTATGTCCCAAAAACCAGACTATGGTTGTAACAATTGAAAATTTTCAATGTTGAACTGAGACCGTCTCAAGGTTGATGTTGAATTATTTCAATTAGTTTTGTTCTTAATTTATATCCAACAAAGTTTCCATAGTTGTTGAATACATGTGACTATGTTTTGTGTTGAATTTCCCTTCATGGTGTAATTAATAGTATAGTTGTGATATTAAGACATGTGTTTAGTTTGGAACTCTACAATCTTGTAGTTCAAGTATGAGTTTAATGTAAAAATATATATATTTAAATTCTTAGAATGTTATAGCATAGTGCATGCACATAATTACTTATGATGTAATAATTATGTGTTATCTCTCGTTTACAACTATTTTACTTTCTCCACACCAACATCATATATTTTGTAATTTTTTCATACTGGCTATATTACTAGCAATGTCTTACAGTTATTCATTTTATTACTACACCTTTTTCTTTAACCAAGGAGGATTCGTCAAGACATGTATCATTTAACATACTTGAATTTAGTCGAATAAATGGGCTAGCCCAGTTTGTTCACAACCATTTTTGAACCAATGGTCTCAGTTAGCTAGATCTATCTTCTGCGACTAAAATCGCTCCAAAATCCAACACTAAAAGTTGGAAATGTTTATTTGGTTTCAGTGAAACCCCACTATGCCATCATGGAAACAAAATTTCTTAATAATATCTTATCACTATGATTTTGTGCACCAGTAACGATTGACCTATCTAGATTATATAGGTAGGGTGTTATTGATCACTAGTTTTAATCCTTGTTTTTTTCGTTGGTTGTTATTATCCTATTGATAACAAAGGTGCAACTCATGAAGAGTGATAAGTCTCACCCCTTTCTTTCCAAAATGGTGTTACTTTGAAATAAAAATTTTTCTTCATACTAGCAGTAGTTATCTACTGACCTTATGTAACTTCTTTAATGGTAAGTGTCATTGTACATAAAAAATTTAGTGCTTGGAATAAATTCTTCCGACTTAATGAAGATATAATACTAATTATAAATGGAAAGAAATAAAATTATGAGTACTGGTTAATCTATTTCCCTCTAGTGGACACTCTCATACTCATCATTCATGCCATCTACTAGCCATAACAATACAATTTATCTTAGCACTAACCAGGTTGGGTTTCTATAGGTATTATGATTATATCCATCCTGATTTACATATTCCTAACAATATTCAAAAGAGTTATGATATTCTCATGGTTATGCATGTATCGCAAAGAATAATTATGCAACCTTTTGTTGCTCTTCTAATTATATGCTAATATCAATTTAATTCCTTATGATACCTATACTTCAATACTTTCAAAGAAAGCCATTATCATATTTATACATTAATAAATGCCATTAGTACCCATGAAATTTACCACATGCGAGAGTAAGTAAATTTACTATAAAACTATTATATTCTTCTCTATCAATAGTATGTCCATATACTACCCACAATAAAACACATGCAAATACCATATAGTCTCCTTCCCTCGAAAAATAATTATTTACTTACATAGAATTTAACAACTGATATTTGTAATAAAATTAAAAAAAAATATGCTTGTATCGTTAAATATAATTATCCATTCTAATATTACGGTTTATGAATCCATCATAGTTCTCATCACTAACAAGAGTGTTGGGATAGGGTCCCTTGGGGTAAATTTTGTAATAGTTTTTGTTATTTTTGTAAAGTCACTCCATTTTGAGGAAGCAGAGTGCGAAGTTCATAGAAGTCAAAGGGGATTTTGGAAGGTCAAAGCCCCTTAGTTTTTTAGAATTTAAGATGTTTTGTGACTTGCCCATGGTTTTCGAATGATGGTATCATAATGGAAGAAGCTATATAAAGGAGTCATAGTGAGTCATAGAAAGTAAGCTAATCATTAAAGATCTATATATGGGCAAGTGATCTAAGGTAGAAGAGTCTATTTTCCGTACTTAGGTGAAGGGGAAGGATCGTATAGCTATGTGCATAGAGACATTGGTAAGTCCACAGATGAGTGCACGGGCCCCTGCAGCTGTGTGCACAGGGAAGAAATAGACTATAACAGAAGGATTGATCATAATAAAGACTATTTTGGAGGAATATCTGTGTATCTGTGACTTTATATTTACCTCTGCATTTTCTGTGTATTTGCTCTAATTTCTGAATTTAACTTAAGAAGCACTTAATTGATGCATGACAGTAGCAAATCTATTAGTTTACTTGATGATATGAATGTTTAAATCAATCGACACATAGTTAGAAGTTCTTATCTATACGTTATTGTAATTTCTACAATTCAAGGGTTAGGGTTTGCAAAGGTTGGAATAAAGCTCTAGGAGTAACAAAAACCCATCAAATAGACCTCTAGATGTAGAAACTTGGTTCTGTCATCCACTAATACTTCCTCTCGTGAGGTTGCAACCTGTACTACACGAGCTGTTTCCAAAAGGGTTGACAATTTAGAGTTTTTTTTGTTGATGCAACTAACTCTGAACCTAGGTCCAAACCCACTCTAGCCAACAAATGGTTCTGTTTCTAGGACCGAAATTTGTCTTAGGAATGTGTGATGTCGAATAAATGGTTCCCAACTTAGAACGAAATCAAGAAATGGATAGATTAGAAGATGCATGACTTTACAGCCCAGGAGAACAGGAATCCATGTTTGTTGAAGGAAGAGTGATTTAATAGATACCTTTAATACAAATAAGCACACAATTTTCTTCTACTCTTTTCCATGCGAAGTACACTAGTCGTTATCTAAATTGGTGGACAGTCAAGGTAGATGGAAGTTTGATAACCCTATCATGTGGACTCCAAGGTTGGTAAGGCATATGGAAGCTTTAGAAAACAAGATCGTCAGGGTTGTTGATTACTGGATCAATAGAATTTTGGGAGTTTTCATCACTAAGTTTGCGATTGATACATCTATCAGTTATAGCGAAGTTGAAGGATGATTTTTCAAAGGCCCAGGAGGTAAGTATCTAAATTCCCTGACAACTTGGATTAATATTTTATTGTGTGAGAAAAGGGTTATGCCATTTAATTAATGTTTAGAAGAGATCTAACGGGAGCTACATGAGGTGGAAAAAAATTCATAAAAGATCTATGTTCAGGTGTTAACTACAATCCTTTTTTAGGAGCGTCTGATAGAGATGAAGAAAGTAGTGTTCTGGGGACACCTCTAGGTGTGTTGTAGATGGTGAAGCAGGGTATCGTGGAGATACCACATCCATCCACTCCACCTCCACCTCCACCATATCATGCGCCTCACACACCTACACCTACACCTCCACCTCCACCTCCACCTGTGCCTCCACCTCCACCTCCACTATTCAAAATGGCCAATGCTATGAAGATGCCCATATTCAGGGGTTTGGGAACAGAAGACCATGAAAAATTCTAGTTTATAGCAGATGTTGTTTGGAAGTCACATCAAATTACAAATGATGACTTGAAGAAAGTGCAGTTGGTTACAACATTGCAAGATAGAGCACTAAGTTGGTATATTGAGTATTGTTCAGCTCATCCAATTGGAATGCTTGAAGAAACAAAGAAAGCGCTCAATAATGAATTCAAGAAGCCTAAGTTGCAATCCTAGTTAGTAACAAAGGTCAAAGAGATCCAACAGAAGGTGAATGAGTTTGCATGGGACTTTGATCAGAGGTTGAAATGTTTGTTGCAACAGGCTAATATGTAGATCATAGATGACTAACACAAGGACTGGTACATTGCTTCTCTATTGCCCCATTTGAGATTTCCATTATCATAGCAAGAGATCAAGACATAGGCAGAGGCATTAGAAGTTGTGATGGAATTAGAAGCCTCACCCATTCAGGATACGAATCTGGGAGTGCAATAGATTCAATCACAGATGGATAGCCTGCATATGGAGTTGCAGAGATTGAAGAAGGGAAAATAAGTCCAGCATGAGGTCCACACAGAAGTGAGGTGTTTGAAATGTAAGGGCTAGGGTCATGACAAGGATCATTACCTAGTGTATCAAAACTATCTAGTTTGGGGAGGTCATGTTCCCTTGGAGCCTAAAAATAATGCTTAGACAAGTACGATTGTACTACCATTGTGCATGATTTGTTAGATTACAGGAAATCATATGAATATAAATTTTCATCTACTGTAGAAGTTTGTGCAGATTCTGCAATAATTGTTATGTAACTCTATAAGTCTGTGGGTCATGAAGAATGCACCTTACAAAGTTATGAATTAATGATGGAAAAAACACCAACATATAGAGTACAGATGGAGGCGCATCCTTAGGATCAAGGTGGAACTACAGAGTGTGGAGGTTTTCAGGGATGAGGAAGAGGACAAGGAGGAGGAGCTGGAAGAGGTCATGGCTAGATCATTTGTGACAACTGTGGAGAACCGAGTCACTTTGCATGAGATTGTCAGAATCCAATGCACCTGTCATGTCAATATTGTCACCAAATTGATGATGTCATAGCTGATTTCCCTATTTTCATCACGAAGATGCAAGAAAATAAGACTCAGACTATGTAACCTACCCAAAATATCCAGATGATGAGATCTGAACCGTGTGAGGAGGGTCTTAGTCTTAATATTGTCACGCGAAGTGGCATAGATATCAAGGAGGATAAAAGGAAGCAACCAGAGGAAAATGTATGGTTTCACAAGGCCGATGATAAGGAGACTGGATTCGATGTAAATAAGGTGAAGGAAATGTTTATAGAAGAAAAAAGGAGTTGTGCAGATAAACGAGATTCTATATCAAGGACTCAAAGTGCAAGCAAACCTCAAGACACCAGTACTACGTAGGAGGCATACCCCTCATTATTAGAATCATTTCTACAAACCTACATGAAGCTCCTAAAGGATAAGAAGGCAGTAGAGGGATTGCAAGAATTGATAGATAACTGCACTAGAAAGAATAAGTTGCTACCAAAACATCATGTGGTACATCAGGTTGAAAAAATAAAGGAAAGGACTAGTTGTGAAATGAGATTGACTACACAGATTGGAGAATATGAAATGGACCAGGTAATTATTGACTTAGGATCTGATGCAAATGTTATACCTAAGAAAACCTGGGAAAGAATGGGAAGACCAACACTACAGTGTTCCCTAATCCAATTGAGGGTGGTGAATCAATAGAAGATTATTCCTATGGGACGCCTACATGGAGTGACTGTGGATATTGAAGGTGCGCGTACGATAACCAATTTTGAATTAATCAAAATATTAGATGACAATAACCCATATCCAATGCTACTTTGAATTGATTGGGAATTTTCTATGAATGTAGTCACCAACCTAAAGAAGCATAGTATGAAATTAAAATAGAAAAGACTAAGGTTTATTGTGCCATTGGATCCAACCAAGTGTGCATGATGTACCGAACCAGTCCATGCTTATGAGGAGGATGGTGATATTGAACATATCTATAATATGACTGCACCAAACGAATATTGGATCAACCCTACAGTGGATGGGCGAATTATGTCGGAGAAGGATAAATCCTGCAATTGAGATTCAGATGAGGAGCTTGAAAACTGGAAAAATAGGATGCAAGAGCTATCATCGTTGCAACGCAATAGGCTTTAGAGTCAATCTAATGTATATCCATTAAGGTACGCAACTTACCACAATATTATGGTTTAGAAGATGTTAATTTATTTCTGGATAATTTTGAAAGGGATGTACCAAAGGAACATCAGTTCCCAGCATTAGACTTCGTGCTGAGAACTACGCCTGCTAGATGGTGGGGTACTCATAAGAACAACTTTGCAGACTGGAAGGAATACTGATGGATGATGAAGCTACAATTTGGGTATGACAATACCCGCATTACAAAGAAATACACAGTGAAGGATGATCTGTGTGGGCATCTAGCTCAATGATTGAAGGCATGGGGAGAAGAACCACAACCAAAATGGGTTCATATATTTTTCCACACTTTGAATATGATTCTGATGAACTGGTATCGAGAAATAGAGTTGCATCATCGAACGACAGAATGGGATGTTCTGAAAGACATTTTTCTGTTAACTTTTAGCTTTGAAGATGGATTTGAATGCATTGGTGAGGTGTTATAGGATATCAAAGTTGAAATATTTAGAATGCATGAAGAACCTATTGCATGGGTATAACTAGATTGGAGCATGCAGCTATGCCATGTTCTTGAATGCTACAATGTAACCACTGAAGAAGGTGAAGAAGATCCTAGGAGCATCAACATCCCTAATTTAGAAGGACAACACAAAGTTACAGGGCCTTAGGCAGAAGTCCCTGATATCTCACAGCCTTTGAAGACCAAGCAAGTGAACATTGGATTGGAGGCAAAGCCAAAGTTTTCAAACATATGCAACTATTGGGATGAAGATACAATGTACAAAGTCATGGAGCTACTACGGGAGCATCAGGAATTGTTTCCCACCAATTTCTCGGATTTGAAAGGGATTGTAGGGGTTCTAGGCATCATGAATATCACTCTAAAGCCAAACACGAAGCTTGTAAAACAATGCCCCTACCATGTAAATCCCAAGTACAAGGAAAAAGTGCACATTGAATTGGATAAGATTCTTATAGATGGGATTATTGAACCTATCGAAAAATTGGATTGGGTTATTCCAATGGTGGTTCAAGAGAAAAAAAGTCAGGGTGAAATTTAGATATGCATAGACTTGAGAAAGTTGAATGATGCTTGTGTCCATGATCCATTTCCTATGCCATTCACAAATGAAACAATGGAAAATTTTGGTGTTATGAAGCCTATTCATATACTAATGGGTTATCAGGGTATCATCAGATCAAGATCACAATGGAGGATAGAAGTAAGTCTACCTTCACTACTGAATGGGGCTATTTCAAATATAAAGTTATGCCTTTAGGACTTAAGAATGCCCCTGCAATATTTTCTAGGGTGGTAGTCGCAACCTTCAAGGTGTTTATTCACAAGTTTTTGGAGGTCTGCTTCGATGATTAGATTGTGTTTGGGTTAGTTAAGAGACTTGTAAACAATCTTCGCCTTATGTTGGATACATGTTGGAGGTATTATATTTCCCTTAATTTGAAGAAATATATATTATTCATACCCTATGGGACACTATTGGTCCATGTAGTATGTAAGTACGGGTTGATGGTCGACCCTGCCAAAATTATCGAAATTATTAATTTGGAACCTCCGAAGAATGTCAAACAACTAAGCGTGACTTTGGGCCACACAGGTCACTACAAGAAATTTATCAAGGCCTATGTGCATATCACTGCACCCATGGAAAGATTGATGAAAAAGGATGCGACATTTTGTTGGGATGATCAATGCCATAAGAGTTTAGATGTTTTGAAGGAGAAAATGGTCACAATGCCCATTTTATTGTTCCCCAACTGGAAGAAGGATTTCCATGTACATGTATATGCATCCTTCATAGCACTAGGAGATGTGCTAACACAACGATGTGAAGGTGATATCTATCATCCAATAACATTTTCGAGTAGAAACTTATCGAAGACATAAAAGAATTATTCTACAATAGAATGCAAAGGACTAGAAATGGTGTATGCACTACAATAATTCAGGCACTATTGGTTGGGTGCACACTTCAAGATGTACACAAACCATTCTGCTTTGAAGTACCTGATCAACAAGCCTGTTTTGGGGGGGGGGAATCTGTTGTTGGTTACTACTCTTTCAGGAATATGACTTTGAAGTAATTGTGATGCCAGGGAGACTGAATGCTGGACAAAATCACCTCTTGCAGATTGAGAATGGCGATGAACCTACAACTTTGGAGGAAAAATTGCTTGATGCATAGTTCTTTGTTGTGCGTGTTGTTGAAGACCATTTCACAGACATAATCCATTTCTTATCTACGGGTACAGCTCCTGAAGGATATTCCATGCAGCAAAAGAAAAAGTTGGTCTTCCGAGTTGCATATTTCTCTATTATCACCAGACATCTATATAAAATGGGATTAGATGAGATATTGCATAGGTATGTCCCAGAGTATAAAGGAAAAATCATCCTCGCTAAAGCACATGGAGGTGTTGTAGCAGGAGATTATGGAGGAAGAGAATTTGCACAAAAGATCCTACATGCAGGACTATGGTGGCCGACTGTGCATAAGGATGCTAGCGATTACTGGAGGGAATGTGATGTTTGTGAGAGAATGTGGAGACCATTGCAAAGGGATGAATTTCCATTGAACCCGGAGGTATCATTACAAGCGTTTGATAAAAAGGCGATAGACTTCGTAGGTCCAATTTAGCCACTAGGAAACAATACTAGAGCCATATAAATCATTACAACAACTAAATATTTAACAAGGTGGGTTGAGGCACATATTGTGAAGGAATTTAGAGAGGCCACAACAGTGAAATTCATCTTTGAGAATATTTTTTCCTGGTTTGGCTGCACTAAGACCTTAATGAATGATCGCGCTACACACTTCTCAAATGAAATAACTGTTGCTCTACTCAAAGAATTCTAGATGTATCACCAGAAGAGTACGTTGTATCATCCTCAAGCAAATGACAATGTTGAAGCATTTAACAAAATTCTGAAGAATTCCTTAACAAATATTTTCAATGCAAAGAGAAATGAATGGGATGTGTGCATACCCATTGTTCTATGGGCATATAGAACTACCTGCAACAAGTTAATTTGATAAATGTCATCTAGATTAGTTTATAGACAAGAAGAAGTAATTTTGCTGGAATACATAGTGCCCAATTTGCGTATTATTGTGGTTACAGACATGGCTGATTGAGAGATCATAGAATAATTCCTCAAGTAGCTCATTGAGTTGGAGGAAGATCGCTTCTTGGTAGGTTTTCATCAACAAGTACAGAAGGATCACGAAAAGTCATGGCATGATCGCCATATAAAACAATAGACCTTTGAGAACAGAAATTTGGTACTGTTGTATGATAGTAAGTTCAAAAAGTTTCCAAGGAAGTTCCACACACATTGTCTGGGGCCGTATGTTATTAAGGAGGTTACAAGTTGAGGCAAAATTCAGCTTGTGAAGCTGAATGGGGAATTATTTCCAAGAAAAGTCAATGGGAATCGATTGAAGCTGTACATGGGTGATCCTACCCATATGCAATGACTATATGGTTGTGAGATAGTCCTAGTGTTCCAAGCAGTTGCAAGGGAATGCGAGACTATAAACTACACTTCCAAAAGAAAGGTTGGACAACGTGATGGGGCTTTGCAACATATCAAGGCAAGGCACAAAGGAGAGCTATGATGAACGAGCTGCACTAGGATGGTGGGTCCCATGTAGCCTTTCCAAAAAGTGAGAGTTTGAAGTACTGTAACTAATTGGATGATGTTTTTTCCATTAGAAAGAGAGAGGGGGACCATTTAAGATGCATATCTTCAGAAATATGCTGCCAAAATTGCATTAATGATAGGGAATTGGAGGGAACAGATAGATTTGAATTCAAATTAAGTTATAAATATGGCATCCCGCTCCACATTTGAACACTTTTCTTTCTGAGAATTTTCCTTAAGCTGTTGTGCTTCTACCTATGTCTAGAATAGTGTTATATGTCTGATAAGCATTGGGAGAGCGTCCTTTCATAGCCGAAATTCACAAAGTTCCATAATTGGCACTACAAGATAATCCTTGAGAGAATGATTGCAATGCTACCTAAGATAGAGGTGACCCAACCTATACCTTCAGGGTTGCCTACTACTGCTCCTAGGTTGCCAATGCCTAAGCTATTTTCTTCCACAATGGGAGATAAGAAGTAGAAGAGGCCCCAACAAGCACCGGTGTGACAATCACAGCAGGAAAACCCGACTGAAATCTACCATAAGAGAAGGATGGATAGGTCCAAGCAGTCGATAGAGCCCCTGGACCTGGATGAGGAAGAACTACATTGAGGAGTAGAGGAAATTGAGGCAAAAGAGGTTAAGTCGATAACTCGGCTACTGCTGTATATCCTATGTAGAAAATCCACGATTAAAGTACCCAAAGACGTGGACTCCGTGAAGTTTATGGTCTCTACACCTTTGCTGTCGGAGAACATGTTGTTTAAGGGCCCATTGTTGACCTATATACCAAACTTGAAAATAGAAGATTAGGACCTGGGGGACATCGAGAGGTTTGCATGGTTGGTGTCGAGTAAGTACTTAAAGAAGTTCTACTATGAAGAAGTAGACGTCATGCATCTTGAGCTGATGAAATGGGTGGATGGAGTTGGGGGTGCAGGGCTCCTAAATATGTTGTGGGTGGTGCACTTCTGTCACACCACTATTAATACAACTTGTTTGCACCAATTCTTGACACTAGTACATGGTGGGTACCTCTCGTTGGGAGGGCCCATCCCGATCACTGACATGTTGATCATAGAATAACGCTGCTGCCATACCAAGGAGGAGATCTTGTAGAGGATTTTGTAGGAAATTTGTAGAATAAGAGGTTGGTGGACCAAATGAAGAGTGATTTTGATCTGGTGAAGAAGTCACACGGGTATTCCATTTAGTCCATATCAGATGGCGTGGTGTAGTTTGCTGCACAGATCTTGGCTGGTAAGATCATGAGGAAGTGTTGCACCAATGAAGTGCCAACACCAGTCGTCTTTTTGGCTACACAATGCGCCAAAGGAGTCTGGCATAACTAGGCTCAATACTTATGCCACGAATTTTTGGAGGATTGCAGAGATACTAGGATGATGGAAAGTAATTCCACTACACATGGTTGTTGTTATTGATCACATTGGTGGCCTGGAGGATGCCTGAAGAAAGCCAATTCTCTCAGTAGGACTCAGACCTACCTGAGGCCGTGAAGTTTACTTTGCTATGGGCTACCAAAGACCCTGCATGAGTGATGGAGATGAAGATATTTTGGGTCCTATTTGAGTCAGAGCTAAGGATGGTTATTAGCTAGTGGCTAAGGTTATCACCAAGTTTTCTCAAGCAGTACGCCAATGTCACAGACTTCAAGGAATCTTTCCATAATCAGCACATTCAGGCGAAGAAATATGCTAAGGGAATATGGTACAATTTTCCATATTTAGTTACGAAAGATGATATTATAGTGGTTGTCAATAAGTGGCCAAGTGACTCGCTAAACCCTTCTGATGTCGGTGCAAGAATGAGTAAGGATGTTGAAGGTGAAGTCGCATAAGCAACAACAATGACTGCAACAAAAAGAAAGAAGGAAGCACAGAAGGTTTCTGCTAAAGAAAATGATATGGCCAGGGAAAAGGCTATAGAACAGAAATAATTTGTTGCAAAGGAGAAAGAAATGACTTCGAAGGAAACAATAGCCATAAAGGAGAAAACTATGTCTCACACCACCATTGACCTCGGTGAGACAAACACCGAAAACACGAATGTGGAGGAGGAGATAAAGAGAGAAGAGGAAGGGGGCACAGGCTTGGAGTCCCATTTCAGCATCAAGAAGAGTTAGGAAAGGAGTTCTACAGGGCCGTGCAAGAAGCAGAAATGAGATAAATCAGTGAAAGTGGCACCTTTGGTCCTCACAAAGGGGGACCTGGATGAAATTGGGGATGTGGTCCATGATGCAACGATGGATCTTATGAGCCACGTTGAAGCACAGTACCATCAAACACTAGGTAAGGTACAATAGGGCCTGCAAGAATTTCAGTTCCAAATAGCTCTTATTCAAGAGAGCATGGGACATGCGAGCTAGAAGGAAGCAAGCTAGAAACAAGCAAGCGGGTCAACCCTAGAAGTAGAACTCAAACTAGATCTCCACACAATGCACTTTCTAGAGGGTCAATGTGCATTAATTCAGTAGAAGGCAGGGCACACCTACTACATATGAAGGACTTGATTTTGAACATGTTCACACTTCTTATTCAAACTCTGCGCGAGCAGCACCAAGGGGTATGAGACGAGCTCTGAATCCAGGAAAAACGAGCACTATTGATCATTAATGAAGTAAAAAAAAAATAATCAACAAATATTTGAGGAAAAGGCACAAGCCCTCAAGGAAAAGGAGGAGGTCATTGTATGAAGTGAGTTGTTGGAGGCTGCTCTTGCACAGGCTTGTAATGAGCTTCTCGAGCTCCAAATTTGAGCTAATGAAACCACTACAGAAAAGGTATAGAAGATAGCTGCCGCAGTAAAGGAGTCACTGGTTGAAATTGGAAGGGTAAGCTTTGAGTTGTAGCTACAGATCTTGGAGCTACAACTTAAGCTGCAACCCACCACCCTTCCATAAGTTAGAGAGTAGCACAAAGCTATTCTTAAAGAAGAAATGGACACCTTGGAAGCTACATTCAAGGCTTACATTAGGTTATTTGAACAGGCCATGGAATTGTGGACCTCGTTGCAAGAGGATCCAAATCTGTAGAATATTGAAGCGGACATCAGAGAGAATCAAAGATAGTTCGATGAAATTTGGTCAACAGTGCAAACCTTAGCTCCAATGCAAAGGTTCACCAAGTTACAGGAAGGCAAGCTCATCTAGAGCGAAACTGATGAGCTGCGTCACAAGAAAGCCATCATATCTTCAAGGACATAGCCTTGGGTGGATGAGCACAGTCAATTGATGTTGTCAGTGAAGGGAAATATTAAGGCCATGTAGTAGACACAAAGAACAATGGGCCTTACAGTTGAAGGCCCAACCACAGAGAAATTGGTTGAGGAAGTCTGTCAGGCCACTGCACTAGGGACAATGAACCTCCGATTTTTGAAGATTGAATTCAGTGAGCTACAGGCAAAGATCGAGGAGCGACCAAAAGAGTGACTCTAGGATGAGTCATGACTTTCTGTTGGGGGCCTTTTGGGACAAGGTCCCGTGGGGTCAATTTTGTAATTTTTTTTTTTTTTTGTAAAATATCCACATTTTGATGAAGTGGAGTGTGAAGGTAATAGACGTCAAAGGGGCTTTAGGAAGGTCAAATCCCCTTAAATTGTTATAAGTTAATATGTTTTGTGACCATCCCATGGTTCACGAATGATGGTATTGTAATGAAAGAAGCTATATAAAGGATTCATAACAAGTCATAGGAAGTAAGCTAATCATTGAAGATATATATATGGCAAGTGATCTAAGGCAGAAGAGTCTATTTTCTATACTTAGGTGAAGGGAAGGCTCCTACAGCTATGTGCACAGAGACATTAGTAAGTCCGCAAATGAGTGCGTGAATCCCCGCAGCTGTGTGCGTAGGGAAGAAATAGTCTGTAACAAAAGGATTGATCATAATAAAGGCTATTTTGTGACTTTATATTTACTTCTTCATTTTCTGTGTATTCAATCTGATTTCTACATTTAAATTAAGAAACACTTAATTAATGCACGAAATTAGTAGATCTGTTAGTTTACTTAATGATATCAATGTTTAAATAAATCAGCGTAGAGTTAGAAGATGTTATCTGTAAGTTACTGTAACTTCTACAATTCAAGGGTTAGGGTTCGCTAAGGTCAGAATAAAGCCCTACGAGTAACGGAAACCCATCTCACATACCTCTAAATGTAGAAACCCAGTTCTTTCTTCCCCCAATACTTTCTCTGGTGAGACTATAGCCTACACTATGTGGGTTGTTGCTGAAAGGGCTGACATTTTAGGGTTTTGTTTTTTGGCAAAACTAACTCTGAACTTAGGTCTAGACCCCCTCAAAACAAGAAATAGAATTTAACTCTCCTCTTCATGCATCTGTAAGCATAGGAAAATAGTAAACTATGTAGGAAAACTATAATATAAAAAAATGTACACAAATATACCTCATATTCTCGATTTTGTCAAAACATATCATTGAACGTTGAAAAATCAATAATAAGATAAAGTCAACAATCAAATATTAACAAGATTTTACCAAACTGTATCTTTTTCTTAGGGAATACTTAGGAATAGAGCATGTTCCGCCCAACCATGAATTGCCTCCTCCAGTTCACCCTGAGCTATGATCTTCTTGCCTTTAAGAATCCTCCATTGATTCTTAGGTGGTTCCTTTTATATATTATTTTCCCTGCATATTTTAGTAGTGTCCTACTTTAAGGTTTGTGAACTTTTTTCGCTAGACCTTTTTGTTTTAGTTTTTTTTGAAAAATATACTTTTGTTTTTCATTAAAGAATGCTTTTCTCTCCCATAGTGATTTATTCCACCGTACTTAGTATTTCTCTCCAGATAAGTTATTAATATAATCCTTCTCTACCATTATGTTAATTTAATTTCTTTTATTTTTCTCCCATGGATTTGTAGGAGAATTTTAGGGAAAGTCCATCATGTGGACTTGACCACCATAACTTTTCCTGATATGGCAGGAAGTCTTCTACACTCTATTGATCTTTCCTTAATATATCCAAACAATTTACTTATTAACTCAGTAATAATAATATAATGACATATTGACATAAGTTCCATCATGGCTTCCCTCACCATTACATCCAATAATATTTCAGTGTCTAAAAATAGTAACTATCTAAAAAGCATAGTCATATGGGTGTTACATCTTTCCTCATTTCCATATTTTTTTATAGTGGAAAGGAAATGCCTCTTGCATTTCTTCTTTTATTCCTACACCCATATGTTCATTACTAAATGCTTCGACTTTACCTTATTTTGAACAATGGCTCCACTCTACAGTACAAATACTCTTATATTCATTTCGTGCTCCTTCCCTAGCATGTTTTCATACATGCTAAACATGTACTTCCTATTTTCATTCATGCATTCCACCTACACCCAACAAAACTATCCACATGCACCCAACAAGATCAACAATATTAGTATAATATCACACAATACCAATGGGTTCTTTTCTCCATTTATTGACGACTATACCAAGTCACATGGACATTATTCAATGTGAACTTAAAAATATGGAATTTCCACTTTTCCTTTCATGTCATTTACACAGAGGCCATAATAATTAAACAACTAGTTGCAACATTTTATTTTATGTTGTTATTTTGATACCACTTTCATGGATAATTAAGTGTCGAGCAACCTATTATCTCTACGACTTTCATAATTTTTATATTATTATCAATTTTTTTCCAAGGTGGACTTGGTTAAGACCATCATGATGGTACTTATGCTTGCTTCTATACCATTATATAGCCCTACACAAGTATGCGGACAAGATATAAGAAATTTACAATACCAACATAGATAATTAAGGGTTATCTTGATATACTCATGTTTCATAGTCAAACAAAGTATAATTCCCCAGCTCTACAAAAACCATTTCTTCTTTTACACCTTATCCACTATTTTCATTTAGCTCATTCCCTTGAATTTTCTGGTTTGGTATGCATTTTAGGTTAGCTATATAAATAATGTGTGCATCTTACTCTTATTTATAATCACAAAGTATTTCCCTTTTCCATTTCTAGGAACATCAAAGGTCTTAGCATATAGCATGTTGTTTTTTTCCCATCTATTCCAAACATATTTACACCTGTTAGCATATATATTGTAAGAATACATAATCTAGCAAAATTTAAGTTTGGGGATTTTTTTTTTCTTATTATGGTTGCACGATTCAAGAAACTATTATTTCCAATCTGCTAGGCTGGTCCAGGAATTCAATCAACATTTCCAAGTTATCTTATTACATCATTCCAATCAACCACTTTTATGGTCATTTTTGTTCATTTGTGAAGTTTCTAACAAAATAACAATATTAATCTCTAATCCCATATAAATTTGAGACCATTTCACTCCTAAAATTTTATGAAATGAATGGTTTTGTTTTCCCTCATCAGGGTTTATTGTAGTTACACTTGAGGGATTATGTATTTTGACTCGTAATTTTAGGTTTGGTCCATTTTATGCTTATGCCTTTATGTGTAAGGTTGACAATTTATGCACCTTTCTTGCACTACGTCTGAGTGCCTTTATGTTTTTCTAGTTGCTTGGGTAGTTAAAATGCCACTATTACTATTATTTTTAACTTGATTGTCTCTTATTATTCTATCTACTTTGTTGTTCTAATGATTGATTTTTCCTCTCACCACAATTTACGATGGTATTCTATCCCATCATGCATATATATAACATATTTAGCATCCTTTCCCTTATGTGACAGTTCACATTTTCCTCAGGTGTCATTTTTTCAACCAATTCTCTTGGTTACAGTTCCTCTACCTTATATCCCATATAAGTTTGAGGACTATTTTTTCCTTCAAAGTTTTTTTTTTCCAATCAAAAATATATTTTTCCTACTTCATTCCCAATGTAATTTCCTCCTCTCTCTCTCTCTCTCTCTCTCTCTCTCTCTCTCTCTCTCTCATGTGTGTGTGTGTGTGTGTATTTTAATGTTTTCTTGCTGGGAATTTTACATTGGTCACACGCTGGGTTGCAATTATTGAGGGTATTCACATATATGAACTTTGTATTTTTTAATCCACAAGGTAATCAGTTCTTGAGTCTCCTAAAATGAGGAGGTCGTAAAATTATTTATCTATTTCCTTGATAGAAATGTTTTAGTCATATCAATATCAATATTAAATATGTTCAAGAAACTCCTTTTCCAGTATGTTTTGTTATTGTGCTAACCATATTTGTATGATACATTTTCTTAACCTCTTTTTCAATCCATTTACGGTTGGTATTTATATACCTTACACCATCTTGTATTATGTGGATGCACTACATGCTCCTCATCCCTAGGGTAAATAACCTTATACAATTTGTTAATATTCTCATTTCATAATTTAAGTTCTTGAATTATTCCATTATTCCACATACCCCTATATATATCAATACTTATTTACCCATGGATATATATATATATATATATATATATATATATATATATATATATATTTTTTTTTTTTTTTTTTTTTTTTCTTCCATAGAATCCCAATTTCTTGCTAGAATATTTCTTCTATTATATAGAAAATTCTTTTTTAGACTCCACTTCATATGGAATATATATATATATTTATATATATATATATATATATATATATATATATATATATATATATATATTTGTATGTATGTGTGTGTGTGTGTGTGTCTATATAGAGTTCGTGTATTAAATTAATCTAGCTTATAATATTTACCCAAGCCTTTTCTAATGATATGGCATGCTATGTTTCCCTTTCATTGTATCGCTTCCTTGAATAGAACAGTAGTATACATCATGATTATTTATGATTTTACATCTTAACTCCATTTAATTATAAATATGTACTTGGTTATTTGGATTATTTTCATAATTCCTTTGCCATTATGTGCTTAACACTATTCTTATGCCATTAAACACATTTTAAGGCTTCTTGATTTTATTATGAGAGGACTAGATTCCTCCATGGAATGAACCTTAATTTACTTTTGTAGTCTCTATTTTTAAATTTCACCATTAAGTAAAAAAAAAAATATTTACTTGCCATATTGTATTTAAGTGGTACTCATTCTTTCTAGGTTCTATTTCTCATATGTCACAACAAACTTCGACTATACATTATTATGTAGGAAACTTACCAGTGTAACATCTATGTAATCTTTTTTTATCACTTTTATATAAAATTATTGATAACAATTCAATGTTATAATAATATATAACTCCAGATTTATGTTCAGGGAAATTATAACACACATCATTTTTTGTGTCATAATCTCTACCGACTATTCTTTTTTTTTCTTCCCACGTCTCTCCCTTTATATATGGGTCTTGGATTTAACATATAAGAGATCATCTTTCTCAAGTGAGTTTCTTGGCTGTAAGGCATACAAGCCTTACATAACAGTAATCACTTGTCAAATCCCATAGATTGTTTTGTATTGCAAGGTAATTGGAAGATAGATTCTAATTTCTAATTGTATGCATATCTCCCATTTTCATCAGATAAAGCAGTATACTATAATAACAATTTGTATATAGTAGTAGGCCTTAAGGAATTTCTCATAAATATTTGTTGGGTATTGTTCCATTTCCCCTTCCCTACAAAAAACTTTCTTTGAATTTTCTTTGTACTATCATTACATTTAACACCAAGAATGGAATTACTTATTCTGTTATTATATCTATTCACTTCAGTTGCAAGCTCATGATGGCCTAAAGAGGCATCTTTCTTCTATAGAAAATCGGTATATGGAATATCATTATTGAGTTTGTGGAACTTAACACTTAAAAAAAAACATTTGTACATAACCTTTGGACATTCTCAATAATCTATTACATCTCTCATCTACGGTATAATGGTATTTCATTCTCTTTAAATTTGAAAAGTTAAGTATCTACTAGTAATTTATTTTTTATTTTCTTGGTATAAATTCTCTTTGTTTTCATAACTATCCACAACACATGCTTTATTCCTTAGCCTCGTCCCATTTATTGACATTTATTTTATTAAGTAGTGTGTTTATTTCTACATCTTTCATCAATTTACTTTTCATACAATATCTCACCTTACTAAGGGTATACACACACACACACACACACACACACACACACACACTTGAAGTATTAATATAATTTTGTTTTTAAGCAGTCAAACATTAATACAAATCTCACATCTAAGTTGTAAATCTAGCAGGTATCAAATTATTGATATCTCTCTTCCTCAACTAATTCATGAATTGGTTTACTATGGGTTAATATCTTACTCCTTTCAACATTTATGTTGTTGAAGGTGACAATTCATCTTCTATGTATACCTATCTCTAATCTAGCCATTTCTCATTCCTAGCTTCCCGCTATGGGTTGACCCATAGGCCTCATATTGAACCTATAACTCTAATACTATCTGTCACATACCTCATTTTACAATCCATTGTCTTTCTTTTGTTAATAATTTGGTTATATGTGTTTATTTGTATGGATCTACTTAGTCTATGAGGTGTCATCACAATAACCTATCATTTGTTAGAAACGCCATTCTTTCACACTTATGGTTGCTAACCCATGAATATTTATCCCCCTAGCAACACATTAGAAACTAAGGAGAAGAACCCATAACCAATTTAATTTATCTTCCCTCTATGATAAGGGTACACCATGGCACTTCAAGGATATTGTTTTTGTTTAACCATGTTACTATAAGGATAATATATGTCACCATGGGGATTATACACTATACCTTTATCTCAATTATTATTAAGTCTTACATTGTATCACCTAATATTTTTTTTTTTTCTGTTCTCAAATAAATTAAATGGAATATGAAAAAGGATGGTAGATGTTGTGAAAACTGTGAAGCAAATGAGGATGCAACATGTTCCTAGAGCCATGTGATCTTCACATGGTAGTTAGGGGCTAGTGGTACCAATGGTGAGGATCAAGCTTGCCTCATCTGAAGGTGGCGATGAAACTTCTAGAACCCTAATCCTCTGTCTTAAACCTTCCTCCCTTCATTTGATTCCCTTAATGGTGGTAGTGTGTCATGAGTACAGAGAACCGACCTAAAAACTATTGGTGCCTTGGAATCTATTATTTCTCCACCAGACCCATGTTCACCATATCCCTCCTTTACATCCACGTATGATTGTAAGAGGACACCGACAAATTATAGTGTGGTAAAATATTTTTCTTTTTTCTTTTTATAGCACATGCTTGTTCTTTAATTTCATTGAGTTCCCTCTCATGGGTGTTAGGGTGCTCTTTTTCTAACCAAAATAATAGACCATAGTGCTTGTGGGTCTTCATCAGGTAAAATGTATTTGTTCCTTTGGTCACTGTATACATTCATATGGTTAGTCTGACACTAAGTTCACATTCTGTCAAGTACTGGGTATAAATATATATATATATATATATATATATATATATATATATATATATAGATATAGATATAGATATATATATTCTAATACCAAGTACCTATACATTCACTAGTAAAATAAGTTCATTGGTTCTCTAGAACCACCCTCTATTCAACAAAATCTTAGGCATCATGGATCTAGGTTTCGTGGTCCTCATTCTAAGGTTCAGATTTCACTCATATTGTATAAATTTTAACAACTTTTAGTTATTTTTATATTTCTAGAGTCCAAACAGGTGGTGTAGGTTTTGAAGGCACTAACGGCTTCTCATTGAATTTACCACATGAAAATTATGGGAAGTTTTTACAATTACAGGTATGAATCACTTTGAGTAACCACTCTAGGTTTGAATTCAATATTGCACTTCATTGTACTCACTTCTATTTAAATGAATGTGCTACAGGTACTTGCAGAATTACTACTCAGTCACCTCCTTCTTGTAGAGAATCTCCATCCACTTCTAATATCTAATTATCCTATTACATGTTGGTATTTACTCGCTCTTCCCCATGATTTAGTTATTCAATTTCGAATGGAGTGAAAGAAAAGGAAAGGGTTCCATGCTATATAGGGCTTCTTACTAAGAACCCTTATATTCAAGTTACCTTAAGGGGATTTGGCTAGAGTGAACTAGATGGCCTCTATCTAGTTGCCTACATAGGTCTCCCGATCCTAATATGGCTTGTAATTTGTTTTATTTTTTTTCTTTGTACAACACTTCTCTCCCAGAAACTAGACTATGGTTTTATTAATCGAAAATTTGCAATGACAAACTGAGACCATTTCAAGGTTGACATTGAATTATTTCAGTTTCTTTTTTTCCTAATCTATATCCAATAGGGTTTCCATAGTTGTTGAATACATGTTAGTAGGCTTTTTTTGTTGAATTTCCCTTAATGGTGTAATTATCAATATAGTTCTAATATTAAGATATGTATTCAGTTTGGAATTATGCAATCTTGTATTTCAAGTATGATTTTAATGTAAAAATAAAATTTTAAATTCTCATAATGTTTTTTCATAGTGTGTACACATAATTACATCCATAGTAATCTTTATGTTTCATTTCCCATTTACGACTATTTTACATTCTCCAGACCAACAACATATATTTTGTAATTTTTTATATCGGTTATTTTACGAGTAATGTCTTACAGTTATTCATTTTATTACTTCACCTTGTGTTTTTACCAAGTAGGATTCGTTAGATATGCATCACTTCATATACCCTAATTTATTCGAATAAATGGGTTGACCCAGTTCATTCGCAACTATTTTGACATCTTGGCAATAACCAGTGGCTTTAGTTAGTTAGATCTATTTTTTTCTCCTAAAATCACTCTAGACCCCAAACATTAGAATTTAGAAGTGTCTATTTGATTTGGGTGAAACCCCACTATTCCATCATGGAAGCATAAGTTCTGAAAATATCTTATCCTTATGATTTTGTGCATCGCTAACTGGTGTGCTATCTAGATTATACATGTAGGGTGTTATCGATTGGCAGTTTCATCCATGTTTTTTTCTCATTGGTTCTTATTTAGTTGCTAATGGATATGCAACTCATGGAAAAGTGATAAGTCTCACCCTTCACTTTCCACAATGTTGTTACTTTTAAATAAAAGTTTTTCTTCATATTAGTAGTAGTTATCTACTAGAACTATGTAGCTTCTTTCATGGTAAGTGTTGGTGTGCTTACAAACTTTAGTGCTTAGAATAAATTCTTCCTTCTTAACAAAGATATAATTATAATTATAAACGGAAAGAAATAGATTTATGGCCGCTGGTTAAACTATTTCCCTCTAATGGACACTCTCGTAGTCATCCTTCATGCCATTTAATAGACATAACTATAAAATTTATCTTAGAACTACCCAGGTCGAGTTTCTATAGGTGTATTGATTATATCTGTCCCGATTTACATACGCCTAACAACATTAAAAGGAATTATGTTATTCTTGTCGTTATGCATGCATCGGATAGAATAACTATGTAGCCTTTTGTTGTTCTTCTCGTTATTTGCTAATATATCAATTTAAATCCTTCATGATACCTGTACTTCGATACTTTCGAATAAACCCACTTTCATATTTATACAATAATAAATATCATTACTACCCTTGAAATTTACGACATGCAACAATAGGTAAATTTATTACAAAAATATTAGATTACTCCCTATTGCCAGTATGCCCATATACTACCTACAGTAAAACACATGCAGATACCATATAGTCTCCTACCCTCGAAAAACAATTATTTACTTACATATAATTTAACAACTGATAATTCTAATACAATTAAAAACAACTATGCATGTATCTTTAAATCTAATTCTCCATTCTAATCTTACTTTTTATGAATCCATCATAGTTCTCATCACTAACAAGGGAATTTAAGTCTACTCTCCATGCATTCGTAGCTTCTTTTTTGTGGAGTGTGAAACATAGGAAAATAGTAACTATGTAGGCAGACTATAGCATAAAAATCTATATGCAAATATACCACATCTTCTATATTATATCAAAACATGTCATGCCATGCTGCAAAATAAAGTGAACAATAAAATATTAATAGGATTTTACCACACTATATCTTTTTTGGGGAATACTTAGGAATACAACAAGTTTCACCCAACCACGAACTACCTCCAATAATTCCCCTTGAGCTAAGATCTTATTGCCTTCAAGAATCCCCCTTTGATTCTTAGGTGGTTCCTTTTATAGTTTTTCTTCCCTGCAGATTTTAGCAACGTCCTACTTTAAGGTCTGCCAACATTTTTGCCTCGGCATTTTTGTTTTAATTCTATTTTTTGAAAAATATACTTTTCTTTTTCTTTAAAGCACAATTTTCTCTCTCGTAGTTCTTTATCAACCCCACTTAGCATTTCTATCCAACTAAGTGATTAACGTATTCTTTCCCTCCCATTATGTTAATTTAATTTATTTTATTTTTATCGCAGCGATTTTTAGGATACTTTTAAGGAAGGTCTATTACATGGACTTGACCACCATAAGTTTTCCTAAGATGGAAAGAAGTATTCTACACTCTAGTGCCCTTTCTTCAATATTTCCAAGAAAAATATTTATTAACTCAATAAGAATAATATAATTGCATCATGACATAATTCCCATAATGGCTTCCCTCGCCATTACATCCAATAATAGCTCAATGTCTAAAAATAGTAATTGTCTAAAAAGAAGAGTTATAGGGGTGTTACAATTCCAATTTCATTTTCTGGTATTTAATATATTTAGCAAAAAAATTAGCCACTTGTTTCTTCAAATTTGGCCAATGATAGAAATTTTTAATGGCTATGAGAGCGTTTTGGTAACTTCAATGGCCAAAATAAGGCTTGACATGGAAATCTCTCATTTTTATCCTCTTCAATTCATATATATTTGGCACACATATTCTATTCTTGAATTGAATTAGGTTGTCACAGATGAGATGCAATTCCTCATCCCCGCCATCTTGTTGCAACTTTTCTTTCATTTGCTGATATTTTTCATCATGTTGTTATGCTTTCTTGAACCTTTATACTAGGTCCATTTCATAAAATATTATGGCTACCAAATGTCTCATTTGAATCCTCCTACTAAGTTCGCGAGCAAATTTATTCTCTTTGCCTTTAATGTACGTAATCTCAAATTTGAACTCGCTAAGTATGGCCAATGATCTAGCCTATCTTGCATTCGACTTGGGTTTCTCAAACAAATTTTTTAGCCCACTATGGTCTATCATGAGTGAATTTCCTACCAGGGGAATAATTCCTCCACATCTTCAATGCATGAATGATGGGAACCAACTCTAGATTGTGGGTCATGTAATTTACCTCATGCTCATTCTATTTCCTTGATTAATAACAAACTACCTATCCTTGAATACACTAATATGTCATATAAGAAAACAATGGCAAACTTGTCCAAATAAGGCTACAACACACTATTCATTAAACACATGAAAGTGGGAGAGATATTAGTAAGCCTAAAAGGTACAACTACAAACTTGTAGCTCCCGTATCTCATTCTGGAATAATTTTTATGAACATCTTCTTTGTTGATGTGCACTTGATGATATCAAAACATCAAGTCTATCTTAGAAAAGGTTGTTTCCTCTCTCAGCTAATCGAACAAGTCATCAATTTATGGCAACGAAAATCAGTTCTTAATGGTCACCTTGATCAATTGTCTATAATCAATACAAAGTCTAAGTGTCCCATTCCTTTTTTATAAGTAGTACTAGACCTCCCCATGGTGACACACATGGTCGAATGTAGCCTTCATCAGGAATTTATTCTAGTTGTAGCTTGAGTTCAACAATTTCAGGGGTTCTCATCCCGTATGGTGCTTTAGATTTTGGTGCCACTCCAGGCACCAATTCAATTGAAAATCCACCTCTCAATGAGGTGACAGGCAAGTAATATCATCTAAAAACACATATTTAAATTGTTGAAACAAAGGGTATTTTTGTAGCTTTCACTCCTTTCCTTTTCAACTCGGCCATTTTTCTTTTCATGATAGGTAACTTGTATTACAAAAAAATGACAGCTATTCCGGTAGTTGTGTTTGATCTGCATGGTTGTAACTTACGTTATTAGGGTAGGCTTGTGCTTTCCCTATGATATTCTTTTCCTTCCCGCTTCATCTAGGAATTAAATTTCCTTTTTGGAGAATCAACCTTGGTATGGTGTTTATATAACCAATCCATACCCAACAGTATGATATACACTCCCAATAATAACACATTTAGGTGTTCTATGATTGGCATGCCTTAGAGCTCAATCTCTCACGACTTTACCCAATAGTTTACTCGTTTCTTTATTCCTATTTCCAATTGAACCAACCATGGTTCTACATGAAATTCTTGAGCCAAATTTCATCTTTCCACAAGTTTCGAGCTAAGATAACTATAGTTAGAATAAGGATCAATTAAAATGGAAATAACCTAATCATACAACTTACCTTCCATCTCAATGATGTATGTTAGGTGATGTGTCTGATGGTTATCCATTGATGCATAAATTATTGATAAATATCGAGCTACATCACCCACTCTAAAAGCCTCTTAGGTGCTATAAGTCTTTGGCCTAACGCACTTCTGATGTAGAAAGACCTTTTTCCTATGATTTTCACCACATGTCTAGCATTTAAGTTGCTCCTTAATTTTCAATTTATGTTTCTTTGCTATTATTGGCTACATCGCAATTCCTTTAGTGACTAATTTGACTTTCTACTCGAGCCTATTTATAGAAGATGGGTTCTTAACTTCCTTTTAATTGTGGATTTATTGAGCCAATTATTTTAATGCTCAACATTATCCTTGGCCTTCAAGTTGCTTTTTTGCTTCTAGTTTATGCATTGCCTACTCATAACAGTGCTTTAGCTTTTTAATGGTGGCATTGAGTGTATGAGGCCAAATTGACCAACCCCCAGGCGACCCTTCACCCCTTGCGTGGCCAAGGGCCGATTCCTAAAATCGGCCCACAGCCATGCGAGGGTGGAGGGTGATTTTTTTAGTTTTAATAAAAAAAATTAATTATTTTTATTTTTCTTATAATATTTTAATTTCTATTTTTTTTATTTAAATAAATTGAAATTAAAATTCATTAAAATTTCAAATTATCATATTTTTAATAATTTGTTAAAAAAGATTTAAACAAAATTTTAATTATTTTTTAAAATTTTAAATTTTTAAAAGATTTTATTAATATATATATTTTTTTTAATTATAATTTTTTGAAATTTATATTATAATTTTTTTTAATTTTTAACTTTTCATAAATTTAAAAAAAAAATTACATAATTTTAAATAATCTTTTTTATTGTTTTTTTTAAATGGTTATATTTATACTTTTTTAAATGTTTTTTTAACGTTTTTATTTACTCATTTTGTTTTAATTTTTTAATGCTTTTTATTTTAATTTTTATTTTTTAAAGGTTTTTTTAATATTTTATTTATTATTTATTTATTTATTTAAAAAATAGTTTTTAGTTTCTAGTTTTTTTATTTGTTTAATTTTTAAATTTGTAATTCATTTTTTTTTATTTTTTAATTAATGTTTTTAATTTTTTCCTAGCTTATATTTTTTATTTTTTTGTTTGTTTGTTTCTTTTTTTTTATTTTTGTTTGTTTGTTTGATGGTTTTTGTTTTTGTTTTTTGTTTTTTGTTTTTGTTTGTTTATATATATATATAAATTAGTATATTTAAGTAACAATTATTTTGTGTATTAAAATATTAATTAACTATATATAAATTTATAAAAAATCTTAATTTCAAAATATTAATGTCATTAATTTTTTTAATTTTATTTTGCAAATATCATTAAAATTTTCATTATAAAAAACATTACAACAAAAAACACAAAACACATATTTGGGAATCCCTTGAAAAAACAAACATTTTGGATCAAAAGCAAGAAGAAGAATAGGATAACTTGAACAATTGTTAAATAATCAACATTAAAAAAAACACAAATTATGCACAATGAGGACAACAAACTCTTAAAAAAAATGGGTTGATGCTGCATCAACACTTTTCAAAATCATTATAGAAAGCGCTAACATTTAAAAAAAATGTCCATACTTGATATGTAAACAAAGTTAAAGTGTTAAAAATATGCTCCAAAAAAAAGGGGTTGATGTTGCATCAATGTTTTTCAAAATCAACATGAAAATCACTAAAATTAAAAAAATGTTCACAAAAATAATTAAAGTGCCAAAAATATGCTCCAAAAAAAAGGTGTATTCGGAATCACTACTTTTCAAAATTTAGTGTTTTTTTGCTACCTAAAAAAGACGGATACTATGTAATTTTCTCGTTTGATCGGTAACTATCTTGTCTCTGTATGGATTTCCCATAAAGTGGGGGAATCTCCATTTAATTTTAGTTGCACAAATGGAATCTTCTATCCTTCCTCGACATGACAAACACTGGAATAAACTTTTAATTGCTATAATCAATGATTTAACTTCATAATGCCGATCTCATCTTGGTATGGCTTGATATCAACCTTCACATCCATTTTGAATGGGGACTATGAATGATTCATGACAGTTGAACTAGCTCAATCTTCTTCAGGTCCTCTTTAGCATGTTCTTTATTTCTTCTGATTCTATTGATCACCCATTTGATCTATCGTCTGCATTATAATGCCCATATTCTCCAAATATCCTAATCTTATTACTTAGATATGACATGATGAGATTCATATTATGGCTTATATTTGCATCTTGTTCTTCTATCTATGAAAACCTTTCATTTGCAAGATCACGAGGGACAGTCTTAGATTCCTCAACCATGATTAAGTTTTATGACTTTTGGCCTAACTTATCTAGATACCTTACAAATATCCACAATATACCCAATTAATCATACTATCACACCAATATGATTCATAAAATTATATGGATATTCCACTAGATAGTCCATCACAATAGATCTAATAAAACTATAGTTAAAAATATAAAATCTACACTATTTGCGTTTTATTTTTCTTTCAATTTATATCTGTAGATTATAGTTAATTACATATGAATGCAAAGTAAAATTATGTAGAAAATGCAGAAGAATGAAATAAAAACTAATAGAACATTATTAACACAAGGTATGACTTGGGAAACACTTTTGGGAGAAAACCCAGCTGGAAGGTGTGGTCATTGTGCTCTCTTTCTCTGAACAAAAAATGGTTGCGAGTATAAAGAAGTATTGCCTATGGTACATGGGATATTACAGTGCACAAATCCTCTCAATTTTGTCTATATATTATCCCTCTCAGCTATCTTTTCTCATATATGAAACAAATTCACTGAAAATGATGGAACCCTTTTCCTCCTAGTGGCCCAATTATAACACAACTCAATGACCTACTAGTGGTTATGTTTAACTAACTCAACTATTAACTAAACTTAGAATATGGACTCTTGTATATTCTTCTTCACCATAATAATGTGGCTAGCCCTTTCTCCATGAATAATGGGGGCTAACATTGCATCCTCTCGAGTAATGGTCATGAAAATAAGGAGGTCAACTTCTGAGTTGCGTAAATTTTGCATATAGACTCTGATTCTTACACCATTGGAAATGTATCTATGTGTAGAATAAAAAAAAATGTGTTACATTAGGCAGTTTTTTAGCCCCAAGAAACACCATTTCATGCCTCAAAATGCTTCGAGAAGATTTCAAACCCTAATTTGTCAAACTGGGTCTCGTAGATAAAAGATTGTAACGTGAGATGACTCCTCCACATTTTCCACTTAAAAAGCATCAATATGGGTGTCCAACAATATAATGCTCCAATTTGGATCATCCCATATAATATAAATATTATTGAGGATAGGAGAATTTGAGGTCTCCTTATATGTTAGATAGGATATAATTTGTTATCTCTCATTTTAATGGAAGGAATATCACACTGCTAATTCCTAATCAACCCGTCCTTTGGAGTTTATATATCCTCTACTTCCTTAGCTACAAAAAGGTCTAAAAAATGCTTGTTAAGATTTTGTTCAAGTGAGTCAAATTTGAACATATTAAAGGAATCCTCAATAATAAATGAACCAACAACTTGATGGTGTGAATGGTATTAGTGTGCAAGGTAATCCATCGTACCATATTATAATAGGAAAAAATGGCTAATCTAGTAGTGATATTATGTAGGTCACACCTCCTGATATTCTCAAAATTGTATAAATCCTCTTCATACGCATCCTCAAGGTTACCATTGTCAAGAAATTTGTATATTTAACTTCAATGATATGAGAAGTGTCTGAAAAGAATGAAAAAATAAATATTTGATCTTCAACCTGTTCTTCAATTGTAACTCATTTTCCTTTTCCTTTCCTTGTCATATTGTCTGCACTAAACCTACCTTTTCCTTGTCATATTGTCTGCACTAAACCTACCTTTCAAATAAATATATTTGATGCAAATTTTAATGATTTATTAGAAAAAGAATGTAGATCTTAAATGTTCAAATAACAAAAATTTACTTTTGAACTTTAAGCGCTAAACTAATCCCCTAAAATGTTGATTAGTAAGCTAATTATTTTTAGCTACTTATGAGTGGAATGGGAGGCAAAGAATAAATTTGTAACGTGTCAAATATGTTAAACAAAATTTTAAAGTCAAAGTTTCTATATTGTAGGGAGATCTCAATTTAGAGCCTATGAATTAAGATTAAGAATCCATAGTTTTAAATGCAAGACATATTAAAATTAAAAAAAATAGTGGGAAATTCGGATTTGCCTTAGGTATTTGGAATTACATCAAATAAATCGTTACACAACTTCCCAAAATTAGAACAAGTCATTTCACTTCATCATATGATGAGAAAGTTCGCATTGAGTTACACTTATCCATCGATAATTAGGCCATTAGGATATCAGTGTTTCATATTACGAAGAATCCATGTTAATAGAATATCATTTGACCAATGTTTTATGTTGCCAAACATATCAAGATGTCATACTATCGAGATATTTAGATGTCACGAAGTTGGGACTTTGAGGAATTACTTTATTTCTTTATTAGGATATTAGGTCGTTAACTTACCATCCTATCAAATTATCGGGCTACTGCACCATTCATGTTATTAGACCTTTGAATTATTTCTTGACAACCAGACCATTAATCTACCGGGGATCAATATATCATATTGTTGTATGATTGACTTATACCTAACTTGAATTCGTTCATAATATTGATGAAATCAGATAATAATTTGTGAATTGAGGAACATTTTCCCATTTGATTTCTATAAAAATTGGCTATTATCGAAACTTTGGAGTATCGGCATTTTTGGACATCACGACTTTGAGAAACTACATAGCTTAGATCCAAAAAGACATTGTTTGTTTCAAGGAAATTTTTGTAAAAAGAAAATATTTAAAATTAAAACATAACTATTTCAAACTTTAGATAACAAAATTTGAAAAGATCAAAATGACTATAACCGGAGAAGAGAGGAAAACATGTCAAATGACAAAATTTCTGTAAGGATTCCATGTTTAATATATATAAGAATTGAGGGTTGTTATCCGAGCCATCATAAGTAGTGACACATTGGAAAAAAATTACCTCTCTTACTATGTATTTGCAGTTTTCTAGTTTTCTATTAAAGACAAAAGACAAATCTTAACTCTTTTGAAAGCAATGGTTTGATTTCTCCATTATATAGTTCGAATCTTGTTGACATTTCAAATCCCAAAAAGATTCATTTTCAGGACAGTGAATGAATAAATGAAAGAAATAAAAGTGACCACCAAAAGAGAAGATAAATAAATACTAAATAAACAAAATTATCAACAAAAAGAATGCTGACTTAAACCCTAAATCATAAAATATAAACCTAAATCATGTATATGAAATGAAAAATGACTAATAATAAATAAAATAAATAATAATAATTAATTATTAATAATAATTTTATTTATTTATTATAATAAAAAATAATTATTATAAATAAATAACTATTAGTAATTGTTATTAATTTTATTTATTAACTTAATAACGAAAAAAATTAATGGCAATTAATAAATTATTAATAACTAACTAACTAAACATTAGCAATAAATAATTAATATTAATCCAAGAAATTAAGAAAAGGAATAAATTTATTAATTTACTTATTAAAAATAATATCAATCATTAATAATTAATTACTTATTAACTTGTAATGAATAAATAATTATTCTTATGCATAAATAATTATTATTAATAATTAATTAATTAATTTTTTAATTAATCATTCATAATAAATATTTAATAATTGAAATATAATAACGCTCAAAGCTAAGGACTAAACGTTCTAATTAAATCCAATATAATTTAGAAAAAATGGAAAAGGTAAAGAATAGAAAATTATACCTGGGATACTATAACTTGTGAGGCAGAATTGGAAGAATTAATATGTCTATTTAGAGCAAGCCAATTTCCACTAATCTCGTTCCCCCCATACCTATTGAGATTATGTGGATGCTCCATAATCTCCATCGCTTCTTTAATTTTTCTCTTTCGATAGTATTCTTCCCTGGCGATAATATTGGCAGTTTCTAAACAAACTTGATGTTTGGTCTTTGAGGAGTGTTCTACGAGGGTTAAAGAGTGTGATCTTTCATTCTTAATAGCGTCTTCAAGTTATTTTAGTCTCTTATACAATGAGTGTCTCGTCTCTCCAATATAACTCCTACCACAAGAACAATCAATCCTATAAACCCCCTTAAGTTTTTGTTGCTTGATGCTATCCTTGACAGGCATCATTCTTTGCCTAATCATTCCTAATGTTGTAAACTGAGTGAATATGTCATTTTTCCCAAAAATATTTTCAATCTTATCTATAACTTCTTTAATGAATGGTATGAACAGTTTATCACAATGAGCTTTAGGGCTTTTAGAGAGGACCTTTCCTTCAGCCCGTCTTATAGCTTTCCTAATATCATTATCTTTATATCCTTTACTCTTAAATACAGAGGTTAAGTGTTTAATCTCTTCATTCAGTGTCTAATCTCTTCGTTAAAGTATTTATTATTAATTAAGAGTATCTTTAATATAATATATATTTCAAAATATGAGTCATTAATTTTTAGTTATTGTAGATTAATATAACATTTTTTAAAGCATTGTATTAATGAAATTTATTTATTTTAAAAAAAAATAAGTTTCTAATGAGTTATGAAATCAACAAGGGGCTTGAATTTTTATAGTAAACAAAATTTTCATACGTGTGTTCATCGTCTCTCTTGTAAATAGATATTGCTTCACTTCCCAAGAACATCCATAGCCGTGAAAAATATACCTTAGTATCATACTGTAAGTATTAACAAACTTCTAATAACTATTTATAGCCCATATTATTTAAAGTGTTTTCAACTTTCAATTTTCTTATTTTCATAACTTTCACTTTCAAATGTAGTGGATGTAATGGAAGTGGAGAGATACAAGAATTGTTTTGGTTAGTAGAAATTTGGGGTATAAAATTCTAACCCATAAGTTTTCTTTCATTCCCAATTATTACTAATATCAACTATCAATTTAATAGTGTGAAATTGATGAAGCTATTACAACAACAATAAGTGAGTACTTTTCCTTTCAATGTAAACTATAAAAATATTAGATGTCAAGAATAAAAACTTCAATATATTAGAAGGTACTAACTTACATAGTGAACAATTTTACAGTAACTCAAATGATAAAAAATACAATCAATATATTCAAAATTAATGAAAAAAAGGTAATGCGCAAATAATGTTTGCTCATTTCTATTTTCTCCATGGTTAAATGGTTGCAAATTAGAGGGAAATGGTTGATAATAACCAATGGTTAAGAGTGAATAAAATGAAAATAAGCATTAGAAAGTGAATGAGTGCATAATAGTATGCACAGACATACAAGCAATGAAAATAACATGAAACCACAAATCAACAAAAATAATGAGAACCATTTTCTCACATAGCAGGAAACCACCAAGGTACAAGCATCATGGATCAAATTTAAAGTCATGGTAGGGAAAATTAAGGGTTCTTAGGCTTATGAATAAATGAAACATCAGCACGAAATGGTAGGATAGGGATGCTAAGTCATATACCCCACTCAGTGTAAGCACTACTACACAAGTAAGGACATGCACAATAGAAGAAGTTAATGTTACAACTGGATGAGGATGAATAATACAACATCATAATTTATGAAAAATGCTATTTGTATATGCTAGAGTGAAGCACATACCTAAATATTTGATGAAGATTTATATACTAAACCAAAGAAACTATTATAGAAAATAATAAATACAACATAGACCTACAATAACAACTCATTCTCTACAGTATTAAACATTGAAATTAAAAACCTAAAAAGGTATTTTATGGTACAAAGAACTAGGAAAAATTACAACTTACACATGGTACATTTTTATGAAGTCCCACTTGTAATTCTTGAGGCAAGGATTCGTTTCACAATCAATAAAATCATGGGCCCCTTTTAGCGTCGGGTCATGTTACATAAGTTAAATTTTTCATGTTCCCAACATATGATGGTTCTAGTCATAAGGTACAACTAAGTTACCATTCTAAAGAAAGTTGAGCACAACCAAACTTAGAAATATAAATATATGCAATAGATTATTAATGATGACCACCAAGACATCATAAATATATGAGATATTCATCGTTTGTACGGACTAGAATGTAAAATTTAGTGGTTACTTCTAAAAAATGAACCCAAAGCACAATATATTTGAGGCTTCCTATCAATAAAAGATATAATGGTACAATTTTAGGAGAAGTTGAAGTTGTAGATTACTTGAAGTTTTTTCCAAGTTTCCCTTCTGTTATAGCTCAATTTGACACTTTGTAAGACTATTTTAGAAGCCCTAACAAAATTAGCCTGGGATGTTGCATCCATCCCATGAGAAAACCCTCAAAATTAGCCTAGGATGTTGCATCCATCCCAAGACTCGATTGTAGCTGCTACAACCCCCCTCCAAATTTTTTTCTATAATTTCATTTTCGAGCCTACCTTGTGTTCATAAGAACTTATCTTTCATGATAATAAAGTGTTCCTCTTGTTTCGTACTTTCAATATCAATTTTCTTTTCATATAATTCTTGTGATGACTTCAATAGGTTGTCTTGACGATGACCAAGTCTTGTCAACAACAACTAAAAACCTTCTAAAAAAAAGCCAACCTCTGCCTTGAGCTTGCATCAACTGTCAATCTTCGCTCTAAAAAATTTACAATCCCTTAAGGATTTCAACTGTGCAATCCATTGAATATAAAAATTCTGCATCCCTAAAGATTATCATTCACTGAGCACGTGAACTGTTCAATCATTCACTAAGAGTCAATACTTCACAACTTACTGAGTTAGTGGATTATGCAATTCCTTGTCACTGGAAATTATGGAATCCCTTCTATCGGTGAGACTATGGATTTCCCCAGAGAAAGAAATTTTTCATCCCTAGAAAATATGGAGTGTGAAATCACCGTAGGACAAGTGGCACAAAGTTTTTCTTTCCAATCTTAAGACAATTGTCACTTCCTTCTTGTTTTTTATCATGTTTAACATAAACCTTAATCCTAGCCGCATGAGGAAAATATATATAATAGAGGCTAGTAGAGCTCATCTTCACACTTGAATTTGAATCTTTATACTTCGTCATGCGATCAAGGAGATTTGGACTTGGATTGCAACACTTTTATGGGTAAGTTTTTCACGTGTCACTTCTTGCCACTTTTTCTGTTGCTTTTGTCATTTTTATAGGCTGTAATGCCTCCTTCCTTCTCGTATTATGTCATATTTCTACATCCTTCAATCCTATCCCAAGTTGTTCTTAAGGGGGAATGTTACGATATTCCGACACATAGGAAATAGTTAAGTATAACTTGGTCTAGTGTAGAGTTAAGTAAAGTATGTTTTTTTACTATGTCATTTTGTAGCTTACAATCTGGAGGTCACGATATGTAGTGATATGGCGGTTCATTCTCTGCTCGGTATTATCGACACTTGATCTATGGCTTAACACCTGATTGGTCCATGATCCCTATTTATAGAGCATGGAGGGTAATTTATAGTGTAATCGTTCATAAGAGAAGCTTATGCAAATTTTCATTCTTTTATTAATAAATTGCCAGAAGTGGTTGTATTGGCTCAGGGCGTGGATTATTTCCCTCCTTTTGAGTTTTAACCACATCAATAATACTGGTGTATGGATCTATGATCCATTTGTGAGCGGTGTCCTTTGGTGTTCTGTCTGAGGAACTTACCCTTTAAATTCCTACATGGTATCAGAGCTAAGTTGAGGGCCGCATCCATTGGTGATCCAAATCTAACACTGGTAGAACTGCATCTGACTGTCGTTTCCTAGATCTATTGTTTCTGACTTCTTTCGGGGTGAGAGGACTGCTCTATTGTGTTAGGAGCATGTGGTCCAGTGAGGAACCCCTTTCATTTCATGCGAAAATATATCCGATAGTCATAGCTACATCATTTTTGAAATATGGAGGTATACAGTGTTTATAGGCAGTTTCTAGTTATTTTCACTTTGTTTATTTCAGTATCTCTTTTTTTTTAATTACCGGATTTACACCTTTCATTTCTGTGTATTCTCTTTGCCCCGTGACTTTATGCAATATGGTCAAATCAGAAACAGAAAGGAAGTTTTTTTTTCTCATGCGTATGCTCTTTCCCGACACACCTTAGTGTGATCTCGAAAAATTAGAAACATTGAGGAAAATTGTTAGTTTTCGGGTAAAGCTAACTTCAGACCATAAGGTTTGTTTTTGTTTGTATGTCCGTTTTGGGTTTTGTGGTTTTTGTTTTGTGGACAAAAAAGAGTTTTCTCAAGTAAGCACACACCCCAAAGCTTCGGTAACTAAAAAAACAAAGAAAAACCCTTCCTCTTTTCCAAAAATTACTAACCTTTTAAACTAGCTCACTTGGTCCAAAGTTACCTTATGAGAATAGAGGTCTTGAGTTCAAGTCTTTTTTTTGTTGAGTTACTTTTTCAAAAAGCACATCTAACTTATGCTTTAAATTTACTTTGTGTAAAAGTGTTCTCATCCATTATGAACAGTGAGTCACTTATAATTCTAAAGTCTCTTTATCATTTATTTAAGTTACAATTTAATGGGTAGCTCATAAAGTACCATTGTAAAAGTGACTTTCACTTATCTAAAAAAGTGAGTCGTATAATTTTTTTTTTAAAGTGAGCTAATTAGATTAGGTTTGGAAAGGGGGGGGGGATTTTTTAAAATATAACATTATCATTCATTTTTGCACATTTCCGCACTTTGTCGGCATCTTCAACAACTTTTCTTCAAAAAGCCATAACTTCTTCATTAGGAAACCGTTTTTAGAGCCGTTTTTTTTTTAATCAGCCTAATTTTTCGAGATATTGCCATTGGAACACTTAGTTTCAGCATCTATAGCTTCAGCTTCTACTAAAATGGAAATTCCATGCCAAGTTATTCTCAACAGCACCAACTACTTCCAATGGTGGTCCTACATTGTCGATTTACTTAGAAGTAAAGGTCTTTATAGAATAGCGTCAGGCCAAGAAACCAAACTGGAAGATGAAGATAAGGTAGCCAAATGGGAAAATAGGCAATATCAAGCACGTGGGTTGATAGGGATGTCTATTTCTCCAGACCTTAGATTCCATATCACAGAACTTGATACTCCTAATGAAGCAACAAAATAGATCACTAAAGTTTTTGGAATTAAAAATTAACTTAGAGCCCATCAACTCAAAAATGAGTTGCTTAAGAAGGAATATGGTAACCTTATCTATTCCATTCTTACTAAGTTTGGACCAGCCTACTTTGTGTTTGTTTCCACCTTCCATTCTATAAGAGAAGCCTTCATTTCTCAAGGAGAAGACTACAAGTCCCCTTCCTTTGATGCCTTTTGTGATTCTTTAACAAGAGAACAAGAAAAACTCTTACACCTTGGTCTTCTTAATATTGGAAACTCTTCGAAGAAAGCATTAACTGCCCGGAAGCAACCAAATTCAAATAATCCTAAGAAGTCGTATCATAAAAAGAATGGTCCTATACCAAATAAGGGTCTTAAGCAATTTCACTCTCAAAATGAAAAATCATTTTAACAAAATGATAAGGCAAATAAAAACAAAGGGAAGAAGACTGATAGACATTGCCACTTTTGTAATCAGGATGGCCACTTAGAATTCAAATTCTTTAACAAGATGGAAGTCTTGGAAGCAACAATGAAGAAGCATAAATCACACTCTTCAACTTCAACTTCATCTTCAGGAATAACACTTTCTGCATGTGGTTGTCAAAAATCTCAGTTTGGATATGCACTAAATGTATCTTCTTCTTCTAATTCTCATGAGTGGCTCAATGACTTTGGAGCTTCTTATCACATGGCGAAAAACAAAGCCATGTTTTCTTCTTTAAATGATTGTAACGCCAAACATATATATGTTGGTGATGATAGATCTCTTAGTGTTGTAGGGACTGGAACTATTCATATAGACAATGGTAAATTTAATGATGTATTATGTGTTCCGACCTTATCCAACAACCTTCTATCTGTATATCAAATAACTCATTCAGGTGAAGGTAAAATCGTTGAATTTTCACCTCACGATGTTGTAATTAAGGACCTAAGAGATCCTAGATAGATTTTAGCTACTGTCATTGCTGATGATTCTACAAGGTTGTATAAGTTTAACAACTTTGTGTCATCGAACCTTCCCTTAGTATTTGTTGCTCATAATGATGAAGTCAACAAACATTGGCATGAGCGATTTGGTCACTTAAACTATCGTTCCCTTCAGAATATATGTAAAGAAAATATGGTGACAGGTCTTCCAATGATATCTTGTAGAGATGGTGGTTTTCTGGATGTGTACTCGGAAAACATCATTGGGATAGTTTTGAAAAATGTGCCTCTTGGCACATCTCGGCCCCTTTACAAACTGTGTATAGTGATTTATGTGGTCCACTTCCAATTGTTCCATTCTCTAGCTACAAGTATTTCTTAACTTTCATTGATGATTTATCCAAACACACTTGGGTATACTTCTTAAAACTCAAGAGTGAAGTATTTAACATGTTCTTAGCCTTTAAGGCCTTTGTTGAAAAACAACATGGACATCAAATTATTAAGCTAAGATCTGATAATGGTTGAGAATATGTTAACAACAAATTCATCAACTTTAGCACTAAGAATGGAATTCAAATGCAACATACTATTCCATATACTCCACAACAAAATGGTGCAGCTGAAAGGAAGAATCACACCTTAAAGGAAATGGCTAACTGTATTCTTCAATCTAAAGGAATTAATCTTATTTTTTGGGTAGAAGCATTTAACTGTGCAAATTACATAGTAAATCACACTGCTACTAAGGTTTTAAAGAATATCACTCTAGAAGAAGCATGGAGCTCAATTAAACCAGATGTAAGTCACTTTCGTGTTTTTGGAAGTGAAGCATGGGCCCATATTCCAGATGAGAAACATAAAGCTTTAGAACCTAAGAGTGAAAAATGTATTTTTGTTCGATATTCTGAAGATGTCAAAGGATATAGACTTATTCCACTTAAGTCCAAAAACGTTACGATTAGAAGAGATGTAAATTTTTTTGAAAATATATCGGCCTACGAGCCTAGTTCGACGGATGTGTCACCTCTCTCTATTCCTTCTACTACTGAAAATATTTCTTCTTCAGATGATGACAGCGAGGATGAAAATCCTCCCCAACTTTGCAGGATCCTCCTTCAGCTCCTTAGCTTCCAAAATGGGTTAGTGCTACTCGGGATGCAGCAGGTGCTCTTACCGGTGATCCTACAAATCAACGATGTAAACGTTCTCAGTTAGATAGAGCCTCTTCTTTACTGGCTCAAGCTTCAGCTAATTATGATCCTAACACCTTTGCAGAAGCTTTAGGCCATCCAGATTGGGATGCATCTATGAATGAATAATATCGTTCCTTATTGGAAAATGATATATGGGATCTTGTTCCCCTTCCAAAGGGATGAAAACTTGTTAGATGAAAATGGGTTTACAGAACCAAGTATGGACCAGATGGAAATGTTGATCAACATAAAGCTCATCTTGTTGCTAAAGGTTTTTCACAAGTTGAAGGCATTAACTATATTGAAACCTTCTCCCCTATTGCCAAAATGAACTCTATCCACCTTGTTATTTCCCTTGTTGCCTCTTTCAAATGGGATGTCCATTAGATGGATGTTAAATCTGCCTTCTTGCATGGGGACTTGCATGAAGAAATATATATGGAACAACCTACTAGCTTTATACAAACAGAATCCAGCCTTGTATGTCATCTTAATAAATCCCTTATGGTCTCAAGCAAGCCCCTTAGGCTTGGTAGCAAAAATGGATAGCTTTCTTTTAGAAAATGAATTTTCTAGGTGTCATCCTAACAATACTGTCTACACCAAGAAAGTGGGAACATCTCTTATCATTCTTGTTCTTTATGTTGGTGACCTTATCCTTATTGGTAGTGATCCAACCTTATAAACGATGTGAAGTCCAACCTTAAAAGGAAGTTTGAAATGAAAGACTTAGGACACTTGCATTATTTTCTTATTCTTCAAGTCTTCCAATCCAAGGAAGGTATTTCCCTTTCCCATTCCAAGTATGCATGTGATCTTCTATGCCATTTTCACATGGAAGACTGTAAGCCAGCCCCTTCTCCCTTTCAGTCTGGAGCCAAACTTTTAGTCACTTATAGTTCCCCAAAGGTTGATGCTACCTTATACAGTCAACTTGTAGGAAAACTTTTGTATTTGATCCATACTCGTCGTGACCTTTCCTTTGTTGTTGGCCTTATTGATCGGTTTATGAAAAACCCACATGAAATTCATTAGAAAGTAGCTAAAATAATACTTCATTATGTTCGAGGTACAATTTAGTTTGGGATTCATTACGGTGCAGAAGCATCTCCTCTATTGGTTGGTTTCACTGATTTTGATTGGGCTGGTGACCCTGATGATTGGAAGTCTACTACGGGTTATGTATTCACTCCTAGTTCAGGACCTATTACATGGGCTTGCAAGAAGCAAAGTGCCATTTCTCTTTCTTCAGCAGAAGCAAAGTATTGTGGTGTCGTAGAAGCTAGTAAGGAAGCCCTGTAGCTTCGTCAGATCCTGTCAAAGTTTGGCTTTGGACAACAACATCCGACTACACATTGGTGTGATAATCAAAGTGCCATTTAACTATGAAAATATCTAGTCCAACATCAACACAGAAAACACATTGAATTGCACATGCACTTCATCAGAAATCTCATTCACAACCATGTTGTTGAAGTGCAATATTGTTCAACAGATGATCAAGTTGCAGACATCTTTACAAAGGTCTTCATAGAGGCAAAGTTTACTAAACCTTGATTTATGGTTGGAGTTTAGGAAGTTGTCACTAAGGGGGGATAGGCTCTAATGCCTCCTTCATACTCCTATTGTGTCATATTTTTACATCCTTCAATCCTATCCCAAGTTGTTCTTAAGCGGGGATGTTAGGATATTCTGACACATAGGAAATAGTTAAGTATAACTTGGTCTAGTGTAGAGTTAGGTAAAGTATGTTTTTTTACTATGTACTTTTGTAACTTACGATCTAACGGTTCATTATATCCTTGGTATTATCGACACTTGATCCATGGATTAACACCCGATTGGTCCATGACCTCTATTTATAGAGCATGGAGAGTCATTTGTAGTGTAATTGTTCATGAGAGAATTTTATGTAAATTTTCATTATTTTATTAATAAATTTCCTAATGTGGTTGCATTGGCTCAGGCTGTGGACTGTTTCCCTACTTGAGGGCTTTAACCACATCAACAATACTAGTGTATTGATCTGTGATCTATTTGTGAGCAGTGTCCTTTGGTGTTCTGTCTGAGGAACTTATCCTGTAAATTCCTACATTTTTTGTCTCTGTGAGTGTTATTTTTCCTATTTCTTTTCATGATATCTATTGTTTCTATTATTCTTAGCTTGTACATATGTTTTTTATGTCCATAATTTAGTTTTTATAAGTGTCACATTGCCTTCTTTATTTTTGCCTACTAGCACTTGTCGTTGTTGGGTCTTTTTGTGCATGCATGTTTTTCCTCTTGCATGATATTTTTCAGGTCCATGTTGTTGATTGATCTAACTCATCCTTAGTTCTATATGCACTTGTTCATTCCCAAATTTCATATCTAGAAGTTTCTCTCTTTCCCTAGAAAAAGTACACAATCCTTGAACACCTTCTTCCTCCCTTACTACAAAGTTCGCAACCTTAAGCATCAAGCTCACCTCTTCGCGTTGAGACTGCATAGTGCATAATCAATAGATTTCCCAACTATGCATTGCACAAATCCAATCCTCAATTCCGAGCCTTGGCCTTTAATACTACGCATTGTGTAGTCCCTTCTCTCTCTTACCGAGCTGAGACTGTGCATTGCGTAGCCAAAAGCCTCAAGCTTCCTCCATGTCTACTGAGGCTACACATTCCCCTCTCTCATAGCGTTGTGCATAAATCTAGAGCTCAATTTTATTCCTAGGGCACAAAAATTATGCAATGCCTTTCCTTGGTCAGTGTATTGCTACTATGAGTTTGATTGATGAACTGATATGATTAAACTAAATTGTTTCACCATGAGTTCATTTCTTGTTATAGGTATGACAAGATTTGAGCTCATCTCTTCTTCATAGGTAGCCATCATCATGCCTTCCAAGAGATCAACCTCAAAATTAAAAACAAAGAGCAGTGTCGATGAAGTGGTTGAGAGTCCTCTAGTTATTGTTCTTATTTTATCTAATATTAGCTCTTCATTGAAAAGGACTTAGACATCACATGGAAAATGGTCAAAGTTGAATTCAAAACTATAGAATTTAAGGTAGATCTACAAGAAAAACATGTGTACATTAAAATCAAACAATTAGGTTTCCACAAGGCTTCTTGTAGCTTCTGAGTTCTATGTTGTGCAGATTTCATGAAATGGATACTGCAACACTTGGATACTAAAAGAATTACCCTCAACATTGTTAGTGGGCAATAGATTTCCTCTTACTTAGTCGTGATATTCGCTAGATGTATCACTTGCCTAAGCTTGAGGGATATATGGATTCACACTTCTATGTAGTCACTATCTATTTAGACACCAAGGAAATTTTCAAGACATGGATAAAAAAACCAATTAAGTTTCACCAGACACCTAGTAATACTTACAAGACCAAGTCCCTAAAAAAGGTGTTTTAGCACCTAATAGTATTATGCTTCCTAATATATCGATATAAGAATATTGAGTCTTTCCCTCAAGGGTGGGTTTACTTGTTGCATCATATTTTCATGGAGGCTAAGATATTTAATTAATCTGGACTTTTGGCTCAACAACTTACAATTAATGTAAACATGGCAAAAATTACACCTAAGGGAAACCAAGAAAAATTCTACATGTATGGATACCTGTTAGATGGTATTTGTGCTCGAAATTCTTTTCCTAGCATGGATTGGAAGTGGACACCCAAGGAACCTCCTGTTCACATTCATTGCAAGCCAATTTTAGAGTGCATTTATAAAGGAGTCACTGAGAATCTAGTTGACCATTTCTTCAAAGTATTGTACTAATGATTTTTGAGGAAGAACACCCTTTCATGTCCCAGGGGTGACGAAATAAGTATCATAAGTTGTGGATTGTTTTTCTGCTCTAAATTTCACTTACCTAATGGTTTTTTACTACCATAAACCATCACATTTGTTACTGAAGTATGACACAGATAAGTTAGTTGTGCAAGAGGTCGCATATCATCTTCCCAAAGGCTTATCAATAGTACTTTAGAAGAAAATGAAAGCACATTGGCCTGGTTTTCCTTTGTAGGTGGGATCCTACAAGATCAAGAACCTAAAGGTTGCAAAAAGAAAGTTAAAGAGTTGGATAAATTTAGGTTTGGTACGATAGACTATCATTAGTACGATCTGACAGGTATTTTCAAGCAATATTATGCCAAGTTTCATTTTAATTAGTCATGTGGAACTTTATCTAGGCCATAGGAGGAGAAGATAAAAACTACTATAATGTCTCTATGCCCCACAAACCATGCAGCTTGGAAGGCCTTTCCCATGTGGCTCCAAAGCAGGATACCACTCCTAAAGTAAGACAACTAGAAGAACACATCCCAATAAGAATTAAATATAAAATGAAGGTTGCTATTAGCCCAATTGAGGAGAAAATCTTTAGTTTCAAAGTGAACCTAGCTATTCTAAAAGTAACTATGGTAGTAGAAATAAATAGGAAGAAATAACTTGAAGCAGAGAAGAGGAAAGAAGAGGAAGAACTAAAAAGGTAAAAAGAGGAGTGAATGCAGAAGGAGGAATAGGAAAAGAGAGAACAACAAGAAAGGAAGATGACAGAAGAATAAAGAATGGAGGAGGAAGAAGAATTATTGTTAAAGCAAGAAGAAGAATAAAGACAAAATCAGCTATAGGAGGAAGATAATAAAAACTAGTAGGATCAAGAGCTTCCTCAAGATATTGAAGAGCTAATAGTTTTCTAAGACATGGAGGTAAAAAATGGGTAGTAGAACCAATATGTTGATATTATGCCTAGTATAGAATAAATAATCTCTTAGTGTCCACATCCTCTTATAGATTGGAAAGCTTCGGGTGATGAAGGAGAAATTATTCATATAGAAGAGGACCCAGTCATGAATATTTCTAGCCTAAATTTCAATGAGCTTCAGATAAAAATAGTGCAAGAAAGGAAGACATATTTTCCCAATGGCCTCACACATATTTCCTTCATTAATATAGAAAGGTTGATTCTCATGGATACCAAAACAAATCCTCAAACCATTGTCGTAGCTAACTTAGCCTTCGAAGAGCTTCAAAGGCAAATATAGGTTATATAATGGAAGAAAACAAATGAATGACAATGGATTTGCAAGATTTGAGAGAAAAATAGAAGAAATACAAGAAGGAATTCATAAGTTGCTTCCACACATGTTTAGTTGAAGGAGCTTTAAGTGGCTATATATGGTCAAGTTCAAGCATTGGCAGACACTATGAGGAATGTTTATGAGGAGTTTTCCACTGTGCATAATGAAGTTTCCCCCTTGCATGATATGTAGAATAAATGATGAAAGAATGAAAAATGTATTAAATTCAGTCACGTAGCCATCACCGCAATTCATGAATCGGAAATGAAGTAAAGAGGTGCACCACCAATTTTGGCTGGGAAAATAAGAGAAGTAGCTAAGTTGGAGAAAGCAGAATGTAGAATGCAAAGTAATAAACAACTCAAAACTTTCATAGCCAAAATATTATATTCTTATGCATGGTTGTACTTGGTGTGGATTCCCAGGTGAAATATCATAAGATCCCTTCACTTAGGTCATTTACATAGGAAAAGGGAAAAAACACAGTTAGGGAGGATATTTTGGAATGTTTGGATCAGTTCAAGCAGATTGATACCAAAGAAGACTTAGATATTAATAGACACACCATGCAAAAATGTATTGGTGGCACTACTAGGATCAATACTATGTTGTTCTTATTAATGTAGGAGACACAAACTGGTTCCAAAACCATATACCTAGATGTAATGAAAGCTAGAATCTGCTATCAGCCTAATATTCCTGTAAATTTTGAGGAGACCATCACACAATAAAAATCTTGGCATCAGTATGTAACTAAAGGTTGACAAATTGAAGTTTTTAGGCCTGAGAGTTTCCTCAAACTCAATCTTAATTTGTCTGTTTTATCTTATTAGGATTCACCCATTTTTGTTCTATATGGGTTTTTGTATTGCTATATTTGAAATAAAATATGTAAGTGGAAGTCCAAGTCTATATTGTGGAATATGAAAAGGCATTAGTTAAGGAAGAGAGAAAAGAAGTCAAAGAATCATGAGAGAAGGTCAAGGGTCAGAACAAGAGATGAAGAGTCATCTCATTTGTTATAAATAAACACTCATAACTTAAGAAAGGGATTGGAACCTGGTGGCCTAGGTGCAGGTGACATAGACAACCTCTCAAATCTGGCTATAAATTCTTCTAATTCTGATTGAATCTCCCTTTTTGCTTCTGGTTGTGTATCATTCATCTAATGGAAAAAATAACAACCACATGGGGTTTTACTCAATCACCCCTACCTTGGTTATTGTTCACAATTAAAAAACCGGCCTCTCCTCCTATTGGAATTGTAAATGCATAGGATTTACATACAAACACTATCGGCGGTGATTTTGTTCTAAAGGAGCAAAATAAACTATTGGCACTTTTATTTCCAAGGCTTTGCATTAACCATAAATAACACTATTGGCGCGTTTAATGACCATTCCTCCTTCCTTCCTCTGATGCGATAATATATATATATATATATACATACATATATATATATATATATATATATATATATATATATATATATATATATATATATATATATATATATATATATATATATATATATATATATATATATATATATATATATCGAAGATTGCAAATGGTGATCCTGCTATTCCAAGGACTTGGCTCTCCCGCTCCGAACTTTTGATGCGATACACTTGTAGACCCGACACCCTTTCTACCCTTCTCTATAATGTTTCGAGTTTGGACTGTCGGGCTTCAACACTTGGTGGTTCCGAAGGGATTTCCACTCCACTTGCGTTTCTCCGATGCAATATCGGTTCGAACCTGATATGGGTATGAACGAAATCTAATAAAGTTTCAGATCCAGAACTATGCTTCAGCTAAGGAAATTTCACGATTCCTCTGTGTAAAATAGAGTTTTCCACGGAACTCAATCAAATGATTTAAGAAGCCTGCACTCACTAATATGAAGGGAAAACTCCCCCAACACATCTAATATTAAGAGTTAATTGAGAAACAAAGTCTGAATCACCATTTATGGGCTCAGAAAATAACAGAACCGCATTGATATATGCATAAAAATAACAATTTACATGGAACGATAAACCAGATGAACAGAGAGAGGTTTTTGTAGATGATAATGCCTCTGGCTCAACTAACTCTGAGAGTCCCATTGTTTCTTATTCATAAATAATAGATAAGCCCTCTTGCTCGTTATCCATACAAAAGCATGCCTTTTACATAGAGTGATTTAAAGCTATAATGCTACTACAATTTATCATAAAGTGACTATTACAACATGGTTTTATTCTTAATTCTATCTTTATCTTAGACTAGAAAAGGATGAAACTTGCTAGCTAAAGGACCCCACTCCGTTGCCTATAGATTTTTTTTAATTTTTTTGGAATATTTTTGAATATTTTACCTCTAAGTCACATGCTCCTGCATCAGACTGCTGAGGACAAAATTCTTCATGGGCTCCTGTCCATGAGCTCATCTACAGAACTGCCCAGTTTCTGTAGCATGTCTTCGGTAACTCAAGTAGCCTCAGCAGTTGGCAGATCCTTCCATTTTACGAAATACTGGAAGTACTCTAGTCCCCTTGTCTTCTTAAACACCCTCTTGTCTAGAGTTCTTTCTGGCTGCAACTCCTTTGTTGTGGGTAACTATTTTACCCAATCAATCTCTTGGATCTCTTGATCTTGTGTTGTATCATCTGCAGTTTTACTTTCATACCTATACAGGTTTGCAACATTAAAAATTGGTGATGTTCCAACATCATGGGGTAACTCAATCTCATATGCATTTGTAGAAAAATTTCTTAAGACTCTGCATGGTCCAATTTTCTTGAACTTCAATTTATAATACTCCCTCTTTGGAAACCTCTCCTTTCTGAGATGTGCTGAAACAAAATCCCCAACTTCAAAGTTCATCTCTCTTCTCCTCATATCTACTATAGTTTTGTACTTTATGTTGCTATCTTGCAGCTGTTGTTTCACTTGTTCATGTATTGCTTGCATTTCTCAAGCAAAATCTTCACCCTCTGCACTTCTCATCTCTTGTTATCCCAAATTTCTTAACTTAGATATTCCTCTTGGATGCATTCCATAAACAATATGGAATGGACTCTATCTTGTAGTCCTTTTAGGTGAGTCATTATATGCATACTCAACTTTTGCTAACACTTGATCCCGTTGCTTTGGATGTTCTATAGTAAGGCTCCTTAAGAGATTGCCTAAACTCCTGTTCACCACTTAAATCTGTCCATCAGTTTATGGAAGCTAGGAAGAAATGAAACTTAATTTAGTTCCCAACTTCTTCCATAGTTTCCTCCAAAAATGTCCAATAAATTTGGAATCCCTGTCTGAGACAATACTTTTGGGCAACCCATGCAATCCTACAATCTCCTTAAAAAACAAATTAGCAATGTGAGAAGCATCACTAGTTTTATAACATGGAATAAAGTGTGCCATTTTTGAAAATCTTTCCACTACAACAAAATTTGAATCATTAACTCTTTGAGTCTTTGGAAAGCGCAACACAAAATCCATACTTACCATATCCCAAGGCCTATCCAGAATCAGTAATGGAATATACAAACTTGTGTTTTGGCTCCTTCCCTTTGCATATTGACATATTTTGCAAGTTATCACATACTTCTCCACTTTAGATTTCATTTTCGGCCAGAAATAAAATCTATTCAACTGTTCAAAAGTCTTCTCTATGCCAAAATGTCCTGCAAGTCCTCCACTATGTTTTTCATTGATTAAATTCTCCCTCATAGAACAGTCTGGTATGCATAGCTGATTTTTCTTAAATAACAGCCCATCTTGTAAGAAGTAATCCAACCATTTACTCCTATCCACCAAAATAGGATTTTTACAAGCCTCAAATGCCTGTTTAAAATTTGAATCAGTCTCATATAATTCCTTAAGAAAATCAAAACCCAACACTTGGATTTGACTCTGTTGAAGCAATAAATTTCTCCTACTTAAGGCATCTGCAACTTTATTTGATTGGCCATTTATATGTTTTGAAACAAAATGGAAACCTTGAAGATATTCCACCCATTTGGCATGTTTCTAGTTGAGCTTTGGCTGCTGCATTATAAACTGTAGTGCATGGTTATTTGAATAAAGGATGAATTCCTTTGACATTAGATAATGACTCCATTTCTTCAATGACTACACAACTGCGTAGAACTCCATATGATAAGAAGAATATTTATTTTTGGAATCATTTATCTTTTCACTAAAATAAGCTATTGGTCAGTATTCTTGACTTAAAACACCTCCAATTGCTTCTCCGTTGTCATCACACTTCACTTGGAAGGTTTGTTAAAATCAAGTAGAACCAAAATAGGCTTTTTATTGATTTTTTTCTTTAACAGCTGAAAATTTTTTCTGCTTCAGAAGTCCATCTAAATGGTTTTTTTTCCTTCTTTATGATCTCAATAATAGGTGCATTAATCCTACTAAAATTCTTGATGAATTTTCTATAAAAGCTAGCAAGACCATGAAAAATCCTTACCTCAAAACCACTCTTGGGTGAAGGCCACTCCATAATTGCCTTGATCTTCTCTGGATCCATCTTCAGCTCTTCAGCAGAAATAACAAAACCCAAGTACACTAGCTCTTCTTTCATGAATGAACAATTCTTCAAATTCAGTAATAATTTCTCCTACTACAACCTTTGTAAGACATAATTCAGATGTCTCACTTGCTCCTTCTTAGACCTGCTATAAACTAATATATTGTCTAGATATACTATTACAAACTTACCAATGAACTCTTTAAGAACTTCATTCATGAGTGTCATAAATGTACTTGGTGCATTTGACAACCCAAAAGGAATTACTCTCCACTCATACAGTCCCTCATTTGTCTTAAAAGCGGTTTTCCACTCATCCCCTTCTCTTATTCTTATCTGATGATACCCACTTTTAAGATATAGTTTTGAAAAATAATTTTCTCCACTCAAGCAATCCATTAAATATTCGATTCTAGGCAAAGGAAATCTATACTTGATTGTGATTTTAAAGATGTCTCTTGAATCTATACACATTCTCTAACCTCCATCTTTCTTTGGACTCAACACTATTGGCACTACACAAGGACTCAAGCTTTCTCTGATCAGCCCTTTGTTAAGAAATTCTTGCACCTGCTTCCAAAACTCTTCATTTTTTGTAGGAGTCATTCTATAAGCTACTTTGTTAGGTAGACTTGCTCCAGGTATCAAATCTATACGATGGTTGATTCTTCTAATGGGTGGTAATTCATTAGGCAAATCATCAACAATAACATCACAATATTTCTCCAACATTTCTTGAATTTCAATGGGTAAATCAGAAACTTTATCAGAAGTCATTATTACCTTGGGCTTGCAAATCACAACAAAATTTACCTCATTTTCTTCAATATGCTTCAAGTATTCCTTTCCTCCAAGTAATAGAATTTTTGGATTAGTCTTCTTTCCTGGTACATCTTCTTCTTACAGAGGCAACAACGTATGATTGACACCATCCTTTCCAAACTTGTCGGTGTTTGCTTCTCCCTCATGCATGGCTCCTCTATCATATTGCCAAGGTCTTCCAAGCAATGTGTGACACACATCCATTGGCATCACATCACATACGATTTTATCTTTATACTTGCCCACCTAAAATTCCACTTCACGTTGTTCATTTACCAATAGTTGATGTCCCTTTTGCAACCATGACACCTTGTAAGGTGTTGGATGTTTCATTGTTTTTAGCTTCAATTTCTCCACCACTTCTATAGAGACCAAATTATTAGCGCTGCCACTATTAATGATCATCTGGCCACATTTCCCTTGGACTTTACACATTGTCTTGAATAAAGTATTTCTTTGTGATGGTCCAACTATCTCATTTGCTGGATTGAGCAAAACTTTATTAACTACCAAAGATTCTCCTCTCTTTGGTATATTCTCTACTTCTGCCACTGCTACTACTGGTGCTTCTCCCTCAACTGGAGCAACAATTGCAAATCTCTAATTTGTTTCTACATTCTCTCGGAACTCAAAAGTTATGTGTCCTAGTTTGTTACATCTATAACATCTTATTTCTCTACCTCTTCCTCTACCTCCTCTTCCTCTAGAAAAACTCCATCTGCATCTTGCATCAACTCTGTGGGTGCATGCTAGGTTGAGCTACTATGAACTCCATCTTTAGGTGCTGTAGATCTTCCTCTACCACCTTGACTTCCCTTTCCTTGGAAAGTGCCTCTCCCTCTAGTAGACTGCTTCCTCATGATTTTTTCTTCATCTTTCAGTGCTATCTAATAAGCTTCCTCTACTGTTTTAGGAGATAGTAGACTTATCTCATCTTGAATGTCCATCCTAAGACCATTAATATATCTAGCCACCTTCTCATCCATATCCTTGGCTTCTCCAACTCTTATCCTTACCTTGTAGAACTCCTTTGTGTATTCTTTCACCATCATAGACCTCTGTCTAAGATTCTGCATCTATCTGAACAAGGTTTGGTGATAATTACTTGGCAGAAACTTACCTCTTATCTTTGCTACCATCCTACTCCAATTCTTGATTGGTTGCTTACCAAGTCTCTTCCTTTCTGCCTGCACACCATCCCACCAAAGAACTGCATGGCCTTTTAGCTTGGTGATAGAAAACTTCAATTTCTTCTCATCTTATGTTTCTTCATAGTTGAAGAATTTCTCCATGCCATTAATCTAGTCTATCAATTCTTCTGGATTCAATCCTCCTTCATATATTGGAACCTCGGTCTTTGGCCTAGGCATGGATCTCAATACTGATTAAAAGAATCTCATCTTAGGGGTAACTGCTACAGATTCCTCCTCTGTAACTTCAATCTTAGGTTCACTAACATCTCCGTCATCTATGTTCCTACTTGTTGTTAATGCATCCAATCTAGCTTGCATCTGTTGCATAGCATCCATTACTTCAGCGTTTGCAACAGGTTGTCCTCTTCCACCATGTCCTCACTCTCTTCCAAATCTGAAAGCCATAATAAATTTCATCCTCCTCCTTTTGAGATTCAATCGAATGTCAGCCCACTGCTTTGATACTACTAATGATGGCCTGGGTGAAAGCAATATGGACAACCTCTCAAATATGGCTATAAATTCTTCTAATTCTGACTAAATCTTCCTTTCTGCTTCTGGTTGCATATCAGCCATCTAAAAGTAAAACTGACAGCCACATGGGTTTTTCCTTGATCACCCCTACCTTGGTTATTGTTCACAATTAACAAACCAGCCTCTGTTCCTATCGGAACTGTAAATCCATAGGATTTATGCAAAAACACTATCGGCAGGTTTTTAGTATGGAGTACATGTAATACACTATCGATGCTTTCAGAAATGATGATACTGCATTTTGATGCAAAATACACTATCAGCAGGGATTTTGTTCCAAAGGAGCAAAATACACTATTGGCACTTTTAAAAACACTGTCAGAGCTTCAAATAGTCTTGGTGTAATTCCAAAGGAATTACACTATCATCGTGTTTAACGGCCCTTCCTCCTCCCTTCCTCCAATGTGATAATATATATATATATATATATATATATATGGAGATTGCAATTGGTGATCCCGCTATTCCAAGGACTTGGCTCTCCTGCTCCAAACTTGCAATGTGATACACTTGCGGACCTGACACCCTTTCTACCCTTCTCTATAATGTTTCAGGTCTGGACTGTCGGGGCTTCGGCACTCGGTGGTTCCAAATGGATTTCCACTCCACTTGCGCTTCTCTGATGTGATATTGGTTCAGACCTGATACAATTATGAATCAAATATAATAAAGTTTCAGATTTGAAGCTATGCTCCGACTAAGGAAATTTCACGATTCCTCTATGTAAAACAAAGTTTGGCCACGAAACTCAATAAAATGATTTAAGCAGTTTGCGCTTGCCCCCAACAGGTCTAATATTAAGAGTTAATTGGAAAAAAAAGTCTGAATCACCATTTATAAGCTCAAAAAATAACAGAACTGCACTAATATATGCATAAAGATACCAATTTACATGGAACCATAAACCAGATGTACAGAGAGAGGTTTTTGTAGATGATAATGCTTCTGGGCTCGACTAACTCTAAGAATCTCATTGTTTCTTATTTATAAATAATAACTAAGCCCTCTCGGTCCTTATCCATAAAAACTCATTCCTTTTACATAGAGTGATTTGAAGCTATAAAGCTACTACATCTTATCATAAAGTGACTATTACAGCATGGTTTTATTCTTAATTCTATCTTTATCTTAAACTAGAAAAGCATGAAACTTGTTGGCTAAAGGACCCCACTCCCTTCCCTGTAGATTTTTTTAGCTTTTTTTTGAATATTTTTGAAGATTTTCCCCCTAAGTCACATGCTCCTGCATCAGAACCAAAGAGGCTTGGAGACTAATTTTTGGAGCCTTGGCTTCTCTCTTTTAGCATAGGAAAAGTATCATTATTTGGAGAATCACATGTTGGCTTAATGTTCCACTATTGGGGCTATTTCTACATCAATGCAAATGTACGCTTGGAACTTTCACTTTATAATGAGAAGCTCCCAAGGCCGACACACTTTCATTCATATGTCCTGAATGTTGCAAGACTATTATGTTTATATTTTCGATGTATGTGGTTTCATTTAGACTAATGTTAATGAAGTATGTGTCTTGTTGAATGTGTGTTGATTATACTATCATTCTCATTTTTACCTTATGAACTACTTCGTAGGTTAACCAATCGAGCTCGTATGTCTATTTTAATATATGTACTATTATTTTATTTTAAGGGCCCCACTCTTCACCTTTGATGTGAAAAAACCTGCATACATTACACTCGGTATCACACAAAGTTCATATACTTTCTATAACCAAAGTCATGCATATTTCATATTATGTGTTTATTACAGCCAAGGCCTATCTTTATAACTACCACTTTTAGAAACGTGACGTATTCCTGTTGGGGCTCCTACTCCAAAAATTGTGGGGTCTAATTGGGACTTTATATCGGTGAGATCCCCTTCCCTTTTGGAAACTTCTAGCACTATCAATATGTTTTGGCTCTAGAAAGAGAGGTCCAGATGACAATCTAAGCCCATGAAGTCTATTTGAACCTTTCTCATCTTAAATGGATTCTTCCCATATTTTAACCCCAGAATGTTTTTCCAGAGTTGCAAATATAAAGGTGACCACATGAATTATTCATGAGTTGTCAGAATTGAAATTTGATGGTGAGGGAGGAACAACCATTCTTGAGCACACCTCTCGCTTTCTTGAGTTTTGTGATTCCCATCAAATTAATTGTGAGGAAACTACTTGTAGGTTTTTCATCTTCATATTCGAAGCATGAGTTAAGAAATGATGTTACAATTTTTTGACCTCCTATATACATTCTTTCCAACATCTTGTCAAGGATATTCATCATGACTTTGATAGGTATGATTTGAAAGTGTTTATAATAATATTATTCATTCTAGAATCAAAGTTGATGAATCTATTGAAGAATTTCATGATCGTTTCATTCACTTTTGTTATGAATTTTTTGAGGATGATACAGACTAGAATTATATGAAAGAGAAATTTAAGTATCCTTTTTAGATTTCTTTGAATCCTCCTAAACTCGAATCCCTTTCAATTATCACAACCTTCCTCGGTTCTCAAAATTTCGAAAGAAGAAATTGTTATTCCTTGTGAGGCTTCATCTTCTTCTCACTCTTCTTTAAATCAAATAGCTCCATGCACACAAGTTGCAGTTGGAGAACATGAAAATCAATTTGCGAACTATCACCATATTCTCCCATTGAAGATTTGGATGTAAATTTCAATCATGAATCTTATTTGATAAATGATATTGTTTCTTCTAGATACATCTCTTTCACTCCATCAGATATCCCCTCTGATCCTCATGATTCTCTTATGTCACATCAACATTTTGTAACAGTTTCATCCGAGGATCAAGTTCAAGATGGAGTTAATGGATACCAAGCAACGTGTGATATATTTCATAATGATTATGTGTGGGATTCTGATTTTGAACAAGAGTATCCGATGAAAGATGATTTTTCATCTAATACTTCAATTCCTTCCTACCCTCACACCCATTTTCCTAACATATTTAATGATCCTATCACACATGTCACATCTGTGGATGAGTCAGCTCTCGAAGATGGTAATTTTGATTGCAGTAAGGAGTGTGTTGGAATGTCGATTTTACATCAAAGGAAGGGGACGAAGGATCCTCCTCTCTTCATAATCTATATCATCCCTCATTTTATCAATGTGAAGAAACAAATAATGCAACCCCCTTTATTCACTCAGTATCTCTTTATAATTAATCAAACAATGAGGATTCCCTTCATTTTGTAAATTAAAACTTTGGTCATGATTTTCTTGAAATATATAATTATTCATCTAGTAATGATCTTATGTCTTCAACTATCAATTATTCTAAGCCACCAATTTTTTCTGATCTATATTTGAACATCTTAAAATCATGTCAAGGCGTTGAGATGTTATAGCCCACCCAGATGATTATGTCAGGATCTTGCGATTTTGATGGATGTTCCAAGAATTATTAAATTGGTATTAGTTCTAGGGAAAAACATCATAAGGTGATCAGAAAATTTGTAAATTACCCTATTTTTCAACCTCAAGATACTTCATCTTATCATCACAACCCTATTTCTCAATGGTTGGAGGAATCATGCTTCACAAGCCTCTATGCTCAACACAATTTTTTTATCTTTCTTCATGTTTTCCAAGGCTCAAAGTAAGAATGGATGATTTGATATGAGATTCTATCGCAATTGGTGTACATATCATGATGAATCAACAAAATGTTTAGAACACATGTTGTTGTTGTACTTTTCTACTCATTTTGTTGTCTTCCCATTCCTGAACATGTCCCATTTATCTTTATTATCATGTGTTTTTCTTGATGATATTTCTTGTTATTGATTCCCTCTGTGATATAGGTTGGGTAATTCTCCATTAGTTTCATTGGAAATTTCACTTTACGTAATCCTATCCTATCTTCTATTAGCCTAGGAGTAGGTTTAGTTTAGTTTAATTTTGTTTATTTTGGCTACATTTGTTGGTATTGTAGTGCTGGAATTGTTGGAAACAAGGTCTTGGTGTTGTTCGTCATATGCCTATGTCTACCTCATGATGTGTGATGAGTTTTTGGTTGTTGCAGTGTTAAGCTTGATGATCTTGTTGGTTGGCATTAATGTCAACATGTTTATGACATGACCTAGTGCGGGAATGGGAGGTTGAGTCAATATGGATGCAATGCATGGTATGATGGCTTGCCATAGGTTGATTATTGACTTTCCACATATTTTTAAGATGTTTCGTCTACAGGTGGTTGGAGTGTTGCTACAGATGCTCCATATGATTCTACATATGTTGGAAGCATTGGGTATTTTGCTACACATATTGGAGGTGTTTCTACCAGTGTTGAAGGCAGCTGGATGAGATGGTGTTGTTGTTGTAGGAGTCAAAGATGCTTATATAGGAGTTAGAGATGGTGTTACAGTTGTTGGAGGTGTTTGGATAGGTTGTGGTTGTTTCCTGAGGAGATGGTGGTGTTGGTCTTGCTGATGAGGTTGGAATACTAGGTGCTGCTTGTCATCGACTTGTTGCAGGAGTCCTTATCCTTTTTCATTAGTTTCAGACTTGTCACATAGGCTTGGATGGTTGATAAAGAATTGAAGAAGGTTCTCCATCAGCTGGAAGAGGCCCTAGACCAAATTTCTAATGTTTTTCTTTATCGTTTGCCCCAGTCGCATGGAGCCAAGCTAGTGGGAGTGACTGAAAAGATCCACTCGATGGCAGGAAGGCCTATGGAAGAGACTAAGGAGATGCAATCAAATCTAGCTTGTATTGTCTGCGTGACTGAAGTTTTTCATGATATTTTCTCTACATTCCTCGTGCTCCTTAGTTAGTGTTGGTATTATTATGACAATATTTTTCGTAAATATTCAGTATATGGCCAAAAAAGCTTGTGGGGTTTCTAAAAACTAATCAAAGTTGAAAATATCAAAAGGAAAGTACAGTTAGTGGGGATCACGTCAATGACATAGATCTAGGTCAAATCAAGCATATGAAGAAAGTTTGTAGAGCTCAGTAGTTCTTGGTAATTATTGAGTTGAGCATCTCAGTTCATATATATATTAGATATAGCTCAATCATTGTTTGGTTGGTTCACTTGCATGTTGAATGTGAGTGAGAGTAGATAAGAGTGTGCAAGATGTGTGAGGGTTGTATTGTAGAATTTTTGAAGCAGTTTGCAGGTGTTGCAGTAGTTTAGCTTAAGTGTGTTTCAACCATCATTTTGTATAGAGAGTGAGGAGAAGATATAGTGTTTGATTTCATTGTGTGGAGAGATTTTGTTGCAGTTGTTGGTGGTCAAGTTTTGTTGTAGTTTTTGACTTAGATTTTATGTTCTTTGATGATATGTTGATGCAGTGCTCTTGTTGAGCATTTCTTGGTTCCAACATGAAATGTATGAAACGAGAACCACATAGAGGAGAGGAGTTGGAGGATGCCTATGAAATCAATATAAGTGAGTAATTTTCTCAATTCAATTGTGGTTGGATAGTTCAGTAGAAACTGGGTGAGGCTCATTGGTCGTGATGGCTTCTAGTAAATTGGAGTCTATAGACTTAATTGATAGTTTAGGAATAACCAGACTAGGATCGTTGATCGTGGTGGCCTTCAGCATATCGTATTCCATAGATATGCATGCAAAGAGTCTTTGTTTTAAAGTAGCTAGATAATTCTCTATGTAAAAACATTTCTTAACATAATAGAATACTTGAGCAGCATAACACTAGCGGGTGGTTTTTTTCCCTGGATAGGGTTTCCACCAAAAATGTTTGTGTCCCTTATGTCGAATGCTTTCATGGTTTCACGTTTATATTTTATGCTGTGAGCGATGCTTCTATGTTTTAGTTTGTGAATGGTTAAAGAGAATAATCATTTGGAGAAAATTTGATAAGTGCGCTCACTACTAATTTACCCCCACCCACCATATCTCAGTAGTGATCTAGTTTCCAACAACATTTTGTTTTCGATTTCGTTTCCCATTTTTATTTTTATTGTTTTCAATAAGCCTTGTATAAGGTTATGCTTTGGTTTTGAAATAGACATGCTAAAGTTTAAGAGTACGGTGTATAACTATCAATGCTTATCAATATATATATTCCCTTCTTTGCATGGGACTTTTATTTTTTAGTCTATGATGCTCGAATGGAAAATACGTTCCTTCTAAAATAAAACCTTAGTCGGATTTTTGATGCTAGAATATATAAATACTACCCTCTTCTTTAATTGTATTTTGATGTTTGGTCAGTTTTATATTTTCAACTTAGTCAAGTAGAGTAAGGAGGGGAGAAAACTTGAACAAGTGGACTACATTTCAAAGGTATGTATATATCCTTCTCTTAAAGGAAAACCTATTTTTATTTGTTGGGATTCTTCTTCCACCCAATGAAATAATAAGTGTCAGAGCAAAGTTCTATAAATAAACATAAATAAAGGGTGAAAGAGGAGAAAGTATTCCTATGTAGGGAGGTGAAGCAAGCAATTTCACTAGGGTACTATTCAAGCTTGCTGGAAGGTAAGTAAAGTTTGTGCTTCTATAGTGACTAGTTAGGGTACTGTCTAAGCCTGCTAGTGGCAGAGCAACACCAGAGATAAAAAAATGACACTCTAATGACCCTTTTCACTTGCATATCTATATACTCCTTATCCTATACTGAAACAACTATGTTTTGACTTGATTTTGTTAGTGCGTTGTCGATGAATAGAATGAAAAAACTATATCTTTCACTAAAGCTAAATAAATAAGCTATGGTGATCGATGAGACAAAAAATAATTCTTGAAAGGCTAGACCTGATTTATAAGGTTAGACCCATACAAAGATCTGGAATTCTACCATTGTGTCAACAAGTGTTGTAGTTTCTTCAACCAACCTCTAATTTTTTTCCTATACTTTAATTTTGAAGCCTTCCTTATGTTCATAATAACATATTTCATGATCGTCAAGTGTTTCTCTTATCATTTGCTTTAAATATAGCCATTCTTTGCATGCAGAACTTATGATCACCTCACTAGGTTTCCTTGACAATGACTAATTCGTGTCGACGACGACTAAACAACTTATAAACACAAGCCAACTTCTGCCTTGATCTTCCACCAACTGTCAACCTTCCCTCTGGGAATTGTGCAATCCCTAGCCATTGGAAACTACACAAGCTCTTGAGGATTTGAACTACAAAATCCGTTGAGGATTTAAAATACAAAATCCCTTGAAGATGAGGATTGAGTAACCCTGATAGACTAGCAATCAATAAACATGTGAATTGGGCAATCACTCACTAAGATTCAAGACTGTGCAACTCACTAAGTAAATGGATTGCACAATCCCTTGTCACTAGGAATTGTGCAATACCTTCTACGAGTGACACTATGCAGTTCCCTAGAGCAAGCAAGGGTGCACCCTAGAAAATAACGAGTGTGCAATCACCTGAAGACAAATGGCACAAATTTTATATTTATGATCTTAAGAGAAGTGTTGCTTCCTCCTTATTTTTAGGTATTTCCATTATAAACCTTAATCCTTTCCCCATGATGAAAATATATATAATAGAGGCTAGTAGAGCTCATTAGCACACTTGAATTTGAAGCTCTAGCTTTTGTCACAAGGATAAGGAGCTTTGGACTTGGTTTCCAACACTTTTCTGAGTAATTTTTTCATGCATCACATTTTGCATCTTTTTCTATTGTTCTTCTCGTTTTTGTCTGTGTGTGTTATTTTACCTATTTTTTCATGGTAGATATAATTTTTATTATCATTAGCTTGTACAAGTGTTGCTTCGATATGTCATTGATCTTTTATATGTGTCGCATCACCTTCTTTCTTTTTGCCTACTGGGAGCTGTCACTGCTGAGTATTTTTATGCATGCATGTTTTTCCTCTTGCATGATAACTTCTCGCCCATGTTGCGAATTAATCTAACTCATCGTGAGGGTGACCTATAATTTTTCCGACCCCACCTTTAGATTTTGAATTTTCTCTCTCTCCATGGTAGACTTGTGCAAATCCTTAAATAAATTTTGCCTCTACGCCTATGAGACTATGCATTGGCTTTCCAAGCTACGCATTTTGTAGATCCATTCTCCAATTCCTAGCCTTGGCTTTAGATACTGCACGTTGTGCAGTCCCTTCTCTCTCTTACCTAGTTGAGACCGTACATTGCACAATCTCAAGCCTTAAGCTTCCTCCCTCTCTGTTGAGATTTCATAGTCCCCTCTCTCACTGCACAATGCACAATTCCATATCTTACTTTACCTCCCAGATCCCAGCAACCATACAATACCTTTCCTTAGACAATATGTTGCTTGTTTGAGTTTGATTTATGAGCTAATATGATTAAAATAGATTTTTTCACCCTGAGTGCATTTCTAGTTACATGTACTACAAGTTTTGAGGTCATCTCTTCTCCATCAGTACCCATCATCATGCCTCCCAAGATATCATCCTCAAAAGAAACAACAGAGATCAGTACCGATGAAGTGGTTGAGATTCCTCCAATTATTTTTCCTATTCTATCTAATACTCAACTCTTCATTGAAAATGACTCTGACATCACATGGAACATCATCAAAGATGCATTCACAACTATGGAATTTAAGGAAAATCTAGTGGAAAGACAAGTTTACATTAACATCTAGTCATCATGTATCGAGAAGGCTACCTACAGGTTCCCAGTTCTACTTTATGAAGATGTCAATAGTGTCAATGGGAAACAAATTTCCACTTACATATCCCATGATATTCACTTAATGTATCACTTTCCTAATGCTAAGCGATATATGGATTCACACTTATATGCATTCATTGGCTATTTAAACACCAAGGACAATATCAAGACATGGGTAAAAGAGTCATCTAAGTTTTAGTAGAAAACTAGTAATACATGCAAGTCCAAATCCCTTATAAAAAAATTTCAATGCCTGATAGTGTCATGTTGCCGAATATATGGAGAGAAGAATATTGAGTCCTTCTTAAAGGATGGGTTTACATGATGCATTAGATTGTCATAGAGGGGGAGATATTTAACTGGTTTGACCTTTTGCCTCAATAGCTTATGATTAATATAAACATGGATAAAAGTACACCTAAGGGAAAGCAAGCTAGATTCTACATGTATGAATACATGTTGCATGGTATTTTTTCTCAGAATGTTTTTTCCTATCATGTATTGGAAGTGGACACCCAAGGAACCTCATCTTCATATTCGTTGCAAGATTATTTCAAGGTGCAGTTACAAAGGAGTCATTCAGAAGTTTTTTGACCACTTCTTCGAAGTTTTGTAGTAGATGATATTTGGAGAAGAACCCGCTTGCATGTCCCGTGAGGTGATGAACTTAGTATCATAATTTTCCAATTGGTTTTCCTCACCATATGGAACTTACCTCAGGTTGTTCAACTGTCATAAACCATCACCTTTATTATCGAGGTATGCCAAATATAAGTTACTCATGCAAGTGGTCACATTTCATCTTTTTGCATACCTATCAGCAATATTGCAGAGGAAAATGAAATCACCATGCCCTACTTTTCATTGCAAGTAGGATCCTATAATTTCAAGAACCTGAAGGCTACATAATATGAAGTAAAAGAGTTGGAGAACTTCAGGTTTATCATGATAAACTATAATCAGTACAATTTGAGATATATTTGCAAGTAGAATTATGCCAAGTTGCATTTTAGTTGGCCATCTGGAACTTTCTCTAGGCCAGAGGAGGACAAGATCAAGAACTTATATAATGGCTATAGGCCCCACACACTAGGTTTTCAAGCAGACCCTTCTGATGTGGATCTAGTGTAGGATACTAATATGAATGCAAGGAAACCATAAGAGTGTAACCCAGTGAGTATTAAATATAAAATGAAGGTTTCTCACAACCCAATAGAGGAGAAAATCTGCAACTTCAAAGCGGATCCATCTATTTTAAAAGTGACTATGGTAGCAGAAAGAAAGAGAAAGTAGCAATTAGAAGTAGAGAAGAGGAAATAATAGGAAGAACTAAACAGGGAGGAAGAGGAGTGAATTTAGAAGGAGGAACGGGAAAAACGAGATCAATAAGAAAGGAGGATGCAAGAATAATTAAGAAGGAAGGGTGAAGAAGAAGCAATGTTGAAGCAAGAAGAAGAACAAAGAAAAATCAAGTATAGGAAGAAGCGAATAAATAGGAGTAGGATCAGGAGCTTCCTAGTGATATTGAAGAGGAAATAGTTCCCCAATATGTGGAGGTAGAATGAGGGAATCATAACTTAGATGTTGATATTGTGCCAAATATAGAACAAATTATCACTCAATTTCCACCTCCTCCTAAAAATGGGAAAGTTGTAGGTGATGAAGGAGAAATTGATCCTTTAGATGAGGACCCGGTCATGGATATTTATAGCATGACATTCAATGAGATTTAGAGTATAATTGTTCAAGAAAGGAATAAACATTTTCCCAATGACTCCACACATCCTGCATTCATTAATACACAAATGGTGATTGTCATGGTTACTAGAAGGAATCCTCAAACATTGTCACAGCTAACTTGGCCTTTGTGGGAGCTTCGAAGGAAAATACACATTATCTAATGAGAGAAAAAATAAAATAAATAAATAAATTAATTAATTAATTAATTTTAAAAAAAAAATTGAAAAGGATTTGAAGATGTGAGGAAACAAATAGAACAACTCCAAGAAAAAAATCAAAATTTGTCTTCTATACATGTTTATTTTAAGAAGCTTCAGGTGGCTATATATTGTGAAGTTCAAGCATTGGGAGACACTATGATTAATATTTATAAGGAGTTGGTCACCGTTCATAAAGTATTTGTGCACTTGCATGATGTGTAGAAGAAATCATAGGAGAATGAAAAAGACATGAAAGTCATTCATGAATCCATCACCACAGTTCATAAATGGGGAATGAAGTATAGAGGTGCACCGAAAAAATTTACTAGGAAAACAAGATAACAAAAGGAGTTGGAGAAAGATGAAGTCATAATGCTAATGAAAAGTAACAAATAGCTCGACACTTTCATAGCAAACATCTTAGCTTCTTATGCATGATTGTACAATGGTGTGGACTCCATGGTAAAATATCATAAGATCCATTCTTTCGGTTCATTTATAGAAGCAAAGGGAAAAGACACGGTTAGGAAGGAAGTTTCACAATACTTGGACCAGGTGAAGTAGAATACTATGAGAGAGGACTTGGATATTAATAGACACACCATGAAGAAATATATTGGTGGCCCTACTAGGATCAATATTATGTTGTTATTATTAAAGAAGGAGACACAATTCATTCGAAAATCATCTACCTGGATGCAATGGAAGATATAGTCCACTATCAGCCTAATCTTCTTGAAAAGTTTGAGGAGACCATTGTACAATACAAAGCTTGGCATCCAATGTAACTGAATATTTACAAATTGAAGTTGTTGAGCTAGAGTTTTCTCAAACTCAAGCTTAATGTGTCTAGTTTGTCTTAATAGGCTTGTCTTATTAGGCTCTACCCATTTTTTTCTATATGGGTTTTTTCATTATTGTATTTGAAATAAAATATGTAGGTCGAAGTCTAAGTGTCAATTGTTGAATATTAAAAGACATTAGTTAAGGAAAAGACAAAATTTGTGAAAGAGTCATTAGGGAAGCTCAAGGGTCGCAATGGAAGATGAAGAGTCATCTCATTTGTTATAAATAATCCCTCATAACTCAAGAAAATGGTTTGGAACCAAAGATGCTTGGAGACTAATTTTTGGAGCCTTGGCCTCTCTAGTTTGGCATAGGAAGAGTATCATTCATTGGAGAAGCAAATGCTGGCTTAGTGTTGGTGCTACTCCTACATCAATATAATTGTATGCTTGGAACTTTCAATTTATAATGAGAAGCTCTCATATCTAGCATGCTTTCATGCGTGTGTCGTGAATGTTGTAAGACTATTTATATATTTGTGATGGAGGTGATTTCATTTACGCTAATGTTAATGAACTATTTTGTTAACCTTAGTATGTGTCTTGTTTAATGTGTGTTGTTTATACTATCATGCTCATTGTTATCTTGTGAACTACTTTGGAGGTTAATTAATGGTGCTCGCGTGTCTATTTTAAGATATTTACTATTATTTTATTTTAAGGGACCCTCTCTCTCCTCTTTTATGTGAACAACCTTTCACATATTAGACTTGATGTCGCACAAAGTTCATACACTTGCTATGACCAAATTCATGCATATTTCATCTTATGTGTTTTTTGTAGCTAAGAACTATCTTTAAAACCACCGCTTTTGTTAACCAGCTATATTCATGTTAGGGATCCTACTCCAAATGGTGTGGGGTCTAACTGGGATGTCACATTAGGGAGACCTCCTTCCCTGTTGGTGGCTTCCAACAATGTCAATAATTTTTGGCTTTAGAAGGAGGGCGAGATGACAAGCTTAGACTAGGAAGTTTGTTTGAACCTTTCTCATCTTAAATGGATTTTTCCCATATCTTAACCCCAAATGCTTTTCTAGGCTTGTAAATGTAAAAGTTCCCGAAGGGATTATTCGTGACTTTTTAGATTTTAAATTTGATGGCAAGGGAGGAACAAACATTATTGAGCACACCTCTCACTTTGTTGACTTTTGTGATTCCCATCAAATTAATTGTGAAGATACTACTTGCAGGTTTTTGAGCTTATATTTGAAGCATGTATGAGGAAATGATGTTACACTTTTCCAACCTCCTCTATACATTATTTCAAACATCTTGTCAAGGAGATTCATCATGGCTTTGAAATGTTTGATATGAAAGTGTTTATAATAATATTATTCATATTAGAATCAAACTCACAACTCTCACAACATTCCTTGTTTATGGAGCTCTCAAAATTTAAAAATACTAAAATGTTATTCCACGTGACTCTATGTCTCTTCTCATTCTTCACTAGATCAAACAGCTCCATGAACATAAGTTACAGTTGGAGAACATGAAAATCAATTTGTCGAATTATCACCATATTCTCCCATTCAATATTTGAATGCAAATTTCAATCATGAATATCATTCGATCAATGATATTTTTTCTTCTCGATACATTTGTTTCCCTCCATTAGATATCCCTTCTGATCCTCACGAATCTCCTATGTCACATCAAACTTCTGTAAGAGTTTCATTTGAGGATCAAATTTAAGATGGAGTTAGTGGAGACAATGAAACATGTGATATATTTCATAATGATCATATGTGGGATTCTAATTTTAAACAATATTCTAAGATGAAATATGATGTTTCATCAAATATTTCAATTCCTTCCTCACGTCACAACCATATCCGTAACATATTTAATGAGCCTATCACACGTCACATTTGTGAACAAGTCAAATCTCGAAAGATGATAATTTTGATTGCAGTAAGTAGTGGTGTAATGTTGATTTTACATCAAAGGAAGGTGAGGGAGGATCCTCTCTTCATAATATATCTCATCCCTCATTTTATCAATGTGAAGAAATAGAGAATGAAACCCCCTTTTTTGCACTCAAACCCTCTCTATAATTCATTAGATCATGAGAATTCACTAATTTTTTTTAAATCAAACTCTCGTCATGATTTTATTCACATACATATTTATTCATCAAGTAATATTATTATTTCTTCAACCATCGATTATTTTAATCCATCGATTTTTGATGATCTATCTTCGAGTATCTTAAAACCATATAAATACATCGAGACACTTCGGCCTACCCTGCTCATTATGTCAGAATATCATTATTTGGATGGATGTTCCAAGCATGATCAAATTGATATTATTTCGAAGGAAAACTCGCATGAAGTGATCACAAAAATTGTAAATGATCCTCTCGTTCAACCTCAAGATCCTTCATTTTCTTATCACGACCCTATTTCTCAATTATTGGAGGAATCATCGTTCACAAGCCCCGATGCTAAACACAAGTTTTTATCACTATTCATGTTTACCAAGAATGAAAATTAGAATGGATGCTTTGATATGAGAGTTTGTCACACTGGGTGAAAAAGTCATGATGCGTCATAAAAAATGTTTAGAACACGCTTTCTTGTTGTCCTTTTCTACTCATATTTCGTGTCTTCGGATTCTTGAATATGTCCCATTTTATCTTTCTTTTCATGTGTTTTTCTTCATGATATTTCTGGTTATTTATTCCCTCACTGATATAGGTAAGGTAATTCTCCAATGGTTTCATTTTAAAGTTCACTTTATGTAAGCTTGACCTATATTTTGTTAGCCTAGGAGTAGTTTTAAGTCTTTTTTTTTGGCTACATTTTGTTTTCTCTTTGGTTTCCAACTTTTCCTTTTCTTCTTTTTAGTAAGCCTTGAATGAGGTTGTGTTTTTGTTTTTAAATAGGCATGGTGAAGTTTAAGAGGATGATTTATAACTATCAATTCTTGGAATTTTGTCTATTCCTTTATTCGCATGAACCTTGTATTTTTTAATCTATGATGCTCGGATGGAAAATGCCTTATTTATAGAAGAAAACCTTAGTGGAATTTCGATGCTTGAATCTATAACTCATACCCTTTGCTTTAATTGTTTTTCGATGTTTAGCCAGTTTTATCTTATCAACTTACTTGAGTAGAGCAAGGATGGGAGGACACTTAAACAAGTGAGCTATATTTCAGAGATATGTATATATCCTTCTCTGAAAGGAGAACCTATGCTTTTCTCAATAAGATTGGATGCTTCTTCTTCCCTGTGAAATAATAAGTGTCAAGGCACAATTATATAAATAAAAATGAATAAAGTGTCAAATGATAGAAACGCTTCTTGCATAGCAAGGTGAAGCATTCAACTTTGTCGGGGTATTAATTAGGCTCACTAGCAACGAAGAAATGTTTGTGTTCTTGTAGTAACTCCACGAGGGTACTTTCAAGGCTTACTGGTAGCAGAGCAACACCAAATATGAAAAATGAGTCTCTGGTAATTTGTTTCACTTGCATACCTATATATTCCTTATTCCCAATCGAAATAACTACATTTTTACTTGATTTTGTTAGTGTGTTTTCAATTAAGAGAATGGAGGAACTATATGTTTAACTCGAACTAAGTAAAGAAGCTATGGTGATTTATGAGACGAACAATACTTCCTAAAATGTTAGACCTGATTTATGAATTTAGGCACATACAGAGAGTTATAATTCTACCAATGTCTCACCAAGTGTTGTAGCTTCTACAACACCCCTCCAATATTGTGCCTATTCTTTAATCTTTTAGCCTACCTTCTATTCATAAGAACTTATATTTCATGATGATCAAGTGTTCCTCTTTCTTTTTACCATCAATATAAATTTTCTTTGCATGAAATACTTGTGATGATTTCACTAGGTTGTTTTCAAAATGACTAAGTCTTGTCAAAGAAAACTAAGCAACTTCTAAACACAAGCTAACTTCATCCTTGATATTGCACCAATTGTCATTCTTCCCTCCAGGAATTTTGCAATCCATGGCCATTGGAAACTATGAAAGCCCTTAAAAATTTAAACTATGGAATCCCTTAAAGACCATAACTATGAAACCTTGAGAGACTAGCGGTCATTGAGCATGTGAACTGGATAATCACTCACTGAAAGTCAAGCTTGTGCAGCTCACTGAGTTAGTAGATTACACAAGCCCTTGCCATTGGGAATTGTGTAAATCCTTCTGCCAATGATAATCTGCAATTCCCCATAGAAATCAAGTGCCCAACACTAGAAAATAGGGAGTGCACAATCACCTTATGACAAGTGGCACAAATGTTTTATTTACAATCTTAAGAAAAGTGTCACTTTCTCCTTATTTTTAGGCATGTCCATCAAAAACCCTAATCCTTTCCCTATGAGGAACAAATATATAATAAAGGCTAGTAGATGTCATTTTCACACTCAACTTTAAATCTCTAGTCTCCCTTAAGAGAACAAGGAGCTTTGGATTTGGTTTGCAGCACTTTTCTAGGCAAGTTTTTCATGTGTCACTTTTTGCTGATTTTTCTTTCCCTTTTGTCGCTTTTGTCTATGTGTGTCTTATTTTACTTGTTTCCTTCCATGGTAACCATAATTTATATTATTATTATCTCGTAGAAGTTTATTTTTGGTCCGTCGTTCATTTTTTATAAGTGTCACACTGCCTTCTTTCTTTTGGATTATCAACCCTTATCGCTACTGAGTATTTTTCTACATGCATGTTTTTTCTCTTGCATGATCACTTATGGCTCATGTTTCTAAATGATCTAAATCATCCTGAGGCTAACCTAAAATTATTTCTATCCTAGCTTCACATTCAAAGTTCTCTCTCTCCCTGGAAGAAATGTGCAATACTTGAACAATTGTTGCCTCCCTTACTGCGAATTTCACAACCTCAAGTATCAAGCTCACCTCTTGGCCTATGATACTATGAAGTTTCTAATCAATGGATTTCCTAACTATGCATTGCGTAGATCCAGGCCTTAATACCTAGCCTTGGCCTCTGAGACTGTACATTGTGCAATCCCTTCGATGTCTTTCCCTGTTGTGAGTGTGAATTACGGAATCTCAAGCATTAATCTTCCTCTGTGTCTACTAAGACTATGTAGTCCCATCTCTCACTATACATTTCATAATTCTAGAGTTCAGTTTGCCTCTTAGATCCCAACATCTATACAATCCCTTTCCATAGTCAGTGTGTTGATTCTTTTAGTTTTATTGATGAACTTATCTGCATTAACTAACTTGTTTCACTATGAGTGCATTTCTTGTTACATGTACTACAAGATTTGAGCTCATCTCTTCTCCATCAGTACCCATCACCATGTCCCCCAAGAGATTAGTATCAAAAGAAATGATAGAGAGTAGTATCAATGAAGTAGTTGAGATTCCTCTAGTTTTTTTTTCTATTCTATCTAATACTCAACTCTTTATTGAAAAGGACTCTCACATCACATGGTGTGTGGTCAAATATTAATTCGCAACTACATAATTTAAGGAGTATCTAGAGGACACACTTGCGTACATTAAAATTCAACAATTAGGTTTTTGTAAGGCTACCTATAGGTTCCCAATTCTAACTTGTCAAGATGTCATCAAATGGATTCAACAACACTTGGATACTAAAATCACGACCCTCAATAGTGTCAATGCGCAAAATCTTGCCTCTTACTGAGCCCATGATAGTTAGTTGGTGTATCACTTGCCTAAGATTGAGGGATATATGGATTCACACTTATATGTATTCAATTGCTATTTAAACACCAAGGACATTATCAAGACATGGTTAAAAGAGCCAGATAAGTTTCACTAGACACCATGTAATACTTACAAGACAAAATCCCTCATAAATGTGTTTTAGTACCTGATAATTTCATGTTGCCAAATATATGGATAGAATAATACTGAGTCCTTCCCTCAAGGATGGGATTACATGCTACATTATATTTTCACTAAGGGGAAGATATTTAATTGGTATGACCGTTTGGCTCAAAAAATTAGGATTAATGTAAACATGGGGAAAAATCCACCTAAGGGAAAGCAAGCTAAATTCTACATGTATGGATACTTGTTGGATGGTATTTGTGCTTAGAATTCTTTTCCTCATATGGATTGGAAGTTGACACCCAAGGAGCCTCCTGTTCACATTCATTGCAAGTTTATTTTAGAGTGAAGTTACAAAGGATTCACTGAGAATATTGCTAGCCACTTCTCCAAAGTCTTTTACTAGATGATCTTTGAAGAAGAACCCCCTTGCATGTCTTGTGAGGTGATGAACTTAGTAGTATAATTTCTTGATTGGTTTTACTCACCAAATAAAACTTACATCAGGGTGTTTGACTGCTAAAAACCATCACATTTGTTATTGAGGCATGCCACAAATTATTTGTTCCTACAACATGTCACATATCATATTTCCACAGGGTTATTAGTAGAATTGCAAAGGAAAATGAAAGCACCCTAGCCTACTTTTCCTTTGCAGGTGGAATCCTACAAGATCAGGCTGGAGAATATGAAGTCAAAGAGGTAGAGAACTTCAAATTTAGCACTATTTATTATCATCAGTATGAAATTAGAGATATTTTCAAGTAGCACTATGCCAAGTTGCATTTTAGTTGGTTCTGTGGAACTTTCACTAGGCTAGAGCAGGAGAAGATCAATAACTACTATAATTCCTCTAGGCCCCACACACAAGGCTTCCAAGTAGGCCCTTCGCATGTGGATATAGAGTAGGATAATAATCCAGAAGAAAGGCAACTACAATAGCACATCCCAATGAGTATTAAATATAATAGGAAGGTCACTCATAGCCATGGAGAGGTGCAAAGCCACAAGTTCAAAGCGAATCCAACTATTTTGAAAGTTGTTATGGTTGTAGAAATAAAGAGGAAGTGACAACTAAAAGTAGCGACGAGGAAACAAGAGGAAGAACTAAAGTTATAGGAAGAGGAGTGAATGTAGAAGGAGGAATAAGAAAAGGGAAAATAGGAAGAAACGAAGATGCAAGAAGAATTAAGAAGGAAGGAGGAATAAGAAGCAATGTTGAAGTAAGAAGATGAAGAAATAAAAAATCATCTATACAAAGAAGAGAATAAAATGGAGAAGGATGAAGAGATTGCTAAAGAGATTAAAGAGCTAATAGTTATCCAAGACATGGAGGTACAACAAGGGTAATAAAACAAAGATGTTGATATGGTGCCCAATATAGAACAAATGATCACTCAGTCTCTGCCTCCTCCTATAAATGGGAAAGATGTAGCTGATGAAGGAGAAATTTCTCCTTTAGATGAGGACCCAGTCATGGATATTTCTAGCCTAACTTAAAATGAGCTTTAGAGAATAATTGTGAAAGAAAGGAATAACCATTTTCCTAATGGCCACAAACATCCCACCTTCATCAATACAAAAAGGGTGATTGTGAGGGATACCAAAAGAAATCCTCAAACCATTGTCATGGCTAACTTGGCCTTTGTAAGAGCTTTGAAGGAAAATACAGATTATCTAATGGAAAAAATGAAACACATGGAAAAGGATTAGGAAGATGTTAGACAAGAAATAAAACAACTCCAAGAAAAAACTCAGAAGTTGTCTTTTGTACATGTCTACTTGAAAAATATTTACAAAGCTATATATGGTGAGGCTCAAGCATTAGGAGACATTAAGATGATTCTTGTTAATGAGTTGGTCGTCATGCATAAAGAAATTGTACCCTTTCTTAAAAAGTATAAGGAATCATGGGAGAATGCAAAAGCTTTGAATGTCATTCATGAATCCATCACCATAATTCATGAATGGGGAACGTAGTACAAAGTTTCACTGAAAAAATTATCTAGGAAAAAAGGAAACCAAATTGAGTTGGAGAAATTTCAAGTGAGAATGCTTAGAAGATAAATAAATACCTCAACACTTTCATAGCTAACATCTTACATTGTTATTCATGATTGTACAATGGTGTGGACACCCTGGTAAATCTCATAAGAACCCTTTAGTTAGGTCATTTATAGAGGCAAAGGGAAAAAACACAGTTAGGAAGGAAGTTTCAGAATACTTGAACCAGTTGAAGTCAATTGCTACCAAACAAGACTTGGAGATTAAAAGATAGACCATGAAGAAATATATTAGTTTCCCTTCTATGATCAATACTATGTTGCTCTTATTAAGGAAGGAGACATAGACGAGTTTCAAAATAGTCTACCTAGATGCAGTGGAAGATAGAGTTCTCTATCAACCTAATCTTCTTGAAAAGTTTGAGGAGACCATTGGATAATATAAAGCTTGCCATAAATATGTAACTAAATATTTACAAATTGAATTTGTTGAGCTATAGTTTCCTCAAACTCAAGCTTAATGTGTCTATTTTGTCTTAATAGGATTTTCTTATTAGGTTCTACCCATTTTTGTCCTATATGGTTTTTTGTATTATTGTACTTGAAATAAAATATCTTAGTGGAAGTCCAAGTATCAATTCTAGAATATGAAAAGACATTGGTTAAGGAAAAGACAAAATAAGTCAAAGATTCGTGAGAGAAGCTCAAGGGTTAGAATGGGAGATGAATATTATTCACATTTTTTATAAATAAACCTCAAGAAAAAGGCTTGGAACTAAGAGGTTTGGACAGTAATTTTTGAAGCCTTGGCTTGAATAGTTTAGCATAGGAAGGGTATCATTCTTTGGAGAAGCATGGGTTGGCTTCATGGTCCACTATTGGGGCTATTACTACATAAATTGAATGTATGATTGGAAATTTCACTTTATAATGGGAATCTCTCATAGTTGACATGCTTTCATGCATATTTCATGAATGTTATAAGACTATTCCTTATATATTTTTGATGTATGTGGTTTCATTTACGCTAATGTTATTGAATTATTTTTCTAACATTAGTATGTATCTTTTCTAATGCATGTTTTTTATACCATCATGCGTGTTATTATCTTGTGAACTACTTTTCAAGTTAACTAATGGTGCTCATGTGTCTCTTTTAAGATATGTAATATTACTTTCCTTTATGGGCCCACTCTTTCCTCTTTGATGTGAACAAACCTTCATACACTACACTTGATATCACACAAATTTCATACATTTGATATGACCAAATTAATGCATATTTCATCTTTTTGTTGCAGCCAAGGCATATCTTTAAAACCACCACTTAGTGACTAAATGTTTTTAGGTTGGTGATCCTACTCCAAATGATGTGGGGTCCAATTGGGACTTCACATCGGGGAGACCCCCTTCCATCTTGGTGACTTCTAGCACCGTCAAGACACTCTTAGTACATGGAAAAAATAGCATCAAAACGCTCTCAATGAACTAAAAGGAAATTTTCACCACTCATATCCTTCCAACTAATAATTTTGATGTGGCTAGGGGTTTTAGAGTGAGAAATTTGTGTTTCAAATGGTTAGAATAGTGATAAAAATGAGGATAGAGATGAAAATACAATGTAAAAAAAATTAAAAGTGTTTAGATTCACTTTTTCTATCTTTTCAACTAAAATATAAATAGGCATAATCTATGTGAGACAAATAGATAGAAAGAGTGAAATTAACGTCATGATATCAGAGTTTGTAGAGGATTGCACCTTGTGCTACCTACATTGATCCTTCATTGTCAGTGTAGGTGAAAGGAGGATTCACTTATGACTCTAAAAACATGTTGTTAAAAATGTATATTCCAAATAACTAATTAAATTAAACCCTTATGATTTTCTTACTAAAAAAAAAAAGATATAAAAAATATTAGATTGAATTCTTTAGCTCATAGAAGAAAATACACTTACTGAAAATTTAACTGCAACTAAAAAATTAGTGGAAGCTATAGGAAGCCAATTTCCAAAGTGAAAAAATTCTTTTTACTATTCAAATATCATATTTTCATAAAAATTACTCCCATCTTTCAAGGGCTTCCAAATATGGAAAATAACCCATTGAGAAATCAAAGAAAAAATTATAAAAAAATTGAAAATTTGGTCCATTCTATATCATTTACAGTCCTACCAAAACCTATTGGTAAGGATCCTCCTACTATTGTTGAAATATGCCCCATAAATTTGTTTGGTCACCCTTCGATTTTTTTTGTTTTGTTTTATTATTTATTGAAGTTTCCTCTACACATGTTTTGTACAAGCCATTGAATTTTTGTGAGCTAGTTTGATCTAATTTTCTTGTTAACATTATTTCTTCTTCTCTCCTTTCAAATTGCACTCTAAGTGAAAATTATTTACTACTCTGTCACTTAGGTTTTCCTAAAAGTCTCTTTGTATCACACTCTTTAAGCATTTTTTTTTCACTTTATTTTTTTTTAAATAACATTGAGTTGATGACTAAGTCTCCATAACAATAATCTCTCAACAAGATAGGAAATTAAGCCTTTAAATCACAATCAACAATGGATATGATATCTAACTCACTAATATTAATAATTTAAATTATATTATACATTAACCAAGTCAATAATAAAATCCTCTTCACTTCAATAATTAGATTTAATTAAAATGATTTTTAAAATAAAAAGGACATTTTGGAAAACCTCAAAACATATGACAATAAACCTTTGTATAAGTTATTTTCTGATGCTACAAATATCAACATTCCCTCTTATCAAGGAAGGAACTTCTTGAAGAGGTTACTAAGACTGTCTTTCCCTCAGATCTTAGCACAATTTCCCACTCATCATCCTCCACCATGCCATTCTTCCAAACTTTTTGGGGTTATTCTTTTTAATGATGCTAATTAATAGTGCCATATAGTCCATAAACTTTTTTAGAGGCTCATTTTCCTTGAATAGAATCCTAGGACACTCCACATGCCCCTTAGCCTATCTTGATGTCTACAAGCACCATTGAGGTCTCGTAACAAAAATAAAAGTATCTAACGTATTTTTCTCCCCATCTAAATGTTGAAGTCCTAAACTAGAATTTGTTGATATAAACTAAACCTTTAGGAGATTCTTGATCCTCGTGCTCTTTCACTAGTGGGGTCTCATGTGACTTCTTAGATCAAATGTCCTCTTTGAATTTCATATTATAGCTCACAACAGTCTGCTACTAATTAGAATGAAAATATTATAAGCCTCAAAAGTCTTGTTGTATGCAAAAAGCACGCTATTTATTTTTGATGGCTCCATTATTGGTCCTTTTATCTTCTAGTACGTATAAATACATTAGAAAACCAAAGATACATAAGTGGCTGACCTCTGTAGCCACACCAATGAATGCTTCCTCTAGATTTTTGTCCTATAATATCCCATGAGAACTCATACTATGGATGTAGACCATCATATTGTATGCCTCTACCCAAAGTGACATGGGAAAATATTTATCATTGGTCATGGAATTAACATCCCCTATGATTGGCATGTTCTTTAGCTACAAAGGAAAAAATTTCTATGGGTTTTAAGATATTGTTAATTCATTCTTAATTCCTACCTCCTTGCAAAATTAGTTTAAGTTATTGGAGGTATACTCACCCCGATTATTTGGAATTGCAACCTTGATCTTATTTCCTATTTATAACACAAACTATGGAAAGTAGAATATTCTTTTGACAAATTTTTGACTGTTCAAAGACACAATTTGCATAAATATTTGAATGATTTGAAAATTGGCAACAAAACTTTGGTTTAGCAGAGCTAAGGAAGCTTTGATTGTTGCTAGGAGTACATTCAGACACAAAATTGTTTTAGATATCTTGGTTGGATACATCTCCATCACATAAGACAATGGGCATCCACCCAAGCTGTGACCTACAAGAGTCACCTGCCATACATTTTATGCAAAGAAGTCAATGCCCTTCAAAGGTCATAAGAAAATCAAGAATGAGAGCATGATGAAGCTCAGTGCTCTCCAAAAGTTAATTAATGTATAACAAAAGGTTTCAACTATAATTACAATCACATGAACTAGGTCTAAAAGGTCTTATCTAAGGTCATCTATCCCAAGTCTTCTAAGTGGTAAGTATAAACCCTTTTAGCCCATGTCAATCCCCAGGCCTGACCTTGAAGGGTTGCTTATTCCAATCCAGTAACACCTCAATGTAACCAGAGAACATAAATTCTACTTGAATTTCAATTCTGATCTAGTGAAACCTAGACCTCCATAGTATAACATAAGAATTTAACAATAAAAGGGAATTTATGTTGGAGCTGAACTGAATTTAATTGGGAATTTCAAGAATATTTAAAAAATTGATAGATAGGAGTGTACTTGTTTTTCCTCACCCATATCCACCATATTTGAGAATGTTCCCAAATTCTACCCATGGCTAAAAGGGAAGTGAAGTCATTGGTCACAAGTTCCATCCCCACACTATCTTAGAATTGTTGTGTCATTTCCCATCCTTTGGATCTCATGCTTGGAGAGAAATCCAATGAGAGAATGTATTGAATATGTATTATGCATTAGGATCTCATGCTCAAAGGGCAATCCAATGAGAAAATATATTGAATATCTATTATGCATTTACATCTCATGCTCAGAGGGAAATAGCAATTAACCATGCTAAGAGCTAGAAATTTTGAAATAATGTCAGAATCTATATGACAAAACATACACAAACCACTGAGATTCAACATAGCTTGTAGGAACAATAAGAAACAAGAGTAGAGCAGATATTTAAAATGAATACAAATTTTCTATACATTGGATTGAGATGGTCTTTGAGAATGAATGCTTGAGACGGTTGGCTTGTGACCAGGAAAAAAAGGCAAAAGAAAGATTTTATGCATCAACATTGCCAATGGTTACTCATAATAGCATAAAGGTATGTGACTTTTAGGTAGCATTTTGTAGCATTTTAAAAGAATTATCCTTCCCAGGTTTAAAGGCTAACTAATCCAATACTATTTAGGCTAAGAATGAGCACAGTGCACTACTTGGATTAAGAATAGAAATATAGTATCGGATAAACACTATAATGAGGAAAGAAAACCATTAAAACAATTTGACATGCACAGATTTTCTTATAATTTTGAACGTAGATTGAGTGTTACAATGACATAGACTAAACATATTGTTTGCTTCCAGATTTCTATCAACTCTTTATTAGAGTTTGCCAATACCAAAATTTCAGGAATACGTTTTTCTCTTACCATTTTCTTCGTTAATGGGTTTTTGTAATAGGAGAGTAGAACCTATCAAGGCTATAATAAAAAGAATTATGACAAATCTAAGAATTTGGAGCATCAAAATATGAAATATCTAACATCTTGAGTTGTGGTAATTGTTTTTGATCAACTGGGATGAACAATTAAGTCTTTTTCCTTGATGGGTGAACTCTTTCAAACTCCTGTAACATACAGATGGAATTTTTGTCTGCCTTGACGTGCGCTAAAATATGCCTTTCCTACTTCACATATGTAAGATAAGGCAGTTCTGAGTGTTTTATTCAACCGGATATTACATGGGAGATTTCGTTATAGCACTTTCTGTACATCATTGTTGATGGAAGCAAAACCATTTTGTTAAACACTAAAAATATTCTCGACACTGGCATCATGAAAATATGAATAGAAATTACTTTTGTGGATGGAGAAGGAGAAGAATTACTTGATTCCCTCCTATATCTATATACCCTTGTTATTCACAGTCCTTTAAAACCAATGCTTTGAGTTTTTCAATGGAAACAGAGTACAAATATAATGTCACTAGATTTATTCAATGGGAATAGAAACCTTTTCAAGCACAATGTAAGCTTTTGCAATGAAAACATAAATGATGTTTCATGGAAGTAGTCTCAAAAACTAGCGTGGCAATTTTGGTAACATAAAATTCCATATTCAAAAGCTTAAAATGCTCAAACAAACAATCACTTGATAACACAGACTATGAAAAGTAAAATATTCCTTTCACAAAGTGTAGATTGTTTAAAGACACAATTTTCATAAAGAATTGAATGATTTGAAAATCGACAACACACCTTTGGATTAGCAGAACTAAGGAAGCTCTGATTGTTGCTAGGAGTAAATGCAAACACGAAAATTGTCTTGGAGATCTTGGTTGGATACATCTCCATCACATAAGACAATGGGCATCCACCCAAGCTGTGACCTACAAGAGTCACTTGTCATACATTTTAAAGGCTAACTAATCCAATATTATTTAGGCTAAGAATGAGCACAGTGCACTACTTGGATTAAGAATAGAAACATAGTCTTAGATAAACACTATAATGAGGAAAGAAAACCATTAAAACAATTTGACATGCACAACTTTTCTTATAATTCTGAATGTAGATTGAGTGTTACAACAACATAGACTAAACATATTGTTTTCCTCCAGATTTCTATCAATTCTTTATTAGAGTTAGCCAATACCAAAATTTTAGGAATACATTTTTCTCTTACCACTTTTTTTTGTTAATGGGTTTTTGTAATAGGAGAGAGTAGAACTTTTGAAGGCTATAATAAAGAGAATTATTACAAATCTAAGAATTTGGAGCATCAAAATATGAAATATCTAACATCTTGAGTTGTGGAAATTGTGTTTGATCAATCAGGATGAACAATTAAGTCTTTCGCCTTGATGGGTGAACTCAATTTTCAAACTCCCGTAACATATAGATGGAATTTTTGGCTGCCCTAACATGTGCTAAAATATGCCTTGCCTGCTTCACATTTGTAAGAGAAGGCAATTCTGAGTGTTTTATTCAATAAGATATTACATGGGAGATTTCCTTATAGCGCTTTCTGTGCATCATTGTTGATGGAAGAAAAACCATTTTGTTATATAGTAAAAATATTTTGGACACTAGCATCATGCAAATATGAGTAGAAATTCCTTTTGTGGGTGGAGAAGGAGAAGAATTACTTGATTCCCTCCTATATCTATATACCCTTGTTATTCACAGTCCTTTAAAAATAATGCTTTGAGTTTTTTCAATGGAAATAGAGTACAAATATAATGTCACTGGATTTCTTCAATGGAAATAGAAACCTTTTCAAGCACAATGTAAGCTTTTCCAATGAAAACATAAATGATGTTTTTTGGAAGTGGTCTCAACAACTAGCATGGAAATTTTGGTAACAAAAAAATCCATATTTAAAAGCTTAAAATGCTCAAACAAACAATCACTTGATAACACAAACTATGGAAAGTAAAATATTATTTTGACAAAGTTTTGACTATTCAAAGACACAGTTTGCATAAAGATTTGAATGATTTGAAAATCGGTAACACACCTTTGGGTTAGTAGAGCTAAGGAAGCTCTGATTATTGCTAGGAGTAAATGCAGACATGAAAATTTCCTTGGAGATCTTGGTTGGATACATCTCCATCACATAAGACAATGGGCATCCACCCAAGTTGTGACCTACAAGAGTCACCTGCCATACATTTTATGCAAAGAAGTCAATGCCCTTCAAAGGTCATAAGAAAATCAAGAATGAGAGCATGATGAAGCTCAGTGCTCTCCAAAAGTTAATTAATGTATAACAGAAGGTTTCAACTATTCTTACAATCTCATGAACCAGGTCTAAAAGGTCTTATCTAAGGTCATCTATCCCAAGTCTTCTAAGTGGTAAGTATAAACCCTTTTAGCCCATGTCAATCCCCAGGCCTGACCTTGAAGGGTTGCTTATTCCAATCCAGTAACACCTCAGTGTAACCAGAGAATAGAAATGCTACTTGAATTTCAGTTATGATCTGGTGAAACCTAGACCTCCACAATATAACATAGGAATTTAACAATAAAAGGGGATTTATGTTGGAGCTGAACTTAATTTAATTGGGAATTTCAAGAATATTTGAAAATTTGATAGATAGGAGTGAAGTTACTTGTTTAGCCTCACCCATATCCGCCAGATTTGAGAATGTTCCCAAATTCTACCCATGGCTAATCCCTGATCTTTGCCATCTCTAAGAAGGCCATAACTTTTATATAAAGGCTCATTAAGAATAATAATGAGAAGCATCCTGAAAACATGTAACATTCATAACTTGCATGGGACATCCTTAGTCATGTCATCTGTCATCAGCTTTGATCTAGTAGTTATACAATTATTGTTCTCGATCCTACCAATTATTGTTAAGTTCCAGAGAATCCATTTACCTTCTCATCATTCCTGAGGTTGCTGATATAATCTAGCAGTGGCTTTGCATAGTGTGTAATTGAATTGATTTCATTTGTAGGGGCTGCCCTGTTTATCCCATTGGAGGTGAGATCCAAAGTAGTCACTTTGTGCCCCTTCTGCTTAAGCAGAGTAATAATTTTATACCAACACCATGCTCCATGCCCAAGTCCATAAATCAACACAATGTGCTCTTGGATTCCTTTGCCTTGCTGACCAATTTCACCAAAAACAAATACTCAGATCAACTCATCATGAAACTCCAGTTCTGTAGATCGGAAACGAGAAAATGAAAAAAGAAAAAGAGGTTGTTGAAGTTTAGAGATTGGATTACCTGTACATGAAAAGAAAGGAGAAGAATGACACCAAAGGCACCAACAATCCTACTCCATTGCAGCACCATCCTAACTGTAAAGCAGAAAACAAACTCCAGTGGCTAACTCCTCTCTCAAAATTTGTGAGAATTAGATGGGTATCTTCTACAAGGGAGCATAGGTTCTTAAATATAATTGGTAAAGGAGAGAAGGGGCCAAGAGAACTGTACACAAAATATCTCAAACTGAGTAGGAACACATGAAAAGTCAAAGTCGATATTGTAGAAAATAATTGGAGGATGTGAGAGCTTATAAAAGCTTCCCTCTCGGCCACATGTCATCTGTCTATGCGGTTGGGTTATTCGTTAGATGATTTTAGAGTGTTCAACCATTCAATCAAGCTTAGGTAGTTGGATGAAGTAAGAATTTGAAGCCTAATTCCTGAAGCTAATCAATGAATTTAAGGCTTAACAATGATGTCATAACAAACACCCACTAGGGTAGAAACAGTGGGTTTATTTTGAATCCTCTTAAGGACATCTGGAAGGTATATTTGTGAGAATGTTTGACACATTTTTAGGGTTAAAGGCTTGGCATAATTCTGAGGGTAAGTTCGGAGAGTTGTTGCAAAAAACTACAAATATTTGAACTTACAAATATGAGTCAGCTTCTATGGGTTGGCAATGTCTACGCTTTCAACTATCCCTTGAAATGAGTGAATTTTGTATGCACAATTTAAGTGTATCCAAGAAAAAATGTCCAACGCTAATCTGCATCCTTTCATGAGGCTAGTGTGGAAGATTTGTTCTACAAAACTACATCATAATTACCTAATATGCACCTATTTTTATCACGATTTGTGTTTATATTTTGTTTAATAAGAACTGCTTCAGAGAACTTGAATTACGTTGGTTATCTGACATATTAATCCAACATGTTTGCTAAGTTTTGGAGTAACAATTGTACAACATCTATTGTTTATTACCATAGAAGCTTCGTAAATTTTTGTTATGATCCCTATCTCATTTGTTGTCGTAAGCTCCGAGAAGACCATCAACCTAATGTTGATGAAGCAGAGTCTGCTCAACAAAAATTTTAGGAAACAATCTTTGTGCTTTAGCAAATAGATCTGGCATTCTTGATCAGAACTATTGCTTGATTGAGAACCACATGAACCTTGTGTTGTACAATATTTGTATTGACTATGAAGGATTTAAGGAGCAATAATGTTGTTTTTGCTGAGCCTAACAAGGATTATCAAATAGACTGTTTATTGTTCCCTGTGGTATACATTCTTTGGATCTTGTTTGTTCCCTTAATTGTAAGTGCATAAAAATATTAGATTCATAGTACAGGGTACCATTAATCACGTGAGCCATTAATAATTAAGTGCAAAGTGTGGATTATCAAGCATGTATTCTAGCTGAAAAAATTAATAGAAGTAGGAAGTCCAATTGGCCAATTGGCTTTTCCAACTGTACAAATTTCAAAATTACATGTATTATTTTGTTTAGGTTCCTAATACTTCATAGGGAAAATTAATAAGCATTGAATCAGTCATTAAATTAAGGTGATTTGCAGAAGCACAAATGAAGCTTCTATCAATTGGCTTAAAGGAAGCAATATTAATTCCATAATTAATAAATAATATAGTCTTAGGCACCTTAAATCAATTTTAGTTTATACAGCTTTAGAATTTCATTTCCGCTACATCTCTGCATCTTATTTACATTTGTTCATTCCCATGTCACGATTGTTCTTTAATTTATGCCTTACGACGTTTCCTTTGCAACATTTGATGCAAATGCTAGTATATTTCATTTTGAAAGCAACAATCACAATTGCATTTAACAATGTTATAAGCTTATAAATATTAAAGAAACTTCCATATAAAGTTGTTTGGTTCTTTAATTATAGAATTTAGAATTTTAAAGTATTCGTTTAAAAAATAAAAAATGTATTTCACAAATCACTAAAACTTTGTATTTGAAGATGCTCTGAAGGATATCCATGTATTCCGTGAGGGAGATCTTCCTCCGCCTAAAAGAATCTCAACAAAGTACATGATTTCAAAATATTTCTTTTGAACTACGTATTGCTAGCTCATAGAACTTTGAGAAACCCAAACCTTGATTTTCCTCTTCACATGATGTTAGAGAGCTATATTGTTTTTTTTTTAATCTAGGATAATCGGTAAGTTAGAGAGCTATATTGTTGTACCCCTCTCGACATAGGGCATAAAAGGTAATAAAGCTTACGACGGTGTGCCAGACGCAATTTTAAGAAGTTCATTCACCAATTTTGAGAATGTTTAACCTAATTTATGTGTAGTTAATATAGTATATTTAATATAATTTAAGTGTATAGTTAAATTATGATGAGATAAAATTGAGTAAAAATAAATATTAAAAATATAAATATTTATTTTAAATAAAATTAATATAAATTTAATTGAATATATAATGTAATTTTATGTTATGAATTATTACTAAATACATTTTTTTATAAATATATATATATATATATATATATATATATATATATATATATATATATATATAATAAAATAAAATAAAATATTTAATAGAACAATTAAATGAGAATAGAATAAGGTCAATTTATTTTTAAAAGTATAATGTAATCTCACACTATGTATTATTTATTACTTCCCCGCAATATTATTTATTACCTTTTTCATTATATATTATTTATTACTCTCATATTAACTATGTAAAATTTCTCATATTAATTATGTAAAATTATTAATTTTAAATTAGAAATTTTAATTGATTAAGGAAATTAATATTACAATTTCGTTAAGTTTTACTAGTACAGCTAGTTGAGGATGGACCTTATTAGCAAAGTGACCCAGGATCAAACTTCACGAGTGGTTGTGTCTTGTTCTAGGGGAGGTGACCTGCTAAAAAATCGAGTCAGTTTAGGGTTGGTGTCGCCCAGGTCGAGTGTGATGCCTAAATGACTTTAGCAAATTAAATACCCGTGGTCACAGTTTTTTAAGCCTAAAAAATCATAAACAACTTAACAAACAAACAAAAAGAACACAATTTTTTTTCCATATTATAAAACATCTAAATTTAAAACAAAATAAATTATACCTATAAAATAATATAATGTATCACTTACTATGAACTTAAAATCAAAAACATATAAACTTAAAAACAAAAACATTTGACCTCTAGAAAACATTAGATTTGACCTCCCAACAATATAAGATGAATTATATTTAAATTATTTTGTTTTTCAAATAGGTTTAACCTTAATCTTAAAAGCCAAAGTTTTATTTATGAATGGTGGGTATGAGCTCTACTTGAAGGAGATATAACATAAGGTTCTTCATTCAATAATTGGAATTCTCAACATAAAATTACATGTGCAAGCAAGATATCGTATTCAATAATAAAAAATCATCATGAAAATGAAAATAAATATAAAATAATATTAAAAATAAAAATTTATCAAAAGCAAATAATATAATGTACTATCACATTATTGATAATTATTTAGTACATAATAATGAAAGACGAATAACTTTACATTTTAAATTGATAATATTAAAATTAAAAAAAAATAGTGATTTTTTTTTATTAACTAAAATTATAGTAACAAAGAAAATAAATTAATATGCAGAGTTGTTAGTTAGTATCTGTCTTTAATACAAAAAATTAATTATAACATAAGTATAAAGATTCCTCTCATGCTTATGCATAAAGATCTTAAAAATTTTTAAATATTAAAAATTATGATTTGCAAAGTTCCATTTTGTAAGTAACATTATCATAGTTTAGATCTTCTTCAACTTTTGAATTTAAGTTTCTACTTTAAAATATTAAAAAATCAAAATATTAAAACAATTAAAATTGTTAAAGTTTTTTAGGGATATTTTTATAGTTGAAATCACAAAGTTAATATTTAGTAAGTGTTTAGTTAAAACAATGAAATTTCTATTTTGCATTAAAATCCTTTATAATGAAAATTTACACAACAAATGACATCAATATTTTTTGTTTGTTGTTTATATTATTAAATAACTAATGCATCTACAAATTCTTATAAATCTTTACCTTACATTATTTGACAACTTGATATTTCAATGCCTTATATGTCTCCTACATAACTGGCCCATAAAATCAAGCTAGCTATTAAAAGTAATTAAAAATGTTTCATTTTTTTCTTTTATATAATATTAAAGGAACACATAATTGATTATAAAGAAACATGTTGCCTTAGGGGTATACCAAAAGCTATAAAGATTTATAATGGAGGAGACATTCTTTTTTCTTATCAGTACATTATATTATTTAGAAATATGTTGTTAGTAAATGAATAGTTAAGTTTTAGGCGTTTTATATTGTAATGAGAAAAACAATAGAAATATGTTTATAAGTATTAATAGATTTTAAATTATTAATAGATTAGATAGGAAATAAATGTAAAATTGAGAATATAATATTAGTTCCAATTAGAAATCAATTTATGAAGGTAAAAAACAATTTCGAAATATATATATCAGCACAAATGTCGATCATCTATCTAAAGAAGTTGTATTAATGTAGGAAGGGACTCAAATGTAGCCATACTTTAGAGGAAGAACTTAAATTACATTTTAAAAAATATCTTTATGTTGACATAGGAAGTGATAGAAAATCACAAATATGTTTGTCCGATTTTTTCATAGTTGTTGCAATAATATTCAAATCATAATAGTGAGCCTTAAAAGATATTTTATTAAATATTTCCCATTATAACTTAGGAATATTTTATTTAAGTAGTGACATAACAATTTTAAATGTTATTCATATATATATATATATAGATATAGATATACATTTTCTCCTTACCAATTAAATCATTGTGCAGAGCTGAGTCCTTTGTTCCACAAACAAAGGGGTCTCATACACCAATTTGTTATCTGGCTTGGCTATGACCTTAAAATTGGATAATAATAATAATAATTAAACCACCAAAAAAATTATCAAAAAATAAAATGTGATTGTAAAACTTCTCAAAAAATTGAGCAAACTTTGTAACTTATTTTCAAAAGTTACACATTAATTAAAAGTGAAACATGGGTTTGACATACTTCCTTCGAAAAGAAATTTTTCATAAATATTGAGATTTGATGTGCTATTATGAGACTTAGTGGCATACAATTTTATTTTTCTAAATAATTAATTTTCATAAATATTGAGATTTGATATGTGTATTATTATGACACTTTTTGGTATATATAATTTTTTTTATTTTTATTTTTAAATAATTTTTATTGCTCATAAATTCTATTTATAACCCCATAACATTATCCATTTCAAAATATTCAATTTGATAGTTTTGTTTTTCAAAATTTTAATAAACTTTATAAAAACAAAATTAAAATTTTGAAAGTTAATTGTAAATCAAATTATTTTAACTAAAATGATTACAATAGAGCTTGCAATAAATAAATATACAAATAAACTAGTTAGTTTTGGCGTTAATATTTTGGTTAGAATTATGACGAAAGTCAAAGTTTTATTTATATATAAAGTTTGTAAGGCCCATGCAAATTCAATGGAAATGTTGTTATCCAACAAAATTAAGAAGGCTTAACACAAAATTAAATATGTATCCATGAAATGGTAGTTGCGGGAAAATCATCATATACATATATATGCTTAACTTCAATGTATAATGTGATCTCAGAGTAAATATCGTGATCGTAAGAAAAACACTATTTCTAGAACATGACGATCCCATTAAATATGAAACAAAAGAAATTGTTGCTATGAAGTAAGAGATTCCGTTACTTACTACAAACTTAAAAAATAAATGAGATTTTTAAAAAAATGAAAACATTGATTTGAATTTGATAAATAAACACATTTTTTTTTTAATGAAAACATTGATTTGAATTTGTAATATTTTATTTGATATTCATTGTTTAGTGAGTGAATGAATTAACTATCTAAGACACATTAATTAGGGGTGAGATTGAGGATTTTCATAGGATCTTTAGGTAGGTGGAAAGGTTACAGAGGCTAGCTGGAAACTTGGAAGGGGCATCATTTTCAAGAGGGAGTTTCGTTTTGGAGTGGGCGAGGCTGAGAAGAGAGGGAAAAGAATTTTGATAGTATATTGGGGACTTGAATGTTTGGAAGGTGTTTGGCTCCTAAAAAATGGATACATTATGGTTGTGGTTCTCAAACAGGGTTATGGGGATAGAGAACACGCGGAGTTTCTCTGGGCAAGGAAGTCGAATAAGTTGTTTTCTATTCGATATGTTGGCATGTTCAATCAAGTAATCTTTGGAGGAACACTACAATAAATCTATAGGGGTATTCCTATTATTCATTATCTTAATTTACAAATATGTTGTAAGAAAACATATCATGTTGAATAAAATGTAAAAATAGTAATGATGTGGTTGTATGAAATATTTATTTATATATATATATATATAAATAACTACATGGAATAAATCCTTTGTTTTACAAGACTAACAGCCCAAGTAAGAGCATCACATGTCGTATCAAAGCTAGATTCATAATATGGAACCTATAATGCACAAACTCCGTGTGGAATGATTCCTAGAGTTTGGGATAGGGAAAAAGGGCAACCTACGGAACTTCCACTACTCGATGGATAAAGTAATTGTAGAACAACACAACATATATTTCACTAAAATAGATTCTCCTACAAAGATGGAATTAGGAAGACTGCAAAGGGACTCGGGAGGAGACTATAATCGAAGGGAGAAGGAGAGAGGAGCAAATGCCAAAGATGAAGATGATGCATCTCACTCTTAGTTCGAAAATGGGTTGGAGCTCCTTTTCCAATCCGTTAAAACACGTAATGTTGATGCGCCTTAAAAAAAATGGTGAAATGAAATCGAGATTTTGCACTTTCCAATACTTTGTATTGAAGTTGGGAGCAGCGGAGAGTAATTTTCGATGTTGTATCCAAAATTACAATGGGGTGTTCTGTGGGTCTCATGCAAGACGCCAACTCACATGAAGGCTAATTTTCCTCCATTTTCTTTTATATATATATATTTGGATTACTTTATTATTTTGTTTAATAATATTTGTATGTATTTTATGCATTTATATTTTATTTTTTAGTTAGGTGTAAAATCATAATTTTTTTTGTTTATAGTTATATTAATTAAATTATTTTTTATTTTAATAAAATTTGATTAAATTAGTTAATTAAGATTAAGAATAATTAATTAGAGTCGATTTTAATTAATTAATTGATTAAGTGGTTTATTATATAACAATTAATTAAGGAATAATGGCGACTAGAATAATGTTAAAGAGTTTAGACTTTTGTGATCCATAACATGATTGTGAGAATAATTTCGGCAAAATCACATGAGAATCATTTGTCGACGTGTATCGAACCAACTAGTATGGTTCATCGTCAGGACAAGTTAATAAAGGTTAGTAAAGTTAACTAAATTAATGTTAATATATTATGGTTAATATCTTATCTTAAATAGTTTAAGGTTAATGATCTGATTAATTAATTAAAGTTGTTAGAAGGGGAAATTTTGGCAATAGGACGATATGAGAGTGTGACTGGTAGTGCAGCACAGTGCTTACTTAGTTAGAGATGAGACAAGATTTGGTAGATCCATGAGCATTTGCTCAATATCAATAATGCTCGTTTAATGAGAAAAGTTAAAAGAAAACTTACACGTAACGTTATGTATCAATATGTCGGTCAAGGAAGATTTATAAATGTGCTAAGATACCCTAATGAACCTTATGTTCCATGAAAATAATTGACCAATTAAAAATCACGAGGACACGATGGAATTAATGTTGAGGAGGGTCATTGCAAGGCCCATCTCCACAAGAACCACCACTACCATCACCAACATTGGCTCGCATTTTGTGCTTCCCGTGAGAAATTAATGAAACTTTAAAGCATGTCAAGTGGTTGACGTGGGAGTAGAGAACCCTCCATGAAGGGTAGGAAACCCCAAGGTATCCAGGAAATTTCAAGGAGGAATTCCAAGTGATAATATTGCAAGGGATTTTTAGAAGGTAAAGCTACCAAAGAAAGCTAACAGCCATGCCAGTGAAAATGGAAAAGCTTGGCTTGAAGAAATAACGTCATGTTTTCCACCGAGGGAGCATATTTACAATTTGAAGGAAATGATAATGATTTTTCAACTCAAATATGGAATCTTCAATTAGTTGGATATCTTGGAGAGATAGTTTCACTTCACTCCTAACATTATCACCTAGGAATTGTTTTTAGGAAAGCTTGAAGAAAATGTACCTACCAATATTTTATGAGGAATAACAAGTAATATAATTCCATGCTTTCTTCCATGGAAACAAAACATCAAAAGGTTATGATATCAAGTTCGTCAAATTGGTCAAATATGTCTCATACATGGATATATATTAATTCTAGGAAGATTGTTTCTCTTGGAGATTTAATCATATGATCAAAGCAATGGTAAAGATGTGGAAACCATCCCTTGATTCGAAAGCCATTGAAAATCCCCAATATGTGGAAGAGCACCTCAACTTAAAAGGGGGAACAAGAGATTTATTTCCATAACGACCAAGCTTTTTGAGGAGGGCCCCTCTGACCTTCTCATGTGGAGGAAGTTACAGGAAATCACAATATGGAAATAGTGTTATACCTAAAATATTGTTGAAAAGGATTTTAATAGCTTCTAGTGCTACTTTTCTATAAAATTTAAGGATTCATGCAAGTCTAGGACAAAAATGTGGAGATGAAATCAAAGGAAAAGGTTCCAAGGGAAGAAGCACATTCCAAAAGGCTCCATAGAAATCAATGAAAAATATACCTTATACAACTTGTTGGGGATGATGATGACATCATTACCAACATGGTTTCCTTGAGTAACAATAGGGTATCACAATAGAGAAGGAAAGGTATCGATGGGAAGAGTATGAGGGCACCATCATATTTGTGTATTGATTAATAAAAATTCAGTTAAATATAAATCCACTATGGTGGAAACTTCGATTATGATGAATCATGCAAAATTAAAAAAAAATAAAAAAAATCATTTTGGTGAAATAGATAGTTTCATTTCATCATTTGCATCAGGAAAATAGGGCTTGGTATCTTATGAGCATGATTACTTTAAACAAGATGAGATGGTTTCCAAGGTAAAAGAAGTAGTAGGACCTAGCGTCTACTAATGTTTGGCAAATCTTGGGATACATACAACTAATTTGAGGACATATATCACTACACTAGGAACATATGATGTAATCATTGAAATCGATTAGCTAGAAGCTCATTAAGGTTTATGGACTATTTGAAAAAAAGATTCATATATTTATATGGTGAATGTGAAATAACTGAGATATCTATTATCAAGTGGGAAATTTCCTTACAATTCTTCTCATATATGAATCCAGAACAACGCCTCAAGTAGGGTTTTATGTGGTCCAGGTTGTAAGTGAATGAAAGGGACCCTCCCTAGATTAACACCTAGTTTTGTCAAGGTTCAAGAATGTTTTCCCTAAGGAGTTCCTAAGGTTACCTCCTAAAAGGTAGATTTATTTTTCAATCAATCTAAATCACGAAATCAACAGAATATCCAAAACACCCTATAGGATGATGTCTTCAAAAATTTGTGCGTTGTAGATGCATTTGAAAGAACTATCAGACTCAACATTTATTAGACCTAATATTTCACCTCGGGGTGCAACACTGCTTTTTTGCAAGAATAAAGATGGTTTCATAAGATTATCCACAGTTTATAGGGAAATCATTTGAGCTAGATTAAAGGATAGGTCCCCCCTACTCAAAATAGATGATCTATTTGGTCAAATGAAGGGAGCAATAGTTTTCTCAAAAATTGATATATGATTTAAATATCACTAATTAAGGATTAAGGAAGGTGACATCCGAAGAATATCCTCTCAAACTTGGTTTGGGTACTATGAGTTCATGTTAATACCATTGGCTTTTATCAATGCATCAATAATGTTAATGAGCCTCATGAATGGCATGTTTTAGAAGTATCTAGACTGCTTTGAGAAATTCTTGCATATTCCACGAATGAAGGGGATCATGAAGAGCACCTAAGGATTGGGTTGAAAGTATTTATGGAATATAATTTGTATTGAAAATTTTCCTATTGATACTTCTTTCAAAATGATATTGATCATCATAAACACATTATTTCAAATGATGGGATTGTGCTACACCTTGACAAGATGAACAACATAATTGATTCAATGTTGTCAGAAGGATGCTCATGAGGTGTGTAGATTCATCAAGCTAGCATGTTAATATTGGAGATTTATGGAAGCATTTTCAGATATTGTGAAACCCATCACCACGTTACAATGAAAAGGTGTTAGGTATGAATGGATGAATGAATGCAACATTTCAACCATTAAACTTAAGATATTACTAATCAATGCCCGAGTCCTTCAAGTGCCTAAGAAGGAGAAAGAATCAATAGTTTGCATATATGCTTTGATGCAAGGATAAAGAGTTGTGTTGATGCAATAACATGCAGTAATGGATTATATATCTAGGATGTTGATGAAACATGAAGAGTTATATGCTACCCATGATTTAGAATCAATATTGGTGATGCTAGCTTTGAAACTTTGGAGTCACTACCTTTTCAGCAGAATATTTCAGCTAAATGTTGATCACGAGAGCCTCAAGAGTCTCTTCATTTATAGGGATATAAATGTTAGATAGAGCATATGGAGTGAATTCTCAGATTTTGTACATCAAGTAAAAGAAAAATATGGTGGTTAAAGCACTAAGCAAGAGACCCTCAATATTCTCCATGATACCCTTAAGGGTAAACTTAAGGGAGTGTGTAGTATAAAGACCCTTCGGAGATATTTGGCGTCTAAATGTTACGTCAACACTCCATAGTACGATGTAGATAGAACTAAGATTCGAGGGATGTGTCTTTGGATAAGATAGACTATTAATATTTTGAGGAAGGATGTATATCCCAAAGGAGGGAAATATTTGAAGAAACAATATAACATGAGGAAGAGGTATGTAGATATGAAGATACTTTTATTTTGGGTAGGAATGGAGTGTGACATGGTTTAAGTTTCCTCTAAGTGGCTTTGATGTTAGAATATGAAGGACGACCATCAACACACAACAAGACCCTTACAATCACATTCGATTCTTATGACAATGTGGGAAGTCATCTCTAAGTATTTCATTGTTGCTTTTCCACTAACATCACAAAGGCATAATATCATCCTAGTAACATTCACTAAGTTGGCAAAAGGTTCCCATTTCATCCTATTCATAGGAACTTATGATGTCATTAATGTGGCATGGGTTTTCATAATTGAAGTTGATGGAAACTAGGAAAATATTGAGAAGGGGGGTTTTGAATGAGTATTTTGTAATTTTTATAAAATATTGGTCAATTTAAACATATTTAGCAATATAATCGTGCATACATCACAAGAATTTTTAACACTAGATGTTAACGTGGAAACACATACGGGGGGAAAACCATAATTTTATTTATTTATTATGATATAAGTGTAAACACCAACTCTAAATTACATCGAATTATGTAGGAACCAACATAAACAAGGATACAACCCCTTTTCGTTGAAAGCATACACTTGCTAGAAGCATCAACTCCCACTGTTTGCAAGCTCCAATATGTTAGAGTAAAAATAGTTAATATTTATACGTATCAACTTGAAGGAGACTCTAGTCCCATGTTGTACAAGAATATATTTCTTCAACATATAAAATCCATCTTTTGTCAATTTCGAAGCTAAAATATGAAGCAATTTAATTAAATATATCACCGGTACAATTGTTAAATATCAAATCTGCTTCTCTTTACTCTAAAACAACTTTTAATTTTATTTTTTTTATTGAATTAAAACTCCTCTACAGTGTTCTTCACTTATCTATTCTTGGTTAAATTTCGTTTATGCAATCTAATTCTCAAAGCTTCAAACTTGTGTATTCTCAAAGCTTCAAACTTGTGTATTTTCAAATAGACACCATAAAACTCATCCTCTACTCAAAAAACTTATTCACACTTTGATCCATAATAATATACACTTCATCCTCTATTTGAGGTTTTTTTACTTACATTCTCTATAGTCTAGTTCCTCCTTTTTATTCTCATTTAAATCGAGATTTTGTATTAGTTGTATTTTCTACTCTTGTTTTTCACGGGAAAAAAAAATTATACATCATTTATATTCCCTTTTATAGGCAAAGTTGTTGGGTGTATGTTATATTATTTCCACAACTAGACCCACACGTGAACCCGAGAGGTTATAGGGGATGCAATCAGCATCCTCTTCATTGCACGAGGCACAGCGGGGGGGTCATGGGGGGGCAGCAACCCCCCTTGTTAGGAGGTTTTAGGGGGGCAGTAGGCCCCTTATATAGTGTCTGGGGCAATGCTTCGAGATTTTTTTTTTAGACCCTATATTAGGTGGGCGGTCCTACATATACTTTTGTGCATGGGTTTTGCACATGGTTTTTTGCTAATGGTATCTTGTAGATATGGTCAAGGCAACTACAGTTATGTTCTCATCCAGGGTTAATGGATTGGGGTTTATTTATGCTTCAGCATGTATAGATACGTATTGTAACATTGAGAGGAATATAATGAAAAATAAATCTGGTAGTCTTGCTTTTGGGATCCAGGGGAAATCTTTGTGTATATCTGTTTTATTTTTTATGCTGTCGCCATTGTTTATTTTCCATTTTTAGAATTTGTATGCATGTAATTTCTTTACAGCTTTAAAACCTACATTTGGTATCAAAGTTGTTTCAACTTCAAGGGGACGCCTTTGCTGCCGAGGGGTTTTGCTCGAGCATGTGGTAGACCCTATTCAATGGGAGATCTATGGGATTGATTGTTGTGGTGAAAGAAGATGGCGAGCAGTGGAAAGATAGAGATCGAAAAATTTAATGGTAAAACTTTTGATTTGTTCAAACTCAAGATGGAGGATCTGCTGGTGGATAAAGATCAGTGGATTGTGGTAGATCCAGGTACGAAACTAATGACAATGTCATATGAATATTGGGGGAAGTTGGATTGGAAAGGAAAGAGCATAATACGATTTTCTACCTTAGATTCAGTATTGTTGAATGTATTAGGGGATGCTACAGAGAAGGCTTTGTGAGACAAGTTAGGGACTTTGTACCAATCTAAGTCTTTGGTGAACAAATTGTTCCTATGAAAAAGGTTGTATAACCTGAGGATGAAGGATGGAGACTTGGTGAAACAGCATCTTAATGCATTTAATACTATGGTAAGCCCAAATTTATCTGTTCATATTAAATTTCAGATGAAGATAACTACATTAATTTGTTGTGTTCTCTACCAGATCCATGTGATACTTTGGTTGTTGCAATATGTAGCAATACAAATACCTTGAAGTTCGATGAAATAGTATCATCCTTATTGTTGGAGGAGATGAGGTAGAAAAATATGGAGGGCTAGAATGGAAATGCATTGTATGTACGACAAAGTTCCTAGAACATAAACAAAAATAATTCCTTGAGTGGGAGATCTAAATCTAGAGGGATATCTAAATCTCTAGGAAAACATATAAGGGTGTGGTGGAAATGTGGAAGGAAGGGCACTTCAGAAAGGATTGTAGCTCTAAAGCTCCTGACAAAGGAAAGACACTTCAAAAAATGTCTATAGATCTGAAGCTCTTGAGAAAGGAAAGGGATCTGATGATGCTCTTTCTGCAGAGGTGAAAACCACCTCAGATGAAGTTGGGGATGTGTACTTGGCTTCTTCTTCAAGGACACATGTAGATCATGAGCCATGGTTGGTTGACTCAGGTGCATACTTTCACTTCACTCCCCATTGGAAGTGGCTCTGCGAGTATGAGAAAACTGATAGTGGTGATGTCTTCTTAGCGGATGAAAGGAAGGCTACAATCATCGGACGTGGAAAATTTAAGCTGAAGTTGCAAGGTGGAAGGATTAGAACACTTATGGGTGTTCTGCATATTTCGACATTGGCTAGATATCTGATTTTTGTAAGTAAGATGAATGATGCAAGTGTAAAAACAATGTTCAATAGAGATACCTACAAGATGGTTTGGGGAGAATTTGTATTGATTCTGGGAATTTTGATTGGAATTCTATACAAGATTCTGGGTTGTACTGTTATTGATGGGTACAACAATTTTGTGGTTCCTGAAAGTGGAGTAGAAAATATAGTGGTATCTAGAGAAAAGACAATGCTATGGCATCAAAGGCTTCGACATATTGGAGAGAAGGGCCTTTAAATACTTCATGGTAATGGAATGGTAGAAGGTATGTCTAATTTCTCTGTGGATTTTGATTTATATGGACATTATGTATATGGGAAGCAAAATCGAGTGAGTTTCCCCTTTGGTACTAATAAGGAAAAACTAATATTATATTTTGTGCATAGTGATGTGTTTGGACCTGTGTCAGTTCCATCACTAGGTAAGCCTGTGTACTATGTATCATTTATAGATGACTTCTGAAAGAATACATGGATATATTTCCTTAGGAAAAAATATAAAGTCTTTGATAGGTTTAAATAATTTAAGTCTCTTGTGGAAAACCAGACAGAAAAGAAGATAAAGGTGTTAAGCATAGATAATGGCGGAGTGTTTTGCAAGAGGGAATATGAAGGGTTATGTAAAAATTGTGGTATATCACAATAGAAGACTAGTCCATACACACCTCAAGAAAATGGAGTTGTATAAAGAATGTATAGGACATTGATGGAAAAGACAAGAAAATTGCTTAGTGTTGTCGAGTTGGCACAATAATTATGGGTAGAGGCAGTGGAGACTACATGTTAGCTGGTTAATACATCACCTTCATTAGATTTCGAGGCTAAGTCTCCACATGAGGTATGGACTGGTAAGAAACCCTCTCTTTCACATCTAAGTGCATTTGGTTGTGATGCATGTGTACATGTTCCAAAGGAAAAAAGAACCAAGTTGGATAGTAAATCTTAAAGGTGCATCTTTATTGGATATAAGGATGGTTTAAAAGGTTATAAGTTTTTGAACCTAGAAACAAGGAAGGTTGTGTACAACTCAGATGTGGTGTTTAGAGAGGTGAAAGATGTTATTAAACTTGAAGTCCTACCAAAGGAACCTGAGAAGATAGAGTTTAACCTAAAGGAGGAAGAATAATACTCTGCAATAGAACAAGAATTAGAAGATGAAGAGCGACAAACTCTAGCTGTGAGAAGGTAAGTTCGAGAAACAAGGTAGCCAGAAAGGTATAGTCCAGCTGTTTTATGTTCAAATTTCTATTTATCTATTATTAATGATGATCCCATAATTTTTAGGGAGGCAGTAGATTCAAAGGATGGAAAACTATAGAAAGAGGGCATAGTTGATGAGATGGCATATTTGTACAAACTTGAGGCTTGGGATTTGGTGGAGTTGCCAGATGGAAGGAAGCTTATTAGAAGAAAATGGGTGTTTCAGAAGAAGATGAATGCAGAAGGCAAGGTGGAGAAATACAAAGCTTGGTTGGTAGAAAAAGGTTATTCCCAGGTGTCAGGAGTTGATTTTGGTGATATTTTTTCTCCTATTTCTAAGGTAGCTTCTATTAGATTACTTTTATCTATTGTTGTTGATTTTGATTTTGAGGTAGAATAGATGGATGTGAAGACAACATTTCTTCATGGGGATCTGGAAGAAGAGATCTACATGAAGCAACCCGAAGGCTTTGAGGTGAAGGGTAAGAAATAAATAACATGTAGGTTTAAAATCTCTTTGTATGGGTTAAAACAGTCACCAAGGATGTGGTATCAGAATTTTGATACATTTATACAGGGACTTGGCTTCACAAGAAGCAAAGCAGATCACTATGTGTATTTTAAATTAGTTGGTGACCATGTTATTTATTTGGTCTTGTATGTGGATGATATGTTGCTGATTGGAAATGACAAAGAAATTATCCAGGAACTGAAGACTCAATTGTCCTCCAAATTTGACATGAAGGATCTTGGTGCTGCAAACTATATTTTGGGCATGGAAATTAAACCGGATTCGGAAAAGAAGAAGCCTTGGTCAAACGAGAGGAAGTATGTTGAGAAAAGACTACAGAGGTTTAATCTGTAGTATAATAAATCAATGAAGATTCCTATTCCTATAGGTTTAAATTTATTTGTTGAACAGTGTCCCAAGACACAAGAAGAGGAAGAAGACATGTCTCGTGTTCCATACGCAAGTGTGGTCAGTAGCCTAATTTATGAAATGGTTTGTACTAGACCAGACGTTACACATCCAGTGGAAGTATTTAGTAGGTTTATGTCAAAACCACGGAAGGAACATTGGACAACAGTGAAGCGAGATTTTAGGTATTTTCATGGCACTAGTGATTATGATATGTGCTACCATGGTAGACCATGATTAGATAGAGTTTTGGACCTCCATGGCTTTGTTGATGCAAGCTAGGCTAGAGATCTAGATGAGATAAGATCAACAAGTGGGTATGTGTTTAACCTATTTAGGGGTGCAGTTAGTTGGATGAGTAAGAGACTGTTTGTAGTGGCACTTTCAAATATATAGGCAAAATACATGTCATCCACTCATGCAATCAAGGAAGTAGTTTGGCTGGAGAGATTGTGTGCAAGTATGGGGTTAGTACAATGAGCTATAAGGATAGACTTTGATAGCTAGAGTCAAGTTTCTCGGCAAATAACCCTGCTTATCATTCAAAGACAAAGAACATTGATGTTCAATATCACTTTCTAAGGAATATGGTTAAGGAAAAAAAGGTGTTCTAGTAAAGGTGGACACTTTGAAGAATACTGAAGATACATTGATGAAGTCTGTGAGTATTGAGGAGTTTTCTTGGTGTAGAGAAACAATGGGAGTTGTAGGGCTAGACCAATGACTAAGCTCTCCAGTGACCCCCTTTGTGGAAAAGAAAACAATAGGTGGGAGAATTTTGGGTGTGTTTAATATTCCTTCCATGACTAGCCCCACACGTGAAGCCAAGGGGTTAGAAGAGCGGTGACTAGCACCCCCTTAGTTGTGTGGGGCGTAGCGGGAGGGTCACATGGTGGGTGATAGCCTCCCCATCGGGAGGTTTGATGGATGCAGTATCCCCCCTCTACGTCGTCCCAGGCAGTGCTCGAGAAATTTTTTTTGGACCCCATATTAGGTGGGTGAACCTACCTATGGTTTTGTACATGGGTTTTGCACATGGTTTTGGGCATGATGGTTTTTTTCTCAGGGTATCTTGTAGATTTGTTCAAGGGAACTACGTTTATGTTCAAATCTAGGGTTAATGGATTGGGGTTTATGGATTCTTCAACATGTATATATATATATATATATATATATATATATATTGTAACGTTGAAAGGAATATAATGAAAAATCAATATGGTAGTCCTGGTTTTTGGATCTAGGGGAAATCTTTGTGTATGTCTATTTTATGTTTTATGCTCTCGACATTGTTTATTTTCTAATTTTAGAATTCATATGTCGGTAATTTCTATACAGGCTTAAAACCTACAGGAGCACTCTTAATTTTCTCCCTCATTCAATTTTATTCTTTCATAGAATTTTTGTGCCCAAATACCAAATATTATGTTCACATCCCTTGATTTTCATCTCCTTCGTGCATTTGACTATGCTTTTTGAATATGGGTTGATATGTTCTTAACCACCAAATCTGGTATCTAGGATCTTATTCATAGCATTACCCTTTGGAACTAGTAGAGCCTTGATGCCCAAATCTCCCCTTTTACTTTCCTTCAGTGTCGATCGTTAACATTTCACTCCCCATGGCCTGAGGCCGAGGCCGAAGCATCAAACCCCTTCCCTAATTCATCCGAGGTATGGACAAAGTATTTAACAGTCACCTTATTGAACCTCAATAAGGGAAAATAGACCAGATAACTCTTTTAACTTATTTGTGCTTTAGATACAACAAATTTTTGGAGCCTTGGCCATTCTTATTTTTTTATTTCGTTGAATTTTGATCAGGACTAAATTTCATGCTTATCCTTGCTTTAATCCTACAAGGGTGGATGGATATATAACTGCTTCCCATAGTAGAGAGCTATCTCATTCTAGTGTTTCAAGCATAAAAATGTGTCCTTTCTTTCTTCAACCTCAAATGGATGGGTCCTCGATTAACTACACGACACCAGGTGTAATGACCCTACTTCAGAAAGTTGAAATACACATGAAAAAATTTCCATACCAAACCCATTTTGTGAATCCCAAGATCTTATGCATCACCTATCTTGTCATCTATATTCCAAATGTCATGGCTTGTTGTTGCCATGTGTCACTAAGACAAGGGCCACTTGGCCATCCAAAAAGGCCAAATCCACCTTCCACATCATGTCTTGAGCCATGTCATTACCATCTAGTGCCATGTGTGATGCAATTTCATTATTATTTGAATACCATATTGGGTGAGTTTCATGCATTAAATACAACACATGTAGAAGATTGAAGGTGATTTGAGCCATTAGATCAAACCATTTTCCATTATCATATCATATCATCCACTGGATTGTACATTAACCTTCATGCTTTTTGACATTTAATAGCTAATAATAACCATTGGATCAATCGAATATTAGTCATCAACTCAATTATTGTGTGACACTTGTTCACCTTTAAGCACCCTATAGGCCCACATAGGGTGTGAAAACCTGGATCAATTCATTCATCATCCCAATGCCCTATTTAATCAGTTATTTACCCATCTCGACATCTAGATGGCCATATAAGATGGAACCATGTTCCAGGTAACCATGATCGGAGTCCAACAAGATTTTATCTTCATTCTTGAGGAGTTATGCTAAGTGGCATATATCACTTGAAAGATCTCTGAGATGACCATCTGACCAAATACTTAGATTCTTCATTTGAGCTATAGAATTGAGGAATAAATTACTTCAAATACATCCTATACCACTAATACTCAAGACATAATAAGCTTATCCCATAGTTAATACAAAAAATCAAAACATCAATAAAATTGTAAGAATCATGCATGGAAACCCAACAAACTCCCCCTGAACTTGGCATCACCTGAAATCAATGACTACATTTGACACTAGTGAAAACAATTTCCAACATACTCAACAATCTCCCATTTGGCATTTATTGAAACAACACAAAATATTGTTGGTCATTAACGGAAACACCACCACTTGGAAAGTTGAAGAAACTACCATTTTATGCTCACTCTCCATCTACAACGTCTTTTTCATGACAATGAAAATGATGAAAACATGAAACATGCTAAATAATCTCTATTTTTTCTCTGTCCTCCTTTTTTAAATCAATGGAAAATGGTTTTTTTCTCAATTTTCATTTTTATTTCACTCTCCCCCTTTCTACAACTTCACTAATTATAGGTGCCAAAAATTTGGTACCAAGTAATAGACTATGTTTCTCGTACAACAATATATTAACAGGAAAATGGTTTGTACAAATGTAGTTCTCCCCTATTTATTATTAATGACTAAGTTGTTTATCTACCAGTATACAATTAGGGTTATTTTAAGACTTGAATTCTCCTATTATTTTACTATAATAGGTTGTTGATTATTGTCCCCCTTTTAACACAAATTGACCATCAACTTAAACCATTATATATCAATGAAAAATTTCCATTTTATGGTCCTTGGGTTGCACTTTAATCACCACAAAATTGTACTATTCCTATTGATCTTAAAAACCCCCCTCAAATTGGTCCCTTTTCATTTCTCTCATCATACAACTATCCTAGGACATATTTGGACAACTTTCCGCTTTGTTTGTGAAGAACACTATTGAACAGGTTAGGGAGACATAGCTCCCAACTCTTTCCTTAGGTAATCAAAGAGTTCTCATGCAAGAGGCTTGATGAAGATATCAAAAACTTGTTATTTTTTGGGCATACACTCCAAGATCACAGTTCATTAGTTACCTATTTTCTAAAAAAGTGGGGCTTGATGGGTATATTATTGGTCTTAGAGTGAAGAACATGATTCTTAGATATAATTAGAAAAATTGTGTTATCACATATAATGGGAATGGGTTCATCATAAGTGAGCATTTTGTCTTGTAGTGTTTCCTTCCTCCAAAATATTTGAGTGCAACTTACTGCAACTACTATGTACTTGGATTTAGTAGTAGAGATAGATAGAGTTTCAATTTTGATCAACCAAGCCACCAAACGGTTCCCTAGGAAGAAAGCACCACCAATTAAAATTTTCCTATCATCTAAACTTCCAACCCCACCAAGATTTGTGTATGGAGTGAATGAGAAGTTTTGTCCCTTTAGGTACCATAGACCATTGTCCATTGTGGCTCTCAAATTCCTGAAGATCTTCTTAGCAATGAAGAGATGAATTTATCTAGGGGTTGGATGATACCTTGAAACTAACAAACAACTTTCATAATGTATAGCCTTGGGGCTGTTAGATAAAAGTGGCTTCCAATCATGGATCTAAGCATTGTTTGATTTACCTCTAGTTACTCATCATGATTGTCGAGTTTACATACAATGACCATAGGAGTACTAATATGTAAGCTAGGGAAATAAAAGTTCCTCAATCATGCACATTGAGAATTCATCTTGCATATCAACTCTAAATTTTTAGCTGAGTAAATACGCATCCGTACCAAAAATACTATCATCAACATAAATATTAATAATTAAAATATTATCATTTTCATATTTGGTATACAGGCTATGATCAATTGTCCCTCTTTTCAAGCCTTTCTACTATAGGTGTTTACCCAATATTAAATAGCATGCCCTGTGTTCTTTCTCTAGTCCATACAGTTCCTTTTTCATCCTATACACATTCTCAGGATTGTTTAATAGATGAAAACATTTAGTTTTTTCTATATAGACATTTTCTTTTAGGTTATCCATTCCTTTAATTCTAATTTTACATCCATCTAATATACATTGAAATTTTCATGACATGCAAAATCTACAGACATTCTTATTGCCTCTAATCTTGCCACTAAGGAATTTTTTTCCTCAAAATCTATTCCTTTAACCTAATCATAACCTTCACATACTAATATGGCCTTATTTCTCAGAACCTTTCCCTCCTAATTTAATTTTATTTTAAAATAGCCGTTTTGTGTCATTTAAATTCTTATCTAAGGATCTTAGAACTAATTCCTAAGTTTGATTCTTCTCAATTTGCTCTAATTCTTGATTTATTGATTTTATCCATTGCTTGTATTGGGTTTCCTCATAAGCATATTTTGGTTTAATCATGGACATGATATAAATATGTTCTTGACTCAAGGTACTTATTAATCTTCTTTGAGTTTAGACTCTTGCTTCTATATTACTAGCAATCTGATTTCTAGGCTGATACTTTTGCACATACATTGAGGAGGTATTTTGGGTGAATGCACTCTACCACTTATTCTTCCTCTCTTGACTCTTTAAGTTCTTCAAATTCATATCCATCACTTTTATGATAAGGTGGGTTGATAAATCACGGGTACTTACTTTCGAGAGGTAAACCCTCATCAGCTCTCACATCCATGCTATCATTTTTTTTGCATAATCTTTTATTATAGAATTTATAGCCTTTGATTTTATTTCATATCCTAAAAGAATCCCTTCATTAACTCTTACATAAAACTTACCAACATTTTAATTATTATTTTCAATGTAACATTTTCTTCCATAGGCTTTGAAGCACTTTAATGAGGCCAGTTTTCCGTACCACAATTCACGAGGTGTCTTCTCATTGTTTGGACTAAGATGCACCTTGTTTAAAATATGGAATATTGTATGAAAAACTTGAGCCCAATGAAGTTATATAAGTATAAGGTGAGCAATGGAGTATATGAAAACATCTAGGGTTATGGTCTTCTATAAGAACTCTCCTTCAAGTTTCATGAATCATGGATATATTTATTGCTTTGTGGGTTGCCATGGTATGGAGCTGTAGATCTAAACCTCTTTGGCTAGTGATCAAAGATTGACTTATGACAGCAGATGTTGAGATCAAAGTTTGTGCTGGGTGAGAAACGACCAATTGCAGTGTCTCATTCTGGAAAATGATTTCCAAGTTTACACATGCCCCAATGTATTACATGAGTGGGTTTATAATCTAGTTGAGTGGACTATTCAATTTATAGGCCCTTTGAATTAAGTAACTTTGTGATCCTTCTTCATGTGATGTCGAGAGGTGCAGATCATCCTAAGGGGGTCTCAATCTCTTTATTTTATGGCGTAAATAGGTTTCCAAGACTTGGCCGACATTTTAATCAATATGTTTTCTTCTCCTAGTGATATATCAGAGTAGATCTATTTTGCAAAAACACCTAATCACTTTCATTGGAATGGGATGAAGAACTTCCCACATATGTGATCAAAATATCACGAAAGAATAAAGCGAGATCCTTTCTGATTTTTGTAAGAAATTTCAAAGAAAAACTCATTGATTTCTCGACCAAGGGCTCATATCTAATTGGAAATATTAAACACAATATTAAGAAAACCCTTGGTATTTCATCTCTTTGTCAAAGTTTATTATTTGAGGGAAGAATGCTCGAGGACACTATTGCAGTGACTAAGTATGAAATTTGATGATATTCAACCATTATTTTAAATTTTAGGTTGCAAGGGGGTTCCCAAAATCCTAGAAACTCTAGTGGACGCACCTCATATAAGAGATATTTTTTATCCATAAACCCTAATTGACCAAGGTCCTTCAAGGATGTTGTGCAAGGAAATACACATAGTGAACAAGTCCAAAGCTTACCTGGTCCTTACAATATTGAGTAGTTGGAGAAAACACCATGCATGATAGCATTTTTACCTAAGGTAAATGCTATTTTCAACTTCCTTCAATATAATGTTATAATATGTAGATTCAATGGTTTTTGGACCTACTAAGAAAATATACATCAATGGGTTTCCACGAATTGGACACCAAATTGTGATATTTAGTTGTTCTCCAAGGTATTTTTTTTGTACAGTTTGATACCCAAAAAGATCTAAAATTTTGTCTAAATGAGGCACTATTGTTTTGGTGCAACGTGAGAATATTCTTAACTCTATGGTTTCTAGGTTTCTATGCCACATCAATGGTGGTCACAAAAATGATAGTATGGATGGGATTACACAATCTCACTCTATCATTCTGGCACCATCAAGTGCTAGAAGGCATTGGAAACTCATTGGAAAAGTTTTTGAAGATGGATACATCAGGAACTGAGAAATGAACTTTTACCTATGCTGGGATCTGTGTAGAGATAGACCTTAGCAAAGGTCTACCAAATCACATTCATTTGACTCATAAATATTTCAAGTGAAATCAACCATTGTATATTGAAAATATGATTTTTAGGTGCCATATTTGTTTTCAAACAGAGAAACTGTGGAAAACATGTGCACAAACTCAAAAATTCACAAGAAGGACAAGGAATATATCCCAAAAGCCAAAGGTATGGAAATTTTCAAACCCACATCATTCTAAAGTCAAGGAAGAAGAAATGGTCAAAAACCAACAAAATCTAAAAGGTTAGAATCAACAAGGAATACAAAAGGATGGTGGAGTCATGAAATCTTGGGGCACTAAAAATCACTATGATGGAATGGAGGTCCAGTTTGGAAAAATGATTCTTATACAAAAAGATACAATGAAGATCTAGTAGCATAACAACAAAATAAAGTCTCACCCATTGAAACTGAAGTAGGGGGAATAAAGGAAACCCATACATCTGAGAGGTTGGACTCAAACAAGCAGGCTCCCCCAAAAGTGGAAGGAAACTAATTGGAAATAGTATTGGATGCTCCCAATCAAGGATTCTGGAAAAATGTTAAAAAGATGAAATGAAGAAAGGGGAAACTAAGTGACTTTTATCACATTGAGCATCATCATTTTTATGTAATTTCCCTTTTTTCATTTTTTTCCTTTTTGTTTCGCATAAGTTGAATGGTTGATCTGATTGAATTATTCGGTCATTTACAAATGTAATTTTCTTGCTTTGTCTTCAAGTCGAACAAAATTATGATTTTTTCTTAGGGAAAAAGAATATTAGTCTAAAATGTATTTTGAATATTTCTTTCATCCAAAATATCTCTAGCCATGTGTTTTGTCGATCTATTTTTCCTGTCATCCACACTATTTTGTTGTGAAGTGTTTTCAACTATGGATTTCCTACTTATGCCATGTTGTTAATAAAAATGATCAAACTCAATTGAAGTTACCTCTCTACCCATGTTTAATCCTACACTTTAGGTTTCAATTACTTTTGTTCTCAACCATGGCTTTGAATATTTTAAGCTTTTGAAATGTTTTTTAATTCTCCTTTAAAAATGCAACCCACGAAAGTTTATTGTAATCATCGATAATGAACATGTAATAATGTTCACCACTCAAGGTTTCAGTTCTTGAAGGTACACATAAATATTTATGAAGTAGTTGTAGAGGTCGAGTATATGAGTTTTATTTTGTCTTGAAAATAACTAAAATTTGCTTGCAAGTTTTGGATGATTTTCAAATTGTATTACCTCGTAAATTATTATAAAGTCCCTTACAACTTCATTTTTTCTAAGCTACAAAATATGGTAAAATTTCAAGCATCCCAACCTTATGTGACATAAATAGCTCTCATAAAACTTCCCCAAACAAAATATCTCATTTTCTTCATTTCATATGTATTTTTTACTTACTCTTCTTGTAGCCTGTACCACTAATTTCCCAATGACTTATACTTTTTATTCACTTCCTTTTGGAGTGAAGGGTGATGTCACTCCCTTGGTCATAAGTTTGAATTGCACTGAACAAGTTTTGCTTGAATCCATATATGTAAAGAACATTCTAAGCCTTTCCTCTTTGATTTACCAGTTTGATTATTTATTTGTCCATGGTATTTCCTACAACATCATTTCCAAAAGTAACATTTTCTATTTTGTATTTTCTTAATGAAAAGAAAATGTCCCTCTCACTATTCATACTCTTAGAACATCCACTGATTTCCTTAGTTTTGGACATATAATACAATTCCACACTATTCATTTTTCTTCTTCCATGTTGTTGGCAGCGAGATCCCCGAAGGATAGTTTTGGGGCTAAAAGCCCATGTTTTGGTCAAATTTTGTAATACACTTGTAAAGACTCTACATTTTGTGGTCGGAGAGTGTGAAGGTGTCATAAGTCATAAAGGGTTGTCTGCCCTTAGTTTTGTAAAGGAAAGTCGGTTGCAAAAGACCTACCCATGGTACACGGACCATGGGATTGTATAAATATAGCTAAGCTCTAAGTAGTTTGAAGGTCATATTAGGTAAGCGAGTCATAGCTCTAAAGTAAGAAGTCTAATCTTAGGTTGTAGCATAGGTAAAGGCTCTATAGATGAGTGTGTTGAGGCCTAGGGTGGAAGTCTGCAACTGAGTGTGTGAACCCCTGCAACTGTGTGTGCAGGGTGGATAGAGTCTGTAATCACTTAGAAGATATCAATAAAGAGAAGTATTCTACAATTTTTGCGTCTTTATTTTGATTAATGCATATTGTCATTTTATGTAAGAATTTCATTTCTAATTCTTATGTGATTGGATAGTTAAACTCGAATGAGAATATATGTTTACGCAATGTTAATTGTGAGTATCTAATAAGATAAGTAAAACACTTAGACTAGTTTGGGAATCTGTATGGTACATTGCCATAGAAACACGAAAGTACGTGAGCCATAGGTTAGGGTTGTGTGAAGGTCAATCATACCTTTTCACGGAGGTACCAAAGGGTGGAATAAAGGGCTCATCTGGCAAGATCTAGAGCGAAGTGACTTGTGCAAAGGCAGGAATAGGAGGAATAAACCGACATCACAACCATCTCAGGGTGCGAAAAATTGGTTCCAGCATCCCCCCATATTGCTTCGGGTGAGACTTCAGTCCTTGCTCCGTAGGCTAATGCTGAAAGGGCCAGTAGTGTAGGGATTTGTTTGGCTAATTAATGCTGAACCTAGGTCAAGCCCCCACAAGCCAACAAATGGTTCCATTACTGGGACTAGAATTTGTGTAAGAGATGTGTGATGTTGTATCACTGGAATCCAACTAAGAAATAGATCAGATATTGGTTGGATAGGAAGATCCACAAATTCGCAGTGTAGGAGAACAAAAACCTGTGACTGACAAAGGAACAGTGGCTCGGCAGGTACCTATATACAGAAATACATGAAATCTTTTTCTGCTCCTTTCCGATTGAGCTATACGAGTGGATCAAAAAGCTACCAGATAGCCAAGGAAGGTGGAAACTTGACGGTCCTATTATGTGGACCCTGAAGTTAGTATAGAAATTGGAATCATCTAAGGACAAGATAGCCCACGCTGTCGATCATTGGATTGATTGCATCATAGAAGGATTTGTGACTGAATTCACGGTCGATTCCTTAGTCTACTACAACAAGGTAGAGCGATGCTTATTCAAAGGACCGTGAGGTGAGTACATGAAATATTTGAATACCTCGACTAAAATGTTATTGTGCGAAAAAGGGGTTATGCAGCTACCTTGATGTTTAGAGCTACGCGAAGCGGAATAACTTACAAGAATGAAGGAAGAAAGGGTCCTGAATATAGTCCATTGATTTCACCTCCGCAAGGTGACAAAGAGGGAATACTACAAGTTTCTTCACAAAGTGCTATTTGGTTAATAAGACAAGGATTCCCACGACTGTCACCTCCACCCACACCACCTCCAACTTCACCACCATCACTGCGACTTCACTTGTACCACCTCCGGCTCCACTATAGTTCAGTATGGCGAATTCTATGAAGTTTCCTTTATTTAAAGGCTTGGGAAATGAGGACCCAGACCAATTTTGGCTCATTGTGAAAGTTGCATGGGAAGCTCAGGGTGTCATAGATGATAACATGAAGAAGGAAAAATTGGTTAGTGCTCTGCAGGATCATGCACTAACCTAGTACATCAAGTACTTTAATGATAACCAAAATGCTGGAGTGGAAGACAACTAGACCGCGGTGAATAGAGAGTTTAGTAGGCCTAAATTTGAAGCACGGTCTATTTTGGGGTTCAAGGAAATCATGATGCAGCCAGGCGAGACACCATGGGAATTAGATCATAGGTTGAAGTGTAAGGTCCACGAAGCTAATATGAATTTAACAGATGGAAAACATCGTGAATTGTTTGTGGCTTCGCTATTGCCACACTTAAAGCTTGTGGTATCACAATAGAAGATAACAAATTAGACAGAGGCCTTGGAGATTGCAATGAGACTGCATGAAACACTAATGCAAGATCCAAATTTGGGGGTTTAGCAGATCCATGCATAGTTGAAAGATATTTGCCTTCAAATGAAAATTTTGAAGAAGGATAGAACAATTCGAGTAGAGGTGCGTGAAGAGGTATGGTGTCTGAAATGCAAGAGTGAAGGGCATGACAAAAATCATTGTTCGGTCTTTGTGAACTATATTGTAGGAGGAGGATGAATGCCTTTGAGGCCGGAAGCTTAAGTAGGACTGAGTGCGGGGCCTGCCTTGTGGTGAGCTATCTATCAGGTAGTAGGAAAACATGCCATAGATAATTGTCATTTGTTGCAAAAGTTCGTACAAACACCGCAATAGTTGTTCTGCAACTTGTATAGGTCAGTAAGGCATGATGAGCGTAATTGCAAAAGTTACAAATTGGTGATGGATAGAACTCTCGCCTATAGGGTCCAGACACAAACGCAACCCCTTGACGAGAGTGCGGGGATGACGCAAACAAGATTTTAGGGGCGTGCACAAGGGCAAGGTGGAGAAGGACCTAGCAGAGGTCAAGGACAGTTGGTCTGCTACAATTGCAGAGGACCGGGACACTATGCCCTTGATTGCACTAGCCCTACACATCCATCATGCAAGTATTGCACTCTATTTGATCATGAAATGGAAGGTTGTCCTATGCTGCTAGCTAGGATACATGAAAAAGGGGCACTACCACCTCCCTCAACTCAGAACTTGCAGATGATGAGGTCAGAGCCATGCAAAGAGGATCCAAATGTGAATATAGTGCTCCAAAGTGGAATCACAATAGGAGATGACAAGGGAAAATACCCCAAAGATAGTACATGGGTTCGCAAAGCTCTAGCAAAGGAGGCTAAATTCGATTTGGAGTGCGAACATGAAACCTTCATGCAAGAAAAGAAGAGCTTTGCTGAGGCCTCCACCTTAGGAAGCAAGGATAAGCTAGATCATGAGATGGGTCCTTCTACGCTTACATCCTTCTTGGAGACTTGCATGAAGCTACTGCGTGATAGCAAGGCTATGAAGAGGCTGCAGGATTTCATAGTTAGATGTGTCAGAAACACTCCGACTGAGCTGCACGTAGTACAAAAGCTTGGTAAGCATAAAACAAGGACGGGTAGGGAAATGAGACTAACCGCGGAGATAGGAGAGTATGAGATGGATAAGGTTATCTTGGACCTAGGGTCAGATGTGAACGTCCTACCAAAATAGACTTGGGAGTAGATGGGGAGACCTGCACTTCAATGGTCTCCGATTCAGTTAAGGATGGTAGATCAACAGAAGATCATCCCCATGGGACGGCTTCAGGGGTTGACTATAGATATTGAGGGTGTGAGCGCGTTGGCTAACTTTGAAGTAATAGAAATTGTGGATGATAGTGACCCCTACCCTATGCTACTTGGAATTGATTGGGCTATTGATATCCATTGGGTAATCAACCTAAAGAAAAGAAATATGATATTTGACAAGAAATCGATCCGTGTAATAGTACCCTTAGAACCTGCTGAAGGATCACACTATACTAAACTAGTCTATGATTATGAGAGTGATGATGATCTGGACTGTATCTATAAGATAACATCTCGAGACCAAGATTGGGTGAATCCCACCATGGATGGAAAAATTATATGGGATCACAAGAGTTCTTGCAACTCGGACTCTGATGAAGAATTAGAGCACTGGAAGAATCGGTTACATGAAGTAACCACACTGAGCTGTAACTTGATGACCCGGTCGCTGCGCTGCATGTCATCCGAAGTAAGAAATCTACCTACTTATGATAGCCTGAATGATGTAGATATCTTTCTCGATGCATTTGAGAGGGAGGTACCAGAAAAGTAGTGCTTCCAAGCGTTCGACTTCGCACTGCATGCTATGCCCGCAAGATGGTGGGGTATGCACAAGGGAAGCTTTGATGATTAGTGCGGGTGTAGGAGAATGATGAGGACACACTTTGGGAAGCCAAAGGTGCAAATGATAGACATGTATTATGGGCAGGATGACCCACATGTGCACTTGGCCAAATGGGCTCAAGCTTATGGAGAGAAGCCCCAGCTTGAATGGGTGCACTTGTTCTATCACACCCTGGATGTTGTCCCGATGAACTTGTATGTAGAGAAAAAGCTCTACCATGGTACAAGTGAATGGGATATCCTATGCGAAGGATTCATAATGACATTCAATTTTGAAGACGGGTTTGAAAGTATTAATGAGGCACTACAAGATGTGAATGTAACAATCTTTAGGATACCACGAGATCCTTTGGACCTAATTCAGCCTGAGTGGGCCGCTCAACTGAGTCATGCACTAGAATTCTATAATGTAACCACTAAAGAGGAGGATGAGAATCCATGAAAGATTAACATCCCGAAAACAGAAGGCCACCGTGAGGTCGAAGGACCGTCGGTTGAGAATCTTGATATAACCGCGCCATTGAAAACAAAACAAGTAAACATTGGTACGGAGGCAGAGCCCAAATTCACGAAGATTGGAGAGTACTAGGATGACACGACAATGGATAAGGTCGTTGAATTGCTCCGTGAATACCGGGATCTATTCCCTGCCAAGTTTACGAATCTAAAAGGGATAATCGGGGATCTAAGTGTTATGAGGATCACATTGAAGCCCAACACAAAGCTGGTTAAGCAAAGGCCTTATTGTCTCAATCCAATGTATAAGGAAAAGGTCCGCTTAGAGCTAGACAAGATGCTCGCAGTAGGAATTATTGAGCCTGTGGAATAATCTTACTGGGTAAGCCCAACGGTGGTACAAGAGAGGAAGAAAAAGGATGAAATAAGGATATGCATGGATCTTAGAAAGCTTAATGATGTTTGCGTAGATGATCCTTTCCCGAATCCGTTCACTGATGAAGTCTTGGAAAATGTAGGTGACCAGGAAGCATATTCCTTCACTGATGGGTTCCCGGGGTACCACCAAATCAAATTCACGCCAGAAGATAGGAGTAAGACAACCTTCACGACTCAGTGGGGTTGTTTCCAGTATGCTATAATGTCATTTGGGTTGAATAATGCGCCTACAATTTTCTCGTGTGTAGTCGTTGCTACGTTCAAAGAGTTTATTCATAAGTTCCTGGAAGTATACTTTGACGATTGGACTGTTCTTGGTCTGGTGAAAAACCATGTAGCAAGCTTGTGCCTGATGTTGGATACCTATTGAGGATACCAGATCGTGCTCAATTTGAAGGAGTGCTTGTTTTGTGTTCCCTTTGGGACCCTGCTGGGTCATGTGGTTTTCAGACAAGGGAATGATGGTAGGCCCCATGAAGATTGTAGTGATACTGAACTTGGAGGCGCCAAGAAATGTGAAACAATTGTGTGCTACCTTAGGACATACGGGATATTACCGAAAGTTTATCAGAGGTTATGCCCAGATCATCATGCCTATGGAAAAGTTAATGAGGAAGGATGTCACATTCTGCTGGAATGAGGACTGTAAGAAGAGCCTGGATGTATTGAAAGAAAAGATGGTCACTATGCCAATCCTCGTCTTCCTGGATTAGAAGAAGGAGTTTCATGTCCATGTCGATGTGTCATGTATAGCGCTGGGAGAAGTACTGAAATATGTTGGTGGAAAGGACTTGGACCATCCTATAGCATTTGCAAGTAGAAGGTTGTCCAAGGTAGAAAAGAACTATTCCACCACCAAGTGTGAAAGCTTAGCTATGGTATACTCACTCCAGAAGTTTAGACACTACTTGCTGGGAGGCCATTTTAAGATGTATACAAATCACTCCACGCTGAAGTACCTGGTCAATAAGCCTGTGTTGCGGGGAGAATCTGTAGATGGATGTTATTGTTCCAGGACTATGATTTTGAAGTTGTTGTAAAGCCTGGATGACTGAACACAAGACCAGACCATCTTTCGCGCATCGAAACGGGGGAAGAGCCCACTAATTTGGAGGAGGGATTGCCTGACACATAGATATTTATAGTGTGCATCACTGATGGTCATTTTGAAGATATAAGACACTTACTAATGATAGGAACTACCCTAGAAGGATACACCGTCTAGCACAAGAAGGAATTAGTGGTGCACGCGGTAGATTTTTCTGTCATTACTGGGCATCTGTACAAAATGGGCTCTGATGAGACATTGCGACGATATGTACCTGAGTTTGAAAGAAGCAGCATCCTCGTGGATGCTCATGGAGGCACTGTGAGAGGAAATTATGCAGGAAGAGCAATTGCATAGAAGAATCTATGTGCAAGGTTATGGTGGCCAACCCTCCATCAAGACTCAAAAGCATATTGCAAGGCATGTGATGTGTGTCAAAGAACTGGCAAGCCATTGTGAGGGGATGAAATTCCTTTGAATCCGCAGATGATGTTGCAACCCTTTTGAGAAATGGGTGATCGATTTTGTGGAACCAATTCAACCCCAAGGAAAGATGGGAGCGAGGTACATTATCACTGCGACGGAGTATTTAACTCAATGGGAAGAAGCACAACCTGTGAAGGATTACACAGGCACTACTGCTAAACATTTCCTCTTTGAGCATGTACTGACATGATTTGGTTGTCCAAAGATCTTGATGAGTGATCACAGTACGCACTTTCTAAATGAGACAATCAATGCGCTAAATGAGGAATTTCAAGTATATCAATAGAAGAGCAAGCCTTATCACCCACAGGCTAACAGGATGGTGGAAGCATTCAATAAAGTGTTGGAGAATGAATTGACCAAGGTTTGCATTGCTCAACAAAGTGATTGGGACCTATGCATACTTGTTGTACTATGGGCTTACCAGACGACATGTAAGAAATTGATTGGACAAACTCCTTTTAGGCTGGTCTATGGCATTGAAGTAGTAATGCCTATGGAATATATTATGCCTAGTCTACACATAGCGGCACTCATAGGTATGACGGATCGTGGAGCCCTAGAGCAAAGGTTCGCACAACTGGATGAGGTTGAGGAAGAGAGACTTCTAGCAGGATTTCACCAACAAGTCCAAAAGTAGTGCAAAAAGGCATGGCATGATTGGCACATTAAGCTTTGCACCTTTAAGGTAAATGACTTGGTTTTATTATATGATAGTAAGTTTGATAAATTTCTAGGGAAGTTTCGGATGCCCTAGTCATGGCCCTACGTCATTAAGGAATTTACCGATGGAGGAGCGATATAGCTAGTAAAATTGAATGGAGATCCCTTCCTACGAAAGGTGAATGGCAGTTGATTGAAGCCATATAGAGGTGGTACGACCATGTGACTAGATGAAGGTAGCAATGTCTTAGCACTCCAAGAAACTGAAAGGAGGCATGAGACTATAAAATACACTGCCCAAGTTGGGGAGCTGCGCAATTAGAGGATTGTGAAAAGCATGGAGGTGTCACAGGGTTCACGACAATGCGAAGGGAGCTGCACTACCCAGGGAGAAATTACCCAGGTTGGCCCAGAAGTGACCGTTAAAGTTACTGTTCATGATTTGACGGTAGAAATGTAGCCAAATGGAGTAGGCGACTAGCATTTAAGACAAAATTTATGGCTCAGATCGTTGAAAATATGTTGCTAATCCGGCATTAATGAACCAAATTTTTGTGGAGCGGATAGATTTGAAATTAAAATTCCCTATAAATTACAAGTGGTTATCTAGCGAAAAAACACTTGGCATTTTGATAATTGAGTTGTTGAGCTTTCAGGCACATATGAATCGCGAGCACTATGAACTTCTGATAGCCAATAAAGTATTTGAGACTTTGCGGAAGGAGACACAGAAGTTCTTATAGGAAATCATGTCGGTGCCCACAAAAGCTATAGATACCAAAGGAGAGGAGTCAGTACCAAAAGTTGAGATGGAGGCAAAAGTAGCTGCTCCAAAGGTCACCGAAGTTCTAGCTGAAGTCCCTAAATCACCAAGGATGCTGTGACCAAATCTGACCCCCACCAAGGAGACCATAAAGAATAAAAATGGCAAGAAGCCTGCCATACCGGCGTGTGCATTGCCAAGGAGAAACCTACCCAAACCTACTGCACAAGAGAAAGGAAAGGCCATAAATTTGGAGTCAGGGGAGGAAGAAATTAAAGACATCTTGATGGATGATGAGGATGTGGTAGTCGAAGTAGAGGAGGTTTAAACCCAGGGTGCAGACCGTATTACTCATTGTTGGAGTGTGTCCCTGAGTGCAAGCCCAAGACCAAGGTGCCAAACGATGTCGATGAGAGTAATACTCCCCTGCGAACCCCTCTGCTACAAAACAAAATTATTTTTGATGGACGGCACTTGGCATGAGTGCCACTGTTGAAAATTGAATACTAGGACTTGGCTGATCATAGGAAGTTCTCCCACCTCACGACCGAGCAGCTCATGCGCTGCATCAATGATACGAATACCAAAATGACTACATTAGATCCATAGAGGTGGCTCAAGGGAGCAAAAAGCACATAGTTTCTCAACCTGCCCTGGGTGCCGCACTACAACCACACACCAGGGATAGTTTTGGTCATCAAGCAGTTGTCGTGCTTGGGGCACGATGGGTGTCTGTGGCTGGAGGAGTTGATACCCATCATGGATAGAGTGATTCATCAGATAATGCACTTGCCGTATATAAGAGAGAATCCATCCATGATATTTGGCATAAAAGGTGGTGAGCTAACTCTCGCAGAATCCATGAAAGAAAAATTTAAATTGGTGAAGAAGATGTGTGGGTATGCTATATCTAGCATTTGTGACCTTGTTGTCAAGGTAGCCACGTGGATCCTCGTAGGGAAAGTGATGAGGAAATGTCGTGCCAATGAGGTGTCGGTGCCTGTCATCACCCTAGAAGCACAGTGCACTGAAGGAGTCCAGCTCAACTGGTCGAACTACCTTCATGGAGAGTTCCCCGTGAACTGCCATGAAGCAAAGGAGCTCAGCAAGACGTTCCACTACATGTGGCTCTTGTTTTCAGTTGTGCTTGTAGTGTGGGAGCTTCCAGAGGATAGTCAGTTCCCTTCGATTGCGCCAGAACTCCCAGAAGTTGTGAAGTATGCTTCACTATGGGTGACCAATAATACACAGTGAGTGAGGGACAACAAGATCTTCTGGATATTGACGGAGATGAGAATTTGGATGGCCATTAACCGTAAATTGCAATTGTCACCTATGGTGTACGTTAGCCTGCAGGGCTACACCGAATTTAAGGTAGACTCCCATCGAGTATCCATCAAGGCACAGAAGGACCCTACACAAAAATGGTATCACTTGCCTTATCTGGCAATGGATGATGCAATTGATGGAGTGCTTTATCAATGGCCAATAGAGTGGCACACTACCACAGACTTGGCGGTGGGTGAGAGAAAGTTTGCTGTGCAGAAGAAAAGGGAGGAGGCCATGGTTAAGATGACCCAACTGACCAAAAAGAGGAAATTGGAGGTCACTGATAAGGCCTAGGAAGAGTGCAAGGCCATGCAGCAGACAAGGAAGCAGATAGGTGGAACAGAGCAGACCTCTGACAAAGGCGTCAGGTTGCCTTCACCTGAGACAAAAGATGAAATAGAATAGAATGGCAAGGACACTCAGGAAACATTCGCCTGTATCAAGCAGCCAAGGGAGCTAGAGAAGGGAGGGCCCAGAAAGAAATCAAAAGTGACCAAGACATCACTAGACCCTATCACATTAACAAAGGGAAACTTGCATGATATCGGTCACACAGTGCGGGATGTCACTGCGGAGGCCCTTCAACAATTTGAACAACAGTAATAGATCATCCTAGGGGCTATCCAAACAGGGTTGCAGGAGTTGCAGACCCACGCATTGCAGGCTGGCACGGTATCTATCAGTTTGGACATCGTCACTTCACAGGATGTCGATATGATATAAGCAAAGGCCTCCAGTGTGATAGTGCTACCTGATGGAGCACTGACCATAGAGAATGAGGCTAACAGGACAACTTTTAGCACCCTAAAGGGAGTAGGGTTGAATGTGGCAGTGCTCCCCAATGAAGTGCTCCACCTCTTGAAGGATGGAGTGATTGTAGAGTTAAGTGACCCATGAGCACCACACCCTCCAGGCAATAAATGAATAGGGGATCAACAATGAGTAGATGGCCCTACAAATAAATGTTGTCTTTGCCACTAAGACCGAGGTGACTAATTAGAGAAAGCACATTATGCAGGTCATGGAGGAAGCATGCAGAATGGTCACAGAGTTGGTCATTCCATAGGAGGAGCCAGTTGAGGTAGACATCTGTAAGTTGGACATACGGGTGCGTGACACTCATACTCAAATGGTGCATGTTCAGTTGCAGTTGAACCTATAAATTATGGAGTTACAATTGAAGGCCCAACCTTCAACTCTGCGAGAACTGAAGGACGAGTGGGCGACCACTATCACAGATGCAGTAACAATGGTGGACAGTGTAGTAGCAAACTATACGCAATTGTTTAAATAGTCACAGAGTTGGTCATTCTGTAGGAGGAGCCAGTCAAGGTACACATCCGTAAGTTGGCCATAGGGGTGCGTGACACTCATACTCAAATGGCGTGTGTTCAGTTGCAATTGAACCTGTAAATTACGGAGTTACAGTTGAAGGCCCAACCTTCAACTCTGCGAGAAGTGAAGGAGAAGTGGGTGACCACTATCATAGATGCAGTAACAATGGTGGACAGTGTAGTAGAAAACTATATGTAATTGTTTGAACAGTCATTTTAGGTGTTGACTAGCTTGCAGGAGGACCCCATTTTACAACGGCTAGAGAGGGAAGTGCGCGAACTATAGCAGTGATATGATGAGGTTAAGGGTACAGCAAGAACAGTCGTGTTGACACAAAGACTAGCCAAGATGCAGGAGGCCAAGTAGCTAAAGGAACATGTGGATGCAACACCGCACAAGGAAGTAGTCTTGAAAGAAAGACTGAAGCCCTGGCTAGATGAGGCTTACACAGGGACAGGATTTATTGAAGGCAAGCTTGTGACTCTGTAAGTGATGTAGCAAAAACTCAAGCCAACAGCGCAGAGCAGTGACCGAGCAGACAATGGAAGACACGAAGCAGGCGGCTGCATAATGCACCGTTGAGGTTGTGGTCATACGAGTCGAGTTGGAAGGGCTTAGCGCAAAGATCTCCACACCTACAAAGTGACTCGAGGGTGAGTCACGATCTTTGTATTGGGGGCCTATTGGGAGCGGGATCCCCCAAGAATAGTTTTGGGGTTAAAAGCCCATGTTTTGGTCAAATTTTGTAATAAAATTGTAAAGCCTCCCCATTTTGTGGTCATGCAATGCGAAGGTTTCCTAAGTCATAAAGGGTTTTCTGCCCTTAGTTTTGTAAAGTAAAGTCGGCCGTAAGAGACCTACCCATGGTCCATGGACCATGGGATTGTATAAAAAGAGCTAAGCTCTAAGTAGTTTGAAGGTCATATTATGTAAGACAGTCGTAGCTTTGATGTAATAAGTCTAAGTTTGGGTTGTAGCATAGGTAAAGGCTCTGCATCTGAGTGCGCATAGGCCTAGGTTGGAAGTCTACAACTGAGTGTGTGAACCCCTGCAGCTGTTTGCACAAGGTGGATAAAGTTGTTGGAAATACTAAGAGGGGGGTGAATCAGTATTTCTTTTCAATTATTACTTTTACCAGTTAGATCATTTAAATTTAGAACACAAAATGAAAAATAAGAATAAATTATTTTATTAATATAATATTTACAATGAATCAAGTGCAATGTATATAGGGCTCCAACCCTAGATGAAGATGTTGATCTTCAATCTCCCAGGCTCCAACCGGTTGCCAAGCACCAACTTTAACTTTAGTGAGGCTCCGACCTCTAGGTCATCAACCCTATCTTCTCAAGGCAAAAACCTTGCATTTAGAGGCTCCAACCCCTAGTGCACCAACCCTTCTCTAGTACTGACTTTGACCTGGTTTCTTGAGGACATCGATCCTCTAGGGCTCCAACCCTTGCTTTACCTCGTCAAGGTATGTTTAGTTGTACTTCACGGCTCCTAATGTCTTCTTCACCGAGCCCTTTCAATCTTCAGCAATGCCTTAACTTATTCTTCACGTCATGTCATCAATGCCAACCTTGATCTTCACATGAAGGTGTCTCCACAACTCCTCATGGTACCCAAACAAAATCTCCAAGGTCACATCATGAAGGCTTCATCATGGTCTTTGATAATCTTCAATAAGTTACTCCAAAGGGGTTTGCACCAAACAATTCTTCAAGTGTTATACAATGTTTTCAACCAAGGAGGTCTAGAGTGGTTCTCTAAAGGATGTCCCTAATAGGCTTCAATAGGTCTACATACAATTCCCTTCAAGAAACTACTTCAACAAGACTTCAAGGACCCTTCAATAATATCTCTTGAAATGGATCCAAGATCCACAACTCTAGGTCTTCAACACTCCAACAATATGTCTTCGCTGCATAAGGTTAGGCTAGAATGTCTAGCTCTAAGTGATGTTTTAATTATGCTTCAAGTGGTCTTCTTAGAGTTGCCTTTAATGACTTTGCATGGCTAATCATCTGCTTTCAAGACAAATTCAATATTGTGCTTCCAAGGTATGTTATACACTTCAACCAAGGTCTTCAAGAGAGTTTAACCAATCTTAGTTTTGTTCTTCCAACCAAGGTCTAGAAGGTTTCCACTATAAAACAATCTCAAATCACAGGTCCGAAAGGTAGTTAACTTTTAGAGGGTCGAAAGAAGTGTCACTGATTCAAATCCACTATTCTAAAGTGTAATCATTGGTTTGAAAGTTTGGGGCAACACCACATGTCCGAGCTTCTTCTTAGGACGCTGTCACATGTGTAGGTTCAATCACTTGCTCACTTCTGCCTAGGTGACTATTCCAACAAAATTGAGCTTAAGGAAAACTGCCTGAGCTCCTTTGGGCTACAATCCAATCATAGGTCTTATATTTTGTACAGGTTTGACCCTTCATACAATTCCGAGCCACCACAAATGTATACTGCCCACAATCCAAGCTTTTATTCACTGCTCTGAGCCTTTTAGAGGAGACTATTCTTATGTTTTCCAAATTGTGACTGTTGTCTGAGCTCCTACAGGTGATTACTCTTAGTCTGACCTATCCACAAGTTAACCAAAGGAAATTGTTTGCATTTCTGATCTCCATAGATCCTTGATTCTACAGTTGACTTGTCCGAGCTGTAATGGATAACCAAATTGACTATTTATCCCTTCTTTAAGCTGGTCAGGATGAGGTCTTCCTCCTATAGGAAAACTACCCGAGCCTTGAAATTCTGGTCTAGAGAGATCCGAGCTTGATGTCACAAGTACACTAAAGTCTGCTTCTTGATATCTAGAATGGTAACCCAATCAAGTAGCCCAAACAGAAATCTCAACGTCCTCTTTAGAACAGTCCAAGTTTTTATGCATAAAAGAAATATCCTTTGTTCTCCTTGGCCTCCTATTTTCTTATGTGCTTCTTATCCTATATTCTTCACTGAATTGCCTTGTAAAAAATGAGCTGATTATCATCGTATTTATATCCTTTTGGAGGATGAGACACCATTGTTTATGGAGAAACCGACAGAATTGTCATGTCCCTTTTTTTGTAGCCAATGTAAAGTGAATTCATTTTTACTTGATTTTATTTAATATGAATAGTCAAGCCTCAGAGGAGTCAATTTTGAAATGAACTGTGACCAACCGCTTAGTTGGGAGACATTATTTAGCAAAAAAATTATTGGTTTTCCATGTGATGTATCAAACATTCATTACATTTGTTTTCCATGTGAAATATGGATGATATAAGAATTATGCAAACTACCATGCGAGTCTTGTATCTCATCAAAAGACTTCTTTGCCATGTAAAAGGCCTTATCTACCATATCATGTACATGCTGAAATTATACATTGTCAGCCATGTATGGCCATAGGAAACATGTATTCCATGTTTGTCTTCCATTAAGCAAAGTAATTTTATGTACATGGTAATGGTATAGATGTATGATGTTTGCATAGGTTTTTAGGAATTAATATTTAGAACTAATGTTCAGGATTTATAAAAACAAGTAGACATTAGTATTTAGGGTCACAATGTCATCATGATATGCTTCATCCATGTCATCTTGATATGTATATTTTATGTGAAGTTAGTTTCTTTGTATCTTCTGTTTTTTTTTTTTATTGCTGATAGAATGCAGTGTTTTTACCCTTGAATTTGCCTTCACACAGTTTTAGTTTATGTTAATCTAAAGATTTGATAAGTTCACACTAAACTTTTAGTTTTAGGGCCAAGCTTTCTTCAGATTATCACCAAGAGAATATTGGGTAAGTATGGGCTTCTTCTTTTTCACCAAGTGTTTTTAAGTGATGTCTCCAATTGTTATGTCTTAAATCATCATGTCATCATGATAGTGTAGTGATACATTATGAACAATAGGCGTCTAGGACAAGACTTATTCTTAGTAGCTTGGCATCTTCATTCATGGTATCCTTGTCAAACAAGAGTCTTGACTATCATTAGCCATCTCATGAATATTGACATCTCGGTCAATGCCATATTGACATCAATGACAACCTAGATTAACAATATCCCCCTTTGTCATTGATGGCAATATTCTTGTGCTTCCAACATTCTCTCCCCCTTTGACATCATTGGAAAACAGGGTGCCGAGGTACTCCCTTGTCATGGTGCGCTTCATTTTGTCAATGTCGTTCATGATATATGTGCTTACATTCTTGCATGTGATGAACCAACTCCCCCTATCTGTACGACCTCTTCTAGCTCATGAAATATTACCTGCTTAGTGATCAAGTCGAAGAGATCTTCAATAATAGTTCATTGATGAATAAGGGATCATACTCTTCAATGGAATTTCTCCTGAGAGATGATCTATCAAAGGATGATTGTCCATGTGGCTCATCAAGGATTTCATAGGGCCCATTCACGGACAACTTCTGTAAGAATTCTTAATCATCATAAGCTCCCCTTAACTGTATGCCTGATCTTCCTTTTGGCAGAGTCTCCCCATCAAATTCTTAGATTATCGAGTATGACATCATCAAGTCAACAACATGTGTTTTTGTTGGAAATAATACTGAGAGGGGGGTGAATCAGTATTATCAAGCAATTTACCAAATCTTCCTTATTTGATCTTTTGAATTATTCTTGCATATTAGTACCATAAAATAATGAGCATGAATAAAGAAAATAGACAGTCACACCAAAGAACTCAAGATGTAAGGTGGAAACCCAATGCGGGAGAAAACCACCTGCTGCAATATGTCTCTATCTTCTTTCAAGAAATTCTTTTTACAATGATTTTGTACTGGTGCAGTCCTTTACCAGCACGCAGGCTGCAACCTGCAGAGAGCTACAACTCTCTCTCGTTTTCCAGTCTCTCCTGGAAGGGAGCTACAACCCCCTACTTCTTTTCATGAAGAATCAAATGATCAACAAGTATACAACAGATACAGTCCACTACAGATATCAGATCAGTAATTACAGAAATAACCCAGAACACCTTATGAACAGAAATATACAGTCAACAGATCATCTTAAGACAGGGACGCATATTTTCTTTCTGTGACCTGCGACTGGACGCAGTCTACCTTCCACTGTTCTGTGTGCCGTCACACTGTTCCTCTATGCTTTGCTGCGACCGGTGCACTCAGAAACACTATCTCGCCGCGTCTTTTGCTTCAGAGACGCACCCAATAACACAGTCGCGCCGCGTCCTTTGCCTCAGAGACGCACCTGCGCCTTTACTGTACTGCGTCCCGGCGCACTTTCCCTTCACTGAACCTGCGTCCCTTCAGATATAAAAGATATGAGGACTTCAGAACCAACCCAAACACTCAGATCCACAGATCTGATCATGCGCCATAGAGATCACAGTCCATTAGAAGATTCGCCCTCATAGATCTGGACTAGATCTCACCAAAAGATATATAACCAAGATGATGTCTAATCCAAATGAACTCCTTTGCTTTATATAGGCAAGCTTCTCCCCAAAACATGGAACAAAACCACGAGCCGACACCATAGAAACACAAAACCGTCGGCTAGATACCACACAAGAAACCCCCACGTGCTTTTCTCTGCCTTGAAATGTGTGCACTGGGCGGACGCACCTCCTGAACGGCTGGCCTGCGTCCCTGGACGCGGGTTCTGTATGGTATACCTGCGGGGACGCACTTGATGAACATATTTCCTGCGTCCTTCTTGATTTATCACCTGAATGGGTTTGCCATCAAGGACAACACCTGAATCATAATGCCAACAATCTCCCCCTTTGGACTTGATGGCAACCACATAATCTTCAGCTTCATTCTCCCCCTTTGACATCAAGGGCAAAGGGTATGCTCCCCCTATGCTCATACATCTCCAGATCTGTAACCAGAAATCCATCATGAAGGAGATAGAGACATATTGCAGCTATTTCCAAGATCTCCTTCTCCATAATGCCAACAATGCATTATGTGCTCCCCCTGAGCCTATACCACCAATAGGAAGATGATCAACAGTAAGATGATGCATCAACAACCCCCAGCTTTTGCCTGAGGTATTCAAAAGTGTCCCTGGGCAACGGTTTGGTGAAAATATCAGCAACTTGTTCCTTAGAAGGAACATACTCCAACTTGACCTTCTGTTCAAGTACTTGTTCCCGGAGAAAATGGTACTTGATTGGTATGTGCTTGGTTTTTGAATGCATAACCGGATTCTTTGAGATGCTGATTGCACTTGTGTTGTCACATAAGATAGGGATTGGAGGAGTACAAGTGATTTGATAATCCTGCAAATTCTGCATCATCCAAAGGAGTTGGGTGCAACAAGATGCAGCAGCAACATATTCTGCTTCAGCTGTAGACAAGGCAATTGAACTCTGTTTCTTGCTGAACCAAGAGACCAGTCTGGGACCCATAAAGAATGCACCACCACTTGTACTTTTCCTGTCATCCACGCTTCCGGCCCAATCTGCATCTGTATAGGCATGAAGAGTAAGATCTGTATTTCTAGGATACCATAAGCCATAATTTTGAGTCCCTTGAAGATATTTGAAAATTCTCTTCACTGCTTGAAGATGAGTCTCCTTCGGATTTGCCTGAAATCTTCCAACTATTCCAACTGCATGCATGATGTCTGGTCGGGTACCTGTCAAATATAGTAAACTTCCAATCATAGATCTGTAGGTTGGTTGATGTACTGCTGCAGATTCATCATTTGCACTGAGACTACATCCTGTGACCATGGGTGTACATACTGGTTTTGCATCTTCCATGCCATATTTCTTCAAAATCTGCTTGAGATACTTGGTTTGAGATAAAAAGATTCCTCCTTCCTTCTGTTGGATTTGCAAACCAAGGAAATATGTCAGTTCTCCTAGCAAGGACATTTCAAATTCTTTCTGCATGACTGAGGCAAAGCTTTGACTCATAGCTTCTTCATTGCTGCCAAAAATAATGTCATCTACATACAGAACAAGTATTAGCAATTTGTCATTTTCAACTTTTATATACAGATTGCTATCTGCTGAACCTTTTAAGAAACCTTGTTGATGAAGATATTTGTCCAACCGGTAGTACCAAGCCCTTGGAGCTTGTTTGAGACCATAGAGAGCCTTTTTCAATCGGCATACAAGATTTGGATCATTTCCAAGAATGAACCCATCTGGCTGTTCAATGTACACTTCTTCTTCCAAGTCTCCATTCAAAAAGGCTGATTTCACATCCATTTGAAATACTTTGAAGTTCTGAAAACTTGAGAGAGCAAGGAACATTCGGATGGCCTCAAGTCTTGCAACAGGAGCAAAAGTTTCTTCAAAGTCTATTCCTTCTTGCTGCGCATACCCTTTACAAACGAGTCTGGCTTTGTTTCTAATTACTTCTCCATTTTCATTCAATTTATTTTTGAAGACCCATTTTGTTCCAATAACATTCTTATCTTTTGGTCTAGGAACCAGCTCCCAAGTGTTGTTCTTTTCGATTTGCTCAAGTTCTTCATCCATTGCTTTCACCCAACATTCATATTTGCATGCCTCTTTCACATTTTGTGGTTCGGTGGAGGAAAGTAATGCCAAATAGCTTGAAGCTTCTGCAACTGTTCTTCTAGTTTGTATACCTACTTCTTTTTGTCCCATGATCTGAGCTTCTGGATGGTTCTTCTGAACATATCTGGATGGAGTCTTTTCTTCTATTCTTGTCCGTTCTTCTGCTTCTTCGTGAGGTTCTTCTTGAGATTCTTCTTGAGGTTCTTCTTCTTCATCATTCTGTCTTTGAGGGTAGCTCTCATCTTCTTCGATGTCTTCACGATGTATTTGCCTAGGAATATATCCCTTTTCATCAACCACTACATCAATGCTGTCAACAATTCTGCCAAGTCTTTTATTGTAGCATTTGTATGCTTTGCTATGTGGAGAATAGCCAAGAAGAATGCCTTCATCTGCTCTAGGATCAAGTTTGCCAAGCTGCTCCTCAGTATTCTTGATATAGCATTTGCTCCCAAATATTTTGAAGTGCTTTACTAAAGGAGTTTTACCACTCCAGAGCTCATGAGGGGTTTGAGTGCTGTTCACCCGGGCATTTGTCTTGTTGAGAATAATAACCGCAGTATGTGCAGCCTCACCCCAGAAGGTTGCGGGGGTTCCTGATTCATCAAGCATAGCACGAGCCATTTGTTGGATTGTTCTGTTCATTCTTTCAACAACTCCATTTTGCTGAGGCGTTCTAGCTGTAGAGAATTCTCTCCTTATCCCATGTTCATCACAGAAATCGAAAAATTCATTTGAAGTAAATTCCCCACCTCTGTCAGATCTGAGGCACTTAATTTTGTGACCTGATTCATTTTCAGCCAAGGCTTTGAAGGTTTTGAATTTTTCGAATGCTTCATCTTTGTGCTTCATAAGTCCTAACCAAACAAACCTGGAGAAATCGTCAATAAATAATATCAAGTATTCCTCTCCTCTAGGTGTTCTTTTTCTGAATGGTCCACATACATCTGTATGTACTAGCTCAGGAGGCATGCTGGCTGATCCTTCTTTTTCTGGAAAGTTAGTTCTGGTTTGTTTTCCAAACTGACATGATCTGCATATGGTGTTGTCAGGAATTTTGATATCTGGAAGATCGCGAACTGCCTGATATTTGCAAGCTTTCCTTATTTGTGAGAAGCTTAGATGTCCCAACCTTCGATGCCATAACCAGTGCTCTTCATTCTTGCTTAGATAGCATTGTTGTTGTCCTTCATCAAATATGTATAGATTATTTGGAGTTCTCTTTCCTTTGAGAACTGTTTTACCTGTATCAAGATCACGAACAAGGCATCCATTTGATCTGAATATAACCTCGGTTCTTTGATCACACATCTGGCTGACACTTAGTAGATTATGCTTCAATCCATCAACAAACAAAACATTTCCAGCCTTAACATCTTCTTTTAAAGGAGCAATACCTTTTCCTTTTATAGTTGCAGGAGTATCATTTCCAAAAGAGACTTTCTTTCCCTTTTCTAAATTAGAATAAGACTCAAGTTTTTCTTTATCACCTGTCATATGCTTCGAACATCCACTGTCAATGTACCATAGATTTTCTTGTCCTTCTGCATAAAATGCTATCCCACATCTTTCTGTTTGAGGTTCCTTTATTCTCCATGTTTTGGCGCCTGAGGCTTGTTCCTTTTTCTGCTCTTGTACCTTTCTTTCCGGAAACCTGCTTCTGCATTCAAAGTCTTTATGTCCAAAATTATTGCAAATAGAACATTCAACTTCATTTTCAAGAGCTGAAAAGTTGTTATAGGTCCTTTTTGTAATCCCTGTCATACTTCTTTGTTTTTGAGCTTCCCTAGTCATGATTGTTTTATACGCAACACATTGAGCTGCTTTGTGACCAAAGTTATGGCAAGAAAAGCATTGTCCATTGAAGAAGCTTCTGCGATTATTGGATCTACCAGCCAACTGATTGTAATTTCTATTTTCATCTATTCTTGAACCAAATTGAGAAGATTTTACCTGTGGCTGGTTGTGGCTTTTGTTCACCCTTAAGCTGGATTGCCCCTGATAGTTTCTGTTTGACATTTGTCCCTGCTTTACCTGATGATCTTCCTTGTGCTCTTGCTCATTTCTTCTTGCTGCATCAAGATAACTTTTTGAAGTGGATGCTTGAGAAGTTTCTCCATTATAGCCCAGACCTGTCTTATTTAGTGGAGACCGCTGCACACTGATAACCTCATCCAAAGTTTCTGATCCTTTGACAAACTTGAGATTAATAGTTTTTGTTTTCTCAATTTCTTTTCTAAGACCAACAATTTCACCTTCTAACTTTTCAAGATGTTTTTCCTTTTCATCAATTTGGAATTGTAGAGTATCAATAATCATGTTCTTTTCTTCTATGCATCTCTTGAGTCTAGTAATTTCATCATAAAGGTTATCCACATCTACAACATCCTCATAATCATCATCTTCAAATGCCATTAACAACCTATATTTATTACCTTGTTCATCTTCATCACTGTTTGATAAGCCATCACTATCTTCATGGGTGTAGTAGCTTTTCTTATTTGCACTTTGTTTCTTGTTCCATCTAACTGGTTCCTTTCCTTTATCCTTATAAGAGCATTTTGCAGCATAATGACCTACTCTTCCACAAGCAAAGCATTTGAAAGGTAGCTTACCTCTGAACCTTCCAGAACCCCTTTGAAGATTTCTGACAAAATTTGATTCTTCTTCCTCTTCTTCTGGAACATGGCTTGCTTCATAGTGATCTTCTTTGCCTGATGCTTTAAAAGCAGCCTCCCTTCTGTCTGAAGGACCTCCCTTTCTCATTTCATAAGCAGTTAGAATTCCATGTAGCTGAGACATGGTGAGAACACGGAGATTTTCCTTTTCTTCTATTGCAGATACTTTAGATTCAAACTTGGGGGATAATGATCTTAGAATCTTTTGAACTACTATAGACTCTTTTATTTCTTCACCCAAATTTTTCATACAATTAACAATCTCATCTACCCGAAGAAAATAATTAGCCACACTTTCATCATTATACATCTTGAGAGTCTCATATTGAATCCTGAGAATTTGAAGTTTAGCTTGTTTTACCTGTTCATCTCCTTCATAGCTTGTGATCATTTTGTCCCATATTTCTTTTGCTGATTTGAAGTGCATTACCTTCATGAATTCTGTTTGGGATATACTTCCTAATAGAGTACTGACTGCTTTTGCGTTTGTTTCATACTTCTTTTTCTCAGCTGGATCTGTAGGAGTAGCTGAAGGAAAAGCATAGCCTGTTTCTACAATGTCCCAAACTTCTGTACCAAGAGATTGAAGATATGCAGTAACTCTTACCTTCCAATAATTGAAGTTTGTCCCATCAAAAACTGGTGGCCTGATTGATGCTTCTCTCTCGTAGTTGCTCATGATGAACGATCTACCTTCAAGCGATCAAGCTTTTCTGAAGGACCTGCTCTGATACCAATTGTTGGAAATAATACTGAGAGGGGGGTGAATCAGTATTATCAAGCAATTTACCAAATCTTCCTTATTTGATCTTTTGAATTATTCTTGCATATCAGTACCATAAAATAATGAGCATGAATAAAGAAAATAGACAGTCACACCAAAGAACTCAAGATGTAAGGTGGAAACCCAATGCGGGAGAAAACCACCTGCTGCAATATGTCTCTATCTTCTTTCAAGAAATTCTTTTTACAATGATTTTGTACTGGTGCAGTCCTTTACCAGCACGCAGGCTGCACCCTGCAGAGAGCTACAACTCTCTCTCGTTTTCCAGTCTCTCCTGGAAGGGAGCTACAACCCCCTACTTCTTTTCATGAAGAATCAAATGATCAACAAGTATACAACAGATACAGTCCACTACAGATATCAGATCAGTAATTACAGAAATAACCCAGAACACCTTATGAACAGAAATATACAGTCAACAGATCATCTTAAGACAGGGACGCATATTTTCTTTCTGTGACCTGCGACTGGACGCAGTCTACCTTCCACTGTTCTGCGTGCCGTCGCACTGTTCCTCTATGCTTTGCTGCGACCGGCGCACTCAGAAACACTATCTCGCCGCGTCTTTTGCTTCAGAGACGCACCCAATAACACAGTCGCGCTGCGTCCTTTGCCTCAGAGACGCACCTGCGCCTTTACTGTACTGCGTCCCGGCGCACTTTCCCTTCACTGAACCTGCGTCCCTTCAGATATAAAAGATATGAGGACTTCAGAACCAACCCAAACACTCAGATCCACAGATCTGATCATGCGCCATAGAGATCACAGTCCATTAGAAGATTCGCCCTCATAGATCTGGACTAGATCTCACCAAAAGATATATAACCAAGATGATGTCTAATCCAAATGAACTCCTTTGCTTTATATAGGCAAGCTTCTCCCCAAAACATGGAACAAAACCACGAGCCGACACCATAGAAACACAAAACCGTCGGCTAGATACCACACAAGAAACCCCCACGTGCTTTTCTCTGCCTTGAAATGTGTGCACTGGGCGGACGCACCTCCTGAACGGCTGGCCTGCGTCCCTGGACGCGGGTTCTGTATGGTATACCTGCGGGGACGCACTTGATGAACATATTTCCTGCGTCCTTCTTGATTTATCACCTGAATGGGTTTGCCATCAAGGACAACACCTGAATCATAATGCCAACAGTTTTTGGCTGGTGAGTTCAAGAGACATTTGGACTTTGTTTGATTCCTTCTCTATACTTGTGTACCTTTTTCTCTAGTATGGTTCCACCTTGTGTAGGGACCCAAGTGAAGTTACAATCACATTCCATATGTCCAATGTTATGACACTTGTAGCACTCTATATTGTTCATGTATACAAATTCATGATTTTTTGTAAAATTGCTTCTCGGAGATTGATGAGGACCATTATAATTATCTTTGTGATACGCCCTACAATCTTTTGTCATGTGCCCAAAGTTTGTACAAGAATATCAATAACCAAGAAATAAACTTTGGTACCTGGGAGAAGAAGGTTTCCTTGATGTATTTCTAAAGTCCTTTTGCCTTGGGATCCTTTGATGATAACCATTGCTTCTTGCATCCTTGACACCATCTACATTTCTTCTTGTAGGAGGGTTTCTTCCATAGTTTTCTTGACTCTTCTCCTTGCCTTTGCTGGAACTGGGAGCATCGAAATTTCTTCAAAGCTTCCTAACATCCTTGTTTTTTGAAGCATTAGGGTTTTCATCATTCTTGCTGAGGATTCAATTGCATAGCCAAGACCTGATTTAGCGAGCGGAGACCTTTGATGACTCAAGATGTCATCTAGGGTTTGAGAACTTTTCAAGTACTTATTCAACAAGTCAACTTCCTTTTTAAGAAAGACAATTTCTTCCTTCATTTTCTTGCATTCTTCATCCTTATTTGATAGAATGATCTCCATTTCTTCCTTCATCTTGGTTGCTTCACATGATTGGGCCTTAAGAGAAGTGATTTCTGATTTTAACTTGGTGATGTCATCATCCTTTTCTTCTAGTTGGCATATCATGGTGTTTCTCTCTTTTTCTTGTTCATCAACTTGTCCTTCTATGAATGTCAAAGCTTCCATCACCTCCTCAACTCTTTGTGCTTGTTTCTTTGCTTCTTCTAGTTTAGATCTAAGGGAGTAGACCTCTTCCTTGTATTGAACAATCTCTACTTCAAGTTTGTTCAAGCTCTTGTGCCTTTGTTCAAGGTGGCTTGACAAGGTATCTTCCTACTTCTTTACCTTATCCAATTGATTTGTCATGGATATGACTTCTTCATGATGCTTTCTACTGTTTTGATGAAATTATTCCTTAATCTTGGCAAGCTCCTCATCTCTTTCTTGTACTTGAAGCTTGACAAGGTCAACTTCATTCCTTGCCTTGTCCTGGTCACCAACTTGTGCTTTCTTCTTAAGTTCCTCATTTTCCTTTTACAAATTGTTAATCTCTTCCATGACAGCCATAAGTTTAGTGAAGAGATCTTCTTCAAAATCTTTATCATTCTCTTCATCTTCTAGGTCTTCTTTAGATTTGACGTCATCACTCTTATCTTCAGCTTCCTTGATGGGCTCTAGATTTCCTTCTTGTTTTCCATCATTTCTTGACTAGAGATCATTGTCAATTCTCCTTTTGAGTGAAGATCATGAAGTTTATCGCATATGCCTTTTGTTGAAGAACATTTTTCAAAATTTTCCTTCATAGAATTTGGCATCCCATTCAAGATTTCTTTTATTTCTTGTATTATTTTCCTGGGATTCTCCATCCATCATGCTATTAGTAATCAATGATTTCCAGACTTCCAATGCCTTGAGTCTTTAAGAAATTCCTCATTCTTGCCTCCCATATATCAAAGTTTCCATTGAACAATCGCACCTTCACAGATTGATTGACTTCAATTTTGGTGGTTGAGGGAGACACGACTTTAGGAGGATTGGAGGCTTTCTTCCTTGGCTTCACCATTTGTGTTCTAATGGTCAACCTTCAAGTTGTTAGGCTTTGAGTCAAGGTATTAGCTTTGATACCAATTGTTGGAAATACTGAGAGGGGGATGAATCAGTATATGTTTTCAATTTTTACTTTTACCTGTTAGATCATTTATATTTATAACACAAAATGAACCATAAGAGTAAAGCTTTTTATTAATATAATTTTTACAATGAATCAAGTATAATGTATATAGGGATCCAACCCCAGATGAAGACACTGATCTTCAATCTCCTAGGCTCCAACCTGTTGCCAAGTACCAACTTGGACTTTAGTGAGGCTCCGACCTCTAGGGAACCAACCGTACCTTCAATCTCCCAGGCTCCAACCTATTGCCAAGTACCAACTTGGACTTTAGTGAGGCTCCAACCCCTAGGGCACCAACCCCTCTCTAGTACAGGCTCTAACCTAATTTCTTGAGGACACCGATCCTCTAGGGCTCCAACCCTACTTTAGCTCATCAAGGTATGTTTAGTTGTACTTCACGGCTCCAAATGTCTTCTTCAGCGAGCCCTTTCAATCTTCAGCAATGACTTAAATTAGTCTCCACGTCATGTCATCAATGAAAACCTTTATCTTCACAATAAGGTGTCTCCCCAACACTTCATGCTACCCCAAAAAATCTCCAAGGTCACATCATGAAGGCTTCATCATGGTCTTCGATAATCTTCAATAATTCACTCCAAAGGGGTCTGCACCAAACAATTCTTCAAGTGTTTTACAATGTTTTCAACCAAGGAGGTCTGCAATGGTTCTCTAAAGGATGTCTCCAATAGGCTTCAATAGGTCTGCATACAATGCCCTTCAACAAGACTTCAAGGAACCTTCAATAAGATCTCTTCAAATGGCTCCAAGATCCACAACTCTAGGTCTTCAACACTCCAACAATATGTCTTCACTACATAAGGTTAGGATTGAAAGTCTTGCTCTAAGTGATGCTTTAATTATGTTTCAAGTGGTCTTCTTAGAGCTGCCTTCAATGGCTTTGCATGGCTAATCCTTTGCTTTCAAAACAAATTCAATATTGTGCTTCCAAGGTATGTTATACACTTCAACCAAGGTCTTCAAGTGAGTTTAACCAATCTTAGTTTTGTTCTTCCAACCAAGGTCTAGAAGGTTTCCATTATAAAACAATCTCAAATCCCCGGTCCAAAAGGTAGTTAACTTTTACAAGGTCGAAAGAAGTGTCACTGATTCAAATCCATTATTCTAAAGTGTAATCACTGGTTTGCACGTTTGGGGCAACACCAGAGGTTCGAGCTTCTTCTCAAGTGGTTGTCACATGTGCAGATTCAATCTCTTGCACACTTCTGTCCAGGTGATTGTTCCAACAAAACTAAGCTTAAGGCAAACTGTCTAAGCTCTTGTGGGCTACAGTCCAATCATAGGTCTGAGATTTTGTACAAGTTTGACCCCTCATAGAATTCTGAGCCACCATAAATGTATACTGCCCACAATCCAAGATTTTATTCACTGCTCTAAGCCTTTTAGAGGAGACCATTCTTAAGTTTTCAAAATTGTGACTGATTTCTGGGCTCCTACATGTGATTGCTCTTAGTCCAACCTATCCACAAGTTAACCACAAGAAGTTGTCTACAGTTCTAATCTCCACAGATCCTTGATTCTACAATTGACTTTTCCAAGATTTAATGGATAACCGAATTGACTGTTTATCCCTTCTTTAAGCTGGTCGGGATGAGGTCTGTCTCCTACAGGAAAACTATCCAAGCCTTGAAATTCTGTTCTAGATAGATCTAGGTTTGATGTCAAAAGTACACCGAAGTCAGCTTCTTCATATCTAGAATGGTAACCCAATAAAGTAACCCAAACAGAAATCTCAACGTCCTCTTTAGAACAGTCCAATTTTTTATGCGTAAATGAAATATTATTTGTTCTTCTTGACCTCCTATTTTCTTCTGTGCTTCTTCTCCTATATTCTTCACTGAACTTCCTTGTCAGAAACAAGTTGATTATCATCGTATTTATATAATTTTGGAGGATGAGACACCATTGTTTATGGATAAGCCAACAGGACTGTCAGGTCCCTTTTTTGTAGCCGACCTAAAGTGAATTAATTTTTACTTGATTTTATTTAATATGAACAGTCAAGCCTCAGAGGAGTTGATTTTTAAATGAACTGTGACCAATCGCTTAGTGGGGAGATATTATTTAACAAAGGTTTTATTGGTCTTCCATGTGATGTATCAAATGCATTACATTTGTCTGTCTTGTGAAAGATGGATGATATAAGAATTATGCAAACTGCCATGCGAGTGTTGTATCTCATCAAAAGACTTGTCTGCCATGTAAAAGGCCTTGTCTGCCATTGTATCATGTACATGCTGCAATTATACATTGTCTGCCATGTATGGCCATAGGAAACATGTATGCCATGTTTGTTTGCCATTAAACAAAGTAATTTTATGTACATGGTAATGGTATAGATGTATGATGTTTGCGTAGGTGTTTAGGAATTAATATTTAGAACTAATGTTTAGGATTTATAAAAATAGGTAGAAATTAATATTTAGGGTCATAATGTCATCATGATATGCTTCATCCATGTCATCTTGATATGTATATTTTATGTGAAGTTAGCTTCCTTGTATCTGTTGGTTTCTTTTTTATTGCTAACAGAATTCAGTGTTTTACCCTTGAATTTACCTTCATACAATTTTAGTTTATGTTAATCTAAAGATTTGATAAGTGCACACTAAACTTTCAGTTTTAGGGCCAAGATTTCTTCAACTTATCACCAAGAGCATATTAGGGCAGTATGGGCTTCTTCTTTGTCACCAAGTGTTTTTAAGTGAGGTCTCCACTTGTTATGTCTTTAATCATCATGTCATCATGATAGTGCAGTGATACATTATGAACAATAGGCATCTAGGACAAGACTTCTTCTTAGTAGCTTGACATCTTCATTCATGGTATCCTTGTCAAACAAGATCTTTGGCTATCCTTAGCCATCTCATGAATATTGAGATCTCAGTCAATGCCATATTGACATCAATGACAACCTACATTGACAAGAGTCTGTAATCACTTGGAAGATATCAATAAAGAGAAGTATTCTACAATTTCTGTGTCTTTGTTCTGATTAATGCATCTTGTCATTTTATATATGAATTTCCTTTATAATGCTTATATGGTGTGCGAATGTGTATAATTATGTGGGATAATTGAATGCAAATGAGAATATATATTTATGCAGTGCTAACTGTGAGTATCTAATAAGATAAGTAAAACACTTAGACTAGTTTTGGAATCTATACGATACGCTGACACAGTAGTGGGAGAGTAATTGAGCCGCAGGTTAGGGCTACGTGAAGGTCAATCGTACCTTTTTGCGGAGGTATTGATGGGAGGAAGAAAGGGCTCATCTGGCAAGCTCTAGAACAAAGTGACCTGCGTGAAGGCATGAATATGAGGAATAAACCAACATCACAACCATCTCAGGGAGTGGAAACTTGGTTCCAGCATCCCCCCATACTACTTCGGGTGACACTTCAGTCTGTACTCCATGGGTTGATGCTGAAAGGGCCAGTAGTGGAGGGATTTTTTTGGGTAATTAATGTTGGACCTGGGTTAGGCCCCCACAAGCCAACACATGTCTTGGGTTCCTATTGAGCTTTCTTAATTTGAAGAGATTATTTGAATTTTCTACTTCTACACTTGGTGACCTTAGGTCCATAGTTATCATAGTTATGGTATTCAATATAATTAAGTACATGAGAAAATGGATTTCTATATGTAGGATTATTCCTATGTGGATTTACGAATATGCTATCTTTGTTTCACTAAAAAGATTTATTTCTTATATTTCTTGTATGATCATTTCCATGATATGCTCTACAATTTTCAACTATATGTCTAATATTTGTACATGAATAATAGTGACCATAGAAACATTTTGGTAGTCGAGAGGAATTTTCCTTTGAGGATATAATATGCTAATTAATTTATGGCTCTCCCTTTGAGGGAAAGAAAGTCTTTACTGATTTCTCACTTGATTTTTGCGGTCGTTTAATGGCTATAACTTGCACTTTATTTCTTCCCATGAGTTTTATTAATGCTCCTTATTTCTTTGCACTAATATTATTATTTTCATTCTACTTTTTGTGATCACTTCCTTTCGTCATATTTTCTATTTGACCCTGTGAAAATTTCAACATAATTGATTATTTCTTTGTCTCCATCTTTCTTGGTACTTGATTCTCCTTCATATATGAGACCAATTTTTATTAGAGGGTATGTCAGAATGCACAATATTTCATCTAATTTATTTGATCCTTCAATAAAATTCATATTTTGGTTTAGTTGTGCCTAGTTATTTTCTAATTCCTTTATAAGGAAGGTGTTGTAGTGCCTACAACCATCCTCCAAACTTTTTCCTTCGCTTCGTTTTGGAGCTTCCCTACCAACCATCCTTAGCAACATGTCTTCCACTATCGAGGTACATATGATTTCAGTTGAATTTATTGTCATATTAGCTTGTGTTTGCTAACTTGTTTTCCTTTCACCCGCAAGTTGACATCCTGTAGCTTGGTTTTCAACTAGCACTTTTGCTCACCTGGAGAATTGCGTCAAACTGGAGGGAAACAAACCTTACTCTCTAGAATTGTCTAGAGTATCTAGGCAGCTAGTGTCTATCCAAAATTTCTTAGAGCATGCACGATGCCTTTCCCTTGAAAATTGCGCGGAGCATCCCATCACCAGGCTTGCTCTAAGAATTTCTATAGTTTTGGATGCCAGCCTTAGCTTCAGTCCATAAATTTCACGAAGCTTGACGGGTAGCCAGAGCCACTAAACCTAGAAACCACATAGAAGTCATTGAGAGGCTTGATGTCCATTGCATGTGCTCACAAGTTGACTAGTTCACTAAAGGACTGATAAATCTTGCCTTACATGCATGGCAGATTTTTCCTGAAAAAAGAAAAAAAATGAAAAAGGCAGGAGACATCCCTAATTTAGGGATCTATTTCTAATAGCTGGGGGTTACATGCAAAAGTCATCTTAGAAACCTCCCGCCAAGTGTCATTTTTTCCTAGAATTTTGGCATGCACATCATAAGCCTTGATATAGTAAAAAATATTTATTCGACACTTCAAAGCTCATTCTTCACTTCAATATTGGAGCTCTAGCATTCCCCATTGTATTTCGGAACCTTCAACACACTCAACTCAATGGTTTCCTAGTAAATCCGCTTTTCATGTCTTTTGTTGCTTTTTTGTCGATTTTTGTATTTCGGTTTATGTGAGTGATGTTTTCCTGGTTTCGTTGAATGTTTTCTTCCATTTTAATGCATGTTAGCTTGTAGAGGCATTGTTTAATTTTTTCCATTGAATCTCCTTGTTGTCGCATGCATGACATTGTTTTTGCACCCACGGTCTCTGTTGTGCCGACTCACTTCACACACTTAGTTTTTTTTCCCATTTTAATGAATCATGCACTCACTAATTGCATGCATGTTCATTCACTCATGTCTACACCTAGTTTCACACATGCATTCAGTCCTTACTATTTTCAATCACTCGTCAGAGGGCCTGGGCTCCCTTGGCTCAGACCTTGCTTTGCTCGGCTTGCACTGTGCATTTCTAGGATGGAATTCCTTTCCTTGCTCGCATAAATTTCAAAAATATTTCCTCATGCTGGCCTCCAAGAGTGTTCTCTACACAATTTTGAGAGGCAGTGCCTCGGTTGGCCCCTGGAATTGCACCATGCAATTTTTCCAGGTTGCGGTCATGCTGACTGAAACTGCGCATTGCATAGTTTCAATCCCCACTAGGCTAGGATGGAATGAACTTTGTGTAATTTCAGCAGTTAGTCAGCTCACTAGGAATCTGGATTGTGTTCTATGTAGTTATGGCAGTCAATCTCCCATCCTCCCAGTGAAAATTGCACAAATTTTCTAGCGAGTCACCCAGATGTGTTGCATGTCAGTCCTCAAGATGCTTATGGTTCTCAACTGTCCATTTTCTTACCATGAGCATCGCTCTGTCTCCAAGTATCACAAGTATTCATCAGTCTCTCAGTAGTACATGTACAATGGCTTCGAAGAGAGTAAGGTCAAAGGACACCATTGAGAGTGCAAGTAGAGATGTGGTCGAGCAAGGGTCTATGAGTTTTCCCATCTATGAAGACACTAAGTTGTTCATAGATAAGGAGATGAATATCAAATGGTAGGACATCAATGCCATCTTTTTAGTCACCTTTGAGGAGAATCTAGAGGATCACATAGTTTATTTCAACATACACAAGTTTGGCTTTTACAAGATTACATGAAGGTATCTTGCGTTTCCATGCGCATACATGATCCACTACATTGTCTCACATATTGATCTACAGATAATGGTGTTGAGAAGTGTCAGTGGAACAAAACTTGCTACCTTTAAGGCACATGACTTCCAGGATATGTATCTCTTGCTGTAGCCGATGGTCATAATGGATGCACCCTTCACTGGGCTAGCCAGTAGTGCAAACTCAAGAGACATCTTGAAGAGCTAGGTGAAAGAGAGATCTAAGTTTAGGACAAGACCCAAACAAGTTTACAAGACAAGGATACTATAGACAGCTTATCAACTCTTGGTCATCTTCGCATGCTACTTATACGACCAAGAGAGTAAATAGACATTCTCGTAGAGTTGGGTGATTGCGTTGCATCAACTATCGAATGAAGGAAGATATTTCAATTGGTCTAACATGTTGGTTCTCCAGTTGAATGGACAAGTAAAAGATGTTTGACATGCACCGAAGGGTCAACAAGCAAAGATTTTCATGTACACTTACATTCTTGAGGCAATCTGTGCTCATGAGCAGTTCCCTGACTTGGATTGGGCATGTACACCTTCAGAAACATCCGTGCACACCTATTGCAAGTTGTTCTATGAATGCAACTTCCATGGAGTTATAATACAGCTACCAGACCACTTCATCGCCCTAGTGTATAGGATTATCTTTGAGTAAGATCTGCCTAGCATGTCACAGGAAGCAATGGAGGCATTGGCTAACATAGCAGGTTGGTATGCCTCACTCCTTCGCACCTTAATTTGGATGTACAATGCAAATAAGGCTCTTCGTGTTTTGCCAAATATTTCCATGGATAAGTAGGTCATGCAAGAAGTCACGTACCACATCTTGATAGGGTTGTCATTAAGACTACACAAGAAGAAGAAGGCACCTTGGCTCAGTCTTCCTTTGTGGATCGAGTTATATGAGATCCAAAATCTCAAGCATGCTAAGGATGAGATGGAGGAATTCAAGAGATTCACCTTTGGAACTAGAAGTTTCAATCCATATGACTTTCATTGCTTAGTGGAAGACCACTATACGAGAGTGTATCATTCTTCGATACCCATGTAGATATTGCTATAACTTCTCAAGGTTCAATGAACCAGTCAAAGTGGATGTAGAGTGGTTAGCAGCGCAAAGGGCGACAACATCTCAGAGAGAAGCAACATTAGTTGTAGCAAAGGGAAATAGACCTACGCTTGAGAAAGGCACGATGAAGGTTCTCAACAATGCAAAGGTAGAGCAAAGGTACAAGTTCAAAGAAGATCCACCTGTGTTAAGAGAAGGTTTGGATATTGAGGCAAAGAGGAGACAACGTGAAAGAAGGATTTCACAAAGACAAAGGGAGAAGCAAAAGATGGAGGAGGCAAAAAAAGAAGTTTTAGGAGTTGAAGCAAAAACTAAGGGAAGAAAAAGAGCTGCATAGAAGAGAGAAGGAAGCACAATAGGAATAGGGACAACAAGAGCTGCAACATGCACACATTAATGAAACTACACCCATGTAGATTATTGATTCATCCAAACAACTGCCAAATAGCAAATAGGGTGAGCAGTCGTAGGATTACGACTTTCCTCAGGACATTGAATAGATTGACATGGATCTGGTTTAGCTAGAGCTAGATTAGGATATAGGGATCATTTCTAAGGGCCAAGAGGTCACTTCACCAACTTCACCAGATACGGGAGAAAAGCAAGTCCCAAGCTATCAAGGAGACACTGAAATCCTCAACGACAATACCGAAGCAGATGTGCACAACATATCCTTTGACGAGTTACAACATAGAGTTGTGCAGTCATGAAGAGTGTCCACTTCAGATGTCCATGTATCTTCTATGTAGTTTGAATAATAAGTGATCTTGTTCAATGTGCACAAACATCTAGCTGCATTGGCCGATGCTACCAAGGCATATACCGAAGCCACCAACTCAAGTGTGATATTCTTGATAGTTTAGAACGAGCACATCGCTAAGGAATTACATGTAGCCAAGAAAGGAGAAGAGAAAGATACAACATCCTCTAGGGCAGAGTTCAAGAAATTGATACTAGATGAAGTATCCTCTCTTGAGATAGTCATATGGAAGCTGTACTTCAGGTTCCTCAATGTGCATAAATCAGTTGTCCATCTAAACGGTTGGCAACAATGTTGTGCTAGGACAACGCACATCTTATCAGACATACACACTGATGTCAATCACATGCAGATATGGAAAATGAGGTACAATGGAGCCCCATTGTACTTGCCAAAAATGATCAAGCCAAACGTAGTGGAGTTGAAGGCACGCATCAAGAGTCAGATCCGGAATTATGAGTAACTCCCATAGCTCATCACCGGCTTATAGGATTCACATGCATGGGTGTTCAGGAGCATGGATATCACTATGCGCATGCATGCGATCCCATCCTTTGGCAGACTCACTGAGGCAAAACAAAAGGACCAAGTCCGATTTGAGTTGGACATGTACTTTGACCAGTTTATGTGCATAGCCACTAGCTCAAACTTGCAAATGAGTGTAGACATTATGCAACAATATGTCGTTGGTCGAGCTACACTTATGACCATGATGTGCATGATATCTGACAAGTTGGATAGAGGTACCAAATCATTGTACTAAGATGAAACAGAGGCAAGAGTATGCATTTAGAAGGATGTGACCATAGAGTACACAGACACCATGACAGACTACCAAGCTTGGCATCAGTTCGCTACCATCAATCACCAAAAGGAAGTCAAAGAGTTAGTCATCCCATAACTATCTGAGTCTTAGTGATGTCTTTTATGGCTTACTCAAGCCGAATTTTGTCTCACATGGGTACATGCACAGATTGTATTGTAAACATCTTGTGAAGTGAAAGACCAAGTGTCTATAGTAGAATGCAAAAAATCATGTGTAAGTTGAAGAGTCATGAGGGTAGGCCAAGAGTCATAAAGGGGAATGTCAAGGGTCACCCCACCCTTCTCTATATATAGAACCTCATAAGTCATTGTACATGTTTTTAGCAGCCAAGCTTCTGATACGTATAACTTAGAGAAACCTTCGAGTGTATAGCTACTACATCTCTTTGGAGGAGCAGGTGGCAGTGACTGTAGCTTTCCGCTATTGGGGCTAGTGGTTGTCATGGTTGCATGTATTATTGGATCTTTAACTCCTCTAATATAACAGAGGTAACACATTTAATGCATATATTGTTATTGTAGTTCAACTACTCTAGTTACTCTAATGATGTATGCAAGTTGTAATTTACGCATGTATGTATGGACTATTACGTATGTGTTTGTATGAATCTTATCAAAGCCTATTGTTGGTATAGTCTATAACTTTGGATCATCAACTATCCTACTTTCCATCTCGTGATGTGTTACATCTCGTGTGTTACCTTTCAAGTTGCATGCTATCACAGGCTTCTAAGGGGCACAATCTTCTCGCCTTCCATGTGTTAGAGCCTTTCATGCACCTTACTTGACTTGGTGCAAGGTCAAACCCTTACTTTCAACAAGGACATCTTACTTACCTCTATGTGCAACTGGAGTCAAGGAGATACTGTACTACCCATTGCTGGGACTCCTACTCCAAATGGTCTAAGGTCTAGTTGGGACTTATTACCAGGGAGATCCCCTGACATGTTGGTGGGTCCAACATCGTCAAAATTTATGGTGCTAGAAGGAGGGCTAGATGACAATATGATTCCTCACATCCTATTTTGAATCTTCACATGTCTATCATGGATATTGATATAGTAAACCCTCTACAATGTTTGTCCAACAGACATCCCTTCGAATTCGAGATGGAGTCCATTGATCACTTGTTTGAACTCACAGATTATGGTGAAGGAAAAGTGACTTGGCCTGAGGACCTAGATTACTTCCTTGCATTCATGGAGAATGTGGAAATTTTTGATGAAGTAGAGGTCTGTATTATGCTTGCGCACAAACTTCATGAATACCCATCGCTATGGTGTTGTGAGCTGCATCCTAATTGTGTGCACTCGTTCAAGCAGTTAAGTGATCTAATCAAATATGTTTTCCATCATTTTTATCATGAATTACTTGATAAGAAAATGTTAAAACAACGAAAGGCCCCACATGAATCACTTATGGAATTTTGGGTGCGCTACTGTCTACTCTCTTTTGAAGCTTTGAAAAGTCAGGTGAAATTAGAATATCTTATGGAAAAATTTGAGTATGTCTAACACAAATCACTCCATCTCAAAGTAAAGAAAAGATCAAACCATGCTTAGCATACTTCAGTGATGGAGCTTCGCAATCTCAAACAGAGACAGTTGTTATCACAAGTGACTATCCACCTTCCCCTCATCAAATAGCTCCACCCCCGCAGAGTGATGTGGAAGAGTGTGAACACAAGCTCGTTCAACTGTCACATCCTCTCACCCTCACTTATCTTACTTTTTGCACAGATTTGGTTGGGAAGCCCAACGGTCATCATATGCAGTTGTTACCTCAGCCTCCGTCTCTACATTCTGCTGGGCCTCCAAATTGTCTTGTCTTGTGTTCTTCCATTTTGGACTCCACACCTGCTATGAATTAGGATCAAGCTATCAATGGATTTGATGTTGTACAAGCAACTTGTGGTATCATTTACAATGAGTATGACTGGTAATATGAGCATGAACCTGTGGTGAAGGATGACATCCTTCCATTTGTGCCTCCTCCGCTTTTTCCTGAAATATTTGGTGATTTTGTTATCTCTGATTTTCCTTGTCTAAATATATCCATGGATGCATCTAATTCTAATCACTCATAGAACACACCCGATGTTAGTCCATCATTTGACATTGGAGCAAATAAATTCTTCATTGAAACACAAAGGGTGAACATTCTTGCTTCTCATCTACCCATATGTTTGATTCATCATATCAAGAGGATGTCGATGAAATCATTAATTTTTTTTATCGTAGTTTTCATGATCTCATTCCTCCTATATTTGATCATGTTGTTGTTTCAATCAATGTTGATCGTTCAAAGAAACATGTTTATGTGATCTATTTATTGATGAAGTCGAAACACCACAAGCTGTCGAGGAACTTCAACCCGAACTGATGGTTATGTCAAGCCCTCGTTTTTGTGAGGTTAGTTTCACTTCCGATCAAGAAATTTTTGAACTACCCAAGGCTCCTCATAACTCATCTGTATGCATTGAAGATCTATCCAACACACAGATTTCACTTCCTCCACCTGAATCACATGATCCCATCGCTCATGCACTGGAGGAATCATACACAACAAACACACTTGCAAGACTTAAGTTTTCTCTCTTTCTCATGTTTTCTTACCTTTGATAGTCAAGAGAGCACACATGTTTATCATTTGAACGTACTGTGTCAGAACACCATGGTAATTCCACAAAGTTATTGTCTTATGCTTTCACTCTTTTCTGTTATGTGGAAACATTTAAACTTGGAGTGTGTTGGTCTTCATTGTTATATATTTCATGTTTTTTGGTTATCTTGACAATGGTTTTCGTGAACCATGCCTTCAACAACATGGGTCAACCAATACGTTTGTGGCTGCAATGGAAATATCACTTCACGTGAGTAGACCCATGCACTGTTAGCTTATGATTAGGAGTAGTGTTTTCTTTATGTCTTGTTTGCTTGCATGCACATTTTCTCTCAGACTTTGTTTGTTTGTTTTAATTCTTGCCTATTTTTTCTTAATTTCTTTGATTTTGCATTTTCTCCTACTCTTTTCTTTATTGTTTGTTTACTTCTATAGATTATCTTCGCATGAAGCCATGTGTGACTCTAAATACCAACAGGTAAAGTACAAGAGGACTTGTACAACTATAAACACTTGTTTATCTGTCGTCCTCTCTCTTTATGCAAAACTTGTTTTCTTCAACCAATGATACACCAATGGAAAATACATTATGTTCGAAGTAAATCATGGTAAAACACAACACTTGCACTCTAGCTAGTACCACTTTCTGTAGTTACTGTTAGCTCAATCAAGTAGAGTAAGGTGAGGGGGAAACCTTGACAAGTATGTTAGAGGTAAACATAACATAATTCTTTGAAGGAACAATGTCTTATTCTCTCAATAAGTTGGGATCCCTCTTCCCCCTCTGAAATAAATAAGTTCCTATGCACAGTTTTTGAAAAATGGAAAAATGAAAATATAAAAATATGAAAACATTGAAAAAAATGAATAAGGCAAAATAAGGGAAAGGCTTCCCATGCAAAGAGGTGATGCAAGTAACTCCTTTGGGGTACTGACTAGGCTCTCTGACAATGGAGTGATGCTTGTGTTCCAACGTGGCTTTGTTGGGGTACTATATAGGCATGTTGGCAGCGGAGCTACACCAAAGATGAAACTTAAACTCTGATAGTTATTTTACTTGTGCACCAAGATACCCCTCATCCCCAATTAAAACAACTAAGTTGAATTGGCTTGGAATGTGTGATGACCGATCAAAAGCATGGAAGGTGCTACATTGTTTACTCAAGTTATTTTGGAAACCATGATGATCAGAGAATCAAACAATACTTTTGAAGGAGTTAGACTTGATTTTTCACAAAACAAGGTCCATTCAGAGAGGTGGAGTTCTCCCAGTGTGTCACCAATGTTGTAGTGGCTACAACCATCCTCCAAAATTTTTCCTTAGCTTTGTTTTCGAGCCTTTCTACCCACCATCCTTAGTAGCATGTCTTGCACTCCTCACGTACATATGCTTTCAGTTGAGTTTGTTGGCTTATCAACTTGTGTTTGCTAACTTGTTTGCCTTTCACCTGCAAGCTGACATCTTGTAAGTTGGTTTTCAATTGGCTCTTGTTTTCACTTGGAGAATTGCATAGAAATGTAGGTAAACCAACCTTACCCTCTAGAATTGTGTAGCTAATCCAAGCAACCAATTTCTCTCAAGAAATGCATAGAGCAGCCCATCACCTAACTTTCTATAAGAATTTGCACAGTTCAGGCTGAAAGCAATGGCTTCAATACAAAAATTGTGCAAAGATTGGCTTCACAAGTTGATCAGTTCACTCAAGGATTGAGAAATATTGTATTACATGCAATGAAGCTTTTCTCCAAAAAAGAAAAAGAGAAAAGAGAAAAAACAATCCCTAGATTTTAGGGATCCATTTTTAGCAGCTAGGGATTACATGCAAAATCCATTTTAGAGACCTCTCGCCAAGCGTAGCTTTTTCCTAGACTTGTGGCATGAGCATCTTAAGCATCGATCTTGTCAAAACTATTTATTCGATGCTTCAGATCTCATTCTTCACATTGATATTGGAGCTATGGCATTCCCCATCACATCTAGGAACATTCGACACACTCAACTCATTGTTTTCCAGGTAAGTCTGATTTTCGTGACTTGTTTTTCTGTTTCTTTTTCCATCTTATTTTGTGTGAGTTCCTTTTTATTGGTTTTTTTGAATGCTTGCTATCATTTTAATGCATGTTATCTTGTAGAAGAATTGTTTAAAGTTTTCCATTGCATCTCCTTGTTATCGCATGCATGACATTGTTTCTACATTCATGGTCGCCATTGTGGCAACTCGATTCACAAACTTAGTTGTTTTTCTTGTTTTACTAAATCTTGCACTCACTAATTGAATTAATGTTGATTCACTCATGTCTACACCTAGTTTCACACATGCATTCAATCCTTACTATTTCGAGTCTCCCATCGGCGGGTCTGGGCTACCTTGACCCGAACCTTCCCTTTTTGGGCTTTCACTGCACATTTCTGGTATGGAAGGCCTTTCCTTGATCCCAGAAATTGTGCATAGCTTGCCTTACACTAGCCTCCCAGATCGTTCTCTGTGAAAGTCTAAGAGGCAGTGCCTCAATTGGCCCCCAAAATGCGCAATGCAATTTTCATGGTTTGCAGTCATGCTGACTGAAACTGCACATTACGCAATTTTAGTCCTCAACAGGCCAAGATGGATTGTGATCTGTGTAGTTTGAGTAGTTAGTCAGCTCAATGGTAGTTTGAACTGTGTTTGGTGTAGTTCCGGCAGTTACTCTCCCAACCTCCAAGTGAAAATTTCACGAATATTCGAGTTAGTCCCCAAGGTGTGTTGCATGTCAATCCTCAAGTTGCTTTTGATTTTCAACTGAAAGTTTGCTTTCCATGAGAATTTCTCTATCTCCAAGTATCATAAGTGTTAATCAATCTCTTATTAGTAGTGGTGCAATGGCTTCCAATAGAGCTAGGTGAAAGGACACCATTGAAAGTGCAATTGGAGATGTGGTCAAGAAAGTTTCTATGCGCATGCCCATCCATGAAGACACTAAGTTGTTCATAGATAAGGAGATCAAGGTCAAATGCCAAGACATCAATGAAATATTTTCAAGCACCTTTGAGGAGAATCTGGAGGATGAGTCTCTGTCAATAGACACAAGTCTAGCTTGTACCGAATTGCATGTAGGTATCCCACGTTTCCATGTGTAGAAAGGATCCACTAGATTGTCTCGCATATTGATCCAGGAACAATGGTGTTGAGAAATGTCAGTGGAACAAAACTTGTTACCTTCAGGGCAAAGGACTTTCAGGAGATGTATTACTTGCTGCAGCATTTCGTCATAATGGATGCACCCTTCACCAGGCCCAATAGCAAAGCAAACTCAAGAGAAATCTTAAAGAGCTAGGTGAAAGAGCCACCTAGGTTTAGGGCAACAACCAACCAAGTTTACAAGACAAGGATAGTGTGGAAGGCTTATCAGATCTTTGTCATCTTCGTATGCCACTTATACAACCAAGAGAGTACAAAAACATTCCCGCGGAGTTGGGTGATTATGTTGGATAAGCTGGCAAATGAAGGAAGGGATTTCAATTGGTCTAACATGTTTGCTCTCTAATTGAAGGGCCAGGTAACAAATGCGTTACATCTGCCCAAGGGTAAGCATGAAAACCTTTTCATGTTTTCTTACATTCTTGATTCATGTTGTGCTCATAAATAGTTCTGTGCCTTGGGTTGGGCATGGACACCTTTAGAAACCTCCTTGCACACCTATTTCAGGTTGTTCTTTGAATGGAGCTTCCGTGGAGTTATAATAAATCTATCAGACCACTTCATCATCCTAGTGTATAGGATGATATTTGAGTACAATCCACCTTGCATTTCACAGGCAGTGATGGAGGCATTGGTTAACATAGAAGATTGTTACGCTTCACCCCTTGGAACCTTCAACTGGATGTACAATGTTGAGAAGGCTCCACATGTTTTTCCAAAGATTTCCATCGATAATTTGGTGATGCAAGAAGTCGCAGACCACATCACGACACAATTGTCAGAAAGGCTACACAGGAAGAAGACGACACCTTGGCCCATTCTTCCTTTGTGGATCGGGTTGTATGAGATCCAAAATCTCAAGCGTGCTGAGGCCGAGACCGAGGAATTCAAGAGATTCACCTTCAACACCAGAATTCTCAATCCATATGAACCACATCACTTAGTGGAAGACGACTGTATGAGAGTGTATCATCCTTAGATCCGTGGGGCATGTCATTGGCCTGAGGAAGACCCATGGAGATACTGCTATAACTTCTCAAGGACCAATGAACCAGTCAAAATGTCTGTAGAGTGGTTAGAAATGTAGAAGGTGGCAACATCTCAGAGAGAAACAACATTAGCAGCAATAGAGGGAAGCATACCCACACTTGACAAAGGCAAGAGGAAGGTTTCTGACATCGCAGGTGCGAAGAAAAGATATAAGTTCAAAGCAAATCTAGTTGTGTTAAGAGTAGCTTTTGAGATTAAGGAAAAGGGGTGATAGCGCAATAGAAGGATTGTGCAAAGACAGAGGGAGAAGTGAAGATGGACAAGGAAGAAAAAGAGTTGCAGGAGTTGAAGCAACAACTAAGGGAAGAACAAGAGTTGCATAGAAGGGAGAAGGAAGCAAACCAGGAAAAAGGACAGTAGGAGGCGCAACATGAACACATTGATGAAAATATGCCCATATATGTTATTGATTCATCTAAACAAATGGAAGATAGAAAACAGGGTGAGCAATCACAGGAGGACTTTCCCTAGGAGATTGAACAAATGTTGGAATAGATGGACATGGATGTGGTTCATCTAGAGCTAGATCACAATATAGACCTCATTCCTTAGGGGCAAGAGGTCACTCCACCGACTTCACTAGATCTAGGAGCATTACAAGTCCCAAATGATCAAGGAGACACTAAAATCCTTGAGGAAATCCAGAAGTGGATGTGGAAAACATATCCTTTGATGAGTCACAACATAGAGTTATGCAGTCATGCAAAGTGCCCTCTCCAGATGTCCATGTATCTCATGCACAGTTTGAAGAATGAGTGATCATGTCCAATGTAAGTAGACATCCAGCCGCATTGGCCTATGCTACCAAGGGATATGCTGAATCCACCAGCTCATGTGTGAGATTGAGAACGATCACATGGCTAATGAGATATAAGGTGTCAAGCAAGGAGAAGAGCAAGCTACAACATCCATCAGATAAAAGTTGAAGAAAGCGATACTAGATGAAGTATCACCTCTCAAGACTATCTTGTGGAAGCTATACATCTGGTTCATCATCATGCATAAGTCAATTATCCATCTTAATGATTGGCAACAACGTTGTGCTAGGAGAGAATGCATCTTGCGAGACATACACACTACTATCAATCACATGAAGATATGGAAAATTAGGTACAAGGGAGCCTCATTTTACATCCAAAAGATGATGAAGCCAAAGGCAATGGAGTTGAAGGCACGTATTCGAAGTCAAATCTAGAATATAGGCTTATAGGCTTCACATGCACGAGTTTTCAGGAGCATGGATGTCATTGCGTGCACCCATGCAATCCCATCCATTGGAACACTCACCAAGGAAAAATCAAAGAACCAAGTCCGACTGGAGCTAGACATGTGCTTCGATCAGTTGATGTGCATAGCTACTAGTGCAAACTTACAGTTGAGCATAAACACTATGCACCAGTATGTTGCTCATATGACTATACTCAAGACCATAAAGTGCATGTTATCTGACCCATTGGATAGAGGTGCCAAATCAGTGTACCCGAATGCAATGGAGGTAAGAGTTCACTTTCAAAAGGATGTTAGCATAGAGTACGCAGACACCATAATAGACTACAAGCTTGGCATCAGTTAGCTAACATCAATCACCGAGAGGATGTCAAAGAGCTAGTCTTCCCACATCTGTCTAAGTCTTAGTGATGTCTTGCATGGCTTACGCAAGCCCATTTTTGTCTCACATGGGTACATGTCACTACAACAAAACCTTGTGATTAGCATCCCTTTTTGCTTCCTTTTTTGCGTCTAGAGCTGATTTTTGGTGCTATTTGTGTCCATTTATAAAATATGGTGCAAAACTTGATGCAAAGTTTGCACCGAGTTTTGCACCAAGTCTTACATCAAGTTTAGCACCAGGTATTGTAATAGGTTTTGCACCATATTTTGCACCAAATTTTACGCTAGGTTTTATGCCAAGTTTTGTGCCATCCTTTGCACCATGTTTTGCATCAAGTTTGGCACCTAATTTTGTTTCACCAACTTTTGTATCCTCTATTGCATCCACTTTTTGCGCCTACACTTGCATCAACTTTTGCATCATCTCTTGCATCCTCTTTTGCATCATTTTTTAAATCATTTTTTGCATCCATTTTTGCATATTTTTTTGCATCCCCTTTGTGCCAAGTTTTGCATCAAGGTTTGTGTCTAGTTTTGCATCTAATTTTGCATCTAATTTTGTTGCATTGACTTTTACATCTTGTTTTGCCTCCATATTTACATCCTCTTTTTCATCTGTTATTGTGTCCTCTATTGCATCCATTTTTCTTGTGCCATAATTTTCACCTAGTTTGACACCTCCCTTTGCACCCTTTTTTGTTTCTAAATTTGCATCCACGATTGCATCCTCATATACATCTAGGTTTTCATCGAATTTTACATCTATTTTTGCATCCCTTTTTATATCCACTTTTGCGTCAAGATTTGCATCAGGTTTTGTGTTTCATATTACATCTACTTTTGCATCGAATTTTGTTGCATCAATTTTTGCATCCTATTTTACATCCATTGTTGCATCCATGTTTATGCCCACTTTTACATCCCTTTTTTCATCTTATTTTGCATCTTCATTTGCTTCGTTTTTTGCATCTATCATTACATCCACTTTTGTTGTGATACAATTTATGCCATGTTTTGTACTTACTGTTGTACCCACCTTTGCTTCCAATTTTGCATCCATCTTCGCATCCTCTTTTGCATAAAATATTGCATCTATTTTTGCATCCACTTTTGTGTTGGGTTTTGCATCTCATTTTGTATCTTCTTTTGCATGTACTTCCATTGCATCCATATTTTGCATCCAATTTTGTTTCTCCTGTTGCACCCGTGTTTGCATCCACTTTTACATCCCTTATAACATCTTGTCTTGCATCAAAGTTTGCATCTTTTTTGTGTGTCTATTATTACATCCAATTTCTCATCCACTTTTGTTGTTCTATTATTTGTGTCATATCTCATGCATATCGTTGTAGCCCACATTTTCTTCCACTATTGCATCCACATTTGCATCCTCTTTTGTGTCCAAGTTTGCATCAAATATTGTTTATGTTTTTTGCATCCCATTTTGAATCTACTTTTACATCCACTTTTGATTCGTCCAATTTTGCAACTAATTTTTTGTCCACTATTGCACCCATGTTTGGCCCATGTTTACATCCCTTTTTGCATCCAAGTTTTCCTCATTTTTGCATTCAAATTTGTGTCTATTTTTTTTACATTCATTGTTGTATCCACATTTGTTTCACCACAATTCATGCTAAGTTTTATGCCTACTATTGTTCCCATGTTTTCTTCCACTTTTTCATCCATGTTTGAATCCTATTTTGTTTTCAGGTTTGCACCAACTATTGCATCTACTTTTTCATCCACTTTTGTGTCAATTTTTATGTCTTGTTTTGCATCTACTTTTGTTGTGTCCACTTTTCATCCAATTTTATGTCTATTTTTACCCCCATTTTTTTGTTCACTTTTGCATCCCTTTTCCAACACACATCATATTTTTTGCATTGATTACATTTCTTATGACATTGAAAATTATGAACAACTGATCACAATGTCAATAATTATGATGATGATGATAATGAAGATGATGATGATGACATGAATTGCGATTGTTATGATAATGACAATGATGATAAAGACGATGGGGGTTACAATGATAATGATGATGACGATGCTAATGACCTTGGCCATTCTTCCCAATTTTTAAATGTTGTCATGGTCATAATCATAATAATTATCTTTGGTGTCATCTTCCAAGTCATCATCATCTAATCAGCATTACCATTATTTTCATCTTGGTCATCATCAACAACAATAATGACATGAATGATGATTATGATGTTCATGATGAAGATGACAACAATTATGATAAAAATTATATTAGTTATGACGATGGGGATGATGACAATTATAATGATGATGATAATGGTAGTGATGATGATGACCATCGATCATCTCTAAAAAATAAAGTTGTTTTTTCTCTTTCATATATTATGTTTCCTAACAACCCTTTTCGAGCACTCGTAACATTTTTTGGGTTGATGATATTTCTTACGATACCTATAATTATGAACAATTGACGACAATGTCCATAATCATGATGATGATGATGAAGACATGAATGGTGATTATGACGATAATGAAATGATGACAATAATGATGACGATGATGGTGGTGATGATGGCAATAATGAAGATGATGACCCTCCCTCTAAACTAGGGAGGTACTCATAATGAGACCAAAAAGTACTCTCAAGTTGAAATGTTCATATAAGAAGGGATCTGGATTGATAAGCATCAATGATGATTTACATCATCATAGCCAACATTGTCAAAATAGCAAGGCCTTGACTAATAAGTTTATCTCTCCATTAGATCAGAGCACAATGTTAAGAGGCATAAATTTGGACACCACTGCCTCTCTAGGCACTTACCCCACCAGGATGTTCACCAGGTATGCCCTCACATGATCATTTCCTAATCCACTATCATAATATTTGAGACTAGGAAATGTCAATCCTCATGACTATTCTCATCTTGGATTAATGTACTTGACTTATGGCGGTTAGTCCTAGTCAAAGTACAAATTATCAAGGAATATTGGTCCCAGATGTTTATCCAATCCACCATTCTCCCTACTGGTGTCTTTATTAGGCTTACGACTATTAGTCCTGGCCATAGTACACGACACATGGATAATATGGTGTCTACCCTCACCCTCTCTCAACCAGAGAGGAGACATCCATAAGCATAAGATTTTCTCAAGAATACCCATCATTTTCATAGAGAATAACATCATTAATTTGTTTTCATATCATGATGCCTTTATGATTAAGCATTCATAGATTTGTGGCAAAATATTTCCCCTTTTGTCATTTGTGATGAAATAAAATAAAAAAGTGAAAGCCAAAATCATTAAAGATACACTATAATGATTTATCTAAGTCTAAACTCTAAGGTTGAAGTGAAAATTCATGTAAATGTTATATCTATGAGTTGTGCCAAACTTATGAAAACCTTATTCCCTAATTCCTATATATAAGAAAAAGAAAAAGAAAGAAACATAAGGCCCAATGAATGGTAGCTCATGTATTCACTCCCTCTTTGGAAAATATATGAATATATACACTCCTAGTCACACTTGATCACATGTTTGTGATGGTTAAATCATGAAATCCTCTTTTCCCCGTGCATTTTCACTTCATCATTTAAGCACCTAATTGAGGATCTAGGGAATGTTTGTTGCCTAAGGGTTTCATGTCTACTCTTGGTTTACTTAGGTCACACTATTGTCAATTTATGTGACGGAGTGAAATACATAAGTTTGTGGAGTTATTAGAACAATGTATTAAGTTAGTCACCACACACACATGTATTATGTCTCATTGATCCACATGTATGGGTTGGATACTTATTGCTTGACAACTTTAATGGAGACTGCTTTATGGCTTTAATGGTATAGCTTACAAAATATCTTGTTAAACATTGTGATTCATCCTTTCTTTTCCTCGAGACACTTGATAATATTGAAGTCACTCCCAATAATCCATGGAGATGGGGAGTATAAATCACTTGTGCTAGAAATAGAATTGACAAATAGAGGTTTTCTATTTGCGATATTAGAGTCATAGACATTGGATACATGGTAGTAGTCCTCGATGTCAATTAACTAAAATTGTATTGTCATAATGCGAAAAGAGGTAAACATATTGGTAACCTTGATGTCCTGATCATTTCAAATAATAACCATTCCACCCAAGTATCTCTAAGAATCAATCACTACTACTTGGAAATTCCTCCCCCATTTGCTAATTATATGAGGTAGAACCTCACTTAATATTTTTGTTTCTTATATCAAAATTATTGATGGGTGCTCTGTGTACCATTTTTCTTTTAGGAGTCTTTGTTTTCCTTTACTATTGAGTCCCCTCATGTTCCATGAGACTATTTTCATCGAGAATTTACACAGAAAGGAAGTATAATGTGACTAAAAAAACATGTCTCAAGATTTATGTGCTTGGACAATTCCACTTCATGACTCCTATACTTCCTTAACCTGGGACCGAATGGTGAACTTGATGGCCTTAAGGGAAATTGACCAATGAAAATCTAAAAAAGAGGTGACTTTTGACTTTATCACATACAATTTAATATACTAAAAAAAATATCCATAACAATTTCATCAACCAATGGATCATTAAAAAAAAAATCCAAAACAATTTCATCAAGCAATGAATCATTGCATTATAAAATACAATCTATAAACCTTTTGGGAATGTTTTGCTAAACCATGGTAAAAAACCAACATATTTAATATTAATATTTAACAATAATATGGACAATAACACATTTTGATAAATTAAATAACATATTATCAAGCCTAAAAAATGTCACTAACAGAAAACTATAAAGCATGCAACTAATGGAAGTGACCAATCAAGGCCACCATAAGACAATTAATCTATTAGGACCAAGATTGATGGGGACAAAGATCTACAAAGGACAAAGGCAAACCTATTTTAACTTTATTGTTTTATTAGGTTCAAGATGAACGTTTCAAGATATAATGAAGAACATAATTAGTTTTATTGCATTAAGAAACCCCGAGCACATTCTATAACTTAGCAAGGAAGAGATGTATAATACCCATCTCAACGACACAACACATGGCATTAAGTTACTTTTTTATATATAATTTAAACTCCTATCATAAAATCACAAATTTAGCATGCATGGAATGTTTAAAATCCATTTTTATAAAAACAAAATATAATTTTTCTTATAGAAAAAAAATACTAAAACTAAATATATTTTTTTAGAAAATAAAAAAATACTAAAACAAAATATATATTAAAAAAAAAAAACTAAAACATAAGCAAACTAAAATTTGAATTTGACACTCTTGTTCACTTTCAGAAACTCATATGGTGGAATGTGATCTCTTTATCCTCATCTTTAGCTTTTTCCTAAAAAATAAAAGCATACAAAAGTGGGAAAGAGCCATAAAGCATGGGGAAGCTTTTTCCTAAGCACAAAAGCATCTAAAAAGTGGAAAAGGCCATTTTTATATGAGGAAATATTATTCGCCCAAAAGATTTTGCCCAAATTGAACTAATGAGGAATTTGGGAAATCTTCATAGCCTTCACTTTCCTATATATTGGAGGCTTGGCCATTGAGAAAATGATGGGAATTCTTGTATTGTCACACTGCTGAGATCTATCTTGAGATGGAGAGTTTTGGAGATAGGAGTTGGGGGAGGTGTTGCTGCAACTACATATGATTGTTGTATCTTTCCTCCAACTCCTTTATTAATATAGATCAGTTGTTCTTCCTTCCATATGTTTCTATTCATTCTTTACTTATTCTATCTAACTAATGAATGTATGAGATTTTGGTTTATACTTATTTATTCAATAATATTTATATGTTTTTGATAGTTTCGATTATCAAGATATTATTCTATGAAGGTTGCTTTATTCTCTCTCTTATGTGTAGGACCAAGCTTTGGAGCTAGCTAGGAGCGCTTCCTATCTATACTAAAAACTCCAAGAAGACCTGCATGCGAGGACTCACAAGAATTCCTTCTCTTTTTCTTAATCTATACTCTACATCTTGATTTACTAAGAATCTCGAGCATTAGAACAACCTTTCTCTTAATTGGTCTATCCTAGGTTTTCGAGATAAAGTGAGATGGTTTTATGTTCATCTAACCATGCATTAAATCCTACAGCAAAATGATAATTAGAAACTTTAATATATTTCACTATGTAAATGAAATTAGTAAAATGAACCCATAGAGGGGGTCATAAATGGAAATAAAATTAAAACTCTAAACAAGAAGCCAAAAGTGGATGTAACAATGGATGCAAAATTGGGAGTAGAAGTGGATGTTAAACTAGCCATAAAAACAAGATGCAAACAATGACACAAAAAGGGTTTTAAAGTAAAATTAAAAAAGGGTGCAACACTAGACACAAAGAAGGGAACAAAATAGGGCATATGAAAGGATACCCAATTGGGAACAAACAAGGATGCAAAAAAGGACACCAAAATGAGGATGCAAAATTTGGTGTAAAAAGGATGTAAGAAAAGACACAAAACAAGATGCAAAATGGGACTAAAAAAAGGTGAAACCAAGGATGTCAAAAATGATGCATAACTAGATGAAAATTCAAACTAAAATCTAGGTGCAAAATGAGATGCAAACGTGGACATAAAATGTGGAAAAAAAAGGATGCAAATTTGGATGCCAAAAAGGATGCAAAATTAGATAACAAAAAGGATGCAAATTTGAACATAAAAAATGGTGCAAAATTGGACACAAAAGAAGAAAAAATGGTGCAAAAATGGGCATAAAAATGGCTCAAATTTGGATGCAAATTGAGATGCAACATTGGATGTAAAATAAGGTGCAAAACATCATTCAAAACTTGGTGCAAAAAAAATGCAAAAGTAGACGAAAAAAATGGCTCAAAATTGAACGTAACAATAGACACAAAATGGGATGCAAAGGTGGATGCAACACATTGTTCAACATAGGATGCAAATTTATATGCCCAAAAGGATGCAAGAAATGGTGTTAAAAATGATGCTAAATTGGATGCAAAAAATGATGCAAAATTAGATGCAAAATATGGTGCAAAATAGGATGCAAACAAGGGAGATAAATAAAATGCAAAAATGGATGCAAAATTTGGCACTAAATTAGATTCAACATATGGTGCAAAATTGGATGGAAAAAATGGTGTAAAAAAAGGCAGAAAAACTGGCGCAAAAATAGATGTAAAAATAAGTACAAAATTAGAAGCAAAAAATGGCATAAGACCAGATGCAAAAATTGGCACAAACTAGATGTAATAAAAGGCACTAAATCAGATGCCAAAGATGGTGTAAAACTCGATGCAAATTATGACACAAAACTAGAAGCAAAGAATGCCACAAAAGAGGAAGCAAAAAATGATGCAAAAATAGATGCAAAAAATGGCACAAAAATAGAAGCAAAACATGTTGTAAAACCAAATGAAAATCTTGGTGCAAAAAATGATGGAAAATTTGGCGTAAAAAAAGATGCAAAATTTGGCATAAAAAAAGATGCAAAATTTGGTGCAAAAAAGGACGCTTTAAAAATTGTACAATAGAGCCAGATTTAGCGCCAGGCTGCTCATCCCAATTGAGAAAAAAATGCACTAAAATCTGGTGCTAAATCTGGTGCAAATTGCCTGTTTTGTTGTAGTGTGTGCACATTGTATTGTAAACATGTTGTAAAGTGAAAGACCAAGTGCCAATAATAAAATGTAAAGAGTCATGTGTATGTTGAAGAGTCATGAGGGTAGGCTAAGAGTCACAAAGGGGAATTTCAAGGGTCACCCTACGCTTTGCTATATATAGAACCCCATAACTCATTGTACAGGCTCTTGGGAGCCAAGCTTCTGATAGGTATAACTTAGAGAAATCTTGGAGTGTATTGTAATGAGCCTTCGATTCTCTACAACACAGAGATAGTAAATCTCTTTAGAGAAGCAGGCGGCAATGACTGTAACATTTTGCTAATGGAGCTAGTGGTTGTTATGGTTGTATGTATGATTATATATTTCACTCTTTTAATATAGTAGAGCCAACATGTTTCATGCATACATTCTTATTGTAGTTTGACTATCCTAGTTACTCTAATGATGTGTGCAGTTGTAATTTACGCATGTATGTGTTACACATGATTTTGTCATTGTCCTTGTACTCCCTGTCCCATGATCCTATAGGACCTCTACAGTGAACCCTACATGTTTTCCCATCATGAAGAAACTTCCATCATGTCCCTCTTCATGATAAGAATATTTCCCTTTTGCATCATTTCCCAAGAATCTTCCTTTTGCCCCAGTTTACAAGATCGACGCTAATGACCAGTTCATTCCCCGTACCAATCTACAGAGTTTAACACTAAGACTAGTGTTGATCAGTGCTATTGTGCCTTGTCTGAGTCGCTTTGATCCTATTTTCGCAAGTTTTTTAAATATGGAGTTGGCGCTTTCAGGTCTAGAAGCTTTGTAACAGAAGTCTGGTAAATGGTTGGGTTGGATGAAGATGAGGAAGTCAGATTGGGTTGCTTTCCCCTATTAGGATGGAATAAAACCAAGAGATAAGGCCTCTCCCATGATAATAGGAACCATATCCCCTCCATCAAAGCTATATAAGCCCCTCCTTTCCCAAGTTGAACTAGTTTTTTTGGGATGTACTTTCAGTCTTAGTATTTTTGGAGCTTGAATAATCAACAAGACATCTATAGCTTGTAGCTCTCTAGTTTATGTTTGAGGGAGAATAGCATGTTTGGTTTGGTTTGAGACTAAAGGGAAGAAGCCTTAAAATTTCCATTGTTGGGGCTATCCAAGAGATGCTAGTAGAAGTGTAGGAACCTGAATACGTCAGAGGAGACTAGCAATGTCAAGGCATTGGTTATAATCTCTTTCTGAACTTATATGAATACAACTATTGATTGATTTCCTACATTAAAGTGTTATCTTACATTTGATGGCATAATGTTCCTTGACCTGTTAAATATGATAAATGAAATTTGTGTTCTATCACATTTGTTATTCTTGTTTTTTTGCCTGTTTCAAGTACTCAAAGGAAGGAAATGAAAAGTAGTTGGAGTAAGGAAGCAGGATCATCACCAAGAGAAAGAGTGTTCTAAGAGGTAGGCACTGAGAATTTACCTGCACCACAAATTGGCAACTCCCCTGGGCATCCAATCCTCCTATTTGATTGATTGTCATTTCATGGTTTTGTATGAACTTTTCTAGTATCACCTTTTCCAATTAGTTTTATTTTCTTTGCCTGGTTTACTGCTCTGAGTCTAAAATTTACAGTGGCAAGTCTATTTTTGGCTTTTGAAATTTTTTATTTTTTTCTAGAAATCCTTGATCAACGCTCTTTTTGGCCAAATAGTCATGCCGATTAGGCCTATCAGTGCTATTTGTAGTCTATCCAGTCGTGTCGATCATGTCGATTAGCACTTGTTGTCAGTTAGGCAATCATTTCGATTCCTATAGGTGAAGATCATGGTTTCTCTTGGATCATAACCATTGTGTTTTTCCCTCTTAATTTTTGCATCTTAGTTTATTTTGCATGTGTTCTTCTTGAATGAAAAGCTTTATTTTCTTGGTCTTCTTTGTCTTTAATTGATTTTTATGAGTATCTGAGTGGTTTGTGGCCTTAGGGCATCTAGGTCATCATCCATTCAGCTGTTTGTGTGCTCAACAAGTCAAGTTGTTGGTTGGATGCTCACATTTCATGTTTTAGTCCTTTTATCGCTTTGATTTCAATTGAACAATTTTGAAAAGTTTTGTTTGTTCTTCCCTTGATTAAGTGTCTCTTTTTGGGCATAGATCACATTTTCAGTCTTGTTATTGATTGAATCATTGCATTATTGGCTTGGAAGGAATTCTCTTTTCATGCTTTCCATTTGATTGATATTGATTGTTTTGAAAAAATTTCATTGAAGTGTTTGTGAAAGATTCATTTTACCATTCCATTACAAAATACATAATTCTAGTTTGTTGAATCAATATGTTACACTAGCTAGCATGATTGAAGACTAGAGTTACATCATCATTTGTATTCGAAAAGAAATGAATTCCTTTACTGTTAAAAGGACTAATTGAAGTGGATTTGATAGGAAGATTTAGCGCATGTAGGAGATTTATTAGAGAAAGATTACATTCTTTGATTGTTGCATTGATTTTGTGTTCCCTATCTCTCAATGAGTGTTAACTTTCATCAAAGACAAAGATCTCTTTTCTCATATAGCTGCATGTAGGAGTTTTGTCATATGACAGCAATAGGGCCTTGTAATTGAACCTAATTCAAGATAAAAGTTAAAATTTATTGAATTAACCTAAAGAAGCATTGAAACTTAACGCTTACATTTAGAGGTCTAGACTAAATTTGTGTTCCTGCATCTTTAAACCTAGTAGATGCCATTCGCTTCAAAACTGGCAATGATAATACAGATTTGTGCTCCCCATACCGTTGCATATATAAAGGGAGACCCCACTAGTTTGAAATCCTTTATCCGTTGGAAGTCGAGTCTGCTGCCTTGTAAATGTGATACACTGAACGCAACAATTAGGGTGATTGCCTACCCATACTTCTCAATTCACTGGGAGTTATTCTGTAGTTCATGGTTACCTAGTAATCCTTTTGCCTAGATTATCTTGAGTAGTCGTTTCGGTCTTTTTGAATCTTTAAATTTAAAATATCATCGAGCACTTGTCCTTTCGAGCTCGTTAACTTCGAAAGCAACTATAGTTACCTTTTACCCTTTTCTCAACTCTTAAAACATGAAAAGGAAAAGTTTTGTTTCAATGTGCTCAAGTTAACTTCGCATAAAATATTCCTTAGTAATTATTCAGGGTTGATTCCAACGGAAACATTTCCAGAATCCAAAATTCAAGGATTCCCCTCAAATGGGAATCCTGGTCCTTTTCCTTCTTTTGGAAACAGTGGTGCTCCTTATATGGCGATGTTGTCCCTTCTTGAGTTAACCATTGGTCTACCTGTCTTGTTGTTTTCGACCTCGGTGGTCCCAAGCATCCTGAATCCTGTCCAAATGTCTCTTTCATTCAAATCATGTCACGATGATTTTAAGGTTGACCCCTCACGTTCTTCCCCCATTTCTTAATTCTCCTCTTCTACTTCGCATGGTGAATGTTTCAAATCTAGTAACCAGGAGGCTAATAAGAAGAAGAAGAATACGAAGAAGAAGAAGTCAGATAAGCGAGAGGCCAACAGTGCTAATACTACTATAAATGCACTTCCTATCAACAAACCTTTTGATCCTGCATGGAAGGTCAGATTCCCTTCCAAGTTGTGTAAGGGTGGCCATATCCTTTGAGATTGTCCTGGCATTCCCAGAGTCTTAGAGGTATGGTCTCAAAATCTGGATTGACCATTCCCATCAACCTCTGGAGATCATGTCGATGTTGCACCCTCAGTTAGCGATGGTAAGAAGAAAGGGAAGATTAGATTCCCTTGTAGGTTATGTGTAAGAGAGCATATTCTTCACCTTTGTCCTCTTATGGGTAAAGCTTCCAAAGTTTTGGAAAACATTGCAGCTCCTCAACCCCAACTTTATGTTGGTTATCAAAGGCTTTCTTCTGACCCTCTCGTGCTCGGTAAAGAAATCGACTTGGATCCATCTCTTTCCCATCTTGGTCTTCCTCAGCATGACTCTCTTATGTTTGTTCTCGAACAACCATTGGTCGAAAAGAGTGTCAACTTGGCTCTGCCTTCAGTTGTTCACTCATTTCCCAAAGAATGCAGTGATCATACTACTCATGTTGCTCTCGTCTCCTCAGATTCTGATGAATCGAACAGTGACCCTCCTATCCCAATTTTTTAGGAGTGTCCTTCTACTTCTCCTATAGAGCATGGGGGCAACCATATGATAACCCCACTAAGTAGTTTTGTCATTTCTTTTGATTGGAGTCAATTGACAACATTCTTCCTTCTGTCTCATGTTCCTTTCCATATTATAGTACAAGCCTATAATATGGTAGTACATGGAACTATATTATATGAAGGCACATCTATTAGCATCATGTATTCTACTACTTGGCAAGCTTTGGGTTGCCCTCAGCTTATTCCTGTCACCTAGAATCTGTTGACTTTCAATGGAGGAACCAGTCATCCCTTAGTGATCCTTCCGAGGTTCCCTATTAATTTTGGAGGAAATATCATCTATATAGCCATGATGGTAGTCCAAGATCCCTTAGATTTCAATCTTCTCCTTTGACGTGACTATGTATATGTCATGGGAGCTCTTGTTTCTTCACTTTCCTGTGTGGTTTATTTTCCACGCGAAGGGAGAATAGTGACCATTGACCAATTGTCATTCATTGGTCACCAGGTGCCTTCTATGCAACCATCGTCCCCTATTGGTTCTTGTTTGCAAGAAGTACCCTCCCCACAATAGGTCAATTACGTGGCTACCTATTCCATCACCACCATCTCTTTAGCTGATCATATGATTTCACTTTGTTGTTTTTCCTTTCTCGAGGGACCACAACGATGAGCTGTTTTATTAGACAACCTCTTGACCATTACATATTTTGAGCAGTTCCACCGTTGTTGGAACCAGTTCCTACCCTTTGTAACACTCATTCCTCCAAGACAAGTCACCTTTAAGCTCTTTTATGACTCGTACAAAATGAAAATATCATCGAGTATTTCCCCTTTTTGACTTGTGAAAAGAAAATAACAATAGGAGGTCTTCTTTCATCTCTTTTTCAACTCTTTACAGGAAGGGTACTCCTTGGTTGGCGTGGTCAAGAGGTTCTCTCAAGTACTATTTTCTACCTTTTCAGGATCGAGAGACACAAATGTATGAAAAGGGACCTTTTGGAGTTTTATTTTCCGTGTCTTTTTCAAACTCTCTAAACATGAAAAATATGTTGAGTTTCCCCTTTGTCAGATTCGTTAAAAAATTAAATGACGTCAGACTTGTCATTATGACGAGACCGAGCTACTCCTTCCTAAGGCTCATAAAACTTACTAGGATGGAACCACCGAAAGAATGGACTTATGTTACAAGCGTATCATATCCCCGTCAAGATTCTGTAAAAATAACTGGGTTACTCACCAGAAATGGTGGGGGAAAATTTGAAGTATTTCATTAGTTCTATTCATTTTAGTCAGCCTATCACTTTTGAACATTGAAACTCATCTGCTTTTCATGTCAGGTTTTGGGACATCCTTAGTCTATCACTTGCCTCCCTGGGTTCTGGGTTATCCATTTTTAACCTCTCATATGATCTCTACCACGTCACCGTGACCTTTGATCGTATGATGTCGAATGTTACTAAACTCTGGAGTCATGTCATCTGTATGTTCAAGAGAAGTTTTCATACCTGTACATTGTCTGATCATCTTGGGTTACTCTCACTCATTGTGTTTCACATTTCATGCCAATGATCAAGGATTCATTATGACCTTCCTTTGACGGATCGCTTCCTATCGAATTCAACTCATTATCCATGAAGTTGATCTAGAAACTCCTTTCCAGTACCTTAGAGTTTGCATGCCCTAATGGCAAGTTCTTCGCACTTGATGACAGGTTCTCATCATCGCCATTTGATTGGGTTATTTCATGGGTGTTTGAGTTCAATTCCTTATTCACACACCACGAATTGCGCTTCTAGTACCTTTAGATCCATTGTCATTATTGGTGGTTTCTATCACGCTTGTTAACGATTCACATCATTGGTCGGTAATCAAGCGACTTTCTAGCATGTTTGACTCTAGAAAGTCTATTCAAATGTAATAATTTGTACTTTGATCGGATCATGTTGGAGCACAAGACCCTGGGCTTAGATCAGAAAAGTCTAGGTTGTGAGGAGAGATGAGTCATTCATGACTATATATTTAATTCCTTAGATGGATGGCTGTGCCCATGCCGTGGATCTATTTCATATGATCCCTCTAGTTGGATGGTTGCGTCCACGCTGAGGATCTATGCTCATGATATTTTTCTTGATGGATAGTTATGGATATACCATGTATTCATGTATTTTTATAAGCCTCTCATGTTTATTGGGCATGAATATCAGATTTCAGATATGTACGTGTATGCTTGCTTGCATTTTTTCTGATGATGGACTCTGATTCCCCGCATCTACTTGTAAAGAATTTGACCCCTCACTCTAGTTTGATATTCATGCTTTATGGGGCATATCTTACACAAAATGTTGTCACTATCCCTTTACTCCTTGTTCCATGATCTTGGAGGACCTCTACAGTGAACCCTACATGCTTTCCCATCATGAAGAAACTCCCATAATGTCCCTCCTCATGAGCAAAATAATTCCCTTTTGCATCATTTCCCAAGAATATTCCTTTTACCCCAATTTACAAGACTAGTGCTAATGAAAACTTCATTCCCCACATCAATATATATATATTAACACTAAGAATAGTGACGATCAATGCTACTGAGCCTTGTCTTAGTCGCGCCAACCCTCTTTTTGCAAGTTTTTTAAATATGGAGTCGAAAGTTCTAGGTCTAGAAGCTTCATAAAGGAAGTCCAGTAAATGGTTGAGCTAGATGGAGTTGAGGAAGTCAAATTGGGTTCCTTTCCCCTATTAGGATGGAACAAACCCAAGAGATAAGGCCTCTCCCATGATAAGAGGAATCATCTCCCCTCGATCAAAGTTATATAAGCCCCTCCTTTCCCAAGCTGAACTAGTTTTTTTGGGATGTAGTTTTAGTCTTAGTATTTTTAGAGCTTGAATAATCAAGAAGACATCTATAGCTTGTAGCTCTCTAGTTTATGTTTGAGGGATAATAGTGTGGTTGGTTTGGTTTGAGATTAAAGGGAATAAGCCTTAATACTTCCATTGTTTGGGCTATCCATGAGATGCTAGCAAAAGTGTGGGATCCTGGATATGTTGGAGGAAACTAGAAACGTCAAGGCAATGGTTGTAATCTCTTTCTGAAATTATATGAATAGGACTATTTTTTCCAGGAAAACTAGTGTCTTTTCGATCTGCTAGTCCCACTAGGATTGGCAACTATCCTAGAAACAAACAATCAAAGCAATTTGCGATTTCTTCTATGTATGATAGATAAGAGAGAAGCAAAGGGACCAACCTGGGTCTTCTGCTTGACTCCCTGCTCGATTCCTCCCCTCCTTGATAGAGCTTGCAACTCTTTTCCTACTTGTCCCACTTAGAGAATACCTGTAGAAACACAGCAACAAAACACCATCAAAGCATCTTGATCTGTGATATCATAAGCATTGCAGAATCAGAAATACAATGAGCATACAATGAAATTTAGAAGTAAAAACATTCACAAATAGACGATTGTATAGAGGGAAAATCAAAGAACTTTATAATAGTAGAAGAGAGGATTACAACCCAACTGTTTGATCCAGCATCATCCTCCTAGCATCAAAGCCCTCTTCACCTCATGAAAAGCAAGATCACCCAACAATACAATGTTCTTTCTCAAAGACAAACTATTAGCACTTCCTTACAAATTACAAAACTCCAGCCCCTAGATCTCTCAGATGAGGGATCCATTTATAGATTTCTGGAAGGGTGTGAGTCACCTCTAGGTTTTTGATTAGTGTCATTCCACTTGTTGTTCTTAGTTCCACTTGGAGATTTCTTGGATCTCTTACTCATCCCTAGGCGAATTCAGAGAGGCAAGTGTCATGGGAGAAGTTTCTAGAAGATTCCATGAGCATCCACTTAGCAAACTGTCTCAAACATTTGTCCATTCTCACTCATTGCACCCCACAAAAGTCCTCTTCAGTATGCATCGCACTTGGCTAGTGTAGGAGTCAGTATGCATCGCACCCTAATAGTGTAGCAGTCAGTGTGGTCTAGTTTTGGCCAGTTCTGAGTGGTTTTTTAGGTGGAACTTCTGGGGAATGATGTAATCAGTTGACCATGATTGTTTAGGGTATGAAAAAACACTTTTAGGGGTTAAAGAGCCCTTGGTTTATAAACATATAATATTGGGTTGCAGTGCCCAGATATGTCTATAACATTTGCCCCCTAAAGCATGAAGTCGTAAATCTTTTGATGTCGTGTAAATGCTTTATCGTGAGGATCCGAGGTATTCAAACTAGAAGGTGACTTGTATAAGATACAATACAATTCATCATCATCGTACAATTTTCCATGATCTATCTGAGGCGGGCATTCCCATAACTTTATAAATTCATTTTCATGTACATAGAACAGATAATCGTCTACAGTTGTAGACTGGTGATTCTTTATATGTAGAGTCATCATCCCTTAGCTTGGATGATCATCTGTGCAGCTTCTATGTACATTTGATGTCTTTATATTCCTGAATATATCAGAGCTTGAAAGGATGAAACTAGATTCTCGGTCTTCAAACTCGTTTGATCTTTGCCGGATGTACAAGTTGATCCATGTGAAAAGATTTCCTAAAGTCAAACATGGATAGACATCGCCTGATTACCAGCCAATAATGTAAGCTATTAATAGACGTGAGAGGAATCAATGATAATGATAATGACCCTAAAGGTACTACAGTACAATTCATGTGGTGTGAATATATGATATGATGTCGAACACCACGCAAAATCTTTTGGTCAAAGGCCATTGATGTAAACCTGTTACTGGAAGTGAGAAACTTTCCATTGAGGCATGCAAGCTTCAAAGTACTGAAAGGCTTGTTTCTAATCCAACTTCTTGGATAATGAGATGATGTTGACAAGAAGTTACCCATCGTAGGAGGGCCTTAATGTATCCCACATCAATGACACGAAATGAAGAAAATGGCTTTTTGGAGGTGAGAAATGATCTGATGATACAAGGTTTAGGAATGGCGGTAATGAAAAATGGAGGGTGAAGGTATTCCAGTGGATGAGGCATTAACTGGATGGTGAATTCTCAGAGTGACTTCTCTTGAAAATATCAGTGACACTGAGATGGATTGGTAGTGTTAACCCCAAAATATGGATGGTATGGAGGATCAATGGTGATATGACCAGTGAACGGAATAACCCAACCATGCTCAATCATGGTGAAGAAGTGAAAGTGTCATGTTCAAGAGCGACCTGCTACCAATAAAATTCTTTAAGTTTTCCTCCCTTTTTCCCTAGTCATTGCTAACCATTACCTCTTTATTTTTGTCAATCTTGAGGAGGATAACATATGCTTGTACTATAATTTTCCCTTCAGGCAAACTTGTCGCTATATTTTAGCGAGCCCAGTGACAGTGAAACTTGTCCTTGTCTAGGTGGAGAAGTTTGTTGCTATTGTTTTAACGAGTTTAACGACAAAGACAACTCAGTCCTTTTCATGTTTAGAGAGTTTGAAAAAGGATGAAAAGGAAGCTTCACCAGTTCTTTTTTGTAGAATAATCCCTTAAGTCTGAAAAAGGATAAAGTAATACAAAAGGGATGACTATTCGATCACTTTCATGAGCCGAAAAAGACAAGTTCTCAAACTTTTTCGTGAGATAATCCCTCAGGTCTGAAAGAGATTAAAATATAGAGGAGGGATGGCACTTCAAATTACTTTAGTGAGCTAGAAAGGCCAATAGCTCAACAATCTTTTCATATTTAACGAGTCTGAAAAGAGTTTAAAGTAGACTCATTTTGTGAGGAACGAGTGGTGTTTAGTGTAGCTACTGGTTCCGGGTAAGCTTGGAACTTCTCAAAACATGGTGATGTGAAGAGGGTGGCTAACAAGACCATTCGTCGCAGCTGTTCCTCAAAAAGGTAAAGAATCAAGTGGAAGTGTATGATTGGCCAAAAGAATGAAGGTGATCGCAGGAACACAACCAAGGCTCAAAAGGCTGATATTATGGAAATCACAAAGGTTATTTACTGAAGTTGGGTTCATTTTATAATGAGCTTGAACTCTGGAAGAACATATGCTAAGTGGATGGTTTATTTTTTAACGAGCTTGAATTGCGTTAACATTGCTCATTTTGTGGTCAAAATGTTTAATTCGCTGATTAGAAAATCATATTCATTCATCGGTTGTTCAACTTGCTCAATAACTCCATCAAATTGATTAGAAATACATATATATGTACGAAAAATGAGTTAAAACTAACATTTTTCTTGAAGTACGTGAATAGTAATCATAAAAGTAGTTTTACCTTTCATTTTCATCATTCTATTTCAAATTTGGGATTTGGAGCTCTGGAGTGGTTTTCCCCTCAAATTACACCAGTCATTTTCAGGAGATCCGGTGGACTATTCTCTGTGCCGTCAAGACTAGGTAAGAGCTAACCCTGAGCTCTTCATTTTCATTCCATCCTTCTTTGATTCTAAGCATGTTTTTTCACATTTTTGGGCCCTTGGGGTTTGAAGATCTCGTTCCCCAATCATTGCACCTTGCCAGTATCGAAAGGTGTGATTCATACTGAGCTGCCAACTGGCTAGTCAGTATATATCCTACCTTTCTCAAAGGCAGGGTGCGATGAGCGCAGAAGGGCATCTTTATACAATGATTTTTCACCAACTTTTTGTCTGTTTTTGCTCAAAATTGGATCCTAATTCATATTCTGTTTGTGTTTCAGATATTTGTTGGATCAATATGGTTGTCACGTGGCATGAACGTGAACATGAAGAAGAGGACATGATTGCCTTATATGACCAAGGTAGATTTACTGCATTGCGAAACCGTGGCTTGCTCAAATTCTTTCGCATATCTAGCATGAGGCAAAAAATTAGTTTGTTGCAATATTTTCTTGATGCTTGGGATCCGATCAACCAGGTATTCCAGATCAGATCCATTGACGTTCAAGGACATTTATTTTCTGACGGGGTTATCGAGGCGTGGTGCCCCTCTTTCACTATGAGGATCCGCTCGTGGAGGTGAATCTGTGAGAGGTTATATTTTTCAGTTCTATAGAGATGGATCTCAGCCTAGCAGAGATTGAAAGATGAATATCTAGGATGTCATTGATCGGCCCTTGAGGACCATTTTATTTACCTTTGCTAGATTGGTTGGTAGCGCGAATCTTTATTTGGCAAATAGATCTTACATGCAGTACACCCTAGAATGCCTGGAACCAAAGTGATCCGGATCTTGGGAGGAGGCCCCCATGATCTAAAAGATCGAAATGGATCTTGGGGGGAGAGACCCCCAAGATCTGAAAACTTGAATTGCCAGAAGAAAAGGATGAGAATGCCCAATAAACAAAAACCACAAAGAAACTTTTTATTAAAACCGGTAATAACTGTAAAGGCTACATTGTGGCAGACAATCTGTCCTTTTACAAAATGTGACTTGTTACTTATAGTATTTTTCCAGTTACAATACCACGGGTCAATTCCATGGGTGGATGTCACAATACCATGGGTTAATTCCATGGGTGAATGAATACCATGGGTGGATGTCACAATACCATGAGAAATTACCATGTGTGGATGTCACTTACAATACCATGGGTGGATGCCACTTACAATACCATGGGTAAATTCCATGGGTTGATAAATAGTATGTGTGGAAGAGTACCATGGGTTGATGCCATTTTCCATTCAGATCATTCCTCCCTCCTTAAGAAGAAATGGTCCCCATTGCGTAAAGTTCCTCCTACGAAGCCTTTGTTGAATATGAAGAGCCACTTAAGATAAGGGTTTTATGTGGTTAACCCATAACCATGATAAACGAAGATCCGAGGATAGAGATACCTTGTAATGCTTGTGACCAACTGTGACGATGACAGTGTGAGGCCTAGAAAATGGACTTCGATGAAGTGTGGGTTTGTGGATGACCCATAACCATGACAAATGAAGATCCAAGGATAGAGATACCCTGTAATGCTTGTGACCAACTGTGATACTAACAATGTGCGGCCTAGCAAATGGACTTCGATGACAAGGATTTTATGTGGTTGAACCATACTTGTGATGTTGGTTGTTGATGAAGTAGCAGGTGCCTACATAGCCTGGGGTGGGAGGGCACGTCTCCAAATAACCCGAGCCAAATGTTGCTATGCTGAAATTGATGAAACTCGCCCCGAATGCTGCTCCATAATTAAAATGGACATAACTCGGCCAATATAACTCATAATATTTATTATAACCTGTTTTTGGAAGTAGAAGGATCATTTTTCATCTTCCCATGTCTTGTAAATCCTTATCTCGACACCTTAGAATCTCTGATTTGCGCTGCAATATTTTCTGTCGTCACAAAAGTTCTGAAAAAAATAGTTGATTTTAAATCAATGATATCTCCCATATTCGAACTCTGATTCGACCCTTTTTTTTTATGAAATTTGGTGATTTTTCAAGAGGAGTTAAGATCTACAATCCTTTCTCTAAAATTCTGCACCAAAAACTTCAAAAAATGATAGGAGAGTCGCCATCCACCAGTTGTCGTCAAAGAAAAATTCTACAACATAGTTGATTTTAAATCAGCGATATCTCCCTCATCTGGACTCTGATTCGGCTGATTTTTTTTTTGAATTTTGGTATTTTTTCACAAGTAACCCAGATCTGGTATTTGATTTTGCAAGTTTTGTACCAAATGTTTCAGATCTGATCTGCAAACTCGCCACCCAAAAACATTCCTGCAAAAAATGAAAATAGAAAAATTCTTCTCGCTTGGCCCCAGAAAATGCTCTATGGAGGATGTAGCATATGCCTGAAGTTTGTTGAATATTACTGCAAAATTTGAAACTAATATATCATCAAACCCTCATTCCCATGGAATCATAACCTGCTCTGATACCACTGATCTGGATCTTGGGAGGAGTCCCCCAAGATCTAAAAGATTGAAATGGATCTTGGGGGGAGAGACCCCCAAGATCTGAAAACTTGAATTGCCAGAAGAAAAGGATGAGAATGCCCAATAAACAAAAACAAAAAAGAAACTTTTTATTAAAACCGGTAATAACTGTAAAGGATACATTGTGGCAGACAATCTGTCCTTTTACAAAATGTGACTTGTTACTTTAGTATTTTTCCAGTTACAATACCACGGGTCAATTCCATGGGTGGATGTGACAATACCATGGGTCAATTCCATGGGTGAATGAATACCATGGGTGGATGTCACAATACCATGAGAAATTACCATGGATGAATGAATACCATGGGTGGATGTCACTTACACTACCATGGGTGGATGCCACTTACAATACCATGGGTAAATTCCATGGGTCGATAAATAATATGTGTGGAAGAGTACCATGGGTTGATGCCATTTTCCATTTGGATCACAAAGCTATTTAATTGGTGTGAGGTAATACTTCCTATCATAAAAGAATAGCTCTCTAAGGTAAAGATTGGAAGATCCAAGAATTTAGGCTATGGTTCCATATTGAATGCTTTTTCCTTAGAGAGGATTCCACTGATGCACCCTCATAACATTTCACTAGGATTTCCAAAACTAAGGGCCCCACAGATGCAGAGATGGGTTGATCTCATGGCCAGACATGTTGTTCAGTCATATATTTCCTTCTCTGATGCCTTTTATGAGTGGTTTGACTATCAGGAGATGGTCTTTGTTGAGTATCCATACGTCGGGATGGATTTTCGAGGCGACCCAAATTTGGCATTACTAGCTGGCAAGCATTGGAGTGCTCTAGGTAAAATGATTCGACCATATCTTTGTTTATCAATTTTATAATGTTTTCTTAATTTTTAAATGTTATCAAGACTAATCAAACTCATTTGTGTGCATAGATATTGGGCCATTGCAACCAGTGACAGCCAACGCTCCAGCAGGAGAGGCTGTAGGAAGGGTTTTCCTTCGTATCCTAGACATAACAGAGACCCTGGCAGTGCTGTAGGATCAGATCGAGGGCCTTACTATCGGTATTCAAGATGTCAAGACCGACGAGTTACCTCTGAGGTTACAGTGCCACACTACTGGTGTACTGAGTCGATGGACTAAGCTCTTGCACATGATTGCACAGGTGGTGACATGTTATCACCAACATCATTAGTCTAGGATGATTTTTTGCATTCATTTTTGAGTTTCTGGATCATATGACCGATTTTGTCTTGGACACAAAACATTTTTTAAAACTATAAACAGTTATATATTTTTTATTTTCAGAGTTTTTATTTCTGTTAAGTTATGGAATCCTAATGCAAATGTTAATGTGAAATGCTTTCTTTACAAATGCTGCAAATGTCTATCCAACACATAGTTTGCTAATGAATCAATTAATGTGTTTAAGTTTCTGGAAATGCGTTGATATTGAATGGAATCAAACTGTCTTTCCAAAATCTAGACTTTTAGGAACATACGATAAATAGCTGGGTTCCAAACAGAATAAATTCCAGTAAGTTGTAGGATGATCATCTGCAAGTCTAGCTTGACAACGAGTTGGCGTATGCCATGTTAAATGGTATCAGAGAGAAATTTGATCAACGCGCTATACTCAGCGATATTGTTGGTCAATCGACCAATGCATATGTTATAGACATTTTTGTGCCTTACAGCATTGAGCATGAAATGTCCATAATCTAAGGGATCCAAAGTCCCTAAACATGTTGTTCCTACCCCTAGAGGAACAAGGCTAACTAACCACAACAATTCACAGAAGTTCTCCACCTGAAACCACTCAAAAACAAGTCAATTCAGGATCATGTCAACTGCTCCACTGAGCATCTGCGCTGAATGTCAACTGCTACACTGGCTACCTGCATTGAATGTCAACTCCAACACTAGCTACCTGCGCTGAGCGAGTTTGGACAAGCGGCAGGCTCATTCCTCAATGTGTCAATGCTCAAGAATCTTCCAAAATGACACTTGCTTCAGGGAATTCGACTGGTGATGAGTAAGAGGTTCCAAATCTCCAAGTGGAAGCAAGAACCTCCAAGTGGACTCAAGAACTGAGAGAGGGAGAGGACACTAGTCAGATCTCAAGCTGACTCATCCTCTCTCCAAAATAACTATATATAGATCTCTCCTCCATGAGATCTAGAGGCTGGAATTTTGTTATTGCAAAGAATTGCTGTTGGTTTGAGACTAGAAACATTGGGTGCTTAATGCTTTGAAGGGAGGTGAAGAAGGAATTCCATTCTGCTGGGAAGGAGATGCTGGATTGGAGCCCTCTGGGTTGTATCTCTTCCTGAACCTTGTTATCAATCAATAAAGCTATCTTGGTTCTTTCCTATATGCTGGTGTATTTTCTATGATTGCATTAGTGTATTTGATTTACTTCTAATCCTGAATCATTTATGAATATGAATATTTGCCTTTGTGTTGTGTTCTTCTCTTGTCGCAAGTAGTTGTTCTCTTGTCACAGGTAGCTGTTCTCTTATGATCTCGTGGAAATCAAGTAGCTGTTCTCTTGAGCAAGCGAGGAGACAAGTAGTTGTGAACACCCAAAGAGAAGAGGATCTAGATCGAGGGACAAACAGAAGACAATGGAAAGTCTATCGATCTCCCCTCTTTCACATTTCATAAAGGAAGAAACCATAATAGCTGTATCTGTTTGTTGCTAAGGAACTGTCACACCTTAGGTGGATAGGATCGTCCTGCATAGACATTTTTCCCCACAACAAATTGGCGACTCCGTTGGGGAGAATTTGTTTATTCATTTCATTTGTGTTTCTGTCATTTGTTTACTTCATAGACTTGACAGCAACAATCGAACTGCATCTTTCCTGGATGCAAAGTAGAAAGTTGCTGCTTTGATCCAGTTGCTAGACTTGTCTATGATCTAAACAATGGATCCACAAATGATTTGATGATCCTTGTGATAGTATTTAGTACCCTCTCAAAGCATACCTCTGTCTATACCTTGCTTGTGTTTCTGATTTGGCCTGAAACAGTTGATTTTTGAGCATTTTGTGACCCAGAACCCAAGGGAAACGAGAGTTTCTCCTTCAGCGTAGACACTGTGAAGGCAGCTTGCATTTCAACGCAGGTCCCGTGAAGGCTACCTGCGTTGAATATCAAACCCACAGTGTTGGACTTGCGCTGAACCAATTTAGCCTTATGCAGCTGGGGTTCTCTGCTGTCTGTTGCCCTGTTTTGATCTCTATTTTTGCAGCCTTTAACCAGCATAGGTACCAGTCTGATAACTCCTTTTCTTTGCTTAGATTCTGCCTCCTTTTGTACAAAAAGACTGTGAATGTTTTTATGTGTTTGTGGCGTCATTTACAGTTTTCCTTTGCATGAGTAAAGTAGTCATCCTGTAGCCTTTGGTTCAGATCTGATTGATTTTGATCTTAGAAGAGAGTTCATTGGTTGTTTGCAGATTGATTATAGATTTACTTTTGCTTATTGGTTTGAATTTGTCTCTTTTAAGTGTCAAAACAAGTCTTTATTTCGAAAATCGTTAAGTGTTGTAATCTCTTCTATCTTCTCTGATTTTGAAAAAGTGAACTTGTTTGTGTTGATCATTTAAAAGCAAATTCAAAGTTGTGCAAAAAACTTTCTTTGTAGGCATTAATACTAAGAAAGCGGAAAACAAACACCTGCATTGTGCATTTTGCATTTGATAGTTTGCATGTTGGATTTAGGAAAAGTGCATTAGAGTGTGCTGATTGCTCTTTGAGAAAAGATAGTGTCTTTATTTTCCCTTAGTAGCTAGGATTTTCAAAGTTGAAAAGACAATAAAGCTTGCTTATCATCTTTAGACTGCATTTAGGAATTTGTATCATACATCTCGTGGTGAACCTTGAAAGGTAAACTTTAAAAGGATCAACCTAAAATAAACTGAATGAACCTAACAACGCTTTGTAACATAACGCACAACATAGAGGTCTAGGCTAGAGACGTGTTCCAGCGTCGTTAAGCCTAGTGACTGTCGATCTTGTGGAAGGTGGGTGATTCCTCCTGAGGGACGATAGCGCTAGTACGGATTGTGCTCCCACGTACTGTCGCGTATATATTGGGAGACCCCTATAGGCATATATCCTTTATCCTTAGGAAACCGTGTTGGCCGCCCTACTGATCGCAATGCAGTGAACACAACATTCACGAAGATCGACCACCCGTACCCTAAAAAGTATTATGCGGTTTTGCGAAAAGTTTGGCACACCCTCTGCCTAGAACTCCAGAGTAGTTTCTTTTGGACTTTTTCAGACTCTATAACAGAAAAAGTCCATCTGAGCATTTGTCACTTCGGGCTCATTAAAACATCGAAGGAGACTAGAGTCATCTTTAGCTTTTTCTCGACTCTTTAAAAGTGAAAAAGCAAGTTGTGTCTAAAGCGTCTAATAAAATTCATTCAATTCGGAAACACCATTTTTCCCTTTTGTATTTTGGTTGATCGAGTAATCCGCAATCATGGAAGAAAGTCAATTGAAACCACGTCGTTCGCGGAGGCTTATGAGTCAACCGTCTTTGTCTCCGGAATCGAAAACAGCACGGACAAAGCGAACTTGTTTAACCGGTTCAAAATCTCCTATCAAAGTTAGAACAAGTGTTCCAACCACATCTGCGATTCCGGTTACTCCAAACATTTCTGGAAACCCTGCCTCTATAGAAGAAGTTCAACAACCACAGAGGGACAATAATACTGATCCTAGTCTGGGGGCAAATACTTGCGTTACTGAACCAGTTCCATCTATAACCGGTTTAGAGAGTCTTGCTCCCCAAACAACTGTCGCTGTCGATTCAACCCCTTCTTCGGCACCAGAAATATTTTATGGACCTGACGCTCTTCCTCTTCCACTGGGTTTGATTACGATAGAGGAAATTGTAGAGGATCCGCAAGCAAATACTCCAACCCATTTTGGAGTCGGGGTCACTCTATTTCGTTCATCAGAAGTTAATCCATCACAAGTGGAAGTTCCTGTAGAATCGCTAGGCAATCTATTGGATAGACTCAAAATGTCTGAACAACCGTCAACATCTAGGACTGTGTCAAACGACACAGCGACAGGAGAAGCCCCTACCGTCACTCCGACAATGTTTGCCGGCATACCATCTGTCCCGACTAGCTCACAACCGCTAGAAGGAGTCCACCAAGGGACTATTTCGACAGTGTGGTCTGTTCCAGTTTGTTCATCCGGAATAATATCCGGCAACTCTTATGTTGAGACTCGCCAGATTGATCCATTTGGAGGTCAATTTGGGCAATCCAATCCACAAGGACCAACAATCCCCCTGAGTTCTGGATTGCTACCGTATGGGGGGCAGTATGCCCTTTCATTACCCCCTCCGGGAGGGTATCCATACGGGAGTTCACAACAGTATTCAGGTTATACTGGAATTACATCAAGTGGTTGGGTACCTATGCTACCTCAACAACCAAGGGTTGTATATTCTATGCAACAGTGTGTACCTATGTCGAATATCCCGACCACACCGGCTATTGTGACAGTGTCGCAGGTTCAAACGTTGCCTGTTGTATGTCAACCTTAGATTTCTCAGGTTGTAATGCAACAGCCCCTTGACCCTGGGTCACAACCGCAATCGCCAATTAGTGGGACGACACAGGTCCAAACGGGATCAATTACCCCACATCTTGGTCCTACGGTTAGTATAGCGCAACAGAACATGGCTTCACAACCGTGGCTGGTGCAATACCAACAACCACAATTCCAGCAAGTGTACCAAGGTTCTGAGCAGCAAATCTTTGCGAACAGTGGACAACCATATATTCAAAACGGTCAAAACCAACCGCTTTACAGTGGTCAAGTCCACCAACCGTATCAGTCATACCAACATCAATTACATTATGCTGGTATGCAAAGGCCCACTGCTCAGGCGATTCCATCATACCCTGGGTACGCTTCACCTAACCTGAATCAACAGTTACCATTCGTGGCAACTTTAGAGTTACCCGATTTACACCGGTTAACCGACGATCCGATTGCTTACGCCCCTTGGTGGCCAGCGATTCCTCACAAACTTCCATCTGACATTCCTAAATTCAATGGAAATCCAGGTGAAGACCCATCGAATCACGTGATGACTTTTCATCTGTGGTGTTCCTCAAACACACTGAATGATGATTCGATAAGGCTTTGCCTTTTTCAAAGGACGTTAACCGGTCCAGTGGCAAAATGGTATATTGAATTTCCTAGAGCTTCGTTTGACAACTTCAGTACCTTAGCCACAACCTTTTTAACCGATTTTCAATTACCGATAAGGTATGAAATGGGAACCGAACTCCTTACCAACTTCAAACAGACAACGGCCACTCACATATCTGATCATATACATGAGTGGCGACGTCGTCGCAGGATGGTAAAAACTTACGTTCCTGATCAGCTATTAGCTGAATGGTTTATCAAGTCTTTACTTCCTACAATCACGGAAGATGTGGCAAAGGGGGGAGTCGTAACGGAAGAGCAAGTCATCGCTCGTGCGCAATATCTGGACTTGGTCTATACTCAGTCTGGCACGCTCTACGACAAAATACCTGACGCCCCTAGACCGGAATTCTCAATTCCTCCTCCTGCTAAATCAAACAATGACTCTCACACCGGCGATGGCGTGATTGGCACGACAAACACGGAACCGACAAAGGCTACGTCCAAGAAAGCCCGTAAGATTTCAAATCAAAATGCAAAAGATGAAATTCTTGCCTCGGAAGTAAATGCCGTGTCGACCGACAAGGGCGAACAACTGAAGCAACCAGGGGGCAAGAAGAAAAGAAAGGGAGAAAAAGGAAACCCCCTGCGGGGTGTCATATATGCGATGAGGATCATTGGACGAGAGATTGTCCACATATAGCTGAAGTTAAGAAACTCTTTAAGAGTTCAAAAACCTCAGCAGTATTGACTGATCCGTTTCCAAGCCTGGTTAACAAACTGGTTGCTAATCAAAATGCTTCCCGACCCCAAGTGCTTATGTTGTCTATCTCAAAGCAGCAAAATGATGCTTTGACAAGGAATAAAGATTACGGGAATCCACAGGTGTCGAATAACAAGGCTAATGAACAACCTAGTAGTTCGACAACAACTTTGACCAAAGTTGTGCCACCCATCATTCCTGAACAAATGATAAAGTCGCCAAAGGGAGTAGTACACAAGCCGACATTTAATCCTCGTGCAAAAATAGCACAGAATTATAATATAATAGAGGACCTGGCCCAATCACCGTCCGCTATGTCGATGCTTGAGGTACCGCAAAATTGCCTCTCCCAAGAGCAAGCTTTATTATCAGGAATAGGTGGGATTGACCCAATGGATTCCAATCTTGTGGCCTTTAATCATAAAGGATATGACCCTCAGTTACCAGCTCAACTATCTTTCCTTATTCAAGTGAAATCCCTCAACAAAATTGTTCATCGAACAATTATTGATGAGGGGGCATCTACATGCATTATGTCGATGAGTTGCTAGAAAACTTTAGGATCTCCAACCTTGTCGCAATCTTCGACGACATTAAAGGCATTTGATGGACGGACGTATACGCCATATGGTATTCTAAATAACTTGAAAGTTGAACTAGGAGGGAAAACAGTAGAAATTGATGTTGAAGTAATCGACGGAAACCTTGATTACAACATCCTATTGGGAAGACCCTGGATATATGCCATGGCTGCAGTTGTGTCGACCTACTTCAAGAAGATTGCATTTCCCTTCCAAGGAGGAATTACAATCGTCGACCAATAAACATTTCTCCCCAACAGTTCACAAGTTACAGGAAGCATTCCAATGATCCATGGAAGCAATCATTCGCTGCAAAATATCGGGGTAGGTCTCCTAAAGGACCCAGCCTTAATGGGTACTTTTTCCCTACCACCTCCGAGTAATCTGGCGGAAGTGGCCACAGTGGAATATGAAACCTTCTATATCTAATGGATTTGGACTCGGAGGATAGTTCTTATCTCGTTTCAACCTCGTTAAAAAATGAAACAAGGAGTCATGAGGATAGTTCTTTTACTGTGTCAACCTCATTAAAAAATGAAACAATCCCCTTTCCAAATCTCAAAGGTAAACCTTCATTCCAACCACTGAGTTGAATGCAATGAAGCTTGGGGGGTATGCACCTCGATTTGCGTTATTATGCTGGGGGCATGCAAACTTAAAATCGAGCAGTTTTAGCATAAAGTTCATGCTCGTTAAAAAATAAACGCAAGATCCGAGCAGTTTTAACACGGAATTCATGCTCGTTAAAAAATAAACATAATCTTGAGCAGTGTTTTGGCGCATTCAAGCTCTTTAAAAAAATGAACCCATTACCGGTAAAATAACCATTGTGTACGTAACCGTATCAGCCATAAAAGCCGTGTTCGTGTTTGCACCGTCACCTCCACTTTTCATTTGGCCGATCGTTTACCTCCATATGATTGTTTACCCATTTTGAGGAACAGCTGTGAAGAGTGATTTCACCTAGCCATCCTTGTGACACTGCCGTGATTGGAAAATTCCAACCTGTACCTGGAATCAGCTGCTAACCCTGTTCATCACTCGTTCCTCAAAAGACGAGTCTTCTTTAAGCTCTTTTCAACTGACTCGTAAAATATGAAAAGATTGCCGAGTTTTGGCCTTCCAGCTCGTTAAAGCGATCGGAAGTGCTATCCCTCCTCTAGATTTTAATCTTTTTGGACCTGAGGGATTATTGCACAAAAAGATCGAGCGCTTGTTTTGTTCGGCTCGTTAAAACTATCGAAAACTCATCCCTTCTGTATTGTTTTATACTTTTTCAGACTTAAGGGATTAGATGACGAAAAAGGACTTTTGGAGTTAACTTTACGTACCTTTTCAGACTCTCTAAAAATGAAAAGGACCGAGTTATCATTGTCGTTAGACTCGTTAAACCACTAAATAGCGACAAACTTGTATTTAGACGAGAACGAGTTTCACTATCGCTAAACTCGTTAAAACATAGCGATGGGCTTGCCCGAAGGGCAGGTTATAGAACAGGCATATGTTATCCTCCTCAAGCTTGACAAAAATAAAGAGGTACTGGTCAGCAATGACTGGGGAAAAATTGGGAGAAAATCAAGAAAACTTTAATGGTAGCATGTCACTCTTGAACATGACACTTTTCCTCCGTACCACAATCGGGTAGGGTTGTCTCATTCACCGGTCACATCACCATGGTCTGACCATACCATCCATATTTGGGGTAATGCTACCAATCCATCACATCAGTGTCGCCATATGTTCAAGAGAAGTCGTTCAGAAAGAGTCAACCGAGTCCCATACACTACCATACATTATCCTTCATCCATTCATGACCGCCACCCTGAATCATATGTCACAGATCGTTTTCACCTCCATTAAAATCATTAACTCCGTTCCGTGTCACTGATGTGGGATTCATCAAGGCCCTCCTTTGACGGACTGCTTCTTGTCGACATCAGCTCATTATCCAAGAAGTTGATCTAGGAACACCCCCTTCAGTACTTTGAAGCTTGCATGCCTCAATGGCAAGTTTCTCACTTCCGGCGACATGTATACATCAATGACCTTCGACCAGAAGATTTTGCGTGGTGTTTGACACCAAGTCCTTTATTCACACCATGTGAATTGTACTGCAGTACCTTGAGGGTCATTATCATTATCGGTGATTCCTCTCGCGCTTGTTAACAATTTACATCATTGACCGGTAATCAAGCAATGTCTTTCCATGTTCGACTTCAGCGCAATTCTCACATGGATCGACTTGTACTTAGAGTGAAGATCGAACGAGTTCGAAGACCCCGGATCTAGTTTCATCCATCCGGGCTGCGATATATATTCAGGAAAGATAAAGACATTTTACACGTACATCATTGCAGCAGATGATCATCCTAGTCAAAGGATGATAATTTTGCCAAAATTATCAGTCTACCATCAGACAATCGTCTGTTCTATGTACAAAAATGAATTTATAAAGCTGAGCATGGGAATGCCCGCCTCAGCTAGATCATGAAAGCAGATGGATGAACTTCGGACCCTCCTGGATAAAGAATTTCACCCGATAAACGGCCTCATACTTTAGGGGGCAAATGTTATAGACATTTTTGTGCCTTACAGCATTGAGCATGAAATGTCCATAATCTAAGGGATCCAAAGTCCCTAAACATGTTGTTCCTACCCCTAGAGGAACAAGGCTAACTAACCACAACAATTCACAGAAGTTCTCCACCTGAAACCACTCAAAAAAAAGTCAATTCAGGATCATGTCAATTACTCCACTGAGCATCTGTGCTGAATGTCAACTGCTACACTGGCTACCTGCGTTGAATGTCAAATCCAACACTAGCTACCTGCGCTGAGCGAGTTTGGACAAGTGGCAGGCTCATTCCTCAATGTGTCAATGCTCAGGAAGCTTCCAAAATGACACTTGCTTCAGGGAATTCGACTGGTGATGAGTAAGAGGTTCCAAATCTCCAAGTGGAAGCAAGAACCTCCAAGTGGACTCAAGAACTGAGAGAGGGAGAGGACACTAGTCAGATCTCAAGCTGACTCATCCTCTCTCCAAAATAACTATATATAGATCTCTCCTCCATGAGATCTAGAGGCTGGAATTTTGTTATTGCAAAGAATTGCTGTTGGTTTGAGACTGGAAATATTGGGTGCTTAATGCTTTGAAGGGAGATGAAGAAGGAATTCCATTCTGCTGGGAAGGAGATGCTGGATTGGAGCCCTCTGGGTTGTATCTCTTCCTGAACCTTGTTATCAATCAACAAAGCTATCTTGGTTCTTTCCTATATGCTGGTGTATTTTCTATGATTGCATTAGTGTATTTGATTTACTTCTAATCCTGAATCATTTATGAATATGAATATTTGCCTTTGTGTTGTGTTCTTCTCTTGTCGCAAGTAGTTGTTCTCTTGTCACAGGTAGCTATTCTCTTGTGATCTCGTGGAAATAAGTAGTTGTTCTCTTGAGCAAGCGAGGAGGCAAGTAGCTGTGAACACCCAAAGAGAAGAGGATCTAAATCGAGGGACAAACGGAAGACAATGGTAAGTCTATCGATCTCCCCTCTTTCACATTTCATAAAGGAAGAAACCATAATAGCTGTATCTGTTTGTTGCTAAGGCACTGTCACACCTTAGGTGGATAGGATCATCCTGCATAGGCATTTTTCCCCACAATAGCATATCCCCGTGAAACTCACTAACTTTCCGCTTGGAGAAAAAATGGCCTGGGCTGCAGAAGATAGGTTCCTCATACTATGACTAGCTCCATCGGCATACCCAACAAATGATTCCAAAAAGACTTCCATCTGCAACAAAAGCGAAGCGGATTACCTAACCAAAATGACAACTGTAAAGGAAAACAAAAATGTAAAAGAACAAAGAAATTAATATACTTAATCAAGCATAGTATAACCCATTTCAGGGTTGCAACAGTGGAATCCCATCATAATCGACCGACTCGTAGGATCCTTTTGTCAATACTCATTTGACAATGTAGGGGCCCATCCATAATGGTTCGAACTTACCTGCTCCCAATTTATTAGAGTCCTGATCATAAAGCAAGACTAGGTCACCTTCTGAGAGGACACAAGGCTTGAAATTTTTGTCAAATTGTGCCTTGACACATTTATTATGAGCTTTGGTAGCCAACGTGGCATCACGATGGGTTTCATCCAAGTGGATTAGTTCCAAGAAACGAGCCTCTTCCTCCGAAGTTTCGAGAAGTAGATCAATGGTGAGCCTGAGAGAGGAACTTTTGCACTGAATTGGTAAGACAACTTCTAGACCATACACCAACTGTAAAGGCGTTAATCTAGTTTCATTTCTTACCGAAGTCCTCTATGCCCACAAAGCTGAGTATAGGATTAAATTCCAATTCCGTTTTTGGACTCTAATCATTCTCTGTAGCCTATGCTTAAGGACTTTGTTGATTTCCTCATCCTGTCCATTAGCCTGCAGATAATATGGAGTAGAACTATCGTGGGATAGTCCTAATTTGGTAGTTAATTCAACCATCATGTGATTGCAAAAATGAGATCCATGATCTATGACTATAGCCTGTGGAACACCAAATCTAGAGACTACATGATTAAAAAGAAAAGAACAGTCGTTTCGCTGCTGTTGTTTAATGTAGGCATCGCCTTGGCCCATTTTGTAAAATAGTTGACACTGACTATAATATACCCATGCCCCCTGGCCGAGGTGGGGTTACATGTCATGAAATCTATGCCCCATTTAGCGAATGGCCCAACAACAACTATTGGATGCAGTGGTGAAGGTGGTAATATAGTTTTGTGATAAAAAAATTGACAAGCATGGAATCTCTTGACTGTAATTATGCAATATTTGAATATAGTGGGAGAGAAGTAACCAGTTCGTAAGATCTTTTGTGCAGTAGCGTAACTAGATAGATGCCCCCCCACACACCTGAATGGTAGTCATTCAGTGTTTTTTTGGCGTCCTCATGCATGAGGCACCTTCGCAGAACTGTATGGACACCTTGACGGTAAAGTGCATCATCGATGATCATGTAGTCTTTGGCTTGGTGTCAAACACACCGTTGTTTAGAGCGAGAGGTATTGGGCCCAAAATTTTGGGTTTGGAGATAGACTAGTATATCTCCGTACCACGGATCGCTTGACGATATCAAAAACAGAGTCTCATCCATGATTGATGCTTTAGATGTTAAATCGTTGGACGAAAATGGGAGGTCACAAAGTAACTCCACGAAGATGAGAGACTTCTTTGATTTGGACTTGGTGAATTCCAGATCAAACTCTTGCAAAATGGCTATCCATTTGGAATATTTCCCCCTAGTAATTGACACGACAGAATGTAGGTCATAGGGTTGCAACCTGTGATAATGGTAGTTTTGTGAAAAAGAATATAGTGTCAAAATATTTGTATTGCTTGAACAGCTACTAAAGCCAACTTTTCGACATAGGAGTACCTTCTTTCTGTATCATTTAGGTTGCAACTTAAATAATATACAGGATGTTCTATTCCATTGTCTTCTTGGACTAAAACCATGGCAATGGTTGTATCTGTAGTAGCGAGATATAGGCTAAATTCTTTTTGATAGTCGGGAACGTACATTTTTACTAGGGAACCTTTTAAAGCATCAAAGGAAGCTTGTGCAATCTGATCCCAGTTGAAGGGTACTCCTTTTTTCAAAAGACATGTATAACCTTTAGCGAGTTCGGCATAATGTGGAATGAACCTCCTCATAAAGTTAGCCTTCCCCTGGAGTTTTTGAATTTGAAGCAAATTTGAAGGTGGAGGCATGTTAAGGATTGCCAGAACTTTAAATGGGTCAAGCCGAATTCCATCCTTAGAAACTACGAAACCAAGTAATCGACCAGAACCAACATAAAACACAGACTTTTACAGATAGAGTTGTATCTTGTAGTGTCGACAACGTAGAAATATGGCTCTCAAGTGCTACGGATGATCAGTTCGCTTTCGCGAATGAGTCGGTAGGTCGTTGAGATATGGTTGAATGATTTGCTTGATGTCATGGAAGGCGTAGTTCATTGCCCTATGAAAATTTGCCCCTGTGTTCTTTAAACTGAAAGGTAGTTTATGGTATGCGAATGTGCCCCACGGACATATAAATGTAGTCTTCGACTGGTCCTTTGGGTGGATATTAATTTTATTGTATCCAGAAAATCCATCTATAAATGAAAAGATTTCACATCTAGCACATTCGTCAATTATCTGGTCAATGAAGGGTGTAGGGTAGTTGTATTTTGGACATGCTTGATTTACATCCCTATAATTGACTCACACTCTAATTGTTCCTTGCTTTTTCATCACAGGAACAATGTTCGATACCTAATCAATTAGAGGAATAGGGTAAATGAAACTAGCATGCAAAAGTTTTTCGACTTCTGCTTTAATGGCATCGACTTTCTTTGGGTGAATAGGTTGAAGCCGTTGTCATATCGGTTTGACATTTGAATACATCTTGATTTCACGTTCAACGATTCTCGAGTCAATGCCTGGCATTTCTTCATATGACCATGTAAAGACATCTCTAACTTTGTGAAAGAGAGCACAATATATTTCCAGTTCTGAAGGAGAACAAGATTTTCCAACATGAATATTCTCTACAACATTAGGTTTGGTCAAGATATTAATGGCGATATTTTATTCAATATTGGACAGATTTCACTCGGAATGCACTGTATTACAGTATTTCATAAGAAGTCAAAAATTGAAGGATGACTAAGGTCGCTTGAATAATCTTCATTGTTATCTTGAAGGTGGGAACGATGGTGGTAATCTTCCCACGACGTCTCTCCTATCATCATCGACTGAATGATTCCTTCGTCTGTAGAATGTATACAAGACCAAGGATCAGAAGAGGTACCATACTCTAGAGACCTATCTATCCAAACACTCACTGAGTTTTGATTTGGGTTTGCCACCCAGGCCCAAAAAATTGATTGCTACAACGATTCTATGGGGCTTGGGGGTAACACCTCACGATGAACCACACTGTCCAAATGGTCAGATTTCTTCTTTATCTTAGATGATGTAGAAGAGATCATATGACAGGTTTCCACTGTGGACACTTCTGCCAGATTACTTGGAGGTGGGAAGGCAAAAGTACCCATTAAGGAAGGGTCTTTTCAGAGACCTACTCCGACATTTTGAAGCAATTGAGAACTTCCATGGATCAATGGAATGCTTCCAGAATCTTGTGAACTATTGGGGAAAAAGGTTAGTTGGTCAACGACTGTGATTACTCCTTGGAAGGGAAATGCAATCTTTCTAAAATATGTTGACACTACAGCGGCCATAGCATAAATCCATGGCCTTCCCAGCAAGATATTGTAGTCAAGGTTTCCATCGATGACTTCGACCTCAATTTCTACTGTCTTGCCCTTTAGTTCAACTTGCAAGTTACTTAATATCCCATAAGGTGTGTATGTTCTTCCATCGAATGATTTTAATGTCGTTGATGATCGCGACAAGGGTGGTGAACGTAAAATTTTCCAACAACTCATTCACATAATGCAGGTAGATGCCCCCCATCAATGATTGTTCGATGAATGGTTTTATTGAGGGCTTTTACATGTATAAGGAAAGTGATTTGGGCTGGTAACTGAGGTTCGTATCCTTTAGGGTTAAAGGCCATAAGATTAGAATCCGTTAGATCAATCCCGCCTATTACTGACAACAAAGCCTGCTTTTGGGAGGGGCAATTTTGCAGTACCTCAAGGGTCGACATAGCAGATGCTGGTTAAGCCAGATCCTCCACTATACTGTAATTCTAAGTTGCTCGAGCATGATGTTGATTTATGTACTACTCCTTTAGGCGCTTTATAGTTAATTCAGGAATGATGGGTGGAACAACATCTGGTGAAGTTGTTGTCGAACTACTGGGTTGAATTCTAGCCTTGTTGTTCGATGACTGTGGATTCCCATAATCTTTGTTCCTTGTCAATATCAAAGCATCATTTTTCTATTTCTAGATGGATAGCATAGGCATTTGTGATGTGGAATCATGATCAATAGCAACCAGATTAGTTTCTGGGTTCGGAAACGGATCAACACCACCGAGGTATTTGAAATCTTTAACATTTTCATAACCTCAGCTCGATGTGGACAATTTCTCTTCGAATGGTCCTCATTACAAATGTAACATGGATCACGTGGTTTCTTTTGCCTCGTAGGGTTCTCAGAAGACTTTTTAGGAGTTGAGTTCTCCTGTTTCTTCTTATTATTTTTCCCTTTTTTCTTGCCCCTTGGTTGCTTTGGATCTTGCCCTTGTTAGATGACACGACATTAACCTCCGAGGCAAGTGGTTTTTCATTTGCTTTTTTATTAGAAACTACAAGGGCTTTACCAGATGGAGCCTTTGCAGTTTGCATGCTTGAGGTACCAATCATGCCATCACTGGCATGAGAGTCCCTGTTCGATTTAGGAGGTGGAGGAACGGAAAATTCTAGTCTGGGAGCGTTAGGAATTTTGTCATAGAGTGTGCCTAACTAAGTATAGAGCAGGTCTAAATATTGGGCATGAGCAATGACTTGCTCTTTAGTGGAAACTCCTCCTTTTGCCATGTCCTCAGTTATAGATGGTAATGAGGAATTAATAGACCACTTAGCTAAAAGATGGTTAGGAACATACGTCTTTACCATTCATCGACAACATCACCACTTATGAATATGATTAGATATGTGAGTGGTTGTTGTCTATTTAAAGTTGGTAAGGAGTCTTGTCCCTATTTCATACCTTATGGGTAATTGAAAGTGGGTTAGAAGAGTAGTGGCAAGGGCGTTTTAGTTATCAAATGAAGCTCTAGAGAATTCAATATACCATTTCATTGTCAGACCAATTAGTGTTCTATAAAAAAGGTGAAGACTAATCGAATCATCATTTAGCATGTTAGATGAGCACCACAAATGAAAATTCATTACGTGATTCGATGGGTCTTCACCTGGATTTCCATTGAATTTAGGAATATCAGATGGAAGTTTATGAGGAATTGTTGGCCACAAAGGGGCATATGTAATTGGATCATTTGTTAGTCGGTTCAAATCTGGTAATTCAAGAGTTGCTACAAAAGGTAATTGTTGATTCAGGTTAGGTGAATCATACCCAGGATAAGATGGAATCGCCTGAGCAACAGGTATTTGCATACCAGCATAATGTATCTGATGCTGGTAACTTTGATAAGGTTGTTGGATATAACTAGTATAGTATGGTTGTTGATAACCATTTTGAAATTGCAGTTGTCCATTACCTACAAAGCCTTGTTGCTCAGGTCCTTGGTAGGTTTTCTAGAATTTCGGTTGTTGGTATTGCACCAGCCATGGTTGTTGGACCATTTTCTATTGCTCAATACTGGAAGATTGACCAAGATGTGGGGTGATAATACCCATTTGAGCCTGAGTCGTTCCAGATATGGAAGCACTAACCTGAGGTTGTGATTGAGCCGTAGAGACAAGAGTTTGGTGTATTGCAACTTGAGAGACTTGAGGTTGACAAACAATAGGCAGTGCTTGTACTTGTGACATAGTCACAATAGCAGGTGTAGTGGGAATATTTGACACAGGTTGGATTGGTTGCATTGAAAATACAACCCTTGGTTGTTGAGGCAGTATTGGTATCCAACAGTTGGATGTAATTCCAATTTAACTTGAATTTTGTTGTGAACTCTCATATGGTTGTTCCCCGAGAGGGAAAAATGAAAAAGTATACTGCCCTCCATATGGTGGCAATCTAGTGTTCAAAGGATATACCAATATTTGAAGACTAATATGCCCAAATTGATACTGGCATGTAGGATAAATTTGCTAAGTTTCAACATAAGAAAAAACCAGATGGGATTCTGGATGAACAAATAGGAACAGACCATTTCGTCGAAACAGTCCCTGAGTGGACTCCAACTAATGATTTATAACTAGTTGGGATAGATGGTATACCAACAAACATTGTAGGAATGATAGTAGGAAGCTTCGTTGTAGTTGTATTAGATGATGCAGTCCTAGATGTTGATGGTTACTCATACATGTTTAGTCTATCCAAAAGATTTCCTAGCGATTCGACAAGAACTTGAGATGAAGGAGGATTAAAAGGACTAACTTCAGGAGTAGAAGGGTACAGATGAATCCGAGTCCCAAAATGTAATGGGGCACTGGATGGAATATCCTCTATTATCTCCTCTATAGTAATCAGTCCAGGTGGAAGAGGTAGACCGTCAGGTCCGTAAAATATTTCTGGAGCTGAAGAAGGTATAACCTTTGTAGTGATAGATACTTGAGGGATGACACCTTCTAAATTCTGGGACTCAACTTCTAGATGTTCAGGTAAGTGGACTTTAGTCTCTGGATCAGCTCTAGCTGGAGCTGTTTTAGGTATAAAAGTTCCTACCATTACACTAGGATTAGTTCTAATGTCCTCTTGTAACTGCGAAACTTTTTCTGTAAAGGTAGTTTTACTAGAAATGATCGGAGTAACTTTAGTCTCTGATGATGTTGAAACACAAGTTTCGAATAAATCAGGTGAATTGGACTTTGTTAAACAAGACCGATTTTCTCGAAATGGCTTCATTTCCGAAGTCAAAGATGGTTGACTCGCTAGTCTCCGCGAATGATATGGTTTTGATTGGCTTTCTTCCATGATTGCAGATTACTTGATCAACTCAAAATTAAAGGGAAAATGTTGTTATTCCGAATTTAATAAATTTTAATGACGATTTGAAACAACGTTGTTTTTTCATTTTTTAAGAGTCGAGAAAAATCTAAAGATGAGTCTAGTCCCCTTCAATTTTTAATGAGCTTGAAGTGACAAGTGCTCAGATGGACCTTTTCTTTTAAGGAGTTGAAAAGGAACAAAAGTCACTACTCTGGAGATCTAGATAGTGGGATTACCAAACCAATCAAAAAACTACAATATACACCTTAGTGGTAAATTAAAGAGAAATTACCAAGGACTTATGTATGGTAGTCAATATTCCTGAATGTTGTGTTCAGTGCATTGGGATCGATAGGGTGGCAGACACAGCTTCCTATGGATAAAGGATATAATCCTATTGCGATCTCCCAATATATACTCAATGATACGGGGAGCACAAATCTGTGCTAGCACTTATCACATCAAAGAGGAGGAATCACCCAAACTTCGATGAAAATGATAGTTACTAGATTTTACGGTGCCGGAACACGTCTCTAGCCTAGACCTCTAAATGTGTTGCGTTAGGTTCCAAAGCATTGCTAAGTTCATTGAAATTTATTTTAGAGTTGATCTTGCTTAGAAGTTTTCCTTTTAATGGTTCACCGTGTGATGTAGATGTAAAATTCCTAAATGCACTCTACAATATTAAACAATCGTTGTTTATTTTTAGCAATGAAAATCCTAGCTACTAAGGAAAGAAGATTACGATTCTTTCAAACAAAGAGCAAGGACCACACACTAAATGCACTTTTCCTAAATCATCTTTCACACACAGTCTAAATGCAAATGAAAATGCATGTATTTGTTTTTCGTTCCCTTAATGTGAGGAATGCCAAAAAGAGAACTAGGTATAGATCTGAAACATTTCACTCAAAGCGACATTTCGACAATTTCTTTTCAAAATGGAAAGGAAGACTAAATGACACTTTTCAATTTCGAATAGAAAATGCTTTCGACACTTCAAATAACAAAAAATCAAGTCAAATACAAATAAAAAAGTTCAATCGACTACCTAGAGAAGGAAGACTCAACGACACTTCTCTTTTCGACACAAAAATGATAGTTACGACACTTTTTGTAGCAAAACGACAAATCGATTTAAGTAACTTTTCGACAAAGGATTGTAAATTATGGGAAAATACATAAAAGCATTTACTAATCCTTATCAATTCAGGCTAAAAAATCTAATGTAAGTAGGCTTCATCAATGAGATAATGTTCATAAGCAGCAAAAACAACTAAACAGAGCTGGAAAAAAAGACAAAAAACCCCAAATTTCAAGGAGAGAAATAGGATTACTCACTCATCCCACATGTGCTTCACAAAAATAGGGATGCATCACACCTACTACACTTGGGAAGTGTGATGCATACTGGTTCACAGTGGCAGATAGTGCGATGGGCCAGGGAGCACAACTGAGATGGGTTTTGGCTCAAATTTGCAGCGAATTTCAGTGGATTAAGCTGAGCTATGATGGATAGTAAAGAGCAAAGTACCGGGTTATGATCTTGGGAGGTTACTGAGCTACCAAAAGGGCATCTAGAATGCTTGTAAGTTAGATGTTTATTTCATAAACTAAACCGGAGATTGACTAAAGCAACATCATCTACTTTGCAATTGCATAACAAGAGTAGTTTGAAGGCTATCTAGCTAACTTCAGGCTCCATCTATAGTTTATAAAGGAAAAAACAACAACAAACAAACTGATCATTCCTTAGTGGAGTCGCCATTTTGTTTCTAGGAAAACTAGTGTCTTTGCGATCTGCTAGTCCCACTAGGATTGGCAGCTATCCTCGAAACAAACAATCAAAGCAATTTGTGATTTCCTCTATTTATGATAGATAAGAGAGAAGCAAAGGGACCAACCTAGATCTTCCGCTTGACTCCTTGCTTGATTTCTCTCCTCCTTGACAGAGCTTGCAACTCTTCTCCTACTTGTTCTGCTTAGAGAATACCCATAGAAACAAAGCAACAAAACACCACCAAAGCATCTTGATCTATGATATCATAAACATTGCAGAATCAGAAATACATTGAGCATACAATGGCATTCACAAATAACAACATTCACAAATACACGATTGTATGGAGGGAAACTCAAAGAAATTTATTAATAATAGAAGAGAGGATTACAACCCACTTGTATGATCCATCATCATCCTCCTAGCATCAAAGCCCTCTTCACCTCATGAAAAGAAAGATCACCCAACAATACAATGTTCCTTCTCAAAGACAAACTATCAACACTTCCTTACAAATTACAAAACTCCAGCCCCTAGATCTCTGAGATGAGGGATCCATTTATAGATGTTTGCAAGGGTGTGAGTCACCTCTGGGTTTTTGATTAGTGTCATTCCACTTGTTTTTCTTGGTTCCACTTAGAGATTTCTTGGATCTCTTACTCATCCCTGGGCGAATTCCGAGAGGCAAGTGGCATGGGAGAAGTTTCTAGAAGATTCCATGAGCATCCAATTAGCAAACTGTCTCATACATTTGTCCATTCTCGCTTATCGCACCTGACAGAAGGCCCCTTCAGTATGCATCACACTTGGTTAGTGTAGGAGTCAGTATGCATCACACTATGATAGTGGAGTAGCCAGTATGGTCCAGTTTTTGCCAATTCTGAGTGGTTTTTTAGGTGGAACTTCTGGGGAATGATGTAATCAGTTAACCATGATCCTTTAAGGTATGAAACAACAATTTTAGGGGTTAAAGAGCCCTTGGTTTATCGACATATAATATTGGGGTTGCAGTGCCCAAATATGTCTATAACAATTATTGATTGATTTCCTACATTAAAGTGTTATCTTACATTTGATGGCTTAACGTTACTTGACTTGTTAAGTAGGCTGAATGAAATTTTTATGTTATCATGTTTGTTGTTGTTGTTTGTTTGCTTGATTTAGGTACTCGAAGGAAGGAAACAAAAGTTAGGTGGAGTAAGGAAGTAGTATCATCACCAAGCGGAATAACATTCTAAGAGGTAGGCCTTCTTATTTGATTATAGCTTAAAAATGTTTTCCATAGATTGTTTGTTTGTGGCGAGACCCGCTCTGTTGGGCTAGAGGAATTATTTGTGCCTGCACTGAGAATTTACCTACACCACAGTATGCAAGGACTATTTCATATGTGTTTGTATGAATCTTATCAAAGCCTATTGTCTTTGTAATCCATCACTTTGGATCGTTAGCTATCCTTCTTTCCATCTCGTGATGTCTTTTAGCTCATGTGTTCCCTTTCAAGTTGTGTGCTATCACAGGCTTCTAAGGGGTGCACTTTTCTCCCCTTCTGCATGCTAGAGTGTCTCATGCACCTTCCTTGACTTGCTGCAAGGTCACACCCTTTCTTCCAATCAGGACATCATACTTGCCTATGTGAGCAACCGTAGTCAAGGCAATACTATACTACTGACTACTAGGACTTTTACTCCAAACCGTCTGAGGTATAGTCTGGACTTCTTACCAGGGAGATCCCGGTTGATAGTTCTAGCACCACCAATATGAGGTCAGATCTTCCTCTAGTTTTTCACACTCCTTACCCTTCTCTTTATATTTTTTTTGACAAGGTTTCTTCAATCTTCTTTGTTTCCTCCAGCTATACTTTCAAAAGGAGAGGGTCATAATCTTTATATTTGCGCTCTTCTCTTTCACATTCAATTAGTAATTACTTTTTATTCTTATTATCTTTATTGAGCCTTTGTATTTCTTCTAAGGAACTAATAATTTCTTCTTCCATATCTACTACATATTCCTATTCATCTAAGTCATAAAGATATTGTCTTTCATATTTGAATTCTAGTGCCATGAGCATGAACTCGTTCATACTTTATTTAATTCTTTTTTCATCAGAGGAATGTCCAACGTCATATTTTGAGGAATTGTTGTCTTGTTTGGCATAGATACCTTTCTCTTTTAATTTACTTTACTTAATACACTCTCCTATATTTATCCTTCTCTTTATGGTCATATTCATTGTTTTCTTTCTTATGTGGAAATTAAGAGGGAAAATTACCTACTTCTACTCAATTAAAACACTTCAAAGGAAACTTAGCTTTTAAATTTCCATATCCTCACATCAATCATCTTAGAATCGACATTGTTTTTCATGATATCCATTGTTGCAGTGTTCTTGATGTTCTTTTATCTTCTTTTAAACTTTGAAGGCTACCTCCTTTGATGTAGATATTCCTTTCGAATTTCTCATTTCTTATGCAATCAATGTTCCATGTAATTGATCCATTATTAGTGTATTAAGATCTTGCATCTCCTCAATGGTCAATACCTTGTGTTGAATATGGTAAGAAGAGCTCTCAACACCTTCTGAACTACAAAGGAATCACCCACAGGTTCATCAATTACTCTTATAATGTTAACTATTTCATCTGCATGAAGGAAAAATTGATAATGTCCTCGTTCTTATTCATCTTTAATAAGTCAAATTTCACTTTATACTTGGATATATTCAGCTTATTATCACCTTCATAGAAACTCGTCAACTTATCCCATTTTTCTTTAGCTATTTTGCAATGCATTGCATTAACCAACATAGATTGAGCAAAACCACATAGGATTACATTCATTGTTTCACATTATAAGTTAAATGGAGGTTATAATAACTATCAATAAATAAATATGGATTTTTATAGGCATTCAGTACTGCATCCTAGACATCTACACCAATAGACATCATGTAAGTTCTCATTATTACCTTCCAAAATGAATAATTCATTCCAATGAATATAGGAGCATTTTTGGTGAAATTTTGATCCTGGTTTTCCATTTTCATAGATCTAACTTCCAGTTGTTAGAATTCTACAGAAGGAAGCAACTTTGATACGAAATGTTGGAAACTAGGGAAATATTGAGAGAGGGGGTTGTTTAAATTTTTAAAAATTTCACTGAATATTTATCCAATTTAAACACATTAAGCAATATAATAGTGCATCAATCACATACAATTTTTACACTAGATGTTAACATGGAAACCCATTCATGGGAAAGAAACATTTTATTTATTTATTATGGCGTTAATGTAATAACCAACTCCAAATTACATAAAATTATGTAGGCAAAAACATACAAGAAGCTACAAACCCGTTTTTTTTGTAAGCACACACTTGTTGGAAGTACCAAATCCCATTGTTTTTAGGCTCTAATTAGTTGGAGGCACCAACACCCTAATCATTATAGGAACCAACCTAAAGCAGGTTCATGTCCCCTTGATCTTCATGCATCTACTTCCATATCCCTCTATTAGATTCCTCTTTCATCAATTTTCAAACTCTTAGATATAAATATTTTTAATTAAAAATATCACTAATACAATTGTCAAATATAAGATAATATTTTCCTTACTCTACAAGAAGTATTAAATGAAAGAACCTGATGGATCTTCTTTTGTGATATGTTCTTAATTAAATTCCATTCTTGCAATCTGATTCTTAATGCTTCATATCTATGTTTTTTAAACTCACAATCACTGCAAAACTTAGCCTCTACTTATAATACTTCTACACACTCCAATCTCTGACAATCTACACAACATCCTCTATTCTAAATCTATTTCTCTACATGCTTTGTTGTCTAGTTCCTCCCTTTTCTTCTTGTCTAAATCAAGTTTTTGTATTAGCAAGTGTTGAGTGAAGCATCTTCTCTTGTTTTTCATGGGAACAACAACTTACCACATGACCTATATTTCCTTTTGTACACACAACACCTTTAACAAAAAATTTAGTGCCCAAACACTAAATTTTATGTTCACAACCCTTTATTTTCAACTCCTTTATGAATATGAATGGGATCCATGACCATGCACTAATATATTATTAACCACCAAATATGGTATTCAGGCTCTTATTTTCAACCTTACTCTTCATAACTAGTAAATCCCAAATGAAAAAAAAAAGCCTCTTTTAACGTTCCTTTAGTGCCGATGGTTAACATTTTACTCCCCACAACATTAGGCCAATAACAAATACTTAAAAACCTTCACCAACTTATCAGTTGTCCAAATGGAGTGTGTAAAAATTAACTTTTTCACCCCCTAGATGGTTAGATAGGAAGGATAACTCTTTGAACTTCACTATCCTCTAGAACTCACATTTGCCTAGAACCTTGACCACACTTCTTTTTGATTTTGCTAGATATGTATTTGGCTTGAATTACTTGTATATGCTTGCTACAGTATAAGAGGATCATATGCCCGAATAACTTCTTCTTACAGCAGAGAACTCCCTTAATCTAGTTATTCATGTAGAATAGTATATCATTTCTTACTTCAACCTCAAAGTGGAAGATCCTTAGATAAATGAACAACACTAGATATAATGAACCTACTTCAAAAGGTTAAAATATGTAGGAAAAATATGAAATTATAGACCCTTGACATGAATCACGAGATTTGACAAATCATTTTCTATGTCATCTCTCTTCCACATGTCACGCCATGTCACCTCTATGTCACTGTCATGTGTCACTTAGAAAAAGGTCACTTGAACATTTAAAAGGGCCAAATTCACTTTCCACATCATCACTTGAGATATGTCACTTGCACCTAGTTCCATGTGTGTTTTCATTTCATCATTGTCTCAACACTAATATAGGTGTGTTTAATGCATTAAATATAGTGCATGTAGACTACCTAATATTGATCTATCCCTTTAGATAAAATCATTTGAATATATCAAATCATATCATGCACTTGATTATGTATTAACCTCCATTACTTTTGACATTCAATAGATGATCAAAGTGGTTAGATTAATTCAGTATCAATTACCAAATCAATTTATTTGTGATATTAATTCATTTTTACACACCTTGGATGCGAAAATAGGATGTGAAATCCTGGACCAGTTTTTTTATTTTCCCATCCACCTACTCAATGAATCATTCACCTATGTCAACCCCCAAATGGCTAGATAAGGTAGAACCATGTTCAGAGGAACCATTCTTCGAGTCTAGCACAAGTTTTGTCTTTATTCTTGATGATTTAGGCTAACTACCATATATCACTAAAAAGTTCTTTCAGAGTGCTATCTAGACAAACACATAGATTCTTCATTTGATAGAGCTAAGGAAGACATGACACTTAGTTAACAACCAAGACATCCAAATCTTTGGACACATTTAATAGAACAATCAAGACATCAATAACATTCTGAACATCATACATGAAAATTAGATAATCTCCCCCTGAAACTGATATTGCTTGACTTCAATGAAAACAATTGCCAACAAACTCAACAAAAGTTATCTATCATCATCTTTTACGTGAAAATTAGGTTTTTTGGTATATACCCTCCATTTATATCTTTTTTTGGACTAGTTCAGAATCAACATTGGGGATCACATTACGTATCATCCAAAAATAGACGGGTATAATAAATGAGTAAATCATTTTATGGAAGAAATGCTTTTAATGTACGTTATGGATAACCAAACTCAATGGGAGAAGTACAAACCATTGGTAGATTTTCCTTACAATAAAAATCACCACAATTCAATTGTGGAGCTTGCTTATGAAGATATGTATGGTAGGTCATGTAGGACACTAATTAGTTGGGAAATATTGAAGGATAGAGTAATAATAGGGCCTAAATTAGTTTAATAAATGGAGTAGGTGATTCAGATTCGATAAAGGTTAAAGTGAGAACAAGATAGATAGAATAATTGTGTTGATGCACATATGGCTGATTGAAGTTATGAGTTGGGGGACCAATTTTTATTCATATCCTATCCATCAAGAGAAGCGTTCGGTTTGGAAAAGGGAAAATTTGTCACCCTAATTTATAGGATGTTTTTGGATCAGAGAGAAAATTATACCAATTTCCTATCATCTTATGCTACTATATCACTTGAATAAAGCTTATTAATTTTTCATATGTATTTCTATAATATTATGATTCTGATGAATGTCACAAACTTCATTGGAGGGGATTGTATGTCTAGAATGTGTAACTATTATGGAAAAACCATTACTGATATTTAACCATAGATTTCAACAACTTAGGAATTGCTTGGTACACCTATTTAAGGTCCATAAAGAGAAGTATATCCCAAGGTCCACTACATAGGAGGATGAAGAATCCACTTCGAGGCTACACCTCAATTTTTGACTACATGCAATGCCCTATTTTAGCTAGAAAAGTACTTATACAGTGGCCATATTTGTATTTTCATGGTGCATCATTTGTGGATGTTACACAAAATTGTTGCATTTCAAATTGGATAGATGGAATTATTTATGTAAAACACTCCCAGAATAATACTTTGATGATTAAAATATCTTATGTATGACTTATTTTATATCTGATTTATTTTGTGTATGATTTACTTCTAGGATATTGATGTTAATTGAGATATTTAGTATGAGGATATCAAGTTTGATAAGTATATATATTTTTTTTAGGAATATGATTGGATGAGGACTATCCTATAGGATTGGAAGGGGCCTATGTCATGCCTAGAGATCCATGTGAGTAACTAGTCAAATTTGAGACATCAAATGGGTAATGACATGAGGTTCAATGTTTTATTGTACTTTTCATTCATTCATATTGAACATTATGATGTTGGATAATGTGTAGAATTTTAGGTAGTATGATCACCCTTCTCAATAATTCAATGGAAAGAACATAGAACAAGAATTGTAGTGTGGTCCATGTTAGAGTGTTGACACTAGCTTTATCAATGGGGGTGGAATAAATTATGATCATGTAACCTCCACACCTAGATTTGTAGGAAGTATGTGTCATAAAATCTCTCATGTATGTGTGATGATGACTTCTTGTTAGCTCTTCGGGAAGCTATATCAATATAGTTGAAGCTTTCACCATTTTGTTTCTATATGTGATTAGATCAGTATGGCTAAGTTCATCGTGTATTACAATAGAGGATAAATAATATTTGAGTGGAAATAGGTTAGGAAGGATAAGAGGATATAGGTTAGATATGAAATTGAAGTGGGAGGTGAATTTTTTATATGCTTTTGTTGCACATTGTGTTTTCATTGATGAAAGGAATATTTCATTGATGTTAAAGGGGATGTATGATATAGCAACAATATCACACATGATGCCTAAGGAAGTTGTAGTAAACTCTATGAAGTAGTATGATAGCTAAATTTGTCATCGCATGAAGATGAAGGTGCATCAATCTATTTGAATTTTGATGCAGTAATTATGTCCAAAGGATTTTGAAAACTATATGGTTGTGTAGGTCTCACTGAAATCTTTCCAATAGTATATCCTACTCTGAAGAAATCCTCCCAAATGAGAAGTTATGTCCATCTGAAAATTATCTCTAGTTGGAGGCCCAAAATATAGGGAAAAAGACCAAAACGTCAATATTTTAAATAATGCACTCCTTCTAAGCACACCCATCATCCATTTACCCAAATAATGATATATATCAGTAGAGCATGCACGCCATTTAAGCACATTCAAAATCATGCATCTTTTTAATATCTTATGCATTTAACCAATGCATGAGGAAATTGGAAGGTAGATGACATGAAAGCTTGTACAACAATTAACATGCGAACATGACCTCCTTTATATCAACACATGGTGAGACCAGATTCAATAACACATGGAAGGAGCTCACATGATATTTGTACACATACATGACAATCACTCGTTGACATCATCATGCCAATATGGCATCACCAGAAGAAACTGTATTCCAAGAACACATGACATGTTTTGGTTGGAAGAGAGGTTGGAAATGGGTCACACATGGAAACCCTCATTGGCTGCCACGTGGGATGTTGAAATCATCATTCTAATGGATAGGTTCCCCTAGAAATATTGGCATAGGGCTTGGTCACATGGAACCAAGGTGTTGAGGTTAAAAGGAAGAGTTAGTGAGTGTGGTCATATCATGGGATCAACCTCAGTCATATGGTGAAAGTAATGTCTAAATGGAACTGTGTTAAGGTCACATGGTTATACCAAGCCCTGGCTGTATCAAATTTTTATGGAAAGGGGAACATAGCACATGAAGGAATTGGACCTCCATTACATAAGCTCCAAGTTCAAAAGATAGCCCCAATGTATAGGGTGTAACACCCTCCTCCCACGTCTACCAAAGTAACCAGTCAATTGGGGTAAACGTGTGACAAGAAGTTACTATGATATGATTCGAATCCTTATGTGTCAATTAAGGAAGTGAAACCATTGAAACACATCACACAAACCTTCCACATCAGCAACAGAGCTTCGAGGAGCCATCCCAACCACTTAGGTTACCAACCCCTGAGACCATTTGAATTTTTAGTGCATCAAACTCTTGGACGCTCCCTTGATATGGAACAAGGTGTATCTAGGAGGCTCTAGACGCTCCCATGGTAAGGGAAAGTGATCGTCCAGGGAGGTTTTTCCCAGTGGTGTTCCTGTAACTAGGATTTGTGTCAAGTTTTCAGGCCTAGAGCCCACGTCACTACCCAACACTCAATGACACCTTTAGAAATGAATTTACACAATAGAAAATTGATACATTTGCAAAACCATCAACAAGGGCTAGATTGGACCCCTACTACCCATGAAAAGCATTTCGTCAAACATGCCACAAACATGAAAGCTACAGGTCTTAACAACATAACTAAGCATAGGAGTCTCATACTTATTTGAGATTCACTATGAGGCATTTTTTTCCTTATCACATTAGCTACATTATCATATATTAGGCCAATGATACATTGTTAATCATTTACATGTAAAAACATGACGAGAGCTATACATAGTCACTATCATAATACATGCTCATAACCATTATAATAACAACATAAGTACCAAGGAAAAAACAAGCATATAATCCACATATAAACCCGTATAACACTCATGAATTAACAAGGAGAAATAACCTCATATTAATGATGCAAAGGCATATCCGGTTTGGGAATTCCATGAAGCACCCGACCATAGACATGGATGACCCAAATCTATGTTTAGCCAGTCACCCACCATATTCCAAGCATGAATGTGGGATTTCATGGAACAATTCATCAAAACTAAACCAGCGCTTCTAGAGGCCAAACAACCTCAACCCATAAAATAGTGCTTCCACCTAATGGTCTTACATCACAAACCATCACAATATTGGTTTCTACCCAAGCCTTCTAAGGTTCTAGAGTGTTTTTTCCAACAAGGCTTCCAGGATTAGTAACTTAACCCACAATTGCTACCGAGCTCCATAGCGTTTGTCCAACCAAGTCTCCAAGATTAGTAACTCAACCCACCAAGGGATATAAAGTGTTAATCTAATCAAGGCTATAGGACCAGTAACTCAACCTAAGCTGTTACAGGGCTCCAGTGCGTTTGCGCAACCAAGGCTCCAGAAACTAGTAACTCAACCCATAGCTAAAGGAACATGAGAACCAACCAAGAAACAAAAGGAAATGAACCCACAACACCATGGTTATCTCGAAAATGGAAAGCATAGGAAAATCCACTATAAATATAGCAATCCTCCATGCTAGTGACATATCATGACCAATAAACCACACACATATGCCATGCATACCAAAACTAGTGAGGAAAACATACATGCAACTGGGTACTTACAAGAAAAACTCATTCTAGTTGTTAATCCTGATGTCCTCTTGCACTTTCCTTCTCTTCATTTTCCTTCTTGCTTCAAACATACAAGTATGCCACACTCCCCAATATTGCTCCAAGAAAACTCTAATTTTCCAAGAGTATGAGAGAGAGAGAACTCCAAAACTGAACTTACAAAAGTCTACACTGACTAAGCCTTAGCAAAAGCTTTCCAACTAATCCTCGGAAGCCTTTTTATCAATGAGGCTTCTATTTTCTTCATTTTGAATTACTTTCCTCCGTTTTCTTCCTCACATGCAACCTATGACCTTTCACCTTCCTTTTCTCATAAATTCCATTATTTTCATAAATAAAATGCCAATTAATGCCTCTTTCCTCTCCAAATCCTTTTCCATTTCCTTTGCCAATTTCCTTAGCCATAATAAATTGAAGTGACACCCCACTAGGATGTTTTCTCCCACCACTTATCTTGGAATATGTGTCCCATGATCACGGTCTTATATTTTTATATTTACATGCATTTTTAACTAGGGTTGTTACATAGGCCAAATCCATGGGCCCTTGCGTCAACCCTGGATGAGTTTAGGATAACAAACTATTATAAATGTGCACCTAAGTTGCCCAGTTAAACACAAGTGATCATGTGATTAATTGGTAAAATCAATCTCGGTGGAGCATTTTATTTGAAGTTCCATTTGGTTTTGAGTTACAGAGAAGAGGTTTTGTGTTTTTTTCTCTTCATCATGATTCAAACCCATATTGTTAACCTCTGTTATGGGCATAGTATTGTGATGCCCATATTTGAATCCAAGTCATCTTTTTGTATGAATGACAGTGTAATATATATTGGCATGCATCATGACATAGCATAACAGGGTTTGGCACAAAGGCCATACCCTCGATTTAGTTTAATATTGTAGTGATCAGACTGTTGGAGGCTTGGGATCACAAGCCTTGCACAAAAATCAGTTGGTGGTGCACTCGTGTTGTATTAGTGGAGACCATAGGTCAATTCCCAATAGTAGTTAGGATAGTGCATTTTTTTTACTATTATATTGAATCTGTTTTATAGAATGACTATAAAACTTATGGAAACCATTTTGTGACACTGGAACTAGAATCTAAACATTTTTTAGAAGTGAAACCAAATTGGGACATTTTGTAGGGAACTTAATCTAATATAAATTTATATTTGGTTTTTATGGGTTTTTGGGCTCAATATTTGCCAAAATTTCCTTGTAGAAGAAGCCATGTGATCAAGGATTAAAGATCAGTGTAACTAAGGGTATGTAATGTTCTATTTACACTTATTTATGGTCAAAATATCTTTAAGATTTTTTAGCGAGCTGTAGAAGTTTCAATAATATGGAAAAGATCAATTTCTAGAAAAGGGTACGAGTGACAATATTCATGGGTGAGCTGAAGTAAAGTATCGGAAGCAACATTATAGCTATAAATAGTTTTTTATATGATAGTTCGTGGTAGTTTTTGTGACATTGGTTGCATTAATAGTGGTTGAAAGTTACGATAATGATAGTAGTGACACTCGTTGTAGGTTATGACAATGATTGCAGGGGAAGTGGGTGCAGGTTATTGAAGTGATCATGGACTACGCAATGATAGATATTAAAGGTTGTAGATTGTGACATTAACTATGATTAGTGATATCTAATGATAGTGGATCTAGTTTGAAAATGATATGGAATAGAGGTCCACAACAATATGAAGAAGGAGGTGGGTTCTTCCACTGATGATGAAGCTTAAAGCAAGTTGGAGCCTTAATTAGGTCGGAGCGTAGAGTAGGTTGAAGCCTTCTCATCATCGAGTTTGGTGCCTCAATAAATTTGTAGTCTACAATGAGAAAATTTTCTTGCATATGTCCAAGCATGGTGCCTCAATCATGTTACATCCTATAGCAAGTGGAAGAATGCATTTCTTTGTGGTAGTTGACTCCAACAGGTCATATTTCCTACGAACCTATGTAATGAATTGAAATAAAGAAGAAGAATATTTTTGGTTTCCTCCCATTTATGGGTTTCCATGAAAAATATTGTGTCTCTTTGTGATGTGATGGCTTCTTGATGTATTATTGTTATGATGGCATCTTAATGATGCATTATTATAATTGAAGATATGAAACTTATGATTTATTAATAAATGGTATTTTTACTATGAAAAGCTGTAAAATTGTAAAATTGATCTCAAATTGATTTACCCCCTACCCTTTATGTCTGAGATTTGGGCAAACTACTGGTATCATAACAACTTACCTTTGAAGAGTTAACTACTAGAAGATTGAATTGTATGGAAAATGGCCACAACCAAATAAATTGGAAATCCCCCTATGTTTGGTGTTCCCAACTATATATTTTGAAATATAATTATGGAAACATATGGCATCTAGTTGGGAGAAGAGATTTTGAGCAATTGTGGAAACTAATTATAAAGGGAAACAAAAATATACACATTCAATGCATAAGAAAAACATGTTATCTTAATTGGACTGGAGCAGTCAAAATTCGTTAAAGTAATGCAATGTAAACAAACTCATGAGGTATCAAATAAATTGAAAACTTGTTATGAAGGGGGTGTGAAAGTTAAATAAGTGAGGCTACAAGCTATAAAGGCCAATTCAAATGTTTGGATATGGAATAAGGTGAGGATAATTCTTCATATTTTCTTTGGGTAGAGAATATTTTCAAATCCATTGGAAGTCTTTTTGATGAGGTCAAGGACAACTCTATCATTCAAAAATTTTTGAGACCACTTCTCTCAATATTCAATCCCAAAGTGTCAATCCTTCAGTAACTACCAAAAGTAGACAAGATTCCCCTGGATAAAGTTAATGGAACTCCCTCTACATCTGAGCAAAGAATCAAGGAAGATACATCTATATTCATGGAAGAAGATTTCAAGGTATCAAAATAAGAGAAAAGGAAAGAAAATAATGTAGAATCTAACTCCAATGAAGAAGAATCCAAGCTTTTATATAAGATCAAAACAAGAACTAGAAAGTTGAATGGTAAGCTTCCTTTCAAATGCTTTGAATGTGGAAGGATAGGTCATTATGCATATAAATGTTCTGATGACAAGATGAATGATAGTGATCATGAATCAAGATTCAAATGCATGAATAAAAAGAATAAGAAATTTAGTAATAAAAAAAATTATATGCAAAAGATAAAAGTGACAATGAAAGCAATGAAAGATTCTATAACGAAGAAAGAGGTGAAATAGTATTTATTGTTGACACCGAAGAACCTAAAGAGGAAATATATTATGAAGGGGAACTTAAAAGTGCACTAAAATAAACAAATATTATTAGATGGAAGGAATCTCAACTAATGTAGTATCTTCAAGACAAAAACCTCAACAAAGAAAACATTATTTGTCTCATATTATAACTAGAAGAAGGAAAAAGAATAAAGGAATTTCTATTCGAGCAATTAAATGGGGAGGATAAAATTTGCAAATGACTTGAGGAGGAGGTTTTCTTATTGAGAGAGGTGTTAGATCAACTCAATTCATTGAATCCCAAATAGAATTCTCAACATGTATAGATCCCCTCTAATTAAGACAAAACTTGGTTATCAAGAAAATTCCGGGAACCAAAGAACAATGGCCACCCAAGCTCATCAAATGAAGGTAACTCCAAGAGGATTAATTTATCATTCATAACATCTAGTAGAAGGTCTCTTGAATATCCATAGAAAGTGGTGCACAAATCCAAGCATTTTCATTTCAATGACCCTTAGGACAATTCCTCGAAGGGACAAAATAGAAGGAATTGTAATTAAGGGAAAGGATCCACAAGTTGAAATAATGCAGGTTTTGAAAATCAACAAATTAGTATGGATCCTACCAAAAAGCAACAATCAAGTAGGTATTGGAAATCAACGAATCATTATGGCTCCATATAGAGAATACACAAGAAAAAATCAAGAACATGTTGATAATGAACAAGGGAAAATATATCCGACAAGAGGTAACTTTAGGATGTGAAGACATCCTTATACATCCAAGTATCAAAACAATTTTTTTTGGTTATTGCTTCTCATGCAAAAATGTTGGCTACAAAGCACATGATTGTAGGAGCTACGATGTTGTGAGATATAAAGGTCTCAATCAAGTACCTAGATTGATACATGTGGGAAAAATTAGGAGAATTCCTCAATCATTTATGAAGATATGAAAACTGAGTGTTGAATTCTACATATATCATAACAAAGGTCATATGGCATGAGACGATAGACTTAGCTCAAGATTGTATAATAGAGAGGGACTTCCTATGAATGCGAGAATATGGATAAGTTGTTAAGGAGGACCTCAATTAGATATTAATTCTTAGATATAATCCCTTGGTGAAAAATTAGTCAAGGCCATCATTTGCAAAATAAAAACTTGAAGAAGGAACTACATGTATCAGAACTATGACAACTGTTGAACTTGAGGATGATATGTAAAGAGGGGGAAACATTATGAGGTATCTAGGATAATTGAGGGGAAATTAGAAAATACAATGATGACATGTACTTATAGATGAAGGAATCATGGTCTTAGGGGGAGACTTAGAGGAATGTTTACAAGAAATAAAAGACTCATATTAGGTCCATAGGAAAACACGTGATCATACATGGAAACTTTGAATAATAATTATGAGAAGCAAGATCATGTCTACAATAACCATTTTGAGTAGTAGTTGAAGCATGGTATCAAGGGGAGTCTCTATTAGAATGACAACATAGCTCCAAGAATGAAACATGATTTAGCTAGGTCCACAAGATCATTCAAGACTAATTTATGGAGTCCTTGACATATATTTTTTGAGGATAATGTTCACCTAGTAGCATCACAATTTTCATAGACATCCATGCTTGCTCTATTTTATCTAAAATGAAGGAATTAATGTCGAGAGAAATAATAATATTACAAGACCTTATTTTTTTTTAAATGAAGGAATCTATGCCGAGAGCAATAATAATATTGACCCGTTTCCATTGATGTCAAAGGGGAATAGATTGAATAAGTTGATACATACATTGAAACTGACTAAGGAAAGAATTTGGGCAAGGAGAGATTGCAGACTTTGACCCTAACCAAGGAAGGAATATGCACCGTGACAGTTTTTGATTTGTCGAAATCTATGATTATCAATGTCTAATTGTGTTTCCATAAATGAAAAAAGGGGATTTTTTTCACATTGTGTTTTCATTTATGACAAGATGATGTCAGTGATGTCAAATTGTATGAATGAGACAACAACATTATCACTCATGATGACTAAGGAATGAAAAATATAGTACATGATGTAGTACGACAGTTGAATCTCTCATCACGTGAAGAAGAAAGTGCTTGAAGTTATTTGAGCTTTTGGTGAAGTTACCATGTTCAAATGAACCTACAAACTACATGGTTGTGTAGGTATCATTAATACCTTTATAATGGTATATCCGTATTTGAAAAGCTTCTCCTAGATGAAAATATATGGCCATTTTAAAAATCAGCTATAGTTGGAGGCCCAAACTATAGGGCCAAAACAAAAAATGTTAATATGTTAAAGAGTGTGTAATTTTCAAGCACATCCACCATCCATCGACATAGTGAATGGTTGATGTTAGTAGAATGTGTACAAACTTTAACCTTGTTAAATATCATGCATCTTTTTAATATCTAACACGTCTAACTAATGAATGAAGAAATTTGAAGGTAGATGAGATGGAAACTTACATGATAGTTAATCCACCATCATGACCTCCTTTGGATCAATGCATGGTGAGCTCATAGTGGCTGACACATGGAAATATTGAACATGTTTTCTATACACATAGATGACATGTCACTCATTAATGTTAGCGTGCTCACGTGTTGTCTCCAGAAGCTACCACTTGGAATGGAAAAATAACTAGTTTTAATTAGTAGAAAGGTTCGAAATTGGTCACATATGGTAGCCCTCACATGATGCCACTTGTCATGATCACATAATTTTCATGTTATCATTTGAATGGCTAGGTTCCTCTAGGAACTAAGTCACAACGTATCGTCACATGAGACCAAGGTGATATGGTTAAAAAAACAAATTAGGGACCTTGGTCGTATGGTGGGAGAAACCCTAGTCATATGGTACAATTAATGTCTTAATGGAAATGTTTTGAGGTCACATGTTCAAACCAAGACCAAGTTGCATGGAGTATTGTATGGCATAAGGAACTTTATATGGGAACAACCTGGTCCTCAGCTACCTAAGCTCCAAGTTCAATAGATGTTGTCCCAATGTACAAGCTGAATACGTGAGCCCTTAAATCCACCCTCCACATTTTTGGGACCATGAATCACTATAAATGTGAACATGAGTTCCTTATTCAAACAAAAGTGATCATGTGATGGATAGCTAAAGTTAGTCGAGGTGGAGCAATTCACTTGAAGTTTCTCTTGGTTCTGAGTAACGATGAAGAGGCTTGGCACTTTGTTCTTTTGATTGTGACTTCAACCCATATTGTTAACCTTCATTACGGTGATAGTATGTTGATTCACATGGTGGAATCCACATTGTAATTTCATATGAGGGATGATGTAATAAACATTGGCATACATTGTTACATGGTATAATAGGGTTTATCACAATTAGAGGAATTTTGAGGTCTAAAATGGGCCTCCTAAGAAAAATTTACAACCAAAATAAATTTTATAAGAACCAATAAGATTCAAGATGATGATATCAAACATGGGGGATGATTCAACATTTTTGGACTAAAAAGGTAAAAAAATTAAAAAATAATAAAATAACAAAACTACTTTTTCAACTTGTATTTTCAACATATCTCCCAAATGTTTTACTCAAATTTCAAGATGAAGTACTTTTTGAATGAAAAATTTAATTCCTCATGCAAAGAGTACCCATGTTGCATACTTTCAATGGACCCTGCTACACGAAAAATGAGAAATACATGAAAGCACATGATTGAAATCACATTTTTCATGTATTCCTTATTTTTTGTGTAGCAGGGCCCATCAAAACTTTGCAAAATGGGTACTCCTTGGATGATGAATCAAATTCTTCATCCAAATTGTTCTCGCTTGAAATTTGAGTAAACCCATAGCGAGACAAGTCGAAAATACAAGTTGAAAATGTAGTTTTTCCTTTTTCCCTCTAAAATTTGATGATGTAATCTAATCTTATTTTATTATTTCTTCTATTATTTTATGATATCCTTAGGAGGCCCATTTTTGACCTCAAAATTCCCCTAATGTAAGGTCATGCCCTCACTCTAGTCTTAAATTGAAGTTATCACAAAATTGGAGGTTTGGACTCACAAGCCTCATAAACAACTCAGTTGGTGGCGTGCCAGTATTGTGTTGGAGGAGACCCTAGTTGAAGTCCCAACAATAATTAGTTAAGTGCATTTTATTATCCATTAAATTGAATTGAATTTCTAGAACCATTAGTAGTCGTGTGATGGCCATTATGTTTCACTGACATTAGAATCTGAACATGTTGTAGAGGTGTGACTAGATTGGGACATTTTGTAGTGTACTTAATTTAATAGAAAGTTTTATTTGGTTTTAGGGGCTTTTGGGCTTAGTATTTGTCTAAATTAGGTTCTGGAAGAAGTTGGGAAATGAAGATTTAGAGAAGGATGTAACCAATAATATGTAATGTATTATTGACACTTATTTAAGGTCAGAATCTCTTTTATGTATGCTTAGGGAGTTCCAAATTTTTTGATAATATGGTAAAGATCAATTTTCAAGAAAGGTATGAATGACTAGATTGATGGATGTGTTGAAGTATGGACAACAACATGAGAACTAGTAACAATTTTTTTGTATGATATTTTATGGTAGTGTTTGTGATAGCATTTTAAGGCTATGAAAGTGATTGCGGTGACAATGGTTTTAAGCTACGAAAATTATCGTAATCAAAATGATTGCAGGTTATGGTAGTGACCATGGACTATGCAATTAAAGAGATTACAAGTTTTAGACTGGAATATTTCTTATGAGTTAGTGATATACGATGACAATGTATCCATTTTGACAATGTATGTATGGTTGTTTTGTTATGAAAATTTGCGAAAATGTAAAATTGATCTCACACAGATTCACCCTCCCTCTTAGTGTGACCATTCAACCAACAATGTTTACTTAAATTTTTGTTACTAAATATTTTTACTTGTTTTGATTATATATTATTGCCATATTACTATCGGATTGTTTATATCCTCTTAAATCCAACTTTGGGATGAACTTTTTTGAAGGAAGAGTGTATCAAATGCCCATTACCTAATCCTATAGTGTTATTCTAGGTTGTTATCCCACCGGTTGTGAGATTGATTGATATCATATATTGTTATGATCACTATTAGTATATGTAGAAAATATGAATATGCTAGCTACATACTCACACCTTGCATGAATATGCTAGTATTTTATGGTCGACTATGATAGATAAATTGTAATGTAACTTAATGATTAAGCCTTAAGGTTGATTAAAGGTTAATTAATATAATATTTTTAGTATCCCCTTAACTTTTACCAATGGTTAATTAAATTATTATCACTTAATATTAATTAATAATTAATTGATGATACGAATTTTCTTATGATTTTTAATACTAGCATAGGTGTATCTTAACTCTATATCTACCAAGAATTGAGATCGATCAATTCTCTCAAGATGCAAACATCCTTTTTAGTGCAAAATTTGAGCAAATATTTGCAATTTGAAATTTGATTCCATTTGGCACTTGGTAGATATTGAGTTAAGATGGATCTATGTTGGTTTTGAAAAACACTAATAAAATATTCTAACTATGAGATTTATTTTATTTTCAATACACACCCACATATATAGCGGGAGAGAAAGAGAGAGAATTATTTTGGTTAATAATATTTTTTAATGTGTTACATGTCAAATCCATATAAAAAACTAGAGGAATTATAAATCTTCTTCATACATTCATTTAATACAACTTATTAATCTCTCTCTCTCTCTCTCTCTCTCTCTCTCTCTCTCTCTATATATATATATATATATATATATATATATATATATATATATATATATATATATATATATATATATATTACTAAATACACATATTGAAATATTCAATGTATGACCCACATTGAACCACCATTTTTTGTTATATAAGTATATTTTTATTTTGAATAATATATGTCAATTAAATGTAGAATGAATTAATCATCATATAATATCAATAATATCATTTTTACATTCCATATTTCTATTCCATATCTACATAGTGAAGGAATTACATTTATCCCTCATATTAAAAGTAAATTATTGTATTTTGTTACATTCAATTATTTTATATTTTCCTGTAAAATTGACATAACATTGAGGTGGAAATTGAAGTACTTTTATGATAGACATCGAATTTTTTTGTTGTTACTAATTTTGAATTTCTTAATGTAAGTACTATTTTATTGTTTTAAATGTAAGATTATGTGATAATGTCTCCCTCATATTGGGCCATAGAGTGCCTCTCGACACAATTAAATGTTAAATGGAATATTGATGAAACCATTGGTTTGAAGCCAACTTCTAAATTTGTAATATTTTATTCATTATTTATTATTTTGTGGATGAATAACTTGTCCACAAAATGAACATTAAAGGCAAGTGGGCTCAAGAGATTTTGGTAGAGCCTTCCTAATGGGGGTAGGTGAAAAGTTAATGGACTGTAGGTGGATTGTTGGAAGGGAAAAATAAGGGGACGGTGCATATTTTTCGAGAAGGAGTCTTATTTTGAAGTGTAGGAGGTTGAGAGGAAAGGACACAACAATAAATTTTGGATTTAGGTGTTTGGAAGTTTGGAAACTAGAACTTGGACACATTATGACCATCTTTCTAAACTTCTCCTCCATATCTTAAGTTATACAACACCTATCATTTGAATAGGAAATGTAACATGACATGGCAACATTTACACCATATTTCATTGTGGAGTACCTCTTGGTGTAATTATATATTTTTAGGTTAATGAAAACTAACACTTGAAATTCCGAAAGGGTGCATAAGGATGTAAATATTAAAATACAGAAAATAAAAATGATTAAAAAAATAAAAAACTAATCAAAATAAGGATATAATATAAGCCTAAGATTAAAATATGTAGGAAAGATAAAGAATGATATAAAACAATAAAAGTGTTAGAGAAAATAATATACAATATAAAACTAGAGAAAAATCAAAGAAAAATGGGAATAAGGGGAAGAATGGAATATATATCTATATATATATATATATATATATATATATATATATATATAGATATATATATATATATATATATATATATATATATATATATATATATATATATATATATATATATATATATATATATAAAGAAAAAAGGAAAAAACCAAAGATAATGTAATGAAGGTGGAAACCTAAAAGAATAGCTTACGACAGTAATATGTAAGAAAAAAGAAAATAATATAGTAAATATATATTTTAATATATAAGGGTGTGATTAAAAAAAGGAAGAAATTGAAATTAAAAATAATGTTAGATTGTAATACACTGGAAAATTTAATATGCGACATTTTATTTATTTGTTTGTTGAAAATTACAAGACATGTGATGAAATATGAGGATGTAAATATTATTTTCAATAATAGAACAACAAATTATTTTTTGTATATTAATCCTCCTAAAAATACGTTAAAGGCTAACATGAGAGAGTAAATATTAACTGTTAGGAAAATGGTTGAAGCCAATTATTCCTAGAGGGTAATAAATGAAAAAAGAAGAAAAATTTTCCTTCCGGCATTATTCTTGATCTATTCTAGTGTACGAGAGAGAAGATAAGAAATTGGACAAAGATATAGACTACAATAAGTTTTACATGGTTGGAGAGAAATGTTATGTGGTTGATTATATAGAAGGAATAGTGGGAGATAAAGATAGTTACCTTTGAAAATCATTACCAATGGGAGAGAAGGATTGGTTAAACATAGAAAATTAACAGAATGATGCTAAGGAGGTGAAATCTAGTAAAGAATTATGCATAATTTTCCTCATAACTGGGTGTAGATGTTGGAAGGAACTGACAGGAGAATTTGGTTCAAGGTCAAGAGGAATGTGGAAGCCTCTAGCTTATTCCTGAAAGGATTTAGATAAGTATAAAGTTCATTGAGGTAGAAAGTAATAGAAATGTAAATGTTAGAATGATACTATAAAAGGTAGAGAATATGCATATTTTAAATGTTAGTAGCCTAATATATATATATATATGGATGAAAATGTTATTGTTGTTGAGCTTGAATGGAAGTATCAGAAATCTTGTTGTTACTAGATAAATATATTCTTTTGCAAGTAACAACAGGGTACAGTGGTGTTAGGACATAAATACTTTTGGGTTATGGGAGGATATAAAGGGTACCGAGAAAACCCTAGAAATAATTGCTACATGAAAATTTGATAAATAAAATTTAAAGATGGCACCAAGGGTTTAAATGGGGTTATTATAAAAATATGTAATTGAATGTAGATGTCTATGCTTCATAAACTATATTTTAAAACTGTGGTTAAAAGAAAGAACCATAAATATTTATAAGCATATATATATATATATATATATGAATGATAACAACATTGGGTTTGGGTTGATGTACAGGTTAAATGTGCATATTATGAGAACAAATACCTTATTCTTGAGTCCAAAACACTTGTCTTGGACAATGGGGGAAGGGAGGGTGGGTGTTAGGACTAAGAGAACCAACTATAATTTGCCATGACATGGTCCTATTAGGTATATATATATATATATATATATATATGAATGAGACTAGTGATAGTTAGAAAATATCAATTACTAGTTGGAAAGGAAAAGACTAATTACATTCTAAAATTATTTGAGGGAAACAAAGTATTTTTACACAGTAAAGACAAAATGATGAACATACACATATTTTAAAAATATAAGAATATTGAATAAGCACTTCTACAAAACTATTATTGGAGACAATCAAGAAAGCAAGAACTGTCCAAAAATAATTCTCTATTACAATAGAAACACTTGATAGAATTATAAGGTAAATTGGTAACTGAAAATACGTACACTATTGTTTCTATCATGTAACAAAGGAAATATTTCCAACATAAAAATTACTCTTTCACGGTGGAAACCAAAAACCCATGAAGCAGAATGTCAAATTAATTAAATCTGAAATGTTCGTGTAATAATTATAGAAAGTGTCGTATACAAAAGAAAAATATTGTAGCTTCGGTAATATTTCATGTAAATTTCTCAAGGTACTTTTAGGACTACAAATATTGAAATATTGTACATAAATTATAGTTTATTCGAAAGGAAAACCATCCTAAAAGGACCCTCAAGGTATAACCGTATAAGCGGTCATGGCCTTAAGATTTCTTTAGTCTTCCATGGAGAGAAATTATCCTACGACTAGAACAGGGCCCAACTATAAATAAAATGACCTAGTGTATATGTAAACATCACAACACACCAATGGTAATTGCAAGTCGTCACAATACCTAGAGCCGTTGAAAAAGAACCTCCAAACGAAGATTCAACTCTTGTAAAACCTGAGTCCGTTGAAAAAGAAAATCCAAACGAAGATTCAACTCTTGTAAAACCTTTTAAATAAGCTTTGAAAAATATCGATCCTTGTGAGTTATACCTGTGAAGAATTCAAATGCGGTTGGTAATAATTCTAACTCTCAAAAATTTCATTTAAATAAAAAATGTTCAGTACGCTAGGATTTAAAATATATCTATGCAAAATGAACGAGGGAAGCCACTTTACTGCAATTAAACCCAGCTAAATTAGTTTTTTTTGGAAGAAATACGATAAATCGAAATAAAAACATTGTGAATGTCAATGGCAGACTCCATGTCTCCAAAGAAATAATTTACCTTGAAAAGGTCTGCCATAGTAGTCCTTTTGGAATAGCCAGATTCAAATACAAGATATAGAACAATCAACACCATGATAAGGGAAAAACTTTATCTTAGAAATTGTAATCCTTGTCAAGTAATCAATTGGATAAAGATAAGAGGTTTATCTAAATATAACACTTGGATCATTAAAAAACCCAAATTGAAAATCAATGAAGAAAGTAGGATTTCTCCAAGAAAATTACTGAGTGAGAAAACTGGATTCCAACCACCCATAGTGTCATGGAATCTGAGAAGTTATGTAAGAAAATCCATTATCAAGCTTGTGAGAATATCCTCAAGGAAAAGGTGGTCATACACTAGGGTTTGAAACAAAAAAGAAAAACACAGAGCTCTATTTGACCACAGGCACAATAATACAATGAAACCTTGAGAAACAGATTGGGTAGGGAAATTACCTTAATCCTCACCTCATTAACCTCAATTATCCGTTAACAAGATGCAATCTAAATCATTGAATCTGACTACTGGTGAGAATTCTACAAGATCGGTTAGTACTCAAGCCACAATTTAATTTCACATGACCCATGTTGAGTTGGAAGCCAACTTGGTATAGACATGTTTCAATGTAATGTAAACAATACAAGCCTATCGATGTGCTAAACAATACACTCTTGACTCTGGATAATATGAGACTATTCATTAAGATCTGATGTTTATATATGTGCATTATGGGAGGATTTTGTAGTATATCTAAGGGGATAATGTAGGGTAAAGAGAAAGGTATCCAAGGGCATAATGTGATGTAAAAGGGGACCACCATTAGTAAATTTACTAAATAAATCTTTTATGCGGTTACCTGCATTAATGATGATTATAAGTGCCTAACCCTCATTATAAAAGGGACCACAATTAATTAGTTAGTTAATAAATAAGGTGGTTAATCTGCATTATGCAAAGGACCACAAGTAGTTTGGGGTTTCTAGGGCTTTTGATATTAGAGAAATATATATAGTTGGAGATAGGAAGGGAAGGATGTCAAGTATTGCTGTATTGACAAGAATATGTCTCGTGCAATATTCCCCTTACCTCAAGGGCTTTATGAAGATCATAACAAAAATATATTTTCATTCCAGAAATCTCTTATGTTATTTATTGGGAATATTTTATAATTTTAATATATTTGAAAGTCATATATACTATGTTGCCCCACATTTCCCTGGAAATAGCTATGATACCACATGCAGTAGATCTAACCTTTAAATATATTCAACTTCCAAAATATGCCTCATGAATAACACAAGACACTGCTAGAATGAAAATATATTTTTATTATGATTTGCATAAAACCCCTGAGGTAGGGTAACAAACCATATTCTTTTCAATACAACAATACTCAACATCCCTCTCTTCCTATCTCCAATTATATATATTGCTCTAAACTCCAAAACCAAAACAACCCCTAACTACTTGTGTTCTTTTGCATAATGTAGATTAACCACTTTATTTATTAAATATGGATGCTTTATTAACTAAATAATTAATTGTTGCCCCTTTTATAATGATGTTTAACCACTTACAATCATCAGTAATGCGGTCAACCACTTACTAGATTTACATACTAAATCAACTTATGGTGGTCCCATTTTACATCACATTATGCCCTTGTGTACCACCCTCTCTACCCATATTATTCCCCCTACATATACCACACTCCAACCTCCTTAAAGCATGTCCCCAAAACATAAGATAAACACAAATAATAAGATGTGCTCAAAAGAATAGACCATTGGTACCATGCATGTACATCTAGCCATCCCAGGGAAAGGTGAACCCTTGGTCTATCAGTTTCCTTTCTTTCTTTTCATGGAACCTCGTGCTTGTTGTTATTTTATGCATTATATGTGCCTCCATCCTTGTTGTTAATCCAATGCCATCTTGTTGGTTGTGATTTTTATGTTTGGTGTCTTGCTAGGTGTTGCAAGTGGTGATATGCAGAAACCTTAACTAATCATGTGTCCTTCTACAATTCCTCCATTATTGGTGTCTAAGTGGTGTCTAGTTCCTTTTGTGGTGTTTGATTTAATGTATGTGTTGGGTTGCCTTCCTTTATTGTCTCTAACAAGGATTCAACATATGATGTGTCAGTTTCTATAGAGTTGTTTACATGTGCCGCCTCTATCTGTTTACTAATCGAAATATCTTGCAAAGAAATTTTCTTCTTTTTGTACCATAGCTTCAGGAATTTCCTTTTCACATTAATAGTGACAGTAGCAACTAATTCCATCTAAAGATATCCCAAAATAATTTCCTTTCCATACATATCTAAAGCATAGAAGTCATAATGTAACACATATTTATCCATATTAACCTTAAAGTGCTTAAATATTTGAATATGCTCACCATCAACCTATGTGCTTCCAATATGTTGTGCTAGACCTTACATTCTTTTGGCCAATTTATGATTGATGAGATTATGCTTGCAACTCAGTTTGCTAGAAATAATGACTAGCTCCCTTTGAATACATCCATGAACCTATAATATGGGATTTGTACCTTGAAATATATGTTTATGATTCTACTTATCCTTCTTCCTAGCATGATACGATTTGTCCAATAAAACCTTTTCAAATTCTTCATTTCGAAGTGCCTGCATCTAATCAAAATTAAGTGAGTACACCAATCTGGGAGTCTCATCTTCGTAATCAATCCATAGATCACTTCTCCAAGTTTTTAGACATAATGACTTTTTAAATTTTAGGTATTCTTCATTAGCAACGCCATATTCATTTCCTGTAAAAAAATCTTGTTAGGATCCAAGAAATAGAGTGATGGCTTTAAAAAAAAATGCTTACTTTTGGGCGAAAAATTCAAATGGGAACAACTGGGTCAATATAGTGCAGAATCCTTATTATAACATTTTTTCGGAAATGGAGCAACCATTATGCATCTTTCCCATGTCACTAGAATTAGGATCTAGGTAATCTATGGACGTAAATACGCATTGCAATTGTCCTACCATCCCGAAAAAAATCTAAAAAATAGTTAATTTTAAACCAATGAGATCTCCTCCATCCATACTTCGATTTGAGTGGCTTTTTCTTTGAATTTGGCTTTTTATTTAGAGAAATTCATATTCACAATTTGTTTTTGAAAATTTTGCATAAAAATTGACCTGAAATCTCTCACCCATTATTTTTTGTCATAACTTTTTTTGAAAATAACTGATTTTGAATCGTCGATAGCTCCTCTGTCTGAGATCTATTTTAGATGGTTTATTTTTTAACTTGAGTATTTTTTCGAGGGGAATTCAAATCTGTATTTTTTTCTAATAATTCTACACTAAATTTCTAGATTTGAATTGCAAACTGATCACGCTTATGTTCCTAGAAAAATATTCTCCAAAAAAGAGAAAAGGTATCCCCACATTGACCCAGAAAGAGATATGATACCACTTGTTGTAATTCTATCCTTCAAATATATTAAACTTTCAAAATATTCCCAATAGATAACACAAGGGATTGCTAGAATCAAAATATAGTTTTATTATGATCTACATAAAACCATTGAGGTAGAGTAACACCATACAACTACTCCATAAGGAAGGAGAATACTCCACAAGGCATACCCTTGTCAATACTATAGTACTTGACATCATTCCCTTCCTATCTTGAATGATATATATTGTTATAAACTCCAAAACATAGAAATAAATGACAGAGGAGTTTAATCCAATTATTACTTCTCAAGACAATAATATGTATAGAGGATTCTCTTGATGGGTTCTCTATAGAAAATCCTTGAAACATTACAACTTCTAATGAGAGAAAAATTATCACAAAAGACACATGATTTCTCTACCAAAATTCTGTGGAAAGAAAATACTGAATAGAAACACAATGACACATAGAAATTTATCTAGTGAACCCAAATGGGAAAAACCCCTCTTACTTATATTATCAACTAAGCAATATAATCAATTACAAAGAATCTACTTCAAGCCTAAAAACCTTACAATAATTATCAACTCTACATCAAGTTTTTCCCAACACATAGGCAGAAAAGGCCTCCTAGGAGCTGCTATTTCCCAACGCAAATCTACCCCTTAAAAATAGGAATTTATCATATTTCCTTGCACAATTCCCAAGATAATTCCTCTTCTTGCTTCTTAAGCTCTCTACACAAAATCCTGTGTACGATACTTAAATACATATATGCCTTCATTAAATCTCAATAGGGAATTCAAATTACATGACCTACTAGAGCTAAATTTAGTAGCTGAAACTAGTTAAGCAAGAGTCAATTGAGTTAACAAAACCAAAACTACTCAACTAACCTTAAGAACTCAAGTCTATCTCTATTCTAGAACTAGAGATCAATTAACTGACATAAATTATAGTTAACTCAATTAGATTTCTAAATTTTATGCATAAATTGGTCCACAACTCACTGAAAGTCATCTAACTCAAATTAAATGACAATGAACTAGTGATAGACCACATCACATAGGTTAAATGGAAACCTACTCAAGTATCTATGAGACTGAATTTGAATTGGCATATTTGACTAAGGCATAAGTCAAGGGATCCATTACTTGTGACATTTTTTACACTCCCTCTTAGTGAGGAAGGTCTTATTTTAAGAAACTTGTCCACTTGGATCGATCTTCTACTCTACAAAGTTCTATGCTAATGTAGTTTCTCCCTATGAGTTAGAAAGAGCCATGTACTGTGTGTATCTGGGTGTCTGATTCTTAGTATTGGAAGACTCATCTCTCTTATGAGCTCCCTTAACCAAATCCTCTACATGCATGGCTCAAATATTCCCTATAGTGGAATTCTTTGATTAAGTGCCTGCCTCCACTCACCCTGGGCTATGGTCCTAATCATCATCATGCTGGTCAACCCAACTGCCAACTAGCTTAGAATGAAACTAAGATATTGGTTGAGGCTCCATATTGAGATCTTTATCCTTATCTCACTCAACCACCACATCTTTACTCTAAGAAATCTTTTCCTTGTTGATCAAGGTTGCACATGTATCAACCTCTTGACATTACTGGACCCGCCAACATCAGGGGATCTCCCTGGTATGAAGTCCCAACTAGACCTCACACCATTTGGTGTGGGAGCCCCATCTGGTGTGATGGCCCAGTTGCCGTTATCTTAAATATTTTCCTCAAATCTTGCTTGTCAGCACATGAGAGTGGTCTTCTCTGTCTTCTGATAAGTGAGGTTCATGTGCTTGGTGATTGTAAGTGTCTCTTGTGTCAATGGTTCTTTCACAGTAGAGGGAGAGGGTGGGATTGTGTCCCAAGTTGGATGTGAGAAGTACCAACTCTGTTAGGAACACACACCACAATAGGACATGCACAACTTTCGGTGGAACAATCCACACGGATGTGGTAGTCACAACACACAAGCGAAGATAACATGTATAACACTCAGCAGAGTAGTCCGCAAGACTGCAACGATTGTTACAACAAGTGAAATAAGTTCAAGTGTTCTATATAAGTTAGAGCAACGTGAATTACAAGTGTTCAAGATTAGTCTTAAAATAGTTACAATAAATGTGTGAAAATGTGCTAGCTTGTTAGCAGGCTTTTGAATTAAGAAAAAGTTTCAAGACACATCACTACACCATATATCACTAACCCCGTGTGCGGGGCATTGAAGCCACTAATTAATCCTCAAAGAAAATATTACATAGTGTCTTGGCTATGTGGGAAGAGCTGAGGTGAAAAGTCCTTTGCATGTAAAAATGAGGGGGTATTTATAGCCAAGGGTGAAACTGAACCTTGTGGTTGTTCGACTTTACATGACTCTCTGTACAACAAGTGGGTCCCTTAGACTTCCATGTTACATTACATTGATTTGAAAACATGGCCCACAGTGGAAATTTGGACAACATGATTCATGTCATGACTCGACCTGATAGTGCTGGTACATTCGTGCTGTTGTTGGAGTGCATGTTGAGCTACATTGCTATTGGGTGATGGATGTCTTCATGGTGTGTCACAGCTTCACCTCCACATGACAAAATGCATGGAGTCTTTGATGGTCATTGGTTCTATTGATGTTTCTTTGTCACATTTCTCCTTGCTTGTATGTTGGAAGGCTTGACAGGATCATTTGTTCGTGAAAGGTGCATGTTCATCCGTTCGTCTGTTCGTGAGCACATCTTGCATGTTTTCTCATCCCTCTGTCTGTGAAAAAATATTTGCATGATCATTCATTCGTGAGCACATCTCTTTTCATGCATCATTCATTCATCCTTTGGTGAAACTATCCTTTTTCATGTGTTCCCTTCATTCATCCCATTCGTCGTCGTGCCATTTTTTTTGTTGTACATGTACCTGCAATCACTCATGACGAGATGACATCAAATCCAAAAACCTCCTAGTTTACCATGACACATGATAATTTCAGATGCAGGTGACTAGAAGAGGCAACAAGGTTGCGAGATGAGATGATAGATCTAGGAATTATTGATGAAAACTACAAAAGAGTCACTAGGTGATGAAGATGGGCAATCCAAGCTGATAGTGACTGTCCATGAGGTTTGGCTTGGCTGGAAGGAAAAACCGTGCAAATTTTGGGAGGGAAAATACAGGCTATAGGAAGGAAAGGTAGACAAAATATATGCATTTTTTTGAATGAGTAGGCAGTAACGGCTTGACAGCAAAATTTGTGCAATTTTCTGGAGGAACAGGTTGGGCTGCATGGAGGATCAGCAGGCAGAAATTGCGTAGTTTTTTGGAGGAACTGGTAGCCAAAACTACACAATTCCTGGATGGAACTGGCAGCTTGCTGCTGGGTCACTGGCAACAGAAATTACGCAATTCTAAAGGGCAATAGGTAGTCAGCTACTAGGATCTTCACAGCAAAAACTATGCAATTCCTAGAGGGAACTGGTAGTCTACTGCTGGGAGCTACTCGTGAGGGAAACTGCACTAAGGCTGGGAGATCAGCCTGCTAATCATCCCTGCACAATTTTTGAGCTGAGTAGACTACTAGGCAGTAGAAGGCCTGCTCATGAAAACTACGTAATTTTTTGGATGAGAAGTCAGTCGACTGTCGGGAGTACTGACTGGGAAAACTGCACAATTTTCTGAGGGAGACAAGGATGCGCACTTGGCGACTGTTCGACCTATATGTGAAATTTCCTTAGTCTGCAGAGTAGCCAATTTCAATAGCCTCTACACATTTTTTAGGGGAGTTAGTCCCGGGGTGGCTATCGGGTCGACTCTTTGGGTGACCAGCATGAAAGTTGATTGGATCAGTTGCGATCAATGCAGCTTGAAAAGACTTTCTTGGTGCGTTTGCATTGTTTTGGGTGACATTCGATTGAGTCGATGGCAGGGTTGTGGTCCAAATGTTATATGGGAGTCTAGTCGTGGGAACTCTTGCAAAATGACTAAGTGTGTGAATGAGTGGAAGATGCGGATGTGATCTTACAATAGACACACTCATGACTTGATGATGAGACAAATTAAACCAACCAAACACACATGTTCAACATGAGTGGCTCATAGTGCAAGAGACAATCATGACACTCGTGATTGATCGTTGATCGACCATGATGACACTTGCATGACAGTGAATATGACTCTGTGTGTGAGTGCGACAGATGTTTTCATAGCAAACATAACATATACACACGAAGCAAAAACCTTTAGCATGATGAGAACATGGTTGCAAGCAAGACATTAACATCAATATGCAAAATCTTGGGTGGAATGATCCAGCAAGGTGGGTGTGAAGGCTCACACAATCTCTCAGAGTGAACCCATGTGTATGCAACCAAAAAGTGAAACTCTCAAGGGAGGCTCCAAATTTGGGTGCAGACCAAAATTTTGGAGGGTGGTTGTAGCCGTTACAACACTTGGGGACACAGTAGTAGAACTTGAGCTTCTCTATTTTGGTTCATTGATAGAAAAGGGCCTCGATCTTTTGGGGAGTATTGAAATATTGTGTGGGTTACTTGGGCTTCCCCACTTACCCCATGGACATATATGGTTCACCTCTTTCTAGATTAATCAAATACAATCCAAACTTCAGCTTGATCACAGTGTTTCAAATCTGGGAATGGTATTTTAGGTTACAAGTTGAAGATTTTTAGAGTATAGGTTTTCATCTCCAGTGTTGCTCTGCTGCCAACAGACCTAGAAAGTACCCTGACAAAGTCATGTAGGAAGGAACACATTTCTCCATTGCTAGTGAGCCTAGTCAGTACCTCGGTTGAGTTACATGCTTCACCTCTCTACGCATGAAGCCTTTCTCTTCTTTTTCATTTGTATTTTTTCAAGAGGATTGTACATAGGCACTATTTATTTTTGGGGCAGTAGAGGGATCCCGACTTATTGAGGGCAGAAGAGTTTGTTCCTTCAGAGAAGCATGTGAGACCTCTAACATAGGTTTGCTCATTTAGATTTTCCCCTTCTCCGTTTCTACTAGTTAGATGAGCTTGAACACACAGGGCAGAATGTTGAGTATAGGAATGGGGATTCCAAATGTAGACACGAGTTCATGGCTGGAAAAAACTTCCCTTGCAGAAATTTCTTTTTTTTCGTCAAGACTTCATCGGTTGAAGGTTATAACCAAGCACATAGAATACAAACCCAAGACTGGCCAAGTTTGCAGTGTCACAAGTCTCTTCAAATTTCAGCCACATACTCTATTCAGAAGCCAAAATGTAGTAGTTGGCAGCAGTTATTTTTGAAAAAAATAAGAAGTAATATATGAAGCAAACAAAACAAACATAAAAAAAATAGTAAGCAGAGAAAACAAAGTGAAAACAAAGATAATAAGCAAAGCAAAGCAACCAAGTCACCAAGAAAACAAAAATGCAAACCAAAAAGCAAAGATAAGAGAAAAAACAAACACTACTTCTACTCCTACGTTAAATGGTCAGGGTTACGTGAAATGAAATTTACAGTGAATCCACCTTAGGCATACCCGACCTACACTCACAAATATACGAGCGATTAAAACAGATAAAAAATAGTGTGTTACAGAAAATGAAAAAACTTGAAAAACTTGCACAGGTGAGAGAAGGTCTCCCCTGTGGGCAGAGAATGTGTCACAACCACCCAACACACATGCTTACCTCTTCCATGACTACCAATTTCCAACAAACCTTAGAGGCCTCTTATGAGTGTGTGTTGTTATGAACCAAGTTTCTTAGCGAGTGTGAGGAAGGACTGAAGCTTGTTACCTACAACCCAACTCACCAAGTAAGATTGTTCTAGCCATTCAGTGATTGGATCATAAAATTCTTGATGGTTGTTTTGAAAGATCTGTGATCTTTGAGAGGATGGATTCTTTATTCAAGAGAGGGGATCATGATGGAAATTTGATACAGAAAGATATATCTGGTCATTCTCATCAATCATGTCAAGAAAATGAGGGCTTGCCATAGCCATCAGCGTAGGCTAAGGTGCCTCACTTACATGACAGAAATCTAAGAATAAAGATGTTGCACGATGAAAATCATAGTGTGCAAAGCAACTGTAATTGTATGTAATGTTCGGAAAATGATAAATTGCATGCAATCCACCGAAGGTAGAAGAAAAATCAGACGAGTCAGTCGAGATGGAAGATTCCCAGTTTGACATGAACAAAGAAAATTTTTGAACAATCGTGTGAATGCACTAAATGCGGGAACCAAGTTCGCTGTCTGCTAGACATGATAGAACACCCACCTGCAACTGGTGAAAAAGTGTGCAGGCATCATGGTAATCACATAAATGTGGAAAGGATGCAAGCACTGTGAATGTATGAAACCATTTGGGGTGTGATGAAATGAGAGTAACTTGATTCATGTGATAGGTTGTGCGCTTGTCATCACACAGGGAGATTGTTGGTGTGATGAGTGGGCAGATTAGACGTGTGAAATTTTAAAAAGACAAAGGAGCTAATTACAAGAGAGAACATATGATATGTATGATTCTAGTTAAAGATAGTCTTTGAGATGATTAACTTTGTTTTCCCATGATTGAATGAGGGATAGACACTCCCAACCCGGATTAGATGTAAGAGAGGTGCATGAAGACGGACATGCTGTAACGGACCCATGGATTCGATCATTAGTGAAAATCTAAAATTTTGAAATATCACAACTAGAATAGTAAACATTCTTTTCACGGGGATCCATGTCAAGTGCAACCATGCATATATATGGATTGTTCGTGAGAAACGAGATTTGACTTGGTTTGCTGGCCTTACCAAAGTTGCGAGGTGCTAACATAACCATCAACAAATGTTGATGTTCCTCGACTTGCTAGCACATCCCGAAACTTTCCAGAATTGAAAATTTTCATTTTGAGATGTGATCCAAATCATGCATGTCATGAGGATGGTTGTTGTTACTGATTTCAAAACTTCTATCAGGATGATAACCATCTCTGTCATAGGCTTCATCAAAATTTTTAGCAAGCTGACTTGACAAGCCATCTTCATGCAACACATAAGATGATGATGAGTGGGAAGATTTCTATGTGTTGAGACTATTTTCATCATGGCGAACCTCATTGCCTTGTGTCGTTTGAGGAGATAACTCATGGGATGGAGAAGCAAGAGAATGTGGAATATCTCTGACACACCTTGATGCATTATGAATAGTAAGACACATAAGGAAGTGATGTGTAGAGGAAGCTTGAATATGGGTGTTATATTTGACTGGTGCACATTCCAGATTTGAGTTAGAGTGTACATGAGATGACAATAGATCATATTATGTGCTTGGGCATTTATCACATCTTATGGAATCATGGGAGTGATGACAGCCCAAGACTGGAGGATGATTGAAAGAATAGATGGTGCATAATGTTTCACCAAGATCCGCGGATCGAGAATCCATCAAGAATGGAGGCTTAATGTTTTGAAAGGAATTGATTATGTCTTCACCATCCTACTACTCTGTTTGTATGATGAGACTGTCTTTCACATGACTGCAACTTGAGCTAGGAGCTTGAGGATCAAGACAGTGTGCACAGCTAGCTTCTTAAGCAGATCGCTCAATTGAGTCAAGGTGCAAGGATTCATGGATTATAGATGATGGAGGATGGCAGAGATGCATATTAGACTCAAGACTTGGGTTATGAGTGGTGATTTTGTCTTGCGGAATGGAGGTATGATTTTTCGCCATAGTATTTCTGAACCATTCTAGAATTTCCTCCATTGGGGTGGGAGACAATCAACCAAATGTGTTGGGAACATGCTGCACAGATTTCTTAGCTTTGTAACCTCTGCGAGGGGGTACCCGTTGTGCATATTTCATAGTTTTGTGGTTGCTACGAGGGGGCACCCTCATCGAGACATGAGATGTCTTATGATCCACAAGAGTTGAGGAAGAAGGGAAATCAGGAAGTTCACCATTTCGGGAGACATGAACCAAGCGTTTCAGCTCTTGTCTCATAAATTCAAGGTCCATAAAATGCTTAAGAATTTCATAACATAGGTGAAGGAAGCATGTAGAGAAGTCCTCAACTGATTCGCCAGGTTTCATTCTTAAATGAGAGATTATTTCATAGAAATCTTGGTGGTCACACTCATTAAAGGCTTAATGGAGCTCCATGAAGAAAGGGAGAAGGGAATGGAAGGAAGAAGGTGGCAGGGTATGACACCACCGATTTGACCTTTAAGGGTGAGAAAGATGAGTATGCAAACAAGCTCATCACTATCTATTTCATGAGATTCACAAAAATGAAGAAAATCCTAAATGTGCTCAGTCACAGATGTTTTGTCCTCACTGTCAAACTTTAACAAGGACAAGTGATCAAGAAACTCATCGGGGATTGATAATTGATTAAGAGAGAAATGAGAGAAACACCACAAGAGCACAAATTGTGTATCATTCATGGGAAAGAGATTCAACCTAAATGTATGGACTCAGCTTGTCATCTGGACCACCTTCTAGCGCCAAAATGTTGATGGTGATTGACTTGCCAACATCCGGGGATATCCCCAGGATGAAGTATAAACCAGACCTCACACTCTTTGGTGTGGGAATCCCATCCGATATGATGGCCCGGTTGCCATAATCTTAAAGATTTGCCTCAACTCTTGCTTGTCAATAGAGGAGAGTAGTTTGCTTTGTCTTGCAAGAAGTGAGGTTCACATGCCTAGTGATTGTAAGTGTCTCTTGTTTCAACGGTTCTTTCACCATGGAGGGAGAGGGTGGGAGTGAGTCCCAAGTTGGTTGGGAGAAGTCCCAACTCTGCTAGGAACACATAACTCAATAGGACGTGCACAACTTCCAGTGGAACAGTCCACACAGATGTGGCAGTCACAACACACAAGGGAGGATAACATGTATAATGCTCAGTGGAGTAGTCCGCATCAATGCAACAGTTGTTACAACAATTTTATGTGAAGTTCTTTCTGATGTCTAGGGAGATAGCCACCACAGGCGAGACAATGTTAACAACATATACAACACATTTTCATTAACATATTATGCATTACAACAAGTGAAATAAGTTCAAGTGTTCAAAACAGGATAAAGCAACATGCACTACAATTGTTCAAGGTTAGTCTTACAATAGTTACGATACATGTGTGGAAACATGCTAGCTTGTTAGTAGGATTCTAAATTAAGCGAAAGTTTCAAGACACATCGTTACACCATGCATCACTAAGACCGTGTGCGGGGCATTGGAGGCACTACTTACTCCTCGAAGAAAAGATTACAGACTCTATTGGATATATGGAAGGAGCTGAGGTGAAAAGTCATTTGCATGTACCAATGAGGGGGTATTTATAGCCAAGGGTGAAACTGATCCTTGTTGTTGTTCGACTACCCTCATGATTGTTTGACTTCCATGACTTTTTGACTTTACATGACTCTTTATACAATAAGTGGGTCTCTTGGACTTCCACATTACATTACATTGATTTGACAACATGGTCCACACTAGATATGTGGACAACATGACTCATGGCATGACTCGACGTGGAAGTGCCAGTACATTCGTGTTGCTGCTAGAGTGGATGTTGTGTTGCAGTGCTGTTGGGCAATGTATGTCATCATGGTGTGTCATAGCTTCACCTTTGCATGGAAAAGTGTGCAGATCCTTCGATGGTCATTGGTTCTCTTGATGTTGTTTTGGCACATTGATCCTTGCTTGTATGGTTGAAGGCTTGGTAGGCTCATCTATTTTCGAAAGGTGCATGTTCATCCGTTCTTTCATCCGTGAGCACATCTTGCATGTTTGCTCGTCCATCCATCTGCGAACAGATCTTCGCATGATCATTACTTCGTGAGCACATCTCTTCACATGCATCATTCATTCATTTGTTAGTGGACCTGTCCTTCTGCATGTGCTCCCTTTGTTCATCCCATTCGTTGTCGCACCATTTTTATTGGTGTACATATGTATGCACTCACTCATGATGAGACGACATCAAATCCAAAACAATCCTAGTCTACCATGACACATGATCATTTCAGATGCAGGTGATTGGGAGAAGCAGTAAGGTTGCGAGGTGAGACGATGGCTCCGGGAACTACTGATGAAAACTATGTAAGAGTCACTGGGTGATGAATATGGGTAATCCCAGCTGATAGTGACTATTCGTGAGGTCTAACTCGGTTGGAAGGAAAAATTGCACAAATTTTGGGACGGATAGTCCATACTGCAGGAAGGTAAGGTAGACAGAATCTGCACATTTTCTAGAACGAGTGGATAGCAGGAGCTTGACAACAAAATTTGCACAATTTTCTCGAGGAACAGGTGGGTTGCATGGAGGATCAACAAGAAGAAATTGCAGAATTTTTTGGAGGAATTGGCTGGGAGCCTGGCAGCGAAATCTATGCAATTCCTGGAGGGAACTGGTAGCTGGCTGCTGGGTCACTGGTAGTAGAAACTACACAATTCCCAAGGGGAACAAGCATTCAGCTGCTCGAAGCTTGGAAGTAGAAACTACACAATTCCTGAAGGGAACTGGTAGTCTATTGTTGGGGGATGTTGGTGAGAGAAACTGCACTCAAGCTGGGAGGCTGGCTTGCTGATCATCTCTACACAGTTTCTGAGATGAGTGGACTGCTTGGCAGTAGAAGGCCTACTCATGAAAACTGCACAATTTTCTAAAAGAGCAGTTGGTTGACTATGAGGAGGACTGACTAAGAAAACTGAGCAATTTTTAGAGGGAGACAGGGATGGGCACTTGGTGACTGTATGACCTATCTATGCAATTTCCTGAGTCAGCAGATTTAGCAAGGTTAGTAGCCTTTGTGAAATTTTTGAGGGGAGGCAGTTTTGGGGTGGTTGCCGGGTCCGAATCTCCAAGTGGCTAGCATGAAAGTTGATTGGATCGCTTGTGATAAACGTAGCTTGAAAATACTTTCTTTGTGGTTCTACGTTGTTCTGGGTGACAGTCAATCGAGTCGATGGTAGGGTGATGGTCTGACTGTTAGAGGGGGGTTTGGTCATGAGAGCTTCAGAAAAATGACTAAGTATCTGAATGAGTGAAAGATGTTGATGTGATCTTATAACAAACACCCTCATGACTTGATGATGAGATGACTCAAACCAACCGACACACATGTTCAACATGACTAACTAACGGTTCAAGCAACAAGCATGATACTCATGATTAATCGTTGATCGACCGTGATGACGCTTGAATGACAGTGAATGTGACTCTGTTTGTGAGTGTGACAAATGTTTTCATAGTGAACATAACATGTACACATGAAGCAAAGACCTTGAGCATGACCAGAACATGGTCGCGAGCAAGACATTGGCATCAACATGCAAAAGCTTGGTTGGAATGAATAATAAAGGTGGGTGCGAAGGCTCACATGAGCTCATGGAGTGAACCTGAGTGTATGAAGCCATCAAGTGAAACTCTCAAGGGAGGCTCCGAATTTTCTTGCAGGCCAAAATTTTGGAGGGTGGTTGTAGCCGCTACAACAAAAGCTCAAATTTATAGAGGTTCTTGATCCTAACACCAATATGTTTGACTTGTCCTGAAGTATAAAGTTTGAGGTAGGCCTTACCTTTCCTGAATATTACATCATACCCTTTGTCTTCAAGGAATGCTACTGAGACAAAGTTTTTCTTCAATCCTGAAACATACATCGCATTCTCGAGATGGAGAAGGGAACTACACCCCCCTTTAAAGCTCACTATACAACTCCCTTTGGCCATATATCCACCATTATCTCCAAGCTCAATATGGAATTGCATGTCTTTCTACCCCAAATTACTGAAGAATTATTTATTTTGTATCATATGGAATGAAGCCCCTAAGTCAATATACCACACATTACCTCAAATAGATCAGTCCATGCAAGTTATCAAAGAGAAATCCAATTTAAAATGATAAGAGAAATCTTTTCTTTCTACTACTGCTGCAACATGCGTGTTGGATTTCCTATTTGGACATTTTGTAGCATAATTTCCAAACTCATGACAATGAAAACACTTGATCTTACTAAGATCCTTCTTTTCCTTACCACCATTTTGACTAGATTTGGTTTGTCCTTGGGCCTTCTTGCCCTTAGATTCATTCCCTTTGAGAACTAAAGTAAATTTATCCTCTTTGTTTTTTCTAGATGAGACTCCATCCCTTGTGTTTGTCCTTAATATCTCCTCTTGCACAAAATTTGGCCATAGTTTCTCCTAATTAGCGACCTTATCTCTACCATTGGCTACATCTTGGAAACTCTTCCAAGATTTGTGAAGCCCAAGAAGAGAAAGGCTCGCAAGTTTTGTTAATGGAGCTATCTCTCCAACACCTCCAAGTTCATACTTCACTTTAATAAATCACGATAGATATGTAACAATTGGCTCATCCTTTCCCATTAGAATGTGCCTCAATTTCTTATTCAAAGCTAGTTTTATGGCATCACTACTGTTTTTGAACAGATTAGTAAGTGCATTCCACATCTATAATGGAGTTTCCTTCCCATGAAAATTTGGAACAATATGGTCCCTAAACCCTTCTAGGTTCATCATCCTAGCTTTGGTAATGTCCTTCTTCCATTGAGTTAGTTGTTTTGCATCTGACGCAATAGGTTTAGGAATATTAGTCTTGTTGTATTCCAAAAAGCTATTATCATCTACCACAACCTCCGTTTTGTCCTTTCATGCATGGAAATTCGATTCCCTTCTAGTGCATTTTGTCTCCTCAAACCATAGACTAACATGATTCTTGGACTCACTAATCTCCTGTTCAATGTGATTTCAATCTGATCAAGGAACTTATTTTGTATAAAAAAATTTACTCTGATACCATGTATAAAGTACTTGAAACCTTGTAGCTGATAATGAGAGAAAATTGATCACAAAATAAACAATATTTATAAACCAAAATTCCACAGAAAGAAAACACTGAATAGAAGCACAATTACACAGAGAAATTTATCTCGTGAACCCAAATGGGAAAACCCCTATTGCGTGTATTGTCAACTAAGTAATATGATCTATTATAAAGTATATGATTCAAGCCTGAAGCCCCTACAATACTAATCAATTCCACCTCAAGGCTTGTCCAACACTTAGGAAAATAAGGTTTGCTAGGAGCTCCTATTTCCTAGCGCAAATTTTCCCCCTAAAAAATAGGAATTTATCCTATTTCCTTGTGCAATTCCTAAGAGAATTTCTCTACTTACTTCTCAATATCTCTACACAAAAAAATGTGTACAATAGTTAGATACATTTGTTCCTTCTTTCAATATCAATAGGAAATTCAAATTGCATGACCAACTAGGGCTAAATTTAGTAGTTTTAACTAGTTAACTAAGAGTTAGTTGAGTTAACAAAAGTCAAACTACTCAACTAAAATTAAGAACTCAACTCTATCTATATTCTAGAACTAGAGATAAGTTACCTGATAGACACTAGGGTTAAGTCAATTATATTGCTAAATTTTGGCCATCAACTAGTCCACAACTTACTGAAATCCATATAACTCGAATTAGCTGGTAATAAACTTTCATAGGCCACATCCCACATGTTAACTAACAACTAACTCGATTATATATGCGACTGAATTTTAATTAGCATATTTGACTAAGGCACAAGTCAAAGAAGCTACTCCTTACTACATTTTCAATGCTCTCTCTCTCCGAAGCTCTATAGTGTTTCACGAGCTCCCTCCTCTATATATTCTAGAACCTGTGCCTCCATCCCCTTTACTATTATCACCTCTTCTGATAGAGCCAACACATGCACCAACAATGGAAGTAGTGCATAAAAGGTATATACAAATTTTCATTAATCAAAAGAACAACATATATAGAAGAAATTTAAGTGTCTCATTGCCACATCTTGTCAAAAGCTCCCTTAACATAGCTTCCTTCTACACCAACACCTCTCATTCTTAGTACATTCTTACCCACATATATTCTACTAGATGAAATAAACATCCTAATAGTCAAGGACAAATTGGACAACTATGCGAAGCTACCCAACGCCTAAACTAAACATTTGTCAATATTTATAGAGACTGAATTAGGCCAAAATGCCAACTCATCAAGGTACCCTAACAGACTAATATAAAAATCCTTCCTAGAATCAAGGCACTTGTCTCATTACAAAGTAATCCTAATTCTAATTTATATGAAACATAAGTGAGGGAAAGTAATTTTTCCTTCCATAATTTACATGATTCACATCTTAAACAAATAAGATGCTTGGGTTGATTCTCCTATATCTCTCTTCGTAGTGGGGGGGGGGGGAGAATACAACCTCTCAGACATATGTATTAAATGCATTTGTTCCTCCCGAATACAATATGAAATGTTGTCATTGTCCCTAGGATTTTTTCCAATGTGTTCCTTATATGGCTCCCAACTTTCCTGGATCCAAAAATACCTATTTTTTATGGTCTCAGGTTTGTCTCAACTATTCTATTGCTTCTAATGGTCCCACACCTAGTTCTATTGTGATTTATTCACTCCAATATTGAAATATCTTGTAGTAAATCTTGTCTTGTAGTTGATTCTCTCTATTCCTAGCATCCATTCCCCATCTTCCAATTGCAATGACTCCATAAGGGTTGTACACCGATGTATGGTTTCCTATATTGTGCAACTTCTTACATCAGCACCCTTAGCAAACTTGTTGCTTACAGTAAGGTAGAATTGTGTCCTTTCTGTCAGTGAGTCCAACACTTCCTCATTGGTTATTTCTTTCATTTGAATCTCCTATTATTAGGGATGTTGAATATGCACATAGCTGTCTTCTCCCTTGGAGTCAATCATCAAGTGATATGCAATATCAAATAAGTCTGTGTTTCCTTGGAGAATTTTTTTTTGCGCTTGAGATGCATGGATGGGCTCAACTCTACATGCTACAATCTTTGATCCTCTACAACTCTCATTTATATCCACAATGTTTTGTGCACAAATTACAATAACTCTTTGATTAATTTTCAAGATATATGGTTTCCATGCAAACAATTTTACTTGTCTCATGGAAGGTTGTTTACTCTCCCTTCCAAAATTATCAATTTTGGGCACATGTGCACACACAACAAATATTTTATATGAAAAACTTTCCCCTTCCCTGATTTCTTTGGAAATTTCATATTTCTCCACCTCATCATGTTTATGAATTCCCCCTTAATTTTCTTCTCATCTCCTACAACATCCTATGTGAAATTCTTTCCATTGTTTAATTGAGCACTTGAGTTCTATGAACAAGTCTTCTCATGGTTGTTCTCAACTATGCCTTGGTCGACTCCTCCTTGAGGTACCTCGATGTATCCTTCTTCATGACCATCCTTATAATATAATATGTTTCTTTTCTTTATTGTATGAGATAATAAGCGCCCCCCCTGCTTTATGAAAAACTCTTGGTTGAATTCTTGTTCTTGATTTGTTTTGGCCTCCCTTCGATTAGCCATAATGAATTGAAATGAGGTTTTCTTGTTAGCTCCTCCTCCATCATGTTCACATCGATCCATTTAACATATCTATGAAACATGTGGCTTCATTTCTTTATCCAATTCCCATAGGTATTCAATCCATGGAAAAACGTTTTAAAAAAGGATCCATAACACATTCAGTGAGACAAGACATAACCATTCTAATATACCTTTTAGTGTTTTCTTCCTTCATTCACGATCTTCTTCCACATGGTCTTCATGAGATATCTCTGCATCTCCTTCCTCTATGAAAGTCCCTTGAGACTATCCAAATTCTAAAATAACTTCCTCCCAATACTCTTCATTGACATAAATCAACTTCTCTTGAGGTTCTGCATCCTCCATAACTTTTGGCATTTATTGAGCTTCATGAATTTTGGTACGTGCAAATTAAAAATCGAGAAAACAGTTAGCTAGAAATATATTTATTTCTTCCTCCTCATTTTAAGTTATTGAAATCATCTCTTTTTGGATCATCACTTCCCCATCATCATCATTCTCTCCTAGGTTTGATCCTTTCTCCAGTTTGCAAGAGTGAATATTTTCTCATTCACACTTAGTCCACCTAAGTTCCTTTGCCTTGAATGAAGCATTTAAGCTATGCTTCAACCCCTTTTCCAACAAAGGCCACTTCACCTTATTCTTCCTTGCCACCCAGCCTTATTTGTAGCATTCTTCCCTCTTTTCTAGAAACTTCAACATTATGTTGACTCTCTCCATCCAATTAGCCATTTCATGGTCAAATTCCTCTTGACTAATTCTTCTCCCTATGCCATTCACTTTGGAAATATTATCTCCTTCACTGTGGCCTAAAATTGGACCATGATTATGACCATCAGTGGTCATATTCTTCTCCCTTTGCGTGATATTCTCCTTGTTCATTATGAGTATCCAATCAACCTTCACAAGACACCTCACCAAGAACTTTCCTTCAAGAATTGGTCTTTTAGTATCACAGTCCTCCTCCACTAGCCCTTTCCAAGTCTCCCTAATGTCTTGGTTCTTGCCACTGTTCTCACCTCTCTTGGAAATTCTACCCATAATCGAAACTAAGGAACTTCCTCTAACAACTTCTAACCAACCATATCTATAATTTTCCCTCCTCTCCTCTCCAACATCAGCTGGAGTGCCACTCTCCTTAAGTATATTCTCTCCTACATATCCTTTGTGTTGGCTTGTTGGGGCCTAACCTAGGTTCAAAGTTAATTTAGCCAAATAAATCCTGGTACTATTGGCCCTTTCAGCAATATTCCACAGAGCGTGAACTGAGGTCTCACCCGAAGTAGTATGGGAGGGTGATAGAACGAGGTTTCTGCACCCTAGAGATGGTTGATGAGTTCACGTGGTCCATGGTTTGAACCTACATGCAGGTTGTTTCATGCACTTTCCTGAGCCTCGCAACCTAATATACTACCTTCGTGTAGCCCTACCTAGGGGCTGACCGTCGTGCTCTGTGTTATTACCCAAGATCTTACTGGTATTCTAATGTTAGTTGATTATCTTAGCCTACTTGCGGGCTTTAAGTTATACTTAACAACATAAATGATTCATACAGGTGCACGCAATAAATAAACATTATATTTGCAAATTATATCAAACATGCATTAACCCAAGAACAGATGCACAAAATTAAGGCAACACTTCTCTTTATTAATTACTTCTTCAGTTTGAGATTCAACTAGCCCCACGCACTCAGCTGCAGGGGTCAGCACACTTAGCTGTGGACTACTAGGCCTCTGCATACTTAGTTGCATATCCTTCTCCTACTCTACGACCCAAAGACACACTTCACACTTTGACTCAATCAATTAGACTTCTCATGCTCATCCTCTATTATCTATCTCCTATATACACTTAGAGACTCAATTTATTTATACAATCCCATGATCCGTGAACCATGGGTAGGTCTATCTAACCATCATTGCATTACAAAACTAGGGCAGACAACCCTGTGACTCTATCATACTTTCCTGTGCTGCCCCTACAATTCACGAAGCTTTACAACAATATTTGATCAAAACTTGTGCTTTAAGCCCTAAAACTTGCCTTGGGGGGGATTCCATGCCCAACATGCCCCCAACATAAACATCGTGATTCGCACTCGAGTCCCTCTATCAGCGCAACGATCTTTGTGCAGAATCCATACAACTATTCTTGAAATGCGTTGAGGTCAGCAATGCACTGAGCTGCTACTTGCTGGATCTACTGCATACGTTGTTCTAAGACCTTTGTGTCAGGAGTGATTCTCTGCATCAATGTGTGCATCACCTACATGTGTGCGATCTTGCCTTCGATGTCTGCCGTGATTGTGAAGGCCTCGTCAATCCAAGGCTAGACGCACACTTTTAGGATTGCTTCCTTACACTGTGTCACGTCCACCTACTCCTTCAGTGCCTTAACCTGCTACATATGTGCAAGCCTCTCGGTGAGGACCACCGTCTGCACAGTTCCTCAGAAACTATCATACTATTGTTGGATTTCTCGCGCCTCTGTATCTAAGCATTAGATGATGGGGTCCTCCAGCAGAGTTGTGATGACCTCAAGTGATTCTTCCAAAATTCTAGTATAGTCTCGAACTGCACCGCTTATTTCCTCCCATCCCATTGTGATAGCACTAACGTGCTATTCTCTGACTTCTGGGGGAGTGGATGGCTGCACCTTTAACCGCAGCTTGGCGATCTAAAGATTTAGCTCCAACTGAACCTTTGTCATTTCCTCCCTGGCCTAGCGGACCCTTATTTCTAACCTGTGGATCCGCGCATCTGCTAGTATATCTGCTGGGATGGAGAGCTACAGGATGTTTTGGGAAGTGTCGTCTATCACATGTACCAGTTGTTGACTTTGCGACACCAATTCATCACACTACAAGCTTAGTTGTTCCATATTTATTTTCTTCTCACTGAGGACTTGGAGCGCGTAGCTCTCCCTAGCTTGCAGCTCTGTAGTTATCCCATCCTGTAACACATATAATGTCTCAAAAAGGGAAGGTAGCTAGATTAACACCGACACCTTTCAGTGTGCTAACCAAAGGCCTGTCAGCCTCATTTGATGTCACTAGTGCCCCTTCTGATATTATTATTGTGTTTGTCATCTGTGCATGCAAAATCTTCTCTATTGTCGTGGATCCGACTGCGAGGTTGGTTGAAAGGGTACCAAACTGAGGGAGGCGCACTTGTAATTCCTGCAACTATGCTTGGAGGGCCCCTAACACACTCTGGTTCTCCTGCATGAAGTCTTGGAGAGCCTCATTGGTGACATCATGCACCATCTCACCGATGTCATGTAGATCACCCTCCATGGTGTTATACTTCATGAGGTTTCTAGTCTCAAGGTGGGGGAACTTCTCGTTGTCAGCGAGGTCCCAATCTTCGAATTTCACACCTAGCACGTGGCCCACGTGTGTGCTTTTAAACATAATGCCATCTGGGAGGAGTAGGGTCTGGAGAGAGCTCTTTGTCTCATCCAAGTCCTTGGGCACTTTGGCCTTCCCTTATCTCGGGGGGACATATGTGGGTAGTTTTGTCGCAGAGTCTGTAGGTTGAGTATCCATATCCATGCCTTCATCTTCTTCTTCTACGATGATAAGAGCCTACATATCTTCGTCTTCCTCATCTATTTCTATAGTGACATCTTTCCCCTTCTCCTCCATTGACAATTTGTTGCATAATGGGTTCCGCAGAGACACATGCACGGGATCCATTGCTTGTTTTTCCTTCCTGGGACTTAGCGTGCATGGTCATTTCTAGATTTATGCCACAATCCCGGCACCTTCTAGAACATCCCCCATAGTTAGGGTGTATACGGCCTCCTCAGTGGTCATTTCTATTATGTCCATAATATCCTGAGCAATTGCCATTGTACTTATCCAGAAATCTAACACTCGTGAACTCAGGGGCTCAATCAATGCTCGGCTCACAACACTCATGACTCTGCTCCATCGCTCAATTCGTAGATGACCAAGTGTTTTTTTTAGGTAGCCCTTTGTATTTTATCGCATTTTTTGAATTCGAATTCGACCATTCCCCCCAATTCTGGTTCATTAATTCTTTCTTGGCAACGGATTTTCCCAAATATTGCCTATAAATCATGACTTAAATACCTGCCAGTTGCTCCATTTGGCCTCAAGTCGAGCATCCCATCATGAATAGTGACTTCAACAATCACTTTCTGACCAACCCGCGAGAGAGTGTAGCCCCCCGTGCACAGTCGCGAACCTTGTGACTTTTTGTTTCTGCACGTAGCTCCATCCTCGCACAGCTTCCAGGCAGAGTAGCTTATAGTCCTGCACTTCCTTTCAACTATTTGCAGTACTAAGACTATATTTCCTTTGGCTAATCATGTGGCCGCACCACCTATGTAGAGTTCCATCCTATCTTCCATCATGGTTCTTGGAGAATCCCCACCTTTTATTGTTACAGTTGGCATAACGCATTTCACCATTTGCAATGCACTACCCTAGTCACTATGCTTAGCAATATGTTGTCCAAGCCACGATGTCAGACTAATCAGTTCACGACGATAGCTCTCAAACTTGTCAGCATGATCATACGCACCTTGCCTTAACATCCTAGCGTTTTCAGCGAGAAAATATTCCTTTATCTCGTCCTCCAGCTTCTTGACTTTTGTGTCCACCAGAGCAATTTTCTTTCTTAACCGTACCCTTTTGTCTTCAAGCTCTTGGAGTCTATGTTTTCCATGTTGGATTTCGGCTTCTAAGGTTCTATGAACCATCATCCCTACCAGTGTTGGATTAGGCTTTTCAGGTACTAGAGGGCTTACAGCATTTGTCTTATATTTCAGCCTTGGCGATGCTTGCACGGTTAGGTTCTTGCAAGTGGTCCTATAGGCCCATAGAACCGTTGGTACGTGTAGGTCCCAGTTAGTTCATTTCATGTTGTGGACCCTATTTAGTACTTCACAGACTTTGTCAAAGGCTTCCACGCAGATAACCTTCTGCGCACTTGGTCTTATCATACCTCTTGGTCCTAGACAGAGGGGTGTTTGTGTCATTGTCTTGCCCGCTCCTACTTCCCGATCATGTTTCCTACAGTGAGGACGATGTGCCTTCAAGTAGGTTGTGCACCATATGTCTGTATCCATTTGGAAAGGTGGGCGTGCGGGCCGATTTGTCTGGAATACTTGGCTTTTATCCGCATCTAAGGTTTCCCAAATCATAGGTGCATCATCCTTCTACATTCACACTAGTCCTCAAAATTCTGTTGGTGCGTACCCTACCACCTTACGGGCATATCACGTAGTACGCATTTCATAGCATCGAACCACTATTGTTCCAGTACTTCTTTTTCAAATTTATTCAGGAACTCCTCTACCTCGCTTAACCCATCATACATAAGCAGGTCTCTTGTTTCCATTGCTACGTAGCGCAGTGACCTTATCATCATGTTACAGTTGAGCGTGGTTACCTCGCGTAATGGTTTCTGCCATCGTTCTATTTTCTCATCCAAATATAAGGTGTAGGATCTTTTTCATTCCCAGGAGATCCTACCATCTGCTGTTGGATTTACACAGTCCTACCCTCGCATGGTTATCTTGTAGATACAATCTAGATCATCGTCGCTATGATAGTCATGCACTGGCTCTGTGTAGCATGGTCCTTCCATAGGATCTAAAGGTACAACTATGTGTAGTGACTTTTTCTCAAAATTCATCTTGCGCTTCTTTAGATTTATCACTCCATTCATGTTAGTGGCCCAATCTATTCCTAGCAGTGTGGGATAGGGATTGCTTTCATCAACAGTTTCTATCACTTTGAAATCTACTAGCCTGACTGCACCTTCGATATCTACTGTTATTCCCTACAATCTTCCCATAGGTAGGTTTTTTTCCTGGTTCACCACTGACAATTGAATATGGGACCATTACAGTGTAGGCCTGCTCATGTGCTCCCAAGTATGCTTTGGCAGGATATTCATGTCCGATCCTAGATCAAAAATCACTTGATCCATTTCATATTTCCCTTATCTGCATGGTCAATCTCATCTCTCTTCATGTTCGCGTTGTGTGCTTCTCAAGCATTCAGACTACAAGGGGTTCTCCTGGCGCGGTCCTAGCACATTTGGTTATGAGCTCTTGTAGCCCCTTCACAGCCTTGCTATTGTGAAACAAGTTCATGCATGTCTCTAAGAATGTAGTGAGCATGGATGCGTACATTTCTCATTCCAGTTTGTCTTTACTTCCTGAAGTAGAGGAATCTGTGAAGCTCTTTTTAGCTTCCATGAATGTCTCCTTAGCACGCTCTAAATAAAATTTTGGTTCCTTTGTTGGAGCCTTGTGAACCCAGGAACTCTCTTCGTGTTGCTTTCCTTTGTCATCTCGTATCATGATACCACTTCGGAGCATGATATTTACATTCGGGTCTTCCTCGCGTGGCTTAGACATCATCATTTGCACGTTCTGAGTTGGGGGAGGTTGCAATGCTCCTTTATCACGTAACCTCGCTATCAGTGTGAGACAGTCCTCGATCTCATGATCAAATTGAGTATAATATAAGCATGATGGTCTCATTGGATTTGTACAATAACGGGCATAATGTCCTTTCCCTCCGCAATTATAACATATCAGTTGCCTACGACCTCTTCTTGGTCCCATTCCACCTTAACATCATCCGCGCCCATGAACTCTAGTGTGTGGAATCCCTGAATTTTGATCAAGGACCCATGTTTTTGTCTAAACTCTATAGGTAGGAGTTTGATCCATCATCAGTTCATAACTTCTACAGGTGCGCTCATCGTGGCCAACTAACCTGCAGAAAATATGGAACAACTGTTGGGAATTTTGCGTATACTTCTGTAATAGATGGCAGTTATCTATAACATGCTTCCCTCCTATCTAACAAATCATGCACCATAATATAGATGTCGTGCTCAGTCCTACTTGTGCCTCCGATCTCAATGGCATTGGTCCTCCTCCCATCAGGTAGTTCGCAAAGACTAGACAATTGTCCTTGTCATGTCCCTAGCCTTTTCATTTTATGCATTATACCTCCTCACGCGCTTCTAGGCGAGTTGTCCTGTCTTTTTAAAACTCTGCATCTCTAGGCACAAGTTTTTCAACTGCGCATGCATCTGTTGAACTCCCAGGATAGGGTCTTGTATTGAGGTCTCATGCAGTCTCATTTTGATTTCCAAGGCTTTAGCCTGAGTGGTTAGCTTCTACTGTGACAACGCGGTACTTAGATGTGGCATTAGCTATGATACAAACCATGAACTGTGTTGCCCATCTGTCAAGGTCATATTGGCTTCACAAATTGTAAAATTTAGTCTCTGATCTAAATCCTAGGGGTCTCACCTGGAAGCATTATCATTTCCTTAAATCCTATGATCGATTGTCTCTTTGATTTTGTCCTGCTGAATTCTTTGTTCAGCGTGGCTTAAATATCCGCGATCCTTGCGTTTAGATTATCACTGGAATGCTTAATGTACCATTACAATGCGTGATCCTGCAAAGCATTGAGCAACATTGCTTTCTTTATATTGTCATCTGTGACTCCTTACACTTCCCATATAGCCCTTACCATGAACCAAAACTGGTCTATATCTTCATTAACTACTCCCTTGAACACTGACAACTTGATCACACTTGCCATATTGAACTGTGGTGGTGGCGGAGGTGGTGTGGGTGAAGATGGGGATGAAGATGATGAAACTGGTAGTGGTGTAGGTGGGAGTGGTATGCGTGGAATTTGCTGCTTTATCAAACTGATCGCACTTCTTCATGAAACCTTCGCGAGCTCTTCCCCACTTTCTCATGGAGGTGAAATCAAGGGGCTAGTTTCTAGTTTTGTGCTACCTTTGTTTTTGTAGATCCTCCCACTTCGTGTAGCCCTAAACATCACATTATTCACATAACCCACTTTTCACACAGTAGCATTTTAATCCAGGTGTTGAAAGATTTAATGTACTTACCTCGCGGTCTTTTGAGGAAGCGGGGTTCCGCCTCACTATAGTTGACTGAAGTGTCTACCACAAACTTGGTGATAAATCCTCTGATAATTCGATCGAGCTAGTGATTCATAGTGCATGTGATCTTATCTTCCGATACTTCCAGTTTGCACACCAATTTTGGAGTCCAAACGACAGGTTTGTCGAGTTTTCACCTTCCTTGACTATATGCTAGCTTCGTGATCCACTCATACGACTCGGTAGGGAGGGATGCAAATTTTTTTTTGTGGATTTCTGTATATAAGTAGTAATCTAACCACTCTTCCTTTGATAATTGTGGATTCATGTTTTCCTGTGCCGTGAACTCATGAAATTTTCTTTCCAACCAATCTCCAATTTCTTTCTTTGTCAGATTCCATTGATATGACATCAAATATCTCTATGCAAATCCCTGTCCTAGCAACAACACCATTTTTTGGCTTGTTGGGCCCGACCCAGGTTCAGAGTTAATTTAGCCAAACAAATCCCAGTACTACTTCCCCTTTTGGCAACAGTCCGGGGAGCGCGGACTGAGGTCTCACTCAAAGTAGTATGGGAGGGTTCTAGAACTAGGTTTCCACACTGTGGAGATGTCTAATGAGTAAATGTGGTTCACAGTTTGACCATGCACTTAGGTTGCTTCGTGCACTTTCCCGTGCCTCACAGCCTGATATACTACCTTCTTGCAACCCTACCTAGGGGCTAACCATCGCACTCTGTGTTATTACCCAAAATCTTATTGGTATACCAATGTTAGTTGATTATCTTAGCCTACTTGTGTGCTTTAAGTTATACTTAACAACATAAATCATTCATACAAGTGTGCACAATAAATAAACAATATATTTGCAAATTATATCAAACATGCATTAACCCAAGAAAAGATGCACAAAATTAAGGCAAAACTTGTCTTTATTAATTCCTTCCTTGGTTACAGACTCCACTCTCCCTACACACTTAGTTGCAGGGGTCCGCGCACTTAGTTGCGACTACTAGGCCTTTGTGCACTCAGCTACAAAGCCTTCTCCTACTCTACGACGAAAAGACACACTTCACACATCGACTCAATCACTTAAACTTATCATGCTCATCCTCTATTATCTATCTCCTATCTACACATAGAGCCCCACTATATTTATACATGGTAGGTCTATCCAACGAACATTACATTAGAAAACTAGGGCAGGAAATCCTATGACTCTATCATACTTTCGTGCCCCATGCCCGCAATTTGCCGAGCTTTACAACAAGATTCAGTCAAAACTTGTGCTTTAAGGCCCAAAACATGCCTTGGGGGGATTCCATGCCCAACACTTGGTCATATTCCTCTACCGTTTTTATTATTATAAATCCAATGACTTGTAATTTGCTATATTCCTTCCTCTTCTAAAATTTGTGTATCTCAAATTTCTTCACACTCTGCAATTGGTTGGGGTTTCTTCCTTCTTTCCTTCCAACTCTCTTTCATGTTGGAATCTTTTGTGCTCTATTTGCAGCCTTAAGCTTGTACCCTCTACTCTGCCATCTCTATCATCAATTGTCCTATTCACCCAAAATTTACTTGATCTCTTTTATGAGAAACCCGTTTTGATCTTTCTCCTATGTCTTTTGTTTGTTGCTTGTTCTACCTCTATGTTCCAGCACTTCCCTTATCCCATAATGTACCACTCATTTGTTTAGCTTTGGTCCTATGAGTTGTCTCCTTAACTCTTTGTATAGCTCTAACATTTTCATGAGAAACTTTCTTCATTAATATCTTTGTCTTCTGATCGTCAACATTCTTCTCCATTTCTTTTACTGAGTTCTATATTCAAGGATTTGCATTGAAGTGGATGTAAAAATATCCCACTCTTTGATAACACAAATGAGGTAGTGTATCTAGCTATGTTTGACAATTTCATTTTAAGCTCAACTCTTGACAAACATATTTTTTTTCTCTATCACTCCCCCCTTATTCTCACTTTCTCTATTTTCCTACATTTAACTTCAATAATAGAAACCCTTTCCTTGAATACTACCACACATAAACTAATAATAGAAATATCAACACCATAAGGCCCAAATAAAGGTTAGTGACCAATTTCCTTTAACATTATTTCTACTTGAAATGCATTCATATAGTAAATTAGCCAAAATACATTCTCGAATTCTCACCTCGTCATCATCCCCACAAGTACTTCATCAGGGTCGGGGTTTGTTTTCCCATTTTCCTCGTAACAGTCCCAACCTTTCTTCATGGCCAACTAGTCGATAGGGCTTGAGTTCTACTACATGCTTAATATGTCAGGGGTGTGCTACTCTGAATAGGGTCGGGGCCAATTGTTTCATTCTAACATTTGTTCACGTAATATGTTGGAGGTCAAGAAAACTTGAATGGTTGGGGTCATTGGTTCAATACTCTCTCCACAAACCAACTTGTTCTTTAGATGACCATGCAACTACTTCGACCTTAAGGTTGGATTTAAAAACATTGTATGAACTTAACTTCTTGTTGAAATATATACACAGCTTGATGATTGGTGATCTCACAAACTTTATGAGGCTACTCCTATCCGTCATCTCAACCACAAGTTATTTTTTAACACTTTAACAAAGATTTAATAAGTGTATTCTATCCAACTCCATGATAGGATAGATAACCCATGATCGACTCCTAAATTCAATCATTTATTCAACTGATACTCTAAATTCATAAGAGAAATGAAGACAATATACTTACTGAGGAAATTTGGGAGCCTCTAATGCATTCAAGAGTACAATTCTCTCGCCATCAGCGCGTATCCCCAATTTGATGCTCATCCAAGGTGTGACTTTTGTATTCCCCAAACCAACTTGCATTAATATTATTACGTTAACAATACATAAATATTACTTACTAAACCAATTACATGGTTAAATAGAGGAATATATCAAAAAGAATTTTATCCAAATATTGCATCTCAGGATAGTAATATGTATAGACGACTCTCTTAATGGTCTCTCTCTGACCTGAGATATGTAGTGTTTCACAAGCTCCCCCTTCACTTCATTCCATAACCTCTACCTCCTTCCCCTTTACTATTCTCACCTCTTATGAAAGAGCCAACACATGTACTAACAGTGGAAGTATTGCAAAACAGGTATATTCAAATTTTCATTAATAAAAAAAATAACATATACAGAGGAACTTTAAGTGGCTCACTACAACAACTCTTCGATCTCTCCCTCAACACAATTTTCTTCTACACGAAAAATGTCTCTCACTCTCGATACATCCTTATGCACATATTTTATACTAGTTGAAATAAACATCCTAACATTTAATGAGAAATTGGAAATTTGTGTAAAACTACCCAACACCTAAACTAGACATTTGTCAATATTTAGAGAGACTTACTTAGGCCAAAATTCCAACTCATCAAAATATCCTAGCAAACTAATATCTAGATCCTTTGTAGAATCAAGGGAATTGGGTTCATTACAAAATCCTCCTGATTCTAATTTATATGAAATAAAAGTGAGGGAAAGTAAGATTTTTGTCCATAATTCACATTATCCCCTTGGTCTTAAACAAATAAGATGTCTAGGATGATGCTCCTATCTATCTATCTATCTTTCTATATATATATATATATATATATATATATATATATATATATATATATATATATAACGACATAAGTACTCACATGTATCTAAAGATATAGGTGATAAGAACACAAAGCATAGTGACAAAGAACATCATCGAAAGATCATGTTTATGTAATGAAAAGATAAGGTGTAATATACCAAAACTTGCATCATAAGACCAATGAGAGTAAAAATGCCAAGACTATGATAATATTATAGCAAGATTTTAAAAATATTTTCCATGGTCATATAGTAGAGTCATTGTTTATTGATTACATTGCATCAACAATTAATATGACTAGGTAAGTTAAGAAAAAGTCACAAGGAAGAATGGATTTCATAATTTGTGTATCAATATGTTTAGAAACTCACATGGCGATTGAAATCGATCAACTAAAACCAATGCATCTCTATTTTGTGTCAAACGAGATCAAATTCATTAAGGTGACAACTTATCCTCATACTTTGCACATAAATAACCAAAACATTCTATTAATAAGAAATATAAAATACTAAACATAATAAAAATAATACTTAATATGTCAAACATAACCTCAACATAATCATAACATGATTTCACATGAAAAGAAATACCAAAACAGTTTCCATACTCGAGGTGAAATTTCATCGAGTTCACTCAAAAACATAGATCAAAGTAGTTTCCAAGTTGTTGATGGTGCTAGACCCACCAACATTTAGGGGGTCTCTTCGATATGAAGTCCCAACTATACCTCACACCATTTTCTGTAGGAGTCCCATCCAGTATGATGGCATGGTTGCCATTATATTAAAATTTTCCTAAGCTCTTTCTTGTCAGCACGAGACATTCATCTGCTTTGTCTTTGAAAAATGAGGCTTGCGTGCCAGGTGATTGCTAGTGTCACTTGTGTCAAGGTTCTCTCACATCAGAGGGAGAGGGTGGGAGTGAGTGTCTTGTCAGAAGGGAGGAAACCCCAACTCTGTCAGAGACACACAACACAACTTGACATGCACAAATTCCAAAGGAGAAATCCACACGGATGCGACAGCCACAACATATAAGGGAAGATAGCATGTACAACACCCAACAAAACAGTTTGCATGAGTGCGACGATCATTATAACAAGTTTACGTGAAAGGTTTTGCCTGATGTCTGGGGAGGTAACCAACATGGGCAGGAAAGCACTGACAACTTATACAACATAATTTTAATAAATATATGTATTAGAACAGCTGAATGATTTTAATCATCTAACACAGGTTAGAGAAAGATGTATTACAAGTGTTCAAGATCAATCCTATAAGCAGTTACAACACATGTGTGAAAACGTGCTGGCTTGTTATCACGCTTCTAAATTAAGAGAAAGTTCTAAGACACATCGATACACCATACATCACTAACCCTATGGGCAGGGCATTTGAGCACTAATCTCTCCTCAAAGAAATGATTACAGACACTCAAGGCTATGTGGGAGGAGCCAATGTGAAAAGGTCCTTTGCATGTACAAATGAGTGGGTATTTATAGACAAGGCTGAAACTGGCCCTTGTGACTATTCAACTTCCCTCATGACTATTTGACATTCATGACTTTTCAGATTACATGACTCCTCAGATTACAAGTGGGTCTGTTGGACTTCCATGTTAGATTACATTGATTGAAAACATTATGGACCATAGTAGTGATGTGGCCGACATGACTTATGACATGAATTGCAATGACAGTGCTGGTATGTTCTTGATGTTATTGGTGAGCATTTTAAGACCTAGTTTTTCACAGTGATGGATCTGCTCTTGGTGAATCAAAACTTCAACTCCACATGGAAAGGTGTGCGGAGTCCTTGATGGTCATTGGGTTTGCTTGATGTTGCATGTCCATGTTGCTCCTTTTCTTATACTTTGGCATGCTTGACATGTTCATCCATTCACGAAAATATCTCCTCGCATGTTCTCTTGTCCATCTATCTAGGAACATATCTTTGCATGGTAATCCATTTGCGAACACATCTCCTCGCATTCATCATTCGTTTAGCCATTCAAAAACACATCCTTTTGCATGTACTCTCCTTGTTCATCCCATCGATTGTCGTGTCATGTCTATTCATGTACCTGTATCTACAATCACTCATGAAGTAACGATATAAAACCATAAAAATATTAGACTACAATGATGCATGATCATTCACTTTTGGATGCAGGTGACCGGGAGAGAGGACAAGGCTGAAAAGATATGTGGGGCGAGTTTCAAGCTAGGATGTGAGCTCCAAGAACTATTGGTGAAAATTGTGTAGAGTTCACTCAGACACTAAGATGGAAAATCTGGCATAACAGTGTCTGCCTGCGGGATCTAGCTCGGTTGGAGAGAAGATTTGCACAATTTCTGGAGTGAAGTAGTTTGTGTAGCAAAGGGCCTTGGTAGCAAAAACTACGCAATTACTTGAGGGAGCTGGCTGCAGGCTCCAGGAAGATTGGTAGAAAAAGTGTGTAATTCCTGGACGGAGCTGGCTATGGGCTCCAAGAAGCTTGGCAGTGAAAACTAATTCATGGAGGGAGCTAGCAGTAGGTTGCGAGATGGCTTCACAACAAAAACTAGTCAATTCCTAGAGGGAGCTGGTAGCAGGTTGCGGGTTTGCTGGAGACAAAAACTTCAAATTGTTGGGAGGTTGACCTACTGAACACCTTTGCGTAGTTTCTAAGCTAAGTGGGATGCAGGGCTGCCAATGGGATTGCTTAGAAATATGCGCAGTTTTTTAAGTGAGCAGTCAGCTGGATGCCTAGCTGGAAAAACCGCACAATTCTCGAGGGGATACAAGTATGGAAACTTGGTGTCTGTCTAACCTATCTGCATATTTTTCTCCGTGAAGTAAGAGGGCAAGTTCTGCAGCTTCTACAAAATTTCTTAGGGGAGTGAGTCCTGGGGTCACTGCCTAGTCAAACTCTCTGGTTGACTAGTAGGAGGGTTGGTTCGTCATCTTGTGGGGAGCGCATATTGAAATGGCTTATTGGAAACTTCTGCGATGTTCGGGGTGATAGTCAATCGAGTCAACCGAAAGGTGGAGGTTTGCCTGTTAGAGGGTGATTCGATCCTCAAAATTTCAGCAAAAATGACTAAGTGTGTGAATGAGTGAATTTGTGCATGCACTACTTTTGTGAACACACACTCAACATAACTTGACGACAAGATGCCTCAAACCATCAAGACAAAATATGCTCAACATGACTGATCAATGGTGTGATCGAGAAGCGCGGTTCTTGTGATAGATCTTTGAACAATCGTGATGATGTTTGCATGATAGTGCATACAACTTCATGTGTTAGTGCGACAAATGTTTACATAGCGAACACAACATGTATACACGAAGCGAAGACCTTGTGCATGACTATAACATGGTTGTAGGCGTGACATTGTGACCAACATGCAACAAGATGTCGATTGAACGGTTAGGCAAAGAGGGAGCAAGGACTAAACAAGAGCCCATGGAGTGAGCCCGAGTGGTTGCAGACATGAAGTAAAAACTCAAGGGAGGCTCCGAAATTGGATGTGGGCTAACATTTTGGAGGTTATTGTAGCCACTACAACACTTGGAGATAGACTCGTAGGATCCATATTCTCTATTTTGGTTCATTGACAGCACATGTCCTTGATCTTTTGGGTAGTATTGAATTGATGTATGGTTTACTTCAGATTTCCCGCTTACCCCATGTACAGCCATGGTTCAACTTTCACCATCTTAGTCAAACACAACAAAAGTTTCATCTTGATCACAATGTTTCGAAATTGGGAATGGTAGTTTTGCTCATGAGGTAGGATTTTTCTGAGTATAAGTTTTCATCTCTGATGTTTCTCCACTACCAAGAGAGTTGGACAGTACCCCAGCAAATTCATGTAGGAACACACACATTTCTCCACTGCTAGTGAGCCTAGTTAGTACCCCGGTGGAGTTACATGCTTCACCTCTCTGCGCAGGAATCCTTTCACTTTCTTCGCCTTTATATTTTTAAAATAGGACTGTGCATAGGCACTTATTTATTTTTGGGGCGGAAGAGGGATCCCGACTTATTGATAGTGGAAGAGGTTGTTCCTTCAGAGAAGCATGTAAGACCTTTGACATATGTTTTCTCGTTCTCTGTTTCTACTAGTTGGATGAGCTTGACCACACAGTGTAAAAGGTTGAGTACAGGCATGGGGTTTCCTAGTGTGGACACGGGTTCATGGCTGGACCCAAGCTTCCCTTGCAGACAGCTCGTATTTTCCATCAAGACTTCATCAGTCAAAGGTTACAACCAAGCACAGAGAACATGGACACAAGATTGGACAAGTGTTGTAATGTCACAAGAATCATAGATCTCAACCATATACTTATTCAAAATCTAGAACTCAATAAAGGGAAGAACTTATTTACATAATTAAAAATAGAAGGATACTAAGCAAGCAAAACAAAATGAAACAAATTGGTAAGAGAAAGCGAAAAGAGAAAAAAGCAGCAAGTCGTAAGTAGACTATGTACATGGTGCGAGGCGTGGCCTCGCCTACTAAAAGTAGTGTTTGAGATCTTGGTCGTTGACGGGAAGATTTTAAATCCTCCCTTCAAGTGATTCTAGATAGTATCTATGAGGGCCAAGCTTGTCGTGAGCTAGTATCAGACTATCAGGTTACACTACTAGAACTTGGTGGTATCCCAAAAGACCTTTAGGTGAAGACCACATTACTGCTTCAAATATTACGTGTAACATAGGTTCTAATGATGGCACATCGTAATTTTTTTTGTTCTGCAAATGGTTCAAGTTTCTGAAATCAATGCATAAGTGGATTTCTCTAGATGTCTTATGCACATAACTTGAATTAGAAACCCATGTAAAATAATGAACTTTGTAAGTGATCCGAACATCCAACAACTTAGTCAGTTTTTTCTGTATTAGGTGTTCACGCAACATATGTGTTTTACCCAATTATTGTTGTAGTGGCTTGGATCCTTCTTTTCCTGGAATCCCATGTTAGATTACACGAATGTCATATGTACTTAGGTCATCATATGACCATGTGGAAACATCCTGGTACTGTTTGAACAACTGGATAAAGGCTTGTCACTCCTATGGTGTGAAACATGTACTGAGATTGACGAACTTCAAATCATGGCTTGTTACCACACTGATCTCTTCGTTCCTCATGGTGGAACTATGGGTTTTGTTGTTTCTTGACCCTTGGCAATGTTTCTACAAGTCATAGAGCTGTTGAGAGAAACCACACACTTGGGTATGATGTTTCCTTTCTTTCCATTAACTGTAGCTTACAGGGGTGGCTCGTGCTCATCTTCATTAGCTGTTGTGTCCTTGAAGGCATCAACGTTGTCCATGAAATGTAGCATCTATTGATGATCACTAAAAATTCATAGCTTCATTATGTTATTAGGGATAGAAGGCTTTACAAAATTTCAACAGTAAACATATCCTTAAGAGGTGACATGCTAACAATTGCATTTTCCAAGGCATCAGTAGCTTCAATACATGTTCTTCGCACAACAATGATATTAAATGCTTGGAAGTTAGAGATAAAATGCCATACCTCTTGCTGGTAACTTTTGAGATGCAGTGATAAAAAGTGAATGGTGTTACGTACATGCCATACCACTATTTCTGATTCACCTACCACTTTTAGCGTGACCACATCGAGGCTAATGGCCTTTTTCAATCCCAATATGAGTGCTTCATATTCAACAACGTTGTTTGTGCACTCTAACTCCAAGCGGATTGAAATCAGGTGTTTTCTGTTGTTTGGATAAATCAAGACACACCTCGCTCCAGAGCCATCCTGTATCTTCGATCCCTCAAAATGCATGGTCAACAACTCATCTGCACATGAACCGTTCAACGCGCTGCTACTACTACCACTGATGCTACTACTACTACTACTATTACAATGCACTGTACATGTTTCATTTCCATCAGTTGGGCAAGGAAGGAGAGTCAATTGTGTCTCTGGTGGGGTTGACGCTAGCCATGCGAGATAACACCCCAGCGTTGTTTCTAAAAGGTAGTTGTCGAACATGATGTCTACAAAGGCTAGCAGTTCTTTCTCGTCATTGATGGGAGTGATATTGTGCCTCATGTATCTCTCAGATAACACTCAGATTCAATTGTTCTTGCAGTTGTACATAAGCCATAAGTGTGACCAGTTTGTAGTGAAGTATCCGTTTAGCTTGCTAGACGAGTCTCTACTGAATAGTAAGCCATATGCTTCCATTATGTTGACAACAAAAATGTTTATGCACTGGTGAACTCGGTCATCATGGGATAGTCTGATGATCATGTCACGAAGTTAACCAATGGATGGCATGCTTGTGTGGTCGAGTTGGATGATCTATGTGGATGTCTTGCTCCACTACACATTGATCTTCTCAGCGATGGAGATCAGCATGACGTTGGCTGACAAGCCAAAATCAACTAAACCGTTGTGAATATTACAGTTGAATATATCAAATGATAACAAGAATGGAGGGAAAACAAATTTTTCTTCTTCCATCCGGAGCGTGTTCAACACAGTTGTGAGTGATCCGGGAGATGTGCTTGCTCCCTTGCTGGTAGAGGTTGTATTGTCTGTAGATGTTTTACACAGTGCACGTAGCAAGATGTACCACTATCCTTGAATCTTACCCAACTTGAACAAACTGATGTGGATGTGAGTCTTCTTCATATCTTCCACAATATTGTAATCAAGGGTAGCTAGACTCCCTGAGTTGTCTAGGGTTGGACTGATGCTCGCGCTGTGCAGTAGAGTGTTCGAGAATTCAATGCTCATAGAGGTACTCTTGTCCCCCGCTGACTTCCTAGGATTGATTTGTGTTTTCTTCTTTGGGATGGCTGGTGGATCAAACTTCCTCATCAGAAATTTCAACTTTTATTGCATTTCCCCAATTGTAGTGGGAGCCCCTTGATTTCTGGGATTATATTGATCATTTTTCCTTTGGGGCTGATTCTTGGTGATTGTATTTTGTGCCTCTTGCAAGCACTGATACGTGTTTATCACCTGCCCAATGCTTCATGTATTATCAGGTGCAACATCTTCGTCATCGTCTGTGCCTCTCGCCTGGCCCTGCGTACTGCTTACTACGTTAAGTGCATGGTTTCATACTGAGCCTGCAACTCATTTCCAATCTGAACAAGACCTTTCCAAGTGATCATCTTCACGGAATGAGAAAAATTCATCGTTTGCACATCATTCTAACTGGAACACTGAGCTAGATCTCTGCGTAGTTTTAGCTAGGAAGCAACTACTACACGATGAAATTATTCCTTACTATTGTCTGGGCTGCATGTTGCTCACAAATGTGTCGATTATTTTTTGTTTGAGCTTTGGAACTTCTGTTGTCAATTTCCTGACAAGACAAGTAAGGGTTCCAATATCACTTGCTTCCTTGTCTTTACCCTTGCTCACAGCAGCCTGGGGTTTCCTGCTCACGTCTCTGGAGTCCTTCATTAGTTCATCATCCTTAATGCCTCCAATTACATGCAGGTTCTTCTCTACAATGATTGCCTCTTCACATATTTCTAGTAATGTTGGTTTCGCAACTCGCTTGATGAACTGCGTAATGTTGGTTGGTAGTGCAAACGTGTAGTAGTTGATAGTGATGGAGTAATGAGGTTTTATGTCCACTCCAAACTTATTCAATATGTGAAAAAAACTCTAAGTGAAATCTTTTACGTTCTCTTTTGATTGCATTTTTAGACTGCCCAACTCTTTGAGTAACATGGTCGGGGTCTTGTCATCAGTGAAATTTTCAAAAAGTACACGTTTGAACATAACCCAATTATGGATGGAGTTGACAGGAAGGTTGTGATACCATACAGCTGCACGACCATCCAAGGTACATGGGAACAGTCTACATGAAACGTCATCGTAGCATACCTCAAGTGTCTACAACTGTAGGTAGAATTAGTATAAGTAATTTTCTGCCTTCACTATGCTGTCAGGGTCGAACTTTGTGAGAATTCTCTCTGAATTCTTTGGCATCTTGTGCAAAGAAACTGAGAGAGCCAATGGTCCCTGAGTCATCCATTTCAAGTTTTGGTCAACCATGTATTCTTCTTCTTCATCCTTCCCTCTTCTTCAGAATATGAAGGTTCCAACTCTGAGCCTATTGGTTCGTCTTTGCCTCCGCATCCATCGGTTCTTTCCCCTCTACCTCCTGTACTAGAATCTAAGCCCAATATCATGAGGGTGTCTCGTTGTCCTTATCGGAAGATTAGAGGTTCCTCTCCATTATCAATAGCTTCTGTCAAACCTTTAAGTGTGGCAAGAACCCCTGTGGGAGTGGCTTTTTGATTTCTTGATGCATATGGAAGGTGTTGTATCACTGGGATCAGTACAACTACTTTTGCGAACTGATAGGTGATGCAACGAATAGAGCAGAGGTGCTGAAATAAAATTTCGTGTTCATGTTTGGGAGGTGAGGAGTAGCCAACTTCATATTTGTGTGTAGGTGAGTGGGAGTACGAGTTATTTCCTTGACCAGATGATTGATGGGGGTGTGAGAGGGCATTCAACCATAAGATACTTGTGGCCCTACTTCTAGCGCAAAAAATGTTGATGGTGTTGGACCCGCCAACATTCAGGGGTTCTCCTTGATATCAAGTCCCAACTAGACCTCACACCATTTTTTGTAGGAGTCCCATCTAGTATGGTGGTCCAGTTTCCATTATCTTAAATATTTTCCTTAGCTCTTGCTTGTCAGCACGAGAGAGTGACCTACTTTTTCTTTGAACAACGAGGTTCACATGCCTAGTGAGTGCTAGTGTTACTTGTGTCAAGGTTCTTTCACAGTAGAGGGAGAGGGTGGGAGTGAGTTTCCAGTCGAAAGGGAGGAAGTCTCAACTCTGTCAGAGACACACAACACAATAGGGCATGCACAGCTTCCACAGGAGAAATCCACATGGATGCGGCAGTCACAATACACAAGGGAAGATAACAGGTACAACACCCAACGGGATAGTCCATGCGACGGTCATTCTAACAATTTTATGTGAAAGGTTTTGTTTGATTTCTGGGAAGGTAACCAACATGAGCAGGATAATGTTAATAACTTATACAACAAATTTTCATAAATATATGTATTAGAATAGCTAAATGAGTTCAATTGTTTAACACAGGTTAAAGCAACATGTATTACATGTATTCAAGGTCAATCTTATAAACAGTTACAACACATATGTGAAAACATGTTAGCCTATTATCAGTTTTCTGAATTAAGCGAAAGTTCCAAGACACATCGATTCACTGTACATCACTAACCCCATGAGTGGGGCATTGGAGCCACTACTTGCTCTACAAAGAAAAGATTACAGACTCTCAAGGATATGTGGGAGGAGTCAAGGTTAAAAAGTCCTTTACATGTACAAATGAGGGGGTATTTATAGCCAAGGGTGAAACTCGCCCCTCTGACTGTTCAACTTCCCTCCTATGTGTTTGACTTTCATGACTTTTTAGATTACATAACTCTTCACATTACAAGTGGGTGTCTTGGAATTACACGTTACATTACATTGATTAACAATAGTATGTCCCAATAGTGATTTGGATGACATGACTCATGACACGACTCGACACGACAATGCTGGTATGTTCATGCCGTTGCTGGTGTGCACGTCGAGTTTTAGTGTTGTTGAGTGATGGATGTCCTCTTGGTGTATCACAACTTCACCTCTGCATGGCAAGGTGTGTGAAGTCCTCGATGGTCATTGGGTTTGCTTGATGTTGCATGTGCACGTTGCTCTTTTTCTTTTACTTTTGCATGCTTGAAATTTCTGTCCATTTGCAAAAATATCTCCTCACATGTTTGCTCGTTTGTCCATCCATGAACACATCTTCGCATGGTCGTCTATTTCCGAACACATCCCCTTGCATGGATCGTTCATTCATTTGTTTGTGACCAAATCATTTTGCATGTAATATCCTTGTTCATCCCATCCTACGTCGCGTCATGTCTATTCATGTACTTGTATCTTCGATCACTCATGATGAAAAGACATCAAATCCATAAACCTCCTCTTCTACCATGACGCATGATCGTTCACTTTCGGATGCAGGTGACCAGGAGAGATGAAAAGGTTGCAAAGCTGCGTGGGGAAGTTTCAAGATGGGATGAGAGCTCCAGGCACTGTTATTGAAAATTGTGCAGAGGTAACTGGAGGACTAAGATGCATAATTTGGATCAGCAATGAATTTCTGCGGGATATGGCTTGGCTGTCGGGCAGATCTGTGCAATTTCTGGAGTGAAACAGTTTGGGAAACAAAGGGCCTTTGTAAAAAAACTATGCAATTCTTGGAGGGAGTTGGCTATGGGCTCCGAGAAGCTTGGCAGCAAAAACTGTGCAATTCCTGGAGGGAGCTGACTGTGGGCTCTAGGAAGCTTGGCAAAAAAAACTGCACAATTCCTAGAGGGAGCTGGCAGCGGGCTGTAGGGTTGTTGGAGACAAAAACTTCGCAATTGTTGGGAGGCTGATCTACTGAACACCTTTCCGTAGTTTCTAAGCTGAGTGGGACGCTGATGGTCTTGCTTAAAAATTTATGCAATTTCCTGGGTGAGCAGCAAGCCAGCTGACTAGATGGAAAAACTACACAATTCTAGAGGGGAGACAGCGATGGACACTTGGTGTCTGTCTGACCTGTGTACGAAGTTTTCTCAGTTAGGGGAGCGAGCAAGGTATGCATCTTTTGCACAATTTTGGAGGGGAGTGAGTCTTGGGGTCACTGCCGAGTTAAACTATCTGGATGACCCGCAGGAGGGTTGGCTGGTCATCTTGCAGGCAACACAGATTGAAAGGGCTTGTTGGACACTTCTACGCTATTCTGGGTGACAGTTGGTCGAGTCGATCATAGGGTGGAGGCCCAACTATTAGAGGGTGATCCGAGCATCATAACTTAAGCAAAAATTACTAATTGTGTGAAGGATTTAATTTGTGCATGCACGACTTCTGTGAACACACACTCAATATAACTTGATGACAAGACTCCTCAAACCATCAAGACAACATATTCTAAATATGACTGACTGGTGGTGTGAGCAACAAGCATGATGGTTGTGATGGATCTTTGAACGACCACGACGATGCTTGGCCGACAGTACATACAACTTCGTCTGTGAATGTGACATATGTTTACATAGTGAGTGCAACATGTATACACGAAGCGAAGACCTTGTGCACAACCAGAACATGGTTACAAGTGTGACATTGTGATCAACATGTAACATGCTATCTATTGAGCAGTCAAGCAAAGAGGGTGCAAGTACTCAACACGAGCCCATGGAGTGAGCCCGAGTGATTCCAAACATCAAGTAAAACCTCAAGAGAGGCTCTGAAATTGGATGTGGGCCAAAATTTTGGAGGGTGTTACAATCTCTACAACACATACTTAATCTAAATGGAAACCTTTAACAACTTCGGCCTTCAAACCTTGAAATAAAAAGTTTTGAAAGAGAAATAGTCACAACCTTCAAAGAGCAAATTATTTTACCCTACTAGTTAAAACCGAGTCTTAAGCATAAATAACTAGTTTCCAAGAATAAACCACTAAAATGCCATCAAATAGGAAGTGTATCAAACTTGTTCTTAGAGGTATTGTCATAGTATTTATCTGAATATTGTAGGAAGGCATTTTTCCAGCCTGTAAAACAATAGTAAAAGCCATGAAATGTTTTTGCATCAGAATGAAAAAAAAGTTCGACCAAAGTCTGTATGATTATTAAATAAACAAACTAAATCGATATTCAAATTTGAACGACTCAACTGACAAAAACACAATTCCCATGAAACAAACGGGCTAAATGCATTGTTTATAATTTCACTTTAGAGGGATGCTCATTGTAGGCCCTTTTTGAAAAGATCATTGGGCTGGGGAATTCACCAAAATATTTCAAATACTATAAGTAGCATAAGGATGTTTTTTAGACTCTGAATTTTCTAATTATAGTTCATATCAAATTAGTAAGAACTATATGAAATTAGTAATGGATTACACTTAATAAATGCGAGTATAATTATCAGTGATTACTATTATTAAAGAAAACCATATTATTTGATTTAACTAGTTAGGAATCAATAACGAAGTGGATATTAAGCTTCTACTTAAACATGGTTTCTTCGTATTAAAGAAAGACTATCTCTTATTCGAATACACCCTAGATTACACTCCAAAACTCTTAAGATAAAATTTCCGAGAGTCGACATGTAAAATCAATTTTATTTTTATTTCATTGTTTTGCTTTGCTAATTGATAGTAAAAATTATATTTTCTTCCCGTAAACTTTAAAAAAATAATTATTAAGAATTGTGATCTTAATGGCTGAAACGTTTTAATTCGAACTTCTCAATATGTTATAGTAGGTTTTGTGTATGTTTATGCAAGAGCTGAATCAAGTGAGTTTGGGTTCAGTTTAAGTTTTCCATTTCGGCTTTAGATTTATCCATTTGCCTGAAACGTTATAATTGAAACTTCTCAACATGGTATAGTAGGTTTTGTGTATGTCTATGCCAGAGCTGAATCAAGTGAGTTGGGTTCATTTTGTATTTTCCATTTCAGTTTAGATTTATTTATTTGTCCATGGTCACTCGAAAGGACTCGTTTTTATTTTATTTTTTAACATAGTAAAAGTATGTTGAATTTATTTTTATGGTAGATTTTAGGAATATTTTTACTGTTATTTATTATTAATAAGATTTTAAGATATTTCCAAAATCTACCATCATAATTAAAAAGTACAGGGAAAAACACCTTTTATTTATTGTTTTGAAAGTCCAATTACCGATACTCATTTAAACACACAGGTTTTTCGGGGACGTTTTAACATAGAAGAGCATGTCGAACTTATTTTCATTATAAATTTTGGGAATATCAATTATTAGTTAGGTTTTTAAATATTTCAAAAATCTACAGTCTAGATAAAAATGCTAGGAAGAGTAACTTAAGAAAAGCAATTTAGGAAGAACATGTTAAACTTATTTTTATTATAGATTTTGTTGAATTTACACTCATTATAAATTTTTGGGAATATTTAGTTGTTAATAAAATTCTCAAATATTTCTAAAATAATATTCCATTTAAAAATACTTAAAAAAACATGCATAACCTCTCCCTCAATACAAAAAAAACCAGAAAAACAATAATCTAGCCACACCAAGAGGGCCTGGGTCTCTACAGATTCCTTACAGCTGATTAGGACTATTGCTAAGCTTCATGAACTTAAATCAATCGTGACTACTCCTTTTCTCCTGCCAGTACAGAACCTCATGGGATGTATGTGCCAACATCATCATCTCTTGTTGCAGTGATTATAGCGTTTATCTAATCTCCACACCATTCTTAAGGGAAAAGTTGGGAGAGTATGAGCACATGGGCAAGGCTGACATGAGATTTTCAATGATGTAACTTGGGGGGACCCCATCACTACATGGGCACCATCCATCATATTGCTAGCTAACACAATCTTTGATATCTTAAAAAAAATCCCCTAAAATAGAGATCTCACAATACTCGCGATATATATATATATATATATATATGAACGAGAAAGAGGGGGGCCTAAGGCATTGATGAACGTAGGAATATAGAGATGTAAAAATAACTTTGCACGCCTCATACTCATGTTTCCTACCATCAAACACTTTGTCAGACGTCACCGTCTCTATGCACTCCGCAGTTAGTACTTAGTATAGTTTTTATGATAATTGTAAGTACCTGGTCACAAATTCATAAATATCATGGCAAAGTGTATAAAAAATATGTTCGATTTGGGTATTCCGAATTCAATGATCCGAATGATCCATGCACTAATATTTATTGAGTGTGTTTAGAGCTCGCCCAGCTTAAACCGAAACTCGGATATGATTTTGAAAAAATTTGGTGAAATTTTTAAAAAAATTCTAATTATTGTCAAAATTTTAAGTGCTTCTTAATAATACTAAAACCATTTATAAATTAAACAATAACGGTAAAATTTCTTAAAACAAAATCATCAAATTCCGACTAAAAATTCACCATCCCAGCAAACTTGTGAGCTCAGTAGACAACTCTTTAGAGATGACCTATATTGCAGATCGAAGAAACTCTACGCAGTTTGCATCATATATGACGCAATTCGTAGCGCTGGCCCCCTTGATCAGATTTTTCATTACCATATACAGCACAAGCTTAATTAGGCCTGGCATTTCAACCTTATTTTGGGATGATATTTATGTTAATTATTCCAAGTTTTACAAGCTTATTTTGGCATGATATATATTTATTTCTATGTTCATCATTTTAAGTTTTAGATAGGTCTATTTTGTATTTTTATATACAATTTTAATATCATAAACTCGTTTAGTTAAATTACCATATTATTTGGCGTTACAATGTGATAACAATTTTGTTAAAAGAAAATATTTCAATATTGTTTGTTATATTTATTCTAACTGTATTGGTGTAAAGTATAATTGAGAGTTATCAAAATTATTGTAATAATGTGGTTTTCATTTATGAATCTTTAGATATGAGGATAGAATGTAAAGTTATTCTGGATAACAAATATCTTTTTATTTTATGGATGGATCTTCTGTTTACCTATCTTCAGGTTTTACTACTTAAATTATTGTAATATTCATTTATTTATTAGGCGAATATGCGTCTTTTTTATTGTAATTGACATTTTAATTATTTTACTAATTAAAAAAAATTGATGGGAGGGTTTGGCGTCCTTTTTATTGCAATTGGGCAGTTTAATTATTATACTAATTAAAAAAATTGATGAGACGGTTTAAATTTGAAGATGTCACTACATTCTCGTCGTTGCCACAATATGAATGGATTGAATTCACACCACTAACTTCCCTGCATATCTAAATCGCATGATTAAACCTTGTTTAAATTAATTTTATACAAAGCTTCATTAAAAATTTACCATGCCATTTGTTAGTTGACACTTATCATGATTAACCATAATGGGAAGACTACAAAATGTAACTCACACCTTACACATATGTTGTCATAGTAGTGGAAATGTGTATTTCCGAAGAATATGATCATCGTTTCAAACCATTGATAACGTGTGTCCAATTCTAAATAACAGGTGTTCTTAAGTTAAAACTAAGAAGTTAAACTGCCTTTTCTCTTAACAAAATGTTTAACACTTCTTTAAATTGCATCGTAAAACAACCTATTATACATTTACCTATAAATGAGACCTTTTCCTTAATCTCTTTTTTATTAAGCTCGAAAACTTCATTTAATCTTTAATTTTTTCCCTAGCAATAAATTTTTTGAATGTAACTATATTAACATTCTTTTAGGATGACACGTTACAATACCAATTATTTTGTATTTTTTTTAAGAAAGATTATTTCCAGTATGAATAAGTTTTTTTGGCACTCACTCATTTTATGAATTTGCTCATTTCAATTGATGTTTAATAAAAATTTCTTTTTGTGTTGATTTATATCTTTCATTGTACCAACTATTACAAGCTACCTTATTGTATATTTTTGTATTTATCTTGAAAGCATTCTTTTTTTATACATATCAAAAGATTTCATAAAATTGCATATATTTTTTTTTTTTCAGAGAGAAAATCCACATATGGCCAAAGCCTACAGATATTTTTACAATACGGCCGAAGCCAGCAGAATACACGGTGGAGCCATTCGAAATCGCCCAGCAAGGGGCCGCCACAGGACTCGATCGCGGCTGGGGGGTGCGAAAGCCAACCGCCCTAGCCGTCTTAACATGCACGTCATGTGCGCCGGCCCCTAGGTAAATATATTTACACATAGGTAAATATCACTATTTTTCCATAACTTAATTTATATATAATGTTTTTATTAACTATTTTTGGTTTCATTTATGTTTAAAAGGAAGAATTTAACATTTAAAAAAATTTGAAAAACTTATCCCTCATTATTAAATTCACAATTTAATTAAATATTCTATTATATTATTTTCCTATAAATATAATCACTTACACTATATACAAATAATCCAGAAAGCTTTAGATAAACAATAATTAGATACACTATTAAAACACTTCAAATATTAATTTATAGCAATTACTCTCTCTCCATGATGATGAAATATTGTGAATATGTAGATATTGTTATAAAATAATGAAGTAATGTGTTGAATATGCATATATAGATATTGCTATATATTGAGATGTCAATATATAATAATTTACTGATTATGAAGTTTTTAAGTTGTTAGAAAATTTAATTTAAAGGAAAGACAAATTAATTTTTTAAATTAATTTTTGAGTTTATGGATGACCTAACATATTAATAAAAAATGATAAGGGATTTTTATTTAGGGTAAGATTAAAAGAAAGAAAAAGGTTAAAGGTAATAGCGTGTATATTTTTAATTATCTAAAAAATCTCAGTGATAAGAGGGATAGTGTGTATATAATTAATTATTTAAAAATTTTGAGTGATAAGAGGGATAGTGATAGCGATAGTGATGAAATATTTTTTTACCAATTTAAAATTTAGATATGGAAGTATAGTATATGTTTTTTTGTGGATTTAATTATCGTGAATTTAATTTTGCTATTATTAACAATCATATTCATCTTGGATTAAAACAATTGGAGGATTATTAGTTACCTAGAAATGTATTAATAATACTTTTCCAAAAAAATAATAGCATTGGAGCCAACACAACCTACATCTTCCAAGCATAGAATCTGTCATTACTAAATTCACCATTTAATTAAATATTCTCTTATATTATTTTCCAATAAATATAATCACTTTATACTATATACAAAGCTTTAGATAAACAATAATTAGATACAATATTAAAAAACTCCAAATATTAATTTATAGCAATTACTCTTTCTCTCTCCATGGGAATCTGCATAGTTCATTAGACTTATTCTGAATCATTCTTGTGAAAATAATCTGTAGATTTGGAGCATATAAATTATGTAATTATAAAATTACTTCAAATATAATATAAAATATAATTAGATATTGAGATAAACTAATGATGAAATATTGTGAATATGTAGATATTGGAACAAAATAATGAGGAAATGTGTTGAATATGCATATGTAGATATTGATATATAATGAGATGTCAATATATAATAATTTAATGATTATGAAGTTTTTAAATTGTTAGAAAATTTAATTTAAAGGAAGGAAAAATTAAATTTTTAAATTAATTTTTGAGTTTATGGATGAACTAATATATTAATAAAAAATGATAAGGGATTTTTATTTAGGGTAAGATTAAAAGAAAACAAAGGTTAAAGGTAATAGTGTGTATATTTTTAATTATTTAAAAAAATTCAGTGATAAGAGGGATAGTGTGTATATTATTAATTATTTAAAAATTTTATTTAAAAAAATTCAGTGATAAGCGGGATAGTGTGTATATTAGTAATTATTTAAAAATTTTGAGTGATAAGAGGGATAGTGATAGTGATAGTGATAGCGATGAAATAATTTTTTACCAATTTAAAATTTAGATATGAAAGTATAGTATATGCTTGTTTTGGATTTAATTATCATGAATTTAATTTTGCTATTATTGACAGTCATATTCATCTTGGAGCAAAAAAAAATCGAGGATTATTAGTTACTTCAAAATGTATTAATAGCTCTTCTCCAAAAGAATAATAGCATTGGGGCCAACACAACCTACATGAAGAAAAATCACACACAACAAACTAACACACATAAAATAAACTCAATAAATTAAACAATCAGAAATATAGAAACCAGACATGGCGGAAAAGGCAGAGAGCCATCATGTGGTCTCTCTTGCTCATGTAATTCATTCTTATTCAAATAATTTAATAATACATTTAAATACATGAGTAATTGGTCTTAAGATAGTGTGTCTATCTTAGTCTCACTTGGTTGAGATAATTTCTCAACTTACACACTAATTTAGGAGAGCTAGTTGGAGGGAATCTCTAATCCAAACTACAAACGTTGGTTTGAGTTCTCATGATTTTATTAATTTAATTTAATATTTGGATTTATTAATTGATTATTAAGAGAGTGAGGCTAACATCCCCTCCCCCCCCCAATGATAAATCCAAAATGAACAATGAACCATCCTCCAAGTTCTCAAGTCGATCCTCAAAAATCATTTGCCTGAAAAAACTGCCAAAGATGGATATTAGAAAAAAACTCAAATATGAAGAGAACATGAATCAGCTGCATGTCTGATTCATCTTTGAATCTCGCTTGACAACTCCATCATGTGTCAATCTGCAAAATGATCCAACTATCATTTGCTTGAAAACGACCTCCGGTGTCCACTAACACAATTTGATGAATGTCCACTAGCATACTTGTTGATGATAATCGCCCACTGGCTAATGAACATGCCCACTGGCTTCTTCACTGATGTTGTCGAGACTTTCAGTCGGACAACCACTTGTCAATTTCATTGACATTTTCCCCCCTTCGTCAACTGAAAGGAGAGGATCTCTTCTCCAAAATATATCTGAACTCCGAACTCCCCCTGTTCAGGTGTAGGAGAGTTTCACTGTTATACTCCGCCATTCAACTGCATGAGAGTACCATCTTCATTTCAGTGTTGGCTGCAATATGTGTGAGTGAATCTAGTTGTAAAACTTGTACAATCTTCTAGCTGTGGAGGACCATTCCAAGGGATTAATCCATGAATAATTTATCTTCAACATGGCTAACTATCATTGGTTGTAGCATTCATCTAATGTATGATTAGACTTGCCACAATGGCTATAAGGATGGAGATCAAAACACTGATGTTCCATATGACTGGTTCTTTGACAATGAGAACATTTCAATTTGTCTGCAACTTGAGTTTGCATGCATTTCCGTTTGTCTACACTTTCATTTTGTGTGAATTGATGTCTATCTGCAACTTGCGAAGAACTTGCTGAGGTGATATGTTTAAGTAATCCGACGCTAACGAACTAAATGGGGTTTGAATAATCAGGGATATCTAAGTTGTCGTCATCTTCGACATATCCCAAGCTGTGTCAATTTCGATTACTTTGGATTTCTTCCCATGGCTTGAGGATGGGTTTGGAAGAAAGTTGTACTGGAACAACTTCAAAACATGAAGTTGGCTGGATGAATGAGTTGGAATGATCAGCTGTATCTGGAAAAGACTTGGAAGCATCACGCTTCTCTTGCAACTCAATTCTCTACATTTGCGATTCTAGTTGAAGGAACTCAATCGTTTCATGTGCATGTTGAAAATGCACTTGAATGTCAGCAAGAGTGGTTTTTCTTATGTGCACCATGTCGTCGGCAATTGAGAGGATCAAATTGTTAATAATATTTAATAACTGAATGCTTTTCGCCATGTTAACTTGTTGGAATTGACACTCACTTGCTTTTAATACTTGTTGGATTTGTAGAACTCATTCGCTTGATGTTGCATGCTCGCTTGCTTTGATTGTTTGATTGATTATTGACACTTTGTGCTTTCTTTTACTCACTGAATGTGATGATTTTAAACAAGAAAGGATGTCGAACACTATCGAAAATGTACCCAAGAGGCAAATGACAAGTTCAATCTTGATGAATTAGTTGAAGACTTACTTGACTTAATGTATTGAACTTGTTTAATTGATTCCCTATCAATTCAAAGCGTGGGTGTCGGTTTCAACTGAGAATGCACCCTTACAATTCAACTTCATTTGACTTAGATTACAATCCAACTTACATATTATGATTTGTAAGTTACAATTTTGTATTGAGCTTATTAAAAAATGGTGCAAGTGCAATTGCCAAAAAATTGTTGTTGATGTAATGAAAACTTCATTAACTTGATTGGATGTTGATGTAGAATCGCCTTTGACAACTTGATTATGTAGCATCGTTAACTTCATTGCTTTGATTACATGATGTGAAATGTTGTTACTTGAAAGATTGTCTTATCAAGTTGATGATGTGACCCTTTGTGCTTGTGTACTTATGTGCATGTTGTTTTTTTGAGAATAATACAAAGAGATAAGTCGAACACAAATCATGCACATGCATTCATTACACATCGTGTACCTAAGATCCCCTTATTCAGTTTTAGGCAGGTCTAGGATAGAAACACCACAAAAAGATATGATTTTATTAATCTTCAAGATACATCATCATCACAATGACTTCAGTGAGGCTTGTCAAGCACAGACTAAGAACTCTCTGGCATCAATTTGTCTTCAAAAAACTGACTCAACCTTTCTTTGGATCACAATGACGACTTTCACTTGACTTGTTTTCGCATGAAGGAAACTTACAGGTTTCTCTTGGGACAAAACTTATGACCTTCCACTTAATAATTATATAGAACATAATTAACATGTGAAGCATAATTCATGTGTCTTAATACTGTGTTACATTAAAACATTAGTGCCACATGCTAGATGCAAAGCCCCTAGGGTTACACACTAACACGTGGCTTGTTTGTGCTATGTCAACATGGAGCCCAAGAAAGAGTATGGGAGCGTGACACAAGGCCTATCAAATGGGTGTGTGGCACAAGGCCTAGCCTCTTAGACATTTGTAGGTGTCATTTTTACTAATTTGTGTGTCTTCTATATTACTACTCTAAAATTCTCCCATTTGAGTGACATTAAATAAATTATTTCACAATCGAGCAACAACATGGTCACTTGGTAATGCAATGTTGAAAACCATCATCCACGCAATGCAGCAGCAAAGCACTCAGAAGTTGTGTGTTGCCTTGTGAGATCATGGCCATTGTGGAAAAGCATTCACAACCAACTTTACATATGTGTCCACGTTGAAGCGCTCATGAAATATTGATCTCTAGAAAACCAATTTCCAAGTTCTCCATCATGTTGAAGAGTTTAAGCAGAGAGCATTAGTTGGCAGTGATTTTGAGACATCTCTGGATTAGAAGGCATGTAGATCCAAGCTGCCATTAAAGAGATACATTGTGAAAGTTTCTTGGGATTGAGGTCTAACAGTGAAGGAAATGCAACCTGAAACAATAAGCTCCAAGAGCACTTTGAAGGTACACGACAAATCAAGCCACACTAACAAAATAAAGGTCATTTCCCAGAATTCAATGAAACTGCCATGCAAAAGTTTTGCAATGCTTCTGGATCTCCATTGATGCTGTTAGCTCAAGAAGAAATGTAATAATATATTCCAACTCTAAAATCTACATAATGTTATTTAACTTACCGCCCAAAGATATGTCAGGGATTAGAGTGTAGCTACTGTTCACACTTTTAGATGTTTAAATAAAAAACATTTAGAAACTGCTTTACCCACACAACGCTTTTTTGTATGCGGTATGGGCTAGATTAGGCATTGGAAAACATCAGATCCCACTTTGTGGAGATGCCATGGAGTGGCGATCAACCTCCAAGATTTTTCTAGTGCGCGAACAAATTTTTTCATTGTCGTTGCCTTCTCCAGATTGATCCTTCTTTTGTTGTGATGCCATCTTGACTACCGAGGGATCAAGAAGATAGGATTTCGTGAGTCAATCTGATGAATTTTCTGTGTTTGTGTAAATATCTGTTTTTTGATTAAAAATCCCAATGTGTGCTGGTATGTTTCGATCACACTTGCGTTGAGGCTGGAACAATGGTCTTTAAGATATCGCTGCAGGCTGCAAATGTATTACGAGGCTGAGAGTTGGATCTCGTCTCATATTTGGCCATCATTTCCTTGCATGTAGAGGCTCTTTTCTCAGAGTATGGGATTGACGAAGGACTAGTTTACAGCAGATCTAAAACACTTTGTAGATCTGACCTTCGATATTGATAAATCTCATATTTCCTTTTTAGATGTTCCTTTTTATGGGTCTTCTCTGTCTTTCATCTCTAGATTTGTCAGAATCGGTAGAGAACACCGCCCGAGTCCATTTGACACTGCTTGGAGATCACTCATGATGTGATTCACAACCGAAACGTCTAATCTATAGGTCCCAGCTACAACGACGGTGTTAGAATTGGATCTTTTGCAAGCCTAGGATTCCCAGAAAAATTAGAGAATGGAGCTCAATATTTGATCAACTCTGATACCACATGAAGAAAAATCACACACAACAAACTAACACACATAAAATAAACTCAATAAATTAAACACTCAAAGATATACAAACCAGACATGGAGGAAAAGGCAGAGAGCCATCATGTGGTCTCTCTTGCTCATGTAATTCAATATTATTCAAATAATTTAATAATACATTTAAATACATGAGCAAGTGGTCTTGATATAGTGTGTCTATCTTAGACTCACTTGGTTGAGACAATTTCTCAACTTACACACTAATTTAGGAGAGCTAGTTGGAGAGAATCTCTCATCCAAACTAGAATCCTTGGTTTGAGGATTTCTCATGATTTTATTAAGTGAATTTAATATTTGGATTTATTTATTGATTATTAAGAGAGTGAGGCTAACACTAGACCTTTCAGACATTCTTCTAGCTTATCAATGTATATGCAAAAAGAAATAATATATAAGGGACACCCATAGTTGACTCCTATATAGAATTTAATTTCTTCCAACCAACCCTTAGTAGTCCTAAGTTTAACATCAACTCTCGACTATGAAAAATGCATTATCTCTTTAAGCTTCTTTGATAACTTGATCTTAAAACATATGCACAAAAATCAAAATCAGGTATATAAAAGATAATTAAAAAATAGTTCACCTATCTAATTATAAATAATGTATTTGAAATTTTAAATAACGTTATTGCAAAATTATAAACTTTGAAAAAAGAATGTCATCGATTTATTTGTAAATTATAATTATTATGATTAAATATATACCATTTAAACCTAAAATTTTCCCACCAAAAGAATTATGTTTGAGATTTCTTATGCAACGATGGCATCACTCTACATGGACCAATGAAGAAAAGGGATGGATTTCGTATTTTAAAAGGTCAAAGTTCTTTAAAGGGAGCATTGTATGAAATTGAGAACTACACGAAATATCATAATTATTTTAACGATCATTGTAATGTTATAATTGTTCATATTTTTTTAGGAATCGAATAATTGTTCATATTTTGAGTAATGTTATTTTTATCTTTGGTTAATTGACACCTATGAGGATTAACCATAATGGGAAGACTACAAAATGTAACACACACCTTACACATACACTTGTCATAGTAGTGGAAAGGTGTATTTCTGAATAAGATCATCCATTTCAAACCATTGGTAACATGTGTCCAATTCTAAATAACAAGTGTCGGTAGTTTCATTAAATTGTACATCAATTTCACCCTTTCATGTTGTTAATAATAACTCCAAAAAAATAGGTGTCTGTAGTTTCATTAACTTGTCCATCAATTTCACCATTTCATGCTCTTAATAATAACTTCGCCACTCCATCTCTGATTGTAACGTGGAGGAATAATAGAATAACTCCACCACTCCATCTCAGATTGTAACCTTGAGGAATAATAGAATAACTCTGCCACTCCATCTGAGATTGTAACATGGAGGAATAATAGCAACTTGAGCATTTCAAATTGTCATTAAATATTTATTGTACCTGTTATTCATCACCATTCCATCTATTATAAGCAAAGGCTCCGTGGATGCATGCATTTCTTAGTGCTTGGGTTGTTGGAATTGTTGAAGGATTACTTGAACGATTGTTGGAAGGATTAACAATTTGAAGGGGGCTTCTATCTGCTAAGAAAGGTGCACAATCTTTCATAGCCTTCCTTTTCTCTACCTAGTGTTTTTTCAGGGGTTTCCTTCAAGATGCATTGGAGGAACCCTTTGGGTTGAAAATGGTAATGGTAGCAGCAAGAAGTAAAATTCATTTATCATGAGCTTTCTTGAATATATGTATTGATTGTCTTTGTTGGTATAGCCATTAGAATATTTCAATTTGAAAAAAATGGCTCTAGGGTTAGATGTACTTTTCTTATTTTTTGTTGAAATGGTTTGATAACTTGTGTGATCAAAATCACAGGCTGAATAATTTTGGTGTCATAAGTATGTAAATCCTGATATGTCTAGACAAAGGCATGTTAGTATTACTTACTTATTACTTATTACCTTGAGACATTCCACTTCCAAATCTATGGCTTTCTTTATACTAAAAAATAAGGCTTCATATTTAGGGAAGTTATAGTACATTCAAATTCGAAATGAAAGGACTTCTTAGCCCATCCCTAACTCACTATATACATAAAAATTGTAGTCTCATACAATATAAAAGGAACTTATGGTCTCATTACAATATAAAAGAGACTCCATAGAATAATAACATGTCACTCCCACATTGACAGATCTTGCCCTCCTCTTACAACACGTTTCAAATCTAGGGCTATGCCCATGGGCATGCCAATCACCCAAATTCGTTCCAAACATGTGAATGTCGAGGCGTCCAAAGTTGTATCGCTGAGGAGAGTCATATCCTAAGAGAGGGGCTGGTGGGGAAGAACCGTAATTTCAGGCAAAGAGTCTTCTTTGAACTGTTCTCACATTATGAAACAAATTACCTCCACTTAGGGTTTCTATACCTTGGTTTTTAATATTAGCCCCTTGAGTTTAATATTATTCACTTAGGTTCATAATCCCTTAGGGTTTTAGTATTAATCCCTTTGGTTTGTTGTTCCTTTGGGTTTATAATATCAATTTCTTGGTTTATTATTCCGTAGTCAACCATAGTTTATTATGAAGTCAACCATAGTCAACCATGGTCCAACATGGAATTGTGATAACAATTGTCTCAATATGAAAATCAACGATGGTCAATCATGTTTATTTTAGTGTTTATAATATTTATCTTAGGGTTTATATACATTGGGTTTATAATATTAGTCCCTTCGGTCTAATATTATTCGCTGAGGTTCATAATCCCTTGGGGTTTTAGTATTAATCCCTTGGGATTATTATTACTTTGCATTTATGATATCAATATCTTGGGTTTATTGTTCCCTTAAGTTTATAATATCATTCATGGTCAACCATTGACAACCATAGCAAGCCATGGTTAACCATGTTTAAATGAAACATTGTGACAAGGATTGTTTCACCACGAAAATAAACCATGTTTATTTTTTTAGTGTTTCAAATATTTATATTAGGGTTTACTAATGTTGGGTTTATAATATTAGTCCATTGGGTGTAATATTACTTCCTTAGGTTCATAATCCCTTGGGGTTTTAGTAGTAATACTTTGGGCGCATTATTAACTTGTGTTTATAATATAAATCATGGTGAACTTTATTAATCTCTTGTGTTTGTACTACCAATCCCTTATGCTTCTTGACCCCTTAGGTTTTTAATATTTATCCCTTGGGTTTATAATATTAAACGGTTGGGTTTATTAGCCGCTTTTGTTTAATATTATTCCCTCGGGTTCATAATCCCTTGGGAGTTTAGTATTAAACCCTTGGGTAATAATATATAATAATTTTATTATAATAATATATAATATTATTATTATAATAATAATAAAATATAGTTGTTATTATTATTATTATTATAATATTATATATTTATTATATTGTTATTATTATAATAATTATTAATATTATTTTGTAGTCCACCATTGTCAACCATGGTCCAACATGGAATTGCAATAACAATTGTCTCAATATGAAAATTAATGATGGGCAATCATGTTTATTTTAGTGTTTATAATATTTATCTTAGGGTTTATATGCATTGGGTTTATAATATTAGTCTCTTAGGTTTAAAATTATTCCTTGAGGTTCATAATCCCTTGGGATTTTAGTATTAATCCCCTGGGTTTATTATTCCTTTGGGTTTATAGTATCAATCACTTGGGTTTATTATTCACTTATGTTTATAATATCAATCATGGTCAACCATTGAAGATCATAGCTAACCATGGGTAGCCATGGTTGAATGCCACATTGTGACAAGGATTGTCTCAACATGAAAATAAACCATGTTTATTTTAGAGTTTTTACTATTTATATTTGGGTTTAGCAATGTTGGGTTTATAATATTACTCCCTTGGGTTTAATCTTATTTCCTTGGGTTCATAATCCCTTGGGATTTTAGTATTAATCCTTTGGCTTTATTATTAACTGGGGTTTATAATATCAATCACGGTCAACTTTATTAATCTCTTTTGTTTGTAATATCAATCCCTTACGCTTTTTGATCCCTAAGGTTTTTAATATTAATCCCTTAGGTTCACTAATTCCTTGGGTTTATAATATTAATCGGTTGAGTTGATTGGTTCCTTGGGTAATGATATATATTATTGTTATTATAATAATAATATAATAAATATATTATATTATTATAATACTAATACAATATAATTGTTATTAATATTATTATTATAATAATATAATAATAATAATAATAATAATAATAATTATATTATTATATTATTATAATAATATAATGGTAATCTAATATTATTATGAGTTTATATTATCATTAAATTATTAATAAAATAATCATATAATAATATATATATAATAATATGGTTGTTATTATTTATATAATTATAATAATAATAAATAGTGGGTGTTTAAAAAAATGTCCACAATAGTTATTAATGTAGTTGATATAAGCCTATCCGCTTTACCAACCACATTGGAAAATGTGATTGTATATATATTTCATGTAAGCCTATCGATGTATATCAACGACATTAGTAAATATGGTTGTGTTAATTTCATTATTCTTTTTATTTTGTAGATGGAGGTTTTTTTCACACATCGTCATATTTTACCACATAAATCATTGTACTACTCATCTATTTGTGTCATTATTCTTGTGCTTAAATATATGGACAAACTACGAAATAGCAGCAGAAGAAGTCGATAGCAGCAAGTGCAGGGCCAATAACATAGATCAGAGTCGAACATTCTAAAGAAAGTTCACGCAAGACAACACAAAAAGTTTATTCTCGGTCATAGGGGTTTTTTTGTCTAGTGCTGTATCAATAGCTAACTTTAGCTGGGTACAAATTTCTATTGGTGAAAAGTGAGTAAAAATGTTTATTAAAAAGGAATGTTTGAGATTGAAGCGTAACTTTTATAAAGAAACCCATCTCTATTTTAAAATATTTCTTTGGAGGTTAATTTTAATATATATCTAGACCTTTTTGTGTTTGAGAGGTAGGTACTGGATTGATAAAATAACCAAGATTAAAATAAGGTATTTTTTGGGTTTGAAGAATAAAGTTTTTTTTAAGACATAGTAAAGTTTTTAAAAGAAAATTGACGCATCAATAATAATTCAGAAGGAGAATTTGTCCATTGGATAATGGCGAATGTTAAATTTGATGTTAAAAATTAAATGTGGGAGTAAAAAATGCACGATCTACTAACACACCAATGTTTGCATATGTATTAGATAGTATGGGCAAGAAGTTTGTAAAAGTTAGTGATGACAAATGAGATAACCTAGATAACAGAGGCTTTGGTACTTGATTATGTCTTACTGTTATCTTTTATTTAACATCGTTGAAGAAGTGACATCAATAGGTTTGTTGACAATGTTGGAGGGTCTATACATGAGAAAATATTTGACAAGTTGAATCTACTTAAGCAGTTGTATAAATTGAATATGAAAGAAGGTACGAAAACCAAATATCACTTGAATGTGTTTAATGTGTCAAACTCAATAACGAAGATAAGGGAGTTACATTGTTGTGCTTGTTGCTTGTATCATGAAATCATCGTGTAACCTTAACTAGCTTTAGTATAACTGAAACTCTTGAATTTGATATTTTATTGAAGCTTTTTTGTTTGAAGAACTAAGGAAGAAATCAAGAATTTAAACTTTCATGCCATAAGTAATGGTTGTTAGAGGTTGCTCTAGAGAAAAAGCAGACAAATTGAGAGGTACATCTAGCTCAAAGTTGAAAGGAAATATATACGAACTAATATGTTGATTTCACAACAAATCAATGAATCTTAATAACAACAACTAGAAGAGATAGGAATCCAAGGAAGATTAAAAAAGGAGGAAAACATTATTGAATAAAGCTTAGGTATAATTAATGAAATATTTCCTATTTGTAATTTTCCTAAATACTATATGAAAATTTTTTGTTAGATTCATATGATTATCATCATATCTGTCCACATCAAAATTAATTTTCATCACATGACGATGTTGATGGTTGAATTGTCCTAATGCATAATAATATTTTATTTTTGACTCTTGGGGTTACGAGTATCGAAATGAAGATGTTTTATCATATTTTGAGAATGTTAATATAAGTGAGACATGTTTTAACTAAAGAAAAATGTAAATTGTGTTTGAGCTTTGGATTGTGATGGTTATAAGTTCAAAGGTCAAGTTGGAGCACTGAAAGTGTACAAGGGTGGTTTAGTGGTCACAAAGGATACTAAGATATAAAACATTTACAAGTTGGATGAATGTACACAAATCAATGAAGCAGTGGTAGCGTTTGAGCATGTGATTGAATCTCTTTTCTTATGGCACCATCAATCGAGTCATATGAATGAGGAAAGGATACAGGTAATAATAAACAACAAGTTACTTCTGAATTTGATATTATGCAAACATTGTATATTTGAGGTAGAAATTCAAAGTAGTCATCCGTCATAGTAAAGTAACTCTTGAATATATTCATCTTGATGTTTGGGGGTAATCCCCTACAATTTCTTTCAGAGGATCATCACATATTGTAAAATTTATAGATTATTTCTCCAGAAAAGTATGAGTTTGTGTTATGAAAAGAAAATTCACTATGTTTGATACATTTAATAACTTTTGAGTAATGTTAGAAAAGAAAATCGAGAAAATATCAAATGCTAAGGAACAAATAACAAAGCGAGCTGACTTATTTAGAATTCAAAAAGTATTCTAAATAATTTGGGATCATAAGACACAAAACTACTATATGTATATTCGATATCAAAATAATATAGTAGAGCATATGAACATGTCTTTTCTAGAAAGAGCTAGGAGAATGTTCAACGAATCCAGTTTGCAGAAAGAATTATGGGTAGAAGCAATTAGTACTACTTGTGATATTTTATACCAATCACCATTAGTTGAAATAAATGCTAGAATACCTAAAGAGGTATGGACAAACCATCCCTTGATTATTCAAATTTTAAAAGGTTTGGTTGTGAAGCATATGCTCTTATTCCTAAGAATGAATGCTCTAAATTTCACCATTATGCGAACAAAATATATATTTGTTGGTTATGATGGAATTACTAAGGCATATACATTATGGGATTCTACTTCCCAAAAAATAATGATTAGTAGAAATGTGATATTTGATGAAATTGAGTTATTAAATTAGAAAATGTAAAATATGTTTTGACATAGGAAAAGGTACAAGAATAGACATCAAATCAACAAACTCAATTTGAGACTAAACTATCTATAGACACAAGCAAGTGAGAAGAAAATTTTGATTTTAAAGAACCCGTAAATGCTAAAGACATTCAAGAAAATGTTGAAATTTAAAAACCATCATCATGAAGATATACATGAGAAAGAATACCTCCTAAGAGGTATCTCAACTTTCTTTTATTTACTACTTTGGATTTTGATGATGGAGAACCTTCTTGTTATCAAGAAGTGTTATATGGTATCAATAATTCTGAATGGAAGATTGTGATGAAAGAATAAATGGATGCCTTGTCTAAAAAAAAAAAACATTGCACCTGGTAGACATTTTGAAAGTTCGAACGGTCATTGGATATAATGGGTTTTCAAATTGAATAGAAGTGTTGACAGTAATATTGAAAGTTATAAGGTTATACTAGTTGCAAGGGGTTACTCTTAGATAGAGGCCATGATTTTAATGAAATATTTTCGTAAGATGTTAAAATTGTATCTATCCATATTGTGTTGGCATTAGTTGCAATAATTGATTTGGATTTAGACCAGTTAGACGTTAAAACATCATTGTTGCATGGATATTTGGATGAGGATATCTATATGGAGCAACAAGGAGTTTTGTGCAAAATTGCAATAGAAGACTAGTTTGCAAGCTCATGAAGTATTATAAGGGATAAATAAATTGCAAAGGTAATGCTATAAGAAGTTTGATTCCTTCATGATGAGTTAAAGTTATACTAGAAGTGAGTATGACCATTTTGTATACTTTAAAAGTTTGAATATCATATTTAGTATCTTAGTGTTGTATGTTGACAATATTTTTATTACAAGAAAAAAATAGAAGAGATAAACAAATTGAAATATCAAACGTTTAAGATGTTTGATATGAAGGATAATGGAGCTGCAAAAAAAAATGGACATTGAAATAAGCAAAGATAGAGAAAAAGGTAAGCTTATGTTTTCACAGTAGAAGTACATTGAAAAAATACTTGTAAAGTTCAGGATGGATAATGTGAAAACTGTTAATATCCATTTCACTTCTCATTATAATATTTCTTCATGTTTATGTCCCAATAATGAAGAATAAAAGGATTATATGTCTCATGGATTATATTCTAATGTAGTATGAAGTTTGATGTATGCAACGATATATGCTAGACAAGATATTTTGCATGTGATTTTGTTGTTAGAAAATTCATGGAAAATATAGGAAAAGAAGATTGGGTTGCAGTGAACTCAGTGCTTCAGTATCTTATATTACCAAAGAGTATTCTATTACCTTTAATTGTTGTAATTATTATTCGTCTAAAAATGTTGATTTAAATTTTGTAGGTGATTTAGACAAGATGATGTGTACTTCGGGATAGGTGTTTAATCTTGCAGGGATCCATATGTTTGATGTTGAAGATTCAAGAAAAAATTACTTAACTCCTTGCAAAGGTAGATTACATTGTTGTCCCACATGCTTGAAAATAAAAAAGTTGGTTGAAGGGTTTTGTAAATGAACTTGGAACAATGAAAAACAACATCAATGTATTCTACGATAATCAAAATGATATACATTTGACTTCAAATCTAGTTTTTCATAGAAAAACTAAACATCATCATATAATAGAATTTTGTAATATAGTTTATTGATAGTTATGGAGTATGCATTAAAATGGTTCACTAACAAGAAAACTTTGTATATATATTTACAAAACTAGTGGATAGAGAAGTTGCGATGGTGCCCAACTTCTCTTGTTTTATGGAAGAGGTGATGAAAAGTTTTTGGAAGGGTATTAGGAAAATTATTTTAAAGGTAGATATTGTTAGAACGTGTCAAAGGTTTCATTAAAAGAAAATTTAAAAACTATTATACCTAAGTAACTATTTCTCTATTTATTTGAATGGTGTTGGTTTACAAAGCAATTGATAATTATTTTGAAAATTATTGTAATGAAACCTTCTTCATTTATGAATCCTAATAAATGAGGAGAATGTAAATATACTCATGATAATAAAATCCGTTTTCCTTCCTTATGGATGCTTTAATGACAAATCTTCAACGTTTTACGACATAAACATCTTATCTACTATTAATCAATTCTTTTCATTATTCTTATGCTTAAATATGTATATAGACTACGAAATACCACCAAGAAGGAAGAGAAATACCTAACACTTGACTACTCTATATCTATTTTCTTCAAACCTCAAAGACACTAGGCCATTCAACTATTGGGAGATGATTTCCTTAGTTAGGAAATGACCCAGCAAAGAGGTTATAGTTCATAAGGCCCCAAGGGATAATTGATTTGCACCATATGTTATATCTAATGGGAGAGAATACCAACAACAAGAAAAAATAGAGCTCAATTTCCATGGTCTAAACCATATCCATGATAATTTAAATACTAGAAAATATTGAGAATTGATATGTGACATCCTTCCATAACAACCCATTAAGGAGAGACCCAACACTTGGATGGCAAAAAAAAGACATAATATTACATTGCCTTAAATTCATCAAACAATCATTAATTGTATTAGTATGAGAATTACGTTATAATTTCTTACCCTCCTGCAATTGGACATTATGGGTCCTTTTTTATCACCATAGGTTTGGTCTTTCATGGAACAAATCATAAGATGAGAGGAAAGTGAGGTGATAGGAAGTGTAACACGCAGCAAGCCAACTAAGGAAAAGGCTATATGTTATGATTCTGTGAGAAGAGACATGATTATCAAATAATTAGTGTTTTCAGACAACTAAATACAAATTTTCACCAAAATACATAATGATATTCTATATACTTGGATGTCTTGGATGCCAATATTGTAAGTGAGGTGCACATTTCAGGAATAATGAATATGGATTGAATTGGGAGTTCTGCACAAGAAAACATACAAAAAGGGATAGCTCAACGCACTGCCAAGAAACATATTCCAAGGGCAAGGTCTATATTACATTGATGCTTAAAGATTTGAAAGATGCTTTTGATTTAAATATGGGATGAGAAAAAATAGCTGGAGACAACACAGTTACTAGAATAGTGTTAGAAGAATTGAGGCCACATTTTGTTAACATGTTTAGAGCACATTGAACACATGTGAAATCTATCAAATGAGTTCAGAAGTAATGATCAAAGTGTTGCAACAATGTATATGAAACATGTTGGACAAAATCACATTGTGGATTAGTTATAATTCCATCCTTTAGTGATAAAGAACGAAGTGATGACAAATCCACAGGTGTTGAGTATATAAGCAATAACACAATGCATTTAAAAGTCACTCAAGGAACCTACCACGTATGAGACTATCCTATGGGTTGCATTGTTTTGACGTTTTCATACAAGGAATGATACATTAAATGGTCATAAGATAGTGAATAATAAAGAGAAGAGGAGTGTCAGTGCAGTTGAGAAGCAGATACATGAGTAATGACATCAGTAATAGGTCGAGTTCAAGACCTCTATTGTTAGAAGTGTGGAGGAAAGAAGCGATACCATAGATTGGGAACCGAGGAATTGAGGCATGTGTTTTTTAAGAGAAAAAGATGGTGACCTTGTTGTTGGGGCTACATTTAAGGGAATGGTTTGGAGTCTCAAGAAAAAAGGCTTCTATTCTGATGAAAAGAGGAGAAATATAGTGGAATTGGGAACTAGATTCGATATAAAATGGATTTGAAGTTTTATGTGTCGATATGGTGGTATGATCATCCATAAAATGCAACCCATAATTGCACAATACCACTAATTACAGTTCACATGCTGCCACCCTTCGATGCAACCTTAACCACCTTCTAAAGTCACTAAGTCACACTTCTTTCCCAACAATACACCCACTAACTGCAATCTATCTCATTTTGTGACTCTACGACCTACTCCCAAGCTGCTAAATCAGAGGGTCGCACTTGATGAATCCAATGTTCCATGGAATGTCCCCTAATATGTGAATTAGCGACTATGTTAAAATTGCACCTCACACCTACAAATCGCGGCTGGATAATGTGACCAACTAAGGCATTGGATGATAGACCTTGCGACCATCAACCGAATGGTTTAACCTGGGAGGAATGCCATTTCAAATTTGATTTTGAATTGATATCCAGATAATGAAATTAACATGGAGTTGGGAGCAAACTTAGTAGACATGCAATGTTACCAATGCCCTCAGCATGTGCTCCATGATCCCAAACGATTGATCCTCTTGCATGGTCAGATCATGGGGCATTTCAAAATCCCAGTCCGTGATCCTTTCCATTCAAAGCTGCATAATGTTGGTGCATTTCCTTTCATAATGGAAGCTAGTGAAATTTGGTATCAAGCACAAATAACATATGTTATAAAAAACATAATGCTTCATTGGAACACCAATTGGAATGTTATGCATACATTTGAAATATTATAGTCACGGTGTCCAGAAGAAAAGAACATGATGTGTAATAAATGTAAATTGAATTATGACATTGGAGGAATCAATAGCAGCCTTGGTGTATAGGCTCTGATGACACATATATGAAGCAACCATATATCTTAAGTTGGTTGTAAGTATTATGAGTTGTTAAACAACAAAATGACACAATGAAGAATGTGCAATGGAAATAGTGCTTGCGCCCAGTAAATTGTGCCAAGACACGGGTTGAAAGGGAAAATTAAGCTACAATGAATCTATTGATTGTACTTATGAATCCATTCCTTTAAGAGGTTATCAAGTGCTACACCAAAATCATATATTCTAGTGGTGTGATGGGCTACATTACATTCCAGGGATGCAAAGGCACTAAGGAAATGACATCACTAAATTGCATGTAAGTTTGTGTAGAAGATTGTAAACATAGCACCTATTGATAAGTCTGACTCACACTAAAATGTGACAGCACGACCCCTCCTTGCACTCCTTTACTCTAAGGTCGCAAGTTCGTAAAAGGTGAAACTTAATGATGTGATTGGTATAGTACGATATCCTTTGAGATGTGATATTGGACCTGCCCAAAGACTCCATATGCAACCAACTTGTCATGAAGCATAGACAAAGTGAACAATAATATCCGTGCATCTCAAGCTCAATTTCAAGCTAGGTTAATACTTAAGAATCTAGTTCACCTAAAACATGCACTCTATTTAGAAGAAAAAATGCAAGAGAAAAGGGACCTTTCCAAGTTTTGTAATTGGTGGCCTATGTATAACCAATTCCCATCATTTTTTTGAGAAATGGAAACAAGAAATTCGAGTTTAATTTGTCCTTGAATTAAAATGAGAATTAAAATCGAATTATATTCTCATAGAAACTTGTAAAAAGTTAATTAATTTTAACTGACTTAATTAGCTTAGGAATTTCAAGTTGGAAGTCCTTTTGTAGTCATGTATATGTTCTTCCTAAGTTTTAGTTGTTTGGTATGAGTTTAAATTAAGATGGAAATTAGATTACTCAGTTTACTGGGTTAAGTTTAGTTAAATTAGTTCTAAATTCTTTTTGGAACTAATATAGGACTAACAACTAGTTGATTCACTAATGCATCAAATATTGCTACTGCAGTTAACTGAGTAGGGACAGGTGTATTATCAGTGGTGTCATTTACTGAAGTGTAAATATCATGTATGCATCAAAGATTGACCCTATGTTTGGATTGCACAATTTTGGAATCATGAACTCACTCTAAATATGGGTTATGGGCCTCGCGAGCCACTGAATAGACTAAGGATTTGGTTTGAGATAATATGTGAGTTGAGAGAGTTGAGCATACTTGTGCAAAATTATTCTAGTGAGAACAAGTTTTGTATATTCAGTCATATTTCGGATATATGCAATATAGATAGCATGGTTTTGAGTAGTTCCTTTCCCTAGATACATCTTGTTTTATGTTCCATTGATTTATCTTCATCGTCTCCTTATTGTTTTCATCGATCTATTGGTTTATGTTGGTTGAAAGTAGAAGTAGATTCTTGTCCTGTCCTTTAGTACATTGCATGTGCTTGTGAATCTACAAGATTTTCTACATGGTATTGTAACTAAAGACAATATACTAAAGTAAATTTTGAAATTTTGAGTTTTGGGTTACAGGTGAAATTCAAATTTGGAATACATACTTCAGGATTGACAGATGGCTTTCTACAGTTTGTCGCTAGAGTATGGCTTGGAAGGTAGCTCAAATTTTATAGCTTGGAGGGATGGAATGGAGGTTGTGCTAGAAGATAATTCCTTGAAGGAATTTGTTGATCAATAAATTCCTAATCCAGTAACATCGAATGCACAAAATTTCATTGAATGGAAGAAGTGTGTGGTGAAGGTGAGGCAGATAATCCTTGAGAGAGTTTGAGATCACATTATCTTGAGTCTCCATGGCAAGGAAACTCCATATGGTATGTGGAAATAATTGACAGACTTGTATCAGAATAACAATGACTAAAGGAAATTGGCACTGAAGGAAAAACTTTGAAAAATAATAATGGAGAAAGCTAGGACTATTCCAAAATACTCGACCAAGTTCTCTCAATTTCATGATGAACTTGGAAGTGTTGGAATCATGGTTGTTGGGGATGATATGGTGAGTCTTCTCCTTTTAGGACTCCCAAAGAGTTGGTATAGTTATCAAGACTCTATCAATGGTTGGGAGAAGTTGTCAGATTGGGAACAACTAAGGTTGGATTTGATGCAGGAGGAGATAAGGATGAACACCAGGGATGGCTCTTCATCAAAGGCTAATGATGAAGAGAACTGTGCCTTGGTGATTATGGAGAATAAGGGGAAAGTGAAAGATTCCTATTCCAAATAGGATTCTTATCATGGACGTAAGAAGAAAGACATAACAAAAGTTAAGTGCTTTCATTGTCATGAGCTAGGTCATTTTCCTACAAACTATCCACTCAATATGACCAAGAAGAAGTCCTCAGGGCGAGCGACAAATAAGTATTTTGACTCTCAATTCGAATTGGTATTTTCCCTCATTACATGCATGGTGTCATCAATGATGGGAAGTGTACAGTACTTAGATAGTGGACATTCATTCCACATGACTGGTGAAAAAGAATTATTCAGTGACCTAGAGGAGAAATATCTCCAGATGCATATTGAGATGGGTGATGACAGGAAGTATAATGTTACTGAATTGGGTACAATTACTTTTCAGAAGGAGCATGGGGCTCCAATCACCTTGAAGAATGTTATGTATGTGCCCACGCTAAAGAAGAACTTGGTATCCATTTCCATGCTTGACGATAGAGGCTATGATGTGATCTTTTTAAAAGGAAAGGCATTCCTTCGACACATAGCCACGGCTAAAGTAAAGAAGATAGGGATTTAGATGAAGAATCTCTATAAGCTAGAAGTAGAGGAGTGTTCTACTTTGAACACAAAAGCGGAAAGGGTGTAAAGCTGAGACATTGGAAAGTTGCGGCACAGGAGATCGCCCCACTTGCATCATGGGGCTTCGAAGATATTGTAGTAGATCTCTACCGGTTTTCCCAAAGGTACACTTGAGAAATTTGATACATGCAAGGGGTCTACTTTGGGAAAATACAACAAGTCTTCCTTTCACAATAGAGATATTTGAGCAGCGGCTATTCTAGAGTGAGTCATTCAGAAGTGTGTGGACCATTCTCGACAACATCCACAACCAAACATAGGTATTATTTTATAATTTTTGATCACTTTTCTCGAAAACGCTAGATATTTTTCATGCAGAAAAAGGATCAAAATTTCACAAAGTTTTCTGAATTTAAATCATTGGTGGAGAAAGAGTCGAGAAATAAGGTTAAATTTGTACAGAGTGATAACAGTGGTGAGTGTGTCCCAAATGAGTTTACGAACTTCTGTGCAGTGGAACAGATTAAACGGGAATTGATTACACCCCTTAACCCTCAACAGAATGGGGTGTCCAAGAGGAAGAAAAAAAGCATAATAGGGTTAGCAAGGGTGATGTTGCGTGATCATGGCCTACTCCTACACTTATGGTTTGAGGCATACAACACAACAATTTATGTTTAGAACTATAACCCACATCGGATACTTGAGATGAATACACTAGAGGAGCCTTCTTCCGTTAAGAGGCCAAATGTTGGTCACTTCAAGATTTTTGGGTCATTAGTATATTTCCATGTGGCCAAAGATGGACGGAAGAAGCTTGAGCCAAAAATAGAGTTGGTGATATTTGTGGGATACATTGATACACCTAACAACTATTGGGTGTACTTGCCAACCAACAAGATGACAATGGTTCACAAGAATGCCAGATTCAATGAGGAGAAGGCCATGCGAGTTTCCCTTGAGAGGGAGCTTGAGCTACATGTGGATGAGGAGATTTTAGCTCCTAAGGTTGAGGAGCCTCTAATTCATGTGGAGCAGCCACATGCAGAGGATCTGGGAGTGGAGACATCCACTCAGGTAGATTTTTCTAGAGAGGGAAGAAAGTGCACCAGTGAGGCTAGAAAATTATTGGATAATGCATAGGACAATATGGGAGCATCCACATCTCAATGAAGGTAGAGGAGGTCACCTAAAATTACATTAGATACATAGATCTTATGGGTGAATGTGTTGTGATAGAGCCATCTTCCTTTAAGGAAGCAGTGGAGTAGCTAGTTTGGGTTGATGCCATGGTGGAGGAGTATGAATCCATAATTCATAGAATTGTTTGGGATGTGGTGTTGATACCGGAGGACAAGTCATTAGTGAGCTCATGTTGGATTTACAAGGTAAAGCAAGTTGTAGATGGTAGTGTGGAGAAGCATAAGACTAGATTTGTGGCCCATGGTTTTTCACAGGTAGAGGGGATTGACTATGATGAGACCTTTACTCCTATTTCAAGGTACTTTCCAGTCAGATCTATCTTGGCACTATCAACACAGATGGATTGGAAGATACATCAGATGGATGTGAATACTACCTTATTTAATGGAATGATTAAGGAACAGGTGCACATAGAGATTCCTGAACGTTTTGAGACCTTTGATAGTGAATCACATGGGTGCCAGCTCAAGAGAGCGTTGTATGGGTTGAAGCAAGCACCCCGTGCTTGGTACACTAGGATAAATAGATACTTCACTGAGTTGGGCTTCAAAAAGAGTGAAATGGATGTGAATATGTAACACATAGTGGTGGAATGTAAATTGTGATCATTGTACTTTATGTTGATGATCTCATACCGACAGGTGATGATAAGATAATCAAGTATTGCAAGGAGGACCATGAAAAGGAGTTTGAGATGAAGGACATAAGGAGTTTGAGATGAAGGACATGGGGCTCATGCATTAATTTCTTGCCATCAAGGTATGGCAGGGAGATGGGGAGTTGTTTGTGTCTCAAGCCAAGTATGCGAACCAGATACTCAAAAGATTCTACATGGAGAGCAGGAGACCCATGGAGACTCCTCTAGCAGGTATCTAGAGGAAGGAGGATGCTACTTTAGGGGAAGTATTGGAAGCTACTATTTATAGGAAACTTGTGGGTTCACTCATGTACTTAGTGAACACACAACTGGATATGTGTTGTGCAGTTATCTGGCTTATTCAAGCAATAGTTAGGCCTAACACACTGTATTGGAAGGCAGAAAAACATGTATTGAGATACCTCAGTGGCACTTCTCAATATGGATTATGGTATAAATAGATAAATGGAGTGAAGCTTCAAGGCTTTACTGATGTATATTGGGGGGGAGTCCATCCAACAGGAAGAGCACATCAGGAGGGATCTTCATTATTGGGTCAATGATAGTTTCTTGGTACAACAGGAAACAGAGATCGGTTGCACTCAGTTCGACAAAGGCAGAGTACATGGCTATGAGTGAGCCAACATGTGAGGCCATCTAGATGAGGAAGATCCTATTTTCTTTTTGGTCAATAGATGGATCCATCTATGGTTTACTGTGATAATCAGAGTTGTATGAAACTCTATGAAAATCTAGCTTTTCATGATTGGTCCAAGCATATTGATATCTCATGTCATCATCTTAGAGATTATATATTGAGTTGAATTATATTGTTAGATTACATTCCCAGGGAGGAGAAAGATGTTGACATGTTGAAAAAGGAATTTTCAAGATGTAAATTTGAGTTTCACAGAGACATGATCGGGGTAGCTGATAATCCCTTTCTTTTTGAGAGGGAGTGTTGAGAAATGACAACAAGAAATTCCAATTTAATTTCTCCGTGAGTTAAACTGAGAATTAAAATTGAATTCTATTCTCATAGAAACTTGTAAATAGTTAATTAAGTTTAATTAACTTAATTATCTTAGGAGCTCAATTTGGAAGTCTTTCTGTAGTCATGTATATTTTCTCCCTAAGTTTTAGGGGTCCAGTATGAGTTTAAATTGTGTTCGAAATTGGATCACTGAGTTTACTGACTTAAGTTTAGTTAAATTAGTTCTAAATTATTTTTGGAACTAATAGAGGACTAACAGTTAGTTGGTGCACTAATCCATCCACTAGTGCTACTCTAGTTAACTGAAGATTCCTTCATGAGAAACTCATTCATGTCAGTTCAGAGAAAGACCCAGTTGAGACTAGAGTGCAGGGATAGTGTATTATCAGTGGCATTATTTACTGCAGTGTAAATATCATGCATGCATCAACGATTGATCGTATGTTTGGATTGCGCAATTATAGAAGCATGAATTCCCTTTAAATACAGGCTATTCATCATAGGTATTACACAAGAGATTAGGAGCTTGGAGAGCTGTTGAATAGGCTAAGGTTCTGGCTTGAGCTATCTTCTGAGCTGAGAGAGTTGAACATAGTTGTGTGAAATTGTTCTAGTGAGAACAAGCTTTGTATCTGCACTCACATATTTGATATACGCAATACAAATAGTGAGGTTTGGAGTAATGGCTTTCCCAAGAGACATCTTGTGTTATGTGCCATTGATTTATCTTCTTCTTGTTCTTATTGTTTCATCGATCTATTGGATTCTGCTAGTTGAAAATAGAAGTACATTCTTGTCCTGTTCTTTAGTACATTGCATGAGCTTGTGAATCTACATTATTTTCTAAACATTTTGGGCCACTCCTTGAAGACGGTTTGAATCAGTAGTCCAAATAACAAGAGGGAACCTCTGGTAGCAGCAAAGTATGGGAATCAAATTTGGAAAATAATGGCTAGAAGCATTGCAAGGCTTTGAAAAATGGCCTTCTCTAAGAATAATATTGCACAAGAAGGGAATTTACAGGGGTCCAATTAATTTCTTTCTTTTAGTCAATTGAATATGCCTTTTAATATCATTATTTTGGAGGCCTCCATGACTAGTTTCATTTGTGTGGGGGTATAATATTTGCATGAATAAAGCTATGATTTCTTGCAAGAATCTACACAACTAGGGTTTTTTGTCAGCAAGCAAATGAGCCCCACCAGGATGCTCAAGGAACTGCACCAACCTTAATAGTAGATATATTAGTGGGAAAATGAGCATTCAACATAAAAAATGAGCATCCCCACGCTTTTCATCATCTTGTATGGATCAATCTATCTATGCAACGACATTGGAAATAGGAATTAGGGTTTCCAACAACTTCTTTATTCACGTCACAATTTCTCTGCTATTTGTTACACTAAAAAATGTCACCATGGCTATTTACAGTTAGTATGGCTCTATCAATAGTCATGCTATCCTCCTGGGCAAGTCTTATGCCTCTGCTCTCCATGTCAAACTCCAAAAAGAGAGAAAGTCTTTATAAATGTATTTTTTTCTGGGTACGCAGGTTCTCTCAACCTTACCTGCGGGTACGCACCCAATGTTCACAAAAGCCGCATACTTGTACGCTCTGTATGTAAAGGGGCAGGTGCGTCCCCCTGTAAAGGTCAAAATGCGCAAGTTTCATCTTTAAAAAGTTACTTGTGGTCATTTCTAGAACATTCTAGAAGGTTGTTCGACGTGTATTGAGCGCCTCCAGATGGTTCATGTACCCCTACCAAAGAGGAACTTATCCCATCAATGAGGGAGCTATCCCATCCAAAGAGGGGATTATCCCATTGATGATGTACCTGAATAACTTCCTCTAGACCACTATAAATACAGGCATTGGGCCAGAAGGAGAGGAGGTTGGAAGCTATACATTTCTAAGGGTAGATGCTGCTGGAATTAGGACTCCCATTTAGAAGCTTGTGAGGAGAGATTGCCATCTTTGCTTGTTCTATTTGGAAGTGGGTGAGCTTTGTCAAAGTAAAGGAGAACTCTTGATGGACCCTGGGAGGAACTTACACAACACCAAGGCTCAGGTTGTAATTGTTCCTTTTGTTTCCTATTAATGCAAATGAGTCCATTCTTCTCAATAACTTATTATTTATGAGTTGTTTCATGTACTCCTTGGTCTATGTGTTAAATATGTTTTATTTTATCAGATTATCAAGTGCTATTTAATCGTTTGATTGTTAGTGGATGCAGGTTTCAAAGTGAAGGAGGAGCTCATCCGGATCAGCGGAGCTGGACTGCTACAACAGCGTTGGACTACAGGTAGGATCTAAACACTTGATTTTTTATATAGTAAATGCATGTTTAGAGAAGGATTGCTCTTATTTGTCTTGTTTGTCACTAGAGAGTCTTAGGCTCCTAGGGAGGTTGGTTGTGTCCGCACTATTGACTCTTTCCGCTTGACAAATTGGCGACTCCACTGGGGAATCCATTGATGTGAAAGTCTTTTCCTTTGTATGCAACTTTGATCTGAGAAAAGTCATTTATTTTCTGGTTTTTGGCTCTGTGACTTTGTTTCTGGGTGGGTTAGCTTAGGGTTAGATTCAATTTAGTTTTTCTTGGTTTTTTCAGTAGTACGCACCCTCTGAGTATTGCACAGTGCGTACTTGTACGCACTGTTGCTGTGTGCACAGAGCGGGCCCGCACCTGGCTTAACTGGTTGCCTGCGTACCCTGCTAAAAATTAAGAAATTTCCATTTTTTGCATTTTTTCTCTTAGATTTTGCTTTTTCTTAGTTTTTACTACCCAGATCCATTAGTCTCTTGTCAAAGATCTTCACCTAAACTTGTTTCGATAGCATTGAGTGTTTTAGTGGATTTCATAGAAGTTTAAGCCCTAGGGTTTGATTTTTGAGTAGGTCTTGTAGTGACTTTGGCGGTAGAAGTTGTCAAGCCTTAGATCTCTCTGGTTTTGTCAGCATTCTTAGAAGTCAGACCTGTCATAAAGTCTACCTGTGAGAGCAACTTACCTTTGAGTGGTCTCTTTGGCAAATTTCGAAGTGCTTGTTGATTGAGTATTGAATTCCATTTTACAAAAAGAACAAAAAGATTTGAGTTTTGTTTTGATTGGTCTTTTGATTCTGCATTAGCTGGTCCTTGACTTGATTGTGGTCAAGTAAAACAACCTAGAATCATCCTTGTAGGCTTTTGCCTCATTAGGTTTGCTTAGAGTAAATTTCTTTTTGATTTGCTTGTGAGTCAACTTTTCATAGATTTTATAGCTTTTGAGATTGATTTTCGTTAAAATAGATTTATATGCTTTATTAAATAAGAGAAAATACAAAAACATCTCCTTTGAAAAGTTTTGTTTCAAGTAGCTTTGAAGAGTTTTGAAAGAAAAAGAGTTTTTCGTGCACGTAAGGAGTGGTCATGTTTGTATGCTTGAAAAGATAAAGAGAATTGTTTCTTTGATTGTCTTTACTAAGAAAGTTGTTTTGTATAAAATTTGCATTTCTCAACTCTCTTAGTTAGGAATTTCATTGAAAGAGAAAAGTAGCGTAAATCATCTTAGGTGCATCTTTGTAGTGGTTTGAGTCGAGTCTACACACCATTGGTTTCACTTCCGCTACCTTTTGTCTTTAAGGAAAACCATAAAATTAACGCTTAAAGTAAAATCAACGTAGTAACTTTTATTTAATAGGGCTCTGAAACACCAATTTAGATCAGGCTAGTGTCTTGGAGTAGGAGAGTAATTAACTCTCCAAGACAACAAAACCAAACAAGTAGCTTATCTTGTGATAGAATAAATCCAATTGTCTCATTTGTACTCTGGGAAAGCTCCTCTTAAAGGAGAAGCACGAGCTCGTGTCCGAACCAGTGAGGGGATCAATCCCCCCTCGTTGGGAACGACGCTAGACACGCGCGTATTACAAACGGTAAACCTCAGATTAACCATTGTCGAGGAGCCAGGGGTCACTTGTCGGTAAACCTTGGATTATTGTCAAGGAACCAACAAGGGGATTGAGCTTGATACTCTGCCCTTGCGTGCTGTCGGAGTGTAGACTCTTCCCCCAGGTGCATTTGTTGCGGTTGGTAAACTTAGTGACCATTATCTTTAGGATTCTACCGAGGTGACGGTGGAGGGAAGATCCCACTGTACCTGGAGCAGACGTCGGCTAGACTCACTTGGATTTTCCGGGGGGTTCACCTCACTCGAGACAGTTAAAGTGGAGGAACTTGTGCCGGTCTATTCATTAAGCAGGTTGCCGGGGTAACTGTTCCACCCGCCACTTCTGTACTGAATCCGGCGATGTTGGGTTTCATCTCCAACTACCGTTTTCGGTCTGGAAGGCTACTGTTTGTGCTTGGTTTGACGCCCTAGATTCTTTAGGCGTGTGATTCAAATTTGTTTGGTTCTTTAGAGACTTTAGGTGGTTTGATTTGAGATTTTACTTTGTTTTCGTGTGTAGTAGTTAAAAGTTTTTAGCTGTGGCGGAATTACCGAGACAGTCCCGTAGACTTCGGGGCCAGTCTCCTGAAGTTGTTTCTGTGGCCGAATTGTTGAGAAGATCCCGTAGACTTCGGGGTGAACCTCCTCGAGACAACCCCAGTAATCTAGAAGGTTTGAAGGTCCTTGTAACTCCTCCTAGTGGCAGTAGAGTAGGTTCACCTGAAGAAGGAGAATCTTCCTTGGTGGTCCATTCAGATTACCAAGGTCTAGAGACGGGTTATAATCCCGAAGCTGTTACAGTTTCTGAGCTTGTTGGTAGTTTTTCGTCTGCTAGTGATACAGGCGAAGAACCTGAAATATCTGAACCTGTTACTCCAACTTCTAGTGTTCCAGATTCACCAAGAGTAGAACGAGTTATCACCGAAAATCTTCCTACTGGTATGATTGCTATCGAAGAACTTGCTCCAGAGGAAGAAATAGGCGTCTCTAACCTGGAAGATCAACTTACTATTGAGCTCAGGGAGCATGAATCTATCTTTTACAGTCCTCCTAGAAGTACTACTTGGTACCTTTCGTTAACCAATTATTTAGACAACTCAGGGGTAGGTTTTTCTACACCTCGTACTCCTTTTCCACCTGGAGGTATTTATACTCCTGTAAATATGTCTGGTCAGTCGTCCTTGTTTACTCAAACTCCTGAATCTTTCTTACACGGCGGTCCTTCTGTTCCCATCGGGTATCAATCACTTTCTGGTACCTTTGCGGGGGCATCTCCTCAACCCGTTGATCATGGGTTATTAGCTGGAAACAATGGTAATATACCATTGGGTGTAGGAGACATTTACATGATGTTAGGTTCAGTTCCCGTTTCCTAACCTCAAGGTGGCCAATTATCGCCTGGGGGGCAGCCTCAGTTAATGCCTCGGGGGCAACCTCAAGGTACACAAATCATGTCTAGGGGGCAACCTCAAGGTCAGTATGTACCTATGGTGAAATACATGCCTCAAGGTCAACCCCATCCTCAATATTTACCTCAAGGGTATCAACCGCAAGGGTATCAACCCCAAGGGTATCAACCCCAAGGGTATCAACCTCAAGGTCAAGGTCAACCCCAGTACCCGTATTTACCTCAAGGTTATCAACCTCAAGGTCAATACTCAGGTCAAGGTTATCAACCACCTGAAGGTTAGTCATATGTTCAAGGTATGGGAACTGCACCTTTCAATTATCAATCCTATCCTCAATCCGGTTATGGATCTCAGTATCCTCAACCTGTTATGGGTCAGTACCCCGGAATGTTAGTGTGGGATCCATCACAGGGTCAATAGGTGTTGCAGCCAAGTATACAGTTGGTACCTCAAGCTGGACAACCCGTAGTTTCTGGTCCACCCCAGCAACCGCAACCTGTCCAGTCAAATGTTCAAACTTCTGTAACTTCGGCAGTTACTTAGCCGCCAATTGCACCTAGTACTCCATCTCAAACGGCTGCTGCAACTACCGCTACATCTGTCCGCACTTACTTCTGGAGTATCGACAGCTCCGGTTTCTACTGTCTCTGTAACCACTCCTCAGACATCTTTACCGTTGTCTGGATCTACTATTCAAACCACAGTCCACATGCCTACAGGTCAGCCTGGTATAAGTACAGTTGTCACTACTCAACCTCAATTTGTTCATCAACCGTACCAGGGACAGTACCAACATGGGCAAGCTGTCCAACAGCCGGTTTACCAGTATCAACCGTATCCTGGGTACACTTATCAACAACCTCAACAACCCCAGTACGGTCCGGTTAATCCTGGTTTTCCAGGAGGATATAATATCCCTAATGCGACTCCTGTTCCTAGTTATCCTGGATATCCTCCTCCTGGGACTGGTCTTGTGACCCAGAGTTTTAGAGATCCTAACCGGCAGTTACCGTTTATCGCAACTTTGGATTTACCAGACTTGACGCGCCTAACGAACGATCCAATTCAATATCTTCCGTTCTGGCCGCCAATGCCAAATAAGTTGCCCAGTGATATACCCAAGTTCGAAGGTAAGTCTGGAGAGGATCCGTCCAATCATGTGATGACTTACCACCTCTGGTGTGCTTCAAATTCTATCTCGGATGATTCGATCCGCTTACGTCTTTTCCAGCGTACACTCATTGGTCTCGCGGCCAAGTGGTACATTGAGTTACCACGGGCCTCTTTTTACAATTTCAGCCAGTTAGCTACCTCGTTCTTAACTCACTTTCAGTTGCCGGTCAGATACGATAACGGCACGGAGTTATTAACTTCACTAAAACAATCGACGTCCACGTATATTTCTGATCACATTCATGAGTGGAGACGTCGAAGAAGGTTAGTGAAAGTTTTTATCCCGGACCAAATCTTAGCTGAATGGTTTGTTAAATCATTATTACCGAAGATTACTGAAGATGTAGCTAAGGCCGGAGTAGTTACTGAGGAGCAAGTCATTGCTCAGGCGCAATACCTTGACTTAGTTTATACTCAGTCGGGTACGTTACACGAGAAGATTCCAGATCTTCCAAAATCAAATCAAATCGCTGCTGCTCCTTCGGGATCTCATGCCGCTGATGGTATGATTGGTATCGTGAATACAAAGAGTAAGAAGAAGTCTTCCAAGGCTTCAACTACTCCTATAATCACTTTGCCCGATTCCCGACAGGAGAGTCTTCTCCTGAACTTTCCGCCGATATTCACGCTGTAGAGTCATCTACGGCCAAATCAAAAAACGGTGGAAAGAAGAAAGGAAAGAAGAAGGCTAAAGCAGACAAGGCTCCGAAGGAGAAAACGGAAAAGTCGGAAACCAATGACGAAAAGCGCAAACCTCGATATCCTTGTCTTATTTGTGAAGAGGATCATTTTACAAGAGATTGCCCTCATCGGGCCGAGGTTGTGAAAATAGTCAAAGGTTCTCCCACTCCTGCTGTGTTAAAAGATCCATTTCCAAAGCAGGAAAGTAAGATGATAGGTTCTTCCTCGACTGCCAGTGAAGAACCCATTTTGATGATGTCTCATGTGAGGATTGCGACTCGATCGCAAGATTATGGTAGTAAGAATCCTGTTGATGGTAAAGAAGCAGAATCTTCTCATTCTAATCCATCAACCTCAGCTCCTGGTTTCGATCCACTACAGATCGAAAAACCTAACCCGGACTTAGTAATTAAACCGCCCGCCAAGGGTGTACTTCGAAGGTCTGCTTTCAATCCACATGCGAGAGCAGCCCAGAATTACAACATTGTTGAGGACTTAGCTGTTTCACCCTCAGCAATGTCGGCTTTAGAAGTGCTGCAATCATGCCCAGCACAACGAAAATTACTTTTGTCGGCTATCAGAGCTGTTGATGTTCAGGACCCGAACCTGATAATCTTCGATCTAGAAAATAGTACACCGCGCCTACCCCATCAAATGGCTTTCCAAATTCCAGTGATAGTCAAAAACAGGCCTATTCATCGGACTGTGATTGATGAGGGAGCCTCTACGTGTATTATGTCGATTCAATGTTGGAGATCGCTTGGTTCTCCTTCGTTGAACCAATCCCCGACCATCCTTAAGGCCTTTGATGGCCGTGGGTTCCGTCCGTTTGGTATTCTACAGGAATTGCCTATAGGGGTAGAAGGTAAAACCGTTAGTCTGGATGTGGAGGTGGTTGATGCCCCTCTAGACTACAACCTTCTTTTGGGTCGAAGTTGGTCATATGCTATGACAGCAGTCATTTCATCGGTCTTCAGAGTAATTAAGTTTCCATATAACGGTAAGATCGTGACCATTGATCAGCTGACATACTTTTCATCCGACCCAGCCTCTTCAGAGAGTATCCAGCATGTCGGTAAGACGACAATCCCTTATAGGGACGTTGGCGTAGGTTTAGTTAAAGATTCCGGTTTACTGGGAACTTTTCCTTTCCCTCCAATCAACCAGACCCTTCATTTGCATCAATTCATATGATTACATCAGACAACATTATTTATGATGATCCTTGGATTGTCCCATCTGAATCTGAGATAGACTCATTCGGTGATGCTATGCCTTTGAGTCCATATGAAATTGCTTATGAAGCTGTCATGTCTTTTACCGACTCGCATTCAACCCAAATCGACCAAATGAATGTGGTCAGTGAAGAATCACTTTTCACATCAACCTTAGAACGGATAGCATTTCCCGAAGTCGTGTCATCTGACGAGCAACTTCGCGAAATCCTAAGTGTAGACGATCTACCATGGGAAGATCTTCATCACAGATCTTCGTTTTTACCTAAGGATGATGTTTTTGAAAATGATTTTTCATCTATCTTTACCGCTGAATATGTCAAAGACGCTCAGAATCCAACGAAACATTCTGATTCAGAGTTGAATTTAGGGAATATTTCTCGCACTATTCCCATTGATATTTCAGTGAAGCCCGGAATTGAGGAAAACATTCATATAGGTGCCTCATGTACAGAAGATGAAATCCAAACTTACAAGGCCCTATTCCAAGAATTCTGCGATGTGTTTGCCTGGTCTTACGAGGAAATGCCGGGAATCGATCCTGCCATTGTTGTTCATGAAATAAAGACCTACCCGGATGCTAAACCCGTCCGGCAACGGTTGCGTCAAATTCACCCTCGAAAAGCGGCTGCGATTAAAGCAGAAGTCGAAAAGCTGTTGAAAGCAGGTTTCATTTATCCAATCCCGTTAACGGATTGGGTATCGAATATTGTTCCGGTCAACAAGAAACAAGGAACAATAAGAATCTGTATCGACTATAGGGATATAAATCGAGCTTGTCCAAAAGACAACTATCCTACGCCTTATATCGATCAAATTATTGATGATTGTGCCGGAAGTGAAATGTTTTCCTTCATGGATGTTTTTTCGGGCTATAATCAAATCAATATTCTACCTGCCGACCAACCAAAAACGGCATTCATTTGTCCATGGGGGACATTTGCTTATTGCAAATTACCTTTTGGGCTTAAGAATGCCGGAGCCACTTTTCAACGGGCGATGTCTTACGCATTTCATGACATCAAGCACATTGTGCAACCGTACCTCGATGATTTGCCTGCTCATTCTTTACATCGAGCTGATCACCTTGTCCACTTACGAGCAATCTTTATGAGGTGTAGGCATTATCGAATTCGGTTGAATCCCCACAAGTGTGTGTTCTGTATAGAGACGGGTCGATTGCTGGGATTTGTTGTTTCAAAAGCCGGCATTCGCGTCGATCCCTCGAAGGTCGAAGCTATCATCAAATTGCCTCCTCCTTCGAGTTTGCGCCAACTCCAAAGTTTGCAAGGGAAAGCGAACTTTTTACGCCGATTCATTCCAAACTACGCCGAGGTCACTAAAGGTTTTACACGGTTGTTGAAACAGAACGCTCAATTCTTTTGGGACGAGATTGCCCAACAATCTTTTGATGCACTTAAACACGCGTTGACCCATGCACCGTTGTTGCATCCTCCCAACTACAACCAGGACTACTTCTTATACCTCGCAGCTTCGCATTCCACCATTGGAATGGTGTTAGTTCAAGAAGATGAATTCGGAACGGAACATGTGATATATTATCTTAGTAGGACATTAAACCCCACTGAGCTAAAATATTCGCATGTGGAGAAGTTGGCCTTGGCAACCGTTAAAGCTGTCCAGCGTTTTCGTCACTACATTCTTCTCCGTAAAACTACAGTTATTTCAGATTGCAAGCCTATGATTTACATTTTGACAAAACAACTGCTAGGGGGCAAGTACTCTAAATGGATCGTTATCCTGCAAGAGTTCGACTTGGAGTTTGAGAAGTCCAAGTCTAAGAAATCCTTAGTTTTTGCGGAATTGATGTGTGATTTCCCGCATGCTGACACAGAAACTGTGGCAGAGGCGTCCATTGCAGACGAATCTTTGTTTCTTATCAGTACTTTAGATCCGTGGTATGGGGATATAATCATCTATCTCCAAACCCAAACTTTTCGGCCTGAAGCTTCAAATTCGGAACGTCGAAAAATTCGGTTTCAATCCCAGCAATACAAGATTATTGGAGATACACTTTATCGCGGGGGCAGACTTTAGTTTTTCGACGTTGTTTAACTCACGAAGAGGCTGAGAGGTTTTTGAATGATTGTCACTTTGGAGCATGTGGCGGTCATATGTCTGGGTATGCCACAGCTCAGAAAGTGTTGCGCGCTGGCTATTTCTGGCCGTCCATGTTTAAAGATTGTATCATTGCGGTCCGGAAGTGCCACAACTGTCAAGTGTTTGATCGCAAGATGCTGCTCCTCTCCATCCTATAATTGTCGTTGGTCCATTCGCCAAATGGGGTATCGATTTTATTACTTGTAACCCTCACTCGGCCGGGGGGCATGCGTATATCATCCTCGCGGTTGATTATTTTACTAAATGGGCCGAGGCGATGCCTACATTCGACGCAAGCGGCAAAACAACTGCAGTTTCGTATTCAATCATATTATAACTAGGTTTGGTGTCCCACAAGCAATCATCACTGACCATGGGAGCCATTTTCGAAACATCATGATGACTGAGCTTACAAGCCAGCTTGGTTTGCGCCACGATAGCTCTACTCCTTATTATCCGCAAGCCAACGGTTTGGTTGAGTCTATCAACAAAGTTCTGGTTATCATGATCCGACGAACCATTGGTATTCATTGGTCGAATTGGCACAACATGTTATTTTCAGCGCTATGGGCATACCGAACCTCAGTGAAAACTTCAACAGGGTTCACTCCTTTCCAGCTAGTTTATGGCTTGGAAGCTGTGTTACCCATTGAATGCGAAATCCCATCACTTCAAATGGCTGTCGAATTACTCCCAGCTACTTCCGAAGAGGAGAAACATTTATTATACTTAGCTCAATTAGATGAGACTCGACGTGACGCTGCATTGGCAATCGAGACTCACGCGAAGTGAATGAAAGCTCAGTATGATAGAAATGTGACCCCTCGAAGTTTTTCGGAGGGAGACCTAGTGCTATTATATGATCAAGCTAACGATAAGCTAGGTGCTGGAAAATTCGTTCCTATGTGGCATGGACCCTACATTGTAAAGCGAAAGCTAGCAAAAGGGGCTTATGAGCTGGTAGATTTTGATGGGGACTCTTTGGGTAAACCCAGAAATGGACTTTACCTAAAGAGGTATTATGCTTAAATGGTGGGTATGGAGAATTTTTAGTTAGGTTAGGTTTTCTTTCTAGCTAGTATGTTTGTTAGTTTAGTTAGTGTGCTTAGCTTAGAAAGTGTGTTTTTAGTCGTTATTCTGGCTTATCTTGGTTTTACTCTTGATATTGCAGATGTCGACGCCTCTCCAAACATACATTGGATTTGCTGATGGTGCTTGTCGTAGTACACAGAATATCTCTTCCGCAGCTTGGGTTATCTATTCGCCCTCTGACGAGTTAGTTTCTATGCATGGGGTAAGCCTCGGTCAAATGACGAACAACATTGCAGAATACAGTGCAGTGGTTGAATTATTATCTGAATCTATTTCATTTGGAATTCGACGTTTGATAGTGAGGTTAGATTCTGAACTTGTTGTATTACAGCTTAATAGAGTATATGCCATTAGAAATCCTGTGTTATTAAGGTTGTTTTTGAGAGTGCGTCTCTTGGAACGTGAATTTGATTACATTGAATATCAGCATATTCCAAGGTCTTTAAATACATTAGCAGATGCAATTGCTTCTCGAATGTTGGACAGTCATTTACGATAATCATGCAAGTAAATTTAAAAACATTTCATCACATATGTTAAACAAGATAAGCCGGTAATAATGATATATATATAGATAGGAGTGTGTCAAAAAATATACATCGTCTTCGATCATAGGTTGAAAAACACCTTATGATCGACAAAAATGATAAGTACAAAAAGCCAAAAATGTCATATGTGTCTACAAAAGTGACTAGCCAATCACTGGTGGTGCTCTCTATACGAGACCACTGCCCGCGCTACCCTACACAAGAACCTCCTAAAAGGTCCTGGGACTGCGACCACATAGCGCTAAAGTCGAATGGGAATCTCATCTATGGTGGTCTCTGGTATATCCGCCGTCAGACACTCTAGATCCTGTTCCAACTCGGCCAAGGTCTCTGCGGCCGCATCCTGTGGGGTTGGTGCTAGTACAACTGGTGCTCTCCTCTCAAAAGCCTGGAGTTTGCTGGACGTCGTGGACCTACATCTGCATTTTGAAAATTTGTACTGTCAGTTTGAGGCGATATATATAAAAACAAAAAAAATAGATAAATTTAAAACTTGTGAAAAATAAAGTACCTCTGTCGTCCCATTGTTCTCCCTGTGGAAGAACCATGTCCGGATCACCTCGAAAATCTACTCCGGCATAAGGAAAGTCCTGAATAGCAAAGACCTGGTGCTCTAACCAGTGAAAATAACCAGCAGGGAATCGAACAACTGTCGCGCCCTCGTCAGGATGCCGGGCCATCACCGTAACCCATCGTATCAGCTTTGGCTCCCGAGGACCCAAGATATCAACAGTGAGATGCTGAGGGATCAGCATCGGAACTCTCTCTAAGGCAAAGCTCACAACTAGAGGCCCATATCCAAAGGTCTTCAGTTGTCCGTTCTTTGCCCTAGTCAGTTGGCCCTTCATATTGGCCGACACAGCATCGCACCAGTTGAAGATGGTGCCTCGAAAACAGTCAATCGCCATCCGCATTTGGGACCCGGTGGCAATATGTAAAGCGGCTGCACCGCAAATTCTGGTAACCGTGAAAGATATAACCATGAGTTCACGCCGAGAGATGTATTTGATTTCTATGCCTTTCGCATGGTTTTGATTGGGTATGCACCAATCTGCCCGGAGACTAGCAAGGGATTGGCCACCCGGCCTAGTCCCGGCTAGATTGAGTTGCTCGCCCCTATTTGGCAAGCCAATGAGAAAGTATATGTCAGAGGGCTCTATCTCGAGCTGGTGCCCTCCGATGTAAAAGCATTGCTCATGAATGTTCCATCTCTCAACCAGCCACTCCAAGAATCTCACTTGAGCCCTCATGCCAGGTATGGCCCAGTATTTATATAGTCTGCATGCTTTTAGGGCATCAATGGAAGGTTGGTGACCAATTGCGGCTAAATCAACGTCCTCGTGCTCTCTTTCTCTCCAATCCAACATGGTGAGTGCCCTACACACCAAGAAATAAAGATTAGAATTAATTTGGGAAAATTCAAATGGTTATTTTTGGGGTTTGGGGTTTCAAATTCCGCCCTTCGCGGGGGACGCACCCCGCGTTTAGGACACTGAGTGCCGGTACGCAGCTGGCCTGAAGGTGGGCTACGTACCCCGACCTTCTTCCTGTGTAGGAAAAGGTGGGGGGACGCAGGTCACCCTTAGTGCACCTGCGTACCCCGCAGAGTGGTTTTTAAAACCTAAAACCCCCCAAAAACCAAAGCTAAAACCTAAAACAAAATTTTAATCGGATGAAATTGAAGAGGAGGATGTTATGAAATACCTGGAAGAGACGGCGTTCGATTCTGACGATCGGATTCTCTGCAATGACCACGGGAAGTTTCTTGCCAAAAGCCCTTTTCTCAACCTCAACAGTAAAATGGTAAAAATGACATGGTAAAAAGTCTTTTTATAGGTTTTTTGGATGAATTAATGCTAGGTTTGTTTATTTTTCACCATGGAAGGATATTTTTCAATGTATTTTTGCCTATCTTAAACAGGTATGAGTAATGTGTCGTTTTTGTGCAGGACAAAGGGATTTAGAGGGAAAATTGTCATTTTTCATGAACCAAAATATCAGAGTCATCTTTTAAGCCCTTTTCTGACTCCTAAAATATGAAAAGATTGCCGAGCGTTTCTTTTACACTCGTTAAAACAGAATTAAAAGACGGTCCCCTTATAGCCCTTTTCTGACCGTAAAAACAGGAAAAGGTTGCCGGGTTTTTGTCATTTCAAACTCGATACGGAAATAAAACGACGTGTCCTTGATCGGTTTTTACTTTTCAGGTTAGAGACACTAATCATGAAAGTACTCCTTGGTCGCAAGATCAAGCGGTTCTCCCAGGTATTATTTTATACTTTTTCGGGCTTGGGGGACACAAATTTACGAAAAAGTTCAACCTAGAGTCTTCTTAAGTTTTTCAGACTCTCTAAAATTGAAAAACACCGAGTTTCTCCTATACTGGGCTCATTAAAATTTCACAGTAAAGGACCTGTTCAATTACAAACAGGAACGAACCACTCCTCCCTAGTGTTTGAATCAAAACTAGGTTGGACTCATCCGAAGGATGAGCTTATAATCAAGCATATGTTATCCTCCTCAAGCTTGTTAAAAATAAAGAGGTACTTGCCAGAAATGGTGGGGGAAAAGAGAGAAGAATGAGCCTATTTGTTATCTTTTGTCTCAGAAGAAACTTTATTACCACTCTTGGACACGACACTTTTCATTCACCTGGGTTGGGAAATCCTTTACCTCACAGTTGATCAAACCACTTTGAAAGTCTTCAGCCGGGTTCCGGGGATTAACTTTGAGTCATTTATCACCAAACCATCTGTCGTGTCGTTATGTGTTCAAGAGGTCTGCAAACAAAACTTTCATCTGCAAAATACTTGTCATCCATTTGACCATCCCTGAGTCAGTCCTTACAGCAACATTTCTTCAACTTGAACAAATGATTTCGTGTTGTGGGCTTACCTGCAACGGGTCGCTTTCTATCGACATCAACACATTATCTAGAGAGATGACTTAGAAATTGTCTGTACCTTGAAGTCTGCATGCATCAATGGCAGGTTTGTCGCCTTTGACGTCAGTTTACATCATTGACTCTCGATCGAAGGATTCCGTGAAATGTTCGACATCAACCCATTCATTCACATCTCATGGATTGTACTGGGTACTTTGAGAACCATTGACATTACTGGTGGTCTCTCTCACACTTGTTAACAGTTTACATCATCGACTGGTAATCAAGTGGTTTCTACCATGTTCGACATCAACTCATTTATTTGCATGGCTAGAATCGTACCAATTCGGGAAGCGGAAATGAAGACCCTGGATCTAGTTTCCACCATCCAGGCTGCGAGGAGTTTTGTATTCATTATCTAAGTAGACTAATCATAAACAGATGGCTGCGCCCATACTGTGTCTACAAAAGTCTATGATTATGATGTACTACAATATCATTCCTGTATCAGAGTAGTTAGTCTGTTACTTAAAGTTTTGATCTGAGTATGGGAATTCCTACCTCAGTGATGATATAATCTTATACATGTATTTTGTGTTGAAAATTGCAGGTTCTGACCAGGCTCTCCACAAGATAATCTTTGAAATTATAAAGCGCTTCACCCTTCCTAGATAATACAAAACCCTAATCTATTACAGGCTTCGCACTTTAGGGGCCAATCTGTTACACTAAAAAATGTCACCATGGCTATTTACAGTTAGTATGGCTCTATCAACAGTCATGCTATCCTCCTGGGCAAGTCTTATGCCTCTGCTCTCCATGTCAAACTCCAAAAAGAGAGAGTCTTTATAAATGTATTTGTCTCTGGGTACGCAGGTTCTCTCAACCTTACCTGCGGGTACGCACCCAATGTTCACAAAAGCCGCGTACTTGTACACTCTGTATGTAAAGGGGCAGGTGCGTCCCCCTGTAGAGGTCAAAATGCGCAAGTTTCATCTTTAAAAAGTTACTTGTGGTCATTTCTAGAACATTCTAGAAGGTTGTTCGACATGTATTGAGCGCCTCGAGATGGTTCATGTACCCCTACCAAAGAGGAACTTATCCCATCAATGAGGGAGCTATCCCATCCAAAGAGGTGATTATCCCATTGATGGTGGACCTGAATAACTTCCTCTAGACCACTATAAATATAGGCATTGGGCCAGAAGGAGAGGAGGTTGGAAGCTATACATTTCTAAGGGTAGACACTGCTGGAATTAGGACTCCCATTTAGAAGCTTGTGAGGAGAGATTGCCATCTTTGCGTGTTCTATTTGGAAGTGGGTGAGCTTTGTCAAAGTAAAGGAGAACTCTTGATGGACCCTGGGAGGAACTTGCACAACACCAAGGCTCAGGTTGTAATTGTTCCTTTTGTTTCCTATTAATGCAAATGAGTCCATTCTTCTCAATAACTTGTTATTTATGAGTTGTTTCATGTACTCCTTGGTCTATGTGTTAAATATGTTTTATTTTATGAGATTATCAAGTGCTATTTAATTGTTTGATTGTTAGTGGATGCAGGTTTCAAAGTGAAGGAGGAGCTCATCCGGATCAGCGGAGCTGGACTGCTACAACAGCGTTGGACTACAGGTAGGATCTAAACACTTGATTTCTTATATAGTAAATGCATGTTTAGAGAAGGATTGCTCTTATTTGTCTTGTTTGTCACTAGAGAGTCTTAGGCTCCTAGGGAGGTTGGTTGTGTCCACACTATCGACTCTTTCCGTTTGACACTATTATAGTGGGAATATTTCCCATCATAATGGCAACAACCATGCTAAGATGAATTAGGCATGTGATAGTCATTAAGCATGAAAGAATAGTGTGGAAGTTCAAGAGTCATGACGAGGGTAGATGAAAGGTCATGGGAGGACATGAAAAGTCACCCTACCCACTCCTATAGGTATATCCTCATGTCACATTTGTAGAGGACTTTTGGCACTTGAGTTGGGGCTAGGATTAAATCACTGATGTACTTGAGAGCTAGAGGCACTCAAATTTTGGCACCTAGTAGGGTGAGGTGTAATGAGGATAGGGTTTTGTATTGCATAATGGAAGGGGCAATCGATGCTCCACTGTTGGGATTTCATAGATTGTTGAATATGTACTTGTATTTGCAACAAATTTAATAAGAAGTGTTTTTTCTTTTGCATTTATTCCCGTGCTTTTCATTTTCATTATATTACCTCTTCAGTATTTCCATTATGGTTGTATGTTTCTTTTCATGTGAGAAATATTCTAATGAACTAGTCTGTAACTCATTGCTTGCATGTCTGCTTTGAATCTTTGCATTCTTACTCCATGCCATGCTAGTGACCTTTTCTAAGCCAATTCATGATTAACCTATGGGATGTTCTTATTTAGGTATGTTTGAGATGGTTTAAGCTCATTAATACTTCTCGTGGCATACTTCTCCTTGTTATTACAATTGCATCTCTGTATCTCATTCTGCAAGTTATTAATCATTGGTTGAACTCACTCTCATAATCCAAGCATTTCTTCATGTTTCTTACTCTAAATGCTACACATTCAACAACTAGGAGTGAAGCATTCATGGTGGAAATCACACTCACATACCAGATGGGGCTCCCATCCCAAAGGATGTCAGGTCTAATTGGAACTTCACATCTGGGAGACCCCCTAGTTGTTGGAAGCATCCTACAGTGTCAACATGTTGCTAACCTTCACCGAGTGCAGAGTGTTAACCCAAGTTGGGTTGTGATGGATACACATGCACTTGCTAAATACATAAATAACAACGAATGGTGCCTTTAATAAAATTGAAATAATTATATATATATATATATATATATATTAAACAATAATAGATGGAAATTAATGAAACCAATTGTAAATGAAGGACGAACTGGGTGGAAACTTTGCATAATCATAATCAAAGAGAAATTAAGCTACAAAATCAAGTTGTTTCCTAGAATAAAGAGCAGCGAATGCACTTCAACCATGAAATGCTATCTAGGAAGATGAAGATAAAGCTTTTATGCTTGAGGCATATCCCAACATGTTTTGATCGTCTAGAAGCAAACATTGCGGATGATGTTTCGCTGAAGAGGGGAATATGTAACACTCATCAGTGAAAAATAAATATTTAATTTACTTTTACTACATCAACTTGGTAAATCATGGGTTAAGGAAAACCTTAGCGGAAAAGTTTAACACTTAAAAGTTCTATTTTAATTTATTTTAAAAGGTTATGACATGTCTTCGAATTCACGGGGTACACTAAATGAAAATGTTTTTCACTCACTAGAGACTTAGAAGACAATTAATCCTCTTCCTAGTGATAAATAATCTCATTTTAGATGAAGGAGCTAAGAGAGTGAGAGGGGAGAAACCCTGAGGAAACTTTGAAGACTTGGTACCCGGTTGGAGGAGGTCTAATTGAAGAGAATGAAGCTATAAGATTGTGAACCTAAAACATGACACTATTGAATGAAGGCATGATGCTACCAGTTAGGGTATTCTTTAACTAGTTGGAGTCATTGAAATTCCTAAAAAAAACTTGTAAGTTTTTGAGTTATTTGGATAGACTTGTACAATATTGATTCCCTTGAACATACCTTCTAAGATCTCTTTGAAACAACTATTTAACAACTATTTTGGGAGTGACGAATGGAAGCAATTTCCATTCTCATTGTTTGGTAGGAGTGGTCTTTCTTCATGGTGAATTCCTTGATAGTCTAACTTTAACAATAAGTATTGTAATATGTTGATGTTTTCTTATAAAAACTTCATTAATATGGAAAGCTTATTTTGGTCTTGAAAAGCTTATTTTGGTCCTTAATATGGGGGATGGAAAGCTTATTTTGGTCTTGAAAATAATTGTAAAACAGCAAACCTCGTAATGTGGGATAAAAAGAAGTTCCTCTTTGAAACTTTAGTCACTCTTGTTATCTTATATGGCTGTGAAGTTTGGGGCTGCAGCATCTCCAGAGAATCATGGAGGAAGATTGAGAAAATCCAGAAGCGTTTTATAACTTATAACCTGAAAATTAAAAGTAATACAGCCTATCCTATTCTCCTTATAGAAGCAGGTCTTTCTCCTATTGAGAGCCTAGCTATGCGCAGGTTTCTATTGTACAAGCACAAGCTCAATAACATAGACAATCATAGACTTCCTAAGCTAGCTTTAAATTCCAGCCAAAACCACCTAAGGCTTAACTGAGGATGGCATAAGGACACAAGGGCCTAGCTAAACTATTGGGGGATCAATGAGAATGATGCTTTGCAAAACATAAATAACATTAAAGATATTGTTACTTCTAAGTTCAAAGAAAAATTGTGGTGTGAGAAAGATTTAGCGTCTAAAAGAAAATTAAGTTATTATAAGAAGGTCATCAACCCCACCCTTGAAGATCAAAAGTATCTCTCTATTCTAACTAGCTCAAAGAAGAAAATTAATATAGCAAAGATTAGAATGAATTCTCATGAGCTCCATAGTGAAACTGGCCGCTGGGCAGTTCCTAAAACGCCATGGATGGAAAGGATCTGCCATATTTGTGAGAATAGGAGCATCGAGGATGAAAACCACTTCCTCTTAGAGTGCCCTGCATACAACCACATTAGATCTCAATTTCACAACCTTTGTTACAATACTGACCTTCCTAGCCTTTTACAATGCCAAAATTATAGTGAACTCAGGAGGCTTCTCTCCAAGCTTTTTGAGCATAGGAATAAAATATTAAATCAAAATAAATAATTTGTCTTTTTAGGTCTGATAGATCATTATTTGGTCTCAGCGGACGTTAACCATCATCATCATCATCATCATCATGAATGTTAGTAATTCTTGATAAACTATTTGTACACTATATTTGACAAAAGGATTCTTTCTTAATGATATGTCAATTTAACAAAATCAAAGTGTGTAGAATATGGAACAAATAAGTAATTATATGTAATTCATGTTTGTATTTCCTAACGGTAATGTCTTCCTATAAATGTAATTGTGAAATGTTTATGTAATTTATTTCTATAAACTATTTCTGTAAATTATTTCTGTGAATTTGTGGCTACCGGAAGTAGGAACAGATAAATATTGATGAAACCCATTGTTTCTAATAGATACTATTTCTAGATGTGAAATTTGTTGATTTAAAGACTCATAAATGGGTTGTATGGTTAAATTTTAAATTACACTTATACTATTTAAAGGAAATATAACTCACATTGAGAAGCATGTTGAAATCACCGTGTATACATGTAAAGAGTGGGCTCTGGTTCGAAGCTGTAATGTATAATGCATATATTATGAAGGAATAATGAATATAGTAGGAACAAAAGTTAACAATAAATGAGACTGAACCCTCAGAAGAGGTTTGGGTTATTCCCTGGCCAGGCTAAGTTAATAGCAACCCAAAATTTGTTCCTTGTCTCGATTAGGACATACTATAATAACCTTTATACAACATACTTTTAAATAATATCAATGACTATGCAGACAATAGTTATCCTTAAGGTAGAGGAAGAAAACACAATCTAAAGAAAGATATGTTGCAGGAGAATGGAAAGTTTGCAATGTCAAGGTTTATTCATTCTCTTAATACTTTTAATTGAACTAGGACCTATATTTTCTTTAGACACAGTAATGTATACAAGAAAAGAAGGTTGGAACAGATAGGTTAATCACCCTCTCTCTACCAATATCATAAAAAGAGAATACACTAGTCTGGAGACGAATTATGTAGAATCGAAAAAACATCTTCATCCAAAATATATTATATATTTTATGAATTCACACCACTAACTTCCCTGCATATCTAAATCACATGATCAAACCTTGTTTAAATTAATCTTATACAAAGCTTCATTAAAAATTTACCATGCCAATTGTTAATTGACACCTATCAGGATTAAACATAATGGGAAGACTATAAAATGTAACACACACCGTACACATACCCTTGTCATAGTAGTGGAAAGGTTCATTTCTAAAGAAGATGATCATCATTTCAAACCATTGGTAATATGTGGCCAATTCTAGATAATAGGTGTTCATAAATTAAAAACTAACTTAGGAAGGTAAAGGGCCTTTTCTCTTAACAAGATGTTTAACACTTCTTTAAATTACCTTGTAAAATAACCTATTATACATTTAGGTATAAAGGAGAATTTTTCCTTAATATCTTTCTCATTAAGCTCAAAATCTTCACTTAATCTTTAATTTTTTCCCTAGCAATAAACTTTCTGAATGTAACTATATTCACATTCCTTTAGGATGACAAGTTACAATACCAATTAATTTGTATCTTTTTTAAGAAAGATTATTTCGAATATGAATAAGTTTTTTGGCACTCACTCATTTTATGTATCTGCTCATTTCAATTGATGTTTAATAAAAAAATTTGTGTTGATTTATATTTTTCATTGTACCAACTATTACAAGCTACCTTATTGTATATTTTTGTACTTATCTTCAAAGAATTGTTTTTTTATCCATATCAAAAGATTTCGTAAAATTGCATATATTTACAAATAGGTAAATATCACTATTTTTCCATAATTTACTTTATATATAATGTTTCTATTAACTATTTTTTGTTTCATTTATGTTTAAAAGGAAAAATTTAACATTTAAAGAAATTTGAAAAACTTATCCCTAACTATTAAATTCACCATTCAATTAAATATTCTCTTATATTATTTTCCAATAAATATAATCCCTTTATACTACATACAAATAATCCATAAAGCTTTAGATAAACAATAATTAGATACACTATTGAAACACCTCAAATATTAATTTAGAGCAATTACTCTTTCTCTCTCCATGGGAATCTGCATAGTTCATCAGCCTTATTCTAAATTGTTCTGGTGAAAATGATATGTAGATTTGGAGCATATAAATTGTGTAATTATAAAATTACTTCATATATAGTATAAAATATAATTAGATATTGAGATAAAGTGATGATGAAATATTGTCAATATGTAGATATTGTTATAAATAATGAAGAAATGTGTTGAATATGCTTATATAGATATTGATATATATTAAGATGTCAATATATAATAATTTAATGATTAAGAAATTTTTAAGTTGTTAGAAAATTTAATTTAAAGGAAAGACGAATTAATTTTTTAATTTAACTTTTGAGTTTATGGATGAACTAATATATTAATAAAAAATGATAAGGGTTTTTTATTTAGGGTAAGATTAAAAGGAAAAAGAAAGTTTAAAGGTAATAGTGTGTATATTTTTAATTATCCAAAAAATTTCAGTGATAAGAGGGATAGTGTGTATATTATTGATTATTTAAAAATTGAGTGATAAAAGGGATAGTGATAGTGATAGTGATGAAATATTTTTTTTACCAATTTAAAATTTAGATATGAAAGTATTGTATATGTTTTTTGTGGATTTAATTATCATGAATTTAATTTTGCTATTATTAACAATCATATTCATCTTGGAGAAAAACGATTGGAGGATTATTAGTTACTTATAAATGTATTAATAACTCTTTTAGAAAAGAATAATAGCATTGGGGCCAACACAACCTACATCTTCCGGACATAGAATCTATCATTACTAAATTCACCATTTAATTAAATATTCTTTTATATTATTTTCCAATAAATATAATCACTTTATACTATATACAAATAGTCCAGAAAGCTTTAGATAAACAATAATTAGATACACTATTAAAACACTCCAAATATTAATTTATAGCAATTACTCTTTCTCTCTCCATGGGAATCTGCATAGTTCATTAGACTTATTCTGAATCGTTCTTGTGAAAATAATCTGTAGATTTGGAGCATATAAATTATGTAATTATAAAATTACTTCAAATATAATATAAAATATAATTAGATATTGAGATAAACTAATGATGAAATATTGTGAATATGTAGATATTGGAATAAAATAATGAAGAAATGTGTTGAATATGCATATGTAGATATTGATATATAATGAGATGTCAATATATAATAATTTAATGATTATGAAGTTTTTAAATTGTTAGAAAATTTAATTTAAAGGAAGGACAAATTAAATTTTTAAATTAATTTTTGAGTTTATGGATGAACTAATATATTAATAAAAAATGATAAGGGATTTTTATTTAGGGTAACATTAAAGCAAAACAAAGGTTAAAGGTAATAGTGTGTATATTTTTAATTATTTAAAAAATTTCAGTGATAAGAGGGATAGTGTGTATATTATTAATTATTTAAAAATTTTGAGTGATAAGAGGGATAGTGATAGTGACAGTGATAGCGATGAAATAATTTTTTACCAATTTAAAATTTAGATATGAAAGTATAGTATATGTTTTTTTTGGATTTAATTATCATGAATTTAATTTTGCTATTATTAATAGTCATATTCATCTTGGAGCAAAAAAATTGGAGGATTATTAGTTACTTCGAAATGTATTAATAGCTCTTTTCCAAAAGAATAATAGCATTGGGGCCAACACAACCTACATTAAAAAAAATCACACACAACAAACTAACACACATAAAATAAACTCAATAAATTAAACACTCAGAAATATAGAAACCAGACATGGTGGAAAAGGAAGAGAACCATCATGTGGTATCTCTTGCTCATGTAATTCACTCTTATTCAAATAATTTAATAATACATTTAAATAAATGAGCAAGTTGTCTTAAGATAGTGTGTCTATCTTAGACTCACTTGATTAAGACAATTTCTCAACTTACACACTAATTTAGGAGAGCTAGTTGGAGAGAACCTCTCATCCAAGCTAGAATCCTTGGTTTGAGGAGTTCTCATGATTTTATTAATTTAATTTAATATTTGGATTTATTAATTGATTATTAAGAGAGTGAGGTTAACATTCCCCCCCCCCCCCCCCCCCCCCATCAATGATAAATTCAGAAAAAACAAGGAACCATCGTCCAAGTTCTCAAGTCGATCCTCAAAAATCATTTTCCTGAAAAACTACCAAAGCTGGATGCTGAAAAAAACTCAAATATGAAGAGAACATGAATCAGCAACATGTCTGATTCATCTCTAAATGTCTCTTGACAACTCCATCATGTGTCTAACTACAAAAGGATCCAACTTTCATTTTCTTGGAAACAGCATCCGATGTCCACTAACATAATTTGATGAACGCCCACTGGCGTATTTGCTGATGATGATCACCCACTGGCTAACGAATATGCCCACTGGATGCTTTGTTGATGTTGTCAGGACTTCCAGTCTAACAACCAGTTGTTAATTTCATTGATATTTCCCTCCCTTTGTTAGCTGAAAGGAGAGGCAATCTTCTCCAAAATATATCTGAACTCCGAACTCCCCCCCTTGAGGTGTAGGAGAGTTTCACTGTTGTAATATCCCATTCAACTGCACGAGAATACCATCTTCATTTGACTGTTTGCTGCAATATGTGTGAGTGAATCCGATTGTAAAACTTGTACAATCTTTTAGCTATGGAGGACAATTCCCAGGGATCAATCCATGAATAATTTATCTTCAATATAGCTAACTATTGTTGCTTGCAGCATTTCTCTGATGTATGATTGGACTTTCTACAATGCTTAGAAGTATGGAAATCAAAACACTGATCTTCTAGATGACCGATTCTTTGACAATGAGAAAATTTCAATTTGTCTGCAACTTGAGTTTGCATGCATTTCTGTTTGTTTTCACTTTCAGTTTGTGTACATTGATGTTTGTCTGCAACTTGCGGAGAACTTGCTGAGGTGATATCTTTAAGTAATTCGACACTGATGAATTGAATGGGCTTTGAATAATCAGGGATATATAAGTTGTCATCATCTTCGACATATCCTAAGCTGTGTCAATTTCGATTACTTTGGATTTCTTCCCATGGCTTGATCAATGGTTTGGAAGAAAGTTGCTCTGGAACAACTTCAAAACTTGAAGTTGGTTGGATGAATGAGTATGAATGATCAGTTATATCTGGAAAAGACTTGGAAGCAACACGTTTCTCTTGCAACTCAATTCTCTACAGTTGTGATTCTAGTTGAACGAACTCAATCATTTCATGTGCACGTTGAAGATGCACTTGAATGTCAGCAAGAGTGGTTTTTCTTATGTGCACCATGTCGTCGACAATTGAGAGGATCAAATTATTAAGAATCTTTAATAACTGAATGTTTTTCGCCATGTGAACTTCTTGGAACTCACGCTCGCTTACTTTTAATACTTGTTGGATTTGTGGAACTCGCTCACTTGATGTTGCACACTTGCTTGCTTTGATTGTTCGATTGATTACTAACACGTTGTGCTTTCTTGAATATACTCACTGAATGTGATGATTTTAAACAAGAAAGAGTGTAAAAAACTGTCGAAAATGAACCCAAGAGACAAATGACAAGTTCAATCTTGATTACTCAGTTGAAGACTTGACTTAATGTATTCACCTTCTTTAATTTATTCCCTATCAATTCAAAGCGTGGGTGTAGGTTTCAACTGAGAATGCACCCTTACAATTCAACTTAATTTGACTTACATTACAATCCAGCTTACAAATTATAATTTGTAATTTATAGTTTTGTATTGAGCTTATTAAAAAATGGTGCAAGTGCAATTTCCAAAAAAATGTTGTTGAATTTCTCCAATTGTTGTTGATGTAGATGACAACTTCATTAACTTTATTGGATGTTGACGTAGAATTGTCTTTGAAAACTTGATTATGTAGTGTCCTTAACTTGATTGTTTTGGTTACATGATGTGAAATGTTGTTTATTGAAAGATTTTCTTATCAAGTTGATGATGTGACACTCTGTGCTTGTGTATTTATGCGCATGTTGTTGTTTTAAGCATAATACAAAGAGATAATTTGAACACAAGTCATGCACATGCATTCATTAAACACTGTGTACCTAAGTTCCCCTTATTCAATTTCGGGAGGATCTAGGATACAAACACCACAAAAAGATATGATTTATTAATCTTCAAGATACATCATCATGACAATGTATTCAGTGAGGCTTTTCAAGCACAGACTGAAAACTCTCTGCCGTCAATTTGACTTAAAAAAATTGACTTAACCTTTCTTTGGATCACAATAACGGCTTTCACTTGACTTGTTTTCACATGAAGGAAACTTAAAGTTTTCTCTCGAGACAAAACTTATGACCTTCCACTTAATAATTATATAGAACATAATTAACATGTGAAGCATAATTCAGGTGGCTTAATACTATGCTACACTAACACACCAATGCCACATGCCAGATGCAAAGCCCCTAGGGTTACACATTGACACATGACTTGGTTGTGCCAAGTCGACATGGAGCCCAAGAAAGAGTATGGGAGCGTGACACAAGGCCTATCAAATGGGGGCATGGCACAAGGCCTAGCCTCTTAGACATTTGTAGGTGGCATTTTTACTAATTTGTGTGTCTTCTAAATTACTACTCTAAAATTCTCCCATTTGAGTGACATCAAATAAATTATTTCTCAATCGAGCAACAACGTAGTCACTTGGTAATGTAATGTTGAAAACCATCATCCATGCAATGCAGCAGCAAAGCACTCAGAACCTGTGTGTGGCCTTGCGAGATCACACCCATTGTGGAAAAGCATTCACAACCAACTTTACATCTGCGTCCACGTTCAAGTGCTCAGGAAAGATTGATCTCTGGAAAACTGATTTCCAAGTTCTCTATCATGTTGCAGAGTTTAAGTAGAGAGCATTAGTTGGCAGTGATTTTGAGCCATCTCTGGATTAGAAGGCATGCAGATCCAAGCTACCATTAGAGAGATACATTGTGCAAGTTTCATGGGATTGAGCGTCCAACAATGAATGCAATGCAACCTGAAACAATAAGCTACAAGAGCGCTTTGAATGTACACGACAAAGCAAGCCACACTAACAAAATAAAGGTCGTTGCCCAGAATTCAATGAAACTGCCACGCAAAAGTCTTGCAATGCTTCTGGATCTCCATTGACATTGTTAGCTCAAGAAGAAATGTAATAATATATTCCAACTTTGAAATCTACATAATGCTATTTAACTTACCGCCCAAAGATATGTCAGCGCTTACAGCGTAGCTATTGTTCACAATTTAGATGTTTAAATAAAAAACATTTACAAACTGCTATACCCACACAAGGCTTTTCTATATGCGGTATGGGCTGGATCAGGCATTGGAGAGCATCAGATCCCACTTTGTGGAGATGCCATGGAGCGGCGATCAACCTCCAAGATTTTTCTAGTGCGCAGACAAATTTTTTCATTGTCGTTGCCTTCTCCAGATTGATCCTTCTTTTGTTTTGATGCCATATTGACTACTGAGGGATCAAGAAGATAGGATTTTGTGAGTCAATCTGATGAATTTTCTGTGTTTGTGTAAATATCTATTTTTGATTAAAAATCCCAATGTGTGCTGGTATGTTTTGATCACACTTGCGTTGAGGCTCGAACAATGGTCTTTAAGATATCACTGCAGGCTGCAAATGTATTATGAGGCTGAGAGTTGGATCTCGTTTCATATTTTTCCATCATTTCCTTGCATGTAGAGGCTCTTTTCTCACAGTACGGGATTGACGAAGGACCAGTTTACAACAGATCTAAAAAAATTTGTAGATCTGACCATCGATATTGATAAATCTCATATTTCCATTTTAGATATTCCTTTTTATGGGTCTTCTCTGTCTTTCATCTCTAGATCTGTCAAAATCAGTAGAGAACACCACCCGAGTCCATTTGACATTGCTTGGAGATCACGCATGATGCGATTGAGAGCCGAAACGTCTTATCTATAGGTCCCAGCTGCAGCGACGGTGTCTGAATTGCATCTTTTGCAAGCCTAGGATTCCCAGAAAAATTAGAGAGTGGAACTCAATATTTGATCAGCTCTAATACCACATGAACATAAATCACACACAACAAACTAACACACATAAAATAAACTCAATAAATTAAACACTCAGAGATATAGAAACCAGACATGGAGGAAAAGGCAGAGAGCCATCATGTGGTCTCTCTTGCTCATGTAATTCACTCTTATTCAAATAATTTAATAATACATTTAAATACATGAGCAAGTGGTCTTAATATAGTGTGTCTATCTTAGACTCACTTGGTTCAGACAATTTCTCAACTGACACACTAATTTAGGAGAGCTAGTTGGAGAGAATTTCTCATCCAAACTAGAGTCCTTAGTTTGAGTAGTTCTCATGATTTTATTAAGTTAATTTAATATTTGGATTTATTAATTGATTATTAAGAGAGTGAGGCTAACACTAGACCTTTAAGACATTCTTCTAGCTTATCAATGTATATGCAAAAATAAATAATGTATAAGGGACACCCATACTTGACTCCTATATAGCATTTAATTTCTTCCAACCAACCCTTAGTAGTCCTAAGTTTAACATCAACTCTCAACTAAGAAAAAACCATTATCTCTTTGAGCTTCTTTGATAACTTTATCTTAAAACCTATGCAAAAAAATCAAAATCAGGTATATAAAAGATAATTAAAAAATAGTTCACCTATATAATTATAAACCATGTATTTGGAATTTTAAATAACATTATTGCAAAATTATAAACTTTGAAAAAGGAATGTCATTGATTTATTTGTAAATTATAATTATTATGATTAAATATATACCATTTAAACCTAAAATTTTCCCACCAAAATAATTATGTTTGAGATTTCTTATGCAACGATGGCATCACTCTACATGGACCAATGAAGAAAAGGGATGGATTTCTTATTTTAAAACGTCAAAGTTATTTAAAGGGAGCGTTGTACCAAATTGAAAACTACACCAGATATCATAATTATTTTAACGATCACTGTAATGTTATAATTTTTCATATTTTTTTAGGAATCAAATAATTGTTCATATTTTGAGTAATGTTATTTTTATCTTTGGTTAATTGACACTTATGAGGATTAACCATAATGGGAAGACTACAAAATGTAACACACACCTTACACATACACTTGTCATAGTAGTGGAAAGGTGTATTTCCGAATAAGATGATCATCCATTAAAAACCATTGGTAACATTTGTCCAATTCTAAATAACAAGTGCCGGTAGCTCCATTAAATTGTACATCAATTTCACCCTTTCATGTTGTTAATAATAACTCCAAAAAACAAGTGTCTATAGTTTCATTAACTTGTCCATCAATTTCACCATTTCATGCTCTTAATAATAACTCTGTCACTCCATCTCTGATTGTAACATGGAGGAATAATAGAATAACTTCATCACTCCATCTCAGATTGTAACCTCAAGGAATAATAGAATAACTCTGCCATTCCATCTCGGATTGTAACATGGAGGAATAATAACAACTTGAGCACTTCAAATTGTCATTAAATATTTATTGTACTTGTTATTTATCACCATTCCATCTATTATAATTAAAGGCTCCGTGGATGCATGCATTTCTTAGTGCTTGGGTTGGTGGAATTGTTGAAGGATGAATAGAACGATTGTTGGAAGGATTAACGATTTGAAGGGGCCTTCTATCTGCTAAGAAAGGTGCACAATCTTTCATAACCTTTCTTTTCTCTACCAAGTGTTTTTTCAGGGGTTTCCTTCAAGATGCATTGGAGGAACCCTTTGGGTTGAAATTGGTAATTGTGATGACCCCGAAGAATGTCAATATTGGAATTTTACTATGGTAAAAGACAGATTTGGAAGACTGTTTTGTTTTTTTTTTTTTTTAAAAAAAAAAACTTTAATCATATTATTTTATTATTGTGAATTAAAATATATATTAAAATAAATATACATTTCTTGAAATGCTGGCAACTTCTGAAAGTAAGATTGGAAGAGGAAATCAGTTGTGAAAACTGCATAAAAACTACCTTCCCTAACTGGAAAGGCTTCCAGGGGAAAAAGGAAGGGAGAGACAAAAATTCTCTGTTGTAAGGACAGACAAAAAAAAAGAGGAAAAATTGGTTAAGTCTGGTAATGACCAGATAACCAAGCACAAGTTGCATAAATCTTGTTGAGGGCTTTGGGCCTGCAAGATAGCTCGGGGGGAGATTCCAGTCTTGGCAATGGATCTCATGGTTGGGTGGTCAAGAGCAACAAAGGATACAGGTGAACCTCTGTAACGCATCTACAACCCAAGCGGACCAGGTAAGTGGAAATTTCTGGAGAAATTATCTTATTGATGGTTATACATCTATGATGTTAGCGTTAACTACAAGTTACAAAAGTCTAAGTACAGTAGAAACGGTTGTGAACTTATTCGAAAACTCACATTTCTTTTATCCTTATTATACATGCAGTAATGTTATCTGTTCAAAATAAATACTACAGTAATTCTGCTATGGTTATTGGTTCTTCAAACACAAAAACAGAGGTCAAATATTCCTTTATAGAACACTGAGGAATTACTTTACCTATATAAGGAAATAAATAAGTTTTGTTGACCATGAGTCTGTTCACCTAGCAGAGAGTAATATAGTAGGCCCCGAGCTGGGGATTACCAGAACTATGGTAGGAAACACTCCCTGGAACTAATAACCTTAACGGCTGTAGTGTGATTGTCCATTAAAGAAATTCAGAAGACCAGACAAGATTACATCATATATGACAGTTTACACAAACTGTAGAACAAGTATATATATAACAGAGGTAAAAAAAAATTAAAGACAAAGAAAAAAAAAAATGCATAGACAGAGATAGCAGATAGACAGTAAAGGCATGAGTAATCTTAGGGAAGGTTCGAGAGAGCCAGGAATCAGACCCTTCGTTAGTTAATAAATCACCAGTGCAAAATGCATATTTCACCATAGACAAGAAAGCAAATGCGACAAGCGGTGAGGATTCTACCGTCGAAACAATCGCACATTTATTTTCAATAATAAACAAAACCTTATATCATAATCATTACATATTGATAGTATGGTGCTCTAACAGTTTGATGAGGCACAACAGATGAAAACGAAACAGGAAAAACCAACAACTATTTTCCTTTAAGACAACGGCAGTTCTGCCGTATCACAGAAATATGAGAACATGTATATGAATATCACGGAAATAAGAACATATATATAAATATCACAGTAAAATGAGAACATGTATATAAATATGACAGTACTGATATTATAACACACATAAACTATTTCAGAGAAGTGAGTTTAGTCTGCTATTAACTTCTCAGAAAAACCCAAAAATAAATTGATAATTACAGAGTCGAGCAATCATTCCAGAGAACGGCGAACCTGAGCTATAACAATTCTATTCATTAGAAAAAAAAAAATAGATAGGTTCCATGTTCCACGACCGGTCCAACTAGTAGTCTTACTACTCCGTTAACAAATAATTACAACTGTAAAATTGTTTATAAATACAAACAAAAGAATACTGAGATAATTTAACTACGGGGACTGTCAAGGCACCTCCCGTTGAAGGAACTGACCATTCCTCACAAATTCCAACAGAACCAGCCGAGACAATGGAGTCTGGGGTTATAAAAGAAAAACCATGAGTAGCCTTGGAGGCAAGCCTCAAGGACCCTGTCTTGGGTTACTTCGGTCAAGATATGGAAATCTGGAACCAATAAAAAGGAAAACGAGCATGTATAAATTTCGTAGCCACATCAGTCGAAAGGGAAACCCCAAACATCGCACCCAGGAATCAATTCGAGCATGAAATTGATTACCCGCTTTATGGAGTTAGAGGTTTGGTTGCCAAGAGCCCAACGTCCTGCATATGGAAAGATTTCATTGCTGTAGCAACCACCTTCAAGCACCAGAGAAATAATAGAACTGTTAATACACACATTAAATCGAAGGAGAAGCCTCTATAAAAGAATATCATAATAGGAGAATCGGAAAATTGACCATAACAAATGCCATCACCTACGAGGTTTAATCCCAGAAAGTCGAAGGGGTAATTCCTTTGTAGCAGATGAACCTTGGTAGAGGAGTTCATGAAAGACATCCCCTGTATGCGAAGGAGACAAGACAAACCTGGAAGCGGCGCCAGGCCCAAATGAACTGGGCGAAGACTCAAGCCGCTTAATATGAACCCTAAAATCCTCCGACAAACCTCCACCCGTAGATCTAGATCGTATGATCCCCTCCGTTGAAATGAGGCGAGAACCTGAGGCGCGGGGAATGAGGGTACGGGGCTCTGCCACTTCACATGGTCAAGCAGGAAAGGCAGGCTAGATGCACTGTAGAGCATTAAAAAATTGTCCTTAAACTTAATACAGTTCAACAACTCATCGCCGGATTATTACTCTGGTCACAACATAAAATGCCAGCGCCTTTATCCGGTTGCCCATTTGTCATATCCGATGCATACATACCAAAACATTTATAGGTTGCCAAAGTATCATAATCGACGTGTACACACTAAAACATTAATACACACAATAGTTCGGTTTGTCGTTGGTCAAGGATTCCTTAACTTTCCGTAATGAGATTAATAGTCCGAGTGGACTGGTTGACATGGCAGAGTGTGTGCGAATTAAGGAATTTGGTAAGTTGAGTGTGTGAGATATTTTTTTTATTTTTATATATATGTTGAGGGTAGGATCATGACAAATTGGTATCAGAGCGAGGTTACAACACTGTGACCTCTGGAAGAACATGTAAAGAAGTTTAAACTAGAGGAAAATAAACAAGCAATGTATAGTTAACCATCTTATTATATTTATAAGAAGGACAACTAATATAACTAACTCCTCTTCTGGTTCCATTTCTTAGGTTGAGACAAAAGGAAACAACAACATATAGACAATAGACAGTAATCGTGAATATACAGAGAGCTGGCAGCGCTCCACACAGATCGATAGCAGGTCAGGAACCTGCAGTAAATCCTAGGGGTAACCTAGAGCTGTGGGTACAGCTTGGCGAGGAGACACATAGCGCGAACCTTGCAATACTAGAGATGGTCCAGGAACTGAAGAATGAGATGGCACGATTACGAGAGGATAATGCACGACTGATGGTGGAACAAGAAAGAATTTTGAAGAGTTTGTCAGACAGGCAGAACCCACCATTAGCTAATCCCAGCACGGAACAACAGAGGATGACAGAAGAATTAAATTATCAAGCAGAACTTGAAAAATTAGAAGAGGGAGAGGACCACTCTGATAATGCATTTGAACAACAGACTTCAAAACGTCAAAGAGTGGAGCTACAGGGAGAATTTCGAAAAATTAAACCTCCACACTTTGATGGGGAGCAGGAAGAAGCGGCTGAAGCTTGGCTAATTAACATGAACAAATATTTTCAGCTGTATGAATATGACCACAACCTGAAGGCACGATTGGCCATCTTTCAGTTACAAGGTAAAGCAACCCTGTGGTGGGAGGAAGTTAAGATCGTCAAGGGGGTAAGCGAACGGACCATAACATGGGAGAAGTTTCAGAAATACTTCAAAGAAAGATATCTGACCGAGTGCTTCTATGATGAAAAAGCAAGGGAATTCCATGATTTACAGTTGGGACAGCAGACTATGGATGATTTTATCAACCATTTTACCTCCCTACTTCGCTATGTGCCCTATAATAAAGAAGAAAAAGCCAAGGTGCAAAGATTTGTTAGTAGTTTACCCCCATACATACGAGAAAGGATTGAGTTTGACAATCCTAGGACGATGGATGAAGCTATCCGCAAGGCTAGAATCTGCTACCAACAGAATAAACAGAAAGGAGATGCTCCAAACAAATGATGGAATGAAAAAAGAGGTAATAAAACAGTTGGGAACAGTAAGGGAAGTCGCAGTAGTGGAAGTAAGGGAATTAGTAAAGGGCAGAACATCAGAACTATACAAAAAGGTTCACTCAAGTCTAAGCCAATCAGTGAATCTAGAGTTAGTGAACAACCTGTCAGGCTGGAGGGTGAAGGAATGGCCAGACCCCCAGTTCAATGCTGGGGTTGTGGAGGACAACACTATGTCAAAAACTGCCCGCAGCGGAAGGGAACTGATCAGATATCTCAGATTCATGAGGCATCGACCGTTCGTGATGTGGGATGTAGCGTACCAAGGATTAATGCAGCCCTGGACGATCGTCACGCGGAATACCAGCCGACCATGGTGGAATTTGAAGGTAAAATTTCAGATCTTTCTATAGCTGTTCTAATTAATCCAGGAGCTACTTTAAGTTATATTAGCCCAAAGATAGTAGAACAATGTAAGCTACAACCTGAAAAATTCAAGAATCCATGGCTGGTACAGTTAGCTACGGGGGCCAAGAGACGAGTCTTGGCAAAAATTAATAACTGCTCTTTAACCATAGCGGGACAGCCAGTAGTGGCAGATTTGAATGTACTTCCTCTGGGTTCATATGATGTTCTGATTGGGATGGATTGGTTAGAAAAACACTGGTCATTAGTAAATTGCAAGACGAAAACCATTATTTACAAAGATGACTTTGGAGAGAAGCAGGAAATGCAAGGGATTAAGCGCCCAGTGCAGATCCAGTGGATCACTGCATCCCAACTAGCTAAATGTATCAGAAAAAGATGTCAAATTTATGCCATTCAGGTAGGCTATGCAAATTCAAAGGATAAAACAGCCACACTGGAAAACATTCCTGTAATACAATAATTTGCGGATGTTTTTCCAGATGAGATACCTGTGCTGCCACCTAAAAGAGATATAGACTTTACCATCGAATTGACACCGGGGCAACACCAGTGTCGCGGGCAACTTATAGAATGAGCGTACCTGAATTGACAGAATTAAAAATGCAACTACAAGAGCTGCTAGACAAAGATTATATTCACCCCACTGTATCTCCATGGGGAGCCCCATTGTTATTTGTCAAGAAAAAAGACGGGACTCTTCGAATGTGTATAGATTATCGTCAGCTGAACAAGCTCACGATAAAAAATAAATATCCTTTACCTCGGATTGATGAACTTTTCGATCAAGTGAAGGGTGCAACAGTGTTCTCTAAGATCAATCTGCGATCAGGTTACCACCAGATTAGGATTAAGGAGGAGGATATCGCTAAAACAACTTTCAGAACAAGGTATGGGCATTACGAGTTTGTAGTGCTACCTTTTGGGTTGACCAATGCACCCGCCACCTTTATGTGTTTAATGAACAGCGTGTTTCATAGGTTATTGGATAAATTTTTGCTGATACTCATCGATGATATTCTGATATACTCTCGTTCTAAGGAGGAGCATGAGAAGCATCTCAGGTTAGTACTACAAACTCTCCGAGAACACCAGCTGTATGCTAAGTTCAGTAAGTGTGATTAATTCAAGGAGGAAATACAGTATTTAGGCCATATAATCACAAAAGAGGGGATTGTAGTGGACCCTGAAAAGATAAGGAGCATAATGGAATGGCCCGTACCAAAGGATGTGGCAGACATCAGGTCCTTTATGGGGTTAGCTGGTTATTATAGAAGATTCGTGGAAGGTTTTTCAAGGGTAGCATACCCTATCACCTCCTTATAGAAAAAAGGAAGGGTGTTCAAATGGACCTCAGAGTGTCAGCGAAGCTTTGAGCAACTTAAACATTTACTCACCACAGCACCCATTTTGAGTATAGCTGATCCTAATAAGGATTACGTGGTATGTACTAATGCAAGTAAGGAGGGTGTGGGCGGTGTGTTGATGCAAGAAGGAAGAGTGATTGCTTACGAATCAACAAAGCTAAAGGAGCATGAACATAAATATTCTGCCTACGATTTAGAATTAGCAGCCGTCATACACGCACTAAAAAATGTGGCGGCATTATCTCATGGGGAGAAAATTTCTGTTGCTAACAGACCACCACAGTCTGACAAATTACTTCCGCCAACCTACCTTAAATACGAGGCAAGCCCGCTGCACAGATTTTTTAAGTGGATTTGATTTTGAAATTAAGCATTTGAAAGGGAAGGAGAACCGCGTGGCCGACGCATTAAGTCGGAAGGTGCAATGCTTGTATGAAGTTTCGTCCAGTAATTGGAAGAATCCCTTGATTGAAATGATAAAAATAGCAGCAGATCAAGATGTTGAATACCAACAAATAAAACAGCAGGTACAACAACCTTCCAATGGGAAAAATCAGCAAGGGTATGAATTAGATGAGGCTGGAATGCTGCATTATAATAAGACACTGTATGTACCTAATAAAAATAGTCTTAAAAATCTGATTTTGGATAAGTTTCACATCAGCCACTATGCAGAACATTCGGGGTACCAAAAAATGATCACCTCACTTCGAAATGAATACCATTGGCCAAGAATGAAAAAGAATGTAGCTGAATACTTAGCACGGTGTTTGGACTGTCAACAGATTAAAGCAGAGCATCTACACCCAGCGGGGTTATTACAACCCTTACCCATTCCGAAATGGAAATGGGAAACTATTTCTATGGATTTCATAACAGGATTGCCTCGGACAAAGAAGAACAATGATTCTATTATGGTAGTGGTAGATAAACTAAGTAAGGCAACACACTTTATACCCGTGCAGTCCACTTACAGGGCTGTGAAATTTGCTCATATTTTTATGCAGAATGTGTTCAAACTGCATGGACTTCCGAAGACAATAATATCTGACCCTGATGTAAAATTCACGTCAACCTATTGGAGAGCATTGTTTCCCAAATTGGGAACACAGCTGAATTTCAGCACAGCCTATCATCCCCAGACCGACGGTCAAATAGAGTGAGTGAACCAAGTGGTGGAGGACATGTTAAGAGCATGCGTAATGCAAAAACCAACCTAATGGGAGGAATATTTACATTTGGTTGAATTCGCATATAATAACTGATATCACACGTCAACACAAATGAGCCCCTTTGAAGTCTTGTACGGGCGGAAATGTCGTACACCCTCAAGCTAGGGTGGACCTGAGGACAAATTAAGATTGGGGCCAGAAATGCTCAAAGAAATGGAGGACATGGTAAAAAGGGTACATACTAATTTAAAGGCTGCGCAGGACAGACAAAAGAGCTTTGCTGATCAAAAAAGAAGGTTCAAAGAATACCAGGTCGGTGACCATGTTTTTGTGAGGATCCAAGCTAGAAAGAGTACGCTGCAATGGAGCGGTTGTGCCAAGCTTGCACCCCGTTATTTTGGACCTTTCCAGGCCTTGGCAAGAGTTGGACCGCTAGCTTACCAACTTGCCCTGCCAAGCCATATTAGAATCCACAATGTCTTCCATGTTTCTATACTAAAAAAATACATTTACGACCCTAAACATGTGATCAAATGGCAGGATATACGGGTAAGAATTAGATCCCGTTGATCTAATTAAAAATTTATTTCAGAAAAAAAAAAAATGACTGGAAATATTGTTGATTGCACGTGGAACCGGAAGGTGAGGTTCTGGTCGAGCCGCTGAGCATCCTCGACCGGAGAGAAGTGCAACTGCGGAAGTGAGCTATTACCGAAGTTAAAGTGCAGTGGCAGTACTACGGGCCTGATGAGGCCACTTGGGAAGATGAAGAGCTCATAAAAAAGGCTTACCCAGAATTGTTTGTGAAAATTAGACATCGGGACGATGTCCAATCTCAGGAGGGGGAGATGTGATGACCTCGGAGAATGTAAATATTGGAATTTTACTGTGGTAAAAGACAGAATTGGAAGACAGTTTTGTTCTTATTTTTTTTTTTTTAACTTTAATCATATTATTTTATTTTTGTGAATTAAAATATATATTAAAAGAAATATACATTTCTTGAAATGCTGGCAACTTCTGAAAGGAAGATTGGAAGAGGAAATGAGTTGTGAAAACTGCATAAAAACTACCTTCCCTAACTGGAAAGGCCTCCAAGGGAAAAGGGAAGGGAGAGACAAAAATTCTCTGCTGTAAGGACAGACAGAAAAAAAGAGGAAAATTTGGTTAAGTCAGGTAAGGACCAGATAATCAAGCACAAGTTGCATAAATCTTGTTGAGGGCTTTGGGCCTGCAAGATAGCTCTGGGGGAGATTCCAGTCTTGGCAATGGATCTCATGGTTGGGTGGTCAAGAGCAACAAAGGATACAAGTGAACCTCTCTAACGCATCTACAACCCAGGCGGACCAGGTAAGTGGAAATTTCTGGAGAAATTATCTTATTGATGGTTATACATCTATGATGTTAGCGTTAACTGCAAGTTACAGAAGTCTAAGTACAATAGAAAGGGCTGTGAACTTACTCGAAAACTCACATTTCTTTTATCCTTATTATACATGCAGTAATGTTATCTGTTCAAAATAAATACTATAGTAATTCTGCTATGATTATTGGTTCTTCAAACACAAAAACAGAGGTCAAATATTCCTGTATAGAACACTAAGGAATTACTTTACCTATATAAGGAAATAAATAAGTTTTGTTGACCATGAGTCTGTTCACCTAGCAGAGAGTAATATAGCAGGCCCGGAGCCGGGGATTACTAGAACTGTGGTAGGAAACACTCCCTCGAACTAATAACCTTAACGGCTGTAGTGTGATTGTCCATTAAAGAAATTCAGAAGACCAGACGAGATTACATCATATATGACAGTTTGCACAAACTGTAGAACAAGTATATATATATAACATAAGTAAAAAGAAAAACGCATAGACAGAGATAACGGATAGACGGTAAAGGCATGAGTAATCTTAGGGAAGGTTCGAGAGAGCCATGAATCAGACCCTTCGTTAGTTAATAAATCACCAGTGCAAAATGCATATTTCACCATAGACAAGAAAGCAAATGCGACAAGCGGTGAGGATTCTACCGTCGAAACAATCGCACATTTATTTTCAATAATAAACAAAACCTACTATCATAATCATTACATATTGATAGTATGGTGCTCTAACAGTTCGATGAGGCACAACAACTGAAAATGAAACAGGAAAAACCAACAACTATTTTCCTTTAAGACAACGGCGGTTCCGCCGTATCACAGAAATATGAGAACATGTATATGAATATCACGGAAATATAAGAACATGTATATAAATATCACAATAAAATGAGAACATGTATATAAATATGACAGTATTGATATTATAACACACACAAACTATTTCAGAGAAGCAATTTTAGTCTGCTATTAACTTCTCAGAAAAACCCAAAAATAAATTGATAATTACAGAGTCAAGCAATCATTCCAGAGAATGGCGAACCCGAGCTATAACAATTCTATTCATTAGAAAAAAAAAAATAGAGAGGTTCCATGTTCCACGACCGGTCCAACTAGCAGTCTTACTACTCCGTTACCAAATAATTACAACTGTAAAATGGTTTATAAATACAAACAAAAGAATACTGAGATAATTTAACTACAGGGACCGCCAATGCACCTCCTGTTGAAGGAACTGACTGTTCCTCACAAATTCCAACAGAACCAGCCGAGACAACGGAGTCTGGGGTTATAAAAGAAAAACCATTAGTAGCCTCGGAGGCAAGCCTCAAGGACCCTGTCTTCGGTTACTTCGGTCACGATATGGAAATCTGGAACCAATAAAAAGGAAAACGAGCATGTATAAATTTCGTAGCCGCAACAGTCGAAAGGGAAACCCCAAATATCGCACCCAGGAATCAATTCAGGCATGAAATTGCTTACCCGCTTTACAACGTTAGAGGTTTGGTTGCCGAGAGCCCAACGTCCTGCATATGGAAAGATTTCATTGCCGTAGCAACCACTTTCAAGCACCAGATAATTAAACTATTAATACACACATTAAATCGAAGGAGAAACTTGTATAAAAGAATATCATAATAGGAGAATCAGAAAATTGACTGTAACAAATGCCATCACCTGCGAGGTTTAATCCCGGAAAGTCAAAGGGGTAATTCCTTTGTAGCGGATGAACCTTGGCAGAGGAGTTCATGAAAGACATCCCCTGTACGCAAAGGAGACAAGCCAAACCTGGGAGCGGCGCCAGGCCCAAATGAACTGGTGAAGGCTCAAGCCGCTTAATACGAACCCTAAAACCCTCCGACAAACCTCCACCCTCAGATCTAGATCGTATGATCCCCTCGGTTGAAATGAGGCGGGAACCTGAGGCGTGGGGAATGAGGGTACGGGGCTCTGCCACTTCACATGGTCAAGCAAGAAAGGCAGGCCAGATGCACTGTAGAGCATTAAACAACTGTCCTTAAACTTAATACAGTTCAACAACTCATCGCCAGATTATTACTCCCGTCACAACATAAAATGCCAGCGCCTTTATCCGGTTGCCCATGTGTCATATCCGATGCATACATACCAAAACATTTATAGGTTGCCAAATTATCATAACCGACGTGTACACACTAAAACATTAATACGGACAATAGTTTGGTTTGTCGTTGGTCAAGCATTCCTTAACTTTCCTTAATGAGATTAATAGTCCGAGTGGACTGGTTGACATGGCAGAGTGTGTGGGAATTAAGGAATTTGGTAAGTTGAGTGTGTGAGATATTTTTTTTATTTTTATATATATGTTGAGGGTAGATCGTGACAGTAATGGTAGCAACAAGAAGTAAAATTCATTTATCATGAGCTTTCTTGAATATATGTATTGATTGTCTTCATTGGTATAGCCATTAGAATATTTCAATTTGAAAAAAATGGCTCTAGACTTAGATGTACTTTTCTTATTTTTTGTTGAAACGGTTTGAAAATTTGTGTGAACAAAATCACAAGCTGAATAATTTTTGTGTCACAAGTATGTAAATCCTGATATTTCTAGACAAAGGCATGTTAGTATTACTTACTTATTACTTATTACCTTGAAACATTCCACTTCCAAATCTCTGACTTTCTTTATACTTAAAAAATAAGGCTTCATATTTAGGGAAGTTATAGTACATTCAAATTTGAAATGAAAGGACTTCATAGCCCCGCCCTAACTCACTATATACATAAAAACTTATAGTCTCATTACAATATAAAAGGAACTTATGGTCTCATTACAATATAAAAGAGACTGCATAGAATAATAACATGTCACTGCCGCAGTGACAGATGTTGACCTCCTCTTACAACAGGTTCCGAATCCAGGTCTATGCCCAGGGGCATGCCAATCACCCAAATGCGTTCCAAACATGTGAATGTTGAGGCGTCCAAAGTTGTATCACTGAAAAGAGCCATATCCTAAGAGAGGGGCTGGTGGGGAAGAACCGTAATTTCAGGCAAAGGGACTTCTTTGAACTTTGCCCTGAAGTAACTGTGTAGTTTCAGGCAGAGTCTTCTATGAAGTAACTCTGCCCCTGAAGTAACTTAAGACGGAACTGTGATTTGAAAGTTTTGGTATGTGAATATATATAATATTAAATATTATATCTATATATATATATATATATATATATATATTAATTTAAATACATTAATTAAGGCTCATTAGTACATTAATACATTAATTAGGGTTCATTAGTACTAACAAACCAAATTTCTCAATATATCCCCAAATTTTATATATATTTTCAAATTATTAAATTACAAAAACTAACAAATACATTTATGTTGTATTTTCAAATTATTAAATTGCAAAAACTAACAAATACATTTATGTAATCATCCACACCCACTTCTATGTTCACTTAATGTAAAATTGATTGTACATGTCGTAGTAAACAGTTTTCAGGAAGCAAAAAAAATAAAAAATATTTACTCTCAAATTTCCATTCACTGTTATGTTCCCTAATGTAAAATTGATTGTACATGTAGTAGTAAACAGTTTTCAGGAAGCAAAAATTAAAAAATATTTACTCTAAAATTTCCATTCATAAACTTATATTTACTCTCAAATTTCCATTCATAAACGCAAATAAAATTCTCATAAACGTAAATAAAAATTCTCAGAGACTTTTATCACAGTGCATTCAACAAAGATGTTGATGTTCTATCAAAAGAGGGTCTCTCTATTCCGCCTGGGGCGATTCTTTACATGGCATATATGCAGGGACCGAGGCACCATCCCATTGGTCTGTGGCGTACATAAGTTTTTCTACAGACATTTCGGTTGTTAAACGTCACAGGCACAATCTATACAGTGTTTGATATTGCTACTTTATTTGCCAGATTTTAAGAACTCTTTATATAGTGTTTATTGCTGAATAAAAATTTGTATATTGCTGAATTTGTTTATTGCTTAATAAAATTTGTATATTGCTGTATATTACTGAATATTGCTGAATAGTGTTTGTACATGTGTATTACTGAATAAAAATTCTATTGAGTAATAAACAAATCCAGGTATTAGATGTAATTGGTTGTTATTAATATTATAGGAATTTTGATAATGTATATGTATTTAGATGGAATGTATTTATTTAAGTAATTAAATTTTTTTAATATCTTATTGAAAATTGTTTAAACATTTTTTTTTTAATTTTTTTTTTCTTTGGAAAGAAATAGAATTATATAAGAAAATAATAAAAAAAACTCTTCTCATTATATTACATACATATTATAATATGTTAGAAAAATAAGAAATGGATTTTATAAAATTATATTATAAAAAGTCATATTAAATCTCTTAGTGTAACTGTTTTTTTAATTGTTACATAAATTACAATTAAAAAAAACTGTATAATAAAAATAAATAAATAAATTATATATATATATATATATATATATATATATATATATATATATATATATATATATATGTATGTATGTATGTATGTATATGTGTATATATATATATATATATATATATATGTGTGTGTATATGTGTATGTATGTGTATATATATATATATATATAAAATAAACTTTACATAGTTTACTTAATATATGTTTAAATTCATGTGTTGTTAGATTTTCCATTGTTTATAATTCCGCAAATACTGTTTCGAAATACAAGTAAATTTGAGTTGTAAACTCTTCACAATTAGACTGTATGCACTCAAAAAGCCATTTTAAACAATAAAAATTAAGATTTAGTCAACAAAAAATTGTCAAATTCCAACCAAAAATTCCTAAACATCTAGGTTTTAGAGAACCCATTGAAAATATTTATTAAAAAATAAAATAAAAATAATAACTCAGTTTTAAGATTAAGATCAACCTATATATCATTATTTTTTTTAAACAATGGAAACATAGAATTAGTTATTTTAGAAACACATTTTCTTAATGGTTAAGAACATTTAAATAATAATTATTATGATCACTTTATGATTAAAAATTACATTATTATATAAGAAAGACGATCTCAATAAATACTTAGAAATTCAAATAATTAAAAAAATTATAAACATATGAAATTATGTTGAAAAATCTCACAAACTTAGAAAAGACTACATTTTTTATTATTTAAAATTCCTAATATTTATTCATTTAAACTCCATATACCATATAATCATAATCATGTAGATATTAATGTAGTCCATTAGAATGAATAGGTTATGATATTAATGCAGTCCATTACAAGGATTATCTTATGATATTAACAATCTATTGTTGTATTAATAAATAAGTAAAATGATTTTAAATTAATTCTAAACACGAAAAAATTAATATATAAGAATGTGTTGTTTTAGAATTTTAGTAATATAATTTTAATTTTATATTTCTTCATTCATTATGATTGAGTCAACAAAAATTTGTCAAATTCCAACCAAAAATTGTTTAGGTGGTTATTACACCTTAAAGACTACTCCTTATTTAGGTGTTTATTACACCTAATCACAATTGAAAATAGTTAATTAGGATTCACATTACATACATAATTAAAACCTATAACTAAAATAAATTCACTATCATACAAAACAAATAGCTATGTGATCTTGAATCTCTAAAAAAACCAAGTTGTTCCCCAACTTTTTTTTATTAGTTAAAATTTCACTGTTACACAACCATTAACATTTTTTATCCTTAACACAATGGAAAATTGTGTAGTCCAACAAAAAGATAACATGGTGTTTTCTATGCAATCTTTTGTTGCCATTAAGGATTAGGTGTTGTCCTTGATGGCAACCTACCTAGTGAGTTGCTTTTATTTGATATTACAAATATATTTGTAGAAACATTATAGCATCAATATTAAACATAGACCTTAATATAAACATAATTATAGGTTTACTAACATTAATAATATTGGATTATAGATATTAGGTTTAAAAAATTATGGAATTGTGTTCAGTGTTGTAATAATATTATGATCGCTCATCTGATTTTATACAATGTGTGTATGCGAAGTTTTTCTGTATGTGTAAATGGTAAATCATGTATGTAAGTTACCTTTAATATTATTCAGCATTAAATTGTTTTGTTGATATCGAATGTGTTTTTTCTTACTACTAGGTGATTTCATTGTTTGATCATGGATCTAACTATTTGGAGTTGTCTTCCATTCGAAATTCTTGAAATTGTCTTTCTTTGGCTACCTTTATCGGTTGTGACAAAGTTTAGCACTGTTTGTAAGAAATGGAAGAATTTTTTGCAAAACCCTTCTTTCTTGTTAGGTTGCAACCATGTCTCTATGAACTAATTTGGATATCTTGTTCCTTTCCTCAATAGTGAAGACAATTGTTTTACTACTCAATACCTTAATCAAAATGGGCACATATCTCAATTTCATTTGCAATTCATAGATTCAAGATACAGAGTAGAGTCTACTATTGGACCAATGGTGGTTTTCTCCTTACCAACAAAATGCTCCCATACACACAACTATTTTGTAACGAATCCATTTACAAATGCATTTAAAAACATAGGGCCAATACGAATTGCAGACTCAAGATTCTTTTCCTTATTGGAAAATGTAAGTAGCCAAAAATATGACTGGGTTGTTCTAAAACATATGTATGACAAAATGTAGTCTAATTTTTTTTTTTGCAATAGTATTGATAGGGTATGAAAAGGGAGGATGTTCCATTTGGTGGCACTTCACCCCCTAAGAATGTAGTGTTTTATAAAAGTAAATTGTTTTGGTTGTATCTGGATAAGAAGTATGAAGATTATCGTCTATTGGTTTGATGTAATAAAAAACGAATCGGGTTTTTCATTTGTTCCAATCAGTGACATATGGTGTATGTCATTAGCAATATACATGGATTAGATGATATGCCCTGTCAATGATGGCTCCACTTCTATATGGTCAATTGAAGAATTATGTCATTTCCAATTTGGTCAACTATGTGTTAAACTAACAATTGACAACTTTGAAGATGATTGGGATTTCAGATGGAAGTTGTTGGAAGAATTTTCTGTGAATATAAATAGAAAATGTCTTGCTTATCTTCCATTTCGAACACTCCATGGTCTATTTCTTATGTGAAACTATAGTCAAGTTCCTTTCCTATATATGACATGATGATTGGCTTCTGTTTTCCAACAGATGTTGATAATTCAACTAATGAAAAAATGTGTAGGTTTTGGTACCAATGTTGGAGGATTGCAATGATTTGATTGACTATGGAAATGGGTGACCTCCTGGGAAGTCCTGGTTACCGGGTGCAAGCCCCGGAAGTGATGATTGATGCTATGTGATTCGTTCTCCACATTTCACTAGTTTCAATCCCACTTCTTCACCCCTGTGAGCATCACCCGATGCAATGAGTGCTAAGTGAACTATTCAAAAATCATGAGAAATTAGTCAGTTACGACTACCTCTCATGGAAATGGTCATACGTTTGAATGACTTACTTAACGCAGTTAAATCCCAAAAAAAAAAAAATGATATCTGACTATGGAAATGTTTTTGCAATTGCTCCCCATATAGATTCAGTTGATGAGATTCCACCATTAGATATGGATATGGATTCTTAGGATATTAGTATGCTCAAGAGTTCTTATAAATATTTCCATTTTATATACTCTATATGGTTTTGGAAAACATTTCTATTTTTGTCTCTATACATACTATAGGCCTTTATGGTAATACTTTAAAATTATGTTTGTATCGATCTTTATGATGTAAAATATTTCATATTGCTTCCCTTGAAGTTTTCTTAATTACATGTAAATGTGTCTCGATGTTATGCATTTTTCTTTGTTTGTATAATTATAATTTCTATGAGTTATGCTATACATGTTATTTGTATTGGTTTTTGTCATTGATTCTCAAACAATGTTATATGTTTATGTACATTGTAATATTTGCATTTATATTTTGATAGTATATAGTTCCAAATTTTTATATATACTTCCAAGTCATATAATTCTTAGAGTATTGTGTCCCAATAGTATGGATTTTGTTTTGATTCTAATATGATACATGGAAATTTATACTTTTTTGTTTAAGACATTTCGAATAATTCATTTTTGTTTTTAGCCATTTTGAAAAATTAATTTTTCTTTTTAGCCATTTGGAAAAATCCTTATACATTTTGATAAGTTTATATGGTTGGAAAAAAAACATATTTACTTTTAATGTTTGTTTACGCTTTCAAAAAAATAATTGTGCCTTTTTCATTCGTTTGTGTTTGTTTATATTAGATATTTGTTATGTTCCATGTTTATGATTGCATAATGAATATTTTATTATTCATTTTAGACATGTCATCTGAAGGCACAAGCAAGCATACAAGAAAATAAAATTTGTCACCAGAATCACGTGCGAGGTCTAATGAAAGTTGCCGTTTATAGCATCAACAAAATAAGGATGCCATAAATGATCATAGGAGAGCTACGTACCATAGAAAAACGAGTGAAGCCACCTTGAAAATTATTTTATAATTCCTCGTAAGTATGGTACTATGGATGATATAATCGAAAGAACATTTCCTGTTGATAGTTCGTTATCAAGATATTCTCCTTGTTATCATAATCTTGTTGTTCAATCCCGTCCTCAAAAAGTTCATAGGGGAAACATCTTGTAATTAGGAAGAACGCTGTAGCGATAATGTGGATGAAAATGTCCATCCTAACCCTTGAATGTGTCCAATTGCATGTTTTGATGGCGAAAGGTTGCAAAACATCCATGGTGGAGGTAATGATGACATTGTGTGTGATGATTTGGATGATAGTTTACTTGGCCATTTGTTTGATAATTTGGATCTAGTTGCTTGAAACATCAAATCTTCCAATCCTGCTTCTCAAAGTAATGCAGTCCCACCAAGAGAATCAGTCATCCCTGATAGCATTTCACGTAGAACAATGGAGGTAACACAATCATATTTTGATTTTTGCTACAATAGTGATTGTTTTATTACATTCCTATATTTAAAAAAATTTCTTTACTAAACTTATAGGTTATTTTGATCTATTCAAATAGGATACAACTAATTTTAATAGAGGTCTATAAATTAATTCCCAAAGATTTCCATATACTAATATGAGGAGTGAAGATGAAGCATGTCATAACCTTCCTGTGCATTCTCCTTGATTATCAAATTGCCAAACTAATGTAAATTTTTGATGTTTTTTATTTGCTTTTAATTTTTTAAATTTCTAGTTAGTTGGACATTGAATTTTATGGCGTATTTTATTTTTTCCGGACATGACACAACTCATTTCAATAGAGGCATACAAATTAACTTTGTAGATATTCCATCTACTGATGTTTGAAGTGAAGAGTAACCATCTCATAGTGTTCATCCACATCGCCAAACAAATGTAAATGTTGAGTGCATTTTATATTTTTCTCATTTTTACATTTATTGTTGCTTTTAAATTTTATTTTGTAACCTTTTATAGAGAAAACATGATTTCATCTCATTAGGTTGGAGAATTGGAATCCAAAACATCAAATTGTAAAACTAATGTAGATGCTCAATGTATTTATTTTGGTTTCCATTTTTGAATCTTTATTTGTTGGAAATTTAGTTTTATAACGTATTTTATTTTTTTGAAATTGGAAACAACCCATTTGAATAAAGGAATAGAAACTAACTCACAAAATGTTTCATCCAATGATGTTAGAAGCCAAGAGAAACCATCTCATAACCCTCATCCACATCAAGACACAAATGTAAATTTTGAATGCATTTGATACTTTTTCATTTTTTTTCATTTATAATTAGTTGGAAATTAAATTTTAAAATATTTTATGACAAAGAGACCTTTACATCCTCTCATATTCATGAAATGAAAACCATAAATTTGGAAAGACCTCGCCATAGATCCATTCCACATGTTTCAAATTTGCGAAGGGAATCTCATGTTCCTGAAGATGAAGTAAATTTTAGAAGAAATTTTACTCTTCCAAATGGTTTTCAACATGGTTCGGCCAATAGAGATCATATTCATTTTCATGAAAACATGATTGCAGTGCATAAAAGATTTCGAGAAAATATAGATAGCTTGGCAATCGTCCAAATGTTCCACATTTGCCAAGAATCATAACCGGAATCCAGGTTTTGAGACATTCTAGAGGAGTTTTTTGTAAACGATGTAAGAGTGAAAGAGGAGCCCATCATTCTTGTCGATTTAATAACATGAAACCTGGTGAGCAACCTCATATTTTAAGAGTCCTTACTCAAGTTGAAAAAATTATAATAGCACGTGTGAATCCTATTTTTCATGTGACACATGCTTAAGGTGGGCAATATAAGTATAGTGGTCATACAATTAGCTTTCCTCAAGATATTTCTACAACTGTACAAAGTCTTCATCGACATGTTGAAGATATTGACTTTCTAATTGTGAGGAGACATGCCGCTCAGTCTAAATATTATGAACATTATGTCAAAATATGTTGAGTGATGACTTTATTTCTTTTCAAAATCCAACATTATCAATATTATCGATATGTTGTAATTGACTATGATTCAGTGAATTCTCTGCCCGAAAGATCAGAAAATGTCTTCTCTAGGCTTAAATTTGTTGATTGTGATATTGAAGAATCCGAGATCAATGAAACTAATAATCAAGGGTTTCCTGCTAAGCATTTTCCCTCTTGTCCTTCTTCTTTTGTTGCTCGCCTACCGAATGAAGAAAGAGAAGTGGAAGAAATTAGAGCATTTCTTGATAATGTTGATTCTTCACATGTTGAAGACATGGATTGACCCAGTATTGGAACCTCTCCAGTGAATGAACATAATACAGATGGGTTATTAGATATGGAATTCCCAAGATTGTTCCCCACTGGTGATGCTGATTGGTTGCAACCACGTATTTTTACTGTTCAACTTCATGAATATTCATTGCATCTTCTTAGGTACTATGATCAGAGATTTGGAAGCCATCCTCTCTCTCGATATTACCTATTGAACATGATAATGCGGCATCAGAGCCAAGCAACTGATGCGGTTTTTGTAAAGAAATATTTACATGATAACTCACCTACAACAATTGACGAGTTGCGTCACCAACTACCTGATTTACCAGATAGTAATTTCACTGAGCATCTTATACATTTTGGTTCTTCTCTGAGAGGTACAAGGACATAATGGACTAAGTGTCGAGCCTAATTGAATGAAATGATTACTCAGTTAGGATGTACATCTTTATTTTTTACTTTGAGTGCAGCTAACACAAAGTGGCTAGAGTTGCATAACCTCATGCCCATACATTCACATTCTCATTATTTAAATGAGTATCATACGCAAATTGAGAATGTTATCCAGTACCTTCATACTGTTTCCACATTTATGCACCATAGATTCAATATTTTTTGACATGAAGTTATCCAAAAATATCATAAAGCCAAAGACTTCTGGTATAGGTTTGTGTTGTTGAAATTGTTTTCTATACTTTGTCAACTTTTAATATGATTCTATTTATATTGTTTGTAGTAGCTATATCTTCATTTTTTCAGATATGAGTGGAAACATAGAGGTTTAGCACATATCTATGGTTTCCTATGGTTAGAAGGTGCCCTTGACATGTAAAGACTTGATTGGTCAAATGGTTCTAATGTACAACTTGCAAAGAGATTCTTTGACAAATATGAAGCTGAATGGAATCCACATGACATACATCATCGCAAAATAATGTTTGCACGAAGCCTCAATGATGACGCTTTCCTATTGAATACTCATAAGATTTTCCCTTGTAATCCTCATAATGATTACGAAGAATTTTTAAACCGTGTCCAAAGGCACACGAAGTGTATTGTAGATTCTTGTTTGCACAAAAAGGGCACTATTCTAACATGTCGGTACAATGCTCCATGGGATATTTGTGATGAATCAAGATTGGTCATAGATGATCAAGGAAGAAAAAAATATGAGCCAACAAGAAATGATGACAAACTTACTGTACATAACATTGACCTTTTAACAATGTGGCATGCAAATGTTGATTTCTAGCTAGTTCTTTCTCACTATGTTGTCTTGAAATATATGGCTAAGTATGCATCAAAAGTAGAAAAAAGGTCTCAAATTTTCATCATATGTTAACTAGAATTTCAAATTCTATTGGCTCTGAGGATCATGCTTTATGTGCATATAGAAGATTTCTTGTAGAAACGATTGTTGACCATGACATTGGAGAACAAGAAACGTGTCATATGTTGCTTAAGCTACCTATTGTTGTTTGTAGTCGGAAATTTGTTTCCTTAAATCTTGGAAGAAAGGTTTTTAGGAAAATCTCAAGGCATGGCTTGAAATGCTCATCTCAGAATACTTTCGTTCAACACTATCAGAAGAGACCTTTTTTCCTTGAATGCCTATCTTTGATAGAAACAACAAGATCTTGGACATTTGATAGCAAGCGTAATCAAGATCCATGGAAGCCTAGAGATGCTCATGCTATTGTTCAGGTTTGGCCAAGGTTTTATTCTATTCCTGGTGAGGCTTAAGAGGAATTTGAAACCTTTTTTTGGACAAAATTTCTCCTGTACGAGCCATTTCATGACATTCCTGTAGAAATTGGACTTTCAATTGAAATTATTATTGAAAATTGGAGGAATTTTCGATATCGAGCATGGCATGTTGATCAAAATCTATCAATTATAGACAATATCGAAGATGAATAAGATGGTTATTTTTCTAACCAGGAAATGAATCTTGAAGATGATTTTCAAGAATGGAAAATTTTCTCTCACTTGGTTCCACCAAATGATGTGAATGTTTATGATCCTCACACCCATGGTCAAAGGGACTTTGATATATCCTTTGAATGGGAAAGTAAAACTATTTTTGATGATGTTGCAGAGGAAGCTATTAATTTTATAAAGAATGCAAAGTCAAGGGGTGATATTGTTGAACTTTCAAACAGAACATTTGCATCTCCAAATTATTTGTCAAAAAAACAACAACTTGCTTTTGAAAAAAAAATTAAGCCACTTTGTTGAATATAAGATTCCTGAAGCTCTTCTTATGATTATTTAGGGCACTGTGGCACTAGGAAGTCTTTCTTTATCCATTGCATTTTTGAAGCTCTTTCTAATTCGTCAAGTAACGGCAAAAGCCTGTTGCTTCTTCTTTCCTTAATAGGAACAAATGTTTTTAATATACATGAAAAACAATACACTGAACTCTAAAAATTCCAATTAAAGATATCCAACCACTTACAAGGGATGTCACTCGCAGTATTCCAAGAAGAAATGTGACATGTTAGATATATATTGATTGATGAAATGAGATTTCTAGGATCAAGGTTGATTATGTAAATAGATACTCTATTATAAGAAGCATTTCGAGAGAAAAGTAATTATCCTTTTGGTGGAAGATCCATCATGCTTGTGGGTGACCTTGGCCAACTACCTCCTATGAGAGATAAGGCTTTGTATGTAGGTAAGATAGAATGGAAAGTCTTGTGGAGAAAAATCAACATTGTTGTCACTCTTGACACAATATTTTGCCAACAAGGGAATAATGAGAAACAATCTTGTTTTCGTAGAGTCATCAATAACATAAGAAACATCAAACCTGTTCTTGAAGATTGGGAGTTTCCTATTTCAAGGGCGGATATGAGGTTGCATCCTAGAGAAAGAGATTTATTTAATGCAATAGTTCACATGTTTCCAACCAATAATTTGGTCTCTTTCCACAATAGGCATATGTTAAAATCATTAAATTCTCTAGTTGCACGATGTATTGTTGAGCATTCAAGGCATTCAAAAATCATTGGTGTTGATGATGATCAATTGGACCATGAAGTTTTGTTGTGTCATGGTCAAAGTGTTACATTCACATGTAATTTATGGGTTGAAGCTGGCTTGGTGAATGGTGCACTTGGTTATGTTAAGGATATATTTCATACACCTATCTATAAGCCAACTCAACTTCCAATGTTCACAACTATGCTCTTACAATCCACAAGTCATAGGAATTGTCTTTAGAATGAGCATTAGTTGATATCAGGAATAAATAGAAATGAGGCCTTACCTTCATAGTAATATCAAGAGTCAAATCAATAGACAGTTTACGCATTGCACCGCCTTTCTCTTTTCAACATTATGCCAAGATGAAAGATAGTTCATATGTTACAGTTAGGAAGAAAGAAGAGGAGTGATTGAAGTCCATATCTCTATGACATACAACTAATAACATTGTGACCTTCTTTATACTATGTTTTTTGAATTGGTTTTATTGTTCTCTTGATTTAATTTTAAAATAATTATCATTTTCATATATTTATGATATTAATAAATTCATCATATTCATAGTAATATTTGAGAAAGTTGTTTACATCGTTTTTCATGTTGTTCAATTTACTCATTTTTTTTAAGTGCATATTGTTCTTTTCTTTGCAACAGACCATTCAGACATAAACAATGAGTTATATGAACCAATCATTCAAAATCATTTTTATAACTAGTTCATATTGATATTAATATTGTGGATTCATATTACATCACAAAAAGAAAAAATGGAGGTTTTGAATACTGGCCATAACCATGGCCAATATTCATTTTTTGAACATTGGCCACAATTTTCTTCTATTTCCACGATTTTTTTCTATTGTATTGTTAAATGAGGCTTATATTTGTAGAAATTTTTATATCATTTGGTTCATGTAACACTAGATTTTTTTTTTCATGTAACATTATAACATTAAGTTTTTTAACATAAATACAAATGGGGTGTTATGTTTTATGTATACATATGTGTGTGTGTGTGTGTGTGTGTGTGTGTGTGTGTGTGTGTGAGTGAGTGTGCTTATTTATTTGTGCATGTATTTATTGATTTTTCTTTAGTTTTTTTATCTTGCAAAAGCAAATATGGACAATAAAGATGTCATCTATTATTCCAGAACAGTGCGCAATATTGTCAGAGCTATAGGTTTTCTTTCATATATTTGGAACAAGTTTGATAGAAAACATGGGTTCCATCGTGATTTTATTGATGATCATATTTGTGTGCTAGATGAAATGAAAACACATGAAATACCTGTTACATGTGCACAAGAAGGAGTCTGGGAGGAGAACAAGAAGGAATTGTTTGGAAAGTGTTAAGTATCATGGTCATTATCATGTTGATTTGAATTTGTGCTTCTTTTGTCATGGGTCTGGTTGTGTTTTGGAAGAGGCCACTCCATATATGACTTTTGATGGAGTGTTTGAAGTTCAATTTTGTAGTGGAATTATTTGATATAAAGAAAACAAAAAATATATGTTAATACTCAATGTTCTTTTTGTTGTTGCAATGTCGGTGAAATTGATTTTTTTTTCTCGTTATTGTTTTTGCGTAGAAAAATGTATATCTCTGGTCTTAAAATGTCCTATTATGTTGGTCTTCTTTAAATCCAATGTGTGCAGTCTAGATGTGTTTTTTGCATCTATGTTCCTTTGCTCCAATGACAGTGTTACTATTTTATTTTTTCTCTTGCATTTGTGATTTTTGTGGTCTTTTGTGTGGATCCCTTCATTTTGTTCATGTCTTTCATAAATGAAAATGTTGCTTACATTTATAATATTATTGTTGGGCTTTCATGTTCTAGCTGTTTATATCAATATTCTTGAGATTTATACTATTAATACATTCATGTATTGATATCAATGTATTTATGGCTTAAAATTTATTTATTGTTTATAATGTAGTGATATAAATTTGTTATTATTAATGTGATGATGATTTATCATGTTTTAATGCTTTATGGTTTACAATGTGGTTCTTATATTGGTTGTGGTTTATGTTTTTTATTATTGTTTTGTGTTATAGCATTATTTATGTTTATAATATTGATGCCATGGATTTAGGGCTTAGGGGTTTTAAAATATTTAATATGACATATATTCTCTCATTTTCAAAACCAATCATCATGAGCATTGTCGAACATTGTGTTATAACAAAGATTGTCTTCAGATGAAAACCATAATCAACCATCATGAATCATGGTCAACCATGGTCCAATGCCACATTGTAACAAAGATTGTCTCAATATGAAAATCGACGATGGTTCAAGATGGCCATTCATATTTATTTTTTTATTTATAATATTTATCGTGGGGTTTAAACAACTTGGATTTATAATATTAATCCATTGGGGTTAAAATATCAATCCTTTCCATTTTTAATATTGATCCCTTGCATTTTTTGATCCCTTAGGTTTATCCCTTGGGTTTATTAGTTCCTTGGGTTTATAAAATTTATAATCTGTTTGGTTTATTAATCCCTTGAGTTTAAAATATTAATTCTTAGGGTTATTAATCTCTTTAGTTCTTATATTAGTTTGTTGGGTTTATTAATTCCTCAGGTTTATTAATCCTTTGTGTTTATAATATTATCTTGTTGGGTTTACTATTTCCCTTTGGTTTACTATTTCCTTGGGTTTATAATATTAAATTATTAGGTTTATTTGTTCTTTAAGTTTGTAATATTAATAATTCCTTGGGTTTATCATTTATTCCCTTTGGTTTATTAATCCCCAATATTAAAGTTTAAATAATAGTCCTAAGGTTTAATATTAATCCCTTACGTTTACAATGTTTATCCCTTCAATTTATTAACGTGTTGCTTTCATAATATTAACAATCCCTAGGGTTTATTGATCCCTTAGGTTTATAATATTCATAGTCACGTGGGTTGATCAATCCGTTGGGTTTAAAATATTAATTCCTATGTTTTATTAATCCCTTCTATTTTTAATATTGATCCCTTGAAATTTTTGATTCGTTGGGTTTTTAATATTTTTCCCTTCGGTTTATTAATTCCTTAGGTTTATAATACCAAATTCTTGGGTTTCTTCATTCTTAAAGTTTTTAATATTAATAATTCCTTTGCTTTATCATTTAATCCCTTGGTTTTATTAATATCATGACCTTAAAATATTAATTCCTTGGGTTTTTAGCATTGGCTCATTGGGTTTATTGATTCCTTGGTTATATTGATCTTTTGCATTTATTAATATTTTTTTTATAATATTAATGCCTTGGGTTTGTAATATTAATAATCCTTCATTTTATAAAACCCCAATATTAAGGATTAAATATTTGTCCAACTATTTATGATTATGTAAATATCACAATAGATTAATCTAATATGGGAATCAACCATGGTCAACCATGTTTATTTTATGGTTTATAATAGTCATGTTAAGGTTTATATGCACTGCGTTTATAATTTTTATCCTTAGGTTTATTATTCCCTTGGGTTTATAATATCAATCCTTTGGGTTTATTGATCTAAGGGTTCATATTCCTAGGGTTTAATATTATTCAACAATGGTCAACAATAAACAACCATGTTCGGCCATGATCATTGTCCAACATCAATCGCTTGGGTTTATTATTCCCTAGCCAATGATGGTTTTATTATGATGTCAACTATGGTCAACCATGGTCCCACATGAAATTGTGAGAAGTATTTTCTCAATATGAAAAGAAATGATGGTCAGTCATGCTTATTTTAGTGTTTATAATATTTTCCTTAAGGATTATATATGTTGGGTTTATAATATTATTCCCCTAGGTTTAATATTACTCTGTTGGGTTCATAAGCGCTTGGGGTTTTAGTGTTAATCCCTTGGGTTTATTATCCCTTTCGGTTTATAATATCAATCCCTTGGGTTTATTATTCCCTTAGGTTTACAATATCAATCATGGTCAACCATTATCAATCATATCCAACCATGGCCAACCATGGTTGAATGTCGCATTGTGACAAGGATTGTCTCACCATGAAAATAAACCATGTTTATTTTAGTGTTTGTAATATGTATATTGGGGTTCACCAATGTTGGGTTTATAATATTAGTATCTTGGGTTTAATATTATCCCTTGGGTTGATAATCCCTTGGGTTTAATATTAGGTTGGCTTTATAGTATCAATCATGGTCACCTTTATTAATCTCTTATGTTTGTAATATTGATCCCTTGCGCTATTTGATCCGTTAGGTTTTTAATATTTATCCCTTGGTTTCACTGATTCGTTGGGTATTTAATATTAAACGGTTGGTTTTATTAGTTCCTTTGGTTTATAGTATTAATAATCCCTTTGGTTTCTTAATCCCTTGAGTTTAAAATTTTAATTCTACGGTTTATTAATTCAACCATGTTTCTTTTAGTATTTTTAATATCTATCTTAGGGTTTTTATAACTTGGGTTTATATTATTAGTCCCTTTTGTTTAATATTATTAACTTCAGTTCATAATCCCTTGGGGTTTTAGTATTAATCCGTTGGGCTTATTGTTCCTTTGTGTTTATAGTATCAAACGCTTGGGTTTATTATTTCCAAGTCAAACATGGTTTATTATTATGTCAACCATGGTCCAACATGGAATTGTGATAAGGATTGTCTCAATATGAAAATCAACGATGGTCAATCATGTTTATTTTAGTGTTTATAATATTTATATTGGGCTTTATATACATTGGGTCTATAATATTAGTCCCTTGGGTTTAATATTGTTCCCTTCGGTTCATAATCCCTTGAGGATTTAGTATTAATCCCTTCGGTTTATTATTCCTTTGGGTTTTTTATATTAATCCCTTGGGTTTATTATTCCCTCTAGTTTATAATATCAATCATGGTCCACTATTGTCAATCATAGACAACAATGGTCAACCATGGTTGAATGTCACATTGTGACAAGGTTTGTCTCACCATGAAAATAAACCATGTTTATTTTAGTGTTTGTAATATTTATATTTGGGTTTACCAATGTTATGTTTATAATATTAGTCCCATGGGTTTAATATTATTCCTTGGGTTTATAATCTCTTGGGGTTTTAATATTAATCCCTTGGGTTTATTATTGCTTTGGGTTTATAATATCAATCCCTTGGGTTTATTATTCCCTTAGGTTTATAATATCAATCATGGTCAACCATTGTCAATCATAGCCAACCATTTTCAACCATGGTTGAAAGTCGCATTGTGACATGTATTGTCTCACCATGAAAATAAACCATGTTTATTTTAGAGTTTTTAGTATTTATATTTGGGTTTACGAATGTTGGGTTTATAATATTTGGCTTTTGGGTTTAATATTATTCCCTTGGGTTCATAATCCCTTTGGGTTTAGTTATTAATCTATTTTGTTTCTTGTTCCTTTCGGTTTATAATATCAATTACTTAGGTTTATTATTCCCTTAGGTTTATAATATCAATGATGGTAAACCATTGTCAATTATAACCAACCATGGTCAACCATGGTTGAATGTCGCATTGTGACAAGGATTGTCTCACCATGAAAGTAAACCTTATTTATTTTAGTGTTTGTAATACTTATATCTGGCTTTGCCAATGTTGGGATTTTAATATTAATCCCTTGGGTTTAATATTATTCTCTTGGGTTCATAATCCCTTGATTTTTACTACTAATCCCTTGGGTTTATGTTTCCCATGGGTTCATAATATCAATCCCTTGGGTTTATTATTAAACTAGGTTTATAATATCAGTCATGGTCAACCAAAACCAACCATGGTCAGTTATGGTCAATCATGGTTTGATCTCACATTATGAATAAAATTATCTCCACTTAGGGTTTATAAACCTTTGGTTTATAATATTAGTCCCTTGGCTTTAATATTATTCCCTTATGTTCCTAATCCATTAGGGCTTTAGTATTAATCCTTATGGGTTTATTGTTCCTTGCATTTATAATATTAATAATCCCATTGGTTTATTAATCCCTTGAGTTTAATATATTAATTCTTAGGGTCTATTATTTCAACAATGTTTATTTTAGTTTTTTAAATATTTACCTTAGGGACTTTATAACTTGGGTTTATAATATTAGTCAATTTTGTTTAATATTATTCCCTTGGGTTCCTAATCCTTTGGGATTTTAGTATTAATCCCTTGGGTTTATTGTTCTTTGGGTTTATAATATCAATCACTTGGGTTTATTATTCTCCAGTCAATCATGGTTTATTATGATGTCAACCATGGTCCAACATGGCACTGTGATAAGGATTGTCTCCATATGAAAATCAATGATGGTCAATCATGTTTATTTTAGTGTTTATAATATTTATCTTAAGGTTTATATATGTTGGGTTTATAATATTAGTCCCTTGGGTTTAATATTATTCCCTTGGGTTCATAATCCCTTGGGGTTTTAGTATTAATCTATTGGGTTTATTATTCCTTTGGGTTTCTGATATCAATCCCTTAGGTTTATTATTCACTTTTGTTTATAATATTGATCATGGTCAATCATGGTTGAATGTCACATTGTGACAAGGATTGTCTCACCATGAAAATAAACCATGTTTATTTTAGTGTTTGTAATATTTATATTTGGGTTTACGAATGTTGGTTTTGGGTGTATTATTCCCTTAGGTTTATAATATCAATCATGGTCAACCATTGTCAATCATAGCCAACCATGGTCAACCATCTTTGAATGTCGCATTGTGACAAGGATTGTCTCACCATCAAAATAAACCATGTTTGTTTTAGTGTTCGTAGTTTTATATTTGGGTTTACCAATGTTGGGTTTATAATATTAGTCGCATGGGTTTAATATTATTCCCTCGGGTTCATAATCCTTTGTGGTTTTAGTAATAATCCCTTCATTTTATTTTTCCTTTGGGTTTATAATATTAATCCCTTGGGTTTATTATTCCCTTAGGTTTATAATATCAATGATGGCCAACCATTATCAATCATAGCCAACCATGGTTGAATGTCACATTTTGACAAAGATTGTCTCACCACGAAAATAAACCATGTTTATTTTAGTGTTTGTAATATATATATTTGGGTTTACCAATGTTGGGTTTCTAATATTAGTGCCTTGGGTTTAATATTATTCCCTTGGGTTCATAATCCCTTGGGTTTATGTTTCCCTTGGGTTCATGTTTCCCTTGGATTCATAATATCAATCCCTTGAGTTTATTAATAACTTGGTTTATAATATCAATCATGGACAATTATAACAAACCATTGTCAGCTATGGTCAATCATGGTCTATTCTCACATTATGAAACAATTTGCCTCCACTTAGGGTTTATATACCTTGGTTTTTAATATTAGCCCCTTGAGTTTAATATTATTCACTTAGGTTCATAATCCCTTGGGGTTTTAGTATTAATCCCTTTGGTTTATTGTTCCTTTGGGTTTATAATATCAATCGCTTGGTTTATTATTCCGTAGTCAACCATAGTCATGGTCCAACATGGAATTGTGATAACAATTGTCTGAATATGAAAATCAATGATGGTCAATGATGTTTATTTTAATGTTTATAATATTTATCTTAGGGTTTATATACGTTGGGTTTATAATATTAGTCCCTTGGGTCTAATATTATTCCCTGAGATTCATAATCCCTTGGGGTTTTAGTATTAATCCCTCAGGCTTATTATTCCTTTGCGTTTATAATATCAATCTCTTGGGTTTATTGTTCCCTTAAGTTTATAATATCATTTAGGGTCAACCATTGACCATCATAGCAAGCCATGGTTAGCCATGTTTGAATGACACATTGTGACAAGGATTGTCTCACCATGAAAATAAACCATGTTTATTTTTAGTCTTTCTAATATTTACATTAGGGTTTACCGATGTTGTGTTTATAATATTAGTCCATTGGGTTTAATATTATTTCCTTAGGCTCATAATCCCTTGGGGTTTTAGTATTAATACTTTGGGTGTATTATTAACTTCTGTTTATAATATCAATCATGGTGAGCTTTATTAATCTCTTGTGTTTGTACTACCAATCCCTTGCGCTTCTTGATCCCTTTAGTTTTTAATATTTATCCCTTGGGTTTATAATATTAAACGGTTGGGTTTATTAGCCCCTTTTGTTTAATATTATTCCCTCGGGTTCATAATCCCTTGGGAGTCTAGTATTAAACCCTTGGGTAATAATATATAATATTTTTAATATAATAATATATAATATTATTATTATAATAATATAATAATAAATATATTATTATAATAATAATACAATATAGTTGTTGTTATTATTATTATTATAATTATTAATATTATTCTGTAGTTAACCATAGTCAACCATGGTCCAACATGGAATTGCCATAACAATTGTCTCAATATGAAAATCAATGATGGTAAATCATGTTTATTTTAGTGTTTATAATATCTATCTTAGGGTTTATATACGTTGGGTTTATAATATTAGTCTCTTAGGTTTAATATTATTCCTTGAGGTTCATAATCCCTTGGGGTTTTAGTATTAATCCCTCGGGTTTATTATTCCATTGGGTTTATAATATCAATCGCTTGGTTTTATTATTCACATAGGTTTATAATATCAATCATGGTCGACCATCAACAATCATAGCTAGCCATGGTTAACCATGGTTGAATGTCACATTGTGAAAGGGATTGTCTCAGCATGAAAATAAACCATGTTTATTTTAGTCTTTCTGATATTTATATTAGGGTTTACCAATGTTGGGTTTATAATATTCATCCCTTGGGTTTAATATTATTTCCTTGGGTTCATAATCCCTTGGGATTGTAGTATTAATCTCTTGGGTTTATTATTAACTTGGGTTTATAATATCAATCATTGTCAGCTTTATTAATATTTTTTGTTTGTAATATCAATCCCTTGCAATTCTTGATCCCTTAGGTTTTTAATATCTATCCCTTGGGTTCACTAACTCCTTGGGTTTATAATATTAATCGATTGAGTTGATTGGTTCCTTGAGTAATAATATATCTTATTTTTATTATAATAATAATATAACAATAAATATATTTTATTATTATAATGATAATACAGTGTAATTGTTATTATTATTTTTATAATTTTATATTATCATTATAATAATATAATAATAATAATTATATTATTATATTATTATAATAATATAATGATAATCTAATATTATTATGAGTTTATATTATCATTATAATATTAATATAACAATCATATAATAATATATATAAATAATATGATTCTTATTATTTATATAGTTATAATAATAATAAATAATTGGTGTTTAAAATTTTTTTATAATAATTATTAATATGGTTGATATAAGCCTATCTGCGTATATCAATCACATTAGTAAATATGATTGTGCTAGATTCATTATTCTTTTTATTTTGTGGATGGATATTTTTTTCACACATTTTAATATTTTACGACGTAAATCATTGTACTATTCATCTATTTGTGTCATTATTCTTGTGCTTAAATATATGTACAAACTACGAAATAGCAGCAGAAGAAGTCGATAGCAACAAGTGCAGGGCCAATAACATAGATCAGAGTCGAACATTCTAAAGAAAGTTCACGCGAGACGGCACAAAAAGCTTATTCTCGGTCATAGTTTTGTTTTTGTCTAGTGCTGTATCAAAAGCTAACTTTAGCTGGGTACAAATTTTTATTGGTGAAGAGTGGGTAAAAATGTTTATTGAAAAGGAATATTTGAGATTGAACCGTAATTTTTATAAAGAAACTCATTTCTATTTTAAAATGTTTCTCTAGCTTAATTTTAATATATATGTAGACCCTTTTGTGTTTGAGAGGTAGGTACTGGATTGATAAAAAAACCAAGATTAAACTAAGTACTTTTTTGGGTTTGAAGAATAATTTTTTTTGAGAGACATAGTAAATTCTTTAAAAGAAAATTGACGCTTCAATAATAATTCAGAAGGAGAATTTGTCCATTGGATAATGGCGAATGTTAAATTTGAAGTTAAAAATTAAATGTGGGAATTAAAAATGCACGATCTACTAACACACCAATGTTTACATATGTATCAGGTAGTATGGGAAAGAAGGTTGTAAAAGTTTGCATATGTATCAGGTAGTATGGGCAAGAACGTTGTAAAAGTTAGTGATGAAGAAAGAGAGAACCTAGATAACACAGTCCTTGGTACTTGATTATGTCTTACTGTTATCTTTTATTTAACATCGTTGAAGAAGTGACATCAATACGTTTGTTGACAATGTTTGAGGGTCTATACATGGAAAAATATTTGACAAACTGAATCTACTTAGGAATCTACTTAGGAAGTCGTATAAATTGAATATGAAAGAAGGTCTGAAAACCAAATATCACTTGAATGTGTTTAAGGTGTCAAACTCAATAATCAAGATAAGGGAGTTACATTGTTGTGCTTATTACTTGAATCATGAGATCATCGTGTAACTTCAACTAGCTTTAGTATAACTGAAACTCTTGAATTTGATATTTTATTGAAGCTTTTTTTTTGAAAAACTAAGGAAGAAATCAAGAATTTAAACTTTCACGCTATAAGTAATGGTTGTTAGAGGTTGCTCTAGAGAAAAAGCAGACAAATTAAGAGGTAGATATAGCTCAAAGTTGAAAGGAAAGACATACAAACTAATATGTTGGTTTCACAACAAATCAAGGAATCTTAATAACTGGAAGAGATAGGAATCCAAGGAAGATTAAAAAAAGGAGGAAAACATTATTGAATAAATGTTAGGTATAATTAATGAACTATTTCCTATTTGTAATTTTCCTAAATACCATATGAATATTTGTTGTTAGATTCATATGATTCTCATCATATGTGTCCACATCAAAATTAATTTTCATCATATGACGATGTTGATGGTTGAATTGTCCTAATGCATAAAAATATTTTATTTTTTACTCTTCGGGTTTTGAGTATCAAAATGAAGATGTTTTATTGTATTTTGAGAACATTAATATAAGTGAGACGTGTTTTAAATAAAGAAAAATTTAAATTGTGTGTGAGCTTTGGATTGTGATGGTTATAAGTTCAACGGTCAAGGTGGAGCATTGAAAGTGTCCAAGGGTGGTTTAGTGGTATGAAGGATACTAAGATAGAAAACTTTTAGAAGTTGGACGAAAGTACAAAAATCAACGAAGCAGTGGTAGCATTTGAGCACACGATTGAATCTCTTTTCTTATGGCGCCATCGATCAAGTCATATGAATGAGGAAAGGATACATGTAATAGTAAACAACAAGTTACTTCTGAATTTGAATTTATGCAAACATTGTATATTTGAGGTAGAAATTCAAAGTAGTCAACTGTGATAGTAAAGTAACTCTTGACTATATTCATCTTGATGTTTGGGGGTAATCCCCTACAATTTCTTTCGGAGGATCATCATATTTTGTAAAATTTATAGATTATTTCTCTAGGAAAGTATGAGTTTGTGTTATTAAAAGAAAAGTCATTATGTTTGATACATTTAATCAATTTAGAGTAATGTTGAAAAGAAAATCAAGAAAATATCAAATGTTAAGGAACAAATAACAAAGCGAGTTGACTTATTTAGAATTCAAAAAGTATTCTAAATAATTTGGGATCTTAGTACACAGAACCACTATATGTATATTTGATATGAAAATAATGTAGTAGAGCATATGAACATGTCTTTTCTAGAAAGAGCTAGGAGAATGTTCAACAATTCCAATTTGCAGCAAGAATTATGGGTAGAAGCAAATAGTACTACTTGTTATATTTTATACCAATCACCATAGTTGAAATAAATGGTAGAATACATACAGAGGTATGGACAAATCATCCCTATGATTATTAAAATTTTAAAAGGTTTGGTTGTGAAGCATATGCTCTTATTACTAAGAATGAATGCTCCAAATTTCACCATTAATCGAAGAAATATATATTTGTTGGTTATGATGGCATCACTAAGGCATATACATTATGGGATTCTACTTCCCAAAAAATAATCATTATTAGAAATTTTATATTTGATGAATGTTGACTTATTAAATTAGAAAATGTAAAAGATGTTTTGACATAGGAAAAGGTACAAGAATAGACACCAAATCAACTAACACAATTTGAGACTAAACTATGTATAGACACAAGCAAGTGAGAAGAAAATTTTGATTTTAAGGAACCATAAACGCTAAAGACATTCAAGAAAGTGTTGAAATTTAAAAACCATCATCATGAAGAATATACACGAGAAAGAATACCTTCTAATAGGTATGTCAATTTTTTATGATTTACTACTTTGGATTTTGATGATGGAGAAACTTCTTGTTATCAAGAAGTGGTATATGGCATCAATAATTCTGAATGGAATATTGTGATGAAAGAATAAATGGATGCCTTGTATTAAAAAAAAAAACATTGGACCTGATAGACATTTTGAAAGTTAGAATGGTCATTTGATATAATGGGTTTTCAAATTGAATAGAAGTGTTGACGGTATTATTGAAAGTTATAAGGCTATACTAGTTGCAAGGGGTTACTCTTAGATGGAGCCCATGGATTTTAATGAAATATTTTCGTGAGTTGTTAAAATTGTATCTATCCATATTATGTTTTCGTTAGTTGCAATAATTGATTTGGAGTTAGACCAGTTAGATGTTAAAAATTCATTCTTGCATGGATATTTGGATGAGGATATCTATATGGAGAAACGAGGAGTTTTGTGCGACATTGCAATAGAAGATTAGTTTGCAAGCTCATGAAGTATTATAATGGTTAAATAAATTATAGAGGAAATGGTTCAAGAAGTTTGATTCCTTCATGATGAGATAAAGTTATACTACAAGTGAGTGTGACCATTGTGTATACTTTAAAAGTTTGAATATCATATTTAGTATCTTAGTGTTGTATGTTGACAATATGTTTGTTGCAAGAAAAAAATAGAAGAGATAAACAAATTGAAATCTCAAATGTCCAGGATGTTTGATATGAAGGATAATGGAGCTGCAAAAAGAAATGGACATTGAAATAAACAAAGATAGACAAAAAGGTAAGCTCATGTTTTCAAAGCAGAAGTACATTGAAAAAATACTTATAAAGTTCAGGATGGATAATGTAAAAACTGTTAATATCCCTTTCACTTCTCATTATAATATTTCTTCATGGTTATGTCCCAATAATGAAGAAGAAAAGGATTGCGTGTATCATGGATTGTATTCTGATGTTGTATGAAGTTTGATGTATGGAATGATATATGCCAGACAAGATATTTCGCATGTGATTTTGTTGTTAGTAAGTTCATGGAAAATATAGGAAAAGAACATTGGGTTGCATTGAACTCAGTGCTTCAGTATCTTATATTACCAAAGAGTATTCTATTACCTTTAATTGTTGTAATGATTATTCCTCTCAAAATGTTGATTTAAATTTTATAGGTGATTTGGACAAGATGATGTGTACTTTAGGATAGGTGTTTAATCTTGCAGGGATCCATATCTTTGATGCTGAAGATTTGAGAAAAAATTGCTTAACTCCATGCTAAGGCAGATTACATTGTTGTCCCACATGCTTGAAAAGAAAAAAGTCGGTTGAAGGGTTTTGTAAATGAACTTGAAAGAATGCAAAACAACATCAATGCATTCTATGATAATCAAAATGATATACATTTGACTACAAATCTAGTTTTTCATAGAAAAACTAAATATCTTCATATAATAGAATTTTGTAACATAGGTTATTGATAGTTATGGAGTATGTATTAAAATGGTTCACTAACAAGAAAACTTTGTATATATATTTACAAAACTAGTGGATAGAGAAGTTGCGATGGTGCCTAACTTCTCATGTTTTATGGAAGAGGTGATGAAAAGTTTTTGGAAAGGTATTAGGAAAATTATTTTAAAGGTGGATATTGTTAGAACATGCCAAAGGTTTCGTTAAAAGAAAATTTAAAAACTATTATAACTAAGTAACTATTTCTCTATTTATTTGAATGGTGTTGGTTTACAAATCAATTGATAATTATTCTGAAAATTATTGTAATGAAACCTTCTTTATTTATGAATCCTAATAGATAAGGAGGTTTTGATATAAGGTTGAATGTAAATATACTCATGATAATAAAATCCTTTTTCCTTCCTTATGGATGCTATAATGAGAAATCCTCAACGTTTTACTACATAAACATCTTATGTACTATTAATCAAAATTTTTAATTATTCTTGTGCTTAAATATATATATAGACTATGAAATACCACCAAGAAGGAAGAGAAATACCTAACACTTGACTGCTCTATATTTATTTTCTTCAAACCTCAAAGACTCTAACCCACTCATATATTGGGAGATGATTTCCTTAGTTAGGAAATGACCCAACAAAGAGGTTATCAGTTCCTGAGGCCCCAAGGGATAATTGATTTGCACCATATGTTATCTCTAAGGGGAGAGCATACCAACAACAAGAAAAACAGAGCTCAATTTCCATGGTCTAAACCAATTCCATGATAATTTAAATACTAAAGAATACTGAGAATTGATCTGTGACATCCTTCCGTAAGAACCCATTAAGGAGAGACCCAACACTTGGATGGGAAAAGAAAAACATAATATTATAATGCCTTAAATTCATCAAAGAATCATTAATCGTATTAGTATGAGAATTACCTTATAATTTCTTACCCTCCTACAATTAGACATTACGGGTCCTTTCTTATCACCATAGGTTTGGTCATTCATGGAACGAATCATAAGATGAGAGGAAAGTGAGGTGCTAGGAAGGGTAAAATGCAACAAGCCCATTAAGGAAAAGGCTATATGTTATGATTCTATGAGAAGAGACATGATTATCAAATAATTAGTGTTTTAGGACAACACAATACAAATTCTCACCGAAATGCGCAATGATATTCTATATACTTGGATGTCTTGGATGTCAATATTGTAAGTGAGGTGCACATTTAATGAATAATGAATATGGATTGGATTGAGAGTTGTACACAAGAAAACATACCAAAAGGGAGAGCTCAATGCATTGCAAGAAATACATTCGAAGGGCAAGGTGTATATTACATTGATGCTTAAAGATTTGAAAGATGCTTTTTATTTAAATATGGGATGAGAAAAAATAGATGTAGACTACACAATTACTGGAATAGTGTTAGAAGAATTGAGACCATGTTTTATTAACATGTTTATAGTGCATTGAACACACGTGAAATCCATCAAATGAGTTAATAATTAATGATGAAAGTGTTGAAACCATGTATATACAACATGTTGGACAAAATCGTATTGTGGATTAGTTATAATTCCATCCTTTAGTGATAAAGAACGAAGTGGTGAAAAATCTACAAGGTGTTGAGTATATAAGCAATAACATAATGCATTTAAAATCACTCAAGGAACCCTCCACTTATGAGACTATCCTATGGGTTGCATTGTTTTGACGTTTTCATACAAGGAATGATACATTAAATGGTCATAAGATAGTAAATAATAAAGAGCAAAGGATTGCGAGTGCAGTTGAGAAGTAGATACATGAGTAATGGCATCAATAAAAGGTCAAGTTCCAGACCTCTATTGTTAGAAGCATGGAGGAAAGAAATGATACCATAGATTGGAAACTGAGGAATTGAGGCATGTTGATTTTGAAGAGAAAATGATGGTGACCTTATTGCTGGGGCTACATTTAAGGGAATGGTTTGGAGTGTTAGAAACAAAGGCTTCTATTCTAATGAAAAGAGGAGAAATATACATGAATTGGTAACCAAATTCGATAAAAAATGGATTTGAAGTTTTATGTGTCGATATGGTGGTAAGATCATCCATAAAATGCAACCCATAATTACACAATATAACTGGGTTACAATTCACATGTTGCCACCCTTTGATGCAACCTTAACCGCCTTCTAAAGTCAATAGGTGACATTTCTTTCCCAGCAATACACCTAGTAACAACAATCTGTTTTATTTTGCAACTCTACCATTTACCCACAAGTTGCTAAGTCAGAGCGTCGCACTTGATGAATCCAATGTTCCATGCAATGTCCCCTAATATGTGAATTAGTGACTATGTTAAAATCGCACCTCACACCTGCAAATCACTGCTAGAAAATGTGACCAACTAAGGCATTGGATGATAGACATTGTGACCATCAACACAATGGTTTAACCAGGGAGGAATGCCATTTCAAATTTGATTTTGAATTGAAATACAGATAATTAAATTTAACACGGAGTTGGGAGCAACCTTAGTAGACATGTAATGTTAGCAATGCCCTCAGCATGTGCTCCATGATCCCAAATAACTAATCCTCTCACTAGTCAGCTCATGGGGCATTTCCAAATCCCAGTCTGTGATCCTTTCCATTCAAAATTGAATAATGGAAGCTAGTGAAAGTTGGTATAAGCACAAATAACATATGTTATAAAAAGCACAATGCTTCCTTGGAACACCAATTGGAATGTTATGCGTACATTTGAAACCTTATAGTCACAGTGTCCAAAAGCAATGACCATGATGTGTAATAAATGTAAATTGAATTATGACATGGGTTTGAAATTATTCGAAATCTACATTGGAGGAATCAATAGAAGCCTTGGTGCATAGGCTCTAATGACACATATATGAAGCAACCATATATCTTAATATGGTTGTGAGTATTATGACTTAATAAACAATAAAATGACACAATGAAGAATGTGAAATGGAAATAGTGCTTGCACCCAGTAAATGCCAAGACATGGGTTGAAAGGGAAAATTAAGCTGCAATGCACCTCTTGATTGTACTTATGAACCCATGCCTTTAAGAGGTTATCAAGTGCTACACCAAAATCATATATTCTAGGGGTGTGATGGGCTACATTACATTCCAGGGATGCAAAGGCGCTAAGGAAATGACATCACTAAATTGCATGTAAGTTTGGGTAAAAGAGTGCAAGCATAGCACCTATTAAGAATTCCAACTCACACTAAAATGTGACAGCACAACCCCTCCTTGCAATCCTTTACTCTAAGGTCGCATGATCGTAAAAGGTGAAACTGAACGATGTGATTGGTATAGTACGATATCCTTTGAGATGTGATATTGGACCTACCCAGAGACTTCATATGCAACCAACTTTTCATCAAGCACAGACAAGGTGAACAAGAATATCTATGCATCTCAAGCTCAATTCCAAGCTAGGTTAATACTTAAGAATCTAGTTCAACTAAAACATGCACTGTATTTAGATGAAAGAATGCAAGAGAAAGGGTACCTTTCCAAGGTTTGTAATTGGTGGTCTATGTATAACCAATTCCCATCATTCTTTTGAGAAATGGAAACAAGAAATTCTAGATTAATTTGTCCTGAATTAAATTGAGAATTAAAATTGAATTATATTCTCATAGAAACTTGTAAATAGTTAATTAAGTTTAATTAACTTAATTAGCTTAAGAATTTCAAGTTGGAAGTCTTTCTGTAGTCATGTATGTGTTCTCCCTAAGTTTTAGTTGTTTGGTATGAGTTCAAATTGAGATGGAAATTAGATTACTCAGTTTACTGGGTTACGTTTAGTTAAATTAGTGCTAAATTCTTTTTGGAACTAATAGAGGATTAACAACCAGTCGATGCACTAATGCATCCAATAGTGCTACTCCAGTTAACTAAAGATTCCCTCTTGAGAATCTCATGCATTTGAGTTCAGAGAAAGACCCAGTTGAGACTAGAGTGCAGGGATAGGTGTACTATCGATGGTATCATTTACTAAATTGTAAATACCATGTATACATCAAAGATTGACCCTATGTTTGGATTGCACAATTTTGAAATCATGAATTCAGTTTAAATATGGGTTATTCATCCTAGGAATTACGGAGGAGATTATTGGCTTGGCGAGCTACTGAATAGACTAAGGATTTGGCTTGAGCTAGCTTGCGAGTTGAGAGAGTTGAGCATACTTGTGAAGAATTGTTCTAGCGAGAAAAGAATTTGTATATTCTGTCATATTTCAGATATATGCAATATAGATAATAGGGTTTTGAGCAGTTCCTTTCCCTAGATACATCTTGCGTTATGTGCCATTGATTTATCTTCTTCTTCTTCTTATTGTTGTCATCGATCTATTGGTTTATGTTGGTTGAAAGTAGAAGCAGATTCTTGTCCTGTGCTTTGGTACATTGCATGTGCTTGTGAATCTACAAGATTTTCTATATGCTATTGCATCTGAAGAGAGTACACTAGAGGATATTTCAAAATTTTGAGTTGTGGGTTACAGGTGAAATTCGAATTTGCAATACATACTTCAGGATAGACAGATGGTTTTCTATGGTTTGTGGCTCGAGTATGGCTTGTAAGGCAGCTCAAATTTTATAGCCTAGAGGGACAGAAAGGAGGATTTGATAGAGGATAATTCCTTGAAGGAATTTGTTGATCAAGAAATTCCTAATCCAGTAGCATCGGATGCACAAAATTGGGTTGAATGGAAGAATTATGTGGTGAAGGCAAGGCGGATAATCCTTGAGGGAGTTCGAGATCACATTGTCTCGAGTCTCCATGGTAAGGAAACTCTGTATGATATGTGGAAAGAATTGACAGACTTGTATCAGAATAACAGTGACTAAAGGAAATTGACATTGAAGGACAAACTTCGAAAAATAATAACGGAGAAATCTAGGACTATTCCAAAATACTCAACCAAGTTCTCTCAATGTCATGATGAACTTGGAAGTGTTGGAATCACGGTTGTTAAGGATGATATGGTGAGTCTTGTCCTTTTAGGACTCCCAAAGAGTTGGCATAGTTATCGAGACTCTATCAATGGTCAGGAGAAGTTGTCAGATTGGGAACAACTATGCTTGGATTTGATGTAGGAGGAGATAAGGAGGAACACCAGGGATGGCTCTTCATTAAAGGCTAATGATGAAGAGAACTATGCCTTAAAGATTAAAGAGAAGAACGGGAAAGGGAAAGATTCCTATTCCAAATCAGATTCTTATCATGGAGGTAAGAAGAAAGACATAACAAAAGTTAATTTCTTTCGTTGTCATGAGCCGGGTCATTTTGCTACAAACTATCCACTCAAGACGACTATGAAGAAGTCCTCAGGAGGAGCGACAGACAAGGATTTTGACTCTCAATTTGAGTTGGTCTTTTCCCTCATTACATGCATGGCGTCATCAATGATGGAAAGTGTATGGTACTTAGATAGCGGAGATTCATTCCACATGATTGGCGACAATGAGTTATTCAGTGACCTCAAGGAGAAATATCTCTAGATGCATATTGAGATGGGTGACAACAGGACGTATAGTGTTACTAGATTGCGCACAATTACTTTTTAGAGGGAGTATGGGTCTCCAATCACCTTGAAGAATTTTATGTATGTGCCCACGCTGAAGAAGAACTTGGTATCCATTTCCATGCTTGATGATAGAGGCTATGATGTGATCTTCTTAAAAGGAAAGGAATTCCTTCGACACATAGCCACAGGTCAAGTAAAGAAGATAGAGATTCAGGTGAAGAATCTCTATAAGCTGGAAGTAGAGGAGTGCGCTACTTTGAACACAAAAGCATAAAGGGTGCAGATTCGTGACATTGTCGAGTTGTGGCATAAGAGATTCGCCCACTTGCGTTATGGGGCTTTGAAGATATTGTAGTAGATCTCTACTAGTCTTCCCAAAGGTACAATTGAGAATGTTGATACATGCAAGGGGCCTACTTTGGGAAAATACACCAAGTCTTCCTTTCACAATAGAGATAGTCGAGTAGCAGCTATTCTAGAGTGAGTCCATTCAGAAGTGTGCAGACCATTATCAACAACATCCACAGCCAAACATAGGTATTATTTTATAGTTGTTGATGACTTTTCTCGAAAATGCTAGATATTTTTCATGCAAAAAAAGGATCAAACTTTCAAAAAGTTTCGTGAGTTTAAATCATTGGTGGAGAAAGAGTCGGGAAACAAGGTTAAAGCTCTAAGCAGTGATAATAGTGGTGAGTATATCCCAAATGAGTTTACAAACTTCCGTCCAGTGGAATGGATTAAACGGGAATTGATTACACCCCATAACCCTCAGCAGAATGCGGTGTCCGAGAGGAAGAAAAAAAGCATAATAGGGGTAGCAAAGGATGATGTTTTGTGATCAAGGCCTACCCCTAAACTTATGGGTTGAGGCATGCAACACAACAATTTATGTTTAGAACTGTAACCCACATCGGATACTTGAGATGAATTCACTACAGGAGCCTTATTTCGATAAGAGGCCAGATGTTGGTCACTTCAAGATTTTTGGGTCATCAGTATATTTCCATGTGGCGAAGGATGGATGAAAGAAGCTTGAGCTGAAAATAGAGTTGGTGATATTTGTGGGGTACACTGATACACCTCACAACTATCGAGTGTACTTGCCGACCAGCAGGATGACAGTGGTTTGCAAGAATGTCAGATTCAATGAGGAGAAGTCCATGCGAGTTTCCCTTGAGAGGGAACTTGAGCTACATGTGGATAAGGATATTTTAGCTCCTAAGGTTGAGGATCCTCTGATTCATGTGGAGTAGCCACATGCAGAGGATCCGGGAGTGGAGACATCCAATCAGGCAGAGTCTTCCAGAGAGGGAAGAAAGCACACCAGTGAGGCTGACAAATTGTTGGATGATGCATAGGACAATGTGGGAGCACCCACATCTCAGTGGAGTCGAAATAGGTCACCTGAGAGCTACATTTGATACATGGATCTTATGGGTGAATGTGTTGTGATAGAGCACCTTCCTTTAAGGAAGCAGTGCAGTAGCTGGTTTGGGTTGATGCCATGGTGGAGGAGTATGAATTCACAGTTCAGAAAATTGTTTGGGATGTGGTCTTGAGACCGAAGGACAAGTCATTAGTGAGCTCATGTTGGCTTTACAAGGTAAAGTATGTTGTAGATCGTAGTGTGGAGAAGCATAAGACTAGATTTGTGGCGCATGGTTTTTCACAGGTAGAGGGGATTGACTATGATGAGACCTTTGCTCCTGTTGCAAGGTACTTTCCAATCAGATCTATATTAGCACTATCAACACAGATGGGTTGGAAGATACATCAGATGGGTATGAAGACTGCCTTATTTAATGGCATGATTAAGGAGTAGGTGTACATAGAGATTCCTAAACGTTTTGAGACATTTTATCATGAATCACATGTGTGCCGGCTCAAGAGAGCATGGTACGGGTTGAAGCAAACACCTCGTGCTTGGTACAGTAGGATAGATAGCTACTTCACTGAGTTGGGCATCAAAAAGAGTGAAACAGATGTGAATCTATAACACGTAGAGGTGGAAGGTAAATTGTGATCATTGTACTTTATGTTGATGATCTCATGCTGACAGGTGATGATAAGATAATCAAGTATTGTAGGGAGGACCTTGAAAAAGAGTTTGAGATGAAGGACATGGGGCTCATGCATTAATTTCTTGTCATCGAGGTGTGGTAGGGAAATGGGGAGTTGTTTGTGTCTCAAGGCAAGTATGCCAACAAGATACTCAAAAGATTCCGCATGGAGAGCAGGAGACCCATGGAGACTCCTCTAGCAGGTATTTGGAGGAAGGACGATGCTACTTTAGTGGAAGTATTGGAAGATACTATTTACAGGCAGCTTGTGGGTTCACTCATGTACTTGGCGAACACACGACTGGATATGTGCTATGCAATTAACCATCTTATTCAAGTGATAGCTAGGACTACCAAGCTGTATTGGAAGGAAAAAAAGTATGTATTGAGATACCTTAGGGGAACTTCTCAATATGGATTATGGTACAAATAGATAAATGGAATGAAGCTTCAATGCTTTACTGATGCAGATTGGGGAGGGAGTCCATCTCACAGGAAGAACACATCAGGAGGGATCTTCAGTATTGGGTCAATGATAGTTTCTTGGTACAACAGGAAACAGAGAACAGTTGCACTTAGTTCGACAGAGGCAGAGTACATGGGTGTGAGTGAGGCAACATGTGAGGCCATCTAGATGAGGAAGATCTTGTTTTATTTTTTGGTCAGTAGATGGATCCATCTATGGTTTACTACAATAAGCAAAGTTGTATGAAACTCTATGAAAATCAGTTTTTCTTGATCAGTCCAAGCATATTGATATCTCATATCATCATCTAAGAGATTCTATATTCAGGTGGATTATGCTGTAAGAGTACATTCCCAACGAGGAACAAGATGTTGACATGTTGACAAAGGAATTTTCAAGATGTAAATTTGAGTTTCACAGAGACATGATCAGGGTAGCTGATATTCCCTTTCTTGTTGAGAGGGAGTGTTGAGAAATGACAACAAGAAATTCCAGTTTAATTTTTCCTTGAGTTAAACTAAGAGTTAAAATCAAATTCTATTCTCATAGAAACTTGTAAATAGTTAATTAAGTTTAATTAACTTAATTATCTTAGGAGCTTCGAGTTGGAATTCTTTCTGTAGTCATGTATATGTTCTCCCTAAGTTTTAGGGGTCCAGTATGAGTTTAAATTAAGTTGGAAATTAGATCACTCAGTTTACTGAGTTAAGTTCAGTTAAATTAGTTCTAAATTGTTTTTGGAACTAATAGAGGACTAACAGTTAGTTGGTGCACTGATCCATCCACTAGTGCTACTCTAGTTAACTAAAGATTCCCTCATGAGAAACTCATTCATGTCATTTCAGAGAAAGACCTAGTTGAGACTAGAGTGCAAGGATAGTGTACTATTAGTGGTATTATTTACTGCAGTGTAAATATCATGCATGCATCAGAGATTGATCCTATGTTTGGATTGCGCAATTCTAGAAGCATGAATTTCATTTAAATACTGGATATCCATCATAGGTATTATGCAAGAGATTAGGATCTTGGAGAGCTACTGAATAGGCTAAGGCTTTGGCTTGAGCTATCTTGTGAGTTGAGAGAGTTGAACATACTTGTGCAAAATTGTTCTAGTGAGAACAAGCTTTGTATCTTCACTCACATTTATGATATATGCAATACAGATAGTGGGGTTTTGAGTAGTGGATTTCCCAAGATACATCTTGTGCTATGTGCCATTGATTTATCTTCTTCTTGTTCTTACTGTTTCATTGATCTATTGGCTTCCGCTGGTTGAAAGTAGAAGTACATTCTTGTCCTGTTCTTTAGTACATTACATGAGCTTGTGAATCTACATGATTTTCTGAACATTTTGGGCCACTCCTCGAAGAAGGTTTGGATCAGTAATCCAAGTAACAAGAGGGAACCTCTAGTAGAAGCAAAGTATGGGTCTCAAAGTTGGTGCATAATGGCTAGAAGCATAGCAAGACCTTGCAAAATTGCCTTCTCTAAGAATAATATTGCACAAGAAGGGAATTTACAGGAGTCCAATTAATTTCTTTCTTTTAGTCAATTGATTATGCCTTTTAATGTCATTATTTTGGAAGTTTGCATGACTAGTTTCATATGTGTGGGGGTATAATATTTGTGTGAATAAAGCCAGGGTTTCTTGCAAAAATCTACGCAGCTAGGGTTTTTTGTCAGCAAGCAAACCAACCCCACCAGGATGCTCAAGGAACTGCACCAACCTTAATAGCAGATACATTAGTGGGAAAATGAACATTCAACATAAAAAATGAGCATCACCATGCTTTTCATCATCTTGTATGGATCACTATATCTATCATAATGGCAACAACCATGCTAAGATGAATTAGGCATGTAATAGTCATTAAGCATGAGAGAATAGTGAGGAAGGTCAAGAGTCATGAGGGTAGATGAAAGGTCACAGGAGGAGGTGAAAAGTCACCCTACCCACTCCTATAAGTATATCCTCATGTCTCATTTGTAGAAGACTTTTGGCACTTGAGTTGGGGCTAGGATTAAATCATTGATTTGTACTTGAGAGCTAGAGGCACTCAAATGTTGGCAACTAGTAGGGTGAGGTGTAATGAGGATAGGGTTTTTTATTGCATAATGGAAGGGCAGTCGATGCTCCACTATTGGGATTTCGTAGATTGCTGAATATGTACTCGTATTTGCAACAACTTTAATAAGAAGTGGTTTTTCTTTTGCATTGATTCTCATGCTTTTCATCTTGGTTATACTTCCTCTTTAGTATTTCCATTATGGTTGTATGTTTCTTTTCATGTGAGAAATATGTTAATGAACTAGTTTGTAACTCATTGCTTGCATGTCTGCTTTGAATCCTTGCCTTCTTACTCCATGCCATGCTAGTGACCTTTTCAAAAGTAATTCATGATTAACCTCTGGTATGTTCTTATTTAAGTATGTTTGAGATGGTTTAAGCTCATTAATGCTTCTCGTGGCATACTTCTCCTTGTTATTGCTATTGCATCTTTGTATCTCATTATGCAAGTTATTAATCGCGGGTTGATATCACTCCCATAATCTAAGCATTTCTTCATGTTTCTTACTCTAAAGGCTACACATTCAACAACTAGGAGTGAAGCATTCATGGTGGCAGTCACACTCATATACCAGATGGGGCTCCCATCCCAAAGGATGTGTGGTCTAATTGGAACTTCACATCTGGGAGACCCCATAGTTGTAGGAAGTATCCAACAATGTCTACATGGTTTTAACCTTCACTGAGTGCAGAGTGTTAACCTTATTTGGGTTGTGATGCATACAGATGCACTTGCTAAATACATAAATAACAACCAATGGTGCCTTTAATAAAGTTGAAATGATTATATATATATATATATAGAGAGAGAGAGAGAGAGAGAGAGAGATATATATAGATATATATATATATATATATATATATATATATTTCTTAAACAATAATAGATGGAAATTAATGAAAACAATTGTAAATGTTGGACGAACCAGGTGGAAACTTTGCATAATCATAATGAAAGAGTCATTATGCTACAAAATCAAGTTGTTTCCTAGAATAAAGAGCAACGAAAGCACTTCAACCATGAAATGCTATCTAGGAATATGAAGATAAAGCTTTTATGCATGAGGCATATCCCAACATGTTTTTATGGGCTAGAAGCAAACATTGTGGACGATGTTTTGCTCAAGAGGGTAATACATAACACTCATGAGTGAAAAATAAATATTTAATTTACTTTTACTACATCGACTTGGTAAATCATGGGTTAAGGGAAATCTTAGTGGAAAAGTTTAACACTTAAAAGTTTTATTTTAATTTATTTTAAATGGTTATGATATGTCTTCGAATTCACAGGGAAAATACACTAAATGAAAACGTTTTTCACTCACAAGAGACTTAGAAGAAAATTAATGCTCTTCCTAGTGATAAATAATCTCATTTGGGACGAAGGAGCTAAGACGGTGAGATGGGAGAAACCCTAAGGAAACTTTGAAGACTTGGTACCTCGTTGGAGGAGGTCTATGTTAAGAGAATGAAGCTATAAGATTGTGAACCCGAAACATGACACTATTGAATGAAGGCATGATTCTACGAGTTAGGGTATTCTTGAGCTAGTTGGAATCAGTGGAATTCCTAATACAAACTTGTAATTTTTTGAGTTATTTGGATAGACTTGTACAATATTGATTCCCTTGAACATACCTTCTAAGATCTCTTTGAAACAACTATTTAACAACTATTTTGGTAGTGGCCAATGGAAGCAATTTCCATTCTCATTGTTTGGTAGGAGTGGTCTTTCTTCATGTTGAATTCCTTGACAGTCTAACTTTAACAAATAAGTATTGTAGTATGTTGATGTTTTCTTATAATAACTTTATTGCTATGAATGTTAGTAATTGTTGATAAACTGTTTGTACACAAGATTTGACAAAAGGATTCTTTCTTAAAGATATGTCAATTTAACAAAATGAAAGTGTGTAGAATATTGAACAAATAAGTAACTATGTGTAATTCATGTTTGTATTTCCTAACGGTAATGTCTTCCTATAAATGTCATTGTGAAATGTTTCTGTAATTTATTTCTATAAACTATTTCTGTAAATTATTTCTGTGAATTTTGTGGCTGCCGGAAATAGGAACAGATAAATATTGATGAAACCCGTTGTTTCTGATAGATACTATTTTCAGATGTGAAATTTGTTGATTTAAGGACTGATAAATGGATTGTGTGGTTAAATTTGAAATTACGATTATACTATTTAACGGAAATATAACTCACATTGAGAAGCATGTTGAAATCGCCGTGTATACCTGTAAAGAGTGAGCTCTGGTTCGAAGCTGTAATGTATAATGCATATATTTTGAAGGAATAATGAATATAGTAGGGACAAATGCTAACAATAAATGAGACTGAACCCTCTGATGAGGTTTGGGTTATTCCGTGGCTGGGCTAAGTTAATAGCATACCAAAAATTGTTCGTTGTCCCGATTAGGACATACTATAATAACCTTCTTACAACATACTTATAAATAATATCAATGACTATGCAGACAATCGTTATCCTTAAGGTAGAGGAAGAAAATCCAATCTAAAGAAAGACATGGTGTAGGAGAATGGAAAGTTTGCAATGTCAAGGTTTATTCATTCTCTTAATATTTTTAATATAAATTTTTAAATGGTGCAGAAGAAATTTTGCATTTTGTCCCATGTTCTAATTAAGAATATGCATGTAGGTGTGTAGTAGTTCCGACACGAACAAATATTGGAGCTTTTCTTCAAGTGCCATAGCGTTAAGGAATTATTATTCTAAATAATTTATGTAATTTATGTTGCACAGGCCTATATATAGACCGGTAAGATCAGAAGGTATTCACGACTGGGCATTATAATAGAACAAAATAAATAGTAGCAAACGCTTCACCCAAAAATGGACTGGTAGAAATAAACTCATTACCTGTTGAATATGGAATACTCAGAAACATAGCAACCCATGAAAGTTGCAGGCAGATCGTGCATAAACCGCCTTCACCACCGCAAAAGCCAAATGAGGTTGGTCAACATTGTGGGAGGGGAGGCAGCTACTCGCATAACTTCTAGGTTTCTTCATAATCCTGGATCTAAACCCTAGTACTTTACCACCATTGATCTATTGTGAACCCCAAATGGAGATCGATATAGCGAGATGGCCGAGAGGGTGCGAGGGGGATAGACATTATCACAAGATGGGTAGATTAAACCATATCGATAAATCAAATGAGCTAAGTACATTAAAATGTTATCAGACTAAAGTTTTTGCCATAATACAAACATCCTAACTCATAAATAATAAGGGATGCCGCCATGCGATACGAAAGAGAACCCTCATGTGAACCACACATGTACATATATACTTAAGCGGATAAAACACCCCAAGACATTAAGAATTTAATAAGGTCAGAAGTAAAATAAACAGTTGTTCCTAAACTATCGTTACAACCATCAAAGGACAACGAGAATTTAATGGGTTAATTTGTAATAAATATTATGCATGTTTGGAAATGTTGTAAAAGACTCTAAAGAATGATACCAAAAAAGTTAGTTGCATTGGAGAGGTAGGTTAGAGAAATCTAAAAGAATACTATTGAGGAAAACAAAACTCAGTAATATAGAAAAATGTATAGTTTTCTATATAGTTAATATATATAAGGTGTAATTAAAAATGAGGAAATTGAAATTAAAAGGAAATAATTGTAGACTCTCAGTTCTTGGTGAATTATACAAAATATTGAAGAAATATTTGACTCAAAACTATTTTACATGTTGAATATAGAACATTGTTGCTATGAGGATGTTGAGATATTAATATATTGAGGTAAATATTGAGATAAATTAGGTTTAGATCTAAATATTAAAATCAATAACTTGGAGCAACATTGCAATAAAAGAATAATACTGTATTTAAATACAAATAGAATTAGAAATTTAAAGGTATACTAAAATTGATATATTGATTTAAATATACATGCATTCATGGAGTACTATGAAGAAGAGTAAATGACATTTGTTTATGAAAACCATATGGTGGAGTCTAAATATGGACAAAAAGGAATTAGAATTAGAAAAATGTTATTGATATTTAGATATAATTTTCCAACCACATTTACTAGGATACATAGATTAATAACACTACTTTAGACAAATATTGAGAGTGAAAAGGAAGACAAGCACTATTTCTAGCGACAATCCTATCAAAGCTGATAAATAATAGTTAGTATATTAACACCTAAAAGTATCATTTATGTCACTTTGACAATAAAACGATATATGTAGATGTGCATACCAACAAATCTTTTTAATTTCAAGAAATTGTTATTTTTTTGTAAATACATTTATTTTTGTCTATATTTTCCATCATTTCTAGATCAATGCATGTAGAAATGAACATTGATACTTGAAACTGGGTTTGGTTTCAATATAAATGTTCATTTCTGGATGCATTGATATAGAAATGATGGAAAAGATAGACAAAAATCAATGTATTTACACTAAATAACAATTTCTTGAAATTAGAAATGTTCGCTGGTATGCACATCTACATATCTCGTTTTACTGTATGTAGATGTGCATACCAACAAATCTTTCTAATTTCAAGAAATTGTTATTTTAGTGTAAATACATTGATTTATGTCTATATTTTCCATCATTTCTAGATCAATACATCTAGAAATAAAGCATTTATATTGAAGCCAAACCCATTCGAGTTTGAACTAAAATTGAATATATATATATATATATATATATATATATATATATATATATATATATATATATATATATATATATATATATATATATATATATATATATATACATACATACACGAGAATCAATGCATTTATTTAAGTATACATTTTTCATCATTTTTATATCAATACTTTAGAAGCTCACATATACATAGAAACTAATCCATTTAATATTGAAATAAAATTAGAAATTGATATTGAAATGGAAATTAAAATTGAAATTGAAATTGAAATTAAAATTGTAATATACATTAAAATAAAAATATTCATTTATGTTTACATATATTGATTTTAATATATGTGTTTACCATTCAAAATTGTTACTTTATCTATATTCAATTTATTTCTCATATACTTCTTTAAATATACATTTTGAATAACACATTCTTTTGAACAAAATAATGATATAAAAAAATTTAAAATAATCATATACATCTTTGTCATATATATAAACATAGTTTTTATCATCTGCAAATTATGTACCTATAATAAAACTTAAATAAGATAGATTGAAAATTAATTTTCTCCACTATATTTAGGAGCGTTCATTATCCTAACCATTTTATTTTGTTATTATCCAATGTTTTTATCACTAATCATTTTTGTTACAATATTTCTATCGAGATTCATATTAAATGAAAATGTCAAAGTGCCATGTTGTCTCAAACATATAGAAATACATAATGAATATTATTAAAGAATTTGGTGATGTTGTTTACATATTATGCATCAAGCAGGATAGAATCCATCGAGGTAGTGAAAATCTTTCGAGTAATTAAATCGATTATTTTTGCTATGAAATCAAAATATCTATAAAACAAATAAAACTAACTAAAATAAAATTATTTAACTATTAGATATCAAAAACTCCTAACAACGTTTAATTATTTAACTATTAGATATCAAAAACTCCTAACAACGTTTAATAGAAACACATTACTTACCACTCATGAAAGCTAAAATCTCTTGAGAATAATGAGATAAATAAAATAGAATTAATGCACATAAAAGTATTATTCCTCTATTTCATTATTACCCAATATTATATATTTATACATCAAGCTAAGGTTAAGATAATTGACTATCTTAGTTACCCAATTTAGTTAATTTAGATAATATATCAACTACGCCTAAAACATTGAGCTAATAAACAACTTTCCTAACCAAACATCTCACACAGGGATTACATTAACCAATACATTATATGAGGAATATTACATATTAAGTACAAGAGAAGTAACATTTAATATCTCCAACACCGTCCCTTATTGAGTATTGGTTTTGATCTTCTATCTCATTGAGTCTTCATCAACATCTTTATCCATTTTGAAATATTGTACATTGAGCTCCATCACAATCATCCATATTAAACTATACTTCCATTTCATATCTTAAACATATAGTTGAGTGAATCAATTTCATTCTTGTAATAAATAAATTACTAATCGTTCTACTAATTTACTCCTATTTAGCAAAAATATATGTTCATTCGTTGTTTTCATGAGATACCTTAAAAGCAGTCTATATACTAAATGTATCCAAAAGCTATCCATGATATGACCCTTATCTGATTTTAAATATTCAACATCATTTATTTATTCTACTTAAAATTGCATCCTTTTACCTAAAAAAATGTTTTATTATAAAACAAGCCCACATCCTGGTAAAACACTGACATGTCTATGAACACATTAACTAATCTATCCATATTTGTTAGTGTATATATGATTATATTCTTATAAAGTCAATACAGTAGAAGAAACTATATATACCCTTCTATTTATAATCTCATAAATGGCTTTACTAAGCTAATGATGGCTAAAATGGGAAGAAAAAGACAAGAACGGATTTCTCCATGACAATATACTCCTTTCTCATTCTTCCAAAGTCACCTATCAGTGATAGCTCACACGAATTGGAGGATCAACGCAAGAATATGGATCTCTTCCAAATTCTGCAAAAGAGTTTCGGGACCATTGAATGGGATGTGGTGCTTTGATGGAGCGTTTGGATTTGCTAGCTAGTTTACATCTAGTCCACCAATGACTCTGCCAACTAAAAGATTTGGGCTGGACATTTTATGAGACCAAGAATTGATCAAGCATAAAACATTATTTCATTGGAAATAGATGCCCGAAATAAATGAATCACCTTTGCTTGAGATCAACAACGATGCCCTAGAGTATTACTTAATATTTATCCTGTAAAACTCAAGTAGTCAAAGAGTCTAGTAATGTAGGCCTTAGTCACTCGTGAAAGTAGTGTTATATTGTAAATATTGCAAGAAGAGTAAGGTTTACTTGACTTTTTGGTAAGTAGTCAATCCCAAAAAAATTGCAAATGACTTTGGACCCTTGCCCAAATGACCGCCTTTATTTTTTAAAACGTTATAATGTTTTATATTTGAAAAGAAGAAAATAAATTAAATAGAAACAACTTTAAATTACAGTTGAAACAAAAAGTCAGAAACAAAAGCTAAATAAATATTATTTTAATATTTTATGACATAAAAATATTTTTTATTTTTATTTCCTGTGCTTTGATAAAACCACTTATGATTTTATGATATAAAAAATTCAAAAAGCAATAATTATTACAAATTATTGTGATCTTCATGGTAAGAACATTATAATTCTAAGATATATTGTAGATTTTGTATATATTTATGTTTGAATTGAGTCAATTTAAAAGAAAATTGAAAGCAATGATGCACTGCGCAGCCTACACGGAATAAAACCGAGTCTATTAAAATTGATTGTGATTTTGATGGTAGAAGAATTGTAATATAAACTTTTAGATATGCTATAGTAGATTTTGATGTACGAGGTGCATCATTTTTAAAAAATATTTTGCAGTTTAATTAGTAAAATGAAATTAAGCAATTAAATTTATTTTTATTCATCAAATTTTAAAATATTACAAAATCTTTTGAAATGTTCTTTAATGTTGTTCCATTATTTCAAATTAAATTTAATTATGGCTTTGAAAATCCACTTTCCATCATGGCTATTCAAAACACCGGCCCGCCCTTAAACGTGTTAACCCACCAAGCTTATTGATAGCATCTCCCTACATATAGAAAGTGAACACAGAGGGGGGCGGCTCTCTGAAGCTTCCTTAAAGCCGTTTGGGACCATTGTCAAGATTCATGATCTAAATATAAGTAGTCTCTACTCCTTTTCTCACTGTCAGTACAGAACATCTTGAGTTGTATGTGCTAACATCATCATCTCTTGCTACAGCGATTATCACGTTTAACTAATGTCCACAGCACTTTTAAAGACACTTGAGAGAGGATGAGTGGGGTAAACAAGAAAAACACACGAATCAGAAACATTTGATTGACTCGGCAATTAAGAACATACGCATTCTTTTTTGGAAATATCTAAAATTAAAAAGGAATTAAACACCTAAAGCTCGTAGAACGAAATATTTCAATGTATTTCTTTTATCTAATGATATAGTTGATTTTTATGCAAGATATTTTGAATTAATTATTAATGAGAATATATGCATTGCGTATAAAACGATTATTTCTTCCTCATAAATAAATTTGTGGTATTGTTTTCCAAAAATTGTATAATATTCTCTTCTTTCTTTGTTATAGATGTAATTTTTTTTACAATTTTGAGATCTAAATGTAGATCAATTGTATTAGAGTGAATAGATCGTGGAAGCCATCCACATATTCAAAGAGTTATTTTTTTTGGCTTATAAATTTAGTGACCTTCTCAGTGCGCCCTCCTTGCTTCAAATCCATGCCACACGTTGTAGCTTGGGGTCACACATTTCAATTCCTTTGGTTTATGAAATTCATGTTGCCCCGTCAAGAACTCTCAACCTAGGACTCACCAGTCCATAATTTAGCCATGGATGTTCTAGAGCTAGCTACACTATAGCAATAGAGATTCCCTCTAGGTAAAATGCAGATAGATACATGCTTTCAATTGCCCAAATTCTCATGGAAAATGAATGGCAAGGAAGTCGATTGTTGGCTTTGCAATCTCTCCACCTATTTCAAAATGCATCCTATGATGGAAGAGGACACAAAGCTTCAAATCGTTAGTTTGCAGTTGTAGGATCTAGAATAAACATGGTGGGATACTCCATTCGAGAATATATCCTTGGTCATTGAGCTTGGAGAACCAGCAGAGAATAGTTCCCCACATATCACATCTTGGGATGACTTCTACTAGGCTTTAAGAGAATGTTTAATGCCCTATGTGTCTCCAGAATCTCCTTTCCAAATGGTTGCATCTTCGACATCCACTAAATCAATCAGTTCTAGCTTACATTGATGCCTTTTGCAAGTTGTACATTCAACTGCATATGTTTGATCCAGAAGAAGTGCCAATTCTCAAATTTAATTATGGTTTGCTAATGGTTTTTCATCCAAAATTTCAATTTTTTGATTGTACTTTCTTGGAAAAGGATTTTATTGTAGCCTTGGTTGTGTAACATAATTTTTCTCCCCAAATCCTACTTCCTCAAGCTAGAAATGGTATGTCTCCTATTGTTCCTTCTAATTTGGCCCTTGCCTCATCCCCCACACCTCACAATACCCTTTGGTGTACCTTCCATAAGACCAACTAGTATGCTTTTGTAGACTATCAAGCACTTAAAAATATGCACCACAAAAGGACTCTTTTTGTAGAGGTCAAGCAATCAAATTCCAATAACCCACTTGGAGTTGTTTCTCTTGACTGTCCTACTGCCAATAACCCACTTACAGTTGTTTATTTTGACAATCCTACTACCAATAACCCACTTGTAGTTGTTTCTCTTGATAATCCAAATGAGGTTGACACCTTTCTCATCCTCAATAATACTAATGAAGTTGCAACATATATTGCACCTTTTTTTAATCCATAATTTTCAAATCAAACATGACTTTCCGACCCTTACCTTTGACAACAAGATTCAAAACAATTTTGTGGCACAAGACTTGGTATAATGCCTTAGCCTTCCCACCACTCAACACCCAAACCCATATTAACTCAGCTTGGGTCCAGAAAAAAGGCCCTCATCTTATTATCTCTGAGTGTTGTGCTGTGACCTTTGTGATTGACCCATTTCAAGATATTGTGGTATATGATGTTTATCCTCTTTATTGTGTCGATTTATTACTAGGCATTTCACACCAATAACCCTGGCATGTTGTTTATCATGCTAAAGATCACGAAGACCACTTGTAGCACAAGGGAGATACTTATGTGCCCACATCCTTGTCTCTCACATCAACCCAACCTGCTGCTACCAAAGCTCCCAATAATAAAGACAATTTAAGCCAATTTGTTTCTTTTTCTTTGGTTTGCCTCCTCCAGTGAGATAACCTCACCAACTGGACACCTTCTTCCATGTCTCCTATGCTTTGAGAATTTGCATACGTATCCACCTAACCCACAAGGTTGCATCCAACATGCTCTAATGAACAAAAAATTAATATTATTCCAAGTGCCTCCTTACCTAGTGCCCCAACTTATCACCTCAATCCTCAAGATGCAACCAAGATGGAATGCCAAATTGAACAACTGTTGACATCTAGCCATACTCATCCTTCATTCTCACTATGTGCACCTCCATTTTTCGTTATTCTGAAAAAGGCTTATTTTTAATGACACTGTGTGATATAATAGCAGGTCATTAGTAAAGCCACTAGTAAAAAACAGTACCCCCTACCTTGAATTGAGGGATTGTTGGACCACTTACAAGGGGTTTGTTTTCTTTTAAATGTGAATTTGACCACATTCTACAATCAAGTTCATATTCATGCCAAAAACACATAAAAGACTGCCTTCTAAATAATGTTTGGGCTATTTGAATGGTTGGTCATGTCATTTGGGCCGACCAATGTATTGGCCACATTTATGTGATTCATTGATGATTTTTCTAGGACACACATGGTTAAGTATGTCATCATTTTCCTTTATGGTATTTTGGCATTTAGTAAATATGTCGAAGACAATCTTCAACATGTCGACAACATACTTGAGTTAGTGAAAGCACATAAGCTTCAGGTCAAAGAGAAGAAATCCTATTTTGACAACTGTCAGTTCAATATTTGAGATTTATTATTGACATAATACGGGTTCAGCTAGATCGCTCTTGGGTATAGACTTTGGCACAATGGCTAGCCCCTTCCAATGCACATGACCTCAAGAGTTTCATTAGAGCCAAAGGTATTAATTTCTATAGAAAATTTGTCCGCCCTTTACACCAGTTTTCTACTCAAGAAAAGTTTATTTGGGATGTCGAGTCTGAGACATCTAAAGAATCTTTTATGCTCCAACCCTTGTTATTCATTTTCCACATGTGAATCAACCACTTGAAATGGAAACTAATGCCTCTCAATTCACCAGTAGGGTTATTCTTAAACAAAGAGGCCACCCAATGGCATACCATACCAAGACACTTCTTGAAGCTAAGCTTATGTACGTCACATATGACAAGGAATTCCATAGCTTAGTGAAAGTGTGGAAGAAGTGGCACTATTAGATTCTTGGAAAAGAGATCATACTCTGTATAGGTCATCACCCACTAGTCTTCATCATCTCACAACACAAGATTGAAGAGCAATGCCATCTAAAGTAGGTTTCTTACATTCAACAATTCTATATCATGATTAAATATAAGAAGGGAATATTTAATAAAATGGTTGATTTGTTAATCCAAAAAAACACTCAGGGCCTTGCAAATCTATAGGTTCTTTGTGTTGCATATGGTGCCTAGAAATATATGTATTCAACACATCCAATATTTGGGCAGATATGGAAGCTATGTAATAACTTATAATCATAAAGTAAACTCAGTTTCTTGATTATACTATTCATAATGGCTGGTTATATAAACATAACCAACTCTTTGTGCCACAATATGATGATTGTCTCCTTCTCATCCATGAAGCACATGTCTCTTCATGCAACAACCATTTTGGCATAGCCAGGTCCATTCTCAATCTCCACTACTACTTCTACTAGCCTACCTTACCCAAGAAAGTGGAAAAATCCATTCGAGAAAGTTTTCTCTATTGACAAAGAAAGACATCAAATCACAAACATGGTATGAATCAACCTTTACCAATGCCCTCTCATCCTTCAGAATTCTTTTCCATGGACCTTTTGAGTGATCTTCTTACCACTTTCTGCGAATATGATGCTAGTTTAGAAGTGGTATGTCATTTTTCAAAGATGGATATATTTCTTCCCTATTAGAAGACTACCTCTACTTCTTAGACCATCGATCTCTTCTTCCAACATATTTGGCCACACTTCAGTTTGTAGAGTAACATTATTTCTAATCACAATTCTCATTTTTTTAATAACTTTTGGCGTACTCTTTGGTATTTTCTTGGTTTCTAATGTTTCTACACCATATTTCACCTACAAACGAATGGAAAAACTAAAGTTGTCAATCATACTTTGGTTTATTCCTTTCATGACTATTTTGCGATAGACAAAAAATGGGATTCCTATTTGCACATTATTCAACATAGTTAAAATAGTGCCACACATTTCTCTATTGGTTTCTCTCCTTCCGATCTTTTTTTTGGTTTCATCATACTGTGTCCTCTATGATGACACTAACTATCACTCCTTCTCAATCTACCCATTAAAAACAAGAACAAAAATTAGGTCAATATCAAGATCATCATTGTGGAGAAATTTTTGATATCACAATTTCAACATCATCGCCATAGAAATCTACAAACAAGAACAAAAATTAGGTCTAAACTTTGTACACTTGATATCTCAGCACCAGACTCAAGTAACCACTGCCTTGAAGCCAACTCATGATTGTGCCAAACAGAAGCATGACAAGCAGAAAACAACCTTGTCTTTGCAACTAGGAGATTACATGTGACTCTTGTTAGACAAGAACACCATAAGTTGCACCCTCTATGATATGGACCATATATTTTTCTGCAATGAAATGTAGAAAATGCATATTGCTTGTTCTTGCCTTGCGAGCTTAACATCCAAAATGTGGTTAATGTTAACAATCTCATGTTTTTTGAGCCATCTCTCCTTGATGAATCCATAACACTTCAACATCTAGTGGACAATATTCTTGATTTTTAGCCTCCTCTACTCAATGATACAATTCTTGACTTGAAGAAATAGACTACATGCTATAAATTATACTTATCAACACTATCAATTAGAAAGAACTTACATTTGCATAAGAAAAACGGATGACTGCAAAAACATTGAAACCCATTTTCCTTAATTCTCTTCGAGGAAGCATGAATGCTTCCCACTCTAAAGAAGGAGAAATTGAGAAACCAAAAAAAACACATAAACAAAAAACATCTAACTGATTGGGAAACCAAGAAAAAACAGATTTCTTCCTTGAAAACATCTAAAATTGAAAAATAACAAAACATTTAAAACTAGTAAAAAAATAATCTCAATGTATTTGTTTTATCTAATAATATAACTGATTCATTTCTAATATATTTTGTAATTAAAATAATAAAGAAAATGTTTACATTGCTTTCCCTCTAATAAAACTATGCTTCTCTATTATTATTATTTTTTGGTTAGAGATGATTTTCTAAATCATTTTGAAATCTGCATGTAAAATCATGAGCACATGAAGTTTGAACAGGGCTGACATGAGAATTTCAATGTTATAACTTGGCGGACCACATAGTGTCGTGACACCATCCATCAGTACAACCACAACCATATTGGTAGCGAGCACAAGCTTTGATTTCTAAAAGAAATTTGCACGCACTAAAATGTAACCATACACGCGATATACAACCCTTTATACTTATGTTTCCATCAATCACTTCTGGTTAGACGTCATGGTCTCTATGCACTTGGCAGTGGAACTTAGTATTATTTTATAGAGATAAGTATGTTGTCAAAAATACATAAATGTCATCGCGAACTTTATAAAAGGTGTGTTGGATGTGACAGTATTTGGAACTCCATGATCCATATACACTCTGTAATACAATTTAATATTTTAGTGTAGCGTGTTTAGAACTCACCTATGCGCACTTTCATCATTAATTCACACAAAATACCAAAATGAAATCGACATCTACGTTCATCAATGTGGTCCAACTCATTAATTGAGTGTATTTTAATAAATAGAAAAATGCTTCAGCGTCATTATTAAACAAACTCGGATGCAGGGAGAGGGCATGGCAATGACTTTACAGCGAAGAATACGCACCCTCCATTCTCATATTAATCCATACAAAATACAGAAAAGAAATCGACATCTATGTTCATCATTGTGGTCCGGCTAGTTAATTGGGTGTATCTTAATACATAAAAAAAAAGGCTTCAACGGCATTATCAAACAAACTCGGAAGCGTGTAGAGGGCATGGACGTGACTTTACAGCGAACATTATCCACCCTTCTGTTGCGTGTGGGTGGATATGCAGCAGCCTTCATTATTAATAATCATTGTTAAACATCCTGGTAGCTCTCTAGGTGAGATATTTGAACAGTGCTCAAACACTTTACACTATGCACCTATTGTGAGAATAATGCAGAAATGGTTAGTTATGAGTGGTTGAACTGAATTAGTTTTAAGTGGTTAAACAGAATTAGTTATGAGTGGTTAGGAATTAGTTTGTGTTTTAACCTATATAAGTGTGATGTAATTGAGCAAAGTAATTAATGAAGTTTGTGAGTTTTCTGTTTTAATTTGGTATCAGAGCTCAGGGTTTGGGCTGGGGTGAGAGCGCAGGTGAGGAAGGTCGAGTGGTGTTTGCGTGAGGCCGGATCTGCGCTGTTGTGCGTATGTGCTGCCAAGACCCCTGTCAAGAACTCGGGTAGCAGTTGCTGTTGTGCGTATCAAGAACCGCCCTGTCCAGAATAGAACCGTCGAGACCAGAACTCGTGGTGGTCTGTCTGCGTTGAAGAGGTTTGTCTGTGGTGAAGAGCCACAAACCCGTGGAGATAAACGTGGATCGTGAGTACCGAGGGCACCGTTGTGCGTATGAAGGGACCACCCTTCCACTCTGCCGTGGATCGTGAGTTGTCCAGAACCGAGGACACCTTCGAAAACCTTTGCGTTCGGGAATAATCGCTGTGATTGCAAAGAGAAAGGGCGATGCCCTTGCCGCCGTTGTGAAAGATAGAGTTTGGCAAGAAAGCCGCAGAGGAAGCCGAAAATCAAAGGAGCAGTCTTGTCGTTTGTCGTGCCTGCCAAGAAGGAACAAGGAACATAGAGCCGTGTCCCCTGCCCGTCGATTATGAAAATGACGAGGAAAAATTATGCCACCAGAGACAGAGTTTGGTGAGCTGTCGAGGAAGTCGTTTCAGTGAGGAGTGCTGTGAAGAGGAAGAGACCTCAAGACGGTTGCGTGGAGTCGTTTTTTAACCTGTTGATGCGGTGAGCATGCTGATACGTGGTGTGTCCAGAAGAAGGCGGATCGAATCGGTCCGGTCCGTGAAGCAGTGCACTCTGCCGTCTTTGTCCGAAAAGGTTTTTGCTGTGTTTTTTTTTTAAGAGGGGAATATCATCGTTGTGCGTGGAGGTATTTGATCAGTGGAAGAGTAGCATAGTCAGCCTCGAAAGAGCCAAAGCCGAGTCAGCCTCGAAAGAGCCAAAGCCGTTGTTGAAAAATCGTTGTTGAAAACCCTTGCCAAGAGGAGACCGTTTTCGATTTATTGAAGTTAGCCCTCGTCGAGGAGGTGCTGGCCCGCTGAGTTTTTATTTAGAGGAGCCCGCTCGAAAATGAAGGGGGAAGACTGCCGCAGAATTTTGAGCCAATTTTGAGCCCGCTCGAATTTTGAAGACTGCCGCAGAATTTTGAAGAGGGGAAGACTGCCGCCGCCTTTGCATGGTGCTGTCGAAGGTGCTGTCGAAGACTGTCGAGAAGCTGTAGCTGTCGAGAATCGTTTGCTGGTGTTTGTGCAGTCGTTTGCTGGTGTTTGTGCAGATTCTTCGATTTGCGGTGCTGCCAGAACTTTGCTGGTTTTTTTTGCAAGTTTCCACCGCTGATACTACCGTGGTCATATTCTTTTTCAGTCGGCCCGGTTTTCTTTGTTTTGTTGCAAAAATCGTGTAAGTGGGTCTTGTTCAAGAGAGTGCTGTTCGTGAGCACCGTTTGTGACAGGTGATAAAGCTAACTGATATGTCTATTATTTTAGACAATGATCTTTTTAATGATCATTTTCTCATGAACCCATTTGGGATTAGCAGTGTTTTTGAGTCCATTGACAAAGAGTTTCATGTTGTTGAAGATCATGTCCCTGAAGAAATCACTCATGTTGTTGAGGATCACGCTGTTGAAGAAATCACTGAGATTAAAACTTGCCCGGTTGTTAGAAGTTTTATTGGATCTACTTTCAAGATGACTGCTACTTTGGAGGATACTACCATGGATGTTCTTCGAAGGCTGCTCATGTTCAAAGATGACTGCATTTTGGTGAATCCTTCGTTGGTTCCTCATGGAAAGTGGAGAGAACATGAATTAAATTACCTCGTTCGAGATCTTGCATTGCCTCTCAATCCAAAAGAGGTTGTTGACGTTAAGTATGTAAGCAAGGAGCAAAGGAATTTCATAAGGAAACCCAAAAAGGTGAAGATGAAACTGCACCAGCAATGGAAAAGGAACAAGCATGGACCTTTTAATAAGAAGACAAAAATGAAATGTTTTGTTGTAAGCCTAGCTGAGACTTAGACCAGCAGGCAAGTTAAAGTTTACGTCGTCATGATTAAGAATATAGTTTCTTGTATATTGTGCTATAGTATATATTTGTTATATAGTTGGAATTAAGGGGGAGTGGTAGAAAGGTATTAATTCCAACTACCCTCTGTTAATGCAGTAGCTAGATCAATCTAGAGAATACAACAGATGTTCAAAGTACAAGTTCTAGAAGTCAGTTAGGTATGGTAGAAAATCCATTTCTCCATTAAGGGAGGATGTGAGAATAATGCAGAAATGGTTAGTTATGAGTGGTTGAACTGAATTAGTTTTAGGTGGTTAAACAGAATTAGTTATGAGTGGTTAGGAATTAGTTTGTGTTTTAACCTATATAAGTGTGATGTAATTGAGCAAAGTAATTAATGAAGTTTGTGAGTTTTCTGTTTTAATTCCTATTATTCAGTAGGAGAATCTAGTACATATAGGCTTTCACATTAACATGGTTGTTTCAACCACTCCCTAGATAGTAGGATCTAAGACCTAATTTTAGAGTCTCAATCCTATCCTTAAAATTGTAACTTTCTCCATTAATTCAAACACACCCCTTAATGGAGAAAGGGTACTGAAAAAATAACATATGCTCAGCTAGGCTTACAATAGTACATAAAAAGCTTGGTAATAGAGTTTTCATTTTAGTCTTCTTGCTTGAGAGTCCATGCTTGTTCATTCCTAGGTGAGGCTTCATCTTTACTTTCCTTGCCATGAGGTAGTGATAGATTTTCACCTCCTTTTTGAGTTTTCTTCCCCAAAGATGGAATGCTTGAACTCTTATCCTCCTCGATCTTGATTGTAGGCTGGTAATTGATAGTACTTTAGAATGTACAAGCTTGGTAGGAGAATTTTTCCTCTCACTACTTCCGATGTCAAACAACTGAACGTCAGTCATGTTGTCTTCAACATTCATGAGATCATGATAATTTGAATTCTTTCCAACTTTGTCTTCTTCTGCCAAGTCTTTGCAATTAGCTTCATGTGGCTCGTCCAATTGATCTTCAACAATATGTTCCTCTTTACTTCCTTCCTCAAGAACGACTAATGGGTCTTCTTGATCTTCAACCATATGTTCCTCTTTACATCCTTCCTGAAAAACAACTCATGAGTCTTCAGTCTCACGTTGTTGCAGAACATATAGTATCTCTTGATAATCGTGGTCATTAATAAAACCACTAAGCCTCATGAAAAAAATATCATCAGGGTCAAATCTGTCTAAAAGTGCAGCCATATTGGAAAAGTCCAGCTTATCTCGCTTCCAGATTTCTTTCTGACTCCACTCAGTCCTCTCAAGAGCTCCAACAACCTCGTTACCATGCAGGTGGGAAACTTCTCCCTTTGGTAGCTCTTCAACTATAGAACCTTGGGGTGCATGTTGTGGCTTCTATGCCACACAACCAAATCTGAAGCAAATCACCAATACAACTAAAAGAATAACAGAGAAATTTTTTGGATCATTACAAAATGAATTCGACCTTTTCAAACCTGGACTCCGTCAAGACACCTAGAACAAGTAGCAACAAAAAACACAACTCAACGAAAAGAATACACATTTGGAAAAGTGATCTTTGTTTCCTCCATCTCCTCTGCGCCACCCTGCGTCTCCACGCAGCTCCCTTAGACTCACTATCGAGTGGATCTCCTCTTTCTGACAGAGGGGAAGAGAATGGATCTTTGATTCCCTGGCTAAAAGACCTCGGCTTTCACAACACACCCAGGCCACTCAAACACTTCCATGGGCTTAACTAGGTGGATCGATGCCAGACTCGGGCCCTTCACTCTTCTGTTGCAGAACTCCACAATGTCTAACACAAGTCAATTCGGCCCATGCGGATTGACTCCGCCCACGTAGTAGCTCCAAATCAATAGCAAAAAATTTCTCCTTGGCCACTTCTCCTCGGCCAAGCTCAGAATCCGCTGCTATTTACAATCCACCACAACTGTATTTACAACCAGTGGCATCTCTTCATGGTTCTCAATGCCTCGTGGCTTAATCGATCCAGCAGATCCACGAATAGCTCCTCTCATGCAGATCTACAAATCACGCAAATCTGCTTCTGCTTCACCACAGATCCACCACCCACCAGCGGACATAAAAAAAAATGAATCATGCACTGCGTCCTCCAGCGATCCTCACGGGAAGCATGCACTGGCAGCAAATCTCACCGTACCAAACGATCAGATAAAAAAAATGTTGCAGATAAATAAATAAAAATGCCCATGAACAGACACGCAGGCTGCTCCAATTTCAATTCTCCAACAGAGATTTCGAACGCTGCTCGATCCAGCACCAACAACAGCTTCACGCAACAGGCTCACATACACCAGACACAAACCTGGGCTCGTATCCTAGCAGATCGAATCGATCAAATGTCTTCCTGGTAGCTGTCTTTCTCTGTGAGGAAAATCTCACCTCACCTACAACACCAGCGCTTAGCCACGGGCGATCTTCTCACAACAGCTGGGAACCTTGACTATCAGCTCACGGACTATACGACTCAGAGGAGGTTGTGCTCTACCCAAGACCTCTCTCTCAATCGAGAAACAAACTCTCCTTGCTTCTACTTGAAGCTCCGATACCATGTTAAAAACTGATATTCTATTAATTAAGTGGCTCTCCAGGTGAGATACTTGGAGAGTGCCCAAGCACTTCGCATGATGCACCTACTATTTAGTCAGGAGAACCTAGTACATATAGGCTTTCACACTAACAAGGTGGTTTCAACCACTCCGTAGATAATAGGATCTGAGACCTAATCTTAGAGTCTCAATCCTATCCTTAAAACAACTAACAGTAACTTTCTCCATTAATTCTAACATATTTCCCAATAGACTAGTATTCTAGCACTAGGGAAACTGCATCAATGACCAAACAATCAAATATGTATTTCCAAACGACGAGTCAGAGGCTAGGCATTATTATGAAATATAGTTATATTACACTCCTTCCCCAAAACAACAAAACATTTGAAAACAATATTTTTCTTTCATTTGATAGCTAGCAAATTATGTAACTTGCTCCTAATAATAATAATAATAAATAATAATATTTCTTTACACAAAACATTAATAATAATAATAATAATAATTTAACAGGGGTATTTCTATATATTTACCCATTATATATAATCAAATATATTATAACTTAATAATAAATAATATAAAATTTCATTCCATTTTAATTTTAATTTTAATTTTAATAATAATAATAATAATAATAATAATATTTATAATTTAATAATAATAATCATAATAATATATTTTTTTTAAAAGGAAGCATAGTTTTTTTTTTTTTTTAAAGAACATATATATTAAAATTATAAAGGTTTATAATAAATTATAAACATTATTATTAAAATGTAAAATTTAATTTAAATTTGTAATTTATAATAAAAATAAGTATAATGCAGTGTGGTGCACTATGGGTGAATGAATTGAATTATTAAAAAAGGAAATAAAGGATACGATTTATTTAATTAATGAGAGAAATTTGGTTTAATGAAACATTATTATTTAAATGTAAAATTTAATTTAAATTTGTAATTTAGAGTAAAAATAAGTATAATGCAGTATAACGCACTATGGGTGACTATGGGTGAATGAATTGAATTATTGAAAATGGAATTTGTAATTTATAGTAAAAATAAGTATAATGCAGTATAACGCACTATGGGTCAATGAATTGAATTATTAAAAATGGAAATAAAGAATACGATTTATTCAATTAATGAGAGAAATTATGTTTAATGAGAAAATTATTTTTTATTAAAAAAAAAATTATTTTAAATAATTTGTGTGTGATTTCTCATAAAATAGGGAAGTTCGATAAAAAAAAAAGTTTTACTTTGGCTAAAAATTTGGAAGGCTTTAGATTCACAATTACTAATCTTGAAGGACATCTCGATGGACTTTTCTTTCATATAACATGGTCACGTGAGCCAACGTATGTTCTAGTTTTAGTTTTTTTTATAGTTACAATGGTGTAGTGATAATTTTTAGTAAATATGTTTATTTTGGAATAAAGCTTCGAGAATTTTAGTTGAATTTGATTACGTTCACGTATATTTTAGTTTTTTATAGTTACAATGGTGTAGTTTTTACAATCAATTTTTAACAATGTGTCTATTTTGGAATAGAGCTTCCATAATTTTAGTTTAATTATTAGTAATTATTCAGTAAATTGTATGTTCTAGTTTTTTATAGCTATAATGGTGTAGTTTTTACTATCATTTTTTAGCAATGTGTCTATTTTGGAATAGGACTTTAAGAAATTTAGTTTAATTATTAATAATTATTCAGTAGATTGTGCAGATTTAATCTCCAAATAATATTCTAAAATATTCATAGTGGTATACACATCAAACGTTCAGATTTATCTTCAAAGTAGTTTTTCTCTTTTTTTCCTTTTAATTGTATTGATTAGGTGTGTATATTTTTTTATTTCATTAACATTGAAGGTTTTGATGTTTATTATGAATTAATGATTAACAACATTTACCAACTATTTAATTTATATAGCTACACTACTTATATAAACAAGTTTCATAGAAAGTAATTTATGATTTTTTGTGCATATAATATTGACCCATAATATTACAACAAATCCTACAAATCCTAGTTACAAATTAAAAATCTCTATAATAAAATAAAAATATATATCCATAATTAAATATTATATATAGATATAGATATACCTTTTAGAAAATAAGCACTTCCTATCTAACTTGTAAGCACAAAGCTCTTCCTTCAAAGAATAAAGCCCGACATCGCATGCCAATAGATGTGTCAAACTTCTACATGACATCTACATGGTTATCATTTTGATTACAATGGTTATCCTCTCTCTGATTATAAAATTATAGATATCCGACCTTTAAAGCAAATCTACTACTATTTTGCTAATTCTGTGTTTTTGTCAATGCATGTTATGGTCGGGATATATGTTTTATTAAGTAGAATGTAAATCTTTGGACAAAACATTTATTGTTTTGTCAATGGTCTTCATTTTCTAGATTGAAAATCTTATGTATATTATATTTTAATTAAATAATAAATTACTAAAATTAATAATAATAATAATAATATAATTTTTTATAATAATAATAATAATATAATTTAGTTTTTTTTTATGATTTTTTTTTAAATTTTAGTAAGGTATAATAAATTAAGAATTTTAATGTTTTTATTGATTCATCAATATAGAGATTTAAGAATTATTTAATTTGTTGTGTGTCACTCGTGTTATTTTATTATAATAAGAATTCACATGTAAATTATTTAGTTTATTATGATATTAATTTTTTTTAAATAAGACACAATATATTGATTTCAATTTGTTTAACAAATATTATAATAAAATATAAGTACAAATACTTTTTTTCAAAATTAATTAAAAATTGAAAAATTTTCAAAGCATTTTATTTGAGGAGTTATCAAATATTGTAGACATCGTCCAAAGGAAGTTATTAAAAAAATATCACAAGGATTATTAAATATATCTTTATAAAGCTACTTGAGTGTAAAATAAATGGTTATAGGGTTTATTCTTAAGGAGCATTGTCATGTGAAGCTCACCCGTTCGAAACTTCGCCAGAAAAAATCTAGTTATCCATATTTATGCAGGGATGAAATGAAATACAAATTTAAATAGAAATTAAAAGCTACAACAAAAATTGAACTTCAATTCATTAATAACAAAATACCAATTTTTTTACATGAGGAATATAAATATGTGGCAACTACATGCCTCTAAATTATGTTACAATGAGGCTCATATGCCTTTTTATTATTTAAAAATAGGGGACAACCCCAAACATATAAAAACCTAACCCTAGGAGATGAAGTGACAAACATTTGTGGGCCTCGTTGGGGTTAGTTGATACGCCAAGTTCCTGGGGCCGTAACATTGGCATAGGATCTTCATTTGATGTGTATGACACTTGATTATAAATATCTACCTGAGGATGCAATTTTTTACTACAAAACACTCTGCAATTTGGAAGTTTCCCCGTATTCCAAAAAAACATCATTTACGGCCTCAAAATGGCTCTAGAAGTTTAGGGCCTGAAAAAATGCCAGAAATAATAATTTGTGCTACAATTAAGGAAACTGAAAGAAAACACTCTAGGGTCCAAGTCAAATAGGAGGGTGGAAACCAATATAGACATGGATTAGTCCCTCCTCATTAGGAAGCAATGGTACCCATTGCATTGAGGGCCTCCATAAGATGGGGAAATTTCTACTGAACTTGGTCCATGGTGAGCCACGTTTCCTGGTGCAAGAGTTTCCAAACTTTGACAACTCGATACAGTTGGATCTTCCATTTGTAGGCGTTCTTGATCTGTTTGTTCATGATTCAATCAGTTGTGGCTTATTCAATGCATTTTTGGTTGAGCATTGTTGGTGTCAACTGTTCAACAATGCTTTATGTGTCTATTAATGGTTTAAAGTATGGTTGAAGGAAGCCCACATTGAATACGGGGTGCAAGATAAGGAATGGGGAGATACTAAGCTCGAAATAATTGTCTCCCACAACCTTGGTGATGGTATAAGGCCTATATCAGAGTGGCAGAAATTTGCAATGAGCTCCATAGAGACACTCTTTCTACATATGTAATCAAACTTTGTCATCCACCTGAAACTTATGGGGCACATGATGCTAATCATGTCGTTGTTTGTATTTGGCATTGGCTTTATCCAACAAGTTGTGAACTTGCTAACGGATGTGTTGAATGTGCTCAATAAACTTGGAGGCCTTTTCAGTTTGGGCTAAACATGGGAAAATTCTTCCCGTGTGTTGAAAAAGGTAGTGGAACATCAAGGGGACATAATGGCTGAAATCCCAGGCCCACTCCAAATGGGATTTAGTAATCTAAGCTATGGAGAGTTACTTTATAGTTGTGTTGAACATAGAAAAGATTCTCAACCCATGTCTTAGGTTGCTTAGAGTTGTACCTATGTAGTATGTGCACAATCATAGTATTGATTATCTATGTCTTGCCATTGGTCTAGGGCTGGAATGCAATCGACTTGGTGAGCATGGTGCCCAAAAATGACCAAAGTATTAACCAAAGCGTGATTAGTAACCTGTTATCCCGTTATAATATAGTAGTCTATGGGATCCCAAAATGTACCCACATTCATTCAAAGAAGAGTATGGTAGTGGTCTCCACCGTGATACTGTTATTGGAGGTAGCCAATATGGCCACCTTAGAAAATTTGTGGAAGACCACAAATACATAGTCATTTCCATTATTCGTATAAGGAAGGCCAAATATATAGTTCATGGAGATGGATTTGCAAGGTTGTTTAGGAGTAGGCAGAGGAATATATTAGCCTTACTTCTCAATAGGTGGCTTCGAGATGGCACAATCAATGCAGGATCTGATGTATTTTCCAACATCCTATTGGAGATTTGGCAAATAAAAATAATTTTGTAGTATGACCATATTTTTCTCCACACCAAAGTGTATGTAGTCTTACTATAGTGTGCCTCCCAAATCATCTTTGCATGCTCACTTGAAGGAACACAAAGATGGTCCACGTAGAAAGATAATGCATCCTGGAGGTGGAATTATGGAACTTACTTTCCATCCACTGGAATATCGTATGTAGTGGTGAAATATTAATACCACTTCTGATCGCTATCATTCTACAACTTCCCTTGGGTCTGTATAAACTATAGTGGCTGTTGATCTGTGTGGATGACCATCTACTTCCCTGAAATGTAATGTTTCCATTGTTAGAAATTTTGCACAATGGAATACATCTCCTTATCGTAAGTGGGGTATTCCCAAATTATGTCAGAAAGTGTCTTACTATGAGAGGCTACTGGATGCCCTTGCTGGGTGAGAACTACAAAAATAACATAGTCAGAGGTGTCTGTCTCAATTTTAAATGGTTTTTGCCGGTCTAGAAACATGACTACCATTGAAGAGAAGAGGCAGTTATTTAGTTCCACAAATACCTTTTGTTTGGACTCAGACCCTAAAAACTTTTCTTTTTCTCCACCCTTGGTAACTTGACTCAAAGGCCAAGTGATATGAGAAAATCCCAACATGAATCCCCAAAAAGTTTCGAAGCTCTATTAGAGTGGTCTGGGTTGGCCAATCCCAAATGGATTGGATGTTCTCTAGATCGACATGAACTCCTTGCTCGTCATTGATGTAACCCATATATTGGACCTCACTCATGCCAAATGTGCATTTCTTCAAGCTGGCACATAGTTTTTGTTACTGAAGGGATTGAAGGACTTGCCAAATGTTTTTCAAGTCCTCCTCCCCACTCTTGTTGAATATTAGGATGTCGTCCATATATACAACCATGAACGAGTTGGTAAAGGGTCACAAGATGTCATTAATTAACCTCATAGAAGTTGTAGGAGAATTTGTCAACGAAAATGAATTACCAACCACTCAGGAATTCCCTCCTTGTATTTGAAAACAGTCTTCCATACATCAATGGGTTATATTGGAACCTCGTAATAACCATACATTAAATTTCTCTTGTTGAAATACTTGGCCCCCTTTAGGTGGTCAATAAGGTCTTCAATCCATGGGATTGGATACCTATTCTTGACAATGATTTTATTTAGTGCCTGATAATCGATGTAGAGCTTCCATGTCCCATCCTTATTCTATACAAGTATAATTGAACTCCCACATTGTGAGAAACTTGGTCAGATATGCCCATTTTGTAGAAAAACCTAGTTGGCGCTTAATTTCTTCATTTTTCATAATAAAGTGATAGTATATTGTGTAAATGTGCTCCAAGAGTCGGATCAATCAAATTCTTAACTTCACATTCTGAAGGTACCCGTGTCGGCAAGGATAATATGTCCCTATATTATCCTTCATGGGGGATATGGATATGGCCACGATCATCCCTTTACTTTGAGAATGAATAAAAATAAAAACAAATTCCATGGTTTTGGAGATTATCTTACTGCATTTCTTAGCAAAGATTAAAGAGATGGTAGTAGGTGGGGCTACCTACGATATCTTGTATAGATTACTACCCAAAGTAATATTAACAATGTGAGGCCTTGACTCATACATATCACAATGCTTCCACAAGTATGTTTGGCGTAATAATACATCACAAAATTCAAGAAGAACAACATCACAAGATACATCACCCATGAAGGTTTTGATGTTATAGGGAATATTACATTGTTGGCTGACGCATAGGTCTCATCCTTCATGGAGCCACCTGATGGTGAATGGCTACATGTATGGTGTGGTTGGTAACCTCAGCTTCTTAATGACCTTTGTTGAGATGTGATTCTTTTGGCTCATGCTATTGACAATGAACTACACCAGTGACCCCTTCAACCATATCTATGAGTGGAAGACATGCTCCCCTTCGAATAGATCTTCGGGCTCAATATTTTGAATCTTAGTGGTGGAAGTGGTGGAACTAATATTTTCATTAATAATCAGCTTTCATTTTTCATTCCCCTTGTCAGATTCTGACTCATAATTGAATCATGAATCTGAATCTAAAGTCTCCATCTCAAAGAGTAGTGACTTCTTGGTTCAACACTCACTTGTGTTGTGATTGGGGCTCTTATGGAACTCACACCACTTTCTTGTGGCCCTGTTTTTCTTCATGGCGTTGTTCTTTTGGTATGACTTCAATGATTTTTCCTGGGTCACCATGATTTGGACTTGTTGTTTGTTATGTAGTTTGGAGGCACCTTACCCTTCCTTCGGATTCATAGATCCAAAGTCTTGCTTCTCTTATTTATTTTTTTCTTAATCTTGATAGCATATTGATAAGAAGTTCCACGCATTGAGATGTCCATGAAGTCCATATTGCACTAGATGTATTTGTGTAGTCATTTGTGGTAGTTGAGTTCCACATGCCACTCAGAACCCTTTGGACCCACCTTTGTGTGAAGGGTATGAAAAATATTTGTGAATGCTTACACGTCTTGGTCTTCCCTACCATAGTGTGGTCCATTTATGTACTTATTTTCATATCTCCCAACAAGGTAATACTTGTAGAGCTATAAAAAGGGTCTCTTTCACCTCTAATTATCTCACATTAATATGTCAATCCGGGAGCGTTTGGTTATTTCAAAGAGTGACTCAATCTGAGGCTATTCGTCAGAGTAATGCTAGTAGTACAGCGTTCAACAAAAATACAAGAGCAAATGGATGCTTGTCTATAACTAAGTTACTTCAAATGAATAAATCACACACTGTAAAACTAGGCAACTATATCAGTCAAGGGTTCGACAGCAATAGCCCATCCCTTTGGAAACTGATGGAAAGGAAATTAGAGCATGGACCACGGGTCTGGGAGCTAGGCAGTAAATGTCGAGGCTCGCTATAGCCATAGATAGTCTCTCACACCAAAATAACAAATGCGAGTAAATGAAACGGCAAGTAGAAAAATGGAACAACAAATAAGAAATCGAACAGCAAATCTGGAATGGAACAGCAATGCTAAAATGGAACAGCAATTCTGAAATGGAGTAGCAATCGAATAACTAAACCTCGCAAGTAGTAATCAAGCTTTATCCTACCAACTCAAATGCACTCGTCATAATCAAACATCAATCTTTCATTCTCCAAGCAAATCAAGCAGCACGCACTAATGGAACAGCATTAATTACTAATAAGTTATGGAACAACGTCTAGAAATCATACACACACACAACACACTTGAAGAGTAATTTGATTTAGCACCAATCGGCATCAACAGGAATACAACTGTATTTCAAAACGGAACAGCATTACTCATGAATCATAAAGAACACAACTTTCGGATAAATTCCACACCACGAATATACAACATAAGAGCTCTGTAACAAAATAGTAACAATGTTCAGTTAAGTCTAATGATATTCAATCAACTCTGAAAGGATTAGTGATATAATGCAGAGTCAATACAACAATTATTGTCTGTAAAAACCTTAATGAACGAATCTTAACAGAGCATATGATGTAACTTATAAAGCATATGAGATTACCAAATAATGACGATAAGCAAACTACGCAGAAGTCAAATCGTAGTGATACGGAAGCAAGTGTCCTCCGGGGCCGCGCCCTTAGCCTCAAGGGTACACCGCTTTAAGTTAATCCAGACGCAGAGATAAGAAAATCACCAAGTTTATATTAATGCATAAAACAGAAAGTACAATGAGCCAAGTTCAACGAGACTCGATGATCAAAGTTCAATCTTTAACAAAAAGTTACATAAAAGCATAATCCCCCAAAGCTAACAGTGTCATCCCTTTATATAAGGGCGATGGCGGAGATGTCTAAGCAATAAGATTTATAAAGTAGCGATCCCTGGATTCGCCAAACTGTTAATCCTTAATCACTTCTTTTCTCCTCCACCGAGCTGGTGCCTTCTCCTGCTTTTCCGGACCGGTTTGCTTCAACCCGCTTAGCCTCGTTTGCACTCAGTCCTTCGTCAAAGGTACAATAGTTACCCTGTTCTTGTCTTTTTCTTTGGAACATCAGCTCCTCGTTTTTACCCCTTCCTGCACAGGAGAATGACAACTATCAGCGGTTAAGTCTTGCATACTAATCCCACATGTTTTGTTATAATTCTTTATTGTTTTCCACGTACATGATGCAAAAAGGTTCACAAGTTCCACTGAAAAACCATTAAAATGATCATCAAAAACATACCTTTTTAGTACTCCACACACCCCCCTGTTTCATGCCCTCATGAAAACGTTGCAGTTGACATGCAAAGCAGTGAGAGAATAGGCTAGAGAAGGAATCTCATGAGGAGGCCTACAACCATGGTGAGTGACTAGGTAGTCAAAGAACTGGCATGTTTGACCCTCAGGCATCTCATATAGGGCTTGATATCCGGGTGCAGGGTGCCATATAATTGGACTGCGGATTCTATATCGTAACCAAGATGGCCCTGCCCTCAAAATGCTTTCGCCATAGAGGTTCAAACAATTGGCAGCTAATTGAAAATTCTCATACTTAAATGGCTCCCTGAGCTGGATGTTTGGATTAGAGATTCGGTACCGAAATTTGGCTGCATCAATGGCGAGGTCTTTGGTAGAAAGAAAATATTCTAAACTTTGTCGAATGAGTGCCTCGTGCATGGGTCCTAATGTTTCGATGACACCCGGAGTTCTCATGAGGTTTCTATGTGCTTTCCACAACCGTACTGGGTCCCTAGGCTCAGCCCTTACCCACAAGTCTAGGCCATTTTCCTGCCTCTGGAAAGTGTTATAGGCTTTGAGCCACTTAATCTGATTAACCCCGAATGTGATGAATGCTTGCAATTGGATGTCTCCAACAAAAGGGCCAGGGTTCAGTTCAGTCTCCTAGTCTAGCACGAGGTTATGCAAATAGAATTCACACAACAATCTCTGGACCTTCACCCCATAATTTTTACAACAGTCTATAAAGTCATTGACAGTTTTAATTTGTATCGGGGCGCCTGCTTTAACAGCTTTTATTTTTAATTGTCAGTATCGTTCCAGTAAAAACAGAGCATAGTTTTTGGTAGGGGCCCTACATGCTAAAACGTCATTGTATAAAGAACACAAGGTATCCATCTATTTGATAACAGTATCTAGCATACGAGTTACCTTTGCAACTTTCTCTTGTTCCTTCCGCCACCCTTCAAAGGCCTGGCTTTCAGATTGATTGACGTTCCTTAGTTGCTGTTGTAGTTCTTCATACTTCTCGCGAGGGACCATTTGCTCTCGAAGCCTTTTTGCTTCTTGCTGAGCCTGTTTCAATCCCTTGCGCAAGGTCACTGTCTTTGGATCTCTTCTCCATGCAGCAGTGGAGGCCGGGAGTTTTACCTGAACTTTCTTATTGTTGTTTCGAGTTCAGAACCCTTATCACCCCTGAAGGTGGTGCCTGCGTCTGAATTTTCTTGTTGTTCGTTTCTTTTTTAACACAAATATCAGCTTCGTGTTGTTCCTTTTCAAATGGAACAATAGTCTGTTCCTCAGCATCATGTGGAACAGCAGCTGGATCTTCAGAAGGGTTTTGAACAACAGGGCGATTTTTGGTCCTCCACCTTTTTATCTTGCAGATTTTTACTGCAGTGGTCATCTTTTTCTTCCTTGCAGTCTTCCTTACCCTCTGCCTCGCTTTCAGGATCCTGATCTGCTGGTGGAGCTGGGGTATTATGCTCAATAATCTCTGTTGTTCCTTTCGTAATTCCCTAATTTCCAGCATTTTATTAGAAGGAACAACAAGCTTTCTGCTGTGTTTTGGGTCGTGACTAGTCCCTCGATCTTTCTCCTGGGGTGCTTCTTCATTGTTTTGTGCTGGTTGTTCTGGGGTAGGAACCCTAACTGGTTGCGTCACTTCTTGGGCGACTTCTTTCTCTATTCCTACTTCCTCCAGAATTTCCTCTGTGCCTTGGGAATAGATTGTTCCCGTTGAGTGTCTCCTATCTCCTCTTCATCATGAACAGGCAAATTTCCTTCTTCTACCTCTTATGCATGTGGTTTTTTAGATGCATCTTCTTCCTGGGGTTTGCCGTGGAGGTCTGATGGAGTGGAAGGTTGGCCATACTCACCCATATTGGCCAAGACTGCGGCCAATTCATCTTCTGCCACTGGGTCCTGTGGTGGACTACCTACCTATTGTCCTGTTTCCTCCTCCTGCTTGGATTGTCCAGCTTCTGCCTCAAAATGCTCATCTTCTATTTCAGGATGCTCAGCTTCTGCTTCAGAATGCTCAGCTTCTTCCTCATTTTCCTCTTCGGATTGCTCGGCCTCCTCGGCCTCTCTTTTCTTTTCTCCTTCAACTTGTTCTTCTTCTACTTCTGGCCGTGGGTGTTGCTCGTCCTTAATTACCATTGGCTGACTGGTGCTTACCTGGAGCTTTTCCAGCCTTCCTCTTATCCGGGCTAACCAGACTGATTTTCTGTGTTTCTCTGGTTGTTTAGGTGTATCGGTGTCATGCTTACGCTTTGCTGATTCCTGACGTGTTTCTGGTCGTTCATATGTGCTCGCATCATGTTTTTGTTTTACTAATTCTCTACGTTTTTCCGGACGTTCTGGTGTGCTTGTAGTATGTTTACGTTTTGGGGATGGTGCTGTCGCCCACCCCTCAATTATTGCAATTAGCTCTTCCCAGCTGCATTGTTGCTGGGTGAGGCTATGACTAACTATTAATTGAATTTACCCATGGTGGCTGACAACTGACTCTACATGCTGTGCCTTTTTTAGGCTTCATGGAACGTCATGATGTAATGAATTCAAAAGTGCAGGCATATTTACAGAGCATTTCTGCGTTTGAACAGCTAAGACTTTAATATGTCATGGTCTTACCACATCTTTTCTCCCCTCGCAGGTGATGTAGCTTTGCACTGTTCTTGCTAATTCTGCCCAGGGTTCTCCTAGCATTGCTGGCAGGACTCCCTTCCCCTTAATCGTTAAGCTCCGGCCCTTGTCCTGGAAAATTTCCATGATCTTCTGTAATCTCTCCTTCTTTAGTGTCCATACAGTTCTGGTGGCTGGTAGTCCCAAGACTTCTACGATTATATCGTCGGTGACTGTTATCCGCTTCCCCCTTACTATGGAGTGATCCTCCTGCAGGTTCTACAGGAATTCCATCGCCATTGTTTCATTAGACTCTTGCAAGCGACTGAGATAAGTCAGCCACCTTCCTCTTTCCAGGATCTCCCGGGCAGCAGTGGAGACTGTCAACTCCTGAGGTTTGCTTCGAATTGCCCTGCCTCCCATGGTTTCACTGTGGATTCTCAATGGAACAACAACTGCTTGTGCTGTTTGAAACATAGAGGGGGTAATAATCGCAAGATTTACAAAAAACATAGAGTATGCAACAGAAGCAACTTGTGTAAAAAATAGAAATATCCTGTCGTTAAGCCGTGCCATTCCCTAGTACACTATATTTCCCGAATAGTGAGCTAACACATAACCCGGGGAATAATTAGGTTAACCTCCCCCCCCACAATGTGATAGGTTGTCCCAGCCATCAAAGAAAGGAGAAACACCCGATCTGCAACCAATTCATAAAGGAAGAGCGTATGAAAATATGCCATGTTTAGAAAAAAATGAATTACCGAAATCAAGGCATAAAGTTGGATCGCGTATTACGTAAGAGGCTGCTGTGATATGATGTGAGGTTGGGGGATAGGACGTCTGTCGTACTTGCCAAATCTCAAGTGGTCATTGTCACCTCTTTTGCCATGATTGGTGGTAATAAATGTTCATATGATATATAAGTCGGGAAATAATGCATAATTAGTGCCTAGGATATAAGAAACAAAAGAGTATTAGTATCCTACCTATTGGTGTAATCAATGTGACTTTAATACCATTAACAGTGCTCTGCTGCCGACAGGTGTCCATAACCTTGGCAGAGTTGTTTTATTTCACCCCTGGAACCATGATCCTTTGTTTGCATATTAAGGAATGTAATGTCAAAGTGTAGGCCATTATGTTGGCTTGGTAACCAGTTAGCCATAATGTCATTCACGAGGAGGGGGCAAAGAGTGGGCAGGCCGGCTCGTGATCAGACCTCCTGTTCCAAGGTTTTTTTATTTGATATACCTTTAGACCATATCCCTGGTGTGGTGGCCATAGTGGGAATTCCACTTCACTTCCATCCTCATGATCATGTTAGGCTAGCTCTTAATGAGACCCCCTGTCCTGCATTTGACAATTTATAATTTATTTTTTTACTTTCTTTTTTCATAAAGCACTTTTTCTTATTTATACACAAAGGGTGCTTCAACACTCCTTAAAAGTAGGAATGGTGGAAGAAGTCTTATCATCTCAATAGGAAGATATAAACCCTTTGCTCTTATTCGTAGACAATAATTAAAGAGGATTAAAGAGAATGTCATGATAAAGATAACCAATCAAGGTAAAATTAGTAAGATAATGACAACAAAAGATGATGAATAAGTATGTCCTTCCTTATGTCCTATTACCGATACAGAGCCTTATAAAGATAGAGATTTATAATTTTCTGATTTCAGTATGTTGTGATTTTGTGTTCATTGCATAAGTGCATAGCTGTCTCTAAAAGACTTTGAAAGAACAGGAGCAAGAAGCATCCTCAATTTAGATAAGCAAAAGGGATAAGTTGTTTCACAAAGAGAGAAAAAGTATGCTAGAAGTGTTCCTTTTGGGAAGAGGAACAATAGAGGAGCATAGGTCTCAAAAGTGCAAATGTCGTTCCTTTTGAAAAAGGGACAGCAGAACACACTAATGCCCTTCCTTTTGAAAAAGGAACAACAGAAAATAAAATAAAATAAATGCTATCTTTCTTGAAAAAAAAAGGAGAGCAAAACACTCAAAGTGACGTTCCTTTTGAAAAAGGAACAACAGAAGACGCAAAAGTGTCGTTCCTTGAAAAAGGAACAACAGAAATAAAAAATATGCTGTGCCTTTGAAAAAGGGACAGCAAACACACTGCAGTACCGTTCCTTTTGAAAAAGAAACAGCAAAAATCAAAATGTTGTTCCTTTTAGGAAAGGAACAGAAAAACAAGCAAATGTCGTTCCTTTGAAAAAGGAACAGCAAAAATCAAGAGTGCTATTCCTTTTTGAAAAGGAACAGCAGAAAAATCAAGAGTGTTGTTCCTTTTGAAAAGGAACAACAGAAAAATCAAGAGTGTTGTTCCTTTTGAAAAGGAACAGCAAAAAAATTAAGAATGTTGTTCCTTTTGAAAAGGAGCAGCAAAAAAATCAAGAGTGTTGTTCCTTCTGAAAAGGAACAGCAGAAAAATCAAGAATGCTATTCCTTTTGAAAAGGAGCAGAAAAAAAAAATCAAGAATGTTGTTCCTTTTGAAAAGGAATAGTAGAAAAATCAAGAATGTTGTTCCTTTTGAAAAGGAACAACAGAAAAATCAAGAACGTAGTTCCTTTTGAAAAGGAACAGCAGAAAAATCAAGAATGTTGTTCCTTTTTGAAAAAGAACAACAGAAAAATCAAGAATGTTGTTCCTTTTGAAAAGGAACAGCAGAAACACGCAAATGCCATTCGTTAGAAACAGAACAGCAAAAATCGAAATCTTTGAGCAAAAAAATGACAAGAACACATTTAGTTCAAGCATATGTACACGAACGACTTAAAGAAAAGAACTTATGTACAAATTGTAAAAAGAAATGAATTCCTTAATGAATTACAGGTGAGGAAGACTTCTCTTCCTCTCCTAAAATCTCCATATCAGTGTCTCTGCGTAGCTACTGGAAGAAGGATTCTTGAGTGAGTGGTTTACGATAGAGACGAACTCGGTGGCCATTTACTTTGAAGGCATATCTAGAACCGTCAATGGTGATTAGAGTGATGGTCCCATTGTCATGTACCTTCTGGATTTCATATGGACCCAACCAACGAGTTTGGAATTTCCCAAGGAAGTCGTGAAACCGAGAGTCATATAACAGAGCCCAGTCTCCCTCGTGGAAGACTTTGTTTTTGATGAGCACGTCACGCCATTTAGCTCACTGCTGTTGAATCAGTGATGTATTTTGTAGTGTAGAGAGCCTAATTTCATCCAATTCATTGATCTGTTGTAGTCAATTAATCTGTGCCTCGGTTAGATCTAAGCCAACTTCCTGTGCTGTTCGTAATGTTTGGATTTCAAATTCTATAGGAAAAATGGGTTGTTTTCCAAACACTAATTGATAAGGTGAGTAACCAATGGTGCTTCTCCATGTTGTTCTATAGTCCCAGAGTGCTTCATGTAGTTGGGCAGCCCAATCACGCCTATGTGACGCAATGGTTTTCATTAGGATTGATTCTATTACCTTATTGCTGCTTTCTACTTGTCCATTCGCCTGTGGGTCATATGGAGTAGTGATTTTCTGCTGGACATGATAATTATTAAGTGTTGCAGCTAATCTATTGCCAGCAAATTGTGGTCCTCTGTCTGTAATTATTTCCCTTGGAAGGCCATAACATACAAATAGATGGAACAAGAACTCTATGACAGAGTCCTCTGTGGCTCTTGGCAATGCTTCTACTTCAACCCATTAGGTGACATATTCTGTTGCCACCAAGATATATGTTTTCTGATTTGATGAGTGGTTGAAGGGTCCAATGAAATCAAGAGCCCATCGATCAAATGGTTCGATGACTAACTGTGGTTTCAGAGGCATCTCGTCAGCTTGACCAGGACGTCCTGCTCGCTGGAAACTATCACAGGCTTGGACAAATTTCTTTGCATCTCTGAAAATCGTGGGCCAATAATATCCTGTCTGTAATACTTTGTGTCCAGTTCTACGCTCAGTGAAGTGTCCCCCACATGGTCCATCATGACAGGCTTTTAGGATGTCAAAGATTTCATCTTCTCGAACACATCTCCTGATATGCATGTCTGCCCCTGTGTGAAACAAATAGCCCCCAATCCAAGAGAATTGAGTGCTCTTTTGAACAATTTGTTTTCGTTCATTAGGGGTTAGGTGTTTTGGTAGTTTACCTACTGCAAGGTAATTGGCAAGATCAGCATACCAGGGTGTTCGAGCGGCAATAGAAAACAGATGTTCCTCCGGAAATTGATCTTCAACTGTTGCTACATCAATTGGCTTTGGCATTCTTGAGAGAAAATCGGCCACATGATTCTCTTTGCCAGGCCGATCCTTGATTGTGATATCGAATTCCTGCAATAAGATCAACCATCTAGTTATTCTGGCATTTGTGACAGGCTTATTTGCTAAATATTTTTATGGCGGAATGATCGGTATACAAGATAAGAGGATAGCCTGTAATATAATGTCTAAACTTATTGATAGCATGTATTACAGCTAGGAATTCTTTTTCAGTAACAGTGTAATTTAATTTAGCAGGGGATAAATTTTTGCTGATGTAATAGATAGGGTATGGTTTTTATCCTCTTCCTGCCCAAGGACTGCGCCAATGGCTGTATCTGAGGCATCAGATGATATTTGAAATGGCAAATCCCAGTTTGGTCCTCGAAGGACTAGGGTTGTGGATACGAGTTTCTTTAAATCCTTGAAAGCACGTTCACATTTTTCTGTCCAAAGAAAATCAACGTTACCAGTTAGTGCATATAAAGGTGCAGCAATGTGTGAATAATGTTCTATAAATCATCTATAATAACCAGAAAATCCAAGAAAGTTGCGTAAGTCTGTTTGAGTAGTAGGAGTGGGAATAAGCAAAAGTATTTTGATTTTGGCCGGGTCTACCTAAATGCCGGCTGCTGAAACATAGTGTCCTAGAATAAGTCCTTCAGTCATCATCATGTAACATTTTTCGTGGCTTAAGCAAAGCCTGGTAGCTATGCAACGTTGTAGGACTTTTTCAAGGGTGTTTAGTGCTGGATCAAAATCATCTCCATATGGTGTGAAGTCATCCATATATACTTCAAGTCCATCATTTATTAAATCGGCAAAAACGCTAAGGATAGCCCTTTGAAATGTGGCAGGAGAATTACATAGGCTAAAAGGTAGAACTCGGTAGGAAAATGTTCCCCAAGGACAAGTAAAGGTAGTTTTGTCCTGGTCTTCAGGGGCAATCTGAATCTGATTGTATCCACTGAAGCCATCCAGGAAGGATAAGAATTTCTTTCCTGCCAAAGTATCTAGCACTTGGTCTATGAACGGGAGAGGAAAGTGGTATTTTTGTGTTGCTTTATTGAGTTCCCTATAATCCACACAAATTCTCCATTTCCCATTCTTTTTTGGTACCACCACAAGCGGAGAGACCCATTTACTATCAGAAATAGGATAAATAAAATTGGCATCTACAAGTTTCTGAAGGTTAGCTTTTACCACATCCTTTAGATGAGGATTAAGTCTTCTTTGCGGTTGATGGACAGGTCTAGCATCTCTTTCTATATAAATGTGGTGTGTACACAATTGTGGATTGATTCCTTTCATATCAAGGTAATCCCATGCAAATGCTTCTGGATATTTTCTTAACAGATGGATGAGCTTTGTTTCTTGTTAAGATGTGAGGTTGGCATTGATATTTAAAGTTTTTCCCGGTTCAATTTCCACAATTTTACTATTTGCGACAGAAGTAACAGGTATTGTTTGATCATGTGTGTCTTTCAGAGGATCTTCTTCTAATTCATTATCAAATGCTGCTTCTATCATGTGACATTGTGTGCAGGATCCGGATTCAGTTTGACTAATGAAGTTGTTAATGGCATCATCTTCTGTTTGATCTTGAAAATCAAGTCCCTCTTGTATAGTCAATGGAGATCTAATGTTATCAGTAAGGTATGATACATGATACTTGTTAATTTTAATTATTGTGACACTTGGCTGCGCTGGAGGGTATAGAACTAAATTCTTGATATTAGGTCCTTTGGTTATGGTCATATTTCCTTACCGGAAACCAATGTAAGCATCGGCAGTGGTAAGCCAAGTTCTACCTAGGATTAGCGGGTGTCCATCAAGTCGGGTTTTTGGATTAATTATTAGGAAAACGGTTGGATATTCCCAGGAATCTACAGAGACCATGACATCATGTAGAGTACCCTCTGGTCTAACCATAGATCGGTCAGCCAATTCTAACAAAGTAGAGGTGGGTTCTACAGATGTAATGCCGCACTTTTGATAGGTAGTGGTTAAAGTATTGATTGCAACTCCTAAATCAACTAAGGCATTAGACATGGTCTGACCATAAATTTGAACAGTTGCAATTGGATTTCCTGGGTCTTCATATTTAATGGGTGTTTCTTTCCCAGATAATAAATCAGATAAAGTACCGACTACTTGGACTCTTGGATTAGTTGTTATATTCCTCCTTGGTTTCTTTATGCACAATTCTTTGATAGTTTTTGCGTATATAGGAATGTCTTGAATGGCTTGGAGGAATGGGATTTTTATGTACAAATTTTGTAATTCTCCCATAATGTCAAAGTCAGGATACTGTAAAGGTCGAGGTATGACTAATCGTTCTGGGAATGGAGGAGAGGATGTGGTTGCTTGATTATGAGTTTGCTGCTTATTTACATCCTCTTGTTGCAAGTGATGTTCTCTTGATAACATATCTTCAATATGAACTGTTTTATCTCCCTCAGTTTCAATGATATGTCTAGATCGTAATTGAAGATCATTACACTCCCGTAGGTCAGGTCCTATTTCTGGTGATTCTATGATTTGAAGAGATTGGACCGGTCTACTGTTTGGATTGGGGTTGGGTTGGGCTGGGAGTTTCGGTCTCAGATTAGACTGGGGATTTTGTTGTAAAGCTGACAGAGTAGGTTGAGGGAGCGGAATAGTTCCTACTGGCTGGTGCATCGATCTTTGCCAGTTTTTCTACCAGGGTGAACATTGTGAAGTAGGGGGAGTCCATTGTGGAGGATATGGGCTATTTTGCCAATATGGTGGAGTATAAGGGAAATTCGGCCAACCAGATTAGCTTGCCTGATTCAGCCACGGGTTTGAAGAAGGAAACGACGGTGGTGACCAGTTTGAAAATGGGGGTTGGGACTGACTTTGCCACATACTATATTGTTGAGCATTATATTGTGGGGGCTGAAAAGAAGAAGTTGGGTCTGGAAACATACCAGATTGTCTCGGCTGCCACTGGCGGCACTAGTTGATCAAGTACACCAATTCTGGTTCTTCCTCTGCTTCCTTATATACTGCTTTTAATCCAGGAAGTGAGGGGCAGCTTTTCGTAAGATGATATTTTGTACAGATGGCACATGTTTGGACTGTATCCAGTGGACACTCCTTGTGACTATGTTTTTTCCTGCATCGAGGGTAGAAGATTGCCAAATTCTGTTCTGCCTCCATCTACTTCTGTTTGGCCTGCATAATATCAAGTTGTGTAGTTAGTGTCCCTAAAATATCAGTTTTAAAATTTTCTAATAAATTTCCAATCTCCACACATGTTACTCCTTCTATTGATATTTTTTTGACTCTTGCAAACCGATCATATTCTGTCGGTTTTACTCTTGTGCTGCCTCTCGAACTCCTGATACATAAATAAATGATGTCAGCAAAATTCTCTTGATAAATATCCCCTTTTCCCATGATGTTTAATGTTTCAATCCACTGTTCCTTCATGCCCCTTATCAATGCAGTTTTTAACACATTATCAGGTAAGGGTAGTGATGCATAAGGAGATCTTTGTAAATTGTACTGAAAACGTTCCACATATTCTTCTAATGTTTCGTTTGGTTTGGCTGTCATTTGGAATATTTCGTCTTTCAATTCTCTAGACCTACAATAATCCTAATATTTTTTTAAGAACGATTCTTTCATTTGATCCCAATTGTTGATGACCCCACCACCTAGTCCCATAAACCATCTTAAAGCATCCCCTTTAATGTAGAGGGGAATAATTTCAATTTCTGGGGATCGGTGGTGTAATCATATCCCCTGCACAACGCATCGAATTCGAATAAAAATGTGTCCGGATCTTCTAATGTGAGACCGTGAAATGTAGGGATATGTTGAAGAGGGATAGCTTTCATGGGCGCATTTGCTGCAGAATCCACTATACGATATTATAATGTAGAGGTTTGAGTGTTTGGCTGGTTCTGAGCCATAGGATCGAATATATGCCAATAACCTTCTGGGATATCTAGGAGCGTATTCCTAGGTTGAGAGGGAACGATTTTAGTAGGGATAGTTTTAATGGCACTTCCTTTATCTAGGATAAGGGGAATACCTGATGTTTGAGGAGATTAGACTCCTTCAACAATGATTTTCGTAGCGCTCCCCTTATCTGGGTTGTTTAATGGCCGATCTGTTCCAATGGGAGATTTTGGTTCCTCAGTTTCCCTTGTTTCTCCTTCTCCTTCACAAAAGTCACTGAAATTCCTTTCCTGCAATAGTTTTGGAGTAGAATTTTCAATTTCTTGAAAGTCCTGCTCTTCAGTTTGACTATGCACCTCAGCAAAGGCTACAGATGGTGATCCTGTGGCCTGAAGGGAACTAGTAGGTTGTTTAGAAATGATTTTCCTGGGGCCTACTGATGGCTGAGATTCTGTTTTCTTATAGATTTCGTCTATGAAGGTTGTTCGGCCAAGGGTCACTGACCTGTTAGCTTTTTTGGGTTTGGATGGAAGCTTAATATTCTTTTCTATTTTTTCTGCTTAGTCATGCACTCAAATGAACTACTAAATTCTATTCAAACAAAGCAACGTCAAATCTGTTAGGAAAGCGGACAGTGGATCAGGGCTTTTACATGCTCCGCACGCAGGTTCTTACCTTCCATTTTTAAGATCCAACTCTTCCCTAGTAGGTTCGTACACTACTCTGAAAAAGACAAATGGCTACACTCTTTCCCCGGCAACGGCGCCAAAATGTAGAGCTATCAAAAGGGTCTCTTTCACCTCTAATTATCTCACATTAATATGTCAATCCAGGAGCGTTTGGTTATTTCAAAGAGTGATTCAATCTGAGGCTATTCATCAAAGTAATGCTAGTAGTACAGTGTTCAACAAAAATACAAGAGTAAACGGATGCTTGTCTATAACTAAGTTACTTCAAATGAATAAATCACACACTCTAAAACTAGGCAACTCTATCACTCAAGGGTTCGACAGCAATAGCCCATCCCTTTGGAAACTGATGGAAAGGAAATTAGAGCATGGACCACGGGTCTGGGAGCTAGGCAGTAAATGTCGAGGCTCGCTATAGCCACAGATAGTCTCTCACACCAAAATAACAAATGCGAGTAAATGAAACGGCAAGTAGAAAAATGGAACAACAAATAAGAAATCGAACAGCAAATCTGGAATGGAACAGCAATGCTAAAATGGAACAGCAATTTTGAAATGGAGTAGCAATCGAATAACTAAACCTCGCAAGTAGTAATCAAGCTTTATCCTACCAACTCAAATGCACTCATTGTAATCAAACATCAATCTTTCATTCTCCAAGCAAATCAAGCAGCACGCACTAATGGAACAGCATTAAATACTAATAAGTTATGGAACAACGTCTAGAAATCATACACACACACAACACACTTGAAGAGTAATTTGATTTAGCACCAATCGGCATCAACAGGAATACAACTGTATTTCAAAACGGAACAGCATTACTCCTGAATCATAAAGAACACAACTTTCGGATAAATTCCACACCACGAATATACAACATAAGAGCTCTGTAACAAAATAGTAACAATGTTCAGTTAAGTCTAATGATATTCAATCAATTCTGAAAGGATTAGTGATATAATGCAGATTCAATACAACAGTTATTGTCTGTAAAAACCTTAATGAACGAATCTTAATAGAGCATATGATGTAACTTATATAGCATATCATATTACCAAATAATGACGATAAGCAAACCACGCAGAAGTCAAATCGTAGTGATACAGAAGCAAGTGTCCTCTGGGGCCGGGCCCTTAGCCTCAATGGTACGCCGCTTTAAGTTAATCCAGACGCAGAGATAAGATAATCACCAAGTTTATATTAATGCATAAAACAGAAAGTACAACGAGCCAAGTTCAACGAGACTCGATGATCAAAGTTCAATCTTTAACAGAAAGTTACATAAAAGCATAACCCCCAAAGCTAACAGTTTTGTCCCTTTATATAAGGGTGATGGTGGAGATTTCTAATCAATAAGATAAATAAAGCAGCGATCCCTCAGGATCAAAGATCCTGAGGGATTCGCCAAATTGTTAATCCTTAATCACTTCTTTTCTCCTCCGTCGAGCTGGTGCCTTCTCCTCCTTTTCCAGACCGGTTTGCTTTAACCTGCTTAGCCTCGTTTGCACTCGGTCCTTCATCAAAGGGACAATAGTTACCTTGTTCTTGTCTTTTTCTTTGGAACAAAAACTCCTCGTTTTTACCCCTTCCTGCACAGAAGAATGACAACTATCAGCGGTTAAGTCTTGCATACTAATACCACATGTTTTGTTATAATTCTTTATTGTTTTCCATGTACATGATGCAAAAAGGTTCACAATTTCCACTGAAAAACCATTGAAATGATCATCAAAAACATACCTTTTTAGTACTCCACAATACTCTTCCATAATGGTGTCTTGGAAATAATTCGAAGTGGGTGTGGCTAAAAATAGTTAGGTTTCCCTCTTGTCCCTCTACTCATAGAAGGTTTACCACCCATCCTTGACATGGGGGGCACCTTTGAGGAGTGCTAAAGTAATATTTTCCCAATTGGAAAAATCATGAAACAAAAAATATCCTTCCAACAAATTTAACCATTTAGTTATGAAATATGCATCTATTTGGCCGTCAAATATGGGAATTTCAAGGTTGACTTATACCTTAAAGTGAGTGGCACCTCCAAGGTGGCTACTTGATGAAGATGCATGTAATGCCTCCTCCCACATTTACCCAAATTCACAAGCCCGCTAGGATAAACATTAGACAAGTGTCACTATGACATGACCCAACCTCCAAGTTCAAGTTATGGATGTCAGGTCGAGACACCAACAGCTTATAGACATCCCTCAAGAGCACTAGATCACCCATAATTGAGTCCACCACCTCTAATGACCAGATCCTAAGTTAGAACTATTGTTTTACAAGTGTAACCCCTAATCGCACCCACAAAACAACATTCATGTTGTTATGAGGCTATAACTACACTCATAATATTATTTCCATGCGCTTATGACCAAAATTTCCCAATTCAGTGCCAGCAGTTGTGAGATCTGAGCCACTTTTCTAGGCTGGTATGTAGTCAGCTACCCAAAATTTCATGTAGTTTTCCCTAATCATAATTAACATGATAACAATGCCAAACATTCAAACTTGAACCAAGAACTTTCCCTAGAATTCCTAGTACACATCATACATTTCATCAAACATATCATAAACATGTAAGCTAGAGGTCATGAATGCATATCTTTAATACCCCTCTGCTTCTGTAGAACTTTTTTCTTTATTTAGACTGAATTATGTTAGTTTGATGGATGAAAGGCCATAAAGTGATTAAGATGGAAATAAAAATTAAAGTGGTTATTATGTAAGTTAAATTTTATTAATAAATTAATGTTGAAACTAATTGAGATGAGACACTAGAGTAAGAGATTGTTGCCAAAAAAAATTGGAAAGAGTCTCAATCATGAGTGAGATTGAAAAAAATCTTCCATAAGTGGAAATCATAGATAAGATTTAATGAGATGGGAGATAAATATCCATTAAATCGCTTATCAGGAGAAAAAAACTAAGTGTGGATTAGAATAAAGCACCACAAGAGAGAAAAGTGGGCTTTAAAGAAAAAGAAAAGAAAAACATTGTAGGCAAGTGGGTTGGCAGACACACAAAAGCAAGACGCCACCAAGGAAAAATATTCTATGGAAGAAAGTGTATAAAAATACATAATTAAGGGATCAAACGGGGTGTTGATCCCATTGGCAAGTAATCTTAGCTCGGGGGGAACTGGTGGATCACATCATGGATGGGAGGATAGTGTGCACTTCAAGCGTAGCTTCCAGTATGATTACAGTTATAAAATGTGATTGCATGTATTTTATTGTGAACTTGAGAAGTTGCTAAATGTTAAAATTGTTTGGTTCTTATAATATAAGAGGTGAGTTCATATCTGGTTGGAGACCTTCTATTAATTTATTTGGTTAATAGACATGTTCATCAGTATTTATTCGAATAGTGAAATCAATTAGTAAACTTCCATTTTAATTTGCATGGTGAAATCGACTGATAAATTTTTAATAGATTTTAGTATTAGTATGAAGGATAGTTTATATATGTGTTGTGATGAGATTAAATAAAAATTTATGTGGAATGAATTGGTCCAAGTGAGTGAACCAATATGGTACTAACATAGTAATTAAAGTTGCATTCGTGACATAGATGAATACATATATATGAAACTTGATACCATGCTGTGATATGTGCTATAGTGATTCTATAGTACAACCAAGAGAATGAAGCCAAACTACATATCATAAATTTATTAGAGGTGATGTAAGCATAGATGATTTGAAGATTCTATACTTTTGGAGAGATTTTTCTTTCTTTTAAAAAAAAAATTGGAATACAGGGATTCGTTGGTGCGATATGGGAACTAATTAAACTAAATTAGGGATGGAAATTGATAAGGACGAGATTCTAATTGGTGCAGAGTTTATCAAGAAGACAAACAATAAGTTAGCACATACAAGATTTTTTCTCCTCAAGGATCATACAAGATGCTAGTTTAAAAAAACATGTATATATGGAGAATTAGTGTTGAAAAAAAATGACCCTCTTGGGAGATGACCTAGACATGAAGAGAATGGAATAATTATTTTGGACGTGTTACTCGAAATAGAAAAGTTATTTATCCTAAAATTAGAGTGCTAGATTGAATATTTTGGTTCTGACATATACCTTATAGTCCATCAACGAGGTACATAAACCCTAATCACCTTTCAAAAAGTCACCCATTTTTTTTAGTTACTCTAAATTAGAGGTAATAATCCCTTGAATAAATATTTGGTATTAAATTTAAACAAGAAAAAAATGTATTTATACACCATATGTACAGAAAGCATACGACGGTAACATTAGCATATTCATAGTGATAACCTAAAAATTCACAAGAGTAAAAATGCAAACTGTATAGCTGATTCTGAGAATCATAACTGATACATTGTACATATTCATATAAATTGCATGCCTAAGAAAAAAAACAACAAAAAATAAAATAATTCAAAAGAAAATTCATAAATCACATACACTGAATGACCATGAAAATTGCAACAATGGGATATATTATGGTTAAAGGTATAAAATGTATGCCCAATTAAACATTTTAACTATGCACCACTGAGGTCTTAGTAGATGAATACCGAGGAAAATGTACATCAAGTGAAACAAGTCTGAAGTGAGCGAAATGAGCCAAACTCACATAGACAACAATTTTTTTCATATAATCTATGCCTAGGAGTTTCATGTTGATAGTCAAAATCATTCTTTGTCCAACAAGATAGACCCGATACATTGTTCATGTCACTTGAAATGAACAGCGAGAGCATGGATTTAGTGAAGACGAACATTAGGGGAATTTTGAAGTCTAAAATGGGTCTCCTAATAAAAATGTACAACAAAAATAAACTTTATAAGAACCAATAGGATTCAAGATGATGATTTCAACTATGGGAGATGATTCACCATATTTGGAGTAAGAAAGTAAAAGGATTGAAAAATAATAAAATAATAAAACTATTTTTTCAACTTATCTCACTAAGTTTTTACTCAAATTTCGAGAGGGATTACTCATTGGATGAAAAATTTAATTGCTCATCTAAAGAGTACCCATGTTGCATAGTTTTGATGCACCCTACTACACTAAAAATGAGAAAAAAGCATGAAGAAAGGTGATTGCAATAACATTTTTCATTTATTTCTCATTTTTCATGTAGCATAATTCACCGAACTTATGTAACATTAGTACTCCTTGGATGAGGAATCAAGTTCTGTATCCAACGAGTGTTTTTGCTCAAAATTTGAGTAAACCTCTAAGGAGATAAGTTGAAAATACGAGTCAAAAAAATAGTTTTTTCATTTTTCCCTTTAAAATTTGATGATGTAATCTAATCGTATTTTATTATTTCCACTATAATTTTATAATTTCCTTAGGAGGCCCATTTTAGACCTCAAAATTTCCGTAATGCTTGTGACAACATAGTTACTATTAGGGGTTGTAGCTGTTCATTACTCAGTAAGATAGAGACAAAAGGATTTATAGGTTCACATACCTAGATAAAAGGAATGGAAACTAGTTAGAGAAGTTAATATTTCAAATAGAATATTCCAAGCAAAACATACATATATAGACTTAGTTACCTTAACAGATAGAAACCAAAGACATTGGGTGAACTCACTCGGTTTTTCAAGGCTTTGAAGGGAGGCATGCTAGAAAACAAATAACATTAAGGAAAGTCTTAGAGGATTGAACTATAGTTCGACTAGAAGCCTTTACTATAAATCTTCTATATCACCATATAGAAGAAGTTTTTCAAAGACCTATAGAAGAATAATTAAAAATCAATTGAAAGTGAATCTTGTATTCGAGGGGTATTTAAGATAGTACAATGGACCACAAAAATTGTAGATGGTTTCAAAAAATAAGCATATAAGATTGTAATTTAACAATAAAAATTTGCAACTAACATTAAGAGAATATTACCAATAGAAAGAATTGTTGAGCTATGGTCGATCAACTAAGAACACAATTCCTTTGGAAAATAACTGACACCATGAACAATGTGAGAAATAATATTTAATAAGTGGAAGTTATTACGTAGAAACCCTAAAATTATTACTAGAATAATAAGTAAATTCAGGAAAGAAGTGAAAATTACCATGGAGCGTACCGATGACCTTAAGGTGGACCTGGCTAGAACATTTCACTGTTTCCACGGTTGTGGTACTCCTATGTAATAACTCTAAAAAGTGAACAAAAATAAAATTCTAATTGAGAGCATTAGGAAGGGAGAGAAGTAGTCAAAAAAGGTAGCATGTGAATCACCACAGAACTAGTGAGTGAAGAAGCAAAGGAAAAAAAAGGTATACTTCACAAAAAACTTGCAAATTAGGAACATTATTATACTAGAAGTTACCTAGCAGAACAATAGGATAGATCTCCATGATTTTGGAGTGAATTACAACTGCCAAGCCTCCGTTATTACACAACAAAGAATTCGTTGGGATATAGTGCACTAAGTGAAAAATAAGAAAATAAGAAAGATACCTGGAGAGACAGTAAGCTTAGAGTTTGTACTCACAACCACTATCGTCCGATCTACAAGACTAATCTTCATTCTTGAAGCAATGAGGCCTGAGGACCCATGTGAAGTTCACATGGGTAGGGGAAATGTGGCAACGAGTAGTTCGAATGCAATGTTGAAGACTATAAAACAAACATTCTCACGTGATATGACACTGTTGACATCCTCATTAAGTCCCAACGACATATGAAACTAAAATTTACACCATACAGGGCCATCGTACCTATAGTAATATCAAGAATTGAAAAACAATAAATAAATGCAAATTGGTTGTATGTGTTATGAAAGAAAAATGGGTAAGGTATTAAGGCCTTTTGCTGGTAGATTAAAGTTTCATTTCAAGCAACCAGGTTTGTGAGATTATAGTTGTATATCTATAGAGTAGTACTAACCCCTTATTCAAGGCAGTTTGAGTAGAACAAGATCATATCGAAAATCTTGGGAAAAATATTAGGCAGTGAAACTTATAGATTAGGTGTTCTAGGTTGGAAGAACTATGTATATATTTTATACATATGCATACTAGAGAAGGGTAGGGATAAAATTCATTATGTTGACATAGTTTTTTGGTTTTACCAAAAAAAAATATTGGTGATCAAAAGTAGATTTCTAACAAATGGTATGAGAGCTTCAGTTTCAACATTGGGCTTGGAAGGAGCTATCACACTAACTGAATTATTTATATAAGTGTAAATATGACATGTTGATAATGTTGCATGATTTTTATAAGGTATGTCAGTGAATTAGACTGGAATAGATTGGTAGAGGATCCCCCTCTAGCCATAACCGTCGATGAAGAATTATACGTTGAATTGGGAAATGGGAGTACTCCATCAGTCTCTCAGTTTGTGGATGTCGTCACATATCTACAAAGGAATTGTCTCATCCCGGGAGAAGTAATGAACTCCTACTAAATTCTAGTGGGTAACATGAGAGAATGATAAGAGAATTAAAGGAAAATTTAAGCCACACAACCATAGAACTTGAAGAGCTGAAAAGAGAAAAGGTCGAAATAGAATCAGAGAAGTCTGAAAGTGGAGGGGATTCAGATAGGAGATATCTGAGATCACAAAAGGAAAGAAAAAAATGGATTTACAAGGAGAAATTAGGAAAATATAACCCCCTACCTTTGATGGGGATAATGAAGAGGACCTGAAGGCATGGCTTCTCAACATGACACAAAATTTTCAGGTTTATGAGTATGAGAGTAACCCAAAGGCAAGATTGGCCATTTATGAGTTGCAAGGCAAAACTTCTCTTTGGTGGGAAGAGGCCAATAGTGTGCAAATGTTGGAGGAAAATATAGTTTCGTGGGAGGAATTCTAGAAACAATTTAAGTCTCGATATCTCAATGAGTGATATTATCATGATTGCACCAAGGAGTTCCATGAGTTAAGGCTGGGACAACTAACCATGGATGAGTCTATGGTGAAGTTTTCTAATTTGTTGCATTATGACTCATATATTAAGGAGGATAAAGCCAAGCTACAATAACTTGTGAACTTTTTACCTACAATTTATAAGCAAAGGATTAAGTTTGACAGTCCTAAGATAGTGGATGAGGAGGTAAGAAAATAAAAGTTATGCTATCAACAATTTAAGAATAGGGGTGAAGGCTCAAAATTGTGGCAAGGAAAAGACATAACAAAATCTTCCACGGGGTCAAAGAGACAAAAACCAGGTTATCTTGAAAAATTTTGGAAGGATCATCAGTGGAAGAAATTTGGGAAAATGAATTTAACTCAGTCGATACAATCTCAAATGGGGTCTAAACCCATGGATATGAACATAAGGAAGATCAATGCGACAAGGAGAGAGAAACCCTAAAGTTCTTTTGTTGTGGAGAACCCCTCCTGTTGAGAGATTGTCCACATAACCCTAGATCTATTCAGAATATTCAATTTGTTCATGAAGCAATAACGTTACATCACATTTCCAGAAACATTCCAAGAATAAGTGCCAGATTGGAAGAAAAACAGGTTGAGTTGTGTGAGTTCAAATGACTAAATTCAATTAATTAGAGGCGTACCTACATCCATATCAGTTAGACAGATTACACCTTTACAAATGAAAAGGAGTGCACAAAAGGGGTGTCATCTGTTTATGATTCATGTGGAAACAAATGAACATAAAACATAAGTGAAAAAATTAGAAAAAATTTGAGTTATTAAGGAATTGTGTGATGTTTTTCCAGAAGAAATTATTAGATTACCTACCTATATAAATATATATATTTTCTATTAATTTGGTACTAGGGGCATCCCATTATCTAGATCTTATTATAGGAGTGCACCAAATTACTAGAGTTGAAAATGCAGTTACAAGAATTACTGGACAAAGGGTACATTAGGCCTAGTGTTTCACCATGGGGGGCTCCCTAGTTGTTTGTAAAAAAGAAAGATGACACATTTAGAATGTGCATTTGTTACCAATAATTTAACAGGTTAACCATTAAAAATAAATAACGACCTCCCCACATTGATGATCTGTTCGATAAAGTTAGACGAGCATCCATATTTTTAGAAATTGATTTAAGGACCGTGTACCCCTAGTTGAGAATAAACGATGAAGGCACTCAAAAAACAATTTTTAGAACCAGATATGGTCACATTGAGTTCGTAGTGTTACCATTTGTTCTTACTAATGCACCAACAACCTTTATGCATTTAATGAACAATGTCCTAATGTTATGAAACCAGCTCAAAAAAGATAGAAAAGAGAGATCCACGCCTTAGAATTTAGCCTCTTTGAGGGGGAAACCTCCTTTACATTACATAAATGAGCAATTCTTGGATGATACAAATGAAAAGACCTCCTTTCTATATATAGGAGTCTAAGGGGTCATAACATAATCAGAGCCGACATAACAATAATAATGTAAGGGCACAATAATAACAATAGTGGGCTTATATGGGGCATAACAGTAACAATATGGGCACTACATGGGTACATCAATATAATAAGTGGGTTGTACTAATAACAATAAGGGGTTACACTAGTAGTATAGGGGCATTACATGCCCCTCTCCTTCAAAAAGCATTGTCCTCAACGCTTGAGTAGTTCTTGATGCTTATGTACAAAATTCTTGTCCTCCCATGCGGAATCTTCAGCGGGTAAGTTCTTCCACTTGATGAGATACTCTGAAATTGATTAATTTCATAGCTGTCAGGTTCTTATTTCTGTGACTACTCCAGGTTCCAATATGATTTTTTCTTCCTCTTCAATTTCTATCAATATTGTTTGAATTGGTATCTTTTGCAACTTTTGAATAAGTGGCCATACTTCTTCATCCTTCTTCCATTCATCCCTTGCTTCGTTTATCCAATCTCGTTGGATAATAGAAATAGCACAAAGCAATGCTTCCACATCCTCATCCTTCAAGAGTCTTCCCATTCGGTAAGGTCGTCAATTTTTAAGTGCATGTAGTATTGCAAACATTTCCTTCTCATAAATAGCTTGCTTGAGATGTAGTACTAAAAATACCCAATCACCTACATCAAAAAAATTTCACTACGATGTTGATCTACCTGTTGTTTCATTTGATTTTGCACCAAAGTGGTGTTATTGTTTAAAAGTTGGAGAACTTTTTGTTGATGCTCGATGTGATCCTTCATTGCTTGAACCTTTTTCTTCTTGATATGTCCTTCTACCTCTAGAGTTTGAGGAGTGTTAATTTATTCCAATCCTTTACAAGATATGGTTGGATTCATTTCTTGATGCTCGATGTGATCTTTCACTTCTTGAACATTTTTCTTCTTGATATGTCCTTCTATCTTGATATTTTGAGGAGTGGTAATTTCGACCAATGAATTACAAGATATGGTTGGATTCATTTCTTCTTTCTTGATGTGATCTTTCACTTCTTGCACCTTTTTCTTCTTTATATGTCCTTCTATCTTGAGAGTTTGAGGAGTCGTAATTATTGTCATTGCTTTACAAGATATGGTCTGATTCATTTCTTGTTTCTTTGGGGTGGGGTCTTGGCGTATATCTTCTTTTTTTGATGTTTCTTGATCCTTTTCTTCCTCCTATTCATATTCTATGTAAAATAATTTATTCTCAGCACACTTATAACCTTTAGTGCATTTGCTATCACAATTGTAACAAAGCCCTTTTTCTCTTTTTTCTTCCAATTGTTGTGGTGTAACCCTTGTAGGTCGTGGAAGGCTAGGACAAACAACACTTCCATCTTTATAGTTGTGAGGGGTATGCTTCCTGGTTTCCATAATTTTGCTTTCCACTATGTCAGAAAGCCCTTTTACTCTTTCCAATTGTTGTGGTGTTGCTCTAAAGAAGGTGTTGCTCTTTGTATCCTCATAATGTGCTATCATTTCCTCCGTGAAAGTTCCCCAGGTAACAAGTTGTTTACGAGAACAAAGCCCTTCATACCATAAAAATTGATCCCGTTCTACATATGAAGATGGAATACATACCTTTTGTAACAGTGATACACCATGTAGATCGAAATATTGCTCCATCTGAAGTATCTAATTTACTGGATCCTTGCCATCAAACTTCCTCATATTGCTTTTTCTTGATTTTAGGAGCTCTATCTTGAAATGACTATAACTCTATACTTTCGGATCTTTAAGTTCTGAAATTGTGACCTGTCGTAGCCCTCTATGTCATGCCACCAGTCTGATCCAGATTGGATTCTCCAAGAAAGAGTTATGCACAATCTCCCAAGATGACATGATTATAGACCTTTTCAAAAGACTGAACTTGTATGAAGTGCCACATGTCACTGTTTCGACCTTTGGCACTAAAAATATATATAAAATAAACTACAATTCGTCCTCTTTTTGTACCTTATTACGAAATTTCAATCCGACGCTCAGAGATAAAGTTATGACGATTTTCCCCAGGTCACCTGTTTGGAATTTAATTCAGGAGTCTTCAAAACGACTAACTTCCTCGGATCATATCTCCGCAAATATAGCGTGAAAAGCTCTGAAATTCAAACCCACAATTCAACGCGATGTCTTCTCATATGGGTTTTTGTTTTAGCTTCTAAAATGTCCCAGAAAAAAAGTTATAGCTAAAATGCCACAATGACCTGTTTGGAGCAACGAAACCCTAGAATCCAAAGCTCTGAAACCAAAAATTATGAAACCAGGTTAAAAAAGATAGAAAAGAGAGATCCACGCCTTATAATTCAGCCTCTTCAAGGGGGAAACCTCCTTTACATTACATAAACGAGTAATTCTTGGATGATACAAATGGAAATACCTCCTTTCTATATATAGGAGTCTAAGGGGTCATAACATAATCAGAGCCGATATAACAATAATAATGTAAGGGCACAATAATAACAATAGTGGGCTTCTATGGGGCATAATAGTAACAATATGGGCACTACATGGGTACATCAATATAATAAGTGGGTTGTACTAATAACAATAAGGGATTACACTAGTAGTATAGGGGCCTAACACATAAACAAGTAACTTGACAAATTTGTGCTCGTATTTATAATCACCATTTTATTATATTCCAATAATGACAATGAGCATAGGGAAAATCTGAGGTTAGTGTTGCAAACATTAATGGAAAGTCAACTATGTTCTGAACTTAGTAAATGCGAGCTTTATACTGATAGAATACAATATTTGGGTCAAGTTATTTCAAAAGAAGGATTATTTGTTGATCCTGTGAAGGCTAGAGCTATTATAAATTGGCCCATACTAAAGGATGTATCATTTGTCCACTCATTTATGGGAATCATAGGATATTATCAAAGATTTATAGAGGGATTCTCCAAACATGTCTACCCTATTACATCCTTATAGAAGAAGGGAAAAAAATTTGAGTGGACAACCAAATGTCAAGAAAGTTTTTATAAATTGAAAAACCTACTTACACTGACTCCTATTTTATAGACTGCAAACCCAAATAAAGAATTTATTGTGTGTACACATTCTTTTCTGGAAGGGTTAGGGGGATTTTTGATGTAGGAAAATTCCGTAGTAGCCTACAAATCCATAAAGGAAAAAACACGTGAAAATAATTATGCAGTATATGATCTAGAGTTGGCCACAATAATACATCCCTTAAAGATGTGGAGGAACTACTTACTAGGAATTTTTTTTAATATAGTGATAGATCATATCAGCTTGAAATATTTTTTTAGCCAACCAAATCGAAATGTTAGACAGTCTAGGTGCTAGCTTTTTTCTCAATGAATTCAAGTTTAGGATTTAACACATAAAAGGTAAAGAAAATAAATTTGCATATTCGTTAAGAAGACATGCACATGATGTAATTGGGGTATCTGTTAGAAGTAATATAACAAATTTTGTAGAGAAAATAAAAAAATTCATTCTAGAAAATCGTAAATACATGGAAATTCAACAAAAATTACAGCAAATGGAAATTCCAGATTATGGAGAAAACTCTAAAAAATTGTTCATCTACAAAACTAGATTGTTTATCCCTGATGTAAGTGTTGTAAAACATTTAATATTAGATTAATATCATAGAAGACCATATGCAAGACACCCCAGGTATCAAAAGATGATAACAACATTAAGGAAAAAAATATTTTGTTGGGCATGAAAAAATAGGTGACAAAATATTTATCGACATTCTTACAATGTCAACAGGTAAAGGTAGAACACCAACACCTCGTCGGAGTGTTAAATCCACTACCTATCCCTTAATGGGAATATGAATTGATCTCCTTGGAAGTCATCACAAGATTACCATGGACTAAAACACAACATGATTCCATTATGGTGGTGGTAGACACCTTAAGTAAAGAGACACATTTCATACATATGCAATCCACTTATGGTAAAACATAGACTGATAATATTTTCATGAAATATATTTTCTTATTCATGGAGTGCCAAAGGTGGTGGTGTCAGATAGTTATGTTAAATTTACCTCCAATTTTTGGAAATATTTGTTTGTAGGTATGGGAAATCAACTAAATTTCAGTACATCCTACCACCCTCAGACGAATGGTCAAACATAGAGAATGAATCATATTTTGGAGGACATGTTGAGAATGTACGTACTAGATAGGCCCACCAAATGGGAGGATTCTCTGCGCTTAGCATAATTTGTTTATAACAATAGTTACCAAGATTCAATCAAAATCAGCCCTTTTGAAGCAATGTATCCTAAAAGGTGCCTTATACCTCTCAGATGGATTCAGTTAGATGACAAATCAATATTAGGACGAGACACTTTGCATCAAATGGAGAAAATAGTACACATGATTAGAAAAAACATAAAAATTTCACAAGACAACCAAAAGAGCTATGTAGACAGGAAAAGAACACATAAAGAATTTAAGATTGGTGATCCTGTTTATTTAAAGGTGAAGCCAAGGAAAAGTACCTTAAGAACTGGAACCTGTACAAAATTGGCACTGTGATTTTGTGGGCCTTTTGAGATTTTGGACAAGGTTGGGCCAGTGGCTTATCAATTAGCACTGCCCAACTATATTTAAGCACACCATATTTTTCACGTATCTTTGATAAAGAAATATGTACATGATAATTCTCACATAATCGATTGGAATTTGGTACAGGTGGAACTAGAAGGATATTTCCTGGCAGAACCACTTTATATACTAAACCAGAAATAGATGTTGCTTCGGAATCGATTCATCGTTTGGATTAAAGTGCAGTGGAAAACATTTACCCTAAAGAAGCCACATGGGAATGGGAGGAAAATATGCGACAGTCCTATCCAATACTATTTCAGAGAGAGTCAATTGGAAACTTAACACCAAGGATGATGTAAATAAAAATGGTAGGATTGTAATACCCCTCTTCTTATGAAGAAATGTTTTCTTTATTTAGACTGGATTGTGTTAGGTTGATGGTTGAAAATCCATGAAATGGTTAATATGGAAATGAAATGTAAAGTGGTTATGATGTAATACATAAGTTTTATTAATAAATGAAAAGTTGAAACCACTTGATATGAGACATTAGAGTAAGAGATTGTTGCCAAAAAAAAATGGAAAATGTCTCAATGATGAGTGAGATTGAAATAAATCTTCCATAAGTGGAACTCCTAGATAATATTTAATACGATAGGAGATAAATATCCATTAAATATGTTATCTAGAGAAAAAATCTAAGTGTGGAGTAGAATAACGCACTTAGGGAGAGAAAAGCAGGATCTAAAGAAGAAAAAACATAGACAAGTGGATTCACAAACCTATAAAAGAGGGACGTCGCTAAGTAAAAATATGTTATGAAATAACATGTATAAAAATACATAATTAATGGATCAATGGGATTTTTGATCCCATTGGAAACTAATCTCAGCTCGGGGGGAACTAGTGGATCAGTTCATGGTCATGAAGACAGTGTGCTCTTCAAGTGTTGTTTCCACCATGATTATGGTTAGCAAATATGATTTCATGTATTTTATTGTGAACTTGAGCAGTTGGTACATTGTTAAAATTGTTTGGTTCTTAAAATATAAGTTGTAAGTTCAGATATGGTCGGAGACCTTCTATTAATTTATTCGGTTAAGAAAAATTTTCATTGGTGTTTATTTGAATGGTGAAATCGATTGATAAACTTTCATTTTGTAGAAATTTTGAATAATATTACACTTATTCACAGAGATTATCCCAATTATACACTATTGCGGAATACTTTCATAATACATAACCTCCTCTACGTTGATCGTCAATTTAGTAGCATTAAAAACAATGAAACATCAATCGTATGCACACATTAACATAGTATGTAACCCGAGGAAAGCATACAGCTAAAAACCCCACACTATCTGTATATTATAATGATTGAGAACATGTTCAATACATAGTACAATACTCCTCACAAGTACTCAGTAATATCTCCACCTGTTACACACAAAACTAGCTCAGATCTGAACAAGTCACAGGTTCAAATCTTCTCCGCTGCTTTGTCTGCCTTCACTGCACAATCCAAAGTGAAAATCACGTGCCCACAAGCTACAATTGCCTTGGTATTGGCCCACACTGCGCAATCCTCATTGGCATTACTCAATCCATGCATGTGCAAATCTCATGCACAACTATAGTCACAACTGATAGCAATCTCAACCTCTAACACTCCACTAAACTATACATGCACTGAGTTAACTGATGTATTCTTGAGTTAGTTTATGAGTTAATAATGAGTGAATTAATTAATAATTAATTCACACAACTCATCACTAGTGTATTCTTTAGTTAGACTAAAATACAACTAGTTCAACCAAGTCAAACTGAACACAACTCCACCAAACTCAACCACATGAGTTCTAACTGAAGTCCTGCATGCAATAGCTCAACTGACCCACAAGAAAAACGTATTTTCTTTTGGCAGCTGCATGTGCCACATCTGTAGCTCAAACTGAAGTGCTCCAAGAGGATAAGATAATGTTTATAGTCCAAATATTATTAAGAGCTAATGATATTCTATTGTTCTATTTTTAGCTGGGCAGTCTAAAAATAGACTCCATCCATATGTCTAAAAATAGAAGTCCATCTATTTTTACCAACATGACCAATCATCCACAAATATCATCCTGCAACTAATAGACCATGGTCTATATGTCTAAAAATAGACTTTGCGCCAAAAATAGCCTTCGGGCCCACTTAATGAAGGCGACTCCTTTCCACTATGCTCCATCATCTTGTTACATTTCCAACACATTTTACTCTGCATGGTGAAATCAACTGATAAAATTTTAATAGATTTTAGTATTAGTATGAAGGAGATTTTACATTTGTGGTGTGATGTGATTAAATAAAAATTTATGTGGATTGAATTGATCCAAGTGAGAAGACCAATATGGTAGTAACGTAGTAATTAAATTTTCATTCTAGACATAGATGAATACATATATATTAAAATTTATGCTAGGTTGCTGTAGGTGGTATGGTGATTCTGTAATACAACCAAGAGAATGAAGTCAAACTACATATCCTAGATTTAGTAGATGTGATGTATGCATAGACAATTTGAAGATTCTGTGGTTTTGGAGAGATTATGTTTTCTTTTAAAAAATGTTTAGGAATTCAAGGATTCGTTAGTGTGATATGTGCACTAATTAAAGTAAATCAACGATGGAAATTGATAAGGATGATATTATAACTGGTACAGAGTTTATCAGAAAGAGAAACAATAAGTTAGCACATAGAATATTTTTTTCTCCTAAAGGATTATACAAGATGGTATTTAAAACAAAAACAAAAATAAAAAACTTTGGAGAATCATTATTGAAAGAGAATAAACCTCTAGGAAGATGACCTAGACGTTCCGAGCATGGAATAATTTTTTTGGAGGTGTTACTAGTAATAGAAAATTTACTTATATCACTATAAGAAAAAACGACATTGGTGAGGTGCAAAAAATGTCACCATATGCTTATTGGTGATTGTCAAAAGAGTATTTGTCACCAAAAGTATAAGTGTTGTGGTGACATTCATGGTCTGTCACGAATAATGATTTACAATGACGGATAGCGATCATCACCATTTCATATGGGAAATGGTGATGGACCATAGCCTTGGTCACAAAAAAATACAACGTCACCAAAGTTGGCATCGCCAAAAGTATAGGTGTTATGGTGACATTTAAGGTTTGTCACGAATATTGATTATAATGACAGGTAATGATCGTCACCATTTCATATGAACAACAATGATTTATTGTGATGGATCTTTCATAGTCATCACTATTGGTGCATGTATATGATGATGTTCGTTAACCATCACTAAGATTCACATTGCCAAAAGTATAGGTGTTGTGGTGACATTCAAGGTCCCTCACGAATAATGACTATGATGATGGACAATGACCATCGCCATTTCTTATCAACAACCATGATGTATCGTTATGTACCTTTCATGGTCATCACTATTAATGCATATATATGGTGGCATTCATTGACCATCACCATTTTATATTTTGGTTAGGGTCAAGAAATGTCACCATAAGCTCATTGGTCATAGTCAAAAGAGCCTTTGTCACCAAAAACTAATCGTCACGATTCCATATGGATATAAGGGCATGATGGAATCGAACCATCAGCCTCTTTCTTGTAAAGAAGCTGCTCTTCCATTGAGCTAGAGCCCTTTAAATAATTAGACTTCTAAAAATTAGACATTGAAACTTCATAAATTGTAAATTCTACAAATTTCAAAAAAATAAAGTCTCAGCAATCTTTTACTAAACAAGGAAAATAACATTAGAGCTACAGGTCCCTACCGAATGGTTGTGGTAGTTATGAAAAGTGGGTGGAGGGAAAAATAGTTACATATAAGAGACTTAATATGTTCAGTTGAAGACTTAATTACAATTGAAACTCTTAAGACATTTATAATCTATAGAGGACCTATAAGTAGCAAATGCACCAAATATTGCAAAGGAAATGTCATAAGTGGATAACATATGGAAGAAGAGCATTGATGAAGACAGATGCAATATGTTATAGATTGAGTGAAAGAAAAATCTCAATGTTGTTGTTGTTGGGTGTTGTTTAATAATTGGGACCTTTTTCTTTCCTTTATCACATAAAAATTCAGATAAAAAATTACAAGTTTTAGGTATTTGAATGATATCTCAACTTATATGTATATATGTATATATGTATATATATCTATATATATATATATATATATATATATATATATATATATATATATATATATATATATATATATATATATATATATATATCCACTTCACATAAACCAACGTGGAATTTGGAATTTCACAAGTCCGCACTCAAAATATGACAGCAACCAACAAATAAAAAAAATGAAACTTATCACAGTAAGAGTATCTCTTTTCAGCAATGGACACAAAACAATAAGTTAGTAATTATTTCACTCTAAGGCTGCAAAACATTGGAAAAAAAATGTGTTCAATTATCTGCTACACAAAATGGACTTTAATTCTAATGAAGAAAAAGAGTCGATACTAAATCACAAATAAAAATTACCGGCAACAATGTATTTTTTCTTTTTCAACAACACACTCCACCACTACCTTCCATGTCCAGAGGTCTATATTTTATAGTATTTAAAAACCTCTTTTTCATCAAATCTAGTTAATAGATTTCATAAGTTTGAACTAGAAAATCCATAAAACATGGAGTTGATGAATTTTAAAGATGGAGATGAAAACAAACACCTACTCATTTTGATCTCTACATGCTTGCATCCACGGGATGGTTCTTTTCTCATTGTGCTGGAGAAGAAAAATATGAAAAATCTAATTTGTTCTTTAGTCTTGATTCACTTGTATTGCATGTATATTGGGGTGTTTGTTTAATGTTTAGTTCAAAGGCATATGGATCAACATCTAGGGTAGACAATTTAATTGCTCATTATTGTGGATGGACCAGAATTCCCAGATGAGCCAACAATTGTGTCATCTCTGGCTTTAGGACTACATTTTTCACTTGTTGTAGGCCTCTTAATCCCGACAACCTGCTTTTCCCATTTACCCACAACATGCTCCTTGTTTGACGAATAATTTTTCTTTCTTCTACCTGGAGTGCTTTCTTTCACTAGTGCTTGTAAATTGTTATGATTAAGTTAAAGATACTACATAAGATAGGCACAATGACTACTAGGCATATTACTCAATAATTTATTCATAGAACTGGGGGTACCTTGTGAACATATCATATTTGAATTTAGTAGATTGAGAGAATCATTTTTCCTTGGCTTTCTCTTATTCCCCAATGTTTAAGTTTCTTTGAAGACTTTAGCATGTCTTCATCTCCATCAGTCATCAATTTCTTTGAGTGTGTTGGTGTTTTATCATCCATTTGTGTTTTGTAAATACTTAAATCTGATTATGTTGAGGCCATCTTCTCACTCACAGAAGAATTTTTTGTAGTACTTTTTCCAACTGTTGGTGAACTTGAAGAGAAAACTCATTTTACAACACAACTTTTTTCAAATAAGAAACATGGAAACATGGGAATATTGTGCATATCTATTGTAGGAGAGGACATATTGCTAGACTTAAACATCTTATCCTAGTGGGGTTCTCCGGTGACTTCACTTAGACTAAAAATAATAGCTTCACCTTCATTCTTGAGTTTCTTCCATTTATTTGAATTTGACTTGTGACATTCTTTATCTGACAAGGAATCAAAATCATCACTAGTATTAAATTCATCCAACATAGACTTTGGAGATCCCACTGACATTTTCATTTTTGTTGTCATGCCTAAAAACGATGGAGATCTTTGTTTCTGCTGCTTAAGAAAACATTCCTTGTTATCCATTGTTACCTAACAGAAATCCAAGAGACAACACAATATCAGCGTATAGAAAGTCCCCTACCAAAATATAATCATAACTTCACTAGGAAGTCTAAGAAGGGGGGGGGGGAGGGTGGTTTGCAAACAATTGTCACAGTAATCTAATCTAGTAATTTTTCCACACACATACGACACAAATCTCAAAGATATGAAACTATGTGCAAGTATCATGAAAATTTAGAAACTAGACACCCTTCAAAATCAGCTCCTAATCCAATGGAAGTCTACTCTTTTAAAGTGCAGCCCCTTTGGGTGTGATTCTTGAAGCTCCCCAAATACACCAAAATGTGAAGGAAATTAAAAAGTACTCCAGAAAGAAAAATTTGATTCCCTCTCAAAATCTCTACCAAGATTGATCTTCTATGCATAAAAATGCTAGAAGAAAATGTTGGGATTCGAAATGAAGACAGAAACACAAACATTAAAAACTAGATCCATCTCTGCTCCAGATCTACTAAGCCTCAACAAGGGTCAAATTTTTTCTCTCTACTAGTTTGCAAATCAGGATATTTGATATATTTGATCCGTCTCAACCCTTAGTCGATCCATAGTAAAGATGGATCTATGCTGATTTAATTTCCCCTTTTAAATAGACTGCATTCCACGTGAATATCATGGGTAAATACCATTGGTTCTCAATACCATGGGTCAATAGCATGTGCCATCTTTATTTTTATTAATATTAATATTAGGGCTAATAATATTTTTTTCATGGTATTAATAATAATTTGGCCCATAGGCTTCACCTAAATAAAACATCTTTTTTTAGTGTTCATAAATATAAAGTGGATTATGGAGTAAATATATAAAGAAAGTTCTATTTATTTATCATACCTCTAGTTTATTTATATATAAAGAGGTTTATGGAGTGATATAAAAAGAGCTTTTATTTATTTACCATACTTTTAGTTTATTTGTATTTGTATTTATTTACCATATCTCTTTTATAAATATGCTATTTGGCCCATGGTATTTGGCCCATAGGCTTCACCTAAATAACTTTTTTGAGTTTTTGTAAATATAAGAGGTTTATGGAGTAAATATAATATGAGGTTTTATTTATTTACCATACTTTTAGTTTGTTTATATTTTTATTTATTTACCATACTTTCAGTTTATTTAAATTTTTATTTATTTACGATACCTATTTTTTGAGTGTTCATAAACCTCTCTATATTTTAAATTTATATTGTGTTTATATTTTTAAATAAATATTGTATTTATATATAATAATAATTAGATTTATTTTTAAATAGGGTAGACATTAGATTCAAAATGCTAAATGTTAAATATTACATGTTAAATGTTTAGGTTTACGTTTATGTTTACATGTACATTTACATTTACATTACTTTTAGTTTTACTTTTACTTTTACTTTTACATGAGATCACTTACATGTTTACATGAAATCTACTCCATATTGGGTATAATTAAACGTAAGAACATATCCTCCAATAGACTTATCCTAAATAAATTTATAAATTGTGCCTATTTATAAGTTGTGCAATGAAATGGTGTGATTGTGAATGAAAAATTGTAATTTGTGTGATAAGTTCCATTACAAATATTGAAAAATAAAATAAAAAGACATTAGGACCAACTTCCTAAAAACTCAAATTTCTCAATATTAAATCCACTAGTTATGAAATTTTTTTGGGGATTTTCCATTCAAATAATTTCGTATGCTTTCTAAATCTCTACCAAGATTGATATGATAGGCTTAAGAAAGTTATAAGGATATGTTGGGATTACTAACACAGATAAAAGCACAAACATTAAGTCATGGGAGGCATCATTCAACCATCCATGGAATTTGGATCATACTTGGAAAACTGATCATGCTGAAAGTCCACAAAATTCGTATATTACTCACACAAAAATTAGCTTACTCACACCAAGAGGAGTAACTTTAAAATATTCATTCACGAAGGAATTTACAGTTCAAGACGTGAATCAAATATGTTTTCAATTCCATTCACTAATCAATTTGCAGTTCAAGGCGTGAATCAAATATTTTTTCAATTCCACTAAGTGCATGCAGTCCGAAAATTCATACAAATCGTGCTATTTGTGATATATCACTGTTAGTTGTGCCTAAAAGATTTTTCATATTCCGAAGTTAGTTAGAAAGTTGTACATGTGCAAAATAGTGAGAGATAAGTATGTTAGAAGTTATTTTATCATAATTACTTGAAAGAAAAAAATATTGCAGTCAATTTCTTAAGAAATTTCAAAATTAAACAACTTTTTTGCTATCTAAATAGACAATTTTTTTAGTTACTCGAAAAAATTTGTATCAAACTTGCCTCTGATTACATAAATTAAGCGAAACCCCTAGAACATCATTCCCCATGTATGGAACTGAATCATATTGGAACAATGTTCATCCTAAAATTTCTACCAAATTTTTATCATATTTGCGTTAGCAACATGAGGAAGCTCTCTGAAAATTTTTGTAGCAAACTTGCCTCTGATTACATAAATTAAACAAAACCCCTAGAACATCATTCCCCATGTATGGAATTGGGATCATATTGGAACACCATTCATCCTAAAATTTATACCAAATTTTTATCATATTTGTAGCCAGGAAGAGAGTCCTTTGTTACAGAATTAACTTTCTCACAACAGGATAAATAACTTTACAATATTGATATGTGAAGGAGGTTACATTTCAAAAGTCAGCCAGATCTACTTTCTGTCCCACTGAGTAGATGCAGCTAGAAAAATGCATACAATTGGTGCTATTTTATGATATCTCAATGTTAGTTGTGTTGAGGCAATTTGTCATATTCTGAAGGTAGTTATTAAGTGGTACATGTACAAAATGAGCAAGTACAGGTGCCATAGTGAGGCATAAGTGTGTTACAAATTGTTTTTCACAATTACTTTAAAAATACACATTGCAATCAACTTCCTAAAATATTCAAAATTATCCATGTTCCAAAAAAATATATATATATATTTTGGGGGGTTTTCTATACAAATGATATTCTTTCCTTCCATTTATTTTATTAGCATCCAGGGGTAGCTGTCTAATCTGGTGTCAAACATACCTCCAACTGCAGAATGAAGAAAAACCCCTAGGGCATCATTCCACTAGGCATTGACCTTGGATCATACTGGAACACTCGTGAAATTTCTGCCATATTCCTATTAGATTTGTTGCGAGAGAGAAACTACTTTTGTTATAGAATTTGATTACTCGTAGAAAGAGGATTAACTTTAAGGTATGTGTATGTAAGAAAGATATTTAAAGGTATCTCATTGTTGATTGCACTTAGGCGATTTGTCATAGGCACAGGTAGAGATGCCAGGTGCATGACACAGGAAATTTTGGCATAACAGAAAAATTTGTCATGTTATTTACAATATAAAGGATAGACAATGAGATTTTATGGCCAAAAGGATATTTGATCACGATCACGAATAAAAGAAATCTAAAGATTTTCATTTTCAGATTCCAAATATGGTAGCTATAGTTAAAATTCAAACATATTTTATACATATCAAACTTATAGAAAAGCACATTTTTTTTTTTTTTTTCTGTAAATAACAGACCAATATCAAGCATTATTTTCAAACTCTTATCAGCAATAAAATAAAAGTCAAACCAAAGCTCAAAAAATTAAAATTAAAATAAATAAATACCTTCATGAAATTTCCTAACGTCTTGGTGGATTTTCGAGAGGAGGTAAACACATCTTTGATCCCAGAAAAATCAGAACGTTCTTCGGAACGTGCGCGATGACCTCCTTGCTACACTTGACCCCAAGCTCTACATGGCCATTGTTGTCACCCACAACAAGGAATGCTTTGAATCGAGTCCTCTACCCGACCCTCGTCTGCTTCTGCATAGGCATGATCTTCATGACCTCATCCTTCAGCTGAGGACCCAGCATGGCCTCCACAATCTAGTGCTCCTTCACAGCCAACGAGAAAAGATAGATTTGCTCGAGGGAATGGATTTTCCATTCTTTTACCAGGTGGCCAAGCTTTGTCACAGGCACCCATTTTTCTTCTTCATCTCTGCGGGCTCCTCACCGGCCTCCGCGACGGTCCCCTCGACCTTTGTCACCTTGGCCTTGGCCAAATCCACGTCTGAATCCACCTCCCCTTTCCACCATTCTGATAAATTTTTAAAACCCTAGAAACCCTCGACCCTCCCGAAAACTTTGAAACACCTCACCCTTTGTAGACTATGTAGTAAAGAAAATAATAATAATAATAATTTGCCTAATACAATATTTTACACTAATTTTCCCTCCTAAAAGGGTGAATAAATAAAAACATCTAAATCCACAAAAGGTTATTCACTCTATTATTTAATGCATGTTTACCATTATAGTTAAGGGATCAATCCTAACCTTGTATTTATATGTTATTAGCATCCATCTGTATGTGTAAAGTATTACTAAATCAAGCAAAGGTTATTCACTTTATGTTTCCTAAATTATTATTCCATGCATGTTTACCATTATAGTTAATGGGTAAATGCTAAGTTTGTATTTAGATGTTATTAGCATCCATGTGTATGTGTAAAGTATTACTAGGGTTGTAAATTTTGCTATGAATCTCATCTCTTTTTTCTAATATTTATGTAATTTTTTCCTTCTTCCTTTTAAAGAGATTTTTAGAATGAGAGTCACTAAAGTGGATGGATTTCGTTATAAAATTTGACTAATTAGCATTAATTAAGAAACTTGTAATTTAATAATGGTTGAGATTTCTAAAGATACACTAGTAGGGTTGTTAAAAATGTAACTAGTTTCGGTCATCATAATTGTTGTACTCATTTTAATATTTATCCTATGTAACAAACAAAAGAAGAAAATAAAAAGCTTTTATTTTAAATCTTGAGTTTCATGATCATTATTGATGGTCTTCTAGGTAAAATCATGTTCTTCATGCTTCTATGGCTTCTTAGGTCTTAGGATTTATTGTCATGCGTCAAAGGAGTCAACATCATGTTTATTAGACTCTTTCGGGAAAAAAGGTACTTGGAAAAATACTTTATTTTGAGTCTGGAAAGTCCTCGAAACTCCAAAAGTACAAGTCGGCCTTGCAACTTCAGGTCAGCCTAAAGGGGGAAATCCAGCCCCTTAGAAAGGCTATATAAAGAATTAGTTCAACCTCATATAACACTCACTCACTCAAGAAGTTTGATCTCAACAAAAATTTTGATCTATAGCTATAATACAAGAAGACAAGAAAATCGAAGGTCTAGAAGAGGAAAGGAGAATGAAAAACATGTCTTTGGTCTATCTCTCTCCCACATGTACAAATTTCTAGGGTTTATGCAGATACATAAGAGGTCAAATCTCCATATCTAAGTTGCGATAGGAGGAAATGTAGTGTCCTATTGCAAGAAGGAAGAATTACCCTAAAGTTGCCTCATTGACCTTGGTTGGAGCTATCTTGCTCAGGGAAGGTCTCCAAAGGAGGTTGGGTTAGGGTTTCTAAAGTAGTCTCAAGGGCCAAAGTTGCAAGTCGAAGAAGCAATATTGAAGCTGGGAGGTCAAAGTTGCAGTTTGAAGTCGGTAGGTGATGGATCAAAGAAAGACTTGTTAGAAGGGTTGAATTGGTACTTGGAGAAGGACTTGGTCTAGGACTTGGGTCTTTGTGTCTCATTTGAAGCAGATTCTATAAGAAGATAAGAGTTTTCCAGGTTTTCCCCTTGGAGGGGTTTTTCCCTAGCTGAGAGCCTAATTTTTATGTCCTCTATTGTTATTGTTTTGTTCTTATAAAAAAATTGATGAAAATATCTAACTAAAGAACTGAATAAGATTAACTAAGTTCATAAGAAAATATTAAGGTAAAGGAAAATTGATATAATAAGTTGCCACTTTGAATTTTCCAACATGGGATCAGAGCTAAGGTGAACAAGAAGGAAATTGGAAGGATTATCTTATGGACACAAAGAAGGGCTTGCTTGTCAAGGGGAATCATATGTGGAAAGAAGTAGAAGACCTATTGATCTAGAAGGAGGATCTCTACATTAAAGAAGATCAAGGTTACATCAAGCTCTCATCAAATGAAGGCTTGAAAGGGAGACTACAAGGAAGGTTGTCTCTTGAAAGAAGAAGATGTATACAAAGGCTCATTGAAAGGCATCTTTGAAGCATCAAAAGGAATCTTGGTATGATCTTTGAAGAAAGTTGTGGTTGGAAGAATCCCAGGAGGCATCTTTCAAGGACATTATTAAAGTTTCTTCAAAGGTCTTGAAGGCATCAAGAAAGGTTGAAGACATCATCAAGGAAGAGGAAAATCTCAGTTATCAAGTAAGTATCATATTATTACTCTATGTTTGAATCTATTAGTCATGTGGGTTCTTTCTGCAAGGAGAGAAATAAGCTCATTGGAGCATCAAATTACCTAGCATGGAAGAAAAGGATTGACCTGGCACTGATAGAGCATGAGGTAATGGAATATGTAACTAGGGAAATCATTGAACCTAGCAAAGGCAAGACTCAAGAACTGGAAAAGTACATGAAAGGAGAAGTAAGGGCATAAAGGATCATAATTGAATCAATCAAGGATCTTCTTGCTCCATTTGTTGCAAATTTAAAAACTTCCAAGGGGATATATGACAAGCTAGTGAACATGTACTCTGTAAGTACATTCAGACAAAAGATGTCTTTGCCAAATAAACTATACCAAATGAAGAAATAAAAGGATTAGGACATCCCATTCTTTCTAATGAATATATCTCAATTAAGATACCACTTGTAAGGGCTAGGAGAGACTATTTATGACCATGTGTCTACTAAATGCATTGCCACCGAAATGGAGAAATTTTTCAACTAGCATCTACTCGAAGAAAGATTCAAATCCATTTGATGAGTTGTTGGCACAATGCATTTGGGAAGAATCCAGGATCAAGGTGAAAGATGAGATTGGATCAGATGAACAATATTAAGCTTTTCCAACTCAAATCAAGAAGATGAAGAAGGGGAAGTTTGGAAAGTCCAAGAAGAAATATATGTCTAATGTTCAATGCTTCAAGTACAATGAATATGGACATTATAAGAGGGATTGTCCTAGCCTACATAACAACAAGAGAAAGGAAAGAAGTAAGGCTCACATAGCTGAGGAAATAGGTGAACCTGGAAGAAGTTGAAGAAATAAGAAGTGAAATATCTCTACTATTAAAGAAGGCATCTTATTTTTCAAGTTCTTGGTAAAATTGGTCTTTCCTTTAGAATAGTGTGCATTGTTGTTTACTTTAGAAGAGTCTTGATTTTGCATAACATCATTGAGAGAAGGATGTGATAATATCATATGTAGAGTCTACATGATCAAATTGATTTGTAGAAGTCATCTAGTCTCCAAGAATAGATAGATAGGCCATTTTTCATATTGCTCACCTGGGAATTGTCTAACATTTTGTTGGGAGTAGTCATCTTGATAAGGTGGGTCATTATAATCCTGGAAGAATCATCATTATGGAAGGTTCTTAGGAGAAGCACTATGACAAAGTATACATTCCATGTAATGTGGAAATAATACTAGTAAAAGGAAGAAGGAATGCAATGGGTCAAGATGTAGGCTCATTATGAGACATATAGCTAGATGATGACATAAGAAGCATAAGAATTCCCATCAGAAGTGAGTCTTCGATAAGATTGATGTAGAATCTTGTAACATGGTTAAGTATGATTGTATGATGTTTAAAAGGAATAATTTGACTTACTTAAGGATGTATAAGAGATTGAGACTTTCTCTAGAATATGTCAAAAAATGATTAACATCCAGTATAATCTCCCTAAGAAAAAGTTGTAACTTGGTAATCAAGTTTGATCCTTGGGCACTCTTATGCATGATGTGTTGAGATATGTAACTAGTTTTGATCTTCATAATTGTTGTACTCATTTCAATAGGTATCATATGTAACAAAGAAGAAAAACAAAAAAAAAAGGCATTATTATTAAAGCATGGCTTTCATGCTCATTATTGATGGTATTCTAGGTAAAAACATGTTCTTTGTGGTTCTAGGGTTTGTTAGGTCTTATGATTTATTATCACGAGTCAAACGAGTCAACATCATGTTTATAAGACCCTTCTGAGAAAAATGTAATTGTAAAAAGAATTATTTAGAGACTAGAAAGTCTTAGAAACTCCAAAAGTACAAGTTGGACCTATCAGTTACAAGTCAGCCTAAAGGAGGGAATTCAACTCCTTGAGAAGGCTATACAAAGAAGCAATTCAACCTCCTTTGGGACTCACTCATTAAAAAAGTTTTGTATCTCAATAAGAAGTTCAATCTGTATCTGGGTGAAGGAAAAAATGAGAGAGGAGGCATGGGAGGAAAGGAAGGATGAAAATATCTTGTTTTTGGCTTTATCTCTCTCACACGTGAAATTTTAGGGTTTATCAGCTAGAGGAAGAGGTTGAAGTTGCAGGTCTGATTTGTAGGAGGATGAAGTGCAGTAACTTGTAGTTGGAAGAGAGAATACTATGTCTAGACCTCGTTGACCTTAGGAAGAGTTGTCTTGCTCTAGGAAGGTCTCAAGAAGATATTGGATTGGGGTTTGTGAGGAAGTTGCAAGGATGAAATTACAGGATTGAAGTTGCATGACGAATTGCAATATTGAAGCTAATAGGTCAAAGATCAAGTACTGAAGCTATTTGGTGTAGATCAAAGGAAGGACTTGAGGAATGGATGACTTGGTACTAGTAGATGCACTTGGTCTAGGGTTTGGTATTTGTATCTCATTTGAAGCAGATTCTAAGAAGAGAAGGGTTTTCAAGTTTTCCCCTTGGAGGGGTTTTTCCTTAGCTAAGAGCCTAATATCCATTTCCTCTATTGTTGCAGATATTGTTATTGATATTGTTTGATGAAAATATCTAACTAAATGACTAAAAAAGGTGACTAAGATTCACAGGAAAATATCAAGGTTAAAGGAAAATAAGATTAATAGTTGCCACTATCCATTTTCCAATAGGAAGATTCATATCGAGATGGACCATGAGAATGCTGATTAGAGAAGAAGGTCATCTAAATGAGGTAAGTCTAATTTTAATTATTTTTGGTTATCTAGCTAACATATTATTTTTCTAACTATAGGAATGTTACAGGAATACATGATGTCAGTTGAGGCAAGTCAATTATATAGAAATGTATGAAGAATGTTGAGGGAATATCAATATTTAGTACCTCGTCATTGTGAAGTAAAGATGTGTCCATCTTGGGATTGAAAGGTAACAGTGTTAGAAGATAACGTGAAGGTAAAATGAGATCACTTTAATGAGTAAGATATTATCAACGTGAATTTAGGAAAGGCTCAATGTAAAGCCTCCACTTCATGGTGAAAGTGATGACCAAGAAAGATGACATGGATCCTGTCACATGATTAAAGAGTGAAGAGGGCTCCATGATACCTTGAAAGGAATAAATCTCGATACAATGATGTGTGGAGAAAAGAGGGAGCTAGGCGGCTATTGAAAACTGACAGTTGATCCTCTTATGAAGACAAACTAGAGAACTTGTGGATATGACTTTCCAATAAGAAAAGAATTCAAGTATCTCCTCTATGTTTGAGAGGGAGTGAAGGAGTCTCCTTGTATAGGAGCAAGGATCTATTCTCAATTTCAAAGAATAATAGGTATATCCTCTCCAGGTTGAGAGGGAGTGATTTTGGACATCACATGTGCATTTTCTGCTTCATGTTTCAAACATTTGACCAAGGATAACAATCGTAATTCTAAGTGAAGGCATTGGAGAGAGAATGGCTGAGGATTCGATAAGCATATGTGATTTCCTTGGGGATAGAACACCTAAGAAAGTAAAGGGACCAACACTCTTTGAGGATTTAACAGGGATCCAAGATAAGAGTGGATGAAGAGGACTGATATTCTTTGAGGACTCAAGGCCAAGAATCCAAGGTAAGAATAGTCCTAAAAGGTTATACTTTGTGAACATCTAGATGGAGTATGTGCCTTGTAGAGTTAGTTCGGTATCACACATAAAGCCCCGCAACATAATGCCCTTGAATGAAATAGAGCTTGTCAAGTTAGGCCCTAATGACAATGTTGGTCATAATTATTATGCTTAAAATTTGCCTTATCAATCTAACTCCTCTTATGAAAAATCTCCAGTTTGACAATGATGTTGTATTGGTTGTAAAATTATGAGTACCTCCATAGTTAAGAGAGAGTGTTGAAAATGTAACTAGTTTCGATATTCGTAATTTTTGTACTAATTTCAATATGTATCCTATGTAATGAACGAAAGAAGAAAAGAAAAAGTACAAGTTGGCTGTGGTAGCTCAACTTGGCCTAAATCACGCCTAAAGGAGGAAATTCCAACCCTTGGAAAGGCTATATAAGGAAGCTGTTTGACCTCATTTAGCACTCACTCACTCAAGAAGTTCAATCTCAATAAAAAGTTCGATCTATGGCTAGAAGACAAGAAGAGTGAAGGTCTAGAAGAGGAATGAAGGACGGAAAAATTGTTTTTGGGATATCTCTCTCCCACAAGTGTGAAAGTCTAGGGTTTTTGCAGCTACAAAAGAGGCTAAAATTGCAGATTCGAGTTGCAGTAAGATGAAGTAAAGTCTCCTATTGCAAGAAGGAAGAATTACCCTAAAGTTGCCTCATTGACCTTGGTTGGAGCTATCTTGCTCAAGGAAGGTCTCCAAAGGAGGTTGGGTTAGGGTTTCTGAAGCAGTCTTAAGGGTTGAAGTTGCAGGTTGAAGAAGAAGTATTGAAGTTGCAGTTTGAAGTTGGTTGGTGTTGGATCAAAGAAATACTTGTTGGAAGGGCTAACTTGGTACTTGGAGAAGGACTTGGTCTAAGACTTAGGTCTTTGTGTCTCATTTGAAGCAGATTCTATAAGAAGATAAGAGTTTTCCAGGTTTTCCCTTTGGAGTGGTTTTTCCTTGGTTGAGAGCCTAATTTGTGTGTCCTCTATTGTTATTTTTTTGTTCTTGATATTTGTTTGATGAAAATATCTAACTAAAGAACTGAAAAAGATTAACTAAGTTCACAAGAAAATATTATGGTATAGAAAAATTGATATAATAAGCTGCCACTTTGAATTTTCCAACAAGGGTCTCACTCTAAGGGATGCCTACTTTTATAGCCTCAACAAAACAGGCCAAATGTTTTATTAGGGACTTGAACATAAGTAGCGAGAGTGTGAAACTTACCTCCCAACCACTTCATCTATAAACCCTTCAGTATAGAATGTTAACTTAAACTTGGAGAAAGATATATAAGATGAAACAAAAACTCACTGAATAAAGTTAAAGTTTTCAATTGTATGTATCATTATTCATTGAATAAAGTTGAAATTTTCAAATGTATGTATCTTTACTCACTAAATAAAGTTAAAGTTTTCAAATGTATGTATCGTTTTGTTTTTTATTAATGTGAAAGTATAATGAATTTCAATAACATAAGCAACTAAGACATTGTTCCAAGTTATCTTACCATCTCTTTTAAGATAGTAGTGTAACTCAATTCTAGTGTAACACCCTCCTCCCACATCTACCTAAGAAATGAGCCAACTAGGGTAAAAATGTTATGATAAGTTACTATGATATGATTCGACCTCCTAAGTCATCTTAACGAAATGGAATCAATGGAAACACACCATATAGACATTCCACATCACTAACAGGACTCCCAAGAACCATCCCAACTTTTCAAGTAACCAACCCCTGCATCCCACAGAGGTTTTAGACCAATTAACCCCCAGACGCTCCCATGATATGGGCATGCCAACCTCCAAAAGGCTATGGACCCTCCCACAACATGGTGTGCCAGCGTCCAGGGACTTTTCTGCTTAGTGTTGTGCTAGCGTCTATGGGATTTGAGCCACATTGGGGCCCAGAACTCAATGACACTTTTAGAATCCATGATTTACATAATATCAAGTCTTACAACTCGAAAACTGACTCTAGGACTAGGTCTAACGATCCCCAACTGGGACTAACATTTTGTCAAACATTTGGCATTAATGCAATCTATAGGAAATGAATACAAAATAGAGCATAAATGATTGATAACTCATATGAGATTTAACAAGAAGGATCACGACCATCTTCCCTTAACTGCTTTGACATCAATTAGATCGTCCATCCATTATCCTTTTAGTTACAAGTAAATACATGAAACAACGATGACAATAACCGTTCATATAACCATGCTTATAACCAACATTATACCATGAAAATAACAATGAGATAACAACCATTAAACTCACATATTAACAAGTACAAAAGAGAGAGAAATTAGCTTCTATTAAACATAGGAAAATCTGACGAGGTTCAAGGCTTTGACATGCTAGTCAAGGGGTTAGTGTCTTAAGATTTAATGAGTCAATGAGTTTATGGATTATGAATTGTGGGTGTAGGGCTTAAGGGATTATGAATTGGGGGATAAAGGGATAGGGAATTTAGTGGTTATGTGTTAATTGCTTATGGTTTGTTATAATTGGACTCCTAATCCCCTTATCACCACTATTGGGGGTTCCCCTATCAATTTCTCTCGCTACCTTCCCTCTAGGTCCCCTAGATATTATGAAATTAATTCCTAAGCCCCTTTATCAACTTGGGATGAGTTACGAGTCCCATAGCCTTTCTCGGAAAAACACTTTGGATCCCTTGGTGGGTTGACTTACTTGTCCTAGAGCCTTCGTTGGATAAATGCTCTGGAGCCTTGGATGGCTAGGATAGAGACTAATCTGATGATGGTTTTGTTATTTCTGACCGTGAGGTGAAATCAATATTTGATGGGTTGAGGTGGATGGCCACTATAATCCCTAGATGGTTTTTGATTGATGTGTTCTATGAGACCCGACATTCATGTTTGGAATATGGCATGAGGTTGAATGGCTGAAGAGAGATTTGGCTTAGCCATTCTACGGCTAGGTGGAATGTGGAAGCCCCATCCTATGTTTGGATTTTGCATCATTAATGAAAGGTTATTTCCCCTTGTATTTCTATGAGCATTTTGATGGATTATATGTGGTCTATATGATTGTACTTTCATGAGTATTTTCTATTGCTATTATGCTAGTTATGTATGTGTTTTATGACAGAAGCCATGTGTGGCTCTCATCATGGTTTTACTTATAATTCAATGATCAATGTATCTATGACCTAATCAATGGAATGGTAGTTGATGTGTTGAGGCATCAAAGGTTCTTTGAAATTCTCAGCTAGGTATGAGACCCCTATGCTCAGAAATTTGAATTACACTTGTAGATTACAAATTTGTAACATGTTTTACAAAATTCCTGTCATGGCTAGTAGGAGTCCAATAAAGGTCTTGAATAAGTATTTTCTTTAGCACTATCATTTCCATGCTATTTTATTGATTTACATAGATGGTTTAATTATGGGAAATGACTTGGTCTTTGGCCCTGAAAAAGTGGCTTGAATCCCAGAGTCGTTAGCATAGCATTGACAATTTTGGTCTCCAGTCACTGGCAAGCAAGCCTATGAGAGCGAATTTGGGTTTTTGATCTTCCTCATGCCTATATCATGGGAGCGACTTAGCCTTAATTTTTCCAAAATTTCAGTGGGACCCCAAGGCAAGTTGTCTAAAGTGTTGGATTAGTTCTTGAGGGTTCGTAGCTAATGGTTAATGTATGCATGGTGTGTTTCCATTAGTTACACTTCCTTAACAGGACTTAGGAGGTTGAATCATATCATAGTGGCCTCTCGTCGCATGTTTACCCTGGCTGGTCGATTGCTTCAGTAGATGTGGGAGGAGGTAGTTACAAGGGAGTGCAAGGAAACATAAGGGAGAACTAGATTAAATTCCATGGAAATGAATGAATAAGAGTGTGTGATAGGGAGTGTTAGCTAGTTTCATGTGTTCTATGGAAGGAAAGCCAAGGTATGATAGGCATTACCAAGGCATACTACAGTTCTAGTGAAGCAACCAAGATGTACCAAGTTCAAAGGTGTTCCAATGCGTGCTAAGGTGTGTTAGTGAGTGCTTAGGAAACACAAGGAAGCACTAGGTAAAAATGCATGGAAATGAATGAATAAGAGTGTGTGATAAGGAGTGCAGTGAGTTTTAGGTGTGCTAAGGAGGGACTGACATGGTATGCTAGGTAGCGCTAAAGCGTGCTAGAGTACCAAGGCAGCATCCGACTAATATGTGCCAGGCGCGAGGGTGTGCCAATACGTGCTAAGAAGTGTTAGAGAGTGCCATGGAAACACAATGGACCACTATGTCAAAATAATCCATGGAAATTAATGAATAATATTTTGTGGCAGGAAGTGTCAGTGAGTTCCAGGTGTGTTAAGGGAGTGACAATATATTCTCTACAATATTAAGGCATGCTAAAGGTCAGGGAAATGATATGCCAAGATGTGCCAAGTGTTAGGGTGTGCAATTCATACCAGGGAGTGCCACCAAAACACAAGGGAGAGCTAGTTTCAAATGCATGGAAATGAATGAATAAGAGTATGTGACAGGACTGTCAATGAGTTCTAGGTGTGTTAAGGAGTGAGTGACAAGGTATTCTAGGTAGTGCCAAGGATTGCTATAGTGTCAGGGCGACATGCCAAGATGTGCCAGGTGCCAAGGAGTGTTAGGGAGTTCCATGGAAGCACAAGGGAGAACTAGATCAAAATGCATGGAAATGAATGACTAAGAGTGTGTTATAGGGAGTGTCAGTGAGTTTCAGGTGTGTTAAGGAGGGAGTGACAAGGTTAGATGCTAGGGAGTGCCAAGTCATGCTAGATTTCCAGGGCATGTCACGGAGTGATAGGGAGTGCCAAAGCATATCAAGGAATGTAAGGGGTGCTAACACGTCCCACATAGTGCCAAGGGTTTGTTAGATGTCTTAGGTTCTATGGCATGTCAAGATGTAAACTATGTTGTTAGTTGTTTTATGGCCACGGTTAGATGTGAGCCTTGTCATGGTGACTTGTAACTCGTTAAATTGTATAAGTTGAAGTTATACATGAGTACACTAAGTTGAGGTATAGTCAGTTCTTAGGTGAACAAGACATAGTCTAGTTGCAATAACTATAACTTGGTAAAGTTCTTGTAGTCGAGGCAAGATGTGGTTGGGTTCCCATGTCCTAAAAAAAGTAAGGGTAGTTGTGTGGGCCTTATAGTTAAGGAGTGTCAGGGCATGCCAGGAAACGAAAAGCCATGCTAACACATGTCACACATTTCCAATGCATGTTGAGGAATGTTAGTGAGTTTTAGGGAATTGCAAGGGAGAAATAGGTCAAAATACATGGAAATGAACAAATAAGAGTTCATGACAAATAGTGCCAATGAATTCCAAACGTCTCAAGTAAAAAGTATGTTAGGAGAATGTTAGAATAGGAATTATAGGGGGAAATCCTATGGTTACAATAATAAGGGGTTGGTCAAATCAGTTTCAGACAAAGGGAGACTTTGGGTTGGGAACAACATAATTTTTCCAATGAATTGGTTGGGTTCCCAAGTCGAAAAAATAGTAAAGCTATCTATGATGGCATGACAATTAGGGAATACAAAGGTGTGCCAAGGAATGCCAAGAAGTACTAACACATGCTAGATAGTTCCAAGGCATATTAAGCATGCTAAGACAAGCCAACTTCTAAGGCATGCAAAGATGTGTCAGGTGCCAGGGTGTGGCATGAATGCATATTGCTAGGGAGTGTTAAGGCCAAGTGCCAAGGAAACATAAGGAACACTAGTTTCAAATGCATGGAAATGAAGTGTTAACAAGTTCCAAGTGTGCTAAGGAGGGAGTGACAACATGTAGTACCAAGGCATGATAGAGTTCTAAGGATGAATACCAAGATCATGTGCCAAGCACCAAGGTGTGCCAATGCATGCCAAGGAGTGTTAGGGGGTGTCATGGAAATATGAGGGAGAACTAGGTAAAAATGCATGGAAACTAATGAATAAGAGTTTGTGATAGGGAGTGTTAGTGAGTTCCCAGTGTGCTAAGGAGAGAGTGACATTGTATACTAGGTTGAGGTAAGTCATGGTATATTTCTATGGTGATATGTGGAAAAGATGTGCTAGGTGCAGGGTGTGTAAACATGTGCTAGGAAGTGTTAGGGAGTGCCAGGGAAACATAAGGGAGCATTAGGTCAAATTAATGCACGCAAATTAACAATTAAGAGTTTGTGACAGGAAGTGTGAGTGAGTTACAAGTGTGCTAAGGGAGTAACAAGGTATGATAGGTAGATCTAAGGCATGATAGAGGCTAGGGAAACATGCCTAGATGTAATTGGTGCTAGGGTGTGCCAATGCATGTTAGGGAGTGTTATGGAGTGCCAAGGAAACGAAAGGGATCACTAGTTTCAAATACATGGAAATGAATGAATAAGATTTTGTGACAAGCAGTGTTATTGAGTTTTAGGTGTGGTAAGGAGGGAGCGACAAGATATGTTAGGTAGTGCCAAGGAATGCTAGAGTGCAAGGGAAACATGCCAAGATCTACCTGGTGTCAGGGTGTACCAATGCGTTCCAGCGAATGTTAGGGAGTGCCTCAGAAACATAAGGGATAACTAGTTCAAAATGCATGGAAATGAATAGATAAGAGTATGTGATAGGGAGTGTCAGCATGTTCCAAGTGTTCTAAGGAGAGAGTGACAAGGTTATATGTTAGGCAATTCCAAGGCATGCCAAAGTGCCAGGGCATGTCAAGGAGTGCTAGGGAGTGCAAAGTATGCTAATAAATGTAGGGGATTCTAACACGTACCACACAGTGCTAAGGGATTGTTAGAAGGCTTAGGTGTTATGGCATGTCATGATGTAAACTATGTTGCTTAGTTGTTTCATGTCCATGGTTGGACGTGAGCCTTGACTTGGTAACTTGTTAAGTGGGATGAGTTGAGATTGGACATGAGTAGCCTAATATGTGTTATAGGAAATTCTTAGGTGAATAAGGCATAATCTAATTGTAGTACCTATAATTTGGTTAAGGTGATGTAGTTGAGGCAGGACTTGGTTGGGTTCCCAAGTCTAAAAAAAGGTAATGGTAGTTGTGAGGGAATGATAGCTAAAGAGTGTGAGGGCATGCCAAGGAATGGAAAGGTGTGCTAACACATGCCAGACAATGTCAATGGATGTTGAGTGTTATATAGTCTCAAGGGAACATAAGGGATAACTAGGTCAAAATGCTTGGAAATGAACAAATAAGAGTGTGTGCCAAGGATTCTTAGTGGATTACAGGTGTCCCAAGGATGAAGTGTTTTAAAAGAAGTTCAAAATAAGACCTAGAGGAGGCAAGCCTATGTCGTGATAAGGTGTGGACAAAGAAATTTTAGAGAAAAGGAGACTTTGGGTTGGGCACAATATTGTCTTTCTAATCAATTTTTTGGGTTCCCAAGTCGCAAAAAATGTAAGGCTATCTATGAGGGTATGAAAACTACGGAGTGCCAAGATGTTCTAGGGAATCTAGTTTCCTAAGTCATGGAAACATGTAATTCTAGTTGAGAGGGCATGATTGCCAAGGAGTGTCAGGGAATGTTAGGGCATGGTAACATGTGCCAGATAGTAAGAAGGCATGTTAAACATGCCAAGATGTGCCAAGTGCTAAGACATGCCAATATGTGCAAGGGTGTGACAATGCATGTTAGGGACTGCCAAGGAAACAAAGGGGAGAAACAAGTTAAACTACAAGGAAATGAACACATAATAGGATTAATAAGTCATAAATTAAAATTTTCCATGAGGGGCATGCTAAGCACACTAACACTAGGTGCCAATAGGTGCCAAGTGCCAAGTTTCAATGCATTCTAAGTACCAAATCTTCCTTCATTGCTTCTCATCTACTTTCCAATAATTGATCTCAAATACTGTAATATTAAACCATACCAAAGCATACTAATTAATCTCAATGGATGCCAAACATGCTAAGACTTTCCAATTGCCAACATGTGCCAAGTTCCAGGGAGTATACTGATGCATGCTATGAAGTGGAAGAAAATGTTGAAGAGTGCTAAGGTGTGCTATAGAGTGAAAATGCATGATGAGGAGTGTTAGGGAGTACTAGGGCAACACAAGGGAGAACTAGGTAGAAATGCATGGAAGTGAATGAATTTCAAGGTGTGTCAGGGAATGTCAATGAGTGCTACTGAAATTGATTGAGATAAACAATAAGGTATTACAGACTCATGTGCATGGATGTGCCTATGTTATTTTATGCAATAGATCGATAAGATTGCGAAATACACAAGCAATGGAGTAGCTAAAGAAAACATAATAGGCAAGCATATAAATACAACAAGTTTAATAAGGAGTTCACCTAATACTCCTGGGCTACGTCTCCTGGCCCAGCCTTTAGTGGTGGCCTCTCTATTATGTTTTCAAGAAGAACTTTTACAACAGTGAGCTAAATTTGAGTTTTGCTCAGCAGATACAAATCAGTAAGATTGTACTTGGATTCCCCAAGTCTCTGGCATACAAAAACTCTCCTCACTAAATTCTTGACCTCTATTGGTCACAATAGTATGAGCCCAATCTGACACTCATACATGATAGACGTTACAGAGGAGTATGCTTGAACCTTTGAGGCCTCCTTTGGAGCACACAGACTCCCTGACTCTCTCTGTCTCTGTCTTGACTTTGGCTCGATGCTGCCTTTGCTTCTGTAGGTCAACTCAGCTTCTCGTCTCTACTTCTAACTTGATTTCTTAACTTGCCTGCTTCTCTCTCTGTCAGTTCGTGGCTTTAAAGCCAATCTGTTTTCTGACTGTTTGTTTCCGCTTCCCAGCTTTCTAGTTCCCCTGCCTCTATCCGTTTGAATCTCTCTATCCTATGTAGTAAGTCAATGTATAACGCCTCACAGGGAGGTGGCCACCTATTTCATAACGTATGAGTGTCAGTTCTCTTGGACATATTCAAAACGACCATTTATTCTGTTAACTCCAAGAATGTCTACGAAACATGACCTTCTGCCAATGCATTGTCCATATCAGAGTTCAAATCTTATACAACTTTGCCTGTTGACCCTGTCAAATCCACTCATCCATTGGAACGCATATTTTCCATTGACCTGGGGGCCCAAGATCCTATGATCATTGTCCATATCAGGCAGATAAGTAACATGATGTTTACTTCACTGATGTGAGGGGTTTTCTCTCTCTTCCACCGGATGCGTGGAAACCATTGTATGGCATCAGGCAGGACTCGGTTGAAACCACTTACCACTCGAAGCCCTTCCAATATCCTATCGGTTTTTGTGGGACCCTGCTTTTGACGGGATCGAAACGATATCTGTTGCATTTTATGATTTTTCGGGTCTGGGTGCTTATGGCCTTTCCTTCTTTGAGGGGTTTTCCCTATTCTATCGCATATTAGAAAATTCCCTCGTTTCTCAAAATGGCCTATGGATTTTCTAATTTGTGATAGCCCGTGTTACCATGTGCCAATGGTTTGCGCACTTAACTGACACTCCTCGTTGCTCCGTGTTGATCACAAATTGCAACTGTTATGAGGATATCTCTGATAAGCTTGATCTTTATAAGACTTTTAATCCTTAGCATGACTTTAAAGAGTTCATGAAACCTTAGAGAGTGTTCTAGGATCTAATTTGGATCACGACCTTCCCACTGAAAAAGCTTTTGGACCATCAAAAGTTGGTTTTTAAGCATCAATCAAGTGAGGATATAGATTCCTCGCTTGCCCAATTTCTATCCATCTTTCACTGCTTGGTTTTGAACCTTTGAGCCCACTGCTGAGGTACTCAACATCACCTATGTGCGCAGTTCTCACCTTCCTGTCCAAAAATGTGTCTTCCTGCAATTCATTGAGATATTTAGGAAACAGATCATCAATAGAAGGTAATTGACTCTGCTCTTCGGGATATTCAATTAATGAAGGTTCAAAAAGTCTCAAGCTTTCTGCATTAACTACTGAATAGATGTGCATGTAAGTTGGAAAGTCAAGGCGAAAAGCATTCTCACTGATTTTCTCAAGTATCTTGAGAGGTCCATACATTATCGGCTTCAGCTTCTTACCTTCACCTTGCATTCTATCTTGGATGATATACAGCCAAACTTTATCACCAACTTGGAAACTATGCTCAGTCCAATGCTTATCATGCCTTGCCTTGTACTTGGCTTGGCTCTGTTCCAGTTGTTCCTGTGCTACCTAGTGAATCTCTTAGGTTTGTTCAATGAACCTGGTTGCCTTGTCTAGATCACTATGTCCATCAACCCCTATGTCTTTACCAAAGACAAAATCCAAGGGAGACCTTAGTATGAAACCAAAACAGACCACAAAAGGAGATCTCTGTGTAGAAGAATGTTTAGCCCAGTTGTAAGCATGTTGCACATAACACAAACGTTCATCCCAAAGCTTGGGATGCTTGCTGCAATAACCTCTGAGAAACTGGATCAGTGTCCTATTTACCACCTCTATTTGGCCATCTATTTGTGGATGAAAGATTGTGATCTTCTTCTGTCTGGTGTCCATAAATTCCCACAGACTTGAACAAAACTTCCCAACAAATTGGGAATCTTGATCAGATACAATGGAAGTGGGTAATCCAAAATGAACCCATACATGCTGGAAGAAAAAATTTGCTGCTTGTTCAGCTGTAATCTGTTTGTTACAAGGTATTAAAATACACATTTTGTTGAACCTATCCATAACAACATATAAATAGTCATGACCTTTTCTATATTTAGGCAATCCCCCAACACATTCCATGGAAATACTATCCCAAGGATGAGAAGGAACTCGTAGTGCAGCGTACAAGCCTAGTTTTCTATTGCTGGGCTTGCTTTTAGCACACATGGTACACCCCCTTATATATCTAGAAACCGTCTCATTCATTTTGGGCCAATAACAAAGTCTTTGCAGTTGTGCAACTGTTTTACTTACACCAAAGTGACCTGATATTAGAGACATGTGTGCTTCTCAAATTATCTTTACTCTTTCGATTTGAGGAATGCATAACTTTCCTAAATGATACAAGAGTTGGTCGTTAACATGATAATCCAATTCTTCTACTTGTTTTCCATGACTTAAAGTTGCATATACATCTTTAAAATCTATATCTTGAGCATATTGTTCAATGTATCTTTCATGCAATACTGAATTATGCTTAAGTATAGTGGATGCATTTATGATTGGTCTGGACATCATATCTGCAGCTTTATTGTGTATGTCCTTTTTATATCTGATGACAAGATGAAACTGTTGTAGAAAACTCATCCACCTATAATGTCTTGATTGCTGCAACTTAGGTTGTGAGTGTAAATATTGAAGTGGTTGATGATCAGTATGTATAATTGTCTCTTTGCCCATTAGATAATGTTTCCACTTTTTCACACTCTGTACTAATGCATACAATTCTTTATCATATGTGGGACAATTAATTACTGCAGAATTAAATGTCTGATAATGATAACATATCGGTTTACTGTGCTGCATCAACACTTCTCCCATGGCATAGTCACTGTCATCTGTTTCAATCTCAAAGGGTCTTTGAAGATCAGGTAGTGCTAGTACTAGTGTTGTACTAATCTTTTCTTTCAAGGTGTCGAAGGCTTTCTATTTTTTTCCTCCCCATTGAAACACCTTGTGCAATCTTGTTAAATCATGTAAGGGAGCTGCAATCAAGGAAAAGTTAGAAATAAAATTTCTCCAATATTGTGATGCTCCTAGCAAGCTTCTAACTTAAGTAGCAAATTTGGGTTTAGGCCAGTTTACAATGACTGCAACCTTAGAGGGATCTATCTTCAATTCACCACCCCCTACAATATGACCCAAATAATTTAAAGATGTTTTGCCAAATTCACATTTTCATAGCTTAACATCAAGATTTTCTCTTTTCAAAACATCTAGAGTCTGCTTTACATGCTTTAAATGTTCTTCCCATGTTTTACTAAATACAAGAATGTCATCTAAATATACAATGAAAAAATCATGAATAAAAGTCCTGAGTACATCATTCATTACTCTCATGAAAGTAGCAAGAGCATTAGTTAAGCCAAAAGGCATAACCAACCACTCATACAATCCCTGCTTTGTTTTGAAAGCAGTCTTCCATGCATCTTGATCTTCCACTCTGATCTGATGGTAGCCACTATGCAAGTCCAACTTAGGAAAGTAAACAACTTCTTTCAACTGATCTAATATATCATCTATGCGAGGAAGGGGATAGCAATTTTTTATCGTTATCTTATTCAATTCTCAGTAATCAATGCACATTCTCCATGATCAGTCTTTCTTTCTCACCAAGACAATTGGAGACCCACATGGTGATGTGCTACGTCTTGTGAACCCTTTCTCAACCAACTCCTATACCTACTTCTTGATTTAATCATTCTCTAAAGCAGAAAACCTGTACATTCTGATGTTAGGCAATGGATCATCTTGCTGCAAATTAATATCATGTACTATTTCCTTTTTTGGTGGCAAACTTTTAGGTTCTTGAAATAGCATATCATATTCTAAAACAACTTTTTCTAAATCAGCTTGCTGTTTATCATTACAGCCTTCAAATACATTGGTTTTATTAGGTTTCTTTTCCTTTACAACCATCAACAAAAATTGTTTGCATGAATTTACAATTCTTTTCATCTGTCCTGAGTTTATGAGAGTATAATTATTCTTGAGTTTATGAGCTCTTACAATATATTCAATTCCATTTTTAACGAGTTGATACTTGTTTTGAGCTCTATAGAAAATGGCTTTTCTATCATACAAGTAAGGACTTCCTAAAACAATTCCACATATATTGAAGGGAACAATATCTAACTCAACCTAATCTACAGATGTTGACCCAAAAGAAAACCTAAGTTTACATTGTCTAGTCACTTGTAGCTTTGCTTTATCACATAACCAACCCAATGGATATGGCTTCTTGTGAGGTATGGTTAGTAATCCCAGTTTCTTTACAATTGCTTCAGAAATTAGGTTTACTTGTGAGCCATTATCAAACAAAGTATCAATCTTTTGATGCTTGGAAATAACTCTAATATGAAAAAGCTCATGTCTCTTCCTCTCATTTTCTTCATTATCAGTAGATTGTGTAGAATTACCAGTAGATGCTCCAGAATTTTTACCTTTTATACATGTGGCTGTGATTGTTGTTTCATCTCCTAAGTGTGACCCCAAATCCTTGTGAAGAACTGCAGCAGACTTATTCCTTTTTCCCTCATACTTCTTTGGTTTCAGCTTCAAATGTAGAATCCAGTAGTGTTCATCATCATGCCGATCCTTCTTGCAGTGAGTGCACAAAGGTTTGGTCTTTTGTACAACATTTGTCTTCCTCTCTTTCCATTTCTGCTTCCCCCAACTTCTGGGTTCACATTCTTGCCTCTAGCCTCTAGATGTGTAGCCTGAACAGATACCTCATCTATGTTAGTGGGATTAAACATGAGAATGGTATGTCTCAAATAACTATGTAGACCATCTATATACTTCAATAAAGTTTTAGGTGAGTCTAAAGAAATGCCTAGAATCAAAGCTCTTTTTCTAAATTCTTGGGTGTAACTTTGTACACTTTGCCCTTTCAATTGGCGAAGAGTTTGCTAACTCATCATAGCTTGCTGCATATAAGCTAGTGGATAGAATTGTTTTTTATTGTAGAAACAAATTCTTTCCAGGTAGAAAGAATTTTACCATGCTTTTTCAAATCAGCTTGTGTCCTGCCTTCCCACCATACTAAGGTGGTGCCTCCAAGGCGTAGGCTAGCCAGCTCAATCTTTCTCTTTTCTGAATCGATGTTCCACACTCTGCAATATACTTCAATCTATCTAATCCAGTTATCTAGATTTTCTGCATTCAATTCTCCGTCATAAACTGGCAAATCAAACTTCACATCTAATTTAATCAAAGAATGTTTCTTCATTTTCTTTTCAGGGATTTCTTTATGTGAAGAAGATGATGATGAAGGTGATGATGTGGGAGATGGTGGAGAGGGCTTCTCTTCCTTTCCTTTTCCTTCTGGGTGGGCAACTAGAATAGGTTCTTCTACAACTTTATCTTGTTTGGAGGTTGATGACTCTCCACCTCTATCTCTCTTAAATTCTCTATACATTTTTGCTACCATGGCTCTCATGGTCTTGAAACTATCCATGAACTGGGAGTCTGATTCCAAGGGAATTTCTTCTGACATTTTCCTCTTGGGATAGACTCTTCCAATTTCTGGGTTAGATTCAACCAACTCTGCTTATCTTAATTTAAGCTTTGATCTAGTTATCATTCAACAAAAAAAATCCAACACAAGCTTGTCTAACCTTATCAACCTAGAGCTCTGATACCACTTGATCTGAAATTGATCGAGACAAACAATAAGGTATTATAGACTCATGTGCATGGATGTCCCTATGTTATTTTATGCAACAGATCGATAAGATTTCGAAATACACAGGCAGTGAAGCAGTTAAAGAAAACATAGCAAGAAAGCATATAAACACAATAAGTTTAATAAGGAGTTCACCCAATACTCCTGGGCTACATCTCCCGGTCCAGCCTTTAGTGGTGGCCTCTCTATTATGTTTTCAAGTACATTTTTTACAACAGTGAGCTCAATTTGAGTCTCACTTAGCAAATACAAATCAATAAGACTCTACTTGGATTCCCCAAGTCTTTGGAGTACACAGACTCTCCTCACTGAATTCTCGACCTTTATTGGTCATAATAGTATGAGCCCAATCTGAGACTCATACATGGCATGCATTACAAAGGAGTACGCTTGAACCTCTCAAGCCTTCTCTGGAGCACACAGATTCTCTAACTCTATCTGTCTCTATCTTGACTCTGGCTCGATGTTGCCTTTGCTTCTGCAAGTCAGCTCATCTTCTCGTCTCTACTTCTGACTTGCCTGCTTCTCTCTCTCTCTCAGTTCGTGGCTTTATAGCCAATCTTCTTTTTGACCATTCATTTCCACTTCCCAGCCTTCCGGTTCCCCTGCCTCTATCCATTTGAATCCATTTGTCCTGTGTAATCAATCACTGTATAATGCCTCACAAGGAGGTGGCCACCTATTTCATAACGGATGAGTGTCAGTTCTCTTGGACATATTCGAAAGGACTGTTTATTCCATTAACTACAAGAATTCCCATGAAACACGACCTTCTACCAACACATCATCCATATCAGACTTCAAATCCTATACAACTCTGCCTGTTGACCCTATCAAATTCGGTCATCCATCAGAATTCGGGACTCAGTTGAAACCGCTTACCGCTCGAAGCCCTTCTGATATCCTACCAATTTTTGTGGGACCCCGCTTCTAATGCAATCAAAACGATATCCGTTGCATTTTATGATTTTTCAGGTCCTGGTGCTTGCGGCCTTTCCTTCTTTGAGGGGTTTGCCCTGTGATATTGCATATCAAAAACTACCCCCGTTTCTCGAAATGGACTCTAGATTTGCTAATTTGCGATAGCGCGCATTAACATGGGTTGACGATCTGCACGCTTGATCAACGGTCCTCGTTGCTCCGTGTTGATCACAAATTGCAACTGTTACGAGTGTATCTCTGATAAGCTTGATCTTTATAAGATTTTTAATCCTTGGCATTATTTTTAAAGAGTTCATGAAAACTTAGAGAGTGTTTTAGGATCCAATTTGGATCAAGGAGGGAGTGACAAGGTATGATAAGCACTGGTGAGGCATGCGAGTGAATATCAGGGCATGTCAAGAAGTACTAGAGTGTGCTAGGTAGTTCGAAAGTGAGCTAACATGTGAAAAATAGTGCCAAGGCATGCCAAGTCATACCAAGGCATGCTAGGACATGTTAGATGCTAAGACATGCTAGGATGTTCAAGGTGGAAGAGTATACCAATATGTGTCAAGGAGTTTCAAGGCAACAAAAGGAATAACTAAGATAAAACTCAAGGAAATGAACACATAAGAGGGTTAATAAGTCAAGGCTTTATCTTTTTCAAAAGGGACATGCTAGGCACACTAATAATAGGTTCCAATACATGGCAAGTGTCAATGTGGGCCAAGTGCTAATGTATGTCAATGCAATATTATGCCAATGTATTCCAGGGAATCCTAGGGACTACAGGTCATGCCAACACATGCTAGGGGAGTGTTACTGTAACATCCCTAAAATAACTTAAAGGTAAAATCATTTATGAAATAGTAATTTCTAAAAAGTTATGAATTAGTTTCAAAAACTAACTCTTTTTATTCGTAAAAGCTGAATGAGGAACTAATAGCTGGATGTCGAATAGAGGAGGGAATAGTTGAAACCATACCCAATGGGATCAACAACGTATTCAATTGTAGAAGTAGTGACATGGTGGAGAGTAGTGGTCTATGTGGGGGATCTGGTTTATATGGCTCCTTTTTTATGTGTATAGTGGGAAAAAGGGAGAGCAAGATCACCACAAAGAGTGGGCTCAGATCATCAAATCGACAGATGCATTTTTAGGTTTTTTCTCAAATCCAAGCTCTTCTATGCTAATTATTCTATGTGAGTACTGGAATCTATATGGTGTAGTTTTTAGCTCTTCTTTGGATCTTTTGTTTCAATTTTTTGGCACATTTATCGCTTTGTGTGAGTTGAAGTTTATTGATAGTTCAAATGGCGGATTGGGCACTAGTTATAGTGGGTTTCATTCTCTTCATATTGTTGTCACCGGGGCTGCTGTTTCAACTCCTTGGAAGAAGTCGGATTGTGGAGTTCGCCAACTTTTTGACCAGTGTGCAAGGATCGAACCTTTCACACATTATTATTGAGGGAAAGTTCTCTCTCTCCGTGTTGAAGGTGATGGAGGCAAGGAGGATGCCATGGAAAAGATAAATAACTTGCTCACTTTCCTGAAGGAAAAATATATGTATGTTTTATTTTGGTATCTTTTGAAAGATTTCTTACCAAATATAGATAATATATGCATAATAGTATGCAATGCAGAATGTGAAAAAAAATGTGTCGACATAAAAGCTAAGAAAATATGTAGTTTTTCTTATTAAGAAAATATTTTAATGCATGTAGTAGAAGATTTATTATTTTATATGTTTTCTTGGTAAAGAAAATATTTTAATGCATGCAGTAAAAGATTGATTATTTTATATGTTTTCTTGGTAAAGAAAATATGTCAATTCATGCAGTAAAAGATTGATTATTTTAAATTTTTTCTTGGTAAGAAAATATGTTAATGCATGCAGTAAAAGATTGATTAGTTTATATGTTTTCTTGGTAAGAAAATATGCTAATTCATATAGCTAAAGATTGATTATTTTCTATGTTTTCTTGGTAAATAAAATATGCTATGCATCTTGGTAAAGAAAATATATTAATGCTTGTAGTTCTTAATAACTACCTTATGTGTGACTAATCTTTCTTCTTTTTATATAACAATGAAAATATCTTATATCTAAGAAAAGATAGGATGCATACTCTTTTCTTATCCAAGTTATTTTCTTGGAAGTGAATAGTTATCCAAGTTGTTTTCTTGGGAGTGAATGTAAATTAAAGAGGGTAATTTGTGAAGTATTCTCATGGGTAGAGAGTTCTCTTGGAAAACAATACTTAGTTATGAGAAATATAATAACCTATGCATAGATAAAGTGCATAGAGATAAGGCATGGGAACCTTCTTGGAAAGAATATACCTTCTTATGCATGAAAGATAAGTTAAAGGTGTTAATCCCTTTGCAAGATTTTTCAAAAGTTACATGTTTGGTGAGTAAAAAGGTAAATGATTTGGTTGTTGCGTATTGGGTAGTTTGAATCAATTGCATGGTTAAATGCATAAACAATTATCGTTATTGTTATCTTAGTTCTTATGCATAAAAGAAAGGTTGATTATGATATTGTGTTGAAACAAATGCATGAGGACCTTGCTATGATACTTTCATGGAAACAAATGCATAATAGCTTTGTACATTAATGAAAGAGAAACTATGATGGGTTCTTGAAAAATAACTATGTGAAAAGAACCATATGCGAAAAGCATAGAAGCAATAGTTTATCACATGTATGCAGATATAACTATGGTGTTATATATTTTAAATAGGAACATGGATTTGTATAGCTATTGGGTTAGATCATCTGAAAAGAAATATGCTTTAGCATGAATAAGAATTGTGGAAAGTAAAACAAGTATTTACTTGAATAAATGTACTAGTTATTTATTATGACATGCTTGATAGTTGTTTGTGCACAATGTTGTTAGAAGAAGCTTTTTGTGATATATGTATTTACAACTCATGCACATGAGTAGATGCTAAAGTATCTCTTTTAGAGGTTGATTACTGATTTATTAATATTATATCTAATCTTGTTGCCAAAGCTTGTTGACGGCAACAATGACAGGAAACGATGGCGGTTTGTGCCAAAGAAAATTAATGTTTAACATTGTGGTAGGTGAAGAACTAACAGTCGATGCTAATGAGTACGAGTTGCAGAATCATACATGGATAGAACAATCATGCCACAAAGATGTAGCATGCGGCGATATGTAGGTAAATATTTTCATGGAAAATGTAATAACTTTTAGCTAGTTATGAGACATTTTAATGATATTTCATTGTAATATTTTATAACAATGTATAAGGGATGGAATCCCCTATAAGCCATTGAGTGAGGGGTGAAAAGCCTCACGAGAATTTAATAATAAGATTAAACATTTGCTATTTTTCACCCTACGGGGTTTCCAAGGTATATCAGTGTTCAATGATGTGATTGCTTATTGTGTCAGTTTGATGATGTGGAATCCTTGATTATGTTGAGTCCTTATTTGATGTGATAATCATAATGTCAAGTATGTGGTTAATTAATATGGTTAAGGAAATCATGAAATGGATGCAAGGTTCATCAGACAATTTATGTTATTGTATTACAACAGTGGTTGACAATGGTTATGCTACTTATTGTCCTCTATGGAAATTTACTTTATGTTCTATGAACATCGTATCTAATGATTAATGGGGAATGTGGAGTTGTGATTTGGATAATTACTTGTGGGTAATTTGTGTAAGAAATTATAACTATCTGCTTTTACATGTGAGGTTACCGGGGTATGTTACAGTTATGCTATGCTAGGGCATGCCAACAGCTTGGACATCCTACTCATGGCAAGATGTTCTAGGTACAAAGATGTTCCAGGACATGCAAGGTTCCAAGGAATGTTAGTGCATGATAAAGCATGCTAAGGTGTGCCATGAGTTTTGAGGAGTTTTAGACCTCTCTTATTAATAGAATTGACAGAGCTTGATTATGTATTGAATAATAGAGTTCTTACACACACTAGTGGAACTTTATCTAAAGGGAATTTGCAAGATAATAAACCTGATAGAGATGAGTCATGTGTTGAATATATGAAAAATATACTCTTATTACTTGAGGGATATGATACACACTAATTAATTCTTAACAAATTGGATGACTCTAACCACTATCGCCTTGGACACATAATGAAATTGCATCCACAACAATGATCTTAAATCATTATCTTTTGACAAAAAATATAGTAACAAGTACATACCATCATCAAAAATGCATTGGCATGATCAATGATGGAAAAAAAAAAATTGACCATCACCAAAAGTAATAGAAAATAGCATTGGTGTGGTTCAATAAAATATTATCACTAGAAGTGTCACAAAAGAGAGAATTAGTGATGGGCCTTTAACAACCCTCACCAAAAGTGTCACCAAATAGAAAATTAGTGACAGGTCTTTAACGAACCTCACGAAACGTGTCATTGAAAATGGCTTTGGTGACAAACCTTAAAGAACCATCACTATATACACTTAGAACAACACTTTGTTAAGGACAGTCACCATATGTGACATTGGCGACAGACCTTAAAGGTCTGTCACAAGCATGACCCTCACCAATGACCCTTTTTCTTGTAGTGAATTACAGTGCCAGATTGAATATTTTGGTTCTGACATATACCTTATAGTCCATCAAAAAGGTACAAAACCCCTAATAACCTTTCTAAAAATCAGAACTTTATTTTAATTTCTCTACATCAGAGGTAATAGTCCCTTAAAGAAATATATGGTACTAAATTTAAAAAAGAAAAAAATATGTATTTCTACACCATATTCGCAGAAAGCATACAAAGGTAACATTAGCATATTCATAGTGATAATATAAAAATTCAGAATAGTAGAGATGGAAACCATATAGCTAATTCTAAGAATCATAACTGATATATGTACATATTCGTATAAATTGAATGCCTAAGAACAACATTTTAATAAAAACAAAATAATTCAAATTCAAATTCATAAATCACATAGATTGAATGACCATGAAACTCCCAACGATGGGAGATATTATGGTTAAAGGTATAAAACGTATACCCAATTAAACATATTTAACTTTTCACCCGGGCTTATCACATGAAAACCAAGGAAAGTGTACATCGAGTGTAACTAGTCTGAAGCAAACAAAACGAGCCAAACTCACTTAGACAACAATTTTTTTTTATAAATAATATATGCCTAAGAGACTAGAATTGGTAGCCGAAATAATTATTTGACTCCCAAGATAGACGCGGTACAATGTTCATGTCACTCGAAATGAACAGCGAAAGCACGGAGTTAGTGAAGACCAACTTGTGACAACATAGTTGACTATTTGGGGTTGAATGGGTATACTTGGTGAGATAGAGGCATAAGGATTTATAGGTCCACATACCTACATAAAAGGAATAGAAACCAATTAGAGAAGCTAATATTTCAAATAGAATATCAGAAGAAGAAAAAACATACATACACCCACTTCAGTTACCTTGAGAGAGAAGAACCAGACACAGTGGGTGATCTCACTCTATCTTTCAAGGTTTTGAAGGGAGGCTTTCTAGAAAAAAAAATAACATTGAGGAAATTCTTAGAAGACTAAACTATAGTCCATCTAGTAGGCTTTATTATAACTATTCTGTATCACTATAGAGAATATCTTTTTCAAAGACAAGTAGAAAAATAATTTAAAATGAAATAAAAATTAATTTTGTATTGAAGGGGTATTTACCATAGTATAGTGGACCATGAAAAATGTAGAGGGTTTCAACAAGTAAGCACATGATATTGTAAATTAACAAGAAAACTTCGCAACTACTTTAAGAGAAGATTACCAATGGAAATAATTGCATAGGCGTGGTTGGTTGACCAAGATGAAAACTCCCTTGGTGAATGACTAACACCATGAACAGAGTGAGCAATGATATTAAATCAATGGAAGGTATTACGTAAGAACCCTCAAATTATTGCTAAAATAATAAGTAAACTGAGGAGAGAAATAAAAATTACCTAAGAGTGTAGCAATGACCTTGAGGTGGACTTGTGGCCGGAACATTTTGGTGTTTCCAGGTGGATAAGAGGTATACACAGAGTGAACCTTATCCATGGTTGCGACACTCCTATGTAATAATTATGAAAAGTGAGCAGACATAAAATTCCAAATGAGAGTGTTAGTAAGGGAGAGAAGTAGTTGGAAATACGTAGCATGTGAATCACCATAGAAATATTGAGTGAAGAAATAAAGGAAAACAAAATAGGGTATCTTTCACAAAAAGCATGTAAATTGAGAAAAATATTATAATAGAAGCTACCTGGCAGAATAATGGGAGACATTCCCATCATTTTTCAGCAAATTACAATTGTCAAGCCACTGTTAATACACACTAGGGCATTCGGTGGACTATACATCGAACCAAGAAGAAAACAACCAAATGAGAAAGATATCTAGAGAGGTGGTAAGCTAGGGCTTGTACTCAGAGTCACTATCATCTGATGTGCAAGGTTAATCTTCCTCGTTCAAGTGATGAGGCCTGAAAACCCATGTAAAGTTCACATGGGTATGGGAAACATGGCAATGAGTAGTTCGACTACAATTTTCAAGACTATAAAAACCACAAGGTGACGTGATATGAGACTATTGACATCCTCAATAATTCCCAATGACATATTAAATTAACATTTACACCATATTGGACCATCTAACTATAGTAATGTCAAGAATTAAAATGCCATAAATAAATGCAAATTGCTTGTATGCGCTATGAAATAAAAAGGGGTATAGGTCTTACGACATTTTGGTGATAGATTAAAGTTTAAGTTTGAGCAAGCAGGTTTGTGAGATTACAATTATATATATATATATATATATATATATATATATATATATATAGTAGTACTAACCCCTTAGCAAAGGCATTTTGAGTAGAACAAGATTATATTGAAAATCCTGGGAAATATTAGATGGTGAAACTTGCATATTGAGTTTCCTAGGTTGGAATAACTATGTAAATGTTTTATACAAATGCATAATAGATAAGGGTAGGGATAAAATTCATTATGTTGACATAGCTTTTTGTTTTTACAAATAAGAAATAAAAAATATTAGTGATCAAAGTAGATTTCTCACAATATATTATCATAAACTTTTGGATTTCATTTAAGAATCACCAAGAAGGCTCGAAGCCCTCTCTAACTATCTATAATAACACTTGTCAGCCCATGCATTCTCAAACATTCAATAACTTATCAAAACATGTCAAGGGCCATAGATAGAATACATCCTATAACCAACATATAACTAAAAAATAACCAAAATCTAAACCATGGCAAATCAACCATGATATCAACATGATAACTAGTACAAGTGCTCATGATCACAATAGTAAAATAACTCTTATTAACATATGCAAATGCCAACCAAGTCAAAACTTCCTCATACCACCCAAACATAGATTGGGTTTAACCCCACGACATATTCCAAGCATGAATGTGGGATCACATGGTTTAAATGAATAATAACCAAACCAAGCTTCCAGAAGCCAAACCGCCTCAACCCTCAACCATCATGATTCCACCTAAACAGTCCACAAATCGCTAACATCAATCATATCAGTCTCTACCCAAGTTGTCCAGGGATCTAAGAACTAGAAACTCAACCCAAACCTTCTAGGGCTACATATAATGTGTTCAAACCATGACTGTGGGAACTATTATCTCAACCTATCAAGGGCTCTAGAGCATTTTTCCCAATCTACAACTCTAGGAACCAATAAATAAACCCAAATTGTTCCAATTCTTCTAGAGAATTTATTCCAAACCACAGCCATAAGGAACTCGAGCACCAACCAGAAAAAAAAATAAAAAAAGGGAAACCCACAACATCATGGCTATTCAAGAAATGGAAAGGCAACGTTGAAACCACTCTCAATCTAGGAAACTATATATGTCAATAACAACACATAACCAAGGAATCACATACATATACCATGTAACAAAAACTCAATAAGGAAATCACACATGCAACATGTTACCTACCAATTATCCTTGTTGTAGTTCTTGATCGAATTGCTCCCTTGCACTCCCTTGTTTTCCTTTGTTTCCTTTTTCCAATCCAAGTGAATGCTAGAGTGCTCCAAGCATGCTCCAAGAATGCTCTAACTATGCAATAGTATGAGAGAATGAGAGTGCGAGAGAAATGAACTAGAGATCATTCCCAAAACCATCAAAACGTTGTCAAAAAGATAAAAACTATTTCTCTAAAGCCTTTTTATCATTGAGGCCTCTATTTTCTTCATTTTCTCTCAATTTCCTCTAATTTCTCTTGCATGTAAATTTGTGTCTCTTCACCTTCCTTTTCTCTTATTTTCATTTATTTCATAATTTAATGCCATGTATTGTCTCTTTTGATTTGACAATGCCTTTTCTTATTTGCATAGCCATTATTAGTCCACAAATGATGCCCACTAGAATGTGTTTCCCAACATTCATCTTGGAATACGTGTCCCATGACCTCAGTCTTATTTTATTTACATGGAAAATCAAAACAGGGGATGTTACAACCCCCCCCCCTCCCTTGGGGGAACTCAATCCTCATTGTTCAATGACACTTACAACTATCCAAACATGTTTCCTATGGAACTTTATAACACAACTTGATGCAACATGTACATCACATGAAACTGTTAAAACCATGAATACCATATTTCTTATTGTTTCTTTATAACATAGTTCATGGTAGTATATATATTACACATATGGATATACAAACATAAACCAAAACACATATACCAAATACATATCCTCAACCAACAAATAAGGAAGGATATAAAGCCCACATTTGATCATCCTTCTTCGATGTATCTTCATCTAGCCCAAAGTTCTTCCACTACAATTTAACTTTCTTAATTGCTCTATTCTAGAGCATGAGTTGTTTCCATAGCAATATGAATTGTCCTTATGGATGGAATTCTCCCTCTAGTTAAACCTACAATATAAACCAATCAATCACATGATCAACATCCTGCACATATCTCTTAAGCAATGAAACATCACAAACATTTAATATTGGTAGCAGCTTAAGTATGTACGCCACTGGTCCAATCCTCTCAACGATCTTAAAAGGCATACAATACCAAGTTGCTAACTTAGCACATGACCCAATCCTCAAGGAGCTCCTCTTGGGCCTAATGCGCAATTACACATGCTCCAAAACTTGAAACTCCTTGAATGCTCTATATTTATCTGCATAAATTTTCTTCTTATCGATTTTTTCCTTTAGATTCCTCTTAATAACCTGCATCTCCTGCTCAATCTCATCCAACATATCTGGCCCAACCAATACCATGTTCACTGGATCACTTCAATTAATAGGATTACTACAAATCCACCGATAAAGAGACTCAAATGGACTTATCCTCAAATATTCATGATACCCATTGTTATATGTAAACTCCACTACTGGAAGATACTCCTCCCACTTCTGTGGTTGATGCATGAGTTACATCCTCAACATATCCTCAAGAATCTTGCTAACCCTCTCTGTATGTCCATATTCCAATGGATAATAAGTTGTACTAAAAGCTAACTTTTTCCCCAATCCTATAAGAAACTCCTTCCAAAACATGGAAGTGAACTTCACATATTTATTTTATATAATATTATTTGGAACACCATGCAATCTCACCATCTTCATGATGAAGATCTGAGCTACCTCACTAGCTAAAATAGTAGATTTCACCACAATGAAGTGAGCTACCATAGTTAACCTTTCAACCCCAACCGTGATGGAATCATGATGCTTTGATGTCCTTAGAAAACCTGTAATGAAGTCCATGGAAATGACCTCCCATTTCCATTTTGTAATCAGAAGAGGCTGCAACAAACTAGCTGGATGCTTACACTATGCTTTCATCTCTTGATAGTCCAAACATCTAGAAACAAACTCCACCACTTCTTTATTTAAGTTCGGAAAGTGATAGAAATTCTTAACTATTTTCAATGTGTTATGTTATCATGTGTGACCTAAATACGTATTTACATGAAACTCTCTCAAGATAAGATTCTTGAGCTCGTTGTCATCTATGTAATGACCCTGGTGAAAATTTCATGTAATAAAATTTAATAAAGGAAAAACAAGACCACATTTAAGGGACACTTATTCCAATCTGAATGTCTGGAAAATGTATCCTACTAGGCATCACTCGATGTGTTTTGGCCAAGGAAATTGACAAAAGGCTAAGGCAAAGGCATTAAAAGGAAAAAAAGGCATTTTGGCCCATTTATTTACGAAAATAAAGGAAATTAGGAGAAAAGTAAGGTGAAAGGTTACACAGTGCATGTGAGGAGGAAAATGATGGAAAAGAATGGAAAATGAAGAAAATAGAGGCCTCATTAATAAAAAGGCTTCTGAGGATTAGTTGGTAACCTTATTTTAGTTCATGTTTTGGACCTATCTCATTATTATCTCTCTCTCTCACTCTTGGTCACCTAGATTTTTCTTAGACCACTCTAGCTTTGGATCATGGAAGGAAAAGAAAGAAAAGGGAAAGGAAGAGAAAGATCAGGTAGTTTTAGTAGGGATACTTGCAGGTAACATATTACATGTGTGATTTGACCGCTAGTTTTTACATGCATGGATTTTCATGTTGGTGTATGTTTCTCTTGTTGCCGGTGGCATGGTTTTGTCGGTTTATAACAATTGTTTTCAAGCTAGCCTTTCCTTTTCCCAGATGCCATGGTATGTTGGGATGTTTATCTTGATTTTGAGCTTTGGTTTTCCGAATGGATTTCAGAATCTAGGGTGGAGGTGGTCTCAAGGTTCATTCCAAAAGGCCTAGGAATCCCTTGACTGGTTTTGGATGGATACATGGTAAATCCTCAGGGAGAATTCTCGGTTTAGGACCTAGTGATCTAGGCTTCGATTGTGATAAATCTTAAGAGGCTCGTCTCAGTTTAGGGCCTAATTATCTGGGATTGGATTGTGGTAAAACTTGAGAGACAAGGAGATGGAAAATTCGTCCAGGATAGTGATGGATTTTGGATGGCATTCCAGGTTCGATTTGGTTGTGATTGGAGCACCGATTTTGGTGTGCTCACAATTTTGTGAGGGTGGAGGTGGTTTAACCTCTAGATTCCCTTGATTATTTTTGGATTGGTTTACCCATGAGATCCAACATTCATGCTTGGAATATGTCATAGGGGTGATTGGATGAAAGAAATATTTGGTTCAGCCATGTCTACGGTCAGGTTGTACATGAAAGTCTTGAACTTGGTCAGATTTTCCTATGATTAATGAAAGCTAAGTTATTTGTCTCTTCCACTTGTTTATATGTGGATTTAATGGTTGTTATATATTTCTTATTTACATGGTTTTATGCTAGTTATAAGCTTGGTTAATTGACTAGTTCGTGTGATTTTTATCTCATCTATTTACTTGTAATTGTTAAGTTTATGGATGCAAGGCCTAATTAATGTTTTAAGAGTTCAATGGAGAAGATGGTGATCCTTCTTGACATGCTTCATAAGAGTTTTCAGTCATTCATTCTTTGTCTTGTATCCTAGAGCTGCAGGTTGCATTGACGCCAATGTTTTGACAAAATGTCAGTCCCAGTTGGGGATGGTCAGGCCTAGTCCTGAGGTTGATTTTTGGTTTAGTAGTCTTGTCATCATGTCTTTGATGGATTTTGAAAGTTATAACAAGTTCTTGGCAGTGGACGGAATGCTGGGCTAGAAAATTGCCTTGAATTTCCTCGACAATGACACAGGTATGTTGGGAAAAGTCACTCGATGCTGGCTTGCAGGCCTATGAGAGCATAGAGAGGTCCCTGGATGTTGGAATGCCTATAGCATGAGAGCATCCAGAGGTTAAGAGGTCTAAAAGATCAGTGGGAACCAGGGGTAGGATGTCTGAGTGGCTGAGATGTCTCCTAGGGTTGTTGTTACTGATGTGGAAGGTATGGTTGATGTGTTTCATTGATTCCATTTCCTTAAGGTCACTAAGGAGGTTGAATCCCTACATAGTGGCCTCTCTCGTCACATGTTTACCCTGGTTGGCCAGTGTCATTAGTAGATGTGGGAGGAGGGTAGTTACCAATTGGTATCATTGTGTGGTTATGCTCTCCTTGGGTGAATTTTTTTTTCATGCATTCATGTTGGTTGCACATGTGTGAGTCATCCTTGAATTCTTGTTGCATATGCATGGTGTTGGTCATGGTAATAGAGATGTCACCATGGGGATAATGATGTCATTGTATGAAGCATGTTTTCATGACTGTATGAGTGGTTACATGTTGTTATATGTCACTTATATGTCTCATTTTGTATTCTTGGTTACATTCTCGTATGTTTGGTTACATGCTGGTATGCTTGGTTACATGTATCATTCTTGTAGGTTTGGTTACAAGTATCGTCATTCATGCTTTATTATATGTGTGTTTGATTACGGATTTCTTATGCATGTTAATGTTTGCATGTTGTCAAGTATATATTGGTGTTATGGTTGTTGTTTTCATGCATATATTCATGGTATGTGTGTAGTTGATATGGTCATGCATTGATGACTAGATGCTATATGACTAATGGCTACATGGTTATGTGCTTATGTATCATATGTCTATATGTTGTTATGATTATGTTATATATGTATCATGCTGATTTGATGATCTTGCTTATGAGGTATCCTCCCCAGACTATTCTAAGCTACATTGCTTTATTTTGGTTTGGTTTAGCTGACAGAGTATGCCTTGTAGGAAAGAGATCGAAATGGCTAGCAAGATGGTGGACCACAAAAACTCTATCTATGGATTAGATGAGTAGCATGGTGTTGGGTAGTCTTTTGATTTGGTAGACACATTGAGAATATTGAAGGAAGAAATAAGGAGTTGTAAGGAGGATAATGAACAAATCATTCATGCACAAGAGAAACAAGTAGATGTTAATGCAATACTACTTCACAGTTTTTCAGAATTTCAGCGACAGGGACCACTTCGGATCAGCCATGAGAAGGAGGAGAGAACTAATCGGGTATATGGTAGCACGTCTTATGGTCATCATAGGTTGGAAAAACATGACACGATCAAATATGGTAGGTTGTTGGACACTACAGATAGGAGAGGTGATGGGCACAGGTACTATTCTAGTTCTGGTTCGAGCAACCATCATGTTCTTAATTGTTATCATCCTTACAGGAGGAATGATAAGGGATACTTTCCAGATGATTTTAAGAAAGAAAAACAACCTACCTTTAATGCATAGATGAAGAAATCAGATGATGTAGAGGCATGGTTGCTTGGTATGAGTAAATTCTTCAGATTGCATGACTATTCAGTAAACATGAAAGCAAAGATAGTGACTTTTGGTCTCAAAGGTAAGGTAAATATTTGGTGGGAATATGTGAAGAATGTTAAAGAAATACATGAGGATGAATTGAGCTTGCGTGAGTTTGAGAGGCTCTTCAAGAATAAGTACTTTTCAGAAAGATACTTTGATGACAAAGCTAAGGAGTTTTATGAGTTGCAATTAGGTTCCATGACAGATAATGAGTATACTAGTAGGTTCATGGAGTTGTTGAGATATGTGCCTTACCTCAAGGAGAAGACCAAGGTTTAGAGATTCATCAGTCGACTACTAGTAGCATACACATCCTGGATTGTCTTTGAGGATCCCAGATCATTGGAGGAGGCCATATGAAATTTGAAGCATTATTATTAGCAGTCGAAGCGCAAAGTTGAGCCTAAGCATGACTTGAAAAGAAATGAGAAAAATAAAGGAAAATGGCCACCAAAGTGAGGAAGACCTCAAGATGCAAGTGATAACAAAAATGTAGCTCCTTAGAAGAGGCTCAATACAATTGATAATGGAGGTGGAGAGCAATAGGCTAGAGGCAATGGTGGGGAACCATTGCGGTGTTGGATATGTGGTCAGGATCATCGTAAGAGGGATTTTCTGCAGTATCAAAGTGGTGGTAGACCCAAGATATAAAATTCTCATTAGGTGCATATAGTTGGTGATGTGGGACATGACATTCCTCATATATATGCAATTGTTGACAACAGGAAAGCGGACCATTAGCCATTTACTATTGATATGGACAGTAAGATTTGTGATCAAATTGTTTCTGTTTTGATTGATCATGGATCTAACTATAGTTTTATTAATCCTAAGATGGTGGATAAGTGTGGTTTGAGAAAAGAAGTGCATGCAGAATCTTGGTTGTTGCAATTGGCTATAGGTACAAAGAAGAGAGTTCACCATTGGGTGAGAGCTTCTGCATTTGAGTTAAATGGTATGCCTACAACAACACGTTTGAATGCATTTCCATTGTGTTCATATATTATGATTTTGTGTACGGATTTGTTGTACCTTCATAGGAACAAAGTGGATTTCTTGGACAAGGCCATTGAGTGTGTGGATGATAGTGGGGAAATAGAACTTTGTTGGGGAAGAAGAAACCTACATCATTGATGATGGTTACCACTACGCAGGTTAAGAATAGTTACATAAAATCTTGTGTGATGTTTGTAGTGCACATTTCTAGTGACAAAGGTAAGGAAGTTGGGGATCCAGATGCTTTGAGTAGATACTCAATTCCACAATAGTTTTAGGATGTATTTCCTAAGGAAATTACAGATTTTCCACCTCACAGGGAGGTATAATTTTCTATTGAGTTGGTGCCAAGGGAAGCTTTGGCATAAAAGGAACCTTACTAGATGAGCACATAGGAGTTGGTAGAGTTAAAGTTGTAGTTAAAGGAGATGCTTAACAATGGATACATTAGGCAAAATGTATTTCCTTGGGGTGAACCAATGTTGTTCGTAAAGAAGAAATATGGTACTCTCATATTTTCCATTAACTACAGGCAATTGAACAAGGAAACGATCAAGAATAGATATCCATTGCCAAGGATCGATGATTTGTTTTATCAGTTGAAGGGAGCATCAATGTTCTCTAAGATCGAGTTGAGATCAGGATACCATCAGGTATGCATCAAGGAAGAGGATATCTTCAAGATCATGTTCAAGACCAGGTATGGGCATTATGAGTTTGTTTTAGCTTCATTTAGTTTGACTAATGCTCCAACTACATTTATGTGTTTGATGAATAGAGTGTTGTGTCCTTATCTGGCCAAGTTTGTTATTGTATTCATTGATGATATACTGATATATTCTAAAAATGAGGAAGAACATGCCAAGAATTTAGCAACACTGTTGAGATTGCTAAGAGAGCATCAGTTGTATGCTAAGCTTATCAAATGCAACTTATTTCAGACAAAGGTGCATTACTTGGGACATGTCATTTCCAAGGAAGGAAATGTAGTAGATCTAGAAATGATAAGGACCATCATGGAGTGGGAAGGTCCTAAGAATGTAGATGAGGTGAGATCATTTATGGGGTTGGCAGGTTACTACCGGAGGTTCCTGATGAAATTATCATGCATTTCATATCCTATCACATAATTGTAGAAGAAAGGTAAGAAGTTCGAATTCACAGAAAAATGTGCAACTAGTTTTGAGCATATCAAGCAGTTGTTGACACATGCACCAGTGCTTAAGATTATAAATCTGGAGAAGGAGTTCGTAGTGTGTACAGATTTTTTCAAAAGAGGACTTGGGGGAGTCCTCATGTAGGAAGGATAGGTAGTGTGCTATGAGTCTTAGAAACTGAAAGAAGATGAGCAGAACTATTTGACACATGATCTTGAGCTAGCAGCGGTCATACATGCATTGAATATGTGGATGAAATATCTTCTTGGTAGGAGGTTTGTAGTGATAAGCGACCAAAGTGGGTTGAGGTATTTATTTTACCAAGTGAATCTGAATGCCAGGAAAGCTAGATGCTTAGCCACCCTCGGTGAGTTTGACTTCAAGATCATATACATCAAAGGGAAGGAGAACCGAGTTCTAGATTCTCTTAGCAAGAAGGTACATGTAAATAATATAACAGTTATGAACTCTAATACGATAGAGTTATAGGATAGGATCTTGCAGGCAGGACAATGGGATGACAAGTACATGGATATCATGCACGAGTTACAATAGAGAGGTATAGGTGCAAGTGAAGGTAGCGACAAAGGTGTAGGCACATGTAATGTACATGTATAGGTGCAAGTATAGGTATAGGTGATCAGGATGAAAACTATCATCTCACAGCAAATGGTTTGGTGAGATTCAGGGACAAGATCTATGTACTGAATTGTAGTGAGATCAAGAATCTTATCCTGAGGTAGTTTCATGTCAAACCATACTAGGGTTTCCCATGATACCAGAAGACATTGGCGTTGATTGAAATTTCTACTATTAGCTGAATCTGAAGAAGGAAGTGGAAGAGTTTGTGGGTATATTTTTATATTGTCAACAGATAAAGGAAGAATGTAAGCATCTAGGTGGTTTACTACAGTCTATAGCGATTGTGGAATGGAAATGGGAGGTCATTTTCATGGATTTCTTTACCAATCTTTTGAGGAGAGTCAGATGGCATGATTCTATTATGGTCATCGTCGACAAGTTGAGAACGGTAGCTCACTTCATTCAAGTGAAGACTACATATTCAACCAGTGAGGTAGCACAAGTGTTCATCATAGAGATAGTGATATTACATGGTGCTCCAAATAATATTTTGTTGGACAGGGATGCAAATTTCACTTCCAAATTCTGGTAGGAGATATTTGGAGGTTAGAGTTGGCCTTCACTACAGCTTATCATTCATAGACCGAAGGATAGATAAAGAGGGTCAACAAGATCTTGGAGGATACACTGAGGATGTATGTGATGCACCCGCAGAGGAGATGGGAGGAGTATCTTCCACTGGTTGTGTTCGCATACAACAGTGGTTATGATTATTCATTGAGGATGGGTCCTCTCGAGGTATTGTATCGATGGAGTTGTAATACTCCCATTATCTAGAGTGATCCAGTGAATAAGGTAATTATTGGACCAAATATGTTGGCAAATATGGAACATGAAATGCAGGTTATAAAGAAGAATATAAAGGTAGTACAGGATAGAAAAAAGAGTTATGTGGATCAACACAATGTGTTCAAGGAGTTTTAGGTTGGGGAGCATGTGTATTTGTGCATCAAGCCTGAGAAGAGTTCTTTGATGATTAGATCATGTGCAAAATTTTCACCGCGGTATTGTGGGCCTTTTGAGATCCTTGAGAGGATTGGACCGGTGGCCTATCGACCTGAATTTCCTCCAATAGTGAAATTCCATGATTGTTTCCATATTTCATTGCTTAAAAGGCATATAAATGATGTTGATCATGTTATTGATTATTTTGTATTGCATGTGGAGCAAGAAGGAGAGTTCCAGCCGGAGCCTCAATACATATTGCAGAGGAAGCATCTCATTTTTATAACAGAGCCATAGAGCAATTCAAAGTGCAGTGGAAGCACTTTGGGCTCGAAGAGGCTACATGGGAGATGGAAGATCAGATGTGGGCCATGTATCCTTCATTGTTTGCCGGTTGAGGCAAAGTAGTTTTCGTTTGATGTTTGGTATATGTTTGGGATATGTTTTGCTAATGTTTTGATATATGAATATATATGGATGTAAATACCACCAAGAGATAAGTTATAAAGCTCCAATAAAAGGTATGGTTATTATCTTATCATGCTGTCATTTATTTTTCCTTTTGAGCAGGCCATTCATTATAAATATTGCAACGAGCTAAGTTATAAAGCTTCATGGGCAGTATGTTTTCTTTTCAGTGGTTTTTCTGAGGTCATGCTATGGTTTAACACCAAGGATGGTGTTCCCCAAGGGTGAGGGTTCTATAACAGCCATGGTGAAAAGTTCATGTAATAAAATTTAATAAAGGCAATATAAGACCATGGTTAAGGGACACTTATTCCAAGTTGAATGTTGGGAAAATATATCCTATTAGGCATCACTGGATGTGTTTTGGCTAAAGAAATTGGAAAAAGGTTAAGGCAAAGGCATTAAAAGGAAAAAAGGCATTTTTCGCACATTTATTTATGAAAATAAAGGAAAATAGGAGAAAAGTAACGTGAAATGTCATAAGTTGCATGTGAGGAAAATGAAGGAAAATAAAGGAAAATGAAGAAAATAGAGGCCTCATTAATAAAATGGCTTTTGAGGATCAGTGGGCAACCTTTTGTCAGTTCAAGTTTCAGAGCTCTCTCATTATTCTCTCTCTCTCTCACTCTTGTTCACTTAGATTTTTCTTGGAGCACTTTAGCTTTGGATCAAGGAAGGAAAAGAATGAAAACGGAAAGGAAGGAAAGCAAGGATCAAGGAAGGGATAGTAGGATCACACAAATTCAACCAAAATACTTGCAGGTAACATATTGCATGTGTGATTCCCTCACTAGTGTATGGTTATTTTTCTTTCAGTGACATGATTTTGTCGGGTTGTGAAAGTGGTTTTTAGCCTATCCTTTATTTATCCAGATGACATGGTATGTTGGGATGTTTATCTCAGTTTTGAGCTTTGCTTTTCCAGATGGATTTCAGAATCCATGGTGGAGGTGGTCTCAAGGTTCATTCCCAAAGGCCTAGGAATCCCTTGATCAGTTTTTGCGGGATACACTATAAAGCCTAAGGGAGAACTCTCGGCTTAGGGATTAATGATCCAAGTTTGGATTGCGTTAAATCCTGAAAGAATCATCTTGATTTATGGCATAGTGATCAAATATTGGATTGTTGTAAAGCTTGAGTGACAAGGAGATGGAAAATTCCTCAAGGAGAGTGATGGATTTCAAATGGCATTCCATGTTCAGTTTGGTTTTGATCGGACCACTGGTTTTGTTGTGGTCATGTTTGGTGAGGGTGGAGGTGGTTTAACCTTTGCATTCCCTTAGTTTTTTTGGATTGGTTTACCCATGAGATCCCACATTCATGCTTGGAACATGGCATGGGGGTGACATGCTGAAAGAAATATTTGGTTCAACTATGTCTACGGTCAGGTGGTATGTGGAAGTCACGAACCTAGTTGGATTTGCATATGATTAATGAAATCTAAGTTCTCTTGCTTTTGTACTTGTTTATATTTAGATTTAATGTTTGTTATATCTTTTTTATTTAAATGGTTTTGTGTTGGTTATAAGCTTGCTTAATTGATTGGTTCATGTCATGGTTATCTCATGTATTTAATCTTAATTGTTCAATTGATGGATGCAAGAATTAATTGATTTTATAATAGTGCAATGGAGAAGATGGTGATCCTTCTTGTCATGTTTCATAAGTTTTTTAGTCATTCATGATTTGTCTTGTATCCTAGAACTGTATGTTGCATTGATGCCAAGTGTTTGACAAAATGTCAGTCCCGGTTGGGCATGGTCAAGCCTAGTTCTAAGGCTGATTTTTGGTTTAGTAGTCTTCTCATCATGTCTTTGACAGATTTTGAAATCTATAATATGTTTTAGGTAGTGGTCAGAATTCAAGGCTAGAAAATTTCCTTCAATTCCACGGAAACTGGCATAGGTCTGCTGGAAAAAGTCCTTGGAAGTTGGCTTCCAGGCCTACGAGAGCACCTAGAGGACCCTGAACGTTGCCATGCCTATAGCATGAGAGTGTCGAGAGGTCAAGATGTTTAAAATACCAGTGGGACCTAGGGCCAGGATATCTAAGTGGATGAGATGTGTCATGGGGGTGTTGTTGTTGATGTGGAAGGTATGGTTGATGTGTTCCGTCGATTCCATTTCCTTAAGGTCTACAAGGAGGTTGAATCCATACATAGTGGCATGTCTCATCGCATGTTTATCCTAGTTGGTTGGTTACTTGGGTAGATGTGGGAGGAGGGTGGTTACAATTTGGCACATAAATCTTGTTTCTGAATCTAACAAAGCCATATGTTGTGAGGTGATACTCATCATCCCTACCACCTTCACCACGTTGTTGCAACCTTTTCTTCAACTCCTAGTACTTTTCATTCTACTACCTTGCATACGAGATTTGGTCCTATAAATTTGTCCCATAATATCTCATAACCTAAATGTGATTTAACTTCACTCTTGCACTAAGAGCATCTAAAACCCTATTCTCCTTGCCCTTGATGTACCTGATCATGAAATCAAACTCACAGAGAGTATCCAACTATCTATATTGTCTGACATTCATATTAGGTTTGTCAGATAAGTACCTCATCCCACTGTGATCACTCATCAAGAAAAACCTACTACCAAGAAGATAATGTCTCCACATATTCAACACATGAATGATCGCTACCAGCTTAGGATCTGAAGACACATAATTATGCTCATTCTCATTCAGCTTTCTTGACTCATAGAATACCACCTTCCCTTCCTGCATTAGGTCTCTACCCATTCCTCTCTTGCAAGCATCTCTATATACCACAAGCTCTTTATCACCATCCACAATATTCAATAATGGAGCATTTTATTCTCAAATCTAGTTTCACACTCCTAAATCCATTGAAACTTAATTCCTTCTCTCTACAAATATTTAATAGGATAGTAAATATGTGAGAAGTTCCTAATGAACCTCCTGTAATAACCAACTATTCCCATGAATGATTTGACCTCATCCACATTCCTAGGAGCTAGCCACTCCATGATAACTCTAATCTTTTCTGAGTCCACTACTATATTTTCCTTATAAAAACATGCCCTAATTAGTGAACTTCAATCTAAAATAAATTGCACTTTTTGAGCTTGGCATTACAACTAATTTTCTCTCAATAATCTCAAAATTGTTGCTAGGTGTTCTACACGCCCTTCCTCTTTCTTGGAATATATCAATATATCATTAATGAACACTATCACAAACTTGTCCACATAAGGTTTCAACACATTGTTCATCAAACACATAAAAGTAATTGGAGCATTAGTAAGACCAAAAGGAACCACCAAAAACTCATAATGCCCATACCTGGTATGGAATGTAGTCTTGTATATATCTTCTTCTTTGATGTTCACCTGATGATATCCTAGTCTTGTATCGATCTTTGAAAGCATGACTGCTCCCTTCAAGTAATCAAAAAAATCATCGATCCAAAACAATGGATACTTATTATTTATATTCACCTTGTTTAGCTTCATGTAATCAATGCACAACCTGAGAGTATAGTCCTTATTCTTTACGAACAACATTAGTGCACCCCAAGGCAACACACACAACCTTTTGTATCCCTTGTCAAACATTTCCTTAAGATGCAACTTAAATTTTATGAACTTTAGAGTGTTCATCCTTTACAGTGCATTTGATGCTCATGCCACCCCTAATAACATCTCAATAGAGAGATCCACTTCCTTATGAGCCAATAACTCTAAAATATTTGCATGAAACACATCCTAAAGCTACTACAAAATAGGATACCTCTTGAAGGCTTCATCATCATCGCCAACATCCTTCCCCTTGTCACTAGAAACATGCACTACAAGTAATACACACCTCTTCCTACAACTATGTTTGTCTGCATAGTTGTAACCATTTTCACTGATGTAGGCTTCTTCTTTCCCTAGAAAATTCTCTTTTCTCCCTCATCATATAGAAACTCAAGAGACTTCTCATAACAATCTACCTTATTCCTATGAATGAACAACCAATCCATGCCCAAAACCATAGTGTATGATCCCAAAGGAAGCAAATTTAGATGTGTTATGTAGGCATACCATTTAGCTCAAATGCACAAGATCTCACCCAATGATGAACTCTATTCTTGGTCCATGTTTCCAACTACACCAAACAAGATTTTCCATGCATTTCTTTATTCAAGATGCACTTATCCACCAGGTTAGGACCAACATAACTATAATTAGATATAAGATCAATCAAAATGGAAACAAATCAATCATAAAGCTTACCTTCCATCTAAATAATGGATGCCTGTTGGTCCTCTTACTTGTTATCAGTGCCTACATAGATCAGAGAAATGTTATGATCAACATCTCCAACTATCTGCACCTCCAGAACATTGTAAATATGAGGTCTTCCACGTTGTTGTTGTTGAAAATCTCTCCTACGATGCCCTCCACTACATGTCGAACACTACAAATAATTTTTTCCATTGCCTTTGTTCTTCCCCTCAAACTAAAATCCATGTCCTCTATCAACTACAATGAACTTCTTATAAGGTTCCCCATTCTCCTTATCACCTGCATCCTGAGGTCTTCCTCACTTCTTCACCCACTTTCCTTTAGCCTTCTCATTACCTTTCCAATCACATTTAGGCTTATAATTATGCTTAGACTTCTCATAACAATGCTTCAACTTCCCAATGAATTCCTGTAATGACCAAGAATCATCATACTCATTCTGATATTTGAATGCTAAAGGGAATGAACCTCTGGGCCTTTGGACCTTTTCCTTCGCATCCTTAAGATATGGCACATACCTCATCAACTCTAGAAACTTAGTCATGTACTCTTCATCCATCATAGAATCCATCTCCAAATCATATAACTCCTTAATAGCCTTTCCATCATACTATCTCTCAAACAAGTACTTCTTTTGGAAGAGTCTTTTAAACTCATGCCAATGCAACTCTTCCACCTCGATGCCTCTGATGCACTTCATGTCTTCCCACTAGATTTCTAATGTTTGTTTGACATTGAAAATAACTATTATGGCTCTCATATTCTTCATATAGTCATGCAATTCAAAGAATTTATTCTTCACAAGTAACCATGCTTCTGCATCTTCTGGTTTCTTCACATGACCATCAAAAGTAGGCAGCTTGGCTTCCTTGAAATCATTTGGTAAGTAGTATTTCTCACTCCTCCTATAAGGATGATGGCAAAGATTACCATGATGTCTTCCTAAACCAAAACTAGAATAAAATCCATAAGCACTACCTCTCCTGTGAGGTTTATCCAACGATATGCGATTCATGACTATGTCTTCCTTGTCCAACCTATATCCTAATCGCAACCTGCTACCATATTCCAGATTAGGCATTTCCTCTTGTCCATGACTGATACTTGGTTTTCTATTTCTTCGCGAAGATGATAAGATCCAAAGGATCACTCCATTGACATCTTCCTTCCTTTTTGATCTCTGAAAAATATTTCCTATGACTCAATTATCCTATAATTATTTGCCTTGTAAATTATGATTTCTTCCTTCAGACTTCTTAGTGTATTTTCTAAGTCAAGAGAATATTAATCTCCCTGCTACTCATCTTATCGATATGGAGAGTCATGTGAACTATAGTCCACCATTCTTCTCGTCATATATGACCTTTTATTTCCTGCACACATGTCATGTTAGATAAACCAAATGGAAACATGATCAACCATATCTTAATGAGTTTAGGGGAGGCTATCTCACCTGCATAATCAATCTATATATATATATATATCTATATATATATATGTGCATTAGTTTATCAACATCTCACATCATGCATAATAACACAAATTGTAATCCCGACTACATACATGAGAACTATAGCTACTACAATGCATGCATACGACTGACATGCATGCATAACAATCACATCTAACCCATCCTGTCCAAGTGTTTGAAGCTTGACGCTTTGGTACCACCTTGTGGTATCATATATTGCCCAAAGAGAACATAACTCGCTCTAATAATACCCTGTAACACCTCCTACCACATTTACCTAAATTCACAAGATTTCCAAGGTAAGCATGAGACAAGTGTCACTATCACATGAGTCGACCTCTAAGTTCTAGTTATGGAAGTGTGAACGACACACTAGAAAATTACAAGGATCCATCAAGGGCACTAGATAACCCTTAAGTCAATCAAAAACCTCTGATGACACGATCCTGAGTTGAACTTATTTTTCATAAGCTTAAACCCCATGCACACCCACAACATAGCATGCATGTGATTATGGGGCTATAACTGCACTCGTAAGTGTGCTTCCATGATGTTACAACATAAATTTTGCAGTTTAGTGCCAACAATTCAAATATCTGAGCCAATTTTCCAGGCTAGTCTCCAGTCCACTGCCAAGAACACCCTGTAGATTTATAGGATCATAATTAACATTAAAACAATGAAAAGCATTCAAAAATGAAGCAAAGAAATTTCCCTATATTGTCTAGTACACATCAAACATTTCATCGAAAATATGGTGAACATGTAAACTACAAGTCATGAATGCATATCTGATCATAAAATTCTGAATTTCATATAAGAATCACCAAGAAGTCTCCAAGCCCTCTCTAGGTAGTAGCAATAACACTTGTTAGCCCATGCATCCATCAGCCATTCAATAACTTATCAAAACATGCCACAAACCATAGATATAATACATCATATAACCAACAAATAACTAGAATAGAAACCATAATAAATTAGGCATAATGTCAACGTGATAACCAATACAAGTGCTCATAGATCACAATAGAAAAAAACTCGTACTAACATATGAAAATGCCAGCCAAGTCATGGAATTCCACATACCACCTGACCATAGATTGGGCTAAACCAAATTTCTCTTTTATCCAATCACCTCCATGCCATATTCGAAGCATGAATGTGTGATCTCATGGGATAAAAAATAACAAAACCAAACTAGGGCTTCTAGAGGCCAAACCACCACAACCCTCAACCACAGTGATTCCACCTCTATGGTCTGAAAATCACTAAGAACAACCAGACAGTTCTCTATCCAAGCTCTCGAGGTCTATAGGAACTAGTACCTCAACACACAACCTTTAAGGTATCCAGAGAATTTGTTCCAACTGCGGCTCCAAGAAATAGTAACTCAACCCACCAAGGGCTCTAGAGTGTTTTTCCCAACCTACAACTTCAGGAACTAGTAACTCAACCCAAACTGTTCAAGGGCTGCGAGAGCATTTGTTCCAATCCAAAAACATATGGAACCTAAGCACCGATCAGAAAAACAAGTGGGAAACCCACAACACCATGGAAATATTGGAAACGGAAAGGCAAGGCCGAAACCACTATTAATCCAAGAAAATCTCTATTATAATGTAAACACATAACCAAGGAATAGCATGCATATACCATACGACCAAAAATCAGCAAGGAAATCACACATGCAACCTGTTACCTTTCATGTATCCTTGTTGTAGCTCTTGATCCAATTATTCCCCTGCATTCCCTTCCTTTCCTTTCATTTATTTCTCCACTCCAATAGAATTATAAAGTGCTCCAAGCAGGCTCCAAGAATTCTCTAACTGTGCAAGAGTATGAGAGAATGAGTGTGTGACATAAATGAACTAGAGCCCCCTCCCAAAACTATCAAAAAGTTGTAAAAAATCTAGTAGCAGTTTCTTGGAAGCCTTTTTATCATTGGGGCCTCTATTTTCATCAATTTTCTTAGTTTTTTCCAGCCAAGTCATGGAATTCCACGTACCACCTGACCACAGATTGGGCTTTAACCAAATTTCTCTTTTATCCAATCACCTCCATGCCATATTCGAAGCATGAATGTGTGATCTCATGGGATAAACAATAACAAAACCAAACTAGGGCTTCTAGAGGCCAAACAACCACAACCCTCAACCACAGTGATTCCACCTCTATGGTATAAAAATCACTAAAAACAACCAGATAGTTCTCTATCCAAGCTTTCGAGGTCTCTAGGAACTAGTAACTCAACACACAACCTTTAAGGGATCCAGAGCATTTGTTCCCACTGCGGCTCCAGGAAATACTAACTCAACCCACCAAGGGCTCTAGAGCGTTTGTCCCAATCTATGACTTCAGGAACTAGTAACTCAAACCAAACTGTTCAAGCGCTTCGAGAGCATTTGTTCCAATCCAAAAACATATGGAACCTGAGCACCAATTAGAAAAACAAGTGGGAAACCCAAAACACCATGGAAATATAGGAAATGGAAAGGCAAGGATGAAACCATTGTCAATCCAAGAAAATCTCGATTATAATGAAAAACACATAACCAAGGAATAACATGCATATACCATGCGACCAAAAATCCGCAAGGAAATCACACATGCAACCTGTTACCTTTCATGTATCCTTGTCCAATTATTCCCCTGCATTCCCTTGCTTTCCTCTCATTTAGTTCTCCAATCCAACTAAATTATAAAGTTCTCTAAGCATGCTCCAAGAATTCTCCTACTGTGCAAGAGTATGAGAGAATGAGTGTGTGACAGAAATGAACTAGAGCTCCCTCCCAAAATATCAAAAAGTTGTCAAAAATCTAGAAACAATTTCTTTGAAGCCTTTGTATCATTTAGGCCTATATTTTCATCAATTTTCTTAGTTTTTCCTGATATACAAAGGAGGTTACACTTCAAAAGTTAGATAGATCTACTTTCATTCCCACTGAGTACATGTAGCCAGAAAATTCACACAATCGGTGCTATTTTATGATATCTCAATGTTAGTTGTGCTGAGGCAATTTGTCATATTCTGAAGGTAGTTATAAAGTGGTACATGTGGTAAATGAGCACGTACAGGTGTCATACTGAGGCATAAGTGTGTTACAAGTTGTTTTTAACAATTACTTGAAAAATACACATTGGAATCAACTTCCTAAAATATTCAAAATTATCCATGTTCGAAAAACAAATATTTAGTTTTTGGGGGGTTTTCTATCCAAATGGTATTCTTTCCTTCCAATTTTCTTTATTAGCAGCTAAGGGCAACTTCCTAATCTTGTGTCAAACTTACCTCCAACTATAGAATGAAGAAAAAATGTCGAGGAATCATTCCACTAGGCATTGACCTTGGATCATACTAGAACACTGATCATCGTGAAATTTCTACCATATTCCTATTAGATTTGTTGTGAGAGAGAAACTACTTTTGCTATAGAATTTGATTACTCGTAGAAATAGGAATAAATATAAGGTATGTGTATGTAAGAAAGATATTTAAAGATATCTCATTGTTGACTGCACTTAGGCGATTTGTCATAGGCATGGGCAGAGATGCCAGGTGGAGGACACAGTCAATTTTGGAATGACAGAAATAATTTGTCATGTTATTTGCAATATAAAGGATAGACAAAAAGATTTTATGGCCAAAAGGATATTTGATCACGATAAAGAACAAAACAAATCTAAATTTTTTCATTTTTAGATTCCAAATATGGAAAATATAGAGAAAATTCAATATTTTATACATATCAAACTTATAGAAAAACACATTTTTTTTAAATAATAGAGAAATATCAAGAATTATTTTCAAGCTCTTATCAGTGATAAAATAAAATTCAAACCAAAGCTCAAAAATTTAAAATTAAAATAAATAAATACCTTCACAAAATTTCCTAACATCTTGGTGGATCGTCGAGAGGAGGTAAACACAACTTCGATCCTGACAAAATTCAGAACCTTCTTCGGAACATGCATGACGACTTCCTTTCTACACTTGACCACAAGCTGTACATGGCCATTGCCATCACCCACAACAACAAATGCTTTGAATGAAGTCCTTTGTGTGGCCCTCATTTACTTCTTCACAGGCATGATCTTCATGACCTCATCCTTTAGCTAAGGACCCAACATGGCCTCCACTATCTAGTGCTCCTTCACAGCCAACACAGAGAGATAGATTTTCTCAAGGGAATGGATTTTCCGTTCTTTTACTAGGCATCCAAGCTTCATCACAGACACCCATTTTTCTTCTTCATCTCTGTGGGTTCCTCAACGGCCTCCATGACGGTCCCCTCAACCTCTGTCACCTTGGCCTCAGCCAAATCCACGTCTGAATCCACCTCCATTGTCCCCTCCACATCTGACTCCACCTCCCCTCTCTGCCATTATGATAAATCTGTAAAACCCTAGAAACCCTTGACCTTCCCAGAAAACCTTGAAACACTTCACCCTTTGCAAACTATGTAGTAAGGAAAATAATAATAATTATTTGCCCTAATACAATATTTTGCACTATTTTTCCCTCCCAAAAAGGCGAATAAACCTCTAAATTCACAAAAGGTTATTCACTCTATTATTCCATGCATGTTTATCATTATAGTTAAGGAATAAATGCTAAGTTTGTATTTATATGTTATTAGAATCCATGTGTATGTGTAAAGTATTACTAAATCAACAAAAGGTTATTCACTCTATGTTTCCTAAATTATTATTCCACACGTGTTTACCATTATAGTTAATGGATAAATGCTAATCTTGTATTTAGATGTTATTGGCATCCATGTGTATGTGTAAAGTATTACTAGGGTTGTAAATTTTTCTATGAATATCATCTCTTTTTTCTAATATTAATGTATTTTTTTCCTTATTCCTTTTAAAGAGACTTTCAGAATGAGATTCACTAAAGTGGATGAATTTCATTATTAAATTTGAATAATTAACATTAACTAAGAAAGTTGTAACTGAATAATGGTTGAGATTTCTAAAGATACACTAGTAGGGTTGTTGAAAATGTAACTAGTTTCGGTTTTCATAATTGTTGTACTCATTTCAATATGTATCCTATGTAGCAAACAAAAGAAGAAAATAAAAAGTTTTTATTTTTAAAGCATGAGTTTCATGATCATTATTGACGGTCTTCTAGGTAAAATCATGTTCTTTAAGGTTCTAGGGTTTGTTATGTCTTAGGATTTATTGTCATGTGTCAATGGAGTCAACATCATGTTTATTAGACCCTTCCGGGAATAATGTACTTGGAAAAATAATTTCTTTTGAGTCTGGAAAGTCCTCGAAACTCAAAAAGTACAAGTCAGCCTTGGGAACTTTAGGTCGGCCTAAAGGAGGGAATCTAGCCCCTTGGAAAGGCTATATAAAGAAGCATTTCAACCGCATATAACACTTGGTCACTCAAGAAGTTTGATATCAACAAAAATTTTGATCTATAGCTAGAAGACAAGAAAATCAAAGGTCTAGAAGAGGAAAGTAGGACAAAAAACATGTTTTTGGTCTATCTCTCTACCACATGTGGGAAAGTCTAGGGTTTATGCAGCTACATAAGAGGCTGAAATTACATATTTGAGTTGCGATAGGCCAAAGTGAAGTGTCCTGTTGCAGGAAGGAAGAATTACACTAAAGTTTCCTCATTGACCTTGGTTGGAGCTCTCTTGCTCAAGGAAGGTCTCCAAAGGATGTTAGGTTAGGGTTTCTAAAGAAGTCTCAAGGACCGAAGTTGCAAGTCAAAGAGCAATACTAAAGCTGGGAGGTCGAAGTTGCAGTTTGAAGTCGGTAGGAGATGGATCAAAGAAGGACTTATTAGAAGGGTTGACTTGGTACTTGGAGAAGGACTTGGTCTAGGACATTGGTCTTTGTGTCTCAGTTGAAGCAAATTCTATAAGAATAAGAGTTTTCCAGGTTTTCCCTGTGAAGGGGTTTTGCCCTAGCTGAGAGCGTAACTTTTATGTCCTCTATTTTTATTGTTCCGTTCTTAAAAAAAATGATGAAAAGATCTAACTAAAGAATTGAAGAAGATTAACTAAGTTCATATGCAAATATTAAAGTAAAGAAAAATTGATATAGTAAGTTTCCACTTTGAATTTTCCAACATGGGATCAGAGCTAAGGTGAACAAGAAGGAAATTGGAAGGATTATCTTATGGACACAAAGAAGGGCTTGCTTGTCAAGGTAAATCATATGAGGAAAGAAGTAGAAGACCTATTGATCTAGAAGGAGGATCTCTACATTAAAGAAGATCAAGGTTACATCAAGCTCTTATGAAATGAAGGCTTGAAAGGGAGCCTGCAAGGAAGGTTGTCCCTTGAAAGAAGAATATGTATGCAAAGGCTCGTTGAAATGCATCTTTGAAGAATAAAAAGGAATCTTGGTATGATATTTGAAGAAATTTGTGGTTGGAAGAATCCCAGGAGGCATCGCTCAAGGACATTATTAAAGTTTCTTCAAAGGTCTTGAAGGCATCAAGAAAGGTTCAATAAATCATCAAGGAAGAGGAAAATGTTGGTTATAAAGTAAGTATCATATTATTACTCCATTTCTGAATATATTGATAATGTGGGTTCTTTCTGTAAGGAGAGAAATAATCTCATTGGAGCATCAAATTACCTAGCATGGAAGAAAAGGATTGACCTGGCACTGATAGAGCATGCGGTAATGGAACATGTAACTAGGGAAATCACTGAACCTAGAAAAGGAAAGACTCAAGAACTGGAAAAGTACATGAAAGGAGAAGTAAGGGCACAAAGGATCATAATTGAATGAATCAAGGATCTTGTTGCTCCATCTATTGTAAATTTGAAAAATTCCAAGGGGATATATGTTAATTTTAGGTATGTTCTATGCTAGAGCAATTTATTTAAATTTTCATAGTTAACAATCATATCAGCATTAAAGTAAACTGTAGATAGAACATAAGTATAAATCACAGAAGACAAGCCAAGACAAGAGGACACAATATGTGGCGCTAGCCAAGGACGAACCCCACAACGTGGGGAAACCCTTGATCATTTCTTCTTTTATGTTCTTCAAATTTCAACAGAGAAAGTGAGAGAGATAGTACATTTACAATAGAGGTCAACACTTTGAATTATCTAGATCTGAGCATAGATAATTTCCTATAATGATGAGATCAGTTGAATACATTCTACTTCAACTGATTCTCTAAGGTGACGGCTTCACCTATCGTAATGTTTCCTCTTGTTCATCATCTTCATGCTGCTCATCGTGCTGCATCTTCCATGGTCTTATTCATCATCAAGTTTCCCATGCTCATTATCTCGTTCATCATCATGCTATCCATGCTCATATCATCATGCATCATTATGCTTCTCATGCTCATGATTCTGCCCATGATCTTATTTATCATCAAGCTGCCCATGCTCATATCATTATGTTGTGTTGCACCCAAATATCACTGAGGTATTCTCAACATCATGGATTTGTACCCATCTGATGTATACTCAATTACTGTTATGTTGCTCTCATCATATAGCATTACATTGCTACCCCAAATATGCTGATAACAATGGATCCGATCTTCTCATTGTAATATACTCCTATGCCGAGTTAGTATTGTTGTAGGGTTAGATAAATCTTCTTTGTCACCGGAATACGTTGATTATATGTGCCAGGAATTTCCTCATCGAATCCTTATCTCATCATAGAGTCATAGCAAGATATTAATACTTGATGCCCTTAGACAAGTTTTGTTGCTCCTTCCAGCAGCTTCAAGCTTTGACTGCGGCTCCATGTTTGGGGTCTCATTACAACGATTCCTCTTCTGTGAAATATCAGAACAATCCGAATATTTTCATGCATGAGATCTGTTCTTTAATGGCTTCGTGAATAGGTGTTCTGGAAAGTGTATAAATTCTCGCATTGACTGCGTGTTCTAGGTATCTTATGACCCTTCACCGTGTTCACAACATGATTGCATGTCTCGGGTAGCGTATGAATATCTCTGTGCATAACATGAACAACGTATATATCTGTCATATGAACAATGTGTAAATATATAACATGAACAACATTGAACATCGTGTATATATATGAATTGCGTGTGAGGGTATCTTCATAATTGCGTATAGACCCTTTATTAACTGCGTGTTAATAACTTTATTCCCTGTGTATAAATGTCATGATCAGCATAAATGTGTGTAAGATTTTTCCATGACAGTGTCTAGATGACTCCATGACTTGTATCGTATAGAGTCTCCATTGATTGCATATAACAGTCTCTATGAGTGAGTCTTCACGACTGCATTGATTTAGGGCATCGTTTGCAGTTAGGGGTACTTCTAGGCTAGTGTGTTCTTTTGTTCTCTCCTTCTCCAAAAACCCAAGACGTGGAGAGGAGATCACCTCAATAATACATGTGTAAAATGAATTCAAATCCTCACCAATTTATACAAAAGTGTGGATAATGAATAGACACTTATATTGGGCTTCTAAGCCTACTCAAGTTGCTGGTCGGCTTGATAATAATTCCACAATCAAAATAAATTCATATATCCATAAACACTTATCGGAATCGGATGATCTTTAGATCAATCCTACACCTCTCGATGAGAGGGATCTAATAAAAATATCAGTTGCCATAAATAAGTTGACCTGCATGGAGTTTGGCCCTAGTTTCCAGTTTTAACACTCCCTCTCAACTAGGGAGAACTCCATCCATTGATCCATATGTCTCACTGTACTGTCTCTGCCATCAATGCCCTGCACTGCTCTGCTCAGCTCTTCTAGCTCTGCTCAACTCTGCTGGCTCTACTTAGCTCTATTGGGTCTGCTCTACTCTGCTTAGTTCTATTGGCTCTTCTTAGCTCTATTGGCTCTGCTCAGCCTTGTTGGCTCTACTCAGCTCTTCTCAGCTCCGCTGGCTCTGCTCAGGCCTGCTTAGGTTTGCTTAACTCTATTGGCTCTACTCAGTTCTGCTGGCTCTCCTCTGCTCTACTCAGCTCTGCTAAGCTCTCCTCAGCTCTGCTAGCTTCGATCTACTCTGCTCATCTTTGCTCAGCTCTACAATGCTCTACTTAGCTCTGTTGAACCATGAAGAAGAAGAATTGATCAAGAATGTCTCATACCATTCTCCATTGACCCGAAGTCAGTCTCAGAGTGCATACCACTGGTCCTAGACCAGTCTCAACTGACTCAAAGTCAGTGTTATAGGGGGTACCAGTCCTACCACTGGTCCCAGACCAGTATCATCAGTCTCATAGTGTGTACCACTAGTCCCAAACCATTCTCAACCAACCAAAGTCAGCGTCATAGCATGTACCACTCTCATTGGTCCCAGACTAGTCCTACACTAACCTGAAGTCAGTCTCAAAGTATGTACCACTAGTCCCAGACTAGTGTCAACCGACCCGAAGTTAGCATCATAGTAGGTACAACTCCTACAACTGGTCCTAGAATAGTCCTCCACTAACCTGAAGTCAGTCTCAGAGTACGTACCACTGGTACTAGACCAGTCTCAGCGGACCCGTAGTTAGCATCATAGTAGGTACAACTCCTACAATTGGTCCTAGATCAATCCTCCACTGACCCAAAGTTAGCCTCAGAGTATGTACCGTTGGTCCCAGACCAGTCTCAACCGACCTGAAGTCAGCGTCATAGTAGGTACAACTCCTACAACTAGTCCTAGACTAGTATCATTGATCCCAGATCATTGAAGGTCATCCTAGCATATGGAGTACGATATATACAGCGATGCGTCCATTGGTACTACTATGGTCCCTATCCTCATTTCCCTGCTCATTGATCAGATGAGAGGTACTTCCCATGAGTCCCAGACTACATGGGTAGGATGCCTTGACATGAGAACTTAACCAATCCTATCGTCACATGAGAACTGATCATCCTGCTACACAATCGCCATGGAGAACACATCATCCAGGCCTCACAGGAGAGCTAATCATCTGGCTACATAATCTTCATGGAGAACACATCATTTAGACCTCATAGGAGAACTAATCATCCTGCTACATATTTGTCATGGAGAACACATCATCTAGACCTCGCAGGAAAGCTAATCATCCTACTGCATAGTGGTATCCAAACATCTCACTGAATAGCTTTCATAACCATAATTACTCTCAGGTATCCATGCTAGTAGCAATATACTCTACCTCGGCGGTGCTCAAAGCCACTGACTTTTGCTTCCTGCTCAACTAGGATATCAAATTAAATCCTAAGGAGAACTAGCACTGAGAAATGTTCTAGTGATCCTTCACACTACTTGCCCACTCAACATTTGAAATATTCCAGGTAGTGTATCTCAATCCATGAGAGATTTTTCCCTGAAGTTGTCTTAGAAGATTCTAGGCACCAATCTAGTGAAGCTCAACCAAATATTAGTTCAACATGCTAATAGCAACACATATGTCCGGGCGGAGGTTCTCCAAGAACATCAACGCGAATGAGTTTATGAAACTCAGAGGCATTTCCAAAATCTGGTTCGACATCACTACCATATAAATTCTTGAAAGTTAAGATCCTCGAGGTGGTCACAGGCTTGCAGTTTATCTTTCCACATTCAGAATCCAACTCCCTCTATCTCCTACAAATGAGAGGGTCTTCACCTATCAGACATAGGTGCTGGTATGAGAGGTCTATCATCCATAACCTTTGAGTAATGGTTTGGATCGATTTCACTCCTATTGAATCTTAGCTTCATTAGGCAGCAGTTGATCCTCTCATGCTATGCTCGAGGTGATTTTCTTCAAGCCATAGAGGGCTTTATTCCACCTGTATACACGAGATTCTCGTTCATGAATCTCAAAATCCACGGGTTGTTCCAAACCTGTGGACCTGCTACATGAGGGGAATGGTCCCCTTCTAACATTTTCCTTCGGTACATCTTAGACACGTACCTTCATGCTCTTTTTGAATTCAGGCATCCCAGTCACCATCTAACTCACAGACCTCCAGTGTTGAGTCAATGGACATGGTCCCCAGTGGACTTAATGCAACCCTGAACTCTAAAACAACTTTGAAAAATCTATTTTCAAACACGTACCTTTCCATCGATGAGTGCCACCCTAAAACCTTTGACCTCCATTTCCGAGACGGATACCCGGTTCTTCTTGCGATCAGGTACATAAAAGAGATTCTAGGGTTCCTTTCTTTCTTTGAAGAGTCAAACATTTCCTTGATGACTTGTATTACTTATCATTCATCTGATCATTGAAGATGTCCCTAGAATGATTATTATCCTCATCAAGAGATGTGTCCCTATCCTTCGAACACTCCTTCGCATGATGGCCAAACTTATTGTAACCAAGGCATCTACCTTTCCTTCCACCCTTAGATCTGAGCTTCCCAATGAAGTGTTCTTTAAGTAGGCCATCAGAAACGTTTTCTTCACCATTCTCATAATATTCTCTGCCTCGTCTTCACCCATTGTGAATTTAGAAGAGAGATGTGGAACCCATTGATCCCTTTGTCTTGTCCCTATTGTCTTCAATGATTGTTGTTTCACTCTTTCTTGGGCATTGTCTTCACCTTAGCTCTAATACCATGTTAATTTTAGGTATGTTCTATGCTAGACAAATTTATTTAAATTTTAAAAGTTAGTAATCATATCAGCATTAAAGTAAACTATAGATAGAACATAAGTATAAATCGCATAAGACAAGCCAAGACAAGAGGACACAAGATGTGGTGCTAGCCAAGGACAAGCCCCACAATGTGGGGAAAACCTTGATCAATTCTTCTTTTATGTTCTTCAAAGTTCAGCAGAGAAAGTGAGAGAGATAAGACATTTACAACAGAAGTCAACACTTTGACTTATCTAGATCCGAGCATAAATCACTTCCTATAATGATGAGATCAATTGAGGACATTCTGCTACAACTGATTCTCCAAGGTGATGGCTTCACCTATCATAGTGCTGCCTCTTGTTCATCATCTTCATGCTGCTTATCATGTTGCATATTCCATGGTCTTATTCATCATCAAGCTACCCATGCTCATTATCTCATTCATCACCATGTTGTCCATGCTCATATCATCATGCATCATTATGCTGCAAATGCTCATGATGTTGCCCATGATCTTATTTATCATCAAGCTACCCATGCTCATATCATTATGTTGTGTTGCACCCAAATATCACTGATCTATTCTCAACATCGTGGATCTGTACCCATCTGACGTATACTCAATGACAGTTATGCTGCTCTCATCATACATCATTACATTTCTACCCCAAATATGCTGAGAATTACAGACCCAGTCTTCTCATTGTAATATACCCCTATGCCAAGTTAGTATTGTTGTAGGGCTACATAGATCTTCTTTGTCACAGGAATACGTTGATTACATGTGCCAAGAATTTCCACGTTGAATCCTTATCTCATCATAGAGTCATACTAATACAGTAATACGTGATGCCCTTAGACAAGTTCTATTTCTCCTTCCAGTAGCTTCAATCTTTGACTATGGCTCCATGTCTGCGGTCTCATTACAACGATTCCTCTTCTGTGAAACCTCCGAACCATCCCAATATTTTCATGCGTGAGATCTGTGCTTTTATGGCTACGTGAACAGGTCTTCTGAACAGTGTATTAGTGCTCCTGTGACTGCATTCGTAACCGTTCCATTGACTGTGTGTTCTGGGCAGCTTATGACCCTTCACCGCGTTCACAATATGAGTGCGTCTCCTGGGCAGTGTATGAATATCTCTGTGCATAAAATGAACAACGTATATATCTGTCATATGAACAACGTGTAAATATATAATATGAACAATGTTGAACAACGTGTCTATATATGAACTCCATGTGAGGGTATCTTCATAATTGCGTATAGACCCTTTATTAACTGCGTGTTGATAACTTTATTCCCTATGTATAAATGTCATGATCAGCATAACTGTGTGTAAGATGTTTCCATGACAGTGTGTAGATGACTTCGTACCCTATATTGTATAGAGTCTCCATTGATTGCATATAACAGTCTCTATGAATGAGTCTTCATAATTGCGTTGACTGCAACTAGGGATCCCTCTAGGCCAGTGTATTCTTTTGTTCTCTCCTTCTCCACAAACCCAATACGTGGAGAGGAGATCACCTCAAGAATACATGTGTAAATTGACTTCAAGTCCTCAGCAATTTATACTAAAATGTGGATGATGAATAGACACATCTATTGGGCTTCTGAGCCTACTCAAGTTGCTGGTCGGCTTGATAATAATTCCATAATCAAAATAAATTCATATCTTCATAAATACTTATCAAAATCTGATGAACTTTAGATCAATCCGACACCTCTAGATGAGAGGGATCAAATAAAAATATCAGCTGCCATAACTAAGCTAACCCAAATGGAGTTTGGCCCTAGTTGCGAATTTTAACAATATATGACAAGATAGTGAACTTGTACTCTATAAGTACATTCAGGAAAAAGATGTCTTTGGTGAATAAACTATACAAATGAGGAAATCAAAGTATTAGGTTATGCCATTCTTTCTAATCAAGATATATCAATTAAGAGACCACTTGTAAGGGTCAGGAGAAACTACTTATGGCCTTATGTCTACTAAATGCATTACCAACGAAATGGAGAAATTTTGCAACTAGCATCTACTGAAAGAAATATTTAAATCCATTTGATGAGTTGTTGGCATAGTGCATTTGGGAAGGATCCAGGATCAAGGTGAAAGATGAAATTGGATCAGGTGAACAATCTTAATATTTTCCAACTCAAATCAAGAAGATGAAGAAGGGGAAGTTTGGAAAGTCCAAAAAGAAAGATATGTCTAATGTTCAATGCTTCAAGTGCAATGTATAAGAGGGATTGTCCTAGCCTACATAACAACAGGAGAAAGGAAAGAAGTGAGGCTCACATAGCTGAGGAAACAGGTGAACCTGAGAAGAAGTTGAAGAAAGAAGAAGTGAAAGATCTCTACTATTAAAGAAGGCATCTTGTTTTTCAAGTTCTTGGTAAAATTGGTCTTTCCTTTAGAATAGTGTGCATTGTTGTTTACTTTAGAAGAGTCTTGATTTTGCATAACATCATTGAGAGAAGCATGTGATAATATCATATGTAGAGTCTACTTGATCAACTTGATTTGTAGAAGTCATCTAGTCTCCAAGAATAGATAGATAGGCCATTTTGCATATTGTTCATCTGGGCATTATCTAACATTGTGTTAGGAGTAGTCATCTTGATAAGGTGGGTCATTATGATCCTGGAAGAACCATCATTATGGAAGGTTCTTAGGAGAAGCACTATGAAAAAGTTAGTATACATTCCATGTAATGTGGAAATAATACTAGTAAAAGGAAGAAGGAATGCAATGGGTCAAGATGTAGGCTCATTATGAGACATATAGCTAGATGATGAAATAAGAAGCATAATAATTCCCATTAGAAGTGACTCTTGGATAAGATTGATGTAGAATCTTGTAACATGCTTAAGTATGATTGTATGATGTTTAAAAGGAAGAATTTGACTTACTTAAGGATGTATAAGAGATTGAGACTTTCTCTAGAATATGTAAAATAATGATTAACATCCAATATAATCTCCCAAAGAAAAAGTTGTAACTTGGTAATCAAGTTTGATCCTTGGGCAATCCTATGCATGATGTGTTGAGATATGTAGCTAGTTTTGATATTTATAATTGTTGTACTCATTTCAATAGGTATCATATGTAACAAACAAGAAAAAGAAAAAAGAAGAAGAAGTCATTATTATTAAAGCATGGCTTTCATGCTCGTTATTGATGGTATTCTAGGTAAAATCATGTTCTTTGTGGTTCTAGGGTTTGTTAGGTCTTAGGATTTATTATCACAAGTCAACATCATGTTTATGAGACCCTTATGAGAAAAATGTAATTGTAAAAAGAATTATTTAGATCATAGAAAGTCTTAGAAACTCCAAAAGTATGAGTCGGACCTATCAATTACAAGTCACTCTAAAGGGGGGAATTCAACCCCTTGAGAAGGCTATATAAAGAAGCAGTTCAACCTAATTTGGGACTCACTCACTCCAAAAGTTTTTTATCTCAATAAGAAGTTCAATCTGTATTTGGGTGAAGAAAAAAAGGAGAGAGGAGGCCTAGGAGGAAAGGAAGGATGAAAATATCTTGTTTTTGGGCTTTATCTCTCTCACACATGTGAAATTTTAGGGTTTATGGGCTGCAAGAAGAGGTTGAAGTTGTAGGTCTGATTTATAGGAGGACAAAGTGCAATAACTTGTAGTTGGAAGAGAGATTGCAATGTCTATACCTCATTGACATTACAAAGAGTTGTCTTTCTCTAGGAAGGTCTCAATAATATATTAGATTAGGGTTTGTGAGGAAGTTGCAGGGCTAAAATTACAAGACTGAAGTTGCATGATGAATTGAAGTATTGAAGCTAACAAGTTGAAGTTCAAGTATTGAAGCTAGTTGGTGTAGATCAAAGGAACGACTTGAGGAATGGACGACTTGGTACTAGGAGAAGCACTTGGTCTAGGGTTTGGTATTTGTATCTCATTTGAAGCAGATTCTAAGAAGAGAAGAGTTTTCAGTTTTCCCCTTGGAGGTGTTTTGTGTTAGCTGAGAGCCTAATATCCATGTCCTCTGTTGTTGTGAATATTGTTCATGATATTGTTTGGTGAAAATATCTAACTAAATAACTAAAAAAAATAACTAAGATTCACAAGAAAATATCAAGGTTAAAGGAAAATAAGATTAATAGTTGCCACTATCCATTTTCCAATAGGAAGATTCATATGGAGATGGACCATGAGAATGTTGATTGGACAAGAAGGTCATCTGAATGAGGTAAGTCTAATTTTAATTATTGTTGGTTATCTAGCTAACATATTATTTTGATAACTAGAAGAATGTTGCAAGAATACATGATGTCATTTGAGGCAAGTTCAATTATATAGAAATGTATGAAGAATGTTGAGGGAAGCTCAATATCTAGTACCTTGTCACTGTGAAGTCAAGATGTGTCCATCTTGGGATTGAAAGGTAATAGTGTAAGAAGATAACGTGAAGGTAAAACGAGATCACTTTAATGAGGAAGATATGATCAATGTGAATTTAGGAAAGGCTCAATGTAAAGCCTTCATGATTTCAAGATGAAAGTGATGACCAAGAAAGATGACATGGATCTTGTCACAAGATTAAAGAGTGAAGATGGCTCCATGATACCTTGAAAGGAAGAAAGCTCGATACAATGAGATGTGGAGAAAAGAGGGAGCTAGGCAGCTATGGAAAACTGACAGTTGATCCTCTTATGAAGACAAGCTAGAGAGCTTGTGGATATGACTTTCCAATTAGAAAGGAAGTCAAGTATCTCCTCTAGGTTTGAGAGGGAGTGAAGGAGTCTCCTTGTATAGGAGCAAGGATCTATTCTCAAGTTAAAATAAGAATAGGTATATCCTCTCTAGGTTGAGAGGGAGTGATGTTGGACATCACATGTGCATTCTCTACTTCATGTTTCAAACACTTGACCAAGGCTAACAACCGTAAGTCTAAGTGAAGGCATTGGAGAGAGAATGGTGGAGGATTGGATAAGCATATGTGATTTCCTTGGGGATAGAACACCCAAGAAAGGAAAGGGACCAACACTCTTTGAGGATCTAATAGGTATCCAAGATAAGAGTGGGCGAAGAGGACTGATATTCTTTGAGGATTCAAGGCCAAGAATCCAAGGTAAGAATAGTCCTAAAAGGTCATACTTTGTGAACATCTAGATGGAGTATGTGCCTTGTAGAGTTAGTTTGGTATCACACATAAATCTCCCCAACATAATGCTCTTGAACGAAATAGAGCTTGTCAAGTTAGGCCTCACTAACAATGTTGGTCATAATGATTATGCTTACAATTTGGCTTATCAATCTGACTACTATTATGAAAAATCTTCAGTTTGACAATGATGTTGTACTGGTTGTAAAATTATGAGTATCTCCCTAGTTAAGACGGAGTGTTGAAAATGTAACTAGTTTCGGTATTCGTAATTTTTGTACTAATTTCAATATGTATTCTATGTAACAAACAAAAGAAGAAAAGAAAATGTTATTATTTTTAAATCATGGGTTCCATGCTCATTATTGATGGTCTTCTAGGTAAAAACATGTCCTTCATGATTCTAGGGCTTGCTAGGTCTTAGGATTTACTGTCACGAGTCAAAGGAGTAAACATCATGTTTATAAAACCCTTCTCCACAAAATGTACTTGGAAAAATATTTTATTTTGATTCTGGAAAGTGCTAGAAATGCCAAAATCACAAGGTGGCCTTGGTAGCTTCAAGTTGGCCTAAAGCATGCCTAAAGGAAGAAATTCCAGTGCTTGGAAAGGCTATATAAGGAAGTCATTTGACCTCATTTGGCACTGACTCACTCAAGAAGTTTGATCTCAAGAAAAAGTTCGATCTATGGCTACAAGAAAAGAAGAGCAAAGTCATAGAAGAGGAATGAAGGATGAAAAACTTGTTCTTGGGATATCTCTCTCCCACAAGTATGAAAGTCTAGGGTTTCTGCAGCTACAAAAGAGGTGAAAATTGCATATTTGAGTTGTAGTAAGACAAAGTGTAGTCTCCTACTGCAAGAAGGAAGAATTACCCTAAAGTTGCCTCATTGACCTTGGTTGGAGCTATCTTGCTCAAGGAATATCTCCAAATGAGGTTGGATTAGGGTTCCTGAAGCGGTCTTAAGGGTTGAAGTTGCAGTTTGAAGTTGGTTGGTGTTGGATCAAAGAAATACTTGTTGGGAGGGCTAACTTGGTACTTGGAGAAGGAATTGGTCTAAGAATTAGATGTTTTGGTCTCATTTCAAGTAGATTCTATAAGAAGATAAGAGTTTTCCAGGTTTTCCCTTTGGAGTGGTTTCTCCTTGGTTGAGAGCCTACTTTGTTTGTCCTCTATTGTTATTGTTTTTTTCTTCATATTTGTTTGATGAAAATATATAACTAAAGAACTAAAAACGATTAACTAAGTTCACAAGAAAATATTATGGTATAGAAAAAATGATATAATAATTGGCCACTTTGAATTTTCCAACAAGGCTCTCTCTCTAAGGGATTCCTACTTTTATAGCCTCAACAAAACATGCCAAATGTTTTATTAGGGACTTGAACATAAGTAGTGAGAGTGTGAAACTTACCTCTCGACCACTTCATCTATAAACCCTTCAATATAGAATGTTCACTTAAACTTGGAGAAATATATATAAGATTAAACAAAACTCACTAAATAAAGTTAAAGTTTTCAAATGTATGTATCATTTTGTTTTTTATTAATGTTAAAGTATAATGAATTTCAATAACATAAGCAACTAAGACATTGTTCCAAGTTATCTTACCATCTCTTTTAAGATAGTAGTGTAACTCAATTCTAGTGTAATGCCCTCCTCCCACATCTACCTAAGAAATGAGCCAACTAGGGTAAACATGTTACGAGAAGTTACTATGATATGATTTGAACTCCTAAGTCACCTTAAGGAAATGGAATCGATGGAAACACACCATATAGACCTCCCACATCAGAAACAGGACTCCGAAGAACCATCCCAAGATTTCACGTAACCAACCCCTGGGTCCCATAGAGGTTTTAGACCAATTAACCCCAAGATTCTCCCATGATATGGGCATGCCAACCTCCAAAAGGCTATGGACCCTCCCACAATATGGTGTGCGAGTGTCCAGGGACTTTTCTGCTTAGTGTTGTGCTAGCGTCCTTGAGATTTGAGCCACTTTGAGGTCCGTAACTCAATTACACTTTTAGAATCCATGATTTAAATAATAACAAGTCTCGCAACTCGAAAACTCACTCCTAGTCTAGGTCTGACCATCCCCAACTGGGATTAACATATTTTCAAACATTTGGCATCAATGCAATATACAGGAAATGAATACAAGATAGAGAATAAATGGTCGATAACACATATGAGACTTAACAAGAAGGATCACGACCTTCTTCCCTTAACTGCACTGACATCAATTAGGTTTTCCATCCATTATCCTTTTAGTTATAAGTAAATACATGAAAGAACCATGAAAATTACCAGTCATATAACCATGCTTATAACCAACATTATACCATGAAAATAACAATGAGATAACAACCATTAAAGCCACATATTAAAAAGTACAAAAGAGAGAGAGAACTTAGCTTTTATTAAACATAGGAAAATCTGACCAGGTTCGAGACTTCCACATGCTAGTCAAGGGGTTAATGCCTTAAGATTTAATGAGTCAAGGGGTTTATGGGTTATGAATTGTCAGTGTAGGGGTTAAGGGATTATGAATTGGGGAATAAAGGGATAGGGAATTTAGTGGTTAGGTGTTAAGGGCTTATGGTTTATTATAATTGGACTCCTAATCCCCTTATCACCACTATTGGGGGTTCCCCTATTAATTGCTCTCTCTACCTTCCCTCTAGGTCCCCTAGATATTGTGAAATTCATTCCTAAGTTCCCTTATCAGCTTGGGATAAGTTACTAGTCTCATAGCATTTCTGGGACAAACACTTTGGAGCCCTTGGTGGCTTGACTTACTAGTCCTAGAGCCTTCGTTGGATAGACGCTCTAAAGCTTTGGATGGATAGGATCGAGACTGATATGATGATGGTTTTGTGATGTCTGACCGTCAGGTGGAATCACTATTTTATTGGTTAAGGTGGATGGCCTCTCTAATCCCTGGATGGTTTTTGATTGATGTGTTCTATGAGATTCGACATTCATACTTGGAATATGGCACGAGAGTGAATGGCTGAAGAGAGATTTGGCTCAGCCATTCTATGGCTAGGTAGAATGTGGAAGCCCCATCCGGGGTTTGGATTTTGCATCATTAATGAAAGGCTATTTCCCCTTGTATTTCTATGATCATTTTGATGGATTATATGTGGTCTACATGACCATACTTTCATGAGTATTTTCTGTTGCTATTATGCTAGTTATGTATGTGTTTTATGATAGAAGCCATGTGTGGCTCTCATCATGGTTTTACTTTTAATTCAATGATTAATGTATCTATGACCTAATCGATGGAATGGTAGTTGATGTGTTGAGGCATCAATGGTTCTTAGCAATTCTCTGTTAGGTATAAGACCCCCATGCTCATAAATGTGAATTACACTTGTAGATCACACATTTGCATTATGTTTTAAGAAATGCCTGTCATTGCTAGTAGGAGTCCAGTAAAGGTATTGAATAAGTATTTTCTTTAGCACTATCATTTCCATGTTATTTTATTAATTTTTTTAGATGGTTTAATTATGGGCAATGACCTAGTCTTTGGGCCTGAAAAAGTCGCTAAAATCTTGGAGTCACTAGCATAGCACTGACAATTTTGGTCTCCAGTCGCTGGAAAGCAAGCCTGTGAGAGAGAATTTGAGTTTCTGGTCTTCCTCATGCCTATATCATGGGAGTGATTGAGCCTTAATTTGTCCAAAACTTCTGTGGGACCCCAAGGCAAGTTGTCTAAAGTATTGGATTGGTTCATGAGGGTTTGTAGCTAATGGTTAATGTATGCATGGTGTCTTTCTGTCGGTTCCACTTCCTTAACAGGACTTAGGAGGTTGAATCATATCATAGTGGCCTCTCGTCACATGTTTACCCTGGCTGGTCGGTTGCTTGGGTAGATGTGGGAGGAGGGTGTTACAAGGGAGTGTAAGGAATCATGAGGGAGCACTAGTTTAAATTCAATGGAAATGAATGAATAAGAGTGTATGATAGGGAGTGTTAGCGAGCTCCAAGTTTTCTAAGGAAGGAAAGCCAAGGTATGGTAGCCATTGCCAAGGCATGCTATAGTTCTAGTGAAGCATGCCAAGATGTACCAAGTTCAAAGGTGTTCCAATGCATGCTAAGGAGTGTTAGTGAGTGCTAGGGAAGCACAAGGAAGCACTAGGTAAAATTGCATGGAAATGAATGAATAAGAGTGTGTGACATGGAGTGCAGCGAGTTTCAGGTGTGTTAAGGAGGGAGTGACATGTTATGCTAGGTAGTGTTGAGGCATGCTAGAGTGCCAAAGGAGCATTCGACTAAATGTGCCAGGTGTGAGGGTGTGCCAATACGTGATAAGAAGTGTTACTGAATGCCATGGAAACACAATGGACCACGATGTCAAATAATCCATGGAAATTAATGGAAAATATTTTGTAACATGAAGTGTCAGTGAGTTCCAAGTATGATAAGGGAGTGACAAGATATTCTTTACAATATTAAGTCATGCAGAGGCTATGGAAATGATATGGCAAGTGTTAGGGTGTGCCAATGCATACCAGGGAGTGCCACCAAAACACAAGGGCGAGCTAGTTTCAAATGCATGGAAATGAATGAATAAGAGTATGCGACAGGGAGTGACAGTGAGTTCTATGTGTGTTAAGGAGGGAGTGACAAGGTATGCTACGTAGTGCCAAGGAATGCTATAGTGTCAGGGTGACATGCTAAGATGTGCCAAGTGCCAGGGAGTGTTAGGGAGTTCCATGGAAGCGGAAGGGAGAACTAGATCAAAATGCATGGAAATGAATGGATAAGAGTGTGTGATAGGGAGTGTTAGTGAGTTTCAGGTGTGTTAAGGAGGGAGTGAAAAGGTTATATGCTGGGTAGTGCTAAGCCATGCTAGATTTCCAGGGCATGTCAGGTAGTGATAGGGAGTGCCAAAGCGTATCAAGGAATGTAGGGGGTGCTAACACGTGCCACATAGTGCCAAGGGATTGTTAGATGTGCCAGGTTCTATGGCATGTCATGATGTAAACTATGTTGTTTAGTTTTTTTATGGCCATAGTTGGACGTGAGACTTGACATGATAAGTTGTAACTCGTTAAATTGGATAAGTTGAAGTTATACATGAGTAGCCTAAGATGAGTTATAGTTAGTTCTTAGGTGAACAAGGCGTAGTCTAGTTGTAGTAACTGTAACTTGGTCAAGTTCTTCTAGTTGAGGGAAGACGTTGTTGGGTTCCCATGTCCTAAAAAAATTAAGGGTAGTTGTGAGGGCATTGTAGCTAAGGAGTGTCAGGGCATGCCAGGGAATGAAAATGCATGCTAACACATGTCATACATTTCCGATGCATGTTGAACAATGTTAGGGAGTTTTAGGGAATCACAAGGGAGAAATAGGTCAAAATACATGGAAATGAACAAATAAGAGTGCATGACGAACTGTGCCAATGAATTCCAAATGTCTCAAGGAGAAAGTGTGTTAGGAGAAGGTTTGAATAGGAATTGTAGGAGGAAATCCTATGCTTACAATAATAAGAGGTTTGTCAAATTAGTTTCAGAAAAAGGGAGAGTTTGGGTAGGGCAAAACACTATTTTTCCAATGAATTGGTTGGGTTACCAAGTCAAAAAAATAGTAAAGATCTCTATGAGAGCATGACAATTAGGGAATGCCAAGGTGTGCCAAGGAATGCCAAGAAGTACTAATACATGCTAGATAGTTCCAAGGCATATTAGTCATGCTAAGAAAAGCCAATTCCTAAGGCATGTGAAGATGTGCCAGGTGCAGGGTGTGGCATGAATGCATATTGCTAGGGAGTGTTAAGGCCAAGTGCCAAGGAAATGCAAGGGAACACTCATTTTAAATGCATGGAAATGAAGTGTCACAAGTTCTAGGTGTGCTAGGGAGGGAGTGACAAGGTATGTTATGCAGTGCCAGGGCATGAAGAATTCTAGGGAAGCATACCAAGATCATGTGCCAAGCACCAAGGTGTGCCAATGCATGCTAAGGAGTGTTAGGGGGTGCCATGGAAACATAAGGGAGCACTGGGTAAAAATGCATGGAAATGAATGAATAAGACTGTGTGATAGGGAGTGTCAGTGAGTTCCTAGTGTGTTAAGGAGAGAGTGACATTGTATGAGAGGTTGAGCTAAGTCGTGCTAGATTTCTATGGTGACATGCGGAAAAGATGTGCCAGGTGTGGGGTGTGCCATCATGTGCTAGGAAGTGTTAGGGAGTGCTAGGTGTTATAGAAATATTTGGGGACTACAACCCCAATCACATATTTCCATAAACCAAGGGCTTCTAAGTCCCTAAAAGTGTTGTTTCATACCCTAAAGGAGAAAGGTCAGCTGATTACATCATCTCCCAGAAGTTTTCCATGAGAAACCACTCAGAACTGGTCAAAGCAGGACCATACAGACTACCCAGTGTAAAGGGTGTGATGCATCTCACCTGCCACATGCAAAAATTGAGATGCATACTGAAAAGCCCTTCTGTAGGGTGCGATGAGCGAGAGCAGACAAATGGCACAAGCAGTTTTCTAGGTGAAGATCCTGAGAATATTTTAGAAGCTACTCATTTGACACTTGTCTCCCTAAATTTGCCCAAGGATGAGTAATAGATCATGAAATCTCCAAGTGGAACCAAGAACTATCAGAGAGATGACACTAATCAAAATCCTAGAAGTTGACTCACCCCCTACAAATATCTATAAATGGATCCCTCATCCCAGAGATCCATAGGTTGGAATTTGGTGATTTGCAAAGAGATGATGCTGGTTTCTCTTTGAATACATTGTTGGGTGATCTTGCTTTGTGTGAGCTGAAGAGGGCTTTCAAGCTGGGAGGATGGCATTGGGTTAGACCAAGTGGTTGTAATCCTCTCTTCTACTACTTTTACTAATAAAGCTATTTGAGTTTTCCTCCATATTCTTGTGTATCTCTGAATATTATGTTGATATATGCATTTGTATGGTCAATATATATTTGATCCTATATTTTTTAGAGTGAAATATCTCTATGCTTTGATGGTATTATGCTACTGTGAATCTACATGTGCTCTTTGAAGTGGGACAAGTAAGGAAGCAGTGGCGAGATTCTGTCAAAGGGGAAAGGAAACAAGCAAGGAGCCAAGTGGAAGACTGAGGTTGGTACTCTCTGCTTCTTTCTCATCTCTCTCTCGTAAAGGAAAAACAAGTGACTTTAATATGTTTGTTTCTAAGATAGCTACTTGTCTTAGTGGGACTAGTAGTTCTGAATAGACACTAGATTTGCCGATAAGAAAATGGCACCTCCACTAGGGAGTGATTAGTTTGATTTCTTGTCTCTATTTGTTTGATTCATAAACCACAGACAGAGCCTGAAGTTAAGCTAGCTATACTTCAAACTGCATTTGCTATGCAAGTGCAAAGTAGATCAACGCTGCTTCAGCCAATCTCCTGGTATGTTTATGAACTGAACAATTGACTTGCAAACATCCTAAGTGCCCTAGAGGTAGCTCAAGTAACCTCATTAGATCAGCCCCTATACTTTTTATTTACTGACTATCATTAGCTTGGCCTAAATCCCTTAACTAAGCTGCAAACTGTGACAAAAAACCAAGCTGAAATCTTGTCCCTGGACCATCGCACCTTCTCTTCTTGGCAATATAGATGTATCGCACCTCCCATGTGCAGTAGGTGAGATGCATCCCTGTTTCCTTATGTTACAAGTGCAATGATTAGATAAGACTGTTTCTGCCTCTAGATTTTTGTTTTTTCTTCACTGTCTTCAGCTTTATTTAGGAGTTTTGCTGTCTGTGATCAGTAGACCACTGTTGAAACCCCCTTCCTTTGCATCATCCAGCCTCCATTGTACAAATATTTGTGAATGTTTTTATGTATTTTTTGCCATTCACAGTTCTCATTTACAACATAGTAGCTTAATCGAACTGTCGTCTTCTAATTTGAAAGTGTCGCAAGTGTCGTTTTCAGTCAAAGGAAAGAATCCTTCTCTTCTTGATAATTGATTACATTGTTACTCTTGTATTTGATCTGAATTAATAGTATTGCAAGTGTTAAAAGCAGTTTTCAATTCAAAATCGTAAAGTGTCATCTTGTCTCCTTTTCCTTTTTTGAAAGGAAAATCGTTAGTATTATCGCTTTGAAAGAAGATATAATTCAGATTTGTACTTAGCATTCTTTTTGTCATTCACACATTAATAAAGCGAAAAACAAATACATGCATGTGCATTTTCATTTAGACTGCTTGTTGATTTTGATTTAGGACAATGCATCTATTGTGTGCTCTCTGCTCTATGTTGAAAGGATTTCGTTTCTCTTTCCTTAGTAGCTAGGATTTTCCTTGCAAAAAGCAGAGTAAATGACTGTTTATCATCTTAGATTGCATATCTAGGAGTTGTATCTCTACATCAGGCGGTGAACCTTAAATGAAAACTTCTTAAGAAAGATCAACTGTAAAATAAATTCAATGAACATAAAAATGCTTTGGAACCTAACGCACAACATTTAGAAGTCTAGGCTAGAGACATATTCCGATGTCATAAAGCCTGGTAACTATTGCTTTCATCGTAGGTTCGGCGATTCCTCCTATTTGAGACAACAAGTTCCAATATGAACTTGTGCTACCACGTACCATCGAGTATATATTGGGAGACCACAATAGGCTATATCCTTTATCCTTAGGAAGCCGCACCTACTGCCCTATTGATCGCAATGCACCGAACATAGCAATCAGGAAGACTGACTGTCGTACCATAAAAAGTATTCTGCAGTTTTGCGATTGGTTTGGTAATCACTCTGTCTAGATTTCCAGAGTAGTCTCTTTCGTTCCTTTTCAGACTCCTTAAAGGAAAAGGTCCATCCGAGCACTTGTCACTTCAGGCTCGTTAAAAATCAAAGGCAACTAGAGTCATATTTAGCTTTTTCTCGACTCTTAAAAATTGAAAAAGAAAGTTGTGTCAAAGCGTCTAAAATTCATTTAATTCAGAATAGCATTTTCCCCTCTTATTTTGGGTTGATCAAATAATCTGCAATTGTGGAAGAAAGTCAATCAAAACCCGGTCATTCACAGAGACTGACGAGTCAACCATCTTTGACTCTGGAAACGAAACCATTCCGGGCCAAGCGAACTCATTTAACTAGGTCAAAGTTGTTGGAAATAATACTGAGAGGGGGGTGAATCAGTCTTACCAAGACAATTCTTTTCAATTCTTTCATAGATTTTTATACGCTACTTTAGTTAGACAAATCAGCGTATATACACAACTTCAGTAAAGGAAACCTGCGTATAACTTAGAGACTTGTATTTTAATTATTCTTCAAATGTTGATTTTAAATTTGTGTGTCAGAACCATAGAAACAATAACCAGGAATAGGAAAAATGCAGACAATCACACACAAGAGCACAAGATATAAGGTGGAAACCCAATGTGGGTGAAAACCACCTGCTGCAATATGTCTCTACCTTTTCAATTAGAAACTTATTTTTACAATGATTTTGTACTGGTGCAGTCCTTTACCAGTACACAGGCTGCAACCTGCAGAGAGCTACAACCCTCTCTCGTTCTCCAACTTCTCCTGGAAGGGAGCTACAACCCCCTTGGCTCTTGTACTAGCTGAGGTACTAGTACGTAAGTGCTAACCTATAGAAGGCTACAACCTTCTCTTTTCTTCCAGGGACCACGTTTCATAATTTTTTAGACTGGATACATGAATATCAATCAAACATCAAGAAATTTTGCATCAAACAATCTCCTTTTCACCAATTAAAACTAAATGAAATAGACACTTCTCTCACAGCTGTACCCAGAACATAGTAACAGTAACCATACACCAATTCTGAACCCAGATCACTGTAGTAATCAATAGAAGTAGCTAGAACATAATTTAAGAGATGTACGCTACTTCAATATTCAAAAACATGCGTGCATACGCTTCTGTGTTAAGACCAACCTGCGTATACGGGCTTTTGACTTATAGAAACAGCATGTATACGTGCCTTCACTTCACTGATCCTGCATACAGATCTATAAAGATAATTCACTCCTTCAAATATTCAGACATTAGTTAACCCAGATTATTAGATTTATAGATCAAGCGAGCGCCACATATAACAGATCAAAATCATACAAAGATACTATTAATCAAGCCTTAAGATTTTGACCCATCAATAGAACTTATCCTTTTCTTTGCGCTTAGGTTCCTCCTCCGTTCAGATTCAGCTCTACATCATAACTCCAATCACCAGTACTCTAGATCTAGCACTTTATCAGATATTCAATAATTCAGATTATGACCTTTCCTAATGATCTCCTTCCTCTTTTATAGTCTTAGGCCTTTTACAATACCATGGTCCAAAACCATAACAAATCAATACCATGGACCCAATACTTGGGATCAACACTTCGGACGAGATACCATGGTCCAAAACCATAGGTTCAAATACCAAGGACTAAATACCACGGACCAAACATAAGTTCTCCCACATGTATGTGCTTTTCCTTGCGTGAAAGTGTATGTATACGCATACGCGTCTTTTAAACGCCTAACCCGCATGTATACACAGCTTGGTCATGATGAACCTGCGTATATATATTTTTCCTTCCTTCTGAAAGTCTGAACTGAGATATGTCACCAGAGTGAGTTGCCATCAAGGACAACACCTTTGCCATAGCGCCAAACTTGTGTCATAATGCCAACAATCTTCCCCTATGGACTTGATGGCAACCCCAAGATCCTCAGAGTGATTATCCCCCTTTTTCATCAAGGGAAAAGGGTTATGCTCCCCTTGAGTACATGTTGAAATCTCTGCTCTGCTGTGCTGACCATGCTCCCCCTAACTGTAGGCAAGATCTACAAAAAGTTCTTCAAGAAGAACCATGACCTATACATCATAAAAGACCTTCCTATCACCAAAAGACTCTATACAAACATCCATCACTGAACCAAGTGGGGATCATCCAATATGGACTCATCCACCCAACCAAGTGGAGATACATCAAAAGTTTACACATGATAAAACAAGAACATTACATCATCCATCCCAGGCACAGTGGGGAAACCAACATAGGCCGTTACATGACCTTGATAATAATAATAAAAGATAGAGACAAAATATCTAGAGAAAGACTATGAAAGTCACCAATAACTAATATCAACAACACTATTCAAATCAGCAACCATGTTCTCCTTCTGTAGATGATCCACCTGAACCCAAAACAGCTTGTGTACTTGAACCAAGAGCTTCTAATGTAATGCCAACAATGCATTATTAGAATTTTGTCTGCTCCCCCTGAACCTATGCCAGATGGTCTCTGCTAGACCCATATCAGATTTTTTTCAACCAGAGTCTGCGCCCACTGATTTCCTTCAAACCACCATATATGCCACTGTATCTGCATAAATCGGAGTATGTACGCGGATCCCCCTCATGCAACTCGTGTACAACCATATTTCTCTGAAACAGACAGGTTTCAACAATAATATGATGCATCAACTAACCCCAGCTTCTGTCTGAGGTATTCAAATGTCTCCCTGGGTAGTGGTTTAGTGAGAATATCAGCAACTTGTTCCTTGGAGGGAACATACTCCAATTTGACCTTTTGTTCCAGTACTTGTCCCAGAGAAAATGATACTTGATCTATATGTGCTTAGTCTTTGAATGCATGACAGGATTCTTTGAGATAATTATAGCACTTGTATTATCACAAAAAATGGAGATAGGTGGAGTACAAGTGATTTGAAGATCTTACAATGTTTTCATCATCCAAAGGAGTTGTGTGCAGCAAGATGCAGTAGCTACATATTCTGCTTCAACTGTAGATAAAGCAATAGAAATTTGTTTCTTGTTGAACCAAGATACTAATCTAGGACCCATGAAGAATGTACCACCACTAGTGCTTTTTTTTTCATCCACGCTTCCAGCCCAATCTGCATCTGCATAAGCATGAAGTGTGAGATCTGTATCTCTAGGATACCATAAGCCATAGTTTTGAGTTCCTTGAAGATAGTTGAAAATTCTCTTTACTGCTTGAAGATGAGTTTCCTTTGGATTTTCCTGAAATATTCCAACCATTCCCACTGCATGCATAATGTCTGGTCGGGTACCTGTTAGATAGAGTAGACTACCAATCATGGATCTATAGGTTAGTTGATGTACTGCTGCCAATTCATCATTTTCGCTGAGGCTGCATCCTGTCACCATAGGGGTACATACTGGTTTCAAATCCTCCATCCCATATTTCTTCAAGATCTTCTTGAGATACTTGGTTTGTGATAGAAAGATGCCATCTTTGTTTTGTTGTACTTGTAAACCAAGAAAATATGTGACGTCACCAAGCATAGACAATTCAAACTCTTTTTGCATTACTAAGGCAAAATTTTGACTCATGTCTTCTTCATTGCTACCAAAGATGATATCATCAACATACACAACAAGTATTAGCAACTTATCATTGTCAATTTTTATATAAATATTACTATCAGTTGATCTTTTTATAAAACCTTGTTGATGGAGGTATTTCTCCAAGTGATAATACCAAGCCCTTGGATCCTGTTTAAGGCCATAGAGAGCCTTTTTGAGTCTGCATACAAGCTTTGGATCATTTCTAAGGATAAACCCATCTGGTTGCTCAATATACACTTCTTCATCCAAGTCTCCATTTAGAAAATCAGATTTCACGTCCATTTGAAATACTTTGAACTTCTAAAAACTAGAGAGAGAAAGGAACATTCTGATGGCCTCAAGTCTAGCAATGGGAGAAAATGTTTCTTCAAAGTCGATTCCTTCTTGTTGAGCATACCCTTTACAAACAAGTCTGGCTTTGTTTCTAATAACTTCCCCATTTTCATTCAACTTGTTTTTGAATATCCATTTTGTCCCTATGACATTCTTATCCTTTGGTCTAGGAACCAACTCCCAAGTGTTATTCTTTTCAATCTGTTGAAGTTCTTCATCCATTTCCTTGACCTAGCATTCATCTTTGCATGCCTCTTTTACATTTTGTGGTTCACTGGAGGAGAGCAATGCCAAATAGCTTGAAGCTTCTGCAATTGTTCTTCTTGTTTGTATACTTGCCTCTTTCTACCCCAGAATTTGAGATTCTGGATGACTCTTTTGAACGTATCTAGATGGAGTCTTATATTCTATCCTTATCTATTCTTCTGGTGCCTCTTGAGCTTCTTCTTCATCATAAGTCTGATTCAATGTTGAAGGATAGGCCTCATCATCTTCAAAATTTTCGGAACTTACTTTCCTAGGAATGTTTCCTCCTTCGTCAACCACTACATCAACGTTGTCAACAATTCTTCCAAGTATTTTATTGTAACGCTTGTATGCTTTGCTGTGGGGAGAGTAACCAAGGAGAATGCCTTCATCTGCTCTAGGTTAAAACTTGCCAAGATTTTCATCACTATTTTTGATATAGCATTTGCTTCCAAAAATTTTGAAGTATTTTACCACGGGATTCTTACCATACCATAGTTCGTGAGGAGTCTGAGTGTTGTTTTCCTGGACATTTGTCTTGTTGAGAATAGTAATTGTTGCAAATGCAGCTTCACCCCAGAAGGTTGCGGGAGTTCCAGACTCATCAAGCATAGCACGAGCCATTTGTTGAACCGTTATGTTCATCCTTTCCACTACTCCATTTTCTTGAGGAGTCCTAGCTGTAGAGAATTCCCTTCTTATTCCATGTTCTTCACAAAAATCGAAAAATTCATTCGAGGTAAATTCTCCTCCTTTATTAGACCTAAGGCATTTGGTTTTGTGATCTGATTCGTTCTCCACCAAGGCTTTGAATGACTTGAACTTTTCAAAGGCTTCGTCTTTGTGCTTCATAAGTCCTATCCAACACATCCTTGAAAAATTGTCAATGAATAATATAAAATATTCTTCTCCTCGAGGTGATATTTTCCTAGATGGACCACATACATCAGTATGGACAAGTTCAAGTGGCCTGCTAGCTGATCCTTCCTTCTCAGGGCAGTTAGTTTTGGTTTTCTTGCCAAACTGACATGATTTGCATATTGTATTGTCTGGAATTCTGATGTCTGGAAGACCACGAACTACCTGATATTTGTATGCTTTCCTTATCTGAGAGAAGCTTAGATGCCCCAATCTTCTATGCCATAGCCAGTGTTCATCATTCTTGCTCAGATAGCATTGTTGTTGTCCTCCCTTGAGAATGTATAGATTATTTGGTGTCCTTATTCCTTTGATCATTGTTTCTCCTATAAAAAGCTCATGAACAATACATCCATTTGATCGAAATATCACCTCGTTTCCTTGATCACACATTTGACTGACACTCAATAGATTATGCTTTAATCCATCAACATACATAACACTTCCCGCTTTGACCTTTCCTTTTAAAAGAATAGAACCTTTACCTTTTATGAGTGCAGCGATGTCATTTCCAAATGAGACCTTCTTCTCCTTTTCTAAGGCACCATATGACTGAATTTTTTCTTTAACACATGTCATATGTTTCGAACATCCACTGTCGATGTACCATTGATTTTCCTACCCTTCCGCATATAAGGCTATACCACATCTTTCTGGTTGCAATTCTTTCATTCTCCATGTTTTGGCACTTGAGACTTGTTCCTTATGAGTTGTATGAAAAAACCTGCTTCTGCATTCAAAATCTTCATGACCGAAGCTGTTACAAATAGAACATTCTATTTCATTTTCAAGAGTAGAAAAGTTATTGTAGGTGCTTTTCATGATTCCAATCATACTTCTTTGTTTTTGAGCTTCTTTAGTCATGATTGTTTTATAGGAAACACATTGAGCTGCTTTTTGACCAAAGCTATGAGAAGAGAAACATTGGCCATTAAAGAAACTGTTGCGGTTATCAAATCTACCAACCAAATGATTGTAGTTTCTATTGACATCCATTCTTGAGGCAAATTGAGAATGTTTTCCCTGTGGCTGGTTGTAGCTTTTGTTCATCCTTAAAGTAGATTGCCCCCGATTTACCTAGTAGTCTTTGTTCATTCTTGAGGTAAATTGTCCCTGATTTACTTGGTGATCTCCATTGGGCATTTGCTCACTTCTCCTTGCTGCATCAAGATAACTTTTGGAGGTAGATGGTTTTTTCGCTTGAGATGCTTCTTCATTATATCCCAGACCCGTCTTGATTAGTGGAGAACGCTGCACTTTGATAATCTCATCTAACGTTTCATATCCTTTAACAAATCTAAGATTAAGAGCTTTTGTTTTCTCAATCTCTTTTCTAAGTCCCACAATTTCACATTCTAAGTTTTCATGATGTTTTTCCCTTTCAGCCAGTTGGAATTGCAGAGTATCAATAATCATATTTTTCTCTTCTAAACAAATTTTGAGTTTAGAAATCTCTTCATAAAGACCTTCATCACCTATAGCATCCAATAAATCATCATCTTCAAAAGCCATTAAAAGTCTATAATTATTACCCTATTCATCTTCATCATTATTTGAAAGTCCATCACTGTATTCATGAGTGTAATAGCTTTTCTTATTTACATTATGTTTCTTGTTCCATCTAACTAGTTCCTTACCTTTGTCAAGATGATCTTTGTGAGGACACTTGGCAGCATAGTGACCGACTCTTCCACAAGCAAAACATTTGAAAGGTAACTTACCTCTAAATCTTCCAGCACCCCGTTGAAGGTTTTTAACAGAATTTGATTCTTCCTCTTCTTCTAACATATATCCTGAGTCATAGGAATCTCCTTTTCCTAAGGCCATGAATGCGGCTTCTCTTCTGTCTGATGGTCCCCCTTTCCTCATTTCATAAGCGGTTAGAATTTCGTGTAGCTGCGACATGGTAATGCTCTGTAGATTCTACTTTTATTCTATTGCAGAAACTTTTGATTCAATCTTAGAAGACAAAGATCTTAGAAAATTTTCAACCAAAATAACCTCTTTTATTTCTTCACCCAAGTCTTTCATACAATTAACAATCTCATCTATACGTAGGAAATAGTTAGCCACACTTTCATCACTGTGCATTCTGAGATTTTCATACTAAATCATGAGGGTTTGAAGTTTTGCTCGTTTTACCTGTTCATCTCCTTCATAGCTCAGAACGATCTTGTCCCATATTTCTTTTTCGGTTTTCAGCTGCATCACCTTGATGAATTTTTTTTGAGATAGACTCCCTAATAGAGTATTTACAACCTTTGCATTTGTTTCATACTGCTTCTTCCCAGCCGGATCTATAGGAGTTTCTGAAGGAAATGTGTACCCTGTATCTATGATATCCCAGACTTCTGTACCAAGATATTGAAGGTAGGCTGTGATTCTTACCTTCCAATAGACGAAGTTGGTCCCATCAAAAATTGGTGGCCTGATCGATGCTTCTCTCTCGTAGTTGCTCATGATGATAGATCATCCTTCAAGCGATCAAGCTTCTTCTGAAGGACCTGATCTGAAACCAATTGTTGGAAATAATACTGAGGGGGGGGGGGGGGGGGGTGAATTAGTATTGCCAAGACAATTCTTTTCAATTCTTTCACAGATTTGTATACACTACTTTAGTTAGACAAATCAGTGTATATACACAACTTCAGTAAAGGAAACCTGTGTATAACTTACAGACTTGTAATTTAATTATTCTTCAAATGTTAATTTTAAATCTGTGAGTCAGAACCATAGAAACAATAACCAGGAATAGGAAAAATGCAGACAGTCACACACAAGAACACAAGATATAAGGTGGAAACCCAATGTGGGTGAAAACCACCTGCTGCAATATGTCTCTATCTTTTCAATTAGAAACTTCTTTTTACAATGATTCTGTACGGGTGCAGTCCTTTACCAGCACATAGGGTGCAACCTGCAGAGAGCTACAACCCTCTCTCGTTCTCCACGTTCTCCTGGAAGGGAGCTACAACCCCCTTGGCTCTTGTACTAGCTGAGGTACTAGTACGTAGGTGTTGACCTACAGAAGGCTAAAACCTTCTCTTTTCTTCCAGGGACCACGTTTCATAAATTTTCAGACTGGATCCATGAATATTAATCAAACATCAAGAAATTCTGCATCAAACAACCTCCTTTTCACCAATTAAAACTGAATCAAATAGACACTTCTCTGACAGTTGTACCCAGAACACAGTAACAATAACCATACACCATTTCTGAACCCAGATCACTATAGTAATCAACAGAAGCAGCTAGAACATAATTTAATAGACGTACACTACTTCAATATTTAGAAACCTACGTGCATACGCTTCTGTGTTAAGACCAACCTGCATATACGCGCTTTTGACTTATAGAAACAACATGTATATGCGCCTTCGCTTCACTGAACCTGCGTACAGATCTATAAAGATAATTCACTCCTTCAAATATTCAGACATTAGTTAACCCAGATTATCAGATTTATAGATCAAGTGAGCGCCACATATAACAGATCAAAATCATACAAAGATACTATTAATCAAGCCTTAAGATATTGACCCATCAATAGAACTTATCCTTTTCTTTGCGCTTAGGTTCCTCCTCCGTTCAGATCCAGCTCTGCATCATAACCCCAATCACTAGTACTCCAAATCTAGCAATTTATCAGATATTCAATAATTCAGATTATGACCTTTCCTAATGATCTCCTTCCTCTTTTATAGTCTTATGCCTTTTACAATACCATGGTCCAAAACCATAGGTTCAAATACCACGGACCAAACATAAGTTCTCCCACATGTATGCACTTTTCCTTCCGTGAAAGTGTGTGTATATGCATACGCGTCTTTTGAACGTATAACCCACGTGTATACACGGCTTGGTCATGATGAACCTGCGTATATATATTTTTCCTTCATTCTGAGAGTTTGAACTGAGATCTGTCACCAGAGTGAGTTGCCATCAAGGACAACACCTGTGCCATAGCGCCAAACCTCTATCATAATGCCAACAAAAGTCTCCTAGTTTGTTTGAAACTTGTGTTTCAACATCCTCTGAGACTCCAGTTACTCCAACCATTTCTAGTATCCCTGCCTCTACAGAAGAAGTTCCACAGTTACAAGAGGACAGTAGAACTGATCCTAGTGTAGCAGTGAACACTTCTATTCCTAAACCAGCTCCATCTAGAGTTGATTCGGAAGGTGTTACCCCTCCAGCATCTGTCGCTGTAGAGTCTATACCTTCTTCAGCACCAGAAATATTTTACAGACCTGATGGTCTACCTCTTCCCCCTAGATTGATAGCTACAGAAGAGATTACGAAGGATCTTCCATCCAGTACTCCATCGCATTTTGGAACTGGGATCCACCTACATCCTTCTACTTCAGAAGTTAGCACCCCTTTATTGCAAGTTCCTGTAGAATCGCTAGGAAGTTTTTTGGATAGACTCGATATGTCTAGAGAACCATCAACATCTAAGACTATGTCATCCGATACAATGGTAGTAGAACCTCCTGCCACCACTCTGACGATGTTCGCTGGCATACCATCTATCCCAACTAGCTCTCAACTACTAGAGGGAGTCCACCCAGGGACTGTTTTGACAGTATGGTCTGTTCCCATTTGTTCATTCAAAATAATATCTGGAATTTCTTATGTTGAGTCTCAGCAAATTGATTCTTCATGACAGTATCAATTTGGGCAGTATAGTCTCCAAAAACCGACCTTCGCTGTTAGCACTAGATTGCTGCCATATGGAGAGCAGTATGCCCTTTCAATGTTCCCTCCCGGAGAACAACCATATGAGAGTTCTCAACCAAATTCGGGTCAAAATGAAATCACATTCAGTACTTGGTGACAATACTACCTCAAAAACCAAGAATTGTATACTCAATGCAACCGAGTCTACCTGTGTCGAATATCCCCACTACACCAGCTATTGTGACAGTGTGGCAAGTAGAAGCGTTGCCTGTTGTATGCTTACCTCGAGTTTCTCAGGTCGTAATACAATAGCCTCTTGTCTCCACAACGCAACCGCAATCGCCAGTTAGTGGCTCCTTAACTAGAGCGACTTAGGCTCAAACAGGTACTATTACCCCTCATCTTGGTCAAACATCCAATGGTTTCACAGCCATGGCTGGTGAAACATCAACAACCGCAATTCCAAGAAGCTTACCAAAGACCTGAGCAACAAAACTTTACCAGTAATGGGCAGCCGTATATTCAAAACGGTTATCATCAATCATATCAAAATGGTTGTGCCCAACAACCTTATCAAAGTTATCAGCATCAAATGCATTATGCTGGTATGCAAAGACCCACTGCTCAGGGGATCCCATCTTATCCTGGGTATGCTTCACCGAACCTGAATCAACAGTTGCCCTTCGTGGCGACTTTAGAGTTACCAGATCCAAATCGGCTAAGAAATGATCCAATTGCTTATGCCCCTTGGTGGCCATTGATTCCTCATAAACTTCTGTCAAATATTCCTAAATTCAATGGAAATCCAGGTGAAGATCCACCGAATCATGTGATGACCTTTCAACTATGGTGTTCCTCCAACACTCTAAATGATGATTCGATTAAGCTTTGCCTTTTTCAGTGAACGTTAACTGGTCCGGCAGAAAAATGGTACATCGAATTGCCTAGAGCTCCATTTGATAACTTTGGCACCCTTGCCACCACCTTTTAAACCCAATTTCAGTTACCAATAAGGCACGAAATAGGAATGGAGCTTCTTACCAATTTCAAGAAGACGATGGCCACTCACATATCTGATCATATTCATGAGTGGCAACGTTGTCATAGAATGCTAAAAACATGTGTTCCTATTCAGCTGCTAGCTAAATGGTTTATTAAGTCATTGTTACCTTCTATTACAGAAGATGTGGCAAAGGGAGGAGTTGTCACTGAAGAGAAAGTCATTTCTAGTGCGCAATATCTAGACTTGATCTATAATTAGTCTAGCACGCTCTATGACAAAATCCCTGATGCTCCTAGACCAGAGTTTTCCATTCCTCCTCCTCCTAAATCAAACAAAGACTCTCATGCCGGCGATGGCGTGATAGGTATGACCAGCATGAAATCCACAAAGGATACATCTAAGAAAGCCTGTAAGGTTTCTGGTCAAAATGCAAATGAAGAGCTTCTAGCCTCGGAGGTTAATGCTGTGTCGATTGACAAAGGTAAAGAACCGAAGCAACCAGGAGGCAAGAAGAAAAAGAAATGGAAAAAGAAGAATCAGGATGAGTCGTCTCCTAAAAAATCTTCTACAAACCCTTCTAGGCAAAGCAAACCTCCTTCGGAATGTCAAATATGTGATCAGGATCATTGGACGAGAGATTGTCGACATAAATCTGAGATTAAGAAATTCTTCAGGAACTCAAAAACCTCAACAGTATTGACTGATCCGTTTCCAAACCTAGGAACCAATCTGGTTGCTAGTGACAATGCTTCCCCGTCCCAATTGCTTATGTTCTCCATTTCAAAATAGCAAAATGATTCTTTGATATCGAAAAGGAACAAAGATTACAGGAATCCATAGCTATCGAACAACAAGGCTACTGATCAACCTAGTATTTTGACAACAACTTCAACCAAAGTTGTGCCACCCATCATTCCTGAGCTAATAATAAAGCCGCCAAAGGGAGTAGTACACAAATCGACATTTAATCCTTGTGCCAGAGTAGCACAAAATTATAATATAGTAGAGGATCTGGCCCAATCACCGTTTGCTATGTTGACACTTGAGGTATTGAAAAATTTCCCCTCCCAAAAGCAAGCTCTATTATTAGCAATAGGTGGAATTGACCCAGTGGATTCCAATCTTGTGGCCTTTAGTCATAAAGGATATGAGCATCAGTTACCAACTCAACTCGCTTTCCTCATTCAAGTGAAAGCCCTCAACAAAACTATTCATCGAACAATTATTGATGAGGGGGCATCTACATGTATTATGTCAATGAGTTGCTGGAAAACCTTAGGCTCACCACCCTTTTCGTGATCGTCAACGACGTTAAAAGCATTTGATGGATAGACATACACTCCATATGGAATTTCAATTAACTTACAAGTTGAACTGGGGGGTAAGACAGTAGAAATTGATGTTAAAGTTATTGATGGAAACCTCGACTACAGCATCCTACTGGGATGGCCCTGGATTTATGCTATGGCCAGTATTGTGTCAACATACCTCAGAAGGATTACATTTCCTTTTCAAGGAGGAATTATGATCGTTGACCAACAAGCCTTTCTCCCCAACAGTTCACAAGTTACGGGAAGCATTCCAATGATCCGTGGAAGCTCTCAATCACTTCAAAATGTCGGAGTAGGCCTCCTAAAAGACCCTACCTTAATGGGTGCTTTCGCCCTACCACCTTCGAGTAATCTCGCGGAAGTGTCCATAGTGGAAACCTACAATATGATATCTTCTATATCTAAAAGATTCAGAAGATTCCTGAACATTTTGTCAGCATGGATCATCACCATTTTAGAAATATTGTAGCAATAAATTTTCTTGGCCTGGGGGGCAAACCCAAATCAACACTCATCGAGTGTTTGGATAGATAGGTCTAAGGAATACGGCACCTCTTTAGATCCTTAGTCGCATGTACATTCTACAGACAAAGGAATCATTCAGTCAATGATGATAGGAGAGGAACCGTGGGAAGATTACCACCATCATTCCCATCTTCTGAATCACCACAAAGATTATTCCAGCAACCTTAATCATCCTTCAGTTTTTGATTTTCTATCAAATACTGTAAATATAGTGGATTATGAGGATAGTTCTTTTACTGTGTCTACCTCATTAAAAATTGAAACAACTCCCTTTCCAAATCGAGTCTTTGATTACGATCTTGTAAAATCCAAGTCGAGTCTTTCAAAGATCTCGAAGGTAAACCTTCATTCCAACCACCTCTTTGAATGCAATGAAGCTTGGGGGGCATGCATCTCGATTTGCATCACTATGCTGGGGGCATGCGAACTTATAACAAGCATAGTTTCTCATTTCAAGCTTGTGTAAACATGAAACCGAATTTGAGCATATGTTGTCACATGGTTCAATCTCATTAAAAAATGAACCAGGCCATGAGCAGTTTTACGTGAAGTTCAAGCTTGTTAAAAAATAAACCTAGCAATGAGCATAAGTTCCACCAAAGTTTAAGCTCATTAAAAAATGAACCCACCTTCGGTAAATAACCAGTTCGATCGCATTATTATTAGCTTTTGAGCCTTGGTTGTGTTCTTACCATCACCTGCACTCATTTTCTAGCCGATCATACGCCTCCATTTGATTGTTTACCCCTTTTGAGGAACAGCTACGATGAGTGATCCTATTAGCCATCTTCTTTACACTGTCGTGATTTAAAAGTTCCAAACATTACCTGGAACCAGCTGTTATCCGAAAACATCACTCGTTCCTCAAAAAACGAGTCTCCTTTAAGCCCTTTTCATCTGACTCATAAAATAGGAAAATATTTCTGAGCAATTGGCCTCTCCAGCTTGTTAAAGTGATTGGAAGTGCCATCCCTCCTCTAGATTTTAATCTTTTTGGACCTGAGGGATTATTACACAAAAAGATCGAGCATTTGTCTTGTTTGGCTCACTAAAACTATCAAAAAATCATCCCTTTTGCATTGTTTTATACTTTTTTAGACTTAAGGGATTATATTACGAAAAAGGAATATTGGAGTTTCCTTTCCGTCTCTTTTTAGACTCTCTAAAATTGAAAAGAACCGAGTTATCCTTTTCGTTAAACTTGTTAAAAGAATAGCGAAAAACTTGTCCATTCAGACAAGAGCGAGTTTCACTGTCGCTAGGCTCGTTAAAATATAGCGACGGGTTTGCTCGAAGGGAAAATTATAGAACAAGCATATGTTATCCTCCTCAAGCTTGACAAAAACAAGAGGTACTGGTCAGAAATCACTGGGGAAAATTAGGAAGAAAACTTGAAGAAACTTTACTGGTAGCAGATCATTCTTGAACATGACACTTTCACTCCATCACCATGATTGAGTCAGGTTGGGTTATTCCATTCACTAGTCATATCACCATTGGTCCACCGTACCATCCACTTTTGGGGTTAATGACACCAATCCATTTTAGTGTTGCCGATATGTTCAAGAGAAGTTGCTCAGAGAATTCACCTACCCAGCTTATGCCTCATCCACTACAATACCTTCACGATTCATTCTTTCATGACCGCCACCCTGAACCTTGTATCATCAGATCGTTTTCACCTCTACAAAATCATTTGCTCCATTCCGTGTCGTAGATGTGGGATCCATTAATGCCTTCCTACGACGGGTCACTTCTTGTCGACATCAACTCATTATCCAAGAAGTCGACCTAGGGACAACCCTTCCAGTACTTTGAAGCTTGCATACCTCAATGGCAAGTTTCTCACTTCCGGCGACAGGTTTACATTAATGGCCTTCGACCAAAAGATTTTGTGTGGTGTTCGACATCGACTCATGTATTCACACCACGTGAGTTTTACTGCAGTACCTTGAGGGTCATCATCATTATCAGTGATTCCTCTCACACCTATTAACAACTTACATCACTGGCTGGTAATCAGGCGATGTCCTTCCATGTTCCACGTCAGAACATCTTTTTCACATGGATCGACTTGTACCTTCGGGCGAAGATCAAATGAGTTTTGAAGACCCCGGATCTAGTTTCATCCATCTGGGTTGTGATATAATCAGGAAAATAAAGACACCAAATGTACATCATTGCTGCACAGATAATCATCCAAACTAAGGGATGATGGCTCTACCAGAATCATCAGTCTGCACATAGGCGGTTTTCTGTCCTATGTACATGAAAATGAATTTATCAAGCTGAGCATCGGAATGCCCACCTCAGCTAGATCATAAAGATAATGTATTGTATTGTATCTTATTATAGGTCACCTTCCAGTGCGAAAAACCTCGGATCCTCATTATAAAGCATTTCACCCAACATCAAAAGATTTACGACCTCATGCTTTAGGGGGCAAGTATTATAGACATATTTGGGCACTGCAACCCCAATCACATATGTCCATAAACCAAGGGCTTCTAAGTCCCTAAAAGTGTTGTTTCATACCCTAAAGGAGCAAGGTTAGATGATTACATCATCTCCCAAAAGTTTTCCATGAGAAACCACTAAGAACTGGTCAAAGTAGGACCATACAAATTGCCCAGTGCAAAGGGTGCGATGCATCTCACCTGCTACATGAAAAAGTGTGATGCATACTGAAAAGCCTTTCTGTAGGGTGTGGTGAGCGAGAGGAGACAAATGGCACAAGCAATTTGCTAGGTGGAGACCCTGAGAATCTTTTAGAAGCTTCTCATTTGACGCTTGCCTCCCTGAGTTCGCCCAAGGATGAGTAAAAGATCATGAAACCTCCAAGTGGAACCAAGAACTTTTAGAGAGATGACACTAATCAAAATACCAGAAGCTGACTCAACCCCCTACAAATATCTATAAATGGATCCGTCATCCCAGAGTTCTAGAGGTTGGAATTTGGTAATCTGCAAAGAGGTGTTGTTGGTTTCCCTTTGAAGACATTGTTGGGTGATCTTGCTTTGTGTGAGGTGAAGAGGGCTTTCAAGCTGGGAGGATGGTGCCAGGTCAGACCAAGTGGTTGTAATCCTCTCTTCTACTACTTTTAATAATAAAGCTATTTGAGTTTTCCTCCATATTCTTTTGTATCTCTGAATATTATGTTGATATATGAATTTGTATGGTCAATACATATCTGATCCTATATTGTTGAGAGTGAAAGATCTCTATGCTTTGATGGTATTATGCTGCTGTGAATCTATAGGTGCTATTTGAAGTGGGACAAGTAAGGAAGTAGTGGTGAGATTCTATCAAAGGGGAAAGGAAACAAGCAAGGAGCCAAGTGGAAGACTGAGGTTGGTACTCTCTGCTTCTTTCTCATCTCTCTCTCGTAAAGGAAAAACAAGTGACTTTAATCTGTTTGTTTCTAAGATAGCTACCCATCTTAGTGGTACTAGCACCTCTGAATAGACACTAGATTTCCTGATAACACTAAGGAAATACAAGGGAGAACTAGGTCAAATTAATGAACGAAAATTAACAAATAAGAGTTTACGACAGGAAGTGTCAGTGAGTTACAAGTGTGCTAAGGCAGTAACAAGGTATGATAGGTAGAGCTAAGGCATGCCAAAGGCCAGGGAACCATGCCTAGATGTAACCGGTGCTAGGGTGTTCCAATGCATGTCAGGGAGTGTTATGGAGTGCCAAGCAAACAAAACGGATCACTAGCTTCAAATACATGGAAATGAATGAATACGATTGTGTGATAGGGAGTGTTAGTGAGTTCTAGGTGTGGTAAGGAGGGAGTGACAAGTTATGTTAGGTAGTGCCAAGGAATGCTAAAGTGCGAGGGAAGAATGCTAACACGTGCTAGGTGCCAGGGTGTGCCAATGCGTGTCAACGAGTGTTAAGGAGTGCCTTAGAAACATAAGGGAGAACTAGTTGAAAATGCATGGAAATGAATATATAAGAGTATGTGATAGGGAGTGTCACTGTGTTCCAAGTGTTCTAAGGAGGGCGTGACAAGCTTATATGTTAGGTAGTTTCAAGGCATGCTAGAGTGCTAGGGTATGTCAGGGAGTGCTAGGGTGTGCTAGGGATTGCAAAGTATGCCAAGAAATATAGGGGATTCTAACACGTACCACACAGTGCTAAGGGATTGTTAGAAGTTCTAGGTGTTATGGCATGTCAAGATGTAAACTATGCTGCTCAATTTTTTTATGTCCATGGTTTGATGTCAGCCTTGACTTGGTAACTTGTTAAGTGGGATGAGTTGAGATTGGAAATGAGTAGCCAAATATGTGTTATAGGAGATTCTTAGGTGAACAAGGCATAGTCTAATTGTAGTAACTATAATTTGGTTAAGGGGTTGTAGTCGAGGCAAGACTTGATTAGGTTCCCAAGTCCAAAAAAAAGTAATGGTAGTTGTGAGGGCATGATAGCTAAAGAGTGCCAGGGCATGCTAAGGAATGGAAAGGCATGCTAACACATGGCAAACAATGTCAATGGATGTTGAGTGTTAGGGAATGTCAAGGGAACACAAGGGAGAACTAGGTAAAAATGCTTGGAAACGAATGAATAAGAGTGTGTGGCAAGGAGTCTTAGTGAATTCCAAGTGTCCCAATGATTAAGTGTTTAGGACAAGTTCAGAATAGGACTTGGAGGAGGCAAGCCTATGGTTGTGATAAGGCATGGACAAAGAAATTTTAGAGAAAGGGAGACTTTTGGTTGGGAATAATATTGTTTTTCTAATCAATTTGTTGGGTTCCCAAGTTGCAAAAAGAGTAAGGCTATCTATGAGGGCATGACAACTACAGAGTGCCAAGTTGTTCTAGGTAATCTAAGGTTCCCAAGTCATGGAAACATGTAATTCTAGTTGTCAGGGCATTAATGCCAAGGTGTGTTAGGTAATTCTAGGGCATGCTAACATGTGCTAGATAGTAAGAAGGCATGTCAAACATGCTAAGATGTGCCAAGTGCTAAGGCATGCCAAGATTTGCAAGGGTGTGACAATGCATGCCAAGGATGGTAAAGGAAAGGAAAGGGAGAAACAACTTAAACTACAAGGAAATGAACACATAATAGGGTTAATAAGTCATAAGTTTACCTTTTCCATGAGGGGCATGCTAGGCATACCAACACTAGGTGCCAATAGGTGCCAAGTGCCAAGTTTCACTATATTCTAAGTGAAAAATCTTCCTTCATTGCTTCTCATCTACTTTCCAATAATTGATCTCAAATACTTCAATATTAAACCATACCAAAGCATATCGACTAATCTCAATGCATACCAAACATGCTAAGACTTGCCAAGTGCCAACACGTTCCAAGTGCCAGTGTGTGTCAGGGAGTGTACTGATGCATGCTATGAAGTGGAAGAACATGTCAAAGCATGCTAAGTTGTGCTAGAGAGTGAAAATGCATGTTGAGGAGTGTTAGGGAGTACTAGGAGAACACAAGGGAGAATGAGGTAAAAATGCATGGAAGTGAATGAATATGAGGGTGTGTTAGGGAATTCCAATGGGTGCTAAGTGTCATGCCAAGGAGGGAGTGACAAGGTATGATAGACATTGGTAAGGTGTGCCAGTGAATATCAGGGCATGTCAAGAAGTGCTAGAGTGTGCTAGGTATTTCCAAGGCATGCTGAGATGTGCCAAATAGTGCCAAGGCATGCCAAGACATACCAAGACATGCTAGGACATGTTAGATGATAAGAAATGCTAGGATGTGCAGGGTGGTAGAGTATGCCAATATGCGTCAAGGAATTTCAAGGCAATCAAAGGAATAACTAAGATAAAATTCAAGGAAATGAACACATAAGAGGGTTAATAAGTCGATACTTTATCTTTTTCAAAAGGGGTATGCTAGGGACAGTAATAATAGGTTCCAATACATGCTAAGTGTCAATGTGTGCCAAGTGCTAATGTATGTCAATGAAATATTATGCTAAGGTGTTCCAGGGAATTCTAGGGACTATAGGGCATGCCAACACATGCTAGGGGAGTGTTATGCTATGCTACGGCATGCCAACATGTGCTTGGGCATCCTACTCATGGAAAGATGTTCTAGGTAAAAAGATGTTCCAAGGCATGCGAGGTTCCAAAGAATGTTAGTGTGTGCTAAAGAATGTTAAGGTGTTCCATGAGTGTTGAGGAGTTCTAGGTCTCTCTCATTAATAGAATTGACATCTTGATTATGTATTGAATAATATAGCTCCTACACACACTAGTGGAACTTTATCTAAAGGGAATTTGCTAGATAATAAACCTGACAAGAATGAATCATGTGTTGACTCATATGAAAAATATACTCTTATTATTTGAGGGAAATGATACACACTAATTACTTATTAACAAATTGGATGACTCTAACCACTATTTCCTTGGACACGTAATGAAAATTCCTCCACAACAATGATCTTAAATCATTCTCTTTTGACAAAAAATATAGTAACAAGTACATAACATCATCAAAATGAATTGGAATGATAAATGATGACAAACATCTTTTTACCATCACCAAAAGTAACCAAAAAGAGCATTGGTGATGGGCCTTTAACGACCCTCACCAAAAGTGTCACCAAAGAGAAAATTAGTGACGGGCCTTTAATGAACCTCACGAAAAGTGTCATTGAAATTGGCTTTGGTGAAAAACCTTAAAGAACCATCACTATATACACTTTGTTAAGGACCGTCACCATATGTGACACTGGTGACGAACCTTAAAGGTCTGTCACAGGCATGACCCTTACCAATGACCTTTTTTCTTGTAGTGAATTGCAGTGCCATATTGAATATTTTGGTTCTGACATATACCTTATAGTCCATCAAATAGGAAAATAACTCCTAATAACCTTTCTAAACGTCACAACTTTATTTTAATTTCTATACATCGGAGGTAATAGTGCCTTAAAGAAATATATGATACTAAATTTAAAGAAGAAAAAAATATGTATTTCTACACCATACTCGCAGAAAGCATACAAAGGTAACATTAGCATATTCATAATGCTAATGTAAAAATCCAAAAGAGTAGAGATGGAAATCATATAGCTACCTCTAAGAATCATAACTCATATATGTACATATTCGTATTAATTGAAGGCCTAAGAGAAACATTTTAATAAAAACAAAATAATTCAAATTCAAATTCATAAATCACATAGATTGAATGACCATGAAACTCCCAACGATGGGAGATATTATGGTTAAAGGTATAAAATGTATACCCAATTAAACATATTTAACTTTTCACCCATGAGGGCTTAGCACATGAAAACCAAGGAAATTGTACATCGAGTGTAACTAGTCTGAAGAAAACCAAATGAGCTAAACTCACTTAGACAATATTTTTTTTTTATAAATAATATATGCCTAGGAGATTAGAATTGATAGCCAAAATAATTATTTGACTCCCAAGATAGTCCCAGTACAACGTTCATGTCACTCGAAATGAACAACGAGGGTACGAAGTTAGTAAAGACCAACCTGTGACAACATAGTTGATTGTTAGGGGTTGAAGGGGTATGTTACTCGGTGAGATAGAGACAAAAGGATTTATAGGTGCACATACCTGCATAGAAGGAATAGAAACCAATTAGAGAATCTAATATTTCAAATAGAATATCAGAAGAAGAAAAAAAATACATCCACCCACTTTAGTTACCTTAACAGAGAAGAACTAGACATAGTGGGCGACCTCACTTGAAATTTCAAGGTTTCGAAGGGAGGCCTACTAGAAAAAAAATAACATTAAGGAAATTCTTGGAAGATTAAACTATAGTCCATCTAGCAGGCTTTACTGTAATTATTCGATATTTCCATAGAGAATATTTTTTTCAAAGACAAGTAGAAAAATAATTTAAAAATGAAATAAAATTTAATTCTGTGTTCAAGGGGTATTTACCATAGTATAGTGGACCACAAGAATTGTAGAGGGTTTCAACAAGTAAGAACACGAGATTGTAATTTAACAAGAAAACTTCGCGACTACTTTAAGAGAAGATTACCAATGGAAATAATTGGAAAGGTGTGGTTGGTTGACCAAGATGAAAACTCCCTTGGTGAATGACTGAGACCATGAATAGTGTCAACAATAATATTAAATCAATGGAAGGTATTATGTAAGAACCTCAAATTATTGCTAAAATAATAAGTAAATTGAGGAGAGAAGTAATAATTACCTAGGGGCGTAGCGATGACCTTGAGTTGGACCTATGGCCAAAACATTTTGGTGTTTCTAGGTGGATAAGAAGTATACACAGAGTGAACCTTATCCACGGTTGCGGTGCTAAAATGTAATAATTATGAAAAGCAGGCAGACATAAAATTCCAAATGAGAGTGTTAGGAAGGGAGAGAAGTAGTTGGAAATATGTAGCATGTGAATCACTATATAATTAGTGAGTGAAGAAACAAAGGAAAAAAAAAAAGGCATCCCTCACAAAAACATGTAAATTGGGAAAAATATTATAATAGAAGTTACCTGGCAAAATAATGGGAGATATTCCCATGATTTTGTAGCAAATTACAGCCATCGAGCCACTATTGATACACACTAGGGCATTCAATGGACTATACATCGAACCAAGTGGAAAACAACCAAATGAGAAATATACCTAGAGAGTTCGTAAGGTAGGGTTTGTACTCACTGTCACTATCATTTGATGTGCAAGGTTAATCTTCCTCGTTCAAGCGATGAGGCCTGACAACCTATGTGAATTTCACATGGGTATGGGAAACATGGCAATGAGTAGTTCGACTACAATTGTCAAGACTATACAAACCACATGGTCATGTGATATGAGAATATTGACATCCTCATTAAGTCCCAACAACATATTAAATTAACATTTACACGATATTGGACCATCTAACTATAGTAATATCGAGAATCAAAATACCATAAATAAATGCAAATTGCTTGTATGTGGTATGAAATAAAAAGGGGTATAGGTCTTATAGCCTTTTGGTGATAGATTAAAGTTTAAATTTGAGCAACCAGGTTTGTGAGATTACAATTGTATATCTATAGAGTAGTACTAACCCCTTAGTCAAGGCATTTTGAGTAGAACAAGATTATATTGAAAATCTTGGGAAAAATATTAGATGGTGAAACTTGCATATTGAGTCTCCTAGGTTGGAATAACTATGTATATGTTTTATACAAATGCATAATAGATAAGTGTAGGGATAAAATTCATTATGTTGACATAGATTTTTTTTTTAAATAAAAAAATATATATATTAGTGATCAAAAGTAGATTTCTGACAATATATTATCATAAACTTTTGGATTTCATTTAAGAATCACCAAGAAGGCTCCAAGCCCTCTCTAACTAGCTATAATAACACTTGTTAGGCCATGCATTCTCAACCATTCAATAACATATCAAAACATGTCAAGAGCCATAGATAGAATACATCATATAACCAACATATAACTAAAAAATAACCAAAATAGAAACCATGGCAAATCAACCATGATATCAACATGATAACTAGTACAAGTGCTCATGATCACAATAGTAAAATTACTCTTATTAACATATGCAAATGCCAACCAAGTCAGGACTTCCTCATACCACCCAAACATAGATTGGGTTTAACCAAATATCTCTTTCATCCAATCAACCCCATGACGTATTCCAAGCATGAATGTGGGATCTCATGGTTTAAACAAAAAAAAAACCAAACTATGCTTCTAGAAGCCAAACCACCTCAACCCTCAACCCTCAACCATCGTGATTCCACCTATGTGGTCCAAAAATCACTAACGTCAATCATATCAATCTCAACCCAAGTTGTCCAGGGGTCTAAGAACTAGAAACTCAACCTGCAACCTTCTAGGGCTACATATAATTTGTTCAAACCATGATTGCAGGAACTAGTATCTGAACCCATCAAGGGCTCTATAGAATTTTTCCCAACCTATAGCTCTAGGAACCAATAAATAAACCCAAAGCATTCCGATTCTTCTAGAGAATTTATTCCAAACCATAGCCATAAGGAACTCGAGAACCAATCAAAAAAAAAAAGATGGGAAACCCACAACATCATGGCTATCCAAGAAATGGAAAGGCAAGGTTGAAACCACTCTCAATCTAGGAAAATATCTATGTCAATGACAACACATAACCAAAGAATCACATACATATACCATGTAACAAGAACTCAGTAAGGAAATCACACATGCAACATGTTACCTATGAATTATCCTTGTTGTAGTTCTTGATCCAATTGTTCCCTTGCACTCCATTTTTTCCTTTGTTTTCTTTCTCCAATCCAAGTGAATCCTAGAGTGCTCCAAGAATGCTCCAAGATTTCTCTGAGTGTGCAAGAGTATGATAGAATGAGAGTGCGAGGGAAATGAACTAGAGATGATTCCCAAAACCATCAAAAATTTGTGAAAAAGATAAAAACTATTTCTCTAAAGCCTTTTTTTATCATTGAGGCCTCTATTTTCTTCATTTTCCCTCATTTTTCCTCTAATTTCTCTTGCATGTAAATTTGTGTCTCTTCACCTTCCTTTTCTCTTATTTTCCTTTATTTTCACAATTTAATGCCATTTATTGTCTCTTTTCATATACCAATGTATTTTCCAATTTCCATAGCCATTATTAATCCACAAATGATGCCCACTAGAATGTTTTTCCCAACACTCATCTTGGAATACGTGTCCCATGACTTTGGTCTTATTTTATTTACATGGAAAATCAAACAGGGGATGTTACAAACCCCTCCCACTTGGGGGAACCCAATCCTCATTGTTCAATGACACTTATAACTATCCAAACATGTTTCCCATGGAACTTTATAACACAACACGATGCAACATGTACATCACATGAAACTGCTAAAACCATGAACACCATATTGCTTATTGTCGCTTTATAACATAGTTCATGGTAGTATATGTATTACAAATAGGGATATACAAACATAAACCAAAACACATATACCAAACACATATCCTCAACTAAAAAATAAGGAAGGATATAAAGCCCGCATTTGATCACCCATCTTCAATGTACCTTCATCTGGCCCAAAGTTCTTCCACAACAATTTAACTTGGTTGATTGCTGTATTCTAGTGCATAAGTTGTTTCAACATCAATATGCATTGTCCTTACGGATGGAATTCTCCCTCTAGTTCAACCTACAATATAGACCAATCAATTACATGATCAACATCCTGCACATATCTCTTGAGCAATGAAACATGAAAAAGATCACAAACATTTACTATTGGCAGCAGCGCAAGTCTGTAGGCCACTGGTCCAATCATCTCAAGGATCTTACAAGGCCTACAATACCCAGTTGCTAACTTAGCACATGACCCAATCCTCAAGGAGCTCCTCTTGGGCTTGATGCACAAGTACACATGCTCCGCAACCTGAAACTCCTTGAATGATCTATATTGATTTGCGTAAATTTTCTTCTTATCAAATGTTGCCTTTAGATTCCTCTTAATAACCCACATCTCCTGCTCAATCTCATCCAACATATCTGGCCCAATTAATACCATGTTCATTGGATCACTTCAATTAATAGGAGTACTACAAATCCACCCATAAGGAGCCTCAAATGGACTTATCCTCAAATATTCATGATACCCATTGTTATATGTAAACTCCACCACTAGAAGATACTCCTCCCACTTCTATGGTTGATGCATGAATTACAACCTCAACATATCCTCAAGAATCTTTTTAACCCTGTCTTTATGTCCATATGCCAATGGATAATAAGTTGTACTAAAAGCTAACCTTTTCCCCAATCATATAAGCAACTCATTCCAAAACATGGAAGTGAACTTCGCATCTCTATTTGATATAATATTATTTTGAACACCATGCAATCTCACCATCTCCATGATGAAGATCTGAGCTACCTCACTAGTTGAATTAGTAGATTTCACTGCAATGAAGTGAGATATCTTACTTAACCTTTCAACCCCAACCATGATGGAATCATGATGCTTTGATGCCCTTAGAAAACCTGTAATGAAGTCCATGGAAATGACCTCCTGTTTCCATTTTGTAATCAGAAGAGGCTGCAACAAAATAGCTAGATGCTTACACTATGCTTTCATCTCTTGATAGTCCAAACATCTAGAAACATACTCCACCACTTCTTTATTTAAGTTCAGAAAGTGATAGAACTTCTTAACTATTTTCAATGTGTTATGTTATCTTGGGTGACCTAAATACGACTTTACATGAAACTCCCTCAAGATAAGATTCTTGAGCTCACTGTCATCTTTGTAACAACCCTGGTGAAAATATCATGTAATAAAATTTAATAAAGGAAAAATAAGACCACGTTTAAGGGACACTTATTCCAAGATGAATGTCAGGAAAATATATCCTACTAGGTGCCACTGGATGTGTTTTGGCTAAGGAAATTGGCAAAAGGCTAAGGCAAAGGCTTAAAAGGAAAAAACTCATTTTTCGCACATTTATTTATGAAAGTAAAGGAAATTAGGAGAAAAGTAAGGTGAAAGGTTACACGTTGCATGTGGGGAGGAAAATGAAGGAAAATAATGGAAAATGCAAAAAATAGAGGCCTCATTAATAAAAAGGCTTATGAGGATCAGTTGGTAACCTTTTTTTAGTACATGTTTTGGACCTCCCTCATTATTCTCTCTCTCTCTCACACTCTTGGTCACTTAGATTTTTCTTGGATCACTCTAGCTCTGGATCAAGGAAGGAAAATAAAGAAAAGGGAAAGGAAGGAAAGAAAGGATCAACGAAGGAAAATAAATATTAGGCAACTTCAGTAGGAATACTTGTGGGTAACATATTACATGTCCCCACTAGTTTTTACATGCATAGATTTTCATGTTTGTGTGTGTTTCTGTTGTCATCGATGGCATGGTTTTGCTGGGTTATAACAGTTGTTTTCAACCTAGCCTTGCCTTTTTCCAGATGCCATGGTATGTTGGGATGTTCATCTTGATTTTGAGCTTTGGTTTTATGAATGGATTTTGGAATCCAGGGTGGAGGTGATCTCAAGGTTCATTCCAAAAGGCCTAGGAATCCCTTGACTGGTTTTGGATAGATACATGGTAAATCCTAAGGGAGAATTCTCAGTTTAGGGCCTAGTGATCTGAGTTTGGATTGTGCTAAAGCCCGAGAGACTCGTCTCATTTTAGGGCTTAATGAACCGGGATTGGATTGCGGTAAAACCTGAGACACAAGGAGATGGAAAATTCCTCAAGGATGGTGATGGATTCTGGATGGCATTCCAAGTTCAATTCGGTTGTGATTGAAGCACTGATTTTGGTGTGATCAAGGTTTGGTGAGGGTGGAGGTGGTTTAACCTTTGGATTCCCTTGGTTATCTATGGATTGATTTACCCATGAGATCCAACATTCATGCTTAGAATATGTCACGGGGTGACTGGTTGAAAGAATGATTTTGGTTCAACCATGTCTATGGTCAGGCGGTACGTGGAAGTTTTGAACCTAGTCAGATTTTCTGATGATTAATGAAAGCTAAGTTATTTTTCCTTTCCACTTCTTTATATGTGGATTTAATTGTTGTTATATATTTGTTATTTACATGGTTTTATGCTAGTTGTAAGCTTTGTTAATTGACTGGTTCATGTCATGGTTATCTCATGTATTTACTTGTAATTGTTAAGTTTATGGATGCAAGGTCTAATTGATGTTATAAGAGTTCAATGGAGAAGTTGGTGATCCTTCTTGTCATGTTTCATAAGAGATTTCAATGATTCATTCTTTGTCTTGTATCCTAGAGCTGCAGGTTGCATTGATGCCAAGTTTTTGACAAAATGTCACTCCCAGTTGGGGATTTTTAGGCCTAGTCCTGACATTGATTTTTGGTTAGTAGTCTTGTCATAATGTCTTTGATGGATTTTGAAAGTTATAACAAGTTCTCGGTAGTGGATGGAATGCTGGGCTAGAAAATTGCCTTCAATTTCATGGACATTGACACAGGTTTGTTGGGAAAAGTCATTGGACACTCGCTTGCATGCCTATGAGAGAGTCAAGAGGTCCCTGGATGTTGGAATGCCTATAGCATGAGAGAGGCTAGAGGTCAAGAGGTCTAAAAGATCAGTGCGACCCAGGGGCAGGATGTCTAAGTGGTTGAGATGTCTCTTGGGCTTGTTGTTATCGATGTGGAAGGTATGGTTGATATGTTTCATTGATTCCATTTCCTTAAGGTCACTATAGAGGTTGAATCCCTACGTAGTGGCCTCTCTCCTCAGATGTTTACCCTAGCTGGCTAGTTATATGGGTAGATGTGGGAGGAGTGTGGTTACTGATTGGCATCAGAGCATGGTTGCACTCTCCTTGGGTGGATTTGTTTTTCATGCATTCATGTTGGTTCCACATGTGTGAGTCATCCTTGAATTCTTGTTGCATATGTATGGTGTTGGTCACGGTCATAGTGATGTCACCATGGGGATAAAGATGTCATTTTATGAAGCATGATTTCATGAGTGTATTAGTGGTTACATGTTGTTGTATGTCACTTACATGTGTCATTTTGTATTCTTGGTTACATTCTCGTATGTTTAGTTACATTCTTGCATGCTTGGTTACATGTATCATTCTTGTAGTTTTGGTTACAAGTATCATCATTCATGCTTTATTATATGCGTTCATGTGTGGGTGTGGTCGATTATGCATTTCTTATTTATGTTAATGTTGGCATGTCATCAAGTATACATTGGTGTTATGGTTGTTGTTTTCATGGATGTAGTCATGGAATGTGTGTAGTTGATATGGTCACGCATTGATGACTGGACTCTATATGACTAATGGTTACATGGTTATGTGCTTATGTATCATATATCTATATGTTGTTATGATTATGTTATATATGTATCACACTGATTTAATGACCTTGCTTATGATGTATCCTCCCAAGACTATTCTAAGCTAAGTTGGTTTATTTTGATTTGGTTTAGCTGACATAGTATGCCTTGTAGGAAAGAGATCAAAATGGCTAGCAAGAAGGTAGACCACAAAAACTCTATCTATGAATCAGATGAGTAGCGTGGTGTTGGTAACTCTTCTGATATGGCACAAATTGAGAATTGATTCAGACTTAAACAGGAACACAAAAAATTATAAAGATAACCATAAACACATATATGCAGCAGAAATAATACTTCATTTCATTAATGTAAAATACTGAAATATGCTTACAAACAGTAATGGAAATAAACTAGCTAGGGCGATGGTAGCTTATCTCTGAGAAGAGATGTGGTGGCTACATGCCTCTAAACTATGTTACAATGAGGCTCGAAGGCCTATTTATTGTTGAGAAACAATGGAAAACCCTTAACATCCTAGAACCTAACCCTAGAAGAAGAAATGCCAAATTGTGGGCCCCGTTTGGGTAAATTGGTACATCAATTTCGCAGGGTCATAACTTTGGCATATGATCTCTGTTTGACGCGTACAATAGCTCGTTAGAAAGATCTATCCGAGCACTACCACTTTGGGAAGGGTACATTGGTCCTTGGACCCATGCGACCCCCATATTTCCCAAAAAATTTCGTTTAGGGCCTCAGAACGACTCCGGAAGTTCACGACTCGAAAAACTACTAAAAATAGTAAACTGTGCTACAATTTAGGAAACTGAAAAAAAACTGAAAGAGATAGTTGTGAGGGTCCAAATGGGATAGGTGGGTGGCCACCAACATCCACCTAGATCTTTCCTCCCCCTTAGGAAGAAATGGTCCCCATTACGTTGAGTTCCTCCATCTGCTGAACTTAGTCCCTGGTGAGCTGTTCTGCAATCTCGAATGTGTCCAGTAATGGTGGGAAGCATGGTTGAGGGTAGTACACATTGAATACTTGGTGCATGTGAAGGAATGGAGGAATGTTGTGTTCCAAAGCTCTGATACCACTGATCCGGACTTAAACAGGAATGAAACAAATTACAGAGATAACGATAAACGCATATATGCAGCAGAAATAATACTTCATTTCATTAATGTAAAATGCTAAAATGTGCTTACAAACAATAATGGAAATAAACAAGCTAGGGCGATGGTAGCTTATCTCTGAGAAGAGATGTGGTGGCTACATGCCTCTGAACTATGTTACAATAAGGCTCGAAGGCCTATTTATTGTTGAGAAACAATGGAAACCCTTAACATCCTAGAACCTAACCCTAGAAGATGAAACGCCAAATTGTGGGCCCCGTTTGGGTAAATTGGTAGTTCAATTTCCGGGGGTCGTAACTTTGGCATACGATATCTGTTTGACGCATACAATAGCTCGTTAGAAAGATCTATCTGAGCACTACTAGTTTTGGAAAGGCACATTGGCCTAGGGACCCATGTTGCCCCCAAATTTCCCAAAAAAATGTTGTTTAGGGCCTCAAAACAGCTCCGGAAGTTTAGGACCCGAAAAACGGCTAAAAATAGTAAACTGTGCTACAATTTAGGAAACTGAAAAAAACTGAAAGAGGCAGTTCTGGGGTTCCAAATGGGATAGGTGGGTGGCCACCAACATCCACCTGGATCAAGAATATTGAAGGAAGAAATAAGAATTTGTAAGGAGAACAATGAAAAAATCATCCAGGCACAAGAGAAACAAGCAAATGTTAATGCAATACTACTTCAGAGTTTGTCATAATTGTAGCAGTAGGGACCACTTCAGATCAACCATGAGCAGGAGGAGAGAACTAATGGGGTATATGGCAGCACGTCTTATGGTCATCACAAGTCAGACAAACATGGCATGATCAAACATGGCAGGTTGTTGGACACTACAGATAGGAGAGGTGATGGACACAGGTACTATTCTAGTTCTGGATCTGACAACCATAATGATCTTCATCATTATCATCCTTATAGGAGGAGTGATAGGGAATAATTTCCAGATGATTTGAAGAAATAAAATCCACCTACCTTTAATGGAGAGATGAATAAATCAGATGATGTAGAGGCATGGTTGCTTGGTATGAGGGAATTCTTCAGATTGCATGACTATTTAGAAAACATGAAAGAAAAGATAGTGACTTTTAGTCTCAAAGGTAAAGTAAATATTTGGTGGGAATATGTGAAGAATGTTAAAGGTATACATGAGGATGATTTGAATTTGCATGAGTTTGAGAGGCTCTTCAAGAATAAGTATTTGTCAGAAGGATACTTTGATGACAAAGCTAAGGAGTTTTATGAATTGCAGATGGTTTCCATGACATATGATGAGTATACCAGTATATAACATGCAAAGAAGGAAAGACTCTAAGAAATCTATGGCATGGTAGGTAAGAAGTAAAAATTAAGAGTAGAATGATGAGTCTCCAAATTTTCACCTTTTTCACAATTTCAAGCACCCATTTTTAGTTATTTTTTCATACTTCTTTTACCATCTATTACCTATCCATTTCCTTTCTTACATAATTTCTTCATAAATGTGTCAAATTAAATCAAAGAATGTTGAACTAGTTAATTATAGTCATTTTATTTTATTTTGAATAGATTAAAGAGGATAATGCTTGACCTATTACTAATGATGGTTTTCCTATATCTTAGTTCCTATTGTTTCTATACAGCTTCAGGGTTATTAGGTGACACTCTAATTAATAGAAGCATAAAAAAATCCAACTAATGGAAGTGAAAAATGGTTGAGCTACCAAAAGTGCATGTGCTATATCCATCTAAAATATCGAAAGAAACCAATTTACTAGAAGTAGGGACACACTGTTTTGGTAGACACATTGTTCTGGAAGCCATGCCATTCTAGTAGTTATGCACCTATAGGTGACTGTCAACAATGCAATTATCGATTTTGACATTTCCAGGCCAAATCAAAGAAAATCAAGATACATATTTTCTATGTATTCAATATATATGGATCCTGTCTTATCCATGTGGTTGTTGGACCCAAACATAACTTGAAAATTTCCTTTTTAAAGCAGCAAACAGTTAATCACGATTTCATGACACTTCAACGAAATTATAAACATGGATTTAAATATTCTAATTTTTTCATAAGATAATACTATTGTAATGATGTGATCTATTATGGTAGTAGCAGTTGGCTGGAATATCCATGATCTTAGCATCAAATACCTTAGCTATGTCTAAGAACAATTGTTGTATAATTTAGCTGAAGAGACACCCAACAAAGGAGAGATGGAGTATAATATTGATTTTGTTATAATGAAAACATTCTAAAAGACTATCTGAACATGTATTCTATATTTTTTTGTTAATTAATGAAATTATTGTGTTTCTGATAATTTTATGTGTTGTATAGTCCTATAGAGCTCCCAGTCAAGAAAGGCCCCCTGCCCTAAGGTGCACTTGCAGAGTAGATAGCTCTACTAGATGTTATTTAATTTATTTTCTACATATTTAGATCAAATTCAAGTATTTTTACTTGATCTTCCTATAACTTTATATTTATCTTTTATTTATTTCATGCATAGGATGCGGTAGTTAAATTTATGCAATCCAATTTTTTGTGTTCTTTTGTGGAAATGCTTTATGAAATCTAAATTTATGCAATCCTAGTGTGAGGAGTTGTTAACTTAGGGACACAACAATTGGGTGAATGGAAAAAAGGCCTAGAACTATGAGTCTTGCATGTTTATTTCAATTCTGCATTGAATGTGTTTTCTTCTACAAGAATTAATAAGCTTGTTGGACGCTTCTATGATTTTAATGAATGCAATGAAAATTTAAGTTTATTATTTATTCTTTTGTTTATGGGGAATGCAAATTTTGAATCAATGTGAAATACAATTCCTGAGAAGCGTGCTTTTAGTGTATTGTTGTAGTTTATTTTTATTTAAAGCTAGTCAATCCTAATTGTGCATATGTTTTTCTAGCACTTCGTTAGTCTTTTGCTCTCGTGCAATAATTTAATGAGCAACAATTTAAGAAATTAAATATCCTATTATTTTTGGTGTCGTTGCTAGGGAGGTTCCAAGGAATTATATTTTAATTTGCATGATGTGTTACTAGATCTCCTAGGATACAATATCTGAGCATTGAAAGCTATGAGAGAGGTAAGAACCTCTCCATCCACTTTTGTGGCTTAGCCTACCTCAATAGATTTAGATGATGTTAGTACTGTATGAGCCAAGGAGGAAGTTGAACTGAGATGAATAGGTAACTGTTGACAATAGACCATATTAGCATGAGGGAATTTGAGTACATGATAAATCTTGTTTTGAATTTTATTTATTTTCAGATATTTATTTTATTTCCTTAAGGTTTCCAGGTTGCCATAAACACCTCCCAATATATTAACCCATGTGAAATATAGGGATTAGAAACAAACATGAAGGATTTAGGAATGATCAAGAGCTTATATAATATTACTCCAAGAGCTTTCTTAATCCCTAGACATAGTTGGAAGCATCTCTGCATCTCGAGAGGAGAAAATCCTAACAACCATCGAGAATAGACCTACATTTCGAGAAGTAATAAGAGAGAGAAAACATCCACGTGCAAAATTTATAAGAAAACCCATTACAAATCAAGAAACCATGGACCACAACCAATGATGAGAAGCCCCTAAATTTGGAGATCAATGATTTTTTGTCATTTTTATCATCATACTTCTTGAGTATCCTAGAATGTGATGAGGAGAAAATATGCGAACCTAAGAATGAGGAATTTATATCATTCCTATCCTCAGATATTTTATGAACCTAAGATACCAATCAACAATCTATATAATATGCATGTGGCATGACAAAGGAGAAAATACAAATTAACAGTTATGAACAAGCAACTAGATAGCATCATAACTATTTCAAGAATTGGTTCCAAATTGTCATAAGGCTAGAGAACCCTCTCTTGTTCAAGAGATATTTCCATCATATCAAAAGAACCATTTGGTGCCCCATGCTCTAGAATACATTAAAGTTTATATTTTAAATATGCTCTGCACATGGTTGAACTATAAGTACTCCTACACTTGAAGAACATTTTCCTTTCTTCAAATAAAGCAAGGTAGGATAATATATAAAAATAAAATAAAATAAAATAAAATTGTTAGAGTTATTAATCATTTTTGAAGCTGCAACTTCTTAAGGTTTATTTGCTACATTTGGAGACCGAATTGGTACAACTTCCTTTGGATATGACATTATGAAAATTCCTATGGTTCCTTCTACCACTACTATCATTGGATTGACTACCATTGATTGTTGTTTGGGTCGACATTAAACAATCTTGTGGTAATTATTGTTAAGTAATAATCACTCTTAATTCTTAATTAGTTTTTAAAGTGACTATGAATATTTATTGGTTGATCATTCTCCATGTCACCTACCATGATTGTCCAATGAATTGGTGAGGCAAGGGGGGGATTCTTCATAGTCACGTTTGGCACTTCTTGTCCACAAGTTTAAATGATGTGGAGAATTTAGGGGATGTGAAAAACAATAATTCTACTATCAAGTTAATAAATCATATAAGTCTAATTGCTTTTCAAAACTATTACCTAAGAAATATTTCCAAGTTCCTTTAATGGGTATTCTTGAAAAACCTCCTATGGTGGACCACTTATGTAGAACCTCAAGAGCCTTTTATGAGAATTATAGCATTATCAACTATAAGGGCATTTTAGTTATTATCTAAGATGCTTATTTTCACTACACATTAAATAGCTTAGATTTATGACTATTGTGAATCGTGTTTCCCATGAAATAAACTTGAATTATGAGTTATGTGCCTAGAAAATATAAAATACTCTCATACCACCTAACTTCCTTACACTCTAAAACTGTCGATGGGTAGTATATGTTATTCTAAATCTCTTGAGAAATATATATATATATATATATATATATATATATATTCATTCACATAAATAAAGAAAAGGAATAATAAAAGGAAGTATCGGGAAGTATAAGTAAACCTGCCATGGTACTAAACAAGCTTGCTGGATTTTGGGTGTGTGTTATATTCTTTCCATGACTAGCCTCACGCATGAAGAGGGGGTGTGATAGCCCACCCTTCATTGTGCTAGGCACAGTGGGGAGGTTTGAGGGGGGGAATAGACCCCTCTATGGGGTCTAGGGCAATGCTTCAAGAAAATTTATTTTGGACCCTATATTAGGTGGGCACACCTACCTATGGTTTTGTGCATGGGTTTCACACATGGTTTTTGGCATTATGGTTTTCTTCCCATGATATTTTGTAGATCCGGTCAAGGGACCTATAGTTATGTTCTAATCTAGAGTTAATGGATTGGGGTTTATCCATGCTTCGATATGTATATATATGTATTGTAACATTGAAAAGAATATAATGAGAAATCAATCTGGTAGTCCCAGTTTTGGTATCTAGGGGAAAATCTCTGTGTATATTTTTTTTTATGTTTTATGCTCTCACCATTATTTATTTTCTATTTTTAGAATTCGTTTCTAGGTAATTTATGTACAGGTTTAAAACATTCACTAACAACAAGGCTATGTCAGGTAACATAGATGAGGAACACACATTCACACATAGATAACTCATTCCAAGGAAAGGCCTCAAGTCACATTTTGAAAAAAATGTTATTAAATTTAAAGCCAGTAATAATAATCCTCATACTCAAATTTTAGACAGTGGCTTTAAGATCCTTGGAGTATTATGATTTGTTGTTTTATCTTTTAGAAAACTAGGAGATTTTGATGGAAGTGGGAGACTTAGCATAGGTGATTTATATTGCTCATATAATGGGGCTTTTGTATATATTTGGATAATGGTAAGAATTTGGGAGATAAATACAATGATAACTATTTCATCCTAATAATGTATCTTTTTGTCATCCTTTTTTCCTTATTTATATTATGTTTTCATCCCTCTTTAATGCCACGAAATTCAAGTCACTTTTGTTTATAATGAGGTTATTAGGGTGATAAATTGTTGACGTAGAATTATCATGATATGTTTCGTAGAAATTTTGATGACCGAGAATATTTTTAGAAGGCACTGTTATAGACCATGGTATGATAAAAACAAAACTTATAACATTTCAACAGTAATCTTTCATCAATTTTTCCATCAACCAACATTCTATAGATCCAATAGTAAAATCCTCAATAGTGATCAACATCACACAATATTCTTCAAATTTAGCATTCATCTCTGCAGAGTTAGCCTTTATCAATAGAAAACAACCATCATGCATCAACATTATCCTAATTTCGATCAATTTCATACTCAACTTTATTTTCAACAATTACCAACGTGACATGCTTCAGTATCTAGGATCAGTGTTAATGTTTTGTTTTCGATGTCCTACATGGGACATAAGTATAAATTTAGATTTAGTATCATCATCAACATATATGAGAAGCCTAAGGTAGAAATCAATGTGAAAATTTTTCATTTGTTGAAGATTTAGGAAATAATGATAAAAAACCATTGAAATATTACCCTACTATTCCAACCCTTACCTTATGAAATTGTATTTCTCCCATCATAAATTGTTCCCTTACTCTATTTGGTTGTAATTAGACATCTTATCCTTCCTAGAAACATTGAGTTACTAGAACAATCACTTAATTTTTTTGTTAAACAAATAAATTTATTTGCTTTTACCTTGACCCTTTATGTGGTCATCCCTACAACATTTTTTTCTTCAAAAGATAATGGGATTGTATATGAGATACTAGAGATTGATGATGGGTGAAGCAGGGGAAGTTATAATAGAGTTTGCAGGAAGTGTATGGTAGGATGAAAAATGCATAACTTTCTTCTGGTATCTGAAATTTCTACCTTTTTTCTTGTATCTCAAACTCTTACCTTTGTTCCTATATTTTAGATTCCTATCTCTATTATGGTATAAAAAATGCCTCTATTCCTATACCAAAAATTCATTTTTTCATCTATTAGAAATGCCTAGCTCTATTCCTATAGATAAAATGTAGAAATTATTTTTAGGATATCTTTCAAACCATGTGTTGGATGGCCACAAAATTTGGTGGAGAAAATCATTGAGGTAGGATTAAAAACACATTAAATTTCAGAAAACCCAATTTATAGTCTTTGATAACTAAATATATATATATAAATAAATAAACTAATAATTCACATTTATAACTAAAGCATGATTAGGTTAAATAAAATTGAAAATTCAAATAAAGACAAAAATGAAATTAGAATAAATTCTAAATTAAAATAAAATTAACTCAATCCTAAAATAAATAAATAAACCTCTCCTTAATCAAGAACCTGTCGGCTTTTCACTCTTCCCATCTCAACATGTATTTATTCATCCTCACCCCTCTCTGACTTCTTCACAAATACTAATCCTCATGATGAGCCACAGGGGTTGGTTCGAAACGTCGATGTACAAAAACAACAGATGCGATGAATCCGGAAGACACAACCACACAGAATGCAAATCGCAGAAGTCTCAAATCCATTAAATTTAACAATGTCACGTACATGCATTTTGCCTATAACAAGAGACTCGTGCAACAAATGGCTTTGATTTTCGGAGTGAGAAGCCACTAATATGGTAGAAACCTGCCCAAAATATCTCAAGAAAGTATATTTTGTAGTCTTTGAGAATTTTAACATCATCACCTACAATCGTTTTGACTTTAACTCGAGATAAATGCATCCAATGGCTCTAATTTTCGGTTTGGGAAGGCATTAAAATAGTAAAAAAATAATCAAAAAATTGTATCGAAATACATACTATATTGTGACAAATTGGTTAATGAAGTTTGTTGCTACACCCATACCATATTCTGCAGTTGAAAATAGATTTTTGAGGGACTTCTCTAAATAAAATGGGAATTGTTCTATCCATTCTCCTTACATTGAATACATCGATTTAGGGTTAGAGATCATCTAGTATTGTACTTACTTAGCTTGATATTTTATGATCCCTAATTCCCTTATCTTTGGCATTTATTGGAATTTACAATAAAAATTGTAATTAAATGATACTTTGAAAATAAACATAATTTTTAGGAAAATTCTAGAAAAGGATTTGTACAAGTAGCTCATCTATTTCTATGCCTATTGATAGGTGATTTAATTAAATTATTTTTCAATTCTATGTCATAGAAGAATGTCTCATAGAAGAATAGAATGGGAATTCATTACAAAAAGAAATTATTAGCAGAATAAAAGTATAATAGAAATCTCATCTTGTCCATAAATTAAGCATGTTATGACTAATGAAAGAATATTTCTCCCTTTCTCAACAAATGTCCTAGTGGTGTTTGTTTAGAAGTAGTTGGAGATAAAAAATAATGACTATTACCTTGTCAATGATGCAGAGTATGTGGGCCATTACATGGAATAAAGGGCGTATGAAGGTAACATATATGCCACTCTTATTTTTATAATTTTTTATCTTTTAGGTGGTTGTATCAGATTTAAAATAATAATGTTTGTACCGTTTATAAATAATGTAGTGGCAAGGTACATGATGTTCTTTACAAGAAAAATATTGAATTATATTTCTAAAGTATTTTGGTATTGTATATTTGGCTCCATGAGATAATGTTCCTATAATTATTTAGAACTTGTAACGGAACTTGATTACAATAAGGAAATGAAATAATTCATTGCAAGGATCTAGTACAATGAAGAGCATGGATGGTATGAAACCCCTTTAAATAATATGGGGAGAGTACAAACTAATTTTATAGTCCAGAAAATAAAGGAGATCAATGGGATTATTAATAAGATTCCTGGTACTGTCACGAAGGTTGGTTGCATTTAAAAAATTATGTGACTCTCTGCTAAAAATGCTATCTTGTTTGCATTTGGACATGGAAAAATGTAGGCATGGGGAAGATGGCGACTCTCTGACCTTTTTTACCATTTCAAGCACCCGTTTTCAATTATTTTATCATACTTTTTTTTACTATCTATTACCTATACATTTCTTGTCTTACCCAGTTTATCCATAAATGTGTCACAATAAATCCAAGAATGTTGAAGTAGTTAATTATTTTCATTTTCCTTTATTTTTAATAGATTAAAGAGGATAATGTTGGACTTACTACTAATGATGGTTTTCCTAGCTTGGTTCTTATTGTTTCTATGCATCTCCAAGGTTATCAGGTATCACTCTAATTACTAGGAGCACAAGTACAAAACCACCATGTTACTAGAAGTTCACATGCTATATATAGTTTTACTACCAGAATAAGCCAAGTTACAAGAAGTCGAGAAACACTATTCTAGTAGGCACATTATTCTAGTAGACACACCATTATGGTAGTTATGCACTTGTAGGTGACCATCAATAACGCGACTGTGCATTAAGATATTTTTTATCCAAATCAACAAAAATCAAGACACATGTTTTCTATGTATACATGACATATGGATCATCCTTTATCCACGTGGCTATTGGACCTTAAAAAAATGAAACTTACCTTTTTAAATCCCCAAACCATTAGTGACAATTTCATGACACTTCAACAAAATTATAAATATGGACTTAAATATTATAATTCCTACATAAGGTAATATCGTTGTAACACTGTGATCTATTTTAGTAGGATTAGTTGGTTGGAAGATCCATTATTTTAGGATCAAATATCTTAGCTATGTCCAAGAATAATTTTTATATAATTTAGCTGAAGTGACACTCAACAAAGGAGATGGGGAAGATAATATTGATTCTTATATAGTGACAACCTTATAGAAGGATGTTTGAATATGTAATCTATCATTTTTTGTTAATGACTGAAATTATACTATTTTTTATCAGCTTTTTGTTTTTTATAATCATGTAGTGCACCCAACCAAGAATGGCTCCCTATCCTAGGATGTACTTGTACAGTGTATATTTCTGGTAGATGTTATTTAATTTATTTTCTACATATTTAGATTATATTCAAGTATTTGTACTTTATGCTCTTCTGACTTTTATATTTTTGTTTTTTTTAATTTCATACACAGGATCTAGTAGTTTAATTTCTAAATCCATATTTTTGTGTGCTTGCATGGTGTGTTTTTTAGGGCCATAGTGTGAGGTGTTTTTAACTAAACAACAAGTGGTTGAAATGACACATGACCGAGACCTATGAGTCTTGCATGTTTTTGTCAATTTTCCATTGAATATGTTCGCTTCTATAGGAATTATTAAAATTGTTGGATACTTCTATGATGCTGATGAATGAAATGAAAAATATTTTTATTATTTATTTTTTTATTTATGGGCCATGTAGGTTGTGAATCCCTGTTCAATGAAATTCCTAAGAATTGTGTTTTCAGTAGATTCTTGTGGTATATTTTGATTTAGAACCAATCAAACCTATTTCTACAAATATTTTGCCAACACCTCATCAGTTTACAAACTCATGGTCGATAATTTAATGAGAAACAATTTAAGAAATTAAGTGACACATCATAGAGTAATCAGGGAAAAAAATATTAAGCTAGAACCTATAGAAACATAAGAAAATTTGATTTAGGGTCTCTATTTTGATTTAAAAATATATCCAAACAGAAAAGGAAAAATGTAAACATGACATCATAGTGGGAATTTCCTCAAACATCAATCGCAAGTCCACTCATGTAAAATATAAAAGTAGAAGTATGTCAATATCCTAATAACCAATAGAGAACAGAAAAATTATATTGAAGGAAACTCTCTATCGAAAATATTACCTACACCCTTAACTAGATAAACATGCATCTATTTGAAATTAAAAAAAAGGCATAAATTACTTGATAACTGCAATTCATATTATGGTGACATGAGGTTGTCAATGAGATGAATAGAGTTATCCCTTGGAGTGAAATTGAGGAGAACTAGAAAATTGGTCAGGGAACTCAAAGGAATTTAGCTGAAAACCAAAACCCCCTTTGAGGACCTACAAAATGAAAATAGAAATCCATTAGTACATAAAAATACAAAAACAAAGTTGGGGAAATAGCATGGAAATAACAATAATTTGGAAAACTAGAAAAATGACTCCCAAAGGAAAAATAAAATATGATACTTGTTGTTCATAGACATAGGATTCTTTCCTCATAGAGGTCAAGGCTCTAAAAGATAAATGAAGCCATAAAATCAGAATAATTCCTCTATGAAATCAACCCTAAGTGGTGGCAGAGCGTTTGAACATCAAAAAGTAAAATGAAAACAAATGAATGCAAATGGCGATGACATCTAATTCATCCATCTTTGAGGTGGTCAAGTGGTCATAATTCATGGAGAACCAAGACCTGTAACTATTTCCTTGTAGCTGAGGGGTTATTAAACAACTAGGGTTCATGATATTACCTTTGGGTTAGAGAAAGAAGAGATTTTGGTATGGGAACCTGCCATGTCCTAATTTTGAACATATGCCTAGGAGGCATATTTATAAACTATTGGAAATAATTTCTAATACTGAGAGTGTGGGTTGAATTAGCGTTAACATTAATTTTAACTTGTAATGGAAACTTTTACCTTCACATTCAAAATTGGAAATAATTAATGTGAGAATAAACCATCATATCATGTAGCAACAATATAAGATAACACATTAACACACTCTCCATGAGAAATAACACATATGACATAAAGGTTTAATGAGGAGACCCTTTTGGGAGAAAAACCACTAAATATTGTTTGTTCTATGATGTTAAATATGAGCTCCTACTCTATTTACATAAATATTTGTGAGCCACCACTCATAAGAACCACCAACTTCTTTATATTATTTTCTAGCATCCAATAGCAAGAAGAACCAAATCTTTTCTTATGTAGACACTTGATCAGCTTAGCAGAAGCACCAACCACAACATTGAATTCTTTGATTTGTTGTAAGCACCAATTTGCAGTGTCTTAGATTTATGCAAGAACCAACTTGCAGGAGGCACCAACTACCAATATCTTTTCAGATATCCACTAATATGGAAGATTCAAATCCCTGTTTTGTAAGCTCCAACTCATATTCAATAAAGGATTTGTTGCTCATTGTTCTCAGCACTCACTCTATCTTGTATGTTATGCACAATAGCCTTCACTCATACAAAATCCTACCAACACATAGCCTTCTGCTCATTTTACTCATTTTTCAGGAGTGCACATTTAATGCCCAACCCTCATACACTCTATATATCATCTGTCACTATAAGTGAAAGACCCTCTAGTCGAATTTTTTGTGGAAGCCCATATAAAACGAGCCCAAAAATCCGTTTGTAGTGGGGGTCACTAGCGAATATGCATGGGTGGATGTTTTAGTGGTTGTTTTTTAACGGTGCATCTACAATAACCAAATCAAATAGGTGAATTATATAATCATACGCATCAGTGCTTAATAGAATATGGTGCACCATGACAGATTTTTTTTATAAAACATAAAATGTAACATTGCACTAACGACATAATTTGCACCAATGTGTATAATAATTGATAACACCAAAAAGGGTTGAATTTAAGAAAATGTTGGTAATAAAATTCATTTTTCCCTATCTGGTACTATACTCTCACAATGCCCTAGCGCTAAACAAGTAAAAAAATTCCCTGATGCGTAACCAACATAGAGCACTAGTTCTTAATAGAAAATGATGAACTGTTGAAGGGTTATTTTTTATAGAAATAAAAAAGAACGATGTGTTACCTATATAAGGTGCACCATTGCATACGTTACTAGATAACACTGGACAAATATTAAATTTAAGAAATGTGAATCGTAAAATTCATCTTCACCATTTCGGTGCTATACTCAATCGATGTCCTAGTGCTCTTAAGGTATTTAAACACACCATTGCATAAACAAGGTGCACTACGATAGAGTTTTTAATTAAAAAAAATTGGTGGGCTCAAGAACATGCACTGGATCGATGTAGTTATAGTAGCGCACTAGAATGCGGTTAAATAACAAAAATATACCGGTAGTAATTTTTTTTTACTATTTGAAGTGTTGTAGAGCTCTCAAGAACTGATGCTACTCTTTCCTTTTTCAAGTGCCCTACTATCAAGGCTTCCCTTTCTTGACATCCTCCCATCTGTTGTTCACTGTGTTACTTTCAAATTTTATGACATGGTGCTCAATTTTTTTTTCTCATTTACATGGTAACCATTCCTCCCCGACGAGGGAATATCCAGGTAATGCCCATGTTTCTCCTTAATTTAACCTTTTAGCAAAGTAGAATTCAAAATTAGGTTAAAAAGCCATTGTTGCTTATTTACTCTTTTCCTATGCGATGCGTTCAAATGGTTTGGCACACACCGATGGCAATGCACTTGGTAAATTTAAGGGGGCACTGTAAATTGATGCGTTTTGTTAATGCACCACATTTTTGTGGTGCATTTGGTAAATTGAAACATACTTGGAGTTATAATTACCACCGTGCATCAAGTAAAAGTAACTTATCGATGCACTTTTTTTACCAAATGCATCACATGCATAAATATTAAGAAAGTATAGCTCAACTTGTTCGCTAACTTTAACATTTCATTTCAGTGCAACAAGGTTATTCATACGCATAGATGCAAATTGTATGTCAGTTCACCATGTCGAGAAATAAAAAAAACAATGGTTAAGTAGTGCATTTGGTAAACTCATACACACCAAGAAAGTTTTAATTTTTACCATGGTGTGCCTAGTAAAAGTTACTTCCTGGTGTGTTTTTGTTTACAAAACAAACTTCATGTAGAAATATAAGAAAAATATAGCTCGGTGCATTTGTTAATCTGAACATTCTGTTTCTGTGTGAAAAGGTTATTCATATGAACTAGTGCAAATTGTACGTGGACGCACCATGTTGAGAAATAAAAAATGAATGCTTATGTGGTCTGTAAAGTGGTTATACACACAATTGTTGGTTCTTTATCAGGTTTTGTTGAGAACTGTGACCGATTCATGACTATTATTTTTGTTGAGAATAGCAACAAGAAATGTTAAAATTAGCATTAAAGATATTCTAATTTTAATTTTTCCTTGAATTAAAATTCGAATATAGTCTCACCAGCTTCTTGAAAAATAATTAATCAATTCATCTTGAGTTAATTAGTTGGAGAAATTCAAGCTAGAAGTCTTTGTGAAGTCATGCAACAGTTATCCCTTAAATTAAGCAAGTTATCCATTAATTAAGGAGATAAGGATGAGTTGTATTTATGTTGTAATTAGTTATCTCAATTAACTAAGTTAAGTCTAGTTAAATTAGTTCCAAACAATTTGAGGAACTAATTGTGAGTTCAGTCAGTTAATGCATGCATGCATACAACTAGTGTACGCCATATAAGTGAGGATTCTCTCATAAATAATTCATGCATGTCATTTTAGACAAAGACCCAGTTGAGATTAAAGACAGGGACATTGTACTATCAGTTGCATGAGTTTTCCTATAAAGGAAACTCATCCATGCATAAGGAATAAGGTTCCTTTAGGATTGCGTAATTTTACAGGGTGTGAGATCGATGTGAGTGACAAGTGTTGCACTTGGTAATAGTATGATCACCCAGGAGAAACAGTGCAAGGAAATAGGAGGTTTGGAGGGTAGAGGAGAAGGTTTCTGAGAAGCCTTGTTTGCCTGTGAGCACTCAGGAGGATTGTATTTAGAGATGGTTAGCTATGGGAGCTAAAGCATTGTGTAATTCTAATGTATTTCCACCTTGTATGATAATACAGATAGCAGGGTTTTTACCGAGGCTTTCCCCTGAGTATTCTTCTGTGTTTCATGTGTATTTATTCTTCTTCTTTGTTATATGTGTTCCACTTGATCTTGCTCAAATCTATTAAGCTTCCACAAGTTTGATTGTAGAACTAGATTAAGTATTTTTCTTTAGCTATATTGCATAATACGGTTTATCTACATTGAGAATTTATACAATTTTGGTGCACAAGGATGGTTTTTTTTAATTGAAAATTATATTTCCATATTTATAAACAAATTTTTCATTTAACCGGACTAGATCCACCTTAACTCTAGATCTACGAAGAGCTGAGAGGGATCAAATATCTCAAAGTGAAAACCTCCTTTTTGAGTGCAAAACTTGAGGAAATGTTTGGACCTCGTGAGATTTTATCCCTCTTGGTGCTTGCTAGATTCGGAGTTAGGATGGATCTCTGTTGGTTTCAGTCAAGTGAAACTAAATAAAATCTAATGAACATATGATTAATTTTATCAATAATATGTAAATTCATCTAATATTCATATAATAATTTTAAATATGCTAAATATGTCTTAGATTAATCTGGTCATTTTAATTATAAATTTGCTTAGTTACCTCAGTTTGTTGAGATGATAAATATTGTTAATAACTTTAATGATGAAATAAAAATTTTGATGTAAAGTTACAATGTAAAAGTGTTGAATGATATAAAATTTGAATAATAAGAATACACTCAATTACAAATGCCTTGATTGTGATTAATCTCAAACTCCTTTTGTCTACTATTTTTATTGTCACCCTTGATACTTTTTGTAATGTTTTCATACTGATTTTCTTTTTTTCACATCCATTATAGGAAAAAGACAAGTTAAATAGTATACCATTTAAGTAATTAGCTTGAGCTATTGTAGTAAACATCATACCTTGTCTCTCTTTCTCTCTAATATTAATAGGTTGAATTACTATAACACAAAAATCAATGTACATTGTCAATAATTTTTTGTTCTTATGCTAAAATCAATTCAAAATGTTAATCCAATTACTTTGAAATTAATTTACCATCATACATCCAATTAAATCAAATCAGAAATCAACATCTACACTAAAATCAATGGATCTAATGCAAGCAATGAAATAAGATTAGTGTTGGTTCAATTTACTAGGTAAATTAAAACATGTATCTTACTTATCAACCCAGGTTGGTATACTCAAAATCAAACCAAAGTTTATGGAAGCTTAGAATATCTAATGTAGCAAGTAGTTGTTTAGATACAAATAATGAAAATGCATATTACAAGTATAAATTACTTGAAAAGAAATCATTGAAGTTTAATCTAGAAGTAAGAGTGAAATGTGTCTTTGTGGAGCATAGGCAATGAGGAAGAGGCTCTAACTTAAAGTTCTTGTTTTCCCTTCCTCATCATCCTTATTCCAACAAGATCAGTTCACCAATAAGCATATCATAACCAAAGCAGTAACCATAAAATGAATAAACACAATTTCGAGTTCAGTTCTTAATCTAGATGGAAGAGGATCTTACTTAGATGCCTTGATTAACCTTCCTTGCTTAAATAAATTACTGAAATGAAACCATTATAAAAGCATAAATGATAACTAATTCAAGAAAGCATTAAAGATTAAATGCACAATTTCTATTTCAGTTCGTAATCTAGAAGGAAGAGGATATAACTTAGATACCTTAGTTGACCTTCCCTGCTTAATGATATTACTGAAATGAAATCATCCAAATACATAAATGAACATGGAATATAATGAATCTATTCAGAAAAAATTCACAAGAAACTATAAAGAAAACAACAATCTAAAATTTTCACAATTATGCACAAAATTACACCGCAGCATACTTAGCTTAGAATGGGGGTCGTCGACCCTTGCTTGGTACACTTGTAACTATTAGCTATAGTAGATCAATTATCACATCCCATAGAAATAACACTAATAAAATAGAAGAAAAGTTGTTCAAATTATATTGAAAAGTAAAGAAGTCTCAATAGCCGTCCTACATGTTCAGAATTTTTGAATAATTACGCTTAAATAAACCAACAATATAACAAACATAGATACAATTGTTGTAACAGATTATAAGAGTCCTAATCCATCTAATCAGCTCGAACACATCCCTTTTCCTTCATAAAGTATGGTAGGATCCCACTAAATCACAAAATTTCCCCTTTATTTTGGGATTTCTAGGTGACTGATCAAGTTTGACCATCGTTGACCAGGCATGTTCTGGCTCATTTGGATTGTGCTAGTAGGAGTTTGTCCAACATTGGTTCCCACACTTATCTAATATGTATTCATTTTCCAACCAAGTGTCCTGCACACATGACTTCAATTTAGCCATTACGAGAAATTCTGTTCTAGTCAAAAATAATTTTTAATTCCCAATTTTTATTAAAAATTCTAACATTTAAAAGACAATTATTTTACCTTAATGTGCAATAAGAGCAACAAATATGGAAAATAGGACCATTGTATGATGTTAAGGGATGATAGAAATATGGATTATGCATGGTGAAAAGTGGTCAAAATTGAGGGCCAACATCTCCCCCTTGTCGAGTCTCAATCATGTCCTCATGCTTGCCTCTCTCTCTTTGATCTTCTAACTCTGTATGCTAACTTTCCTGCTGATGTACTTGTGAATATTCCCCCTGATGTTGAAGCTTCCTATTGAGATGGTTGTAAAAGGATATTAATGCCTTCTTGTCCATTTTCCTCCTCCTTGTAGATGGCATTATTCACATTCTGTTTCTCATATTTATACTACCAAAGATTCTTCTGCCTTAACCAATTGTATTCTTATTTTGAAATTAGTTTATTTTTTTTTCTAGCTTCTTCATTATTTTGTTTTCTTTCACTACCTTATTTTTTTTTCTCTTTATACATCTTGTTTTCCTCTTTAAGGTGTCTGTCAATAATTTCATTGATGTGAAGCTGAGTGGTTAAGTCTTCTACCTTCTTGGCATATTCTTCATTATGACCCTCTTTAGAAACCTATTTTGCCTCTTTATCATATTCATGGGATAATGATCCTCTAATCCATGTATCTTCATAGAAATAATCATTCTCTAACTCTCTAAGCTTTCTTTGTGCCTCCCTTTCTAGTTTTTTAATGACTTCATGAGGTTTCTTGTTATGTGTACTAAGATGCATTTCTTCTATAATTTGCACTTCAATATCTTGGCCTTTTTCACATGGTTCTTATATTACTTTCTTTCTTGGCTTCTTTGGAATAGAGAGGAAGGACCTCTCCTTCTCAGTGACTATGTCCTCTTGTTTCTTCCTAGATCTTGTTCTTGGATACAATGGTGATTGCGTAAGATTTGTTAAAATATGAAATCATCCTAGTCTTTCCTAATTTCTGGGTTATTTTTCTTCCTTTTGTACTTCTTCAAATCGATTTTTGTCAATGAAATTCTCCGATGTTTCTCCCCTATTTGTCAAATGAAACTCAATCAAAATCTTGATTAGCCCTTGGAAATAGTATTTTGTTTCTTTGTTCTCTGTTTTTCCTTTCAAACATTCAATCATTTTCATCAGACTCTTAGAAAATAAATAGGAAGGGTTTATTTTGCAATCACCTTTAATGTGTTGAAGAAATTTTATGTGATATAAGTATAAAATACTATACCTCCTATCACATGTAAAGTATTTCAGAGTAACAAGAGTGAGTTCTGTTGAAGGTTCTCTTATCCAATCCTTAGAAATTCCTTTAGTTTTATCAGATGTTCCCTTCCTCTATTTTTCTAAGAAGTAATTCCACCCCTTTTCTCTAAAATGATGCCCCTTGTGGTGTTCTTCTCCTGTCATTGAAAAATTTGTGGCTTGAGAAATATATTATGGAGTAAAGGGAACAAGAATATCCCCTACCCTAGTTTTTTCGTTGTCAAAGTTAGCTACAAACTCCTCTGTGATATTTCCATTGTGCCCATTAAACTTTCCGAGAAACTTTAATAGCCCTATCTGGTAGAGTTTTTTTATGGTTTCTTTGTTCCCATTTTCCAATTGAAATATAGTGGGTTCAATCCTACTCCCCATATTAAAGACTAGATGATTTTGTTTCTTTTGGTCTCTGTACCAATTTAAATAACCATCCACTGTAAATAATCTCATCAGATAATAATAACTTTTTGCTTTTAATAAAGAAATTGTTTACAATTTAATAAAACAGAGAAATTATATTTGTGGCCAGAGGATAAAGATATTTCTTGGTGGATGAATTGAAAAAAAAAAAAATTCAAACAACACATGAGTGTTACTTACCAACGCATGATGGACACTTTCTATGATGAAAAAAATATTCTGAGATTTGACCTCTGTTTTTACTGCTTGTGGAGAGAAGGCTCTATTTTAATGTTTGAAAAAAACTTTCTGGAAAATACCCTGTCAAAATGCCTCTAAGAACAATATTTCGATTGCTACCCTCTTTATAAATCAAGTTTTGGACACCTACAGGTCTCACAATTACAATTTTTTTAAATTAACCCTCTGTACCTTCAACTTTTAAATCATCACCACACTTGATTTTTTAAAAATCAAATTTCAGAAATCAATTTTCAAGTCTCGCAATTATAAATATGAACACCTTCTTTCGAATTAACCATTTCTCCCTCCTCAAAAATCCAAAACTGGCGATGTAAATCAACCTTTAGGTTTGGCAACCACTACATGTAGTCATCTCTGTTTCTTATCTTAATTACAATTCACTTCCTCTTCAGAAATTGAATATTTAGAAAGAAATCAATTTTCTAGGTGTTTCTACAATGGCACTTCAGACTTGTTCTAAGTTTAACTAGAGTTTTACGTTTGGAAATCACACACCTGTAGCTTGAACTCGGAACTTTGATGCCACCACGCAGTTGAAAACTCAGATTGCCACCAACGTTTGCCTAGCTTAGAGTTTATCACGTTGTCAACTGAAGTTTGTTGGTTACCTACACTGCTAGTTTTTAAATGCCAATCTCAGACTTTGTATATCACCAAAAAAATCGAACTGCCTGCATTTCACTCCTACTCAAACTCAACTTGTTATCTTCTGCGATTTTCACGGGATTTGAATGGATATTTAAATGTTTAATTGGCAAGATTATAATTAATGAAACACAACATTCTCTTCTAGCTCTTTATGGAGATTTTTGGTATTAAAAATCTACGCATTCCCTAAACAAATCATTCTTTGTCTTCATTTCAAAATCCATTTCTAGTTTTCATTTGGGTTGCATTTCCTACCTGAGCCGAGGGGAAATACTAAGTTGAATTCCTTCTTTTACCTGTCTAAAGGTGCTCTCTGGGTTTGTTGAACGTTTCCCTGCTCTACAGAGGTGACGAGTTCCTTTCCTTTCTATACCTAAAGGTGCTCTCTGTTTTGTTGAACGTTGATCCCTTTTTCTGCGTAGGTGTTTGACCAATTTTGTTATGTTTTTAATTATCTTCCACCATGGCCTACACACCAACCCCTTCTCATTTTCCTTTGTAATTTTGTATGACCATCATTTGTACTAGAACAATCATCGATCTAAAAAATCGACCATCCTTTGTACCAGAACCATAATTAATTTTTATGTGCCAACTTGGCTATGGTTTGTTTGCACCTTTTATCATATGTTTCAAAGGTATTTTCATATGTTTGATTTTATATGCGCCCATCATTTCACTATTGCATGAATTTCATATCCAACCATTTCACCATTTCATGCACCTTCATTGCATATTCATATCCACCCAAATCACATTCCTTTTAGTGATTATTTGATTTTTTTCAAAGTCCTTTTTATCATAATTGATTTCTCCTCTTTGTCCTTCAGGGTGAATGTTTCCCTTTCTATGATGCATTTCTTAACATTATTACTCTTTAAGGTAGCTTTTTGAAATGACCATTTCAAGGTCATTTCAAGTCTTAGAATAGAGTAAAATATTTTCACTTTAGATCATGTAAATATATCATTGAACCATGCATCATTCCACTTTTATTCTTCTTTTATGACACTAACCCATGCTTGTTTTTTTTGCAGAGAAGATTTGTAGGTAAAGAGACATGACTTGAATAGATAGTAGGGTGGAAGGTTTTTATGAAAGAGGGATATAGGGTTTTATGAATAGAGAAAATGTACATGGAATGAAGGGTTTTCACTCTTATACATTAAGGTTTAATTAGTCTCCTAAATTAAGAACTCTTTTCAAAATCAAAAGGTATTAAAAATAAATTTATAACTTACAGTACTTTCCTTGATTAAGTAGCTCCTTCAGTTGATGATGGTCTTGAATAGCGATTATTGAATGAGTACAAGTACCTTCCGATAATGAACTTGAATTTAATTAGGTATAGGTCCCTTCTAATAGAAATTTTATGTTGATCCTCACATCCCTTTAAGTGATAATATTTGACTCATATATGTTCAGGTCCCTCTAACAAGTTTTGATGTTGAATTTTTAGGTCCCAAATGTAAAGTGATGCTACTCATGTTAAGTTTTTTTACATTCTGAGTTTCTTCCATATCAAGTTGAGTAGTTCATTGAATTGTTCTTCCAAGTTGATTTTCTATGCTAAAAACACCTTTTTTTTTCTATCTTTCCCCTTGCTTATTTGGATACTTGTCCACAAGTCTGTAATTTCAAGAAGATATTCTATAAAAATTCTGTAAAATTACCTTGAAAATATAAGAGTAAAATAGAATTCATATTAGCCAAACAAGTTGGTTTTCTATTATGAATTTTAGTTTGTATTGTGTCAGGAACCTGAATTTTCACTGTGAAACCATGTTTTATTTTTGATTTTTGATTTTATTTTATTTTTATCCATTTTTTCCTTTTTTTTTAATTCTAAAAGTATTAAAGGCATATTTCTATGCTCTTCCAAAATTTCCATGTCCTTTTCTATTGAGATTTGCTTCAGAAAATATTCCTTATTTACTAGTTTATTATACACATTTATTCTATGGCCATTGACTAAAAATGATGTTTTTGGTTCATCAATGGTCTTAATTTTCATTGATCCATTACCAAATATTTCTTCAATTTCATATGGGCCTAGCGAACGAGTGGTAAATTTTTCTTTGAAATATTTGTATTTTGAATCAAAGAGAAGCTCCCAATCCCCTATAAAAATCTTCTTCTTAATAATTTTTTCATGCCATTTCATTCTTTGTTGTTACACTAGTGATGTATAGTCTACAATGTCCTTTATGATCACATCTAGTTCATTTAGCTCATAATTCTTTGTTGTTGTGCTTCTAACAGATCTAGTCCTAGTTCGACTGCAAGTCTGTAGGTATGGATCTGGAACTCAATTGGTAGCATAACTTCTTTGCCATAAACAATTTTATAGGGGATAAATCCAGTAGTATTCTTCCATGTTATTTTATAAGCCAATAATGATTCATTCAATTTCTCTGACCAATCCTTCCTGTGCATGTTCATTTTCTTTATCATGAAGTTCTTAAGGACTTTATTTGTTGATTCCACTTGTCCATTTGCATGAGGACGATATGGATTTGATTTCCTATGCTTGATTTTATATTTCTTTGTCAGGTCTCTGACAAGCTTGAAAGCGAATTGTGCTCATTGGTCTGTGACAATCTTCCATGGAACCCCAAACCTTACACATATCTCTTCAAAAAGAAGATATATCATTAAACTTTTTGTTTCCTTTGACATTTCTTTTTCCTCCACCCATTTTTTTACATAATCAGTACATACTAGGATGTACTTCTTCAATAGAGGGTGGATTGATAGGACCCATAAAGTCAAGAGCCCATTGCTCACATGGCTCTATAAGTACTTTTGGTTTCAATGGAATTTCATCAGAAACTATAGGCCTGCCTATCCTTTAGCAATTGTCACACTTTTTAACATAAGTCTTTGAGTCTTTGAATATAGATGTTAAGTAAAGTCTAAATTCAACACCTTGTATGTTGTTATTTTCTCATGAAGAAGAAGTCTTGACAGGAAGTCTACCACATGACTAGATTTTTTTGGTCGATCCAAAATAGTAACATTCAACTCCTACATTAATAAAAACCATTTAATGATTCTGCTTGGTTTATTCATTAGATATTTGATGGCTAAATGATTAGTATGAATGAATACTTAATATCCCGTTATGTAATGTATGAATTTATGTACTGCATGCACAACAACTAGAATTTATTTTTCAGTTACTATGTAGTTTAACTCAGTTGCAGTTATATTTTTGCCGATGAAATAGATAACATAGTTAAATTGATTTTCTTTCTATCCTACAGGTGCTCCTATTGCTATATCTGATGCATAAATAGGTATATGAAATGGTAAGGAACAATTTGGTCCTCTGAGAATTGGTGCTATGGACAATTTGTGTTTGAGTTTATCAAATGCATGTTGAAAATCAATAGTCCATTGAAACTCTATGTCTTTTTTAAGAAGTTTAAATAATGGAAAAGATATTTTATTGAGATTTTCAATTAATCTGTGATAATAGCCTGCATAACCCAAAATTATTCTTACTTGTTTTTGATTTTTTGGTGGTAATAGGTTTACAATGATTTGTATTTTTTCTAGATCCACCTTTATTCCAGAAGATGAAATATGGTGTCCCAAAACTATCCCTTTAGTTAGCATCATAAATCATTTCTCATTGCTAAGAGAGATTTTTCTTAATGCATATTTGTAGAACTATTTCCAAATTGTTTAAACAATCTTCAAATGTATTTTTGTAAACATTAAAATCATCAATGTAAACCTCTAGATATTCATGAATAATATTAGCAAAGATGGCTAGGACTACGCTTTCAAAAGTAGAAGGTGCATTAGATAATCCAAAAGGTAACACATTGTAAGCATATGTACCCCAAGGACAAGTAAATGTAGTTTTTTCTTCATCTCTAATGTTATCTTAATTTGATTATAACCACTAAATCCATCAAGAAATGAAAAGATTTTTTTCCTGCTAATGAATCTAGGACTTGATCGATGAATGGTAGTGGGAAATGATCCTTAAGTGTTTCTTTATTTAATTCCATATAATCTACATAGATTCTCCATTTTCCATTTTTCTTGGGAACCACAACTAAGGGGGAAACCCATTGGTTGTCTGAGATAGGGTAGATAAATCCTACCTATAATAGTTTTTGCAATTCTTGTTTTACTATCTCTTTTATCAGTGGATTCATTATTATTTATGGTTTCCATACATGTTTGATGTTTTCATATGTGTAAATACGGTGGATACATGTTTTTGGATGAATTCCATGCATATATGTATAATCCCAAGAAAAATATGTTGAGTATTTCCTTAATAGTGCAATTAGTTGTTCTTCCTATGATGATTGTAAATTGTTACCAATATTAAGATTCTTTCTAGGGCTGATTTGAATTACTTTACTTTGAGAATTTGTAATTTACTTAACTGGCAAGGTAACTTCAAATGATGTTTTCAATGTATTAATAGTGCAATTTTCCTAAAAACATTGATCTAAAAGTTGACTTGCAGCTTCATATTCAATAGTTCTTAGCTCCTCTGAAATATCAGGTTGATCTACTAAATCCTCATTATCTTCTTCTCTAAATCAAAAGCTTGATTAATCATTAGAATATGTTGAATTTCTTCCTTTTTTCATCAGGCCATGATAATAAAGAAGAAGATTGAGCATAAGGATAGAGTGTTATGTGTTTTCTTTCATTTCCATGTGATGCGATCATACTTCCAGATCTACATCCAATAAAGGAATCAACTATGACTAGCCATGGTTTGCCAAGAATTAAGGGATGGCCTCCTAACTCTAACTTTGGTTGTGGGACTAGGAAGTCTATAGGATATTCCCAATAATACAAAGAAACAATGATATCTTCAAGTACTCCTTCTGACACTACTTTGGATCTATCAGCTAGTTCCCAAATTGTAGTGGTATGTCAGATATTCGGTAAGTTCAAACATTTCATGTTTTTTGTTGTCATGGCATTGATAAAAACTCCTAAGTCAATTAGAGTTTTAGAAACTTAAAAATTATTGATTGAAGTTATTACCATAGGTGTTCCAGGATCAACATATTTTTCAATTGTAGTATTTGTTGACATAAGACTAGCTAATTTCCCAATGACATGAATCGTAGGTGGATCTTTCTTTCTTTTTCCAATTTTATTAGTGCATAATTCCTTAATTGCCTTTGTATAGATAGGAATATCTTTAATGGCACACAATAAAGGAATTTTAACATAGGAATTTTTCAATTCATCTAAAATATCAAATTCAAGAAGAGAGACTAAATATTTTTTCTCTACTAACCTTTTTGGAAAATGACGTGTTTAAGTTGTTATTATTCTATTTTTCTGAATAAGATGTCTTGCATTAAGTTTTTTAGGATTTCTCTCCTCCTCGACTTGTTCTTCTATAACCACAGGAGAGTCTTTTTCTAAGATTTTTCTAGACCTTAAGTGGATGTTTTGAATAGGAAGGATTGAATATGAAGTCCCTTCCTCAGTATTGTAAATTGGTCTTTCCACTTTGTTACTTGGATTTGCTATTGGTTGAGTTGGTAATTGAGTTGGTCTAGGTGGTGTTTAGTTAGATGGAAGTTGAAGCTGATGAGGTTGGGTTAATTGTGGTGTAGGTAATGATGGATTTGATTGTTGAGGTTGTTGAAATTGTTGGTATGGAAAATATTGTTGGGGAAATGATTGATATGGCTGTTGAGGATAGGACTGATGTGGTTGAGGATAATATTGTTGAGGAGGTTGGGCTCCATAAGCATACCCTTGCCAACCTTGAGAAGGTTTATTTTGAGTTTGCTGAGGAGGCCAAGCCTGCCAATGCATAGGAGTATTCCATAAAGTTTGAATAGGATATTGATATTTTTCTGGAAATTTTTCAGTAAATTGTTAAGCAAGATTATGAGACATACCTGTAAATCGAGGTTACCAAGGTCTTCTTGGTTCTAAATAATAAAGAGATTGCATCCCTTATCTTTCTTCCATTTGATTTTATTGTAATTCCTTCAACTTTGGACAATCATTTGTTGCATGATTTTCAATGCAAAGTCCACAAACATGAATATTGTTTAAAGGACATTATCTTAAGTGATGTTTCTTTCTACATTTAGGATAGAGACTTGTTAACACTTGATCTTGTTCTTCTTGTTTTGTTTTGGTTTTTAGTATATCAACATGTGTTCCTAATGTACTTAACAAATTAGTTTTGAAGTTTTCAAACAAGTTTCCTAATTCAACTCTCATTTTACTTCTTGTTGTTGATTTCGTAGATTTGGAATTTTCTTCTCCTTTTCTAGTTTTAGCTCTTCCTCTTGAATATTTTTCACATAACTTTGCAGATTCATCAAATGGTAAATACAGAATATCTCATTTTCTCATCACAGTAAGAATATCAAGATACTCATCTTGTATGCTTTTTAAAAAGATTGTTCGAATAGTATAAGTATTTAAAAAATGATGTTTATATTTTTGTAAGTTATAGAGAAATCCTTCTAAGTATTTCTCTAAACTTTTATCTTCTTGTTGAGTCATTATAAAAATGCCATATCTTGAATCTCTAGGCCTACAATATGCTTTATATTTTTTAATAAAAATATTCATCATGTCTTCCCAACTACTAATAGTATCTTCACCTAATCCCATGAACTACTTTAATGCAGATGTCTTTAGAGTAGAGAGAAAAATATGAAGCTTATGTGTATCATCAGTATAACCATAGGTACGACATAGGATATCAAATTGAAACAAAAATGGGTCAGGATCTTCGGAAGAGATACCATAGAAATTTGGTAAAATAGAAGGTGGGATATTTTTTATTTCTACCTCTTCTCCCAAGATTTCTCTAGTGTCTAAGATTGAAAATCCAAAAGTAGCTTCTTGGTCATTGTATACTCCTCCATCCTCTCTTCTTTTATTTTCATTCTCTCTTTTAGTATCTTCTTCTCTTTTTCTATCTTCTTCTCTTTTTCTATCTTCTTCTCTTTTCCTTTCCCATTTGCTACATTGTCTTTCATATTATAGCCATTGTTCTAGAGTTGGTCTCGGAATATTGGATCCTTGACCTTCTTCTGCCATTTCATTTTCAGTTGTTTCAAATGTTTCAGTAACAATTTGAGATTATGTGTCTTCAATTTATTTTATTTGTTCAAGGATAGGTTGATCAATTGGTTTTTCTAGTTTCTCAAGGATAGGTTGAACAATTGGTTTTCTTGTTTCTCTTTGTTTTCCTATAGAAGATGTTTCTTCTTTTGTTTTTTTTTTCTCTTTACTTCATAAGCCAACAAATTTTGTCTTTCAACAAGAGTTAACATTTGCCTTGAACGTTGTTTTTCCTCTAACTCTTCCAAAGTTGGTTTTCTAGCAATTGGTGTAGTTAGTTTGAATGTAGGTGGTCCTTTACCGACCAATGGTTTAGTAATTGTGGGTCTTGTTTTGTATATCTACCATTTTTGTCTCTTTGTCTAAGCATAAATAACCATAATGAAAAATCCTATTTTTTTTCCTTTTCTATGTTTTATATTTTTTTTATGTCTTCTAAAAAATCTTCCTAATCAGTTATATCTAAGTATCCTTCCCTGACAACGACGCCAAAAATACTGGTTAAATTTACTGGGTAAATTAAAACATGTTTTTTACTTATCAATCAGGGTTGGTAGAGTTAGAAGAAAACCAAATTTTATGGTAGCTTAGATTAACTAATGTAGGAAGTAGTTGTTCAAATAAAAATAATGGAAATGCATATTACAAATATAAATTACTTGAAAAGAAATCATTAAAATTTAATCTAGAAGCAAGAGTGTAATGAGTCTTTGTGGAGCATAGGCAACGAGGAAGAGGCTCTAACTTAGAGGTCCACGTTTTCATTCCTCGTCATCCTTTTTCCAACAAGATCAATTCACCAATAAGCATATCATAACCAAAGCTGTAAGGATCAAATGCATAAACACAATTTCCAGTGCAATCCTTAATATAGAAGGAAGAGGATCTAACTTAAATTCCTTGGTTGACCTTCCCTGCTTAAATCAATTATTGAAACAAAATCATTCCAAAAGAATAAATTATAACTAATTCAAGAAAGCAGTAAAGATTAAACACACAATTTCTATTTCACTTCTTAATCTAGAAGGAAGAGGATCTAAGTTAGATGCCTTGGTTGACCTTCCCTACTTAAATCAATTATTGAAACAAAATCATTCCAAAAGCATAAATTATAACTAATTCAATAAAGCAGTAAAGATTAAATGCACAATTTCTATTTCAGTTCTTAATCTAGAAGGAATAGGATCTAACTTAGATGCCTTAGTTGACCTTCCCTGCTTAAATCAATTACTGAAATGAAATCATCCAAAAACATAAATGAATATTGAATATAATGAATCTATTTAGAAAATATTCATAAGACACTATAAAGAAAACAAAAATATAAAATATTCACAATCATGCACAAAATTACACTGTAGTGTACTTAGCTCAGAATGGGGGCCCTCCATCCTTGCTTGGTACACTTGAAAATATTAGCTAAAATATATAAGCAATCACATCCCATAGAAAGAATAAAAAGAAAATACAAGATAATTTCCTCAAGTCATATTCAGAAGTAAAGAAGTCACAATATTCATCATACATGTTCATAAGTGTTGAATAGTTATGCTTAAATAAGCCAAAAATATAACAAACTTAGCTAAAATAGTTGTAACATCATGTAAGAGTCGTAATCCATATAATTAGTTCGAACTCATCTATTTTTCTATGAAAAATGTGGTAGGATCCCAGTAAATCACAAAAGCGCCGCTTTATATAGGGATTTCTAGGTGACTTGTCATGTTTCACCAGCGTTGACGAGGCCTGTTCTGACTCATTTGGACTATGCCAATAAGAGTCTATCCATCCTTGGTTCACATACTTCTCTAATATATCTTTAGTTTCCACTCACATGTCCTTCACACATGACTTCAATGGAGCCATTATGGGAAATTTTGTTCTAGTCAAAAATAAATATTAATACCCAATTTTTAGTAAAAATTCTAACATTTAAAAGACATAATTATTTTACCTTAATGTGGAATAAGAGGCAAAAATATGGAAAATAGGACCATGGCATTATGGTAAGGGATGATAGAAAGATGGATTATACATGGTGAAAAATGGTCAAAATTGACGGCTAACAATTAGAAACAAAATTTACATTGAAATTAATGCATCTAATGCAAGAAATAAAATAGGATTAGAAAACAACATTTACACTAAATCAATTCATCTCATGAAAGTAAGAAAATAGGATTATAGACCAACATCTACACTGAAATCAATGCATCTCGTGCAAGTAATAAAATAGGATTATATACCAACATCTACACTAAAACCAATGCATCCAATGAAAGAAATCAAATGTGATTAGAAATCACCATCTACATTGGAGTCAATGCATTTAGTGCAATAAACCAAATAAGATTAAACATAATCTACATTGAAATCGAAGCATCTAGTGCAGAGAATAAAATATTATTATAAATCAACATCTACATTGAAATCAATGCATCTATTGCAAGCAATAAAATATTATTATAAAGCAAAATCTACACTAAAATAAATCCATCTACTAAAACCAATCAAATAGCATTAGAAGTCACCATCTGCACTGAAATCAATGCATCTAATGCAAGAAATCTTGTTCCCTCTATCCCCCCCCTATATATATATATATATATATATATATATATATATATATATATATATATATATCCCTCCATCTCTCCTTATTTGTATCTTTATCTCAACCCCCCACACACACATTCCTCTCACTCCATATCTATGAATCTCTTTATCCCTCCCTCCCTCTCTCCATCTACCTCTTCTTCCCTCTCTTCACTTTCTATCTTTATCTCTATCTCCCTTTGTCTCTCTATATCACCCAAAAAACATAAACTCTCTTTCCCAAATATATCTATCTGTCCCTCCCTCCTCATCTCCATCTCTTTCTCTCTCTCTCTCTCTCTCTCTCTCTCTCTCTCTCTCTCTCTCTTTCTTCCCCTTCTCTCCCTCTCCAATACATCTATCTCTCTTCCCTCCTACTATCCTCTCTCCCTCTCTCTCCATATTTCTCTCACTATTTATTTCTTCTTACCTCCCTCTCTCTCAACTCCAACTCCATTTCTATTTCCCTTCCTCTCTCCACTCTCTCACATCATCTCTCTCTCCCTTATTATCTCTCCCTTTCTGTCCCATTTCTCTCTTTCTCTCTCCCTCCTCACGCCACAACTCTGTTACTATATCCCTCTCTTCTCTATCGTTCTCCCCCCCATTCTCTCCATCTCTCCTTCTTTTTATCTTTATCTCACCCCAAAAGATACAAACTTTCTCTCCATCTCTCCCTTGTCACTCACTCTCTCTCTCCACTTCTCACTCTCTACGTACTTCTTCTTCCCTCCCTCTCTGCTCGTCAAAATCGCTCTCCCTATCCCTCGCTCTCTTCTCCTCTCTCCCCCCTCTCTCATTCTTTGTCTCTCCCCCTCCCTCTCTTACCCTTCTCTACCTCTCTCACTCCTCTCCCTCTCTCTCTCTTCATTCCTCCTCTCCCTTCTCATTCAGTTTCTCTCCATATCTCCCTTGTGACACCCCGTGTCTCTCCTACCATTCATATCTATCATTGTATATTAATATATATTATAATATATGAATATGAATACTATATCTAATAATAATAGTAATACTGATATTTTAATATTAATATTAGGGTTAATAATATTGTTTTTCATGGCATTAATAATGATTTGGCCCATAGGCTTGCTATATAATTAGATGTTGATTTCTAATCCTATGTGACATATTTTCATTTATTTACCATACCTCTTTATACCTTTTTTATATTTATTTACTTACCATGCCTCTCTTATAAATATAGTATTTGACCCATGGTATTTGGCCTATGGTATTAATAATTATTTGTCCCATAGGCTTCACCTAAATAAAACTTATTTTTTTAGTTTATAAATAGGTTTATGGAGTAAATATAACAAGAGGTTTTATTTATTTACCATAGTTTTGGTTTATTTATATTTTCACCTTTTTATCATACCTCATTTTTGAGTGTTTGTATATCCCCCTATATTTTAAATTTATATTGTGTTTATACATAATAATAATTAGAATTATTTTTAAATAGGGCCAACATTAGATTAAAAATGTCTAATGTTAAACATTACATTTATGTTTACATGTTTACATTTATGTTTAGGTTTACATGTTTAGGTTTTTATCTGAGATCTATCCCCATACTGGGTTGTAGAGCACCTCTCCACACAAAATAGGTTTACATCCATTTTATTTTTATTTTTATTTATTTACCATAGCTCTTTTTTGAGTGTTCATAAACCTCTATATTTTATATTTATATTGTGTTTATACATAATAATAATTATATTGATTTTTAAATAGGGCCGACATTAGATGAAAATGTTAAATGTTTATGTTTACATGTTTACGTTTTTATGGGAGGTCCATCCCCATATTGGGTTGTAGAGAACTCAGAGGTGTAATAAAGAAAATTATTTTTTATGTATGAGGATGATATATTTTATATGTCAATCACTCAGTAGAGAAGTGAACAGAGGGAGGAAAAACAACAGGAGATAATGACAGACTAATACAATGTGGTCTAACCATGGGAGGCATCAGTGAGAGAGAAAACTTTATATCCTCACACTATTACCACAATGACCTAAGTCCTCTTGAGGAATGTAGGCCTCCTTAAGTACAATGAGGAGGCTACATCCCTGAAGGGGCACTCAAGATGTTTCACACAACTAATCCATCAATGTATTGCCCACCAATAAGTGTTTCGTGTCGGTCCTAACACATGGTATGGGCCCACTAAGGAGAACATATATTTCATAACTTTCCTATCCAGGAGAGGGGAAAATTTTCCCCAATTTCCTAATGCTCCTCATGGTGTTGCAACAAATAGTCAACTTCTCTACTCTCAAAAATATGTTGGGGATCATGTAGTGCATGTAGAAAATTTTTAGGTTTTTGGTGGACATCTACAAATCATTTCTTTTGGTCCAGAGGAGGCTAGGTTCCTTGAAGTATTAATTAGTACCATTTCACACTATACCTAGTGATGGATAATGAATTATTTGCCCTCTTTTGTTTTATGTTGATTCTTTGGTTCAGAGGCCACGATGTATCATATGGAGTTACAATTTTTTTGTTGTAATTTCATATGGATTTAGATACATGTCATGCTATGATACATGGGAGGAAGAAACATCCTTTTGTAGTAGATGTTTTTTATTTTATTTTTTTAGAGGTTTCTGGAGACAAGGTGTTATGCTCTTAACCTGCAAAAGATACCCAGAACATAGAATAGTGAGAGACAACAACAAATATTTTATTATTCAGAAAGCAATGTTCACTGGCCTCTTCGAGCGGGCAACCTCTAATATAGCAGATCTCGATACAAAAATAAGACACGATGCTCCTCGCAGGGAGTCTCTATCCTTTATATATGATTCATACATGCAATACCAAGGATCAATACCATGGGTTTTATTAATACCATCTATCTAATACTACGGCCTATTTGCAACTAACTCTGGTCCCGTCATTAATTGCGCGTTAACCACTTACAATTATTAATATGGGCTTTATTGACTCTTGATTATGACTCGATCCCATTACATAAATAAGCGGGTTAGGGTGGGACCCTAACATGCCCTCCCTCTTAAGACTAGCCTTGTCCTCAAGGCTGAAGCTATGGAAACTGTTGAAGAATAGCAGCTGGTTCCCAAGTTGCATCTTCTGGAGAGGTGTCTTTCCACTTGACGAGGACTTCCCTAATCATGCGGCCCTACAAGTGCCTGTCTCGTGTGTCCAGGACCTGTTCAGGCTAGAGCCAGATTGACCCTTCTTCGTCCAATTCAGGTAGACTGGTTTGAATTCTGAAATTGTTCCCAATCACTTTCTTGAGGCATGAGACATGGAAAGCTGGATGGATTTTTGCAGTAAGTGGCAAATCCAACTTGTAAGCAACTTCTCCAATGCGCTGAAGTACTTGACATGGTCCGTAGAATTTTGGAGATAGTTTCTGGCAACCCTTGTCTTTGAGTGATGTTTGCTTATATGGTTGCAGCCTCAAAAAGACCTGATCCCCTTCTTGAAATTGGTGCTCTGAGCAATGCTGGTCTACCTGTTGCTTCATGCGGTTTTGAACTTGATGAAGATTGTCTCTAAGATGGGCAAGCATGGTTGCGCGGTGTTGTAGGAGTTGATCCACTGCTTGTACTTTTAAGCACCCCTTGAGATAAGAAGTAGGCGAAGGAGGGAGTTGACCATATACTGCTTCATAGGGATTCATTTTGGTGGTGGCATGATAGTTGGTGTTATAACACCATTCAGCCAGAGGTAACCACCGTACCCAAAGATGTTGCTTTTCTAAAGTGAAACACCTAAGGTAGGTTTCCAGACATTTGTTGACGGCTTCAGTTTGACCATCCGTTTGTGGGTGATAGGAGGTACTGAGTTTTAATTGAGTGCCTTGTATCCTGAAGAGTTCTTGCCAAAAATTACTGTTGAAGATTGGGTCGCGATCGGACACAATAGAAGTGGGCATGCCATGCAATTTGAAGATCTGATCCATGAAAGATTGAGTGACCAAAGTTGCTGTAAACAGGTGGGGTAGGGTACAGAAATGAGCATACTTCAAAAGTCTATCCACAACCACCATGATGACTGACTTGTTTCCTGACTTTGTAAGACCTGTAATGAAATCCATAAAAAGCTCCATCCAAAGTGATGTCGAGATGGGTAACGGTTGTAATGTTCCTGGTGTGTCGACGGTCTCCCCTTTGTGGCGTTGATAGACATCGCATTCTGCTACGAAAGTAAGGATTTCCTTTTTCATGCCTGTCCAAAAAAATGATCTTCTGGTGTGATCATACGTCTTCTGAAAGCCTGAATGTCCTGCAATGGGGATGAGTGCAATTCTGCCAAAATGCGACTATTGAGGGTGGATGTTGGTGATATTATGACTCTGTCCCTGTAGCGAAGAATATCATCCTACCACGAGTAGCCCTTGGTGGAATTTGGATCTACCTAAAATTGAGAAATGAGTTGGGAGAGCCCAGGATGTGAAAACCATTCCCTGCGAGCCACTTCAATCCATTCTGGAATGGGAAGGGAAATTGCTAGCAGAGTACTTTCCTCCGCAAATTGGCGAGATAATGCATCTGCTACACTATTGTCTTTCCCTTTCTTGTAAATGATCTCATAATCATATCCTAGAATTTTGGCGAGCCATTTATTTTTTTATGGGGAGGATAGGCGTTGCTCCAAAAAATATTTAAGACTATGATGATCTGTGCGGATTTGGAAACGTCGCCCCAATAAGTAAGGTCGCCCGGTCTCTACTGCGTGTAATATGGCCATCATTTCCTTCTCGTAGGTAGATTGGCCCAGATTCTTCCCACTTAGTTGTTGGCTTGTGAAGGCCAAAGGTCACCCTTCCTGCATTAAGACCGCCCCAATACCTGTACGCGAAGCATCACATTCAATGACAAAAGATTTGGTGATGTCAGGTAGTGCTAAGACTGGAGTGGAACACATGGCATTTTTTAGAGCTGTAAATGCCTGTTCTGCTTCCTCATTCCAGAGGAATGAATTTTTCTTTAGGAGTTGAGTGAGGGGCTTCGATATGCGACCATAGTTGCAGACAAATTTACGATAATAACCTGTGAGACCCAAAAATCCTCTCAAGCTCTTCAAGGTCTTAGCTTGAGGCAAATCCTGCATTGCCTGGATATTTTTGGGGTCCACCTTAACACCTTCACACCCAACAATGTGGCCCAAATACTCAACTTCTTCCATGCCAAATGAACACTTGGACATCTTGACAAATATTTTATGCTTGCAGAGTAGTTGCAAGAGTAGATCTACATGTTGAAGACGTGTGGCCCAAGTGCAACTATAGATGTGGATGTCATCGAAGAAGACAAGGACAAATTTCCTGAGATATGGTTTGAGAATGTGGTTCATAAGGCTCTGAAAAGTAGAGGGGGCATTACAAAGACCGAATGGCATGACCAGGAACTCATAATGGCCTTCATGAGTTCTGAAAGCTTTCTTTGGAATGTCGACTTCCTTCATGCGAATTTGGCGGTAGCCTAAGCGAAGATCCAACTTAGTGAAGAATTGAGCCCCATTGAGTTCATCGAGCAAATCGTCAACCACCGGGATGGGAAATTTATCTTTGACTGTCAACTTATTGAGGGCCTTGAAGTCTAGACACATCCGCCACTCCCCATCTTTCTTGAGCACCATGACCACCGGTGATGAATAAGGACTAATGCTGGGACGAATGACACCTGCTTCCAAAAGTTCCTTGATTATTTTTTCTGTTTCATTATTTTGGGTGAACGGATATCTGTATGGGCGCACATTTGGGGGTTGGGCCCCTAGAACCAAGGTGATGCTATGATCATGTTCCCCTCTCGAGGGTGGAAGCTCATGAGGCTTGTCAAAGACCGACAGATGGTTATTTAAAATCTGTTGCATCTCAGGATGAATTGGTAGTGACTTGGTTTCGATTGCCTGGATGGCATTAAATTGAGCTATAACTCCATGATGGCCCTTTTTTAGCAATTTTTCCATCCTATCCGAGCTGATGATAGAGGGAGGTCCCGCCTGGAGTCCATGGAGGGTATGTGTGTAGTTGTTCTGCTTAAAACTCATATATAACTCCTGGAAATCCATTGTGATTGGCCCAAGAGTGCGGAGCCATTCAGCACCAAGGACAATGTCGCAACCTCCCATGTGTATGGAAAACATGTGGGTTTTCAACTGATAATCCCCTATTTGAAGTTTGACATTTTCACAGCGACCTTCACATTTCATTGTGCCCCCATCCGCAATTTGGACTTGGAAGTTAGAAACCACTCGTACAAAACAATGCACTGCTTCTATGACTTTCTGGTGCATGAAATTATGTGTACTTCCACTATCAATCAAGAATACTACTGGGCGATGTTTAATAAAACCTATGATTTTGAGAGTTTGAGGTGAAGAAATCCCTGCCAAAGCATGCAACAAAATAACTGGTCCGTTAGAGACATTGTCCTTTTGGTTTTCCTCTTCTAGCGCCTCATGTTCCTCAAGTGGTGGATCTTCCTCTGTTGAGCTGTAGTCAGTGGCATCAATTTGAAAAAAAATTGGCTCCTTGCATTTATGACCTGGGGAGTATTTTTCATCACAGTAGTAACATAATCCTTGCTTTCTTCTTTCGGCCATTTCCGCAGGTGACACCTTTTGGACCTTAAGTGTTTGAGTCGTGTTGTGAGCCTGTGGGGGGCGACCTTTAGTGAAGAAATTTGGGTGACTCTACTGGGCTGCTAATGCACGTTCCACGTTACGGGCTACCTTGCAAGCCTCCATCCATGTGGGATGGTGGTGCAGTAGGACTTGGGCTTTGATGGCTTCTTTAAGACCGCTGATAAAACATTCTGTGTAGAACACATCTGAGAGACCCCAAGTGCGGAAGGCTAAGGGTTCAAAAGCTGTAATATATTCAACCATTGTGCCAGTGTGTTGGAGCCTAGTAATACGACCAAAAAAAGAAGATTCCTGGTCGAAGCGGTCTGTAAGAGCTTTTTTGAATTTGGTCCAAGCTAGAAAAGGTCCACTACAACATTGATGCCATTCCCACCATTGCCACCTTTCATTGTCCAAGTACATGCTCCCCACCATAAGCTGAGTCACATCATCTAAGATGTTATTCAGATTGAAATACTGCTCCATTTGTGCTATCCATGCTGCCGGGTGAGAACCGTCAAATTTATGCATATCCAACTTGGGAGGTCGCTGACAGGATTGTTGGTGGGTGTGCCAGACGTGAGGAGAGTGGCTAGACTCACCCTCACTATGTCCATTGCCATTATAAGCCTCCTTGTGGGCTTCCTCCTTGCCCTTCGAGATTATGCTCGGGATCAGGCTATTTAGTCGGTCAAGCTGAATGTGGAGGGATTGCAAGGATTCTTCAAGTTTGTCCATCCTTTCATTGGCCATAGCTTGAGCTCTAGTTTCTACCATGCACTGACCTGATGTTTTTTAAAATTGGGACCGCCTAAAAAGAATTTTCACTAAGAATTAGATGGTACCACCGTGCTCAGCTCGTCGTCCTGATTCTGATTTTTTTTTTTTTTTTTCTGAAAACTCCTAACGGAGTTTTACTCCTTCCTTATGAATATTGCAGTCGCCAAATCCTCAAAATGTTAATGCAGCTACTCAGATCTGGTGGATCTGAGAGATCTGAATGGTGGATCGGATAGCTCTGGGCGACGGAACAGACTACTGCTGCAGATCTGATGGATCTAATAGATTGGAATGGATGGTCTGCTAACTCAGAACTGCGGGATTGATGTCTGCTGCTGCTGCACCTCTTCGCGCATTGATCTAGCAGATATGATGCGTGATCCCCAGATAGAAAGGGGAACTATGGTCTCGAGGAGTGTCAGGTGCTACAGATCACAATATACATAAGGGTCTGATAGTAGTACTCGGCCCAATGTTTCATGGCTCTAACTAAGGAGGATCAAGCATACCCTTAGCCATACAACCCGACTACCCTATCGTACGAGCAAGTAATCTCTCCGAGTGTTGTTCTTGGTGTACTGTAGCAGCAAGACGGCCGAAGGTTTATCTATGGCGAGTTTGCAGAGGAGCTAAGGGGCTTCCGATATACCGAGAAGGTACTTGGAAGACAGTCCGTACGCGGTTCGGTCTAATGCGCTACTACTCTAAGGGGTACCCATAGGGGTTACAAGGGAGTCCAACAAGCATGACCACCTCTTGTATTTCCTACGTGCATGCCTCCCAAAATCAGCAGGTTTATGCGCTCAACAACAGATCCCATGGTTTAAAAACGTCAGAGCACATCTCTAGCAAAAAAAAAATTGCTACGAAATGGAGATCCCACCGGCCCTGGAAAGTGCTCTAATACCACTTGTTATGCTCTTAACCTACAAAAGATACCCAAATACAGAATATGCGAAGAAAGATACCCCGAACATAGAATAGTGAGAGACAACAACAAATATTTTATTATTCAGAAAGCAATGTTCATTGGCCTCTTCAAGGGGGCAACCTCCAATCAAGCAGAGCTCGATACAAAAATAAGACATAATGCTCCTCGCAGGGAGTCTCTATCCTTCATATATGATTCATACATGCAATACCAAGGATCAATACGATGGGTTTTATTAATACCATCTATCTAATACTACGGCCCATTTGCAACTAACTGTGGTCCTGTCATTAATTGCAGGTTAACCATTTACAATTATTAATATGGGCTTTATTGACTCTTGACTATGACTTGATCCCATTACATAAATAAGGGGGTTAGGGTGGGACCCTAGCACAAGGCCTACCTTTAACCATCACCCTCCAAAGATGATGAATGAGGTGCAGATGCACATGTGGGGAAGATGATACCCAAGAGGGGTCTATTGGAGTATCCAACCAGGATTTCGATGGAGGCATCTCGGCTACTCGGAAGTGAGGATAACAACATGTTTCTCTTGGTGGCATCTCCTTACGTGGGAATGGATTGGCAACAATGTACTAAAATCCTCTTCAAATCATATTACCTTGGAGATGATAGAGGTGATACTAGTGTTCTATTTAAAGTAATCTAGTTTCATTTTATTGTCTTGTCTTAATTAATTAGAATAAAATTTATTCTAGCACATTCTTTAACTTGTTCTTTTTAATTTTTTAATGAAATTGTCTAATTATTTTTGTGTACTATATATTTTGAAGACATCCATACTTTCATTGGGAACATGCCTTCTCCCCCACTAAAGGGAGATGTGGATATCGATGAGGCCACAGTGGATGAGTCACATCCTCAGATTCAGATGGGCATAGGAATGCACGTGCGTAAAGTTGGTGTTAGATTTAGGATGGAGTACTTGGATCAAATATCTAGAATTTTGTTCGAGGATGGAGTCTACCATGTGACAACTCAAGAAATCAGGGAAGATGCTAGGATCATGGAGCTTTTGAGAGACTATCCACGCGATATGATGAGTCTGATGCATCATATTGTTAGTGCTACCAGGTTGCTATCAAAGAGGAGAGATCATCGACATGTAATAGATACACATGAGTCTTCACCTAGTACTCCCTCATCAAATCATCATGATCAGGGTGATGATCCTTCTCGTGATTAAGGTGGTGATCCTATTGGTGATCCTTCAAATACACAATATTCACCCAGACTTATTACGGCCCCATCAGATAATGATCAGGATATAATTGGTCCTTATAATAGTACTCTACCTCCTCCTCATTCACTTCATGATAATCCACTGTTTCATGGGTCTCTTGATCGGAGAGCGGACCAACCACCTTCTCCTCCACATCATAGTTTGACTATTGAGGTAGTTGAACATCCATCATATTCTTCTATAGACGAGTCTGCCCCTACTATGGTTATACCATCTTCTGCTATAGACTAGGATTCCATTACTAATGTTGTATAAGATATTTTACTTGATTTAGTTATTTGACATATATATATATATATATATATATATATATATATATATATATATATATATATATATAGATATGGTGGAAATTTTTCATTGATGTTGATGTACTCAATTTATATGTTAGTGTTGATGTGTATATTGTTAAGTCATGTTAGATATGTTCATTTAATGTGTGTGCACATAGATATGTATGTGATAGCATTTATTTGACATGAGATCTATATTTGACAATATGTTTGGTGATTATGTTAAATTACAATGGTTTGGTTTTATTAGATGTGATCACAATGATGAGGCCCTGTTAGATTATTAGATTTGTGTGCTAGCTAATGACGTTTGTATGTGTTAGAGGTGTATATAATTAGATGATGTTTACTGAAATTAAATGCATATTTTATATCATGTTTACGTTTGCTAGATGGTTATCATCATGATGTTGATTTTTATGAAATGATATTTATTATAGGTCGTATATTGGTGAACTTATATAAAAAATTTATGTATGAAATTACATGCAAAATGACTTACTTTAAAAAAATTCAAAGATATTTTTATAAATAACAAAGTTTGATATGGTTGAAACTATTATTTTAAAATTATCATAAATACTTCTCTACTGCTTATATGGTTCATATTCGTTCTAACTTAATTAGTAAAATATTTCAATACTCATAAGAAAAGAAAAAATTAAGGATAAAATAATTTAGTTAGTTCTTAATAAGATGAAAATGTGTAATTCATTCAATTTTTAATATAAAATATTAATGATAAAAAATTATTCAAAAATACAATGTAAACAATGATAAATTACACATTGACTATATATAGAGATAGAAAACAACTATAGATCATAACAAAGTTATGAATCACCAAAAGAGAGTATAAATTTTAAGATATACATAATTTTTCAAGTTTTGCATCCTAAAAAGTGATATTCGTATAATGAGATTTTATCCATATACATCTTTTTTCAAGTTTTGCATTCTAAAAAAGGATTTCCGTATAATGAGATTTTATCCATATACATTCGTTTTTCAAGTTTCGAATTCTAAAAAGAGATTTTCATATAATGAGATTTGATCCATCTCGCCTCTTGGTAGATTTATTGTTAAGAGGGATTTATACTAATTTATAAATTTCATTCTATTGTAAAATTAAAAAAACTTCAATCAAAATCTTTTATAACTAATTTAGATTTAATATAACTTTAAAAATTCTATTTTAATAAAATTTAATTTATCACCAGAGTTATGAGAGTTTCTAACAATTTAAATTTAATATTTATAGAAGCTCTTACCAATTTAAATTAGAAATTTCTCTCACTACAAAGCAGGAAGAAATGTAAAATAAGGCTTCTGAAGTTACTTGTAGTTATGGATTTTCTCCCTTAAAGAGGCAAGTGAAGTTTTTTTATAGTAATAAAGATATACCATTTTGCTGCTAATTTGGCTCTTTATTTGCTATTGTGGTTTAAATTTTGCTGCTAATATATTTGATTATTTCTTAATGAATAACATAAGAAATATTATTTTCTGTACATACTTATCGCGAGATAGTCATTAAAATTCATGTTCTCATATTTCTCCTAGATAATACATCATGTTTACACTCACAAAGACATGTCTACTTTAAATAATTTACTTATAAATACATAAAAATAAATATTTATTTTACATAATCTAAATAGGAACGAAAAATGCATCACCAAGTCTATTAGAAAGTTAACAAATTCCTCCTAATCACCATCACACTATTTATCATTTAATTCTTAGACATAAAACATTTATTAATTCAGCTTCTATTTATAGTTACCATTGAAAAGAAAAGTCAAATCTCTTCCATTATCCATGAATAAAAAATCAAAACCTCTCATGAATCCATGTAAGACCATTTGTGTAAGACCATTTGTTTCTTCGATAAAAATATGTAATCAACATTTTACACATGCACATAAGACCTCCTTTTAGTTTACATAATTTTGCAATAACTGGAATTTAAATATAATAAACATGAGTTTACCTCTCATGTCAAGAATTTAATCTTACATATTAATACCCAATTTTTTCATTGTTAAAGTGTTCATAGATTTATCACTACATGATTTATGTTGATAAAATTAATATAAACTTAAGAAAAAACATGTGAAATTATTAACACACCAATAACTATCTAACATCTAGTTAGGCATTCCTTCTCTTTCATTCCTTCATCTCAACCATTTTATAAAAGTAGGGAAGAATTGACTCATTTTATTGAAATCATAGAGTGCTCTTTTAAGCCTTTCAAGAATAAATCTTCAATGTTAAGTTTCCAATTTCCCTATTTTGACATTTTTAGGTTATTCTTCTTGTTTTCCTATTTGAGAAGGATTGTCACCTTGAACCGTTATTATCATAGATACTCTACACCTTGTTTTAAACATTTATATTTATGAAGATATGTTGCATAGTGAAAATAAGGGTGTTATTTTACTATATTGAAAAACTTTGACAATGGTTGTTGTAGGCCTTTTAGTACACATATATGGTTTTACTTCTCCATTTTCTATCACATTGTGAGTTATTTTAGATTGATGTGCATAAAGTCATTTGAGAAAGGAGATAATGAGTATATTTAGATTGATATATTAAAAAAATATAGTTATAAATAAGCATTCTTAATGTAGTTCTCACCTTTAGGATTCAAAATAGAATTTTACATTATCTAGAGTAACAATTGTTTTATATTAGAAACATACGTTTGGGGTGGAAAAAGTATGAGAAAGGAGTACAAAATTGACAATTCATGCTTATAATTACAATCTTTTGATCCATCATGATGTCTATCCAAATCCTATAGAACAAATCTATTGTAAATTAGAATTAAACAAATTAAGCGAATGTTAGGTCGCTATAATACTAGTGTATTCCCTCATTTTTATTGTTAGCATAGCCCCCTGATTGTTATTGTTGTGCCCATATACTCCTCATATTGTTAATATTGTGCCCCATAGAAGCTCGCTCTTGTTAATGTTGTGCATTTACATTATTATTGTTATGTCAGCTCTGATTATATTGTGACCCCTTAGAGTCTTATGTATAGAAAGGAAGTTTTGTCATTTGAATCATGCAAGAATTATTAATTTGTGTAATGTAAGGGAGGTTTCCCACTCGAAGTGGCTAATTTTGAAGTTGTTGATATATATATTCTTATATTTTATTATTTGGTTGTATAACATTTGGAATCAGAGCTTTGGATTCTAGGGTTTCACTTCTTCAAACACGTCATCTTGGAATCTTTGCTATAATGTTTTTTATACGAGGCCTTAGAATCTAGAATGTTTACCACATGGAGCCGAACTCTCATAGAAATTGGTGTAAGAATTTCAGATCTTGGTTCACTATATTGTCGAAAATATCCTCTAAGGAAGTTAGGGGTTTTATAGGCTCTAGAATTCTATCTCAAACAGGTGACCTAGGTAAATTTTTCATAACAATTTTTATACAGGGCTTTAGAAGATAAAAATTTTACCATGTGGATCAAAAATCCTAGTGAACTTCAAGTAAAGAATTTAGTTCTTTGTTCACTATATTTTTTTAGATATTCTTTGAGGAAGTTAAGTTTTTTGCGGGCTCCAAAATTTCGTCTCAAACAGGTGGCCTAAGGAAAATCGTCACAACTTCCGTTTCAGACATTGGATTTGAATTCTATAAAAAAAAGTGGTTGAAAGTGCATAGAGTTTATTTTTTTGCAGTAATTTTAGGTCCGAAGGTTGAAATAGTAACACGTGGCATCCTATACAACTTTGCTCTACTTAACCATTCCATAATCAGGTCCTCGTGGGATATTTGGCATAACTCTTTATTGAAGAATCCAAACTTGATTAGACTTAGGGGGATGGAAAGAGTACTCAGAGGGATACCACATGAATAAATTTCAGAACTTGGAGATATGAAATTACAGAGTTACAATAATTTCAAGATGAAGATCCTAAAAGAAAGAAAAAGGTGTGTATTTTTGTTAAATTGCATGACTTTTATTCAAAAAATTAGTTTGAAGTGATTCAACGGTCATAGTGAAGCATCAATATCGTCGTTTAATTTCGAAATGCCTCGAAGCAAGAAAATGGAAACACCTAGTAAGCGACCAAAAAGCTCTATTATGATGCATGAAGAAGATGAATAAATGCAGCATGATATATCAAAATTATGAGACTAGGTGCAACAAATTTCACTCTCACAAAGAGTAACCAAAAATGAAATGGAAGCTAAGATAGATGGTTTCAATAATAGTTTAAAATCAAACATGGAAGGTTTGAAGGATGGCATGAAAGATGATATGGATGTCATGAAAGCTAATATGGATGGTATAGAAGAAAAAATGAAAGAGAACCTGGAAGATTTGAATAATGGTTTAAAAGCATACATAAACGGTTTAAAGGAAGGTTTGACAAAGTTTCTACAAGAAATGATTCCTAATGAAAAAATGGTATTATATGAAATTCATCATGATAAAAAAATAAATGTTAATCATGATTTCATAAACTCTAGCATTGAATTGAAGACCCGCCATGTTCCCCAAATAAATATGAGGAAGTTTGATGGCAAGGATCCAGTAACATGGATACTATAGATGAAACAATATTTTGATCTCCATAATTTGCAACACACACAAAAGGTACACATTGCAACTTTGTGTTTAGAACCCAATTACTTTGTATGGTATCGATGGCTTTGTTCTAGTAAACCACTTGTCACATGGTCAAATTTTACAAAGAAAATGATAACACGTTATAAGGATGCAAAGAAAAACACCTTCTCTAGCCAACTAATAAATCTCAAACAAAAGGGTTTAATGGCAAAGCACATTGAGGAATTCCAAAAATTGAATATAAAGGTAACTAATATTCCAAAGGATCATAGGATTGATGTCTTCATAGGGGCTTTAAAACATAACATCCAACATGAGGTTGACCTTTGGGAACCTGATTCATTGGAGAAGGCATTCAGGTTGGCGAGAAAAAATGAAAGAAAAATTATGGCAATAAGGAAGCCTACCACTCACAACTATAAACATGGAAGTGTTGTTCCTCCTAGCCTTCCACATCATAAAAGTTTGATAACACAACAATTAGAAGAAAAAAGAGAAAAAACACTTTCTTACTGTTGTGATAGAAACTACAGTAAAGGTCATAAGTGTGCTAAGAAGAAATTAATTTACATAGATTGTGAAGATGAGCAAGAAAAGGAATAAGAAACAACAAAATAAGAGGATATACACCAGGAAACAACCCCATAGAAAGGAGAAATGAATCCGACCATATATTGTAATGCATTGGCAGGAATTACCACTCCTCAAACTCTCAAGATAAAAGGACATATCAAGAAGAAAAAGGCAATTGCATTGATTGATCCAGGTAGTACCCATAATTATATTCATTATAAGATGGCCAAAAAATTGAATTTATTCCTATATTGAGCACTAGAGTGTTAAGTGATGGTTGTAAATGTGTTGAAGCCTCAAAAATCGCTACAACAACATGGGAAAAAACCACTCGGTCAGGGACTTGAATATTGTCCCTTATCCATTTGGATTAGTGGCTCTGACTAGTTTAACTAGGTCAAGTTACCTTCTCTCAATCTCCAATGACTTAAATTATGACTTTCATCCATTAATGGAGAAGAGGAATCAGATCATCCCTCTTGTCGATTAGGCAAGAAAGTGATCCTTAAGCTGATCCGAGGCTCAGCCAAGCCATGACTAAGTTATGCCTTAAAATTAACCTAACTTATTCTAACTCAACTAACTCTATTATTCTAAGTTAATATTAATCATTAATGCTAAAGTAAAACTATGCTAAATATAGGTTAATGTGGTCCTAATACTAAGGTTATGTCAAGTTTCTAATATTAATATACACTAAGTGAAATTTAGCCGATATATTCTAATGTTAAATAAATCTTAACATAACTTGTGATAAGTCCTAATATATATGGTCATATATATATATATTTGTAATTTAAACTAAAACACTTTAAATATGCTCAACAATAATATTATAAATTATATTCAATATTAATGTATGTAATTATATTATAATGCTAAATACTTATGATATATTAATGTTACCCTATAATACTACAAATATTGCTAGACTACATTAACACTAAAATTATATATTCTAATTTAAAAAGTAATAGTTAATTACTTATTCGAAATGTAACATTATGACTAAACTTGTTCTAATGTTAATGCATTTATTTATTTATTATTATTATTATACATTATTATCTATTAAAGTTAATGTTTTTAGTTCAAATACTAATTACTAATTAACATATTAAAATTAACTCTAAAAAAAGGTAGTTTCAAATGCCTCAAATTTTAAATGTTATTGATTGAAACAAAATTTATATACAATATGTTAAATTAATCCTTATGATTGTTCTTTAGTGTTTTGAACAAAGATTAAAATCGATCAAGAAGCTTGATTGATATAAGGGCTCAATCTTGCCACTGAGGACCAAGATGTTTGCCTCTAACGAAAGAGGACTTTATGCATAATTAATTTACAAACACAAAACTAATTTAAAATGAAAATCTTATCTTGAACTAGAATGGGATAACCCTCTCCTAATACATAATTATTTACAAACACAAAACTAATTTAAAACGAAAATCCTATCTCTAGAATGGGATAACCCTCTCCTAATACAATAGAAAATTAAATAAAACAAGGGGGCTGATTGGTTTGTGAATGAATTCACCATGTGATTTCCATTAACTAGAAGAATAGTTCATATTAACTAATGGAATAAAAAATCAAAAAACATTTGTGATTAAATGATAAATAGTTATCATTTATCTCATATATACTTCAATTAATTCATTATAGATCCGATCTCATTCTGCCTCCTAGAGCTATCTAGTAAAGCTTCAACAACATTTCAAAATTGAACCAACAATAGTGTTAGATATCAACAGGAAATATGATTTTGAATAAATATTGAAATCAATTATAAAATTTTGATAGAAATATAAAAATTCAACATTCCGGGAATAGTACACAAGAATGAGAATTCATTTAAACAATGGCAAAGCTTCTTATAATATAAACAGTCTTTGAGAATTTGAGATCTATGATCTCATTGACTACAATAGTGGTAAGCAATTAAACAGGGCCAAAAACTCTCTTTCAATATCTACAATTACTCTCTCTGTGCAAAATAGCAGTGCATAAACACAAATTGAATCAATAGTAGAGAATCCCCTGGATGGAGACCTCCCTCTTGCTTCTTTAATAGACCTTTTGAGTTTGTTTGGCTTCCTTGATTCGATGCTCAAAATCTTACCTTCTCCACCCGCAATCCAAAATTCACTCCATCAAATACTAATTATTTCTAAAATAAAATTTTGAAAACTAAAAATCTAAAACTCAAAATGATCAAACTAAATCTAATTAAAATCTAATTAATAATATAATTAAACTAAATCTGAAATAAAATTAAAACTAACTCAAAAACCAAATTTCAAATAAAATTAATTAATAAATTCTACTTATATTAAATACAACCAAAACTAAAAATTAAATCAAGTAAAACAAAACTAAAATGAAGATTAAAGAAAATAAAAACAATACCATCAAAATTATAATAAACCAAAGCTGACTATGAAACCATAACTAAAATCTAAACAAAACGAAATTGAAACTATAAAAAAATAAAAAAATAAATAAACATGTCAAACTAACAGCGTAAATTGAAAAGTGATTAACTCAGGGTAAATAAACTAATTTTGAAGTTGAATAAACTTTTGGGGATTCAAAACTTTTCTGTGTGTTATTATTTGCATCTCATTTGACGCCACAGACTTTGGATCAATTTCGGTGTGACTCTTACTCCAATGATAATCCTGCAAATAAAATCAACCTGGTGTTCATGCAAATAAAATCAACCTTTGAATGTTAGAAAACTAATAAACTTAAATAGTGATTCTACATGAGGAAAGAACTGAAAAGAATCACTGAAAATTAATACCCAGGGATACGAGTTACCTCCAGCCATTGGTGATGTTTGATGAAATCCACAGTCCACTTGCCTGCTACTTCTTCAACACTCTAGCTTCAATCCAAGCAAAACAAAAAGAACGCAAGAATTCTGAAGGCACTTCCAAGCTCTGCTATCTCAGCTCGATGGTGTAAAACTGAAGGGGGTTGAGATATGAGCTTGGGGACCAAACAGATGAACATATAGCTAAGCTTCCATCAAGCTTCTAAAAGCTATGTGTTAGAAAAACCACAAATCAAGGTAGAGATCAGATCAAAGTAATGGACCACTTTAGTAGCTCCCAATTATAAATTTAGTAATTGCAGTTGATTTTCTTAACTTAAGGAAACTACTGCAGTTGGTTTCCATAAGTTAAGAAAAGCTGCAATTCCATAAATCAAGGTAGCTTTTGTGTAAAATCAATGGAGCTTAACATTCTCCCACTTGGTCCATACTTCCAAACTTAATGTCTCAAAAACCATTGACAATATTTATTAAGGAATAGATACATGAATCATGGCGATACGTCCTCTAATGACGAGTATTATCTTCCATGTATTACTATGCATTTATTCTTATTCTAATTTATGTGGCAACAATTTCTTAATGAATAAACCTTATGTTTATTCTTGGTCCTTCTTAAATTAATTTTCTCAAATCAACTTAAGGTGCACATAAATATGAGAAAAAACATCACAATAATTAAGAATTTCATTAACATTGTCCATACAATGAAAAACTGCATAATGGAACCAAGTCCCATATTCAATACATGATCCTTGAATTTAAACAGTGGCATGCCCTTAGTCAAAGGATCAGCGATCATTAACTCAGTGCTGACGTGCTCAATGACCACTTTCTTTTCTTTAACACGTTCCCTTATAGCTAAATACTTAATGTCGATGTGTTTATTTCGACTCCCACTTTTTTAGCCATAAAACCAGCAGCTGAATTATCACAATATATTCTCAATGTCTTAGATATAGAATCCATAATTCTAAGCCCAGAAATGAAATTCCTAAGCCATACACAATGTAAAGTAGCCTCAAAACAAGAGACGAACTCGGCTTCCATAGTGGAAGTTGTTCGTCCGTCTATACATAAGCATGTAGTCTTTGGTTCCTTGAAGGTACCTCATTACTTTCTTTGCAGCTCTCCAGTGGTCTAAACCTGGATCACTCTGATATCGTCCCAACATTCCCACAACAAATGCAATGTCAGGTCTTGTGCAGACTTGAGCATACATTAGGAATTGCTGATCTCTTAGGTCTAGTAGATCCTCTTAATGTTGTACCATCATCTTCCTAAGAAGTATGTGGTTCAACTTCTTGTTCAAAAGTTCTTGGCAACTCTTGAACTCCTTGATCTACTGGAATATCGTCAGCAGCTTGTGGAACCTCAACAATTGGTTGTTCAACACCAGTTTGTACTTGAGGGGTGCTATGAACAATAACCAATCTTTCACTTGAAGTGGAAGGTTGAGATTCTGAATGATCTTTCTCAGAAACTATGTTTCTGGTTTGATCGCTCCCACTGATCAAGTCATTTTCAAGAAACTTTGCATTTCTTGATTCCACAATCCTAGTGCTGTGAGATGGACAATAAAATCTGTAAGTATGTATGATTTCTAATATGTATGAACTCCTATTGGCACCTTCCTTTGACTTGTTGGTCTGCTTTCCCTTTATGCAGTCCACACAAGTCTCAAGATCAGTAAAATCTAGAGTATTAAGTATTCCTTCATTTACCAATCTTTTAATTCTATCTATGGAGATATGACCTAGTCTCCGGTGCCATAATTTAGAGGAAACTTCATTAATAACACATCTTTTAGTGCCAGTGTGAACATGCATTGAATCATATGTGACATTGTTTTGTAAATTAATGCAGTAAAGACCATTAGACAAAATACCATTCCCAACATAATCAGATTTATAGAATAGACTGAAAGATTTTTCTGAAAAGTTTAAGGAATATCCAAAAGGTACAAGCCTTGAAACTGAAATCAAGTTTCTAGAAAAACTTGGAACATAAAAGGTCTTTTCTAACTCCAAAACAAAACCACTACTTAAAGTTAAATAACATGTTCCTATGGCTTCCACATGCGAGCCCATCTTGTTTCCTTATAAGATGCTTTGCTCACTTCCCACTGGCTTCCTTAGGTTCTACAAACCCTGCAAGGAATTTGAAATGTGAATTGTTGATCCAGAATCAATCCACCATGTGTTAATATTAACATTAACCATATTAGATTCAAACAAACGAGATTAAATTACCTTTGTCTGCAAGCCATTTCTGAAATTTGGCGCATTCCTTCTTCATGTGTCCCTTCTTCTTACAGAAAAAACACTTGGAAACCTTCTTGATATTGGCTTGGGGAGGTGCTTTACCTTTCCCTTTTCGATTGGCTTGAGATTTTCCCTTTCCACGCGTTGCCAGCATTGCACTCTCTCCCAGTTCCATCACCAGTCTCTCTTCCTCTTGAATACACATGGTCATGAGTTCATTAATTGACCATTTATCCTTATGTGTGTTGTATGAGATTTTGAAAGGTCCATATTGGTGTGGAAGGGTGTTCAGGATGTAGTGCACTAGGAAGGACTCCGATATTTCAACCTCGAGTTTCTTCAATTGAGCCACAGTGTCCCTCATCTGCATGATGTGCTCGCGCACACCTTTCACACTGGTGAGCCTTAGGGATGAGAATTTCATGATTAGGGTGCTTGCCAGTGCCTTGTCTGAAGAGACGAATTGTTCATCAATGGCCTTCAACAAGTCTCGGACCTTTTCATGCTGATCAACGGAACCTCGAATACCAGTTGAAATTTTAGTCTTAATGAACATCATGCTTAGACGATTGGATCGCTCCCATCGTTCATAAAGTGCGATGTCCGCTGCAGTGCTGGTATTAGTGAGTGCCGATGGTTCATATTTCCTGATAGCATAATCTATGTCCATCCACCCTAAATGAAGGAGAATCCTCTCCTTCCAAATCTTGTAGTTATCTCCCTTAAGTTCGGGAATGTCACAACGAATTTCAGAGAAATTTGCAGGTTGTACTGCTGCATCAAAATAAAGGATCACATGCTTATGTTAAAATTGAGGCTTAATAACTTTCATGTTTTACCAATGTAAATCATGCAAAAAAGAATTGAATCAGATGACATGAAAATTGCCTGTGGGCTAAATTTTCAATTCAAACAGATTCAATAAAACTTTATGAACTTTCATGTTTTTCCAATGTAAAACATGCTAGAAAGAATTGAATCAAATGACATGAAAATTGCCTGTGGGCTAAATTTTCAATTCAAACAGATTCAATAAAACTTTATGATGATGCTAGAAAGAATTGAATCAAATGACATGAAAATTGCCTGTGGGCTAAATTTTCAATTCAAACAGATTTAATAAAACTTTATGATAAAACTTATTAATTCATAACTCCTGTGGGTAGGTTATGAAATTTTATCCTAATTAATCACATAAATATAATAAAAATTCCTGTGGGATAAAATTTATTATATTCAGTGTAATTAATTACAATTTAATGTCTAAATAATCTTTATGTGATCTTGCCAATCAATATATAATTTTATTTAATTAAAGATGCTGTGGCTATTCTCTAATTAATTAAAATCATATGGATCACTAGACATTATTTTGTTGCATAAACAAAACTTAACCAGAGAGAAAAATAATGTTTACCGAAAGGAGTAAGTCAAAACGACATTTTAATAAACTCCATAAAGCTGTAATAATTCTCCAGCAAAATCAAAAGCAGTCAGCATTACCGAAAATGACTACAAATTGATTGTTCAATTTATAAACTAAACCCGGAGATTGACTCACAAAAATTAATTTTCAACAATGCTAAATCAGAACTTCATGCGAAATAAACATAGAATCAAAACTGAATGCCCAAATGAGAAATAAACCATTTCTTATTTCTCTTTAATTACAAATGTTCATAAATGTAAGTTCAATGTAAATTTTACAATAAATATGTAATCAATTTACTTTGCATTTTGCATTGTTGATTATATATATATATATATATATATATATATATATATATATATATATATATATATATATATATATATATATATATATATATATATATAGATATATATATAAAATTTCATGTGAGCCTAAACACATGCTAACACACAAAATTGTGCAAGTTACTTCAATCCATAAATTGAAATTTTTAGACTAGAGGTTATGACTATAAGCAGTATTGCCAGTGGAAAATTCACCACCTGTCAAAGATGACAAATCTTCTACACCATCGCCACAAAAAGCTTTATAAAAAAAAACCGCCTATAAACATAATTTCCAAAACAGTTGGCTAAAATGTTTATTATTATAAATATTATAAAGAAGAGTTATGCATCTTTTCATTTACATAAAACAAATAAAACTTAAAATTACATACATATATTTTCTCACCAAAATAATTTTAAGGATTCTAATGTCGTAAGGGATTTTGTGAAAATTTGCCAATCAAATTATAATCTGCGCGTTGTTATGGCATAGGATTAACGTAACTTCACATTATTATCATGTTAATAATTATGATAATAACAGTTATGGCATTATCAATTATGCATTAAATTATAACAATAAATTAAATTATCGTTATTATCAGTTATTATCATAAATTAACAGTTGATAATGCCATAACAGTTATGACAGTTCTTTGGTTAAAGCTGTGGATATGTCCAAAGAAGAGACGGGTAAAACCCTTAAAAGAATCGGTACATATAATGTCTCTTTTCACTGTGACGAGGCTCTTGGATGCTTCATGATACGCCTCACTCACAAATATGCAGGGGACCAGATTGTACGCACCAGAGATCCAAAGGTCAGTTGCTCAGTTCGGTTCATTTTCAAAAAATTAAAATATCAAGATGAACATTAATTCCATTTCGATCTTCACAAAATCAAAATTAAAGATAAAGCGGCATTGCGTCTCTGGTTTCACCTTGCCCAGTAACCCCAGCCATTCTTCCCACCCCGGTCATATCGCCGAATGGGGCGTCAATGGCTACGGTTCCATGAAGGGGCTAATACGGCTCAGGGACAACGGTTTCGAGGTCGATGCAAGGGGCGACGAAGACTGCTCCAACAAGGAGACTGACGAGGACGAGCACGCGGAGATGGAGCGGAAACTCCAGATAAAAATAAAAAAACTCAACTATCATGCGAATCACATTAAGCTTACTCTGTATACTTCAATGCCAAACTTTGAGCTTAAAAAAATGGAGAAGCTCGATTACAGTCTTTACAAAGCCATAGACCTCGGATAAACATATGTTTGTGCAAAATTCAACTATCGACACAGCTGACAAAACTCATTAACTTAAATCCCGCAAAGACTTGGATAAGTTGGAGTGGAGGGCACGCCAGTCAAACAAATGGCAATGAAAACAATAACGCATGCATGACATAGTCACTTGGCCAACACACAGCAAGGCAGAGGTAAAAGGGGCTCTGATACCAACTGTTAGAAAACTAATAAACTTAAACAGTGATTCTACATGCGGAAAGAACTGAAAAGAATCACTGAAACTTAATACCCAGGGATACGAGTTACCTCCAGCCATTGGTGATGTTTGATGAAATCCACAGTCCACTTGCCTGCTACTTCTTCAGCACTCTAGCTTCAATCCAAGCAAAAGAAAAAGAACGCAAGAATTCTGAAGGCACTTCCAAGCTCTGCTATCTCAGCTAGATGGTGTAAAACTGAAGGGGGTTGAGATATGAGCTTGGGGACCAAACAGATGAACATATAGCTAAGCTTCCATCAAGCTTCTAAAAGCTATGTGTTAGAAAAACCACAAATCAAGGTAGAGATCAGATCAAAGTAATGGACCACTTTAGTAGCTCCCAATTATAAATTTAGTAATTGCAGTTGATTTTCTTAACTTAAGGAAACTACTGCAGTTGGTTTCCATAAGTTAAGAAAAGCTGCAATTCCATAAATCAAGGTAGCTTTTGTGTAAAATCAATTGAGCTTAACATTGAAATCAAACAAGAAATCACTTTCCCAGGAAAACAGTAAGACCCATTTGGTTTGCCGTGAAAGTCTTTGTTTTAGTTCCTACTTTTTAAGCTAAATGCTTGCGGTAATTATTTCTTCAGTCCGAGTATTTGAAAACGTAATTCTGATTTCTTCATAGATTTGGCATTATTGTTATCGTTGTGTCTTTACATTATTATTGTTACGTGGGCTTTATTATATTTTGGCCCTTTAGACTTCTATATATAGAAATGAGGTTTTTTCATTTGAATCATCCAAAATTGTTCATTTATGTAATTTAAAGGAATTTTCCCCTTCGAAGAGGCTAATTTTGAAGTTATTTATCTATCACTTTTTCTATTTTGTGAGTTGGTTGCATAACAACAAATATGTTAAAATTTTAACTTTTAAATTGTAAATTACACAATTCGAAAAGGTCAAAACGTTTCTACTAGAAAAAAAACATGTAAAAATGTTTGTGAATCTTACCAATTATTTTAAAATGCCAAAATGATGAATAATTATCTTTTTAGCAAAATAAGGAAAGCTAAGACATACAACAATAGTATAAATGATGAAATAGCAAAAGTAAATATCACTCTACATTGTCATCACCGTGATTATCTCCCTGGCTTCGATCTTTCTTTACATTATTATGATCAAAGGTGTCCCACCACTTCCACCTAAAAATAACACATTGAATTAAACAAAGTCCATTTCATGATCTCTTATATCTTTTCGACATAACCTAACATTGCCTATATTAGGTTTTGATAGCGATGGCTAGCATGACTAGTGGTCAAACTCGACTTCCACTCCACTGTCTTGCGTCATGCATCTATCGTCAGCATCTTATGTTCGAAATGATGTCCATATGCCCACATATATTGGAGCAAATGAACCTATGAAAAAGTGGAAAAATAATAGCATATTGCGTCTAATAACCCGAACACAATTAAAATATAAAATATATATATTACAATTCAGAGTTGCATTATGATGTAAAAATTTTATAGAAAGAGATTATTACCAAGTTTTTGCACCCTATCCCAATGTTTACCATATCCTCCTCAACACATGGGAAATGACTAGATGCACCATATTTCTCTTTGACTTCATCAACAACCCAATTGTTAGGGATGCAATTGGAATATGTTCTTTTAAATGACCATGATAAGGCACACTATAACTACCATTCAACTCTCTGAATTCTTTCACGTCACTATCCCATTTCCTCTTATGTTCGTACAATGTAACCTTTGACTGTGTCACTTTCAAATTGTAAAGAATGAATCTGTTGATAGCTTCAATTTTAGAATTTGCTAATGAAATCAAACCAACATATATAGTATGTATAAGATCAAAATATGCATTAATTAAGAAGTTCAATGTGAAGAGTTACTGTGTAGAAATTTAACAAGTGATAAGTCACTTACTCTTTATCGTGTGCCTTTTTCTATTCATTTGTAGAAGCTCCACTTCTCTTTTGTCTTCATATGTTCCATCAACCGAAATCACAACACTTGGTGTGTTTTCACTCTTCTTGTTGTACGCACTGAGATAATAGAAAGAATCATACAATAAGTACCCCTCTCCCATTGACCCCTTGGATTTTTCCCGTTGTCGAACAAAAAATTTCAATTTCTTCATGTACCCCTATAAGAAGAACATATAAATACAAGAAACCACCCCAACTAATTCAACCTCATCTACTAAGTGAATTAAAAGATGAACATGCAAGTCCATGAATCTCATCAGCAGTTCCCTCTCAAACATATAAACAATCTCAGCTATCTCTTGATGCCACCTTGGAGTGCTAGCTATATTAATGTCCTTTGATGTGATCCAACATACAAATGTAAATAATTTACATATGGCACATTGTAGGTCTTGGGGAAAGACATGGTTCACATACCAATAATATAATGACACTATAAAGTAAACACATACAAAAATTAATTACATTTTATACCATTCCCTAAAAATAACAAAACATAACAAATTCATGTTTTTAACATACGTACTCTTATAAGGTTGAAATGGTCATGCACTTTGAACCTCGATAAATTGTCTTCTATAATGAAGCAACACTGTAGTGAATACCCATACAAAGAAGACACCCCCACACACATTATAACTTCATTTTCAAAAGAAAGATTATTTTTCTTTAAAATCCATGGTAGATCACCTTCTTCGAAAGACTAAGAGGGACCAACCTCTTCTCTACTTTCCTCTCTTGCCCAATGTTTCTTTTTAGTTTTCAATGAAATGAGATTTCTCTCAAAAATAAATGTGCCATTTTCTTTCGATGATATGTGCCTCCATAAATAAGATTAAACAATTTTAGATATATACATGGGATATAGTAAACGAAAAATCTTAAGATGCTCCCAATATGGGAGCTCACAAAAGTTAGATTTCCTTATCATCCCAATGGGAAATTTATTAACATAGGTGTTGAATAATTCTAAATCATTGAACATAGGCCCCCTATTTGAATCAAACATTTCTTTAAGATCATTCTCCTTTTCTCTCTTGTATGCTCTAAGGCATTCAATTGTTGCTATTATTGTAGGCCTTTGGGTTCTCTCTAGTTTACCATTGAAACAAAATGTCTCTTCTATAAGAGACTTGTTCCTCTGGGAAGAATACCGTGGAGAAGTCGTACACTAGCTTTCATAGGTGGTTGGAGCACCCAACCTTCAAAGAAGGTCCACAACATTTACATCCATGATACCCTTTTGTTACAAGACGTATGTAATTATTTATAATACAGGGCACGTAAGGATAATGAAGATAAGAACAATTGCAACAAATTAAATTAATACGTGAAACAATATAGTTACGTATATAAACAAATAAATAAACATGTAATTTAACATAGTAAACTCCTAAGGTTGGATAATCATGTATGGTGTAAACACATATGTTGTACAACATAAAACTCCACTTTGTTGCGATGGGTGTTGATACATCATATATATTTATACCTTCCCATAACTGCTTTAATTCATCTGCCAATGGTTGTAAGTAGACATCCATATTCTTCACTTGTATTCTACAATGAACTATAAGCTCCAACATAAGATGTTCATTCTTCACGAAAAACCATGGCGGGAGATTGTACAATGGCTTCGCTAGGGGAGAAATATCATATCATGTGTGTTCATATTGGGGGATATATATTGAGGAAAAAACTAAATAATATATTTAGCTTATAATAGTGGGTAAAGGGTTTTTATATTGGGATATATAAAAAATGGAGCCCAAAACTAATGAAAAAATATAAAGGGCTATAAAAAAATTTAATAAAAAAATGGATATCTATAATTTCTAGTGAAATTAGGGGTTTTTTAAATTGGAAAAGTGTATTGGGTTCATATTTGTAGGCAGTGAAATAATATTATTTTTAGAGGTATTTTCCAATATGTAGTCAAATTAAGAGTATTTTTTAGTATGCCACAAACACATGTGATATGTCATAGGTTCCTTGAGTGAAGCCCCTATGGGATATTGTTATTGATCACTACTACAAGACAAAAATAATAGTTGGTGTTTTGGAGGGAATATGGATTGACGCCATCAATGGCTATGATGACTCACAGACTTCTTACATCATCCTTGAATTTTTCAGGACATGTATCCTCTATATGTTTCATGACTATTGAATCTATTGGTATTTGCATAATTTCCGACTCACTTCAGTGTGACGCATGCCATCCTTGCAATATAACTAATTCTTTGCAATGAAAGAGCATCTTAATCCTTGGGATTATAGGAATGTGCAACAATATATTATGAGGAGGACCATGTATTTCACCTCTACTTTTATTTATGGTACCTTTCATGCCCACATTTCAGACATATCGTTTTGTCTATATATTCTCCTCTATATAGAATACAACCATTTGGATGTGCATGATATGATATGTACTCAACACCCAACATTTTCAATAAATTCTTTTCATCTTAGAAGATATTAGGAAATACATTATCCCTTGAAAGGAGCTTATCGTTTAATAACCTACAGTTGGTGGGCAATATAAATGTACAATGTCAATATTTGACATTCATAAAATCAACCATTTTTAATGTTTATTGTGTGACAATATTTTATCTTAAAATATAAGGGACATGATCATTTTCAATTACCTCAATATTTACAAGAAACATGCATTCAACATGTCAAGCCACACTTTCAAGTTCTACAGTAACATTCTTTTCCCTGCCTAGGTAGACCTTCATTAGCCACTAATTCGAAAGAGAGGGGCAGTGGAAGTAGATTTTAGGATTTCGAATAAGGTATCAATTATACAGCCATCATCCTCTAGCTCATCATTATGGAATTCATCTAAAAATATTTCCTTCATGGTAATCATATCCCGTAAGTAATCATCCATACCAGCCTTTATTTGATTACCTCCATGGCCAAATTGTGATGAAGAACTACTATTGTTGTAGTCCTTCCTAATTGGTGAATCTAGATGTAGTGGGAATTTAGTAAGTGGTAGATTCAATCATTCTTTTTATGCTTGGTCTCCAAGTTTTTCTCTTAATGCAAACTTCTCTTGATTTGACATTGTAGTAGGGTGCACTAGAAGATGGTTGGTGGGTTATTCATCATCACTAGAATCCTAATTTAAAAAAATATTGAACATTAGTACATCAATGATATTAGTAAGAACAATCCAATTGGTTTGTTGAAATTACATTATACCAAACAATTATTACCATTGTTGGCCCAGGATTACAGCTAGAAGCTGCCATGTTCCAATTGGCAGGGAAAGCGACTATCCATTTTCATCTACCAACTTCTTGCAATATGTTTCTCCTTATTAGAACTTTCGACATTTTTGAAATGGGGGAATATTTTATACATTGAATCTCAATTATGAATCTTGATCATTCAAATTTGGATACATTTTTATTGAAATTAACATATATAAAAAAGTCAATTACGTAATCAAAATAGAAATAAAATCTTATCTTACTTTACATGGAAAGAGAGAACTTCAGGAAGGATACTAATTAATATGGAATAAGCTGGAATTTGACAAACTGGCCATCAAATTAATTTCAAGTACTATATTACCACAATTTATATTTCACTATAGTTTTCAAACCATTTTTCAAGAATAAGGTGAATTTAAGTGAAATGTAACATCCCTCATCCACAAACATAATTTTTTTTAACATCACCAAATTTATCATGATAACTTGATTATTCTCTTAACCACCTTAATTATGATCTTGACAATTTGCATTGTAGTCACATGGTCACAAAACCCCTTAAATGATTATTTAGAATTATTTAAATTGAGACACCCTATATCCAAGTTCTTTGGCTTTTATGGTAATTCAATAGTACTCTAAGGTACCATATAAATCCCTCATAATACTTTGGTAATAATGTATATTTATTTCCCTACTCACATTTTACTTATGTGTTTTCTTATTATTCAATTTATATTTATTATCATTTGTTGTAAAAAGTTTGTTAACAATTCCTCTAATATATAGTTTTGGACCTTCGCATGAACTATAATAAGATTTGAGTATAGGTTTTAATTCCATGGTGTCCTACACACTCACCTATTAATGACTCCACAAGGAATTTCCTTAAACTCTACATTTTTTATACATATATTATTAAAAAATGATTAAATTCCTTGATTATATAAATTATTTCAACAATAACCACTTAGTTAATGATGCACACATATTTTTTTGATTACATAAAGGGGTATAAAAAATCTAGATTATTACTGACTCACATAAAACATTACCATACACATACATATTCTCTTATTTTTATGTATTATGAGTAATTTGCCTTTATATTCCTTTTCTTCTTTGTTTCCTGGTATTCGGAATGGTGCATTGTAAAACTTATTTAAAAGTATCAACTATGGTTAGTAGCCTAACTCCTTTGTAGCTTATTTTTGTGTCTCCATTCCGCGTGAATTGGAGTGTTCAGTGGCCTACAATAATAATCGCCTTTCTTATTCTTCTTTTTTTCATTAAAAAGTATTGTTACATGGTTACACTTGAAACTCTATTTCCTTATTGTTATTAACCAATATATTCTCACACTATGACTTATAGTTGTATTGCATAGTCTACCTTGATTTACATGCCTTGATGTGTTAGTCATCGGTAACTACTTCGCTAGCAATATGGAAAATGATTCGGATGCCTTGATGTGTTAATCACCGCTAACTACTTCGCTAGCGATATGGAAATTACAGTGGGGAAAAAACTAGAGGCAGTTCTTGGGTAGCCACCATGCTTTCGCTAGGCTGACTAGCCCTCATTCAGTCTCATTTGGATTTTCACTTCTCATGGTTTTCCCTCTGCAACCCCTAATGTTTCAGTTCTGGTGTGTGATTATATATCCATCCAATCTCACATAGGATGATAATTTGGTTCTATCTAGGCCATGTGACAGGACCAGCCCGCGTACTCTAACTGGGCACAAGATTTGATTTATTCGAAATTATTAAAAATATTTTATTTTGGTAGGGTTTAGTGGTACTTAGATATTTTGGTTGTGATTAATGTGATTGCTACAGTATTCTTGTGAGGGATACACCTTTCTTGACCTCGGGCTCTGTTCTCCCACCTTCACTGTGCTTGTAACCCTAGGTCCTCACTTTGTCCATCACTTCGACTATTGTTTGTTTGTGCTGAGAGGGTCTGCTCTTTGGTTTTCCTCCTGAGGGTTTCGTTAATGTTTCTCTGGCACACAAATTGGCTTCTCAGCGACGGCTTGTCCAGTAGTAGGACTTTGCTAGTGTTTTATCTATTTTGGTAGGATTCTTGTATTTGCTTGTCGATCTGCTTGAGGGTTTTGAGCTACCTTTCAACATTCTGCGACTATGTCCAAAGGTTTATTGTTACACGATGACAACTTATTTACTCCTGAATGCATCTAGTATTATTGTGTTTATCTTTCACTAGTTACGGTTCGATGGCTCTATTATTTAATCTTTCTTCCGGTTACTTGTGCATTCAGGTTGCAACCACGAGGTGACCCCATTCTCACCCTCGTGTTGCAGACTCCTCAGGTATGTTTTCTTTCTTTACTTTAATATTTTATATGCTTCTCTTTTCAGTCCTAATAGTGTATGTTCCTTGTGAGTAAGGTCTCTTTCTAGTTCATGACCTGTTATCGTCTCTCTGCTTACAGTTTGTCGACCACTTCTCTAGTAAGTGAAACCCTTACCTTGTCTCTTTACTCGTTTGAGTTCTGTCGTGTTCTACTATTGATTCTATGCTTGTGGTGGTTGCAGGTGGAAGGTGAGCGAGCAATGGTGTCTCTGGCTCTTCTTGCGCTTCGCTAGTCTAGGTAGGGTCTTTCCATGTTTTTCATACTTGTAACCTGTTGATGCTTCTGTGTCTTAGTTTCAGGCTTCAGCCTCTCCATCGTTTAATTAGTCCCCCTGTGGCATATGGATAGGTAGCTTGTCTTGCTTGAAATCTTTGGGGTTTTAGGGTGAGTGTATGTTCAGGGTTTCAAACCTAGGCCTTTGGTCTACTTGTGACATGAACTAGTTTAACTTATGTATATGTGATTCAGGGTTTTGAACCCAGGTCTCCGATCTACTTGTAATATGAACTGTTTAACTTAGCTTATAAAATATTTTGCAAAGACTCTTGTAACTTATCTTTCAAACTACACTTGAAATGAAAAGATTTAAATAATGAGCCTTGTAGTACCTAGACTTTGATGTTGTTTTCGTATTGGTGATTCTGGTGATGTTAAATGTGAAACCCTCTGCTTGTTCACCTTGATGTATGCTCATTACTATTTAGAACTGTAAGTGGTTATTTGTGAGGCTTGTCAGTTCTTCAATGGTTTCCTCTCTGTATGCTTGCAGCAACACTTCCTTGCTCTCGGTCTTGTTGTCTTTGTTTGTCTTGATGTCTGCTAAAAGATTTCAATTTCCAATGCTTGCTTCTGTTTGGAAATGCACTCAATATATTTTAAGAACAGGAAAGAAACTAATTGCACATGGAATTCAGATGACTGTGAAATATTACTTGTAAATTCTTTATTGCTCTTCTACTATGATGGAAATCAACCTTACAATGATTTGTTCTTTTTTCTTTTATATGATTTTTTAAACAGTTTTTGAAATTGTTAATAGTTGCATACAGTTACCATAAGAAACTGCCAATTTCCGATTTATATAAATTCTAGGATTAATTTTAAAAGAAATAGAGTTTTTGTTTTTTTCTTTTCTGTAAATAAATAAAAAAAAAACTCCTTAACAAAAAACGAAACCGAAACTACTGTCGTGTCCCAACTGCTAATAACTAAGGAAATAAAATAAGAAGAAAAAGAACCACTTAGGTACAATGACCTGTGAACCTGTTTAGCTTGCGAGTCAAACACCTCCACTTGTCTACCCCTGTTTGGATGCTCTTGCATCAGGCTCCCGGGGTAACAAAAAGTCATGGTTCCGGTCCATGAGCTCTATGATAGAATACCCTACACGTTGTATCTCTCCTGCATCAAGCCACGAATTGTCCTCTATAGGGTGGTTCTTCCACTTGATGAGGTACTATAGGTACTCCTTCTTCTGTGTCCACCTGGCCACTTGTGTGTCAAGGATTCCCTCAATTTTGAGCGGTTGTGCAAAAGGCATTTGTCTCATCCACGAACTACTCTCCTCTTGGGTGTCCCATTTTGGCTATGCCAAACTGTCCTCTTCCAAATTGGCAGTGTATGGAAATAAATCTGCCAAATTAAAAATGGGTGATATTCCTATACTTGCAGGCAATTGCAGTTCATACGCATTTGCACAAAACTTGCGTAGAATCTTACAAGGTCCAATTTTTTTGAGTTTCAGCTTGTTATATTTTGTTATGAAACCAGATCACAAAAAGATAGAAAAGATAGATCAACACCTTAGAATTCAGCCTCTTCGAGGGGGCAACCTCCTTTACATTACACAAATGAATGATTCAAATGACAAAACCTCCTTTCTATTTATAGGAGTCTAAGGAGTCACAATATAACCCAGCCGACCTAAAAATAATAATATAAAGCCACAAAAATAACAATAGAGGGATTCTATGGGGCACAGTAATAAAAATATGGGGACAATAGGGGCACAACAATGTTAATAAGGGATACAACTATAGTAGTAATGGGGTAATCACTAGTATTATAGGGACCTAACATGCCCCTGTCCTTCAGAAAAGTGTTGTCCTCAATGCTTGAGTAGTTTTGGATGCTTCTATATAAATTCTCATCATCCCATGTGGAATCTTCAGTGGATAAGTTCTTCCACTTGATGAGATACTCTGAAATTGATCAATTTCGTAGCTATAGAGTTCTTGTTTCTAAGACTTCTTCTGGTTCCAATATAATTTTTCCTTCCTCGTCAAGTTCTGGCAATATTGTTTGAACTGGGAGCTTGTCGCCTATAACCTTCTTTAAACATGAAACATGGAAAACTGGGTGCACTCGAGAAGCTACAGGAAGCTCGAATTTGTATGCCATAGTACCAATCTTTTGCAACACCTTGTATGGACAATAATACTTTGTGATAATTTATTATCCTTCTTAGCTTACATGAGGGACATTTGTTTATATGGTTGTAGCCATAGTAATACCCAATCACCTACATCAAATCTTATTTCGTTGCGATGTTGATCTGGCTGTTGTTTCATTCTATTCTGCGCCAACACGAGGTTATCCTTTAAGAGTCGGGGGACTTGTTTTTGATGCTCGATGTGATGTTCCACTGTTTGAACCTTAGAATTTTCTCTTAAATATGATGTGATAGATGGTGGCTAATATCCATAAAGTGCCATAAATGGGGACATTTTTGTTGTTGTATGGAAGGAAGTGTTATACCACCATTCAACCAGAGGGAACGATTTGACCCATTGTGTTTGTTTATCAGATACAAAGCAACGAAGATATCCTTCCAAACATTTGTTTACTATCTCAGTTTGCCCATCAGATTGAGGATGATAAGATGAGATATGAACTAACTGAGTACCGAGACAAGAAAATAATTTTGTCCAAAAATTTCCAATGAAAATGGGATCTCTGTCACTTACAATAATCTTTGGGTTTCCATGTAGCTTTTGAATTGTTTCCATAAATGTAGTAGAAACAATATTGGCTTTAAATGGATGTGATAATGCACAAAAGTGTGCATACTTGGTAAGTCTATCAACTACCACCATGATGACACTCTTTCCCTCAGACTTGGGTAAACTTGAGATAAAATCCATTGAAACTTCCTCCCAACGTTGGCTTGGAATGGATAAAGGTTGTAATAGACCCGAGGTCTTAATTGTTTCAACTTTATTTTGTTGGAAAACCAAACATTTTGCCACAAACTTTTGAATATCCAATTTAAGGCCATCCCAAAAAATTTCCTTCTTAACCCTATGGTAAGTTTTAAAAAATCCTGAGTGCCTTCCTAAGGGAGAAGTGTGCAATTCCATAAGAATCTTTTGTTTGAGTTGGGAATTCTTACAGAGGTATAAGAGATATTTGTACCATAACGAATCATTTTTCTAGCTAAATGTATCAGATGTACTGGAATCTTGTTGTAACTTTCGAATAAGCACCCACACTTCTTCATCATTCTTCCATTCCTTCCTTACTTCATTTATCCAATCTAGTTGGATAGTAGAAATGGCGCACAACAATGCTTCCACATCCGCACCCTTTCTTGAGAGTGCATCTCCCACCACATTTTACTTCCCTTTTTTGTAGATGATTTCAAAGTCATAACCCAACATCTTTGTGACCCACTTTTGTTGCTCTTCAGAGGATAATCTTTGTTCTAAAAAGTATTTAAGGCTATCAGGATCTGTTTTTACCTTGAAGTGTCTTCCCATTAGGTAGGGTCGCCATTTCTTAAGTGCATGTAGTATTGCCAACATTTCCTTCTCATAAATAGCTTTCTGTAAAAACTTTCCCTTGATTGGATGACTTTCAAAAGAAATGGGTCTTTCATCTTGCATTAAAACAGCACAAATTCCATTTCCTGAAGTATCACATTCCACAATAAATGTTTTTGTGAAGTCTGGTGTAGCTAAGACTGGTGCTTGGCACATTGCCTCTTTAAGATGTTCGAAGGCCTTTGTTGCTTCTGGAATCCATGAAAATGCATCTTTCTTCAATAATGTTGTTAGAGGTGCTACTATTCTCTCATAATTCTTAACAAACTTGCGATAATATCCTGTCAACCCAAGAAATCCTCACAGATGCTTTATGGATGTGGGGATTTTCCATTTCTTAATGGCTTTAATTTTTCTAGGTTCTACCTTAACTCCATCATGACATATAATATGACCCAGATATTCCACCTCTTATACTCCAAAGAAACATTTGGATCTTTTTACATATAATTGTTTCTCCTCCAATAGTTGTAGCACCCTGTCAACATGTTCAACATGATCCTCCCAAGACTTGTTGTAGATTAGTATATCATCACACAAATTTTCTAAGGAAGGGTTTGAAACTGGAATTCATCAAACCTTGAAATGTAGAAGGTGCATTGGTAAGGCCAAAAGGCATGACAAAAAATTCATAATGACCCTCATGAGTTCTAAATGCTATTTTCAGAATGTCTTCAGTCTTCATTCTGATTTGATGATATCTTGAACGAAGATCCAACTTGGTGAAGTAAATTGATCCATGCAATTCATCCAGTAATTCATCAATGACAGGAATGGGAAACTTATCTTTAATAGTGAGCTTGTTGAGCTCCCTATAATCTGGACACATGCGGCATGATCCATCCTTCTTGTGCACCAATACTACTGGAGCAGAGAAAAAACTTTGACTAGGTTGAATTATACCAACCTCTAGCATTTCTACAACCATATGTTCAATTTCACTCTTTTGGGCATAGGGATATCTGTGCGGCCTAATGTTTGGAGGAACACTTCCTAGAATCATATGAATAGCATGATCATGATCACGAATAGGTGGGAGACCTTTAGGAGTCTCAAATACCTTGGAATGATTGTCCAATACTTTTTGGAGATCTGGAGAAATAGATGATTTCAATGTGGAACATCTAGCGAACATAATTGTGCAATTACACCTCTTTGTTCATTTTTTAGAAGCTTTGTCATACCGTTAGAGCTGATAATCTTTCCCAGTTTCCCTACAATATCCCTTAATTCAAATTCCTTTCCTTCCATAGAAAATTTCATGAAAAGTTCTTGAAAAGTAAAAGCTATTGTACCCAAGGATTGTAGCCATTGGACTCCTAGTACAACATCAACACCTCCCATTGGAATGGAAAGCATTGGGCTAGTCAATACATATTCTCCCATGGATAGCTTGATATTATGGCACTTTCAAGAGCAATTTATTGTTCCTCCATTTGCAAACATGACTTGACACTCTGGTGCTGGATATAGGAAGCAATTCAATTCTTTTGCTACCTTATAATGAATAAAATTGTGGGTACTTCCTGAATCAATCAACACTATTACATTTTTCTTCTTGATTTGTCCTTCTATCTTGATGGTTTGAGGAGTGGTAATTCCAGCCAATTCATTACAAGATATAGTCAGATTCATTTCTTCTTTATCTAGGCTTTGTTCCCGGAGTATATCCTCTTCTTTTGACCTTTCTTGCTCCTTTTCTTCTTCCTCTTCACAATCTATGTAGAATAATTTCTTCTCAGCACACTTATGACCTTTAGTGTATTTGCTATCGCAACTGTAACAAAGCCCTTTTGCTCTTTTTTCTTCCAATTGTTGTGGTATCGACCTTATAGGTTGTGGAAGACTAGGGGAAACAACACTTCCATCTTTATAGTTGTGAGTGGTATGCTTCCTAGTTTCCATAATTTTGCTTTCCATTTTTCTTGCTAACCTGAATGCCTTCTCTAATGAATCAGGTTCTCAAAGGTGAACATTGTGTTGGATATTATCCTTTAAGGTCCCTATGAACACATCAATCCTCTGCTCCTCTGGAATATTTTTTACCCTTATGTTCAATTTTTGGAACTCCTCAATGTGATCCATTATTGAACCCTTTTGTTTGAGACTTATCAATTGGAAAAAAAAAGTGTTGCTTTTTGTATCCTCATAATGTGCTGTCAATTCTTCCGTAAAAATTGCCCAAGTGATAATTTGTTTACAAGAGCAAAGCCATTGATACCATACAAACTGATTTGGTTCCAAATATAAAGTTTCATTATGTACCTTTTGTGTGTTTTGCACATTATTGAGATCGAAAAATTGCTCTATCTGTAATATCCATGTTGCGGGATCCTTGCCATCGAACTTCCTCATATCATTTTCTAGAATATCGTGGATCTTCAATGCAACATTAGAGTCTATGAAATCATGATTAACATTTCTTTTGTTCACATCATGAGTTTCCTTTACTACCCTTTCACCATTATTGAGTATTTCTTGTAGAAAATTTGTTAAATCTATCTTCAAATCTATCTTCAAATCGTCAATCTTAGCTTTCGCGCCCTTTATCTTAGATTTCACACCATTTATCTTAACTTCTGTTAGCTTTTGTGAGAGTGAAATTTGTTGCACTTGGTCTTGTAATTTTGATATATCATGTAGCATTTCTTCCTCTTCTTCATGAGTCATGATAAAGCTTTCAGGTTGCTTACTAGGTGTTTGCTTTTTCCTTTCTTGGGGCATCAATTACCAATAATAACTCTCTACTTGCCCTCTGAATTCCCTCAAAATAATTTTTCAAACCAAGCTTAAGCAAAAATTTAAAAATATACACACCTTTTTTCACTTTGTAAGAGCTTGATATTGCCTCTGATGTATCTCTAAAAATTTTGGATCATCCAGTTTTGAAATTGCGACCTGTAGTAGCCCTTTGTGTCCTATTTCCAATGCCACCAGTCTGATTACAATTGGATTATCCAAGGAAGAGTTATGCCAAATATCCCACAGTGACCTGATTATAGACTACTTTAGAAGAGCGAACTTGTACGACGTGCCACGTGTCCCTGTTTCAACCTTTGGCTCTGAAAAATATATACAAGAAACTAAAGTCTGTCCTCTTTCTGCAACTTCTGACAAAATTTCAATCCCATGCTCAAAGAGAAGGTTATGATGATTTTCCCCAAGTCACCTGTTTGGAATGTAATTCAGGAGTCTACAAAAAAACCAACTTGCTCAGATCATATCTCTGCAAATATAGCGTGAAAAGCTCTGAAATTCGGACCCGAGGTTCAATGGGATTTCGTCTCAAATGGGTTTTCTTCGCTTCTGAAACCTCGCAGACAAAAATTTATAGCAAAAATGCCACAATGACCTATTTGAAGCAGCAAAACCATAGAATCCAAATCTCTGATACCAAATGTTATGAAACCAGATCACAAAAAGATAAAAAAGATAGATCAACGCCTTAGAATTCAGCCTCTTTGAGGGGGCAACCTCCTTTACATTACACAAATGAATGATTCTTTGATGATTCAAATGAAAAAACCTCATTTCTATATATAGGAGCCTAAGGAGTCAAAATATAACCCAACCAACCTAACAATAATAATATAAAGCCATAAAAATAGCAATAGAGGGATTCTATGGGGCACAGTAATAAAAATATGGGGACAATTGGGGCACAAAAATGTTAATAAGGGATACAACTACAATAGTAATGGGGTAATCACTAGTATTGTAGGGACCTAACATATTCACCCCTACGAAATTGTTCCTCGTGTAGATGCGCCAAGACCTGATCCCCCACATTCAATTGTACCTCACATCGTTTCAAATCATCTTTCTATTTGTACTTCTAATTGATGTCCTGTAATTTCACCTTCACCTGCTCATGTAGGTCATTAATTGCTCTTGCAAAGTCTTCCCAATCAACACTTTGTTTCTCTAGCTATCCCAAATCTCGCAGCTCATGCACTCCTCGGGGATGCATTTCGTACACAATCTGAAAAGCACTGCTCCCTGTGCTTCAGTTTGGTGAATCGTTGGAAGAAAATTATGCTTGAGCAAGCACATCATCCCACATACATGAATTTTCTCCCACTAGACTCCTTAGCAAGTTTCTTATACTTCTGTTCACCACCTCCATTTGCCCATCTGTGTGTGGCTGATAAGCGGAGCTGAAGTTCAACTGTGTGTCCAGCTTCTTCCACTGGGTGTGCCAAAAATGTCCTGTAAATTTCACATCTTTGTTAGAGACAATGGACTTAGGCAAGTCATGTAACCAAACAATATCTGTGAAAAACAAGTGTGCTACATGAGCGGCATCACTGGTTTTCTTGCAAGGAATAAAATGCGCCATTTTTGAAAACCAGTCTACTACCACCGTCACAAACTCATAATCATGTTGTGTTCTTGGTAAACCCAAGACAAAGTCCAAGCTCACTGAGTCCCATGGTCTACCTGGAATAGGCAGTGGTGTGTAGAGACCCATATTCTGACTATGTCCTTTTGCCAATTGACACACTTTACACCTGCTTACAAATTGTTGCACATCCCTTCGCATCCTTGACCAATAATAAAAATTATTGAGCTGATCTAAGGTCTCGTCAATGTTGAAATTTCCGACAAGACCTTCACTGTTTTTCTCTCGGATGATGTTCTCCCTCATCGAACAGTCGGGAATACACAGTTGTCCTCCCTTAAATAGTAGCTTCTCCTATAGGTTATGGTCCAGCCATGGACTATTATTCCTCATCAAAGGGTTTTGGCAGGCTTCATAAGCCTCCTTAAAATCTACATCTATCTGATACAAGTCCTTTAGGTGTTCAAAACCCAACACTTGTATCGTGCTCTCCTGGAAAAGCAAAACCCTTCTACTCAATGCATCTACTACCTTATTGGCCTGCCCACTAATATGTTTCAACACAAATTTATAACTCTTCAAGTATTCAACCCACTTCGCATGCTTCTGGATCAGTTTGTGCTGCTTCATAACGTACTACAATGTAGAATTATCTGAAAACAAAACAAACTCATTACCCAGCAAATAATGTCTCCAATGCTTCAATGCTTGGATGACACCATAGAACTCCTTGTCATATGATGAGTACTTCTACCTACATTCTTTCATCTTTTCACTGATATAAGTAACAAGTTTGTCTTCTTGGCTGAGTACGACCCCAATGGTTGTACCATTAGCATCAAAATGAACTTGAAAAAGTTTGTTGAAGTCAGGTAGCCTTAAAAGTGGCCTCTCAGTGATCTTCTTTTTCAACATCTAGAAACTCCTTTCCGCTGCTTCAGTTCACTGAAAAGGTTGACTTGCCTTCTTGATTGTATCCAGCATAGGTGCGCAGATTCCACTAAAGTCCCTTATAAACTTACGATAAAAACTTGCCAACCCATGAAAACTTTGTACTTCAAACAGACTCTTAGGGGATGACCAGCTAAGTATAGCTGCAACTTTTTCTGGGCCCATTTTCACCTCATTCTTTACAATCATGAAACCCAAATAGATCAACTCCTTCTGAGATAAAGTGCATTTCTTCAGATTTATTAGCAACTTGTTTTGCTGCAATTTCTCCAAAACAGATCAAACATGTCGAAAATGTTCCTTCCTAGTTTTGCTGAAAATCAGTATGTCGTCAAGATACACAATCACAAATTTCCCAGTGAACTCCTTCAGCATTTCATTTATCAGGTGCATAAAAGTACTAGGTGCATTACTTAACCCAAATCGCATCACCAGCCCTTCATTAGTCTCTAAAGTTGTTTTCCATTCATCCCCTTCCCGAATTCTAATCTGGTCGTATCCACTCTTCAGATCTATCTTCGAAAAATAGGCTGCCCCTCTCAAACATTCCATAATATCGTCAATTCGGGGCAATGGAAACTTGTACCTAATCATAATCTTGTTTATTGCTCACAAATCTATGCACATCCGCCATTCGCTTCCTTTCTTGGGAATAAGCATCGTCAGAACTGCACTTGGGCTCAAGCTCTCCCGAACCAGTCCCTTATCCAGCAATTCCCATACCTATTTTCTAATCTTGTCATTGTCTTTGGCACTCATCCAGTAAGTATCTTTATTCATTAGACTAGCTCTACGGATGAAATCTATGTGATGACTGATACTCCGTTGTGGTGGCAATTTATCTAGTAAATCATCCACCACAATGTCACTGAATTCCTACAACATTTCCTAAATTTTTGCAGGTAAATAAGAAATTTCTTTGTGCAACAACACTGTTCTTGGTCTTCTCACAACAACATATTTCACTTCATCATCTTCAATCTGCTTTAAAAATTATTTTCCACCCAGCAATAACACTTTTGTTTTGCTAGTTTCTGATGTTTCCTCCTCCTTCATGGGCACTAACGTATGCTTAATTCCATCCTTAACAAACTTGCAATAGTTTGTCTTCCCATCATGAATGACTTTCTGATCATACCGCCACGGTCTTCCCACCAGAATATGACACACATCCATGGGTATGATGTCACAAATAACTTTGTCCTTATATCTACCAATATGGAATTCCACCTCACACTGCTCATCAACCAGCAGCTGGTGATGCTTTTGTAACCATGACACCTTATAGGGGGTTGGGTACTTCAGCATTTCAGACCCAATTTTTCTACCATCTCTGTTGCAACTAGATTATTAGTTCTTCCACTATCTATAATCAACTTGCAACATTTGCCATGTGGCTTGCACATAGTGCGAAACAATGCCTTCCTTTGGGTTTGTTCAACTATTTCCTTCGTTGGTTTCAGCAATACCTTATTCAAAACTAAGGCCTCTCCTTTTTCTAGTGCATTTTCTACCTCTGGAAGTGGTGCCTCTACTTCTTCTGTCTGAGCAACATATGCTCCTCTTTGACCAACCTGTTCTCCTTCAGGACATTCAAAGAATCTGTGCCCCCACTTGTGGCACTTGTAGCACTGGTAGCCAGCTCCCCTACCTCTACCATTTCCCCTACCTCTCTGGTATGGCCTTCCTCCTCTTATGCTGCCATCCTTTTCTATTGCCCCTGAAGTATTGGAACTACCGCCCTCTTCACTGTTATTGGCAGTCTTTCCTCTGCCAAAGGATTGTCCCTTTTCTTTGCTTTTCCCTTATCCCCTCCTAGCATTCTGTTTTCTAGTGAGCTTCTCTTCTATCTTTAAGGCACTCTGATATGCTTCTTCTATATTCTTTGGACAAAGAATACTTATTTCGTCCAATATTTCTAGCCTCAGGCCATTCACAAACCTTTCTGTCTTCTCTGGGGTTTATTCAGTATATCCAGCTCTCAAGTTCACCCGATAGAATTATTTAGTGTATTCTTTCACTTTCATTTCTCTCTGCTTCAAATTATGTACCTGTCGATTTAAAGAAATCTAATAATCTTTGGGCAGAAAACTACCCTTCATCTTGGCGACCATTCTGGTCCACTTTTTAATTGGTAACTTGTTCAATATTCTCCTTTCTGCCTGGACACTGTCCCACCATAAGGTTGCATGTCCCTCCAGCTTGGTAGTAGCGAATTTAACTCTCCTATCTTCGATGACCTCCTCACATTCAAAATACTTATCCAACTCAATAATCCAGTCCAACAGCACCTCTATGGACAAACTTCCATCATAGTTTGGAATTTTAGGTTTTGGCTTACTGCTAGCCAACAATACTGACCTTGATAATTTAATCTCAGGTCCTTCTTCATCTAATCCATCTGTTGTAACTACAGCCTCTTCTTCACTATCATATCCTACTTACAGATCCCTTCTCCTTCCTTCTTCTACTTCCGCCAAATGGGCATTCAGGATCCCATGCTCTTCTTTCAATCCCTCATCTATGACTCTTCGAATAGCTCTGCCACGACCTCTTCTCCCAACTTCCATTTCAGTCAACTAACCTGCTCTGATACCAAAATTTGGTGGGACCAACCCACGTACTCTAACCGGACACAAAATTTGATTTATTCAAAATTATTAAATATTTGATTTTGTAGGGTTTAGTGGTAGTTAGATAATTTGGTTGTGATTAATGTGGTTGCTACGGTACTCTTGTGAGGGAGACACCTATCTTGACCTCGAGCTTTGTCCTCTCGCCTTCATTGTGCTTGTAACCCTAGCTCCTCACTTGGTCCATCATTTTGACTGTTGTTTCTTTGCACTGAGAGGGTCTGCTATCCGGTTTTGCTCCTGAGGGTTTCGTTAATGTTGCTCTAACGCTCAACTTGGCTTCTCAACCATGGCTTGTCCGGTAGCAAGACTTTGCTAGTGTTTTATCTATTTTGATGGATGCCTATATTTGCTCGCCAGTCTGCTTGAGGGTTGTAGGCTACATTTCGGCGTTCTGCAACTATGTCCGAAGGTTTGCTATGACAAGATGGAAACTTATTTCCTCCTGAATGTGTCTGGCATTATTGTGTTTACGTTTCATTGGTTATTGTTCGATGGCTCTGCTATTTAATCTTTCTTATAGTTACTTGTGCATTCAGGTTGTGGCCACGAGGTGACCCCATTCTCGGCCTCGGTTCGCAGACTCCTCAGGTATGTTTTCTTTCTTTGCTTTAGCATTTGCTATGCTTCTCTTTTCGGTCCTAACAGTGAACACTCATTGTGAGCAGGGTCTCTTACTTGTTCGCGACCTGTTGTCATCTCTCTGCTTGGAGTTCGTCGACCCCTTCTCTGGTAAGTGAAACACTTACCCTGTCTCATTACTTGTTTGAGTAATGTTGTGTTCTACTGTTGATTCTCTGCTTGTGGTGGTCGCAGGTGGAAGGCAAGCGAGCAACAGTGGCTTCGGCTTCTCTTGCGCTTCGCTAGACTGGGTAGGGTCTTTCCATGTTTTTCATACTTGTAACCTATTGATGCTACTATGTCTTAGTTTCAGGCTTTGGCCTCTCTGTCATTTAATTAGTCCCTGTGTGGAATATGGATAGGTAGCTTGTCTTCCTTGAAATGTTTGGGGTTTTAGGGTGAGTGTATGTTTAGGGTTTCGAACCCAAGACTTCGTTCTACTTGTGACACGAATTGGTTTAACTTATGTATATGTAATTCAAGGGTTTGAACCCAGGTCTCTAGTCTACTCGTAATATGAATTGTTTAACTTAGCTTATAAAATATTTTGCAAAGACTCTTGCAACTTATCTTTCAAACTATGCTTGCAATGAAAAGATTTATATAATGAGTCTTCTAGTACCTAGACCTTGATGTTGTTTTCGTATTTGTGATTTTGGTGATGTTAAATGTGAAACCCTCTGCTTGTTCGCCTTGTTGTATGCTCGTTACTGTTTAGAACTGTAAGTGGTTGTTTGTGAGGCTTGTTGGTTCTTCGATGGCTTCCTCTCTGTATGCTTGCAACAACACTTCCTCACTCTTGGTCTTGTTGTCTTTGTTTGTCTTAATGCCTGCTAAAAGATTTCAATTTCCAATGCTTGCTTTTGTTTGGAAATGCACTCAATATATTTGAAGAATAGGAAAGAACCTAATTGCACATGGAATTCAGATGACTGTGAAATATTACTTTTAAATTCTTTATTTCTCTTCTTCTATGATGGAAATCAACCTTACAATGATTTATTCTTTTTGCTTTTATATGATTTGTTAAACAATTTTTGGAAATTCTTAACAGTTTCATACAATTACCATAAGAAACTATCAATTTCCGATTTATCTAAATTCTAGGATTAATTTTAAAAGAAAGAGAGTTTTTTTTTTTTTTGTGGTAAATAAATAAAACAAAACTCCTTAACAGAAAATGAAATCGAAACTGTTGTCGTGTCCCAACTGTTGATAACTAAGGAAATAAAATAAGAAGAAAAAAAACAACTCAGGTACAATGACCTGTGACCCTGTTTAGCTTGCAAGTCAAACACCTCCACTTGTCTACCCCTGGTTGGATGCTCCTGCATCACCATGAGGAAGATTCACCAACGAACCAAATTCTTCTAATTGTTTTCAAATAATTTATTAAGTTCTCTAATATTCAATTTACATATTAAAAACTTATATATTGTATACGTTTATTACCTTTTTAATTTTTCTTTCTGGAAGCATTTTAGTAATGAATCTCTGCTCCTAGGATTCCAAATCTCTAAGGACGAAAAATTTCTTGCAGTTCACTCAATTAGAAGAGTCTCGAGGTAGCTCCACCCATCCTCTTTGGTTGGGTGCTCACTCTAGCTAATAAATCCTATAGATTATAAAGTCCTAAAGTAATTTTTGTGAACTTAATTTTCAATTGATTTATTCCTCTTTTTTCTTTGTACATGTCAATTGGATGATATTTATCACAAGCTCACGCATGATACCAATATGTAATTTGGTTTTCTTTTCCAAGTATTATTTTTCACTTATCATTTTGACTCTTCTACTAGGGTTTCCATCTTTGACCTTTTTTCTTTCCAGGTACGTTCATCCCTACACAATGTATCAACTTCAAACTTTTCATTGATAAAATTATATTTTTCTCTTGAGGGTTATGCCCGGGTTGGAGTAAGTTCTCAGCATGAAATTGGTTGTTTCCATTTTCAAGTTCTATCTCCTTCCTCGTGGCTTGACCTTTTTTACAATTTGTGAAGTGCCATAGGGTTTGCTCGATATATTTTCTTAGCCTAATCTATTGGATAAAAATATTGGGTAAACTTAGTTTTCCCATTTACGGGATATATGGCCATAGCACCATCATTGTTCTTTGTATTTAAGAAAGAAACTTCATTTTCCTTCTATATGGAAATAGTTTTTATTTTTTTTGCCATTGTTCCTCGTATCGAGAATTAATGGATTATAACGATGGTCGACAACATTAATAATTTATTTTTTTTTCACGGGGAATCACTGAGAATGGTCTTGTAGATTTTTTCTCAATTAAATGTAAGGGTAAGTCTTGTTGGTCGAACTATTGTTTACCTGTAAATAGTTCATTGTTTCCCTCATATATTTGAATGTAGTTGTTTGAACTCATTTTTCATGTCCTTCCTGTATTGTATGGTTGCTATAATGCATTATTTCCTTTTTATTTGGTCACATTTCACTCCTAATGTGTTAATAGGATAAATATTTCTCTTTTTTGGGCATACATAACACAAATAGAATTTACTGCAAATTAACTATCTACATTCATAGATATGACCATTTTTCTTATTTCAGAAAAAATAGCTTTTACTATCATTTAACAATGACCTATATAATAATGACATTGATGACATTTATCGTATATGCAAAATAATGTAGCTGATATTTTAGTTATAGGAAGTTGTTTCTCTTATTATTATTCTTTATGAAAATAGTCTTCCCTTTGTCCTTACATTTTATCTTTGCTTTTTGTTTGTACAATGGTTATGCAGAACCTGTTATAGGTTCTGATAAACCCTTGATATAGCTTTGGGGATAGATTGTAGTGCATCCCTTGCTACTATAGAGGCTAACCCAATACCTTTGTTTTTGTTAAATTACTACTATAACTAATATAAATACTTGTTCTCTTATTTAATATTTTTGTTGAGGTTGTCTGAGCTAATCGATAAGGGAAAAAAATTGAATAACTCCTACAAATTGTTATGCTCAACAAAAAAAATTACAATATCCTTTTCTTTTATATTCCATCATCATTGCTAAAATTTAAATACCTTACAAGTAGCCTCGTTTCCTATTACATAAAGATTATATTTTTCTTAAAAAAAAGAACTTTTGATCCTGTAACTAATTCTTATTCAAGCTTAACTACTGAATAAATATGTCATTCTCGACCAAACATATTGATAGAGAATTATATGTAGTTTTCTCGAAATGTGAGAATGACTATTATGGTCCTCTCAACCCTAAGTCAGTCTTCCACTGACTACCCCCAAGCTTCCTCTCACTGACATGGAATAGATTTGTTTAATAAATTGTTTTATTTTATAGGGTTTTACTTCTTTCTCCATTCGAACCCTTGATAAATGTCTTGCCCACTTATCTCAGTTCCAGCAAGTATTTACATCCCACCGGTTCTACTAGAAATGTTGTCCTTCTCTCCCACAAGATTCTAATTATGATTTGTTTTCATTCTCTCCAACGACCTTCTCTATGTCCAAAAAAAATACTATGGAATTTTTCTCCATCCACTTTTCCTTTATACTCCTTCTTGGATCGTAACCACTTCCCAACTATCTCCTATAAATTTTGAGTTAACTCTTACCCTAATAGTCTTTAACACATTTCTAGAGATAATTAATTATATAAAATATTTCCACCTACTAACTCTCAACACATTCTTCAAAGTGTTAATAACAATATTATATCGTTCTTTTAATAGAAACCGAAAATATATATACTAGTTGATTCTTTTACCAACTCTGAACTTTTCAATTCAGTGTTAAATAATAAGAATCATGAGTAATTATCTGGGGATGTTACATCTTCCCCTTCTAAAAATGGATATCATTCTCGGTGTTTCAAATCTCATTCTTCTATGAAATAATATAAGAAAGGACCTTTCATTTCATCTCCCATCTTCCATGTTTCATTTGGCCTCCTTAGGCCCAACGTGCTTTCATGGAACTTTACTTTGAGTGGTGGCTTAGCTCCCAAGGTAGCATTTAACCCTTCCTAAATTCCACATTTTTTCTAACATGTTCTCATTCATGCAAAACATACACTATTAATTTCCATTCTTGCACCCAATAGGGTCAGTAACATGTACTTAATAAGGTGAGATGCATGTAACATAAATAAATAAGTATTAACAATTTGCACTCAATAAGGGGTAGCAATGTTATCATAATCACATCCATAATAACAATACATCATTTTTCACTTATCCAATGGGTACGCCAAAATACAAAAATATACTAATCCCACTACATGGTTATGCTATAAATTTTAGATCATGGAAACATCAATTCCATTTGCACAATTATATAATGACATTAGTTTTTTTGCCCCAAGAACCATTCACTTTTCTTTTCGTTTTATGATAAATCACAATTAGTTTTTTGTCGCACTAGGTAACATTACTATGCTTATCGTAATTTTTCAAATATTTCATATGAATTAGCCATGTATGAATAAATTTTAGGATAACCTCCTTATCTTTTTGTTTTACAGGTGGTTGTATTGTTGTCTACTTGGTGAAGAAGGTTTAGCTATGCCCATATTGGGTTATTTTTCCATTCTCGATTAGCATAAAAACAAGAGCCACATTGCAACATTCTTTCATTTTTTGTCCCTTGTCACCTTTCATTGAGGATTGTTGATGAGGGTTATATGGACTTGTTCCTGTGTAGAACTGGGGTTCATTCCAGTTTTGCTCATGTACAACTTGACCAGGCTAATAAAAGCTAGTTTTAGGTATTTCTCTTCATAGTTATAGATGCACTACTTAACCACACCATTTTTTTTAATAGGCTATTTCAGGTCATAAAATATTGCAATTTTGTTGGGTTTCTCTAGCAAATACCAACAATGTTTAACTATTTATCTTATGACATCAACGCCATTCTGTGAATAAATCTAATAATTATTCCATCTATCAAAGCTAGGCCAATCAGAGGTTGATGTTTGTTTTCAAAGTCCATTGCATTTGTTTTTTATTTATTATTTTTTTAACTACTTGTTCACAATTCCATATACACTTGACATAAAATAGTAATCCAAATATACCCATGACATCAATTTTTTACATATTACCTCATGGAGCCTAGCATCTAGAGACCACACTATCCCTAGTCATGTGAAGCGGGTGACACTGCATCTTTTTCTTTTTAATATGATCGTAAAACAAGAGCCATGCTAATGGACATTATTTTCTTTGTCAACTTAATGCAATGATCATGACAACCATGTCCACATAATTGCATCTATATTTTTATGTATTTATATACATTCAACATTATCATGTCTAGACTACTTATGTAGATGTGCAACTAAATTTAGAGTAATGAGAAATCCCTTTTACGATTTTATTTTCCATCATTTCCATGAACTCAACCAACCTATTTCATTGTGACATCATTGTTTTCATTCTCAATTTTAACTTGACTAGTTTCATCTTGCACATGTTTGTGTAAAACTATCATGTTATAAATCTTTTTAGCACTGTTTTCCAGGTTACTTCATGCTTTCCTATCTTTGGGTGCAACCAACCTACTATTAATACTCCCAAATTCATTAGAGAGTCTCCAAATATTTCTTTTGTTTTGTTGTATCAATAAATTATTTTGGTATTATGTCATGGCTTACCATCATTCTACGGATTTGATAGGGTATTTTAAGTTGAAATTTTCTTTTGTGTCACACATTTACCTGCTTTCACACACTTATCATTCTTAAGCACATATATGACCAAAATTATTTTCGCAATATTATCAATCCTAAACACCAAACTTAATCAAAATATTCGTGGGTTTACTCAGAATTATAGGTTAAAATATTTATCATGCTCATACTTGAGTAATTTTGTTGTTATATATTTTTTCGTTAAAGCAATATGTAATTCCAATTTAGTTGTAGCACACATTAACATTGGGTACCATCTTATGTTGGTGCTAAACTTTATTATGCGTAATATAGGGCTCCCCACTCTCTTCTTTTCACCCTTTCTATAGTTATTTATATTCCTATAGAGAATTCGTACATTCTATTTTCTATTTACATTCTCAACTAAAAGTATTCATAGTGAAGATTCCTAAACCTTCTATTTTAGCAGCTACAACCACCCTCCAAAATTTTGCCTACGCTTCATTTTGAAGCCTCCCTACTAAAATCCTAGTAGCCTATCTCGCACTAACCTAAGTACTTGTACTTTAATTGAGTTGTATATTTCTCTTTATAACTTGTTTTTTCTTACTAGGTTTATTTCCTAGCCACAAGCTCACCTCCTCACGTGGTTCCAAACCGATTCTAGCCCTGCCTTAGTGAGCTGCGAAATCCTAGAGGGAAACGAGCCTTGCTCTTAGGAAATGTGTACTTCAAGCCCACAGTGAGCTTTGGCTCTAGAATTTCACAGACACAACTAACGACCTACCTTCAACTGGGAAACTGTGCAGAGCATGTGAGACAGCCTGAGCCACTCAGCCCAATAATTGCACAAAAGCATTCCCTTATCAACTGTGTGATGCATGTGTCATTGAGTTTCCTAGTTCCCCCAAAAACTACACAATATCTTCAAACATGCATGGCAACCTTTCCTAAAAAATTAAAAAGAAAAAAATCATTCCTAAAAAATACAGATCTATTTTTAGCAATTAGAGTTACACTTCAACAATTTTTGGACACTATGACCATGTGTCTCTTTTTCCTAGATTTTGGCCTTCACATCATAAACCCTAAATTGACCAAATATATTTAATGGATGTTTCCAGAGATCATTTTCACATTCAATATTGGAGTTACGGCATTCTCGAGGCGATCTAGGAACCTTCAACACAGTCATCGCAACTTTTCCGGGTAAGTCTTTCTTTTCTAGTCTTTTACTACTTTTTTTATTACTTTTCATTCCTTGGATTGTGAGAGTGTTGTTTTACCTGTTTGATTAATCGACCACTACCATTATGATTTCTTTTGGCTTATAGAAGTGTTGTATTAAGTTTTTCATTTCCTTTTCCAAGTGTCGCATGAATAACTTAGTTTTTCCACTAACGGTCATCGTTGCGGTGATTCTCTCCTTAAGCTTCATTGTTCTTTGGTTTGATCAATTTCTACACTAGTTTTGATTGAATGCATCAAAATTCACTCAAATATGCACCAAACATCACTTACACTTTCAGATATGGGCTTCCTTTGCCTAGATGTAGCTCTTCCCAGCATACACTGCGCATTTCTAGATTTCAAGGCTCTACCTTAACTCTAGGAATTGCACAGAGGGTGCGAGGGACTAGCTGCAACTGCACATTGCGTAGTTCTAGGAGCTAGTCCCAAGGCCTTGGCCATTGGGATTGCGAAATGCACAGTCCCAACCATATCAAGATAGATTGTACCGAACATTACGCAACTCTAGTCAGCATCACCTCCCCAAAAGTAGCTGGGATTGCGCAATGTGCAAATCTAGCTAACAGTCACTCACCTCTATGACACAAAAATGCGCAATCCTCCCCAAAAATTGCCCAGTTTGTTGCTTGGTATATTCTTGAAGTGATTTTGGTTTCCGACTAACATTTTCTTGCCATGAGTGTCCTCTCTATCTCTAGGTACAACAACGTTTTAGCAGCTCTTCAACAGTATAGGTAATATAGCTTCCTAGAAAGTTGCATCAAAGGATACTGTCGAGAGCAGAACTAAGGATGTAGTTGAATAAGTGTCAATGAACTTTCAAGTCTATATAAACACACAACTACTCATAGAGAAGGACATGAAGATAACATGGTAGGAAAACAAGGATATCTTTGCAAGTAACTTCAAGGAAGATCTAGAAGATCGACAGGTCGATGTCAACATCCACAAGTTAAGCTTATATAAGGTTTCATGCAAGTGCCCCACCTTCCCATGTGCAGACATTATTCACTAGATTGTCCCATATACTAATCCTCAGATGATGAAATTGAGCAGTTCCAATGGAACAAAACTTGCTACCTTTAGAACAGAAAATTATCATCAGATGTATCACTTACCACAACCAATGAACTGCATGGATGCAATTTTCTATGCCCCCAACATCAATGTGAATGCTAGAGACATCAGAAAGTATTGGGTGAAAGATCCATCCAATTTTATATCAACACCCAATATTGTTTACAATACTAAGTCACTTAGAAAGGCCTACCAACTCTTGATCATCTTTTCATGATGATTGTACGGTTAGGAGACCATGAAGATCTTTTTGCAGAATTGGGTGGTTGTGTTTGACCTATTTGTGAATGATGGAAGGCCATTCAAATCATTGGATTTGTTTTCTCTTTAGCTGAATGTGCATGTGGCTAATTCCAAAAATCCACCCATGGACAAGCAAGTGAGATTATATATTTCCACATACCTACTTGATGCATTATATTCCTAGCATCAGTTTCTTGGCATGGGTTGGACTTGGACACCATCAGGGACTGTCGTGAATATTTATTGCGAGTTTCTTTTTGAGTGTAGCTACAGAGGATTCATTGCAAGGCTATCTGTCCATTTCATCATCCTAGTTTACAGTTTGATATTTGAGCACAATGCACCTTGCATGTCCCAAGAAATGATGGAGGCATTACTTAACATTACACATTGGTATGCCTCACTTAGTGGCACCTTCATCAAGATGTGTGGTGGAGAGAAGCCTCCACATGTACTACAAAGGTTTTCAATGGATAATTTGGTCATGCAAGAGGGTGCATATCACATCTCCATAGGGTTATGAGCAAGGTTTCATAGGAAGAAGAAGGCACCATGGCATTATCTTCCTTTGGAAATTGGATTGTATGATATCAGGAGGCTAAAGGATGTGGATTTCAAGGCCAAGGACTTATAGAAGTTTGAGTTTGGCACCAAATACTATAATTCGTATGATCCCCAATGTATGTGTAAGAACCAATGTGCAAAGGTGTATTATCCATGGATCCATGGGACATTCCATTGGGGAGAGGAAGATCCTTGGAGGTACTGTTACAACTCCTCTAAGATCAATGAATCAGTCAGCATGGCTATACAATGGAAGGATGCTTTGCAGGCAACGGCACCGTAGGAAGCAACAACAATGGCAACAATAAGAAGCAAATTGGCGCAAGACAAAGGAAAGAGGAATATTGTAGAGAACCCAGAGGATGAGAAAAGCTACAAGTTCAAAGAAGATGCTCTTGTTGAGAAAGTAGCTTTAGAAGTGGAGGAAAAGAGGAACCAATGCATAAAGAGAGTAGAATGGATGAAGAGAGAAAATAAAAGGTTGGAGGAAGTAGAAAGGAAGTTGTAGGAAATAGAGAAGAAGTTGAAATAGGAAAAGGAGCTAAGAAGGAAAGAGAGGGAAGTGAAGCAGAAACATGAACAAGAAGAAGGGAAAGGCATCATCAGTGAGAAAATTGTGCCAATATAGGTGGAAGATTCAGAATAGCCAAAAGATGAAGAAGAGGGTGAGTTATTGCAAGATCAGGAACTTGCTCAGTAGATTGAGAAAATTATTGAGGAGACCAACACAAATTTGTCACAAGAGCCACAGGACCAAGATACCGACCTCAAGCCGAGAACATCTAAGGTCACCCCACATTCTTGACCACCTCTAGAATCAGAGCTAGTCCTGAGAGAGAGAAAGGAGAGGTTGTACTCCTTGATGATGATCCAGTGATGGAGGTGTACAATATATCTTTTGATGAGTTGCAAAAAAATATTTTATTGCCATGGAGAAATAATTTCCTGGACTTTCATGGATCACCTACATTTATGAAACAAAGGGTGATAGTGTCATATGTTAGAAAGCATCCTGCTACCATGGTCGATGGAAATAAGTCTTATGCACAAGACATAAGTTCAAATGTCAGGTTCTTGTTAGCAGAGAATGATCAGATGGTAAAGGACATGCAAGAAGCCAGGCAGAGGGAAAAAACATCCATAGGATCTACTATGGCAGAGATGAGGAAAGAGATACTTACTGAAGTATCGACTCTTGAGATCATGATGTGGAAAATTTATGACAAATTTGTCACTGTGCACAAGGCAGTTGTGCATCTACATGATTTTAAACAACAATGCATGAACATTTCCCAAACTCTCAAGGACACACATGCTGCTATTGTACATGCCCATGAATGAACAATGCGATACAAGGGATCCCCACTTTACGTGCACAAGTTAATGAAGCCGCAGACAAATCTAGATAAAGCACAAATCAAGATGTTGATCCAAAACTATGAGAAACTCCCTTCGCTCATCAGTAGCACTGAGGCTTCCTGTGAATGGCTGTTCAAGAGCCTAGATGTCATTGTGAGGACACACAGGATCCATTCAATCAGTTCCCTCACCCAAGCCATTGATAAGAGTCAATTCCAGCGGGAGGTCAACAAGTACATGGAGATGTTAATGCGAGAGGCCACTAGTGATGACTTGCAATTGAGTACAAGAAACATGCAGAAGTACATTGGTGGTCCAGCCACTTAGGACAATGTTGCACATTCTCCAACATGTGTTAGACAAAGGCTCCAGGACCATATACCCAGAAGCTATGGAGGCAAGAGTCTGTTTCCAAAATGACATCACCAAACATTATAGGGAAATCATAGCGCATTACTAATCTTGGTATCATTTGTCACAAAAAATATCAAGAGGATGTTCCCGAGTTGGTCTTTGCCCAAGCTTCTGAGTCATAGTGTTTGTCTTGTTAGGCTCAATCTAGCCTATTTTCTCCCACATGGGTATATGTGGAAATTGTGTATTATTTGTAAATATATTGTAGCTGAAATTCCAAGTTGCATGTGTGGCATGTGAAGAGTAACTGTGTATTGTAAAGAGTTATTTGTTAAGGAGTTGATCAGTCATGAGGGTAGTCAAAGAGTCAAAGGGGAATTTCTAGGGTCACATCACCCCACCCTTTGTTATAAATAGAACTTCATAACTCATAGACTAGGCTTTTGGGAACCAAGATTTTATCTAGGCTTAGGCTTAGAGAAGGCTTGGGAGTATTGTGACGAGCCTTGGGTTCTCCATAGTGTAGAGTGAGTATAATGCTTTGGAGGACCAGGCAGTGTTGACTGTAATGTTCCACTATTGGGGCTAGTATCTATTAATTATGTATGTATGGATTAAACTTTTACTTAATAATATAACTAAGGCAAGATGTTTTCGTGTATATAATGTTATTGTAGTTCCACTATTCTGGTTACTTTAGCAATGTATATTGTCTAACTTACACATTTCCTTATGAACTATTTTGTATGCAATTGTATGAATCTTTTTGAAGGTGTGTTGTTGGATTAATTGTCACTTTGGTTTGTAGACTATTCTGCTTCCAACATGTGATGTAATTCTGCTTTTGTATTCCTTCCAGGTTGTGTACTATTACAGGCTTCTAAGCGATGCACTTGCTTTTCCCCTTAGTGTGTTAGAACCCCCATGCATCTCACTTGACTCACCGCAAGGTGACAAACTTGCTTCTGACCAAAGTCATCATACTTACCTCTACATGCTACTCTGGTTGCACTACATTACCACCCACTACTGGGATACCTACTCCAAACGGTTTGAGGTATAGTTGGGACTTCATACTGCGGGGATCCCCTTGATGTTGGCAGGTCCAGTACCATGAACATTTCTGGTGCTAGGAGGGATAGTTGACAAGATGATCCCTCAAATTATGTTTTGAATCTCACCACATGATTCATGACTTACATCACAATCTCAATTCTGAAATGTTTTCCTCATGCTCATGATTTCGAAGTGTCACAGGATGTCATCGACGACTTGTCAAAAATTAAATATGATGGTGAAGGTGGAATAGCCTTTCTAAGACACATAGTTTCCTTTTTAGGTTTCTATGACAGGAATGAAGTCCCTTCAGATGACATTGGTTGTGGGTTGTTCACTTACATGTTTGAATGGCGCATTAAGCAATTGTGTCTCACATTTCCCGCAACCTATATTCACTCTTTTAATCATATGATCAGAGAGTTAGGTACTGCTTTCTTTAGTTATGAATGTAAAGCACTTAATCAAATTATGCAAAGTATCTGATGAATTTGTTGCAGAATTTTGGCATCACTTCCATAATCTCACTTTTTAGTTCCCAGAAGATGAAGTTGATTGGAATTTTTGTCTAAAATATTTCAGTATCTTCTTCATATATCTAACAATCCACATGAGTTAGAATCTTTTGGTCCCATGCCAACATACCACAGTGTTAGAGATTCCAAATCTAAGATGGAAAAGGTCAATGTCATGAGTGACTCTTCGTCCTCTTCTCATCAAACAACTCTAGCTCTATAGTAGGAGGTGACAGAAGTTGCGAACCAACCTGTCGAAATATCATCTCCTCCCACCTCAACAGCTCTGGATTTATACAAACATTTGGATTGCAAGCCTGGGTGTTGTTACGTAATCTCATTTTATTAACCCCTTTCCTCTAGCTCCTTTGATCCTCCAGATTTTTGTGTCTTGTTTTCATTAATTTCGGATTCCACATGTGGTGTTCACAAGGATCAAGTTATGGACGGAGTTGGTGTTCAGTAGCTAAACTGTGCTTGTTATAAAATTATATATTACAGAGCAATGGAACATATATAATATTGCATAAATATAAACACAGAAAACGCATAAAACCAGAGAGACATAGATATACGTGGTTCACCCAGTTTGGGCTACATCCACCCCAAACATCTAGTCCTTCATTTCTATTATCCAGCAAAAATGAAGAGACACAACCTACAACAAATCCGTTGTAATATCCTCTATTTTTTCTGTCAATCTCACCTCTCTTTTTCTTGCTCAGAGAATGCACATCTATTACATAGCCTCAATACAATGCCCTCATACAAAGATAGGGGTTGCCATCTAGGGAAAAAAACCCTAAACTAAACATAAGTTCTACTGTCAGATCATCCGCCTAATGAACGGCCCAGATTGACTATAAATTACTATACTTTTAAAAGGAAATTTTACATCTATTTTTAGCTTCAGGGGCGCTACCCCCGAAACCCCCATCGGGGGACCACTCGCCCCAGGACCCCCAAGATGGGGCGAATGCGCCCCTCGAACCCCAGCACCCCCCGATGTGGAGGCCATCTGGTCTGCACAAGGCCTGATATTGCACCCCCGCACCCCCCCCCCCCCATGTGGAGTGTTGTACACACTTCCTACAGTATACATCTGGCTGAGACAAAGACATCTGAACAATCATGCTCCATGCCCAACAATCTCCCACTTGGAGAATGGTTGTAGAAACTCCACCGCAACTTCATTTGCTGGACAATGACTCCTCTTTGGACCTGGTTGTTTCTCATCGTCATCGTCATCCTTTAAGACCAACTGAAACTAACCATATTCTCATTTTCTCCCTGGTTACAACTTTTGTTAGCATATCTGCAGGATTCTGGCTAGTGTGTATCTTTTCCAGCTTCAACTCTCCATCTTCCAACACCGATCGTATGAAATGGTACTTGAGATGTATGTGTTTAGTCCTAGAATGAAATGCTAAGTTCTTTGCAATATGAATGGCACTTTGGCTATCACTGTATAACGTGCCCATATCATGCTCCTTACCCAATTCACCCATAAACCTTTGTGACCAAATCATTTCTTTACTAACCTCTGTAGCAGAAACATACTCTGCTTCTATTGTTGAAAATGCAACAACAGTTTGGAATTTTGAAACCAAACTGACAGCTGTTCCACGTATAGTAAATACATATCCTATAGTGCTCCTATTATCTTTGTCACCTGCCATATCTTCATCAACATATCCCTGTAGAGAAATGTTTGAACCACCAAAGCATAATGCTTGATTTGTGGTACGTCTCAAATATCTGAGAATCCATTTCATTGCCATCCAATGTTCTTTTCCTGGATTGTTCATGTACCTACTTACAACTCCCACTGCATGTGCAATATCAGGCCTTGTGCAGACCATTGCATACATTAAGCTTCCAACTGCTAATGCATATGGAAATTTAGACATATAATCCATATCTTCTTCAGTCTTTGGGCACATTTCGTTACTAAGTTTGAAATGGCTAGCAAAAGGTGTACTAACTGGTTTTGCATTGTGCATATTAAATCTTTTCAACACCTTTTGTATGTACTCATTCTGACACAATGTTAATTGGCGATTTTCCTGTCTCTAGTTATTCTCATACCGAGGATTTGTTTTGCAGCTCCCAAATCCTTCATTGCAAATGAATTTGCCAATTTTCTTTTGAGCACATTTATTTCCTACATGTTAGACACTACAAGAAGCATGCCATCTACATACAATAACAATATAATATAACTATCATCATTTTTCTTTTTCAAATAAACACAATGATTAGAGTGACATCTAGTATAACCTTGTTCAGACATAAAATTGTCAAATTTTAGATACCACTGCCTTGGAGACTGTTTTAAGCCATACAAGCTCTTCTTTAACCTGCACACTAGTTTCTCCTTACCTTTTACCTCATATCCTTATGGTTGCTGCATATATATCTCTTCCTCCAAATCCCCACGGAGAAAGGCTATCTTTACATCTAACTACTCAAGATGCAAATCTTCAACTGCTACTACACTCTAAAATAGTTCTGATTGAAGTCATTTTAACAACATGAGAAAATATTTCATCAAAATCAATACCTTTCTTTTGTGCAAACCCCTTCACCACAAGTCTAGCTTTATGCTTTTGTTTTCCTCCATCTTCTTCCTTCAGCCTATAAACCCATTTATTATTCAATGTAGTTTTTCCTACGGGAAACTTGACTAAGTCCAAGTCTAGTTATGCATTAAGGAGTCCATCTCTTCTTCCATGGCTACCTCCCACTTCTTCCTGCTTCCAACCTACATTTCTTCTTCATAGCATTCGTGTTCACTAGAATCAGTCAACAATAAATAATATAATGAAGGAGAGTATCGTTCAGGGGGTATACTTATCCTAGTAGATCTTCTAACACCACTTTCAGGTGTTTGGGGTGCCTGTTACTATTGTGGTGGTTGTTATTGTTGTGGTTGCTGATTATTGTTATTTTCAGGCACCTTTACTTTTTCAGTGATCTCATCAAGAACTTTGTATTCCTTGTTTTCCTTTTCTTGTTTCTTTTCCTGCAACTGATTCTTATACAAGACCTTTTCATTGAATATTACATCTCTGCTCCTAATGATTTTGTGATTTTCATAATCATATAAGCGATAACCAAAATCATTAACACCATATCCAATAAAGGTACATTTCTTTGATTTTGCCTCAAGCTTTGTTCTATTTTCTTTATTAATATGAACAAAGGCCTCACAACCAAAAGGCTTTAAAAAATAGCATTTTAACTTTTTACCTATCCATGCTTCCTTTGGAACACCAACATCCAAGGAACTTGAAGGCCCTCTGTTTATTAGATAAATAGCAATATCTACAGCATCTGGCCAAAATTGTAAAGGCAGTCCTGCATGCAATCTCATGCACCTTGCACGCTCCACGATCATTCTCTTCATCCTTCTTGACACACCATTTTCTTGTGCTGTTCTAGGAAATTTCTTCTCTCTACAAATTCCATGCTCTGAGCAATACCTATCAAACTCTTTGCTGCAATATTCACCTCCATTGTTTGATCTGAGACACTTCAATTTCTTTCTTGTCTCAATCTCAACCAAAGCTTTCCATTTCTTGAAAGTATAAAATACATCAGATTTATTCTTAATATAATAAATCCAAGTTTTTCTAGTTGCATCATCAATAAAAGTAACATAATAATGAGAGGCACTGAGAGATGATACCTGAGCAGGTCCCCATACATCTGTATGCACAAGCTCTAATTTTTCGTTCTTCTTTTCTTTCCCAACTCTGAGAAATGTGACTCTCTTCTGTTTTCCACAAATGGAATTCTCACAGAAGTCCAAATCAACATTCTTCAAACCCAGCAAAAAATTCCTTGAGTGAAGAATCTTCATCCCCTTCTCACTCATGTGTTCAAGCCTATGATGCCATAATGCTGCATCTACTCCTTTGGAAGTTAAAGCATTAACAGAATTAGAAATACCATTGCATAACTACAATGTACCAACCTTTTCGCCTTTTGCTATTACTAGGGCTCCTTTGGTGACCTTCCAAGCTTTATTTTTGAAAGTTGTCACACAACCTTCACCGCCTAATTGCCCTATTGAAATCAGAATTTTCTTCAAATCTGGAACATGCCTTACCTCCTTTAGTAGCCATTGGTTTCCATTCTGCTATTTTACGAGAACCTTACCCATTCCAAAAATTTTACAGGGTTTATCATCACCCAAACAAACTTGTCCAAAATCTCCTCGAACATAGTCATGAAAATATTTCTTATCAGGTGTGGTGTGGAATGAGGCCCCTGAATCTACCACCCAGGAATTAGTAATATTTTTGAAAGAAAGAATCAAAGCATCTTGTAACACCTCACCTGTTACATTTGCTTCATGATTGTTTTCTTGCTTTGCATCTCCATATTTTCCCTTCCGAGATCTACCATCTTTCTTTAGGTTTCCCTTCTTTCCATATTTCCAGCACACTATCCCCGATCTAGACTTGGATCTTCCTTTCCTTGATTTACTGCGATATCCTGAGATCTTTCCTCTTTCCATTTTTCTTCCCCTAGACTTTGCACTCAAACCATTACCTGATGTCTCACCAGAGCTTTTCCATCGCATTTCCTCATTAAGGATAGCACGACAACATCACCAAACTTTAAAGTACTAGATCTACAAACAGAGTTACTAATGGCCATTACTAAACCATTCCAACATTCTGGCAATGAGCACAAGAATAACAGAGCTCTAAATTCATCATCAAAGTTTGCCCCTACAGAACTTAACTGACTTGTAGCAGTATTAAAATCATTTAAATGATCTACAATAGATCCACCTTCCGACATCTTTGAATATTAAATAATTGTTTCATAAGAAATACCTTGTTTGAGGCTGAGGGTTTTTCATATAGTTTTGCCAACGCATTAATCAAACCCTCTGTCATTATTTCCTTTGAAATGTTGAAGGCGACCAACGCTGCAAGGCACAACCGTACTCTTATGAGTGCCTTTCTATCGAGAAGGTTCCATTCTTCATCTATTGCACTCGTTGGCATCTTTGTTTTTCCACCCAATGGTAGTTATAGATCATTCTAATATAGATAATCTTCCATCTGCATCTTCCACAGCGAGAATTTTTGGCTGTTAAATTTCTCGACCCTAAAATTACCATCTTCCGCCATTGCTCCCACTCAAATGAGGAACCCTTCTTTCCTGCGAGTTTATCAACCAAATAGACCTGCTGCTCTGATACTAGTTGTTAGAAAATTATATATTATAGAGCAATGGAACACATATAATATTGCATAAATATAAACACAGAAAATGCATATAACCAGAGAGACATAGATATATGTGGTTCACCCAGTTTGGGCTACGTCCACCCCGAACAGCCAGTCCTTCCTTTCTATTATCCAGCAAAAATGAAGAGACACAACCTACAACAAATATGTTGTAATATCCTCTATTTTCTCTCTCAGTCTCACCTCTCTGTTTCTCGCTCAGGGAATACACATCTATTACATAGCCTCAATACAATGCCCTCATACAAAGAGAGGGGTTTCGTTCTAGGGCAAAAAACCTTAAACTAAACATAAGTTCTACCATCAGATCATCCGCCTAATGAACGACCCAGATTGACTAGAAATTACTATACTTTTACAAGGCAATTTTACATCTCGTTTTAGCTTCAGGGGCGATGCCCCCAAAATCCCCGCCCGGGACCACTGGCCCTGAACCCCCTGGCTGGGGGGGATGGCCCCCCCTGGAACCTCCTGCGGGGGGGACAAGTCCCCCCCTCACCCCCCCCGCGTGGAGGGGTGTACAAACTTTCTAGGGTATACATCTGGTTGAAACAAAGACCTCTGAACAATCATGCTCCACACCCAACAGTGCTATCATTTCTTATGAGTATGTGTGGGAATCTGAAGAAGAATTTGTGGCAAAGGATAACCTCATTTTGTCACACCTCATCCACTCTAACCTGACATCTTCTGTGATTCTACCACATTTTATTTTTCTTGTGAAAGTTCATCCCCGTATGTCCCTACTTCCGATCATTCACATAACACACAAGATTTCAGTCCGTCAATTGATCATGGAGAGAACAAATGTTCCTTTTCGAATCCACTTAATCTTTCAATTTCATCTCTAGAAATTGAAAGTGTGAAACGTTTTGTTACTCATCAACCCCTTTGTATGATTCGTTAGATCATGAGGATGTCGATGTACATCTTGAATTTTCAGGTCATGGTTATTGTGATATTTTCGCTCATTCATTTGATCACTATTTTGATTCACTTGTTGATATTTCTAATCCATTGGTACTTGTTGATATATCTGTTAATGAAGAGGAAACCTCTCAAGCTGTTAAGGCACTTCAGCCCGAGCTAATGGTTATGTCATAGTTCCTTTCATGTGCTTTTAATATTTTCTTTTTTGTGGATGCATTCAAACTTCAAACCTGTTGGTTTTCATTTCTTTATCCTTTTGTTTGTTGGAATTCCTGAATATCTTTCTTTTTAACCATGCCATCACCTACATGGGCCAAAAAATGCATCCGTGGATGCATTGGAAATATCACTTCACTTGAGTACACCCATGCTTTGTTTAGCTTAGGAGTATGAGTAGTGTTTTCTTTTCTATTGGCTTTTTCCTTCTTGTTTTTATTTTTCTTACTTTCATTTTCTTTTGTGTTACTTCTTTCCTTTATTTTTTTTTGTTTTTGCACCTGTAGGATTAGCTTCCCATGAAACCTTGTTTGGCTTCTTGTGACAAGCAGGATGAAATACAAGAGGACTTGTACAAATATCAACATTTGGTTGTATATTTATTCCCTATCCTTATGAATATATTGTGTTCCTTTCAGTCAATGATACCCTGATGGAAAACATGTTCCTTTCATAGTGAGTCTTGGTGAAGTCACAACGATTGCACTTTAACTAGTACCGCTTAATCTAATCAGTTTTCTATATTCAGTTAACCCTTGTCATCTTAGTCAAGTAGAGTAAGGTGAAGGGGGAAAACCTTAAAAAGTATGTCAGAGGTATATATTAACATCCTTCTCTTAAGGGGCAACCTATTTTGTTGTCAATAAGTCAGGATCCCTCTTCCACCTCATGAAATAAATGAGTGCTTATGCACAGTTCTTTGTAAAACGAAAATTGAAACAAGAAAATGGTCAAAGAAGAGGAAGGCTTCCTGTGTTGAGAGGTGAAGCAAGTAACTTTGTTGGGGTACTATCCAGGATCACTAGCACTGAAGCGATGCTTGTGTTTCTGAAGTGACTTTGTCGGGCTACTGTCCATGCCTCCTGGTAGCGGAGCAACACCAAAGATCAAACTAAAACTCTGACAATCTATATTACTCATGCATTAATATACCCCTCATCCCTCATTGAAGCAACTCAATTTACTTGGCTTAATATCTGTGCTTCCAATAAAAGAGAATGGTAGGGACTATATCTTTAACTCAAGCTAGTGAGGAAGCAATGATGACAAAAGAATTGAACAATACTTCCAAGAGAGTTAGACTCACTTTACATAAGACACGGTCCGTACAAAGATCTGCAGTTCTACCAGTGTGTCACTAATGTTGTAGCAGCTACAACCACCCTCTAAAATTTTGCCTATGCTTCATTTTGGAGCCTCCCTACTAAAATCCTAGCAGGTTATCTCGCATTGACTTAGGTACTTGTGGTTTCATTGACTTTTATCTTTTGATTTATAGATTGTGTTTTCTTACTATCTTTGTTTTCTAAACACAAGCTGACCTCTTGACTTGGTTGCAATGTGGTTCTAGCCATTCTTTAGTGAGCTGCACAACCCTAGAAGGTAACCAACCTTGCTATCAAGAAATGCACAGTTCATGCCAATAGTGATCTTTGAATCTAGAATTACGCAAACCCAACTAACAACCTACCTTTAGCTGGGAAATTGCACAGAGCATGAGAGGTATCCTAAGCCACTCAACCCAGGAATTGTGAAAAAGCAATGCTTCAGTAGGTGTTGGGTGCATGTGCTAGTGAGTTGCCTAGTTCTCCCCGGAAATGTGCAATCTCTCCTAGCATAAATGGCAACCTTTCTCGAAAAAGAAAAAAAAGAAAAATAATCCATAAAAAATAGTGATCTATTTTTAGCAGTCAGAGTTACACTTGAGCTATTTTTGGAAACTACCACCATATGTCTTTTTTTCCTAGATTTTTCGCCTTCGTGTGATAAACCCTAAATCAAACAAATATATTTAATGGATGCTGCTAGATCTCATTTTCACATTCAATCTTGGAGCTCTCCCATTCCCGAGAATATTTAGGAACCTTCGGCATAGTCATCGCATCTTTTCCAAGTAAGTATTGCTTTTCTAGTCTTTTCCTGCTTTCTCTGTCGCTTTTGTTTCCTTTGCTTGTGAAAGTGTTTTTTTACCTATTGTATTGAATGATTGCTATTGTTTTGATTTGTTTTAGCTTGTAGAAGTTTTGTTTGAAGTTTTTCATTGCCTTTCCCGAGTGTCGCATGCATAACGCAACGTTTTCACTAACGGTCGCCCTTGTAGTGACTCTCTCTGTAAACTTCATCGTTCTTCAATGTTATCATTTCTTGCACTTGTTTTGATTGCATGAATCATCATTCACTCAGATATTCACCAACCATCACTTACACTTTCAGATATGCTCTTTTTCGTGTTTCCCTTAGGTAGATCTAGGCTTCCTTGGCCTAGATCTAGCTCTTCCTGGCATGAACTGTGCATTTCTGGATTTCAAGGCTCTACTTTGGCTCTAGGAATTGTGCAGAGGCTACCAGGAACTAGCTCCTACTATGCACCCTGGAGTTCGAGGAGATAGTACGAAGGCCTTGGCCACTGGGATTGCACAATGTGTAGTCCCAACCAACTCAAGCTAGATTGAACTGCACATTACGCAGTTCTAGTCAGCATAACCTCCCCACTGACAGTTGGGACTATGAAATGCATAGATCTAGATAATAGTGACTCACCTCTGAGACCGAGAATTGTGCAATCCTCCCCAACAGTTTCCCAGTTCGTATCTTGGTCTATTCTTGAAGTGATTTTGGTTTCAAGCTAACATTTGCATGCCATGAGTGTCCTCTCTATCTCCAGGTACAACAGTTGTTGAGCATCTCTTTAGCAGTACATATAATATGGCTTCTGAGAAAGATACATTAAAGGACATTATCGATATCAACACTATGGATGTATTTGAATAGGTTCAATGAACTTTCCAATATATTGAAACAAAAAGGTGTTCATAAAGAAGGACATGAAGATAATATGGTAGGAAATGAAGGATATATTTGTAAGCAACTTCAAGGAAGATCTACAAGATCGACAGGTCTATGCCAACATCGACAAATCGAGATTATATAAGGTTGCATGTAGGTACCCCAACTTCCCATGTGCAGACATTATTCACTAGATTGTCTCACATATCGATCCCCAGATGATGACATTGAGCAGTGTCAGTGCAACACAACTTGCTACCTTCAGAACGAAAAAATATCATCAGATGTATCACATACCACATCCGGTGAATAGCATGGATGCACTTTTCTATACCCCCAACAATAATGTGAACACTAGAGACATCATAAAGCATTGTGTGAAAGGGTCGTCGAAGTTCATATCAAAACTTAATCATGTTTACAAGACTAAATTACTAAGAAAGGCCTGCCAAATCTTGATCATCTTTTCATGCCGATTATATGATCAAGAGACCATGGAGACCTTTCCACAGAATTTGGTCATTGTGTTGGGATAGTTCGGGAATGACTAAAGGCCACTCAATTGGTCAGATCTGTTGGCTCTTTAGCTGGAAGTTTTAGTGATAAATGCCCAAAATATTCCCAATGATGAACAAGCAATATTATATATGTCTGCGTACCCACTTGATGCAATATGTGCCAACACAACAGTTTCCTGGCATGGGTTGGACATAGACATCATCAGAGACTGATGTGAATATTTATTGCAAGTTTCCTTCCAAGTGCAGCTATCAAGGATTCACAAAGAGTCTATCTGACCATTTCATCATCCTAGTTTACAAGTTGATATTTGAGCATGATCCACTTTGCATGTCCCAAGAAGCGACGGACGCATTACCTAACATTGAAGATTGGTATGCCTCACCTTTTGGCACCTTCATCAATATGTTTCGCAGAGAGAAGCCTCCACATGTGCTAGAAAGGTTTTCCATAGATAATTTTCTCATTTAATAGGTTGCATATCACATCTCCACAAGGTTATCAGCAGGGTTGCATAGGAGGAAGAAGGTACCATGCCCTTCTCTTCCTTTTCAAATTCGATTGTACGAAATCAAGATCCTGAATGATGTGGATGTTGAGGTTGAGGACTTAGGAAAGTTAGAGTTTTGAAGCAAATACTACAATCCGTATGATCCCCACTATATATGCAAGAACCACTGTGCGAAGGTGTATTATTTGTTGGCCCTCGTTTTTTAATCAAATTTTGCTTATTAAAATCCATCTAATTTCCATTGTTTTACACTTTGTACCATCCAAATATGAACTACTTTGGCCTCATTATGCATATTCAGGCAAATAAATTATTTTTTTCAATTTTTAGATATTTTTGCAAAACTTGGATTTTAAGAGTATTTTTGGACAAAACTGAAAATTCCAGTAATTTCTCCATTGAAGTCATACTTTTAGAACACTGGGGCACGATCTGAGCATGGATTTGGAAATTTTGGGAACCAAGTATGAACAAACACCTATTGGTTCAGTCAAACTGCGCTAAAACATGCCCAGTCAATGTTGGTCAAACATGAGCTGTTTTCAGGAATCCCTAGAAAATAGGGTAAAAATAGTAGATTTTGTGATTTTTCCAGATTTGGTGTAACTAATTGGATGAGTTCAAACTAGATGGATGGGATTAGGATAATATAAGGTTGTTAGAGACATTATAGCATACTTTTTTTATTATTTCTCTATTTATACCAAGTTTATGAACCATTGAAAGATGGGGAATTTGTATAATTTCATATTAAGACTTTCGAGTATTGTGAGTTAATTTGAGGAACCAATTCTATCTTCTTTTTTATGTTCAATGATGTGGATGATTGACTAGGTTTGAAGTAGCTGATAATTTTTTCAAGTGTGCAAGGTAAGGGTGGAGGGCCCCCACACAAAGCTAAGTACACTTCATGGTTAATTTAGCTTAATTTTCATAAACTAGTTTTGCCTCAGATTTGTTCAGTTAATTAGATGAATGAGGAGTTATTATGTTTGCTGATGAATATTGGTTTACTTATAATCTTAATATAAAGGGAAAAACTAGTGTTTAAGTTAACCTCTCCTTCTATCTGATATAAGAACAAAAATTAAAATTCATTTCCTTTTTCTTTTCTGAATTCCTAGTCTCAAATACAATGGTAACAATGATGAATGAAATTGTGAAGAAGGAAAATGGACCTCCTCAGTTAGGAGCCTCTTCTGTTGCTCTTTATGCATCATAAACTATTGTTAATCAGGTGTTTAGTTTCTCTTCATGAAGTAGTACTATAGGGAAGTACAAACATGATCTCCTAAGTTAGGAGACTCTTCCCATAGATGTTAAATATTGAATGTGAAACTACTTAGTTAGATTTTTATATTTGTAATTTTTCTATTTCATTTTCTAACCTTGATTACATCTGAAATCCATATATTTTGGACATGCTTCCAAGTTTACAAACCTGGATTGATAATTAAAGACTTGTATTAGTTTACATAGTAAATTGACCAAACATTATCCACGGATCCACATGACATCTCATAAGGCAAAGGAAGATCCTTGGAGGTACTGTTACAACTCCTCTAAGCTCAATGTACCCATAGACATGGCTATAGAATGGAAACATTCTCTGTAGGCAACACTATCACAGGAAGAAATAAGAACAACAATAATAAGCAACAAATCAGTGCAGGATAAAGGCAAAAGGAATAGTTTTGAGAATGTAGAGGCTAAGAAAAGCTACAAGTTCAAAGAAGATCCTCTCGTCGAGAAAGAATTTTTCGTGGTGGAGGAAAAGAGGCAGCATCGGATAAAGAGAGTAGAATGGAGGAAGAGAGAAAAGCAAATGTTGGAGGAAGCATAAAGGAAGTTGCAAGAAACAGAGAAGAAGCTCAAAGAAGAGTAGGAGTTAAGAAGGAGAGAGAGGTAAGTGAAGCAGAAACCGAAACAAGAAGAACGGCAAGGTGTGATCATAGAGAAAACCATGCCAATACAAGTGGAAGAGTCAGAACAACCAACAGACAAAGAAGAGAGTGAGCAGTTGAAGGATCAAGAACATTCTCAGCAGATTGAGAAAATGGTGAAAGAGATGGACATAAAGTTGGTAGAGGAGCCGCAGGACCAAGATACTAACCTCATGCTGAGAACATCTAAGGTAAACTCACAGTCTCCACCTCCTCTAGTATTAGAACCAGTTTTGAGGGAGCAAGGAGAGGTTTTCCTCCTTGATGATGATCCAGTGATGGATGTGTACAATATATCCTTTCATTAATTACAACAAAAGATTGTATAGATGCAGAGAAATAATCTCCTGGATTATCATGTATCACCTCCATTTATGAAGGAAAGGGTGATAGTGTCAAATGTTAGAAATCATCCAGCTGCCATGGGAAATGCAGCTAAGGCTCATGTAGAAGCCACAAGCTCAAATGTAAGGTTCTTGTTAGCAGATAATGATCAGATGGCAAAGGACTTCCAAGAGGCTAGGAAGAGGGAAGAACAATTTGCAGGATCTTCTATGGAAAAGATGAGGAAATAGGTGCTTAAGTATTGGCTCTTGAGACCACCATATAGAAACTTTATGATGGATTTCTCACCGTGCATAAGGAAATTTTCCATCTACATGGTTTTCAATAGTAGCACATGAAGATTTCTCAAACTCTCAAGGACATACATTGTTGCTATTGCACATGTACAGGAATGGAGAATGAGATACAAGGGAGCCTTGCTTTACTTACACAAGATAATGAAGCCATAGGAAGAGATAGAAAAATCATGAATCTAGATGTTGATTCGAAACTATGAGAAACTCGCTTTGCTCATCAGTAGCATTGACGCTTCCTATGCACGGTTGTCCAAGAGGTTAGATGTCATGGTGAGGATACACAAGATCCCTTCAATTAGTTCCCTTGCCCAAGCCATTGATAAGAGCCATGTTTGGTTGGATGTAGAAAGGTACATGGAGCAGTTAATGCGAGAGGCCACCAATGATGACTTGCAGTTGAATGCAGAAAACATGCAAAATTACATTGGTGGTCCAACCACACTTAAGAAAATGTTGTGCATGCTTTGAGATGAGTTAGACAAAATATTGAGGACCATATACCTAGAAGCCATGGAAGCTCGAGTATGTTTCTAGAAATACATCATCAAACAGTAAGGGATACCATAGCGTAGCACCAAGCTTGGTATCAGTTCATCACCGAAGATCATCAAGAGGATGTTTCTGAGTTGGTCTTTCCCCCAGCCAGGGAAAATTTTAAGAACCCCCCCTAAATTTATAAATATAATAAATGGGCGAATCTCCATGGTATATAGGAAAAATGGAAGGCGATTTTATCAATATTATAATATGTATATATAATTTTTTGGTGAATCTCTCACCAGGCATGGCGAATATTTTACTCAATTATAAAATCTTGTAAGATCTTGGCGAGTCTTTCACTAAATAATAAAACTTTGTAAAGTCCTAGTGAATCTTAGCATAGGCTACATGCTCGTTTAATTCCCCCATTTAAGTAGGCTACATTCCAAGTGAATACCATGGGTCAATACCATGTGTCATTTTGGTGAATACCATGGGTCAATACCATGTGCCAATTTTATTTTTATTAATTCTAATATTAGGGTTAATAATGGTTTTTTGCATGGTATTAATAACAATCTAGTCCATGGTATTTGTCCCATAATATTTTGGCCATAGGTTTCACCTAAATATAACCCATTTTTTGAGTGTTCGTAAATATAAGGTGACTTATGGAGTAAATATAAAAAAAATGTTTTATTTGTTTACCATACCTCTTGTTTATTTATATTTTTATTAATTTACCATACCTCTTTTACAAATATGGTATTTGGCCCATAGGATTCACTTAAATAAAACCTCTTTCTTGAGCCTTCATAAATAGAACGAGGGTTATGGACTAAATATAAAAAGAGGTTTTATTTATTTACGATACATCTAATTTATTTATATTTTTATTTATTTACCATACCTTTTGAGTAAGTATAAAAAGACGTTTTATTTATTTACCATACCTCCACTTTACTTATATTTTTATTTGTTTACACCCTTACATGTATATAAGGTGACTTATGGAGTAAATATAAAAAATGTTTTATTTATTTACCATACCTCTCATTTATTTATATTTTTATTAATTTACCATACCTCTTTTATAAATATGGTATTTGGCCCATAGGATTCACTTAAATAAAATCTATTCTTGAAAATGGGCGAATGGATTCACTTAAATAAAACCTATTCTTGAAAATGGGCGAATGGAAGGTTGTAAGTCCTAATTTCAAGGGCTAAATTTACCTTTTTTACCCTCACCCTTAAAATAAGGTGGGCTATTTGAGGTGATTTGTAAATATGTACTATGATACAAAATATTCGCCCACTAAAAATTTAAAACCCCTTAATTCCCCCAAAGGGCGAACATTCGCCCCTAAAATTATCCTTGCCCCCAGCTTCTGAGTCATAGTGTTTGTCTTTTTAGACTGACTCTAGCCTATTTTTCCCCACATGGGTATTTGTGGAAATGTGTATTATTTGTAAATATATTGTAAGTGAAATTCAAAGTGTCATTAGTGGAATGTGAACAATCACTATGTATTGTAATGAGTAATTTGAAAAGGAGCTAAAGAGTCATGACAGTAGTTAAAGAGTCAAAGGGGAATGTCAAGGGGAACCCCACCCTTTGTTATAAATAGAACCTCATCACTCATAGACCAGGCTTTTGGGAGCCAAGCTTTTGGCTAGGCTTAGGCTTAGAGAAGGCTTTGGAGTATTGTGATGAGTCTTGGCTTCTCCACAACATAGAGTGAGTACACTTGTTTGGAGGATCAGGTGGTGTTGACTGTAATGTTCCACTATTAGGGCTAGTAGCTATCAATGGGTTATGTATGGATGTAACTTTCACTTAATAATATAACTGAGCCAACATGTTTTCAGGCATATGTTTTTATTGTAGTTCGACTATTCTGGTTACTTTAGCAATGTATGTTTTTTAACTTACACATTTTCTTATGAACTATTCTCTATGCAATTGTATGAATCTTGTTGAGTGGTGTTGTTGGATTATCCCATCACTTTGGTTTGTGGACTATTTCTCTTCTAGCTTGTGATGTCATTTCACTCATGTGGTCCTTTGAGGCTACACACTATTACAATATTCTAAGAGACACACTTCCTTTTCCCCTTTGTGTGTTATAACTCCCATGCATTTCACCTGACTGATTGCAAGGTCACACACTTTCTTCTGACCAAAGTAATCATACTTACCTCCATGCGCTACCACAATCAAGGAACTACATTACCACCCACTATTGAGACTCCTACTCCAAATGGTTTGAGGTCTAGTAGGGTCTTCTTACGAGGGAGATCCCCTTGAATGTTAGTGAGTTTAGCATTGTCAACACCTTCTTAGTCTATAAGGTGCATTATTTCTTTTCATTAAGCTACCGAACATACAATCAAGAATTCTAGTAATTCGAAATTAATTTGTGTACCCTATCTCGACCATCATCCACCTTAAAGCTCACCATGGTTTGCTAACCAACAATATAAAATAAAATTTTATTGTTACTTCTAGAACTATAACATTTTAAAAACACTTATTGTTATAAAGTTTCTTCTATAATAAAAAAAAATAAAAATAAAATAAATTATATTATAAGTTCAATTTCCAATTTATATGTTCCAAGCCTCCTACACAAAATAAATTTGGCATAAGTAATTTTTTTTTATCACATTATATACAAATTTAAAACCTAGTAGAGTTGTTATCACCATTAATTCAAATAAGAATAGAATTATTAATGTATGCATTTCATTATATTTTTCTCACATTAGCCATCAATTTATCGTATAATTTTCCACATCATTAACATCAATAACATATGAAATTTAAGGTCCATCTTCATCATATCTTCCAATTATAATATTTCCATATGGCATTACTTATTAAAATATTCTCCTTTAGAGATTGACTCTGTGCAAGCTTACTCAATATTCCTACGGTTAATTATTTTTCCCTCATCCAATTTATATGGGTGCAACGGTTTTTCCTATTCAACCAATGACAGCTACGTTAAATTTCCTTCATATGCTATGTTATGAGAAACGAGAAACGAGAACGCTACGAGAAACGAAGTTTTGAAGGTTTCGAATATAAGAAACGAAAAGAGAGAAAATATAAGGTTAAAGGTAAACAATATAAAACAAAAAATTAATCATAAACAACCAATCTTTTCACTGGTAATATTGTAAAGAAACATTTATAAATAGCAATTTACTTTAAAATATATATAATTTTGTAGATCGAAAAATTTAGCAAATCACTTTTATAAACTTTCATAGAATCAATCTCACATATCTTAGCCCTTTAAAAATTTGTTATATATGAGGTTGGAAGGTATGCATACAGTGAAATATTTGACCAATTTTCTGTGTTTTATGTTCTTCCATTTTCAAAAAATCATTTCATGTTTTTAAAGAGCTCTCATATTTTCCAAGAACTTGTATGCCAAGAGATTCAACAAGTAAAGGCCATCCAAGAGGGGGAAATATTGCATTAAATCCCTTAGGCCTTCAAAATGTTAGTGTGTTTTATTAGATCGAAGAAGGGGACTTTGTTTGGCTTCCTTTTGCACAACACTTCACTATTATTATTTTTGATGATTTATGCGCTACTACTGTGGTTGGACCTTAAGACCCTACAATCATTGGGGTTTTGATATATCACCACTCTCTAATCCCAAGTGATAAGCTAAAGCCTAAAATTCAATTTTCTTGTTCCATAATATATTTTGGTATCATATAATTTTAACTTGATCTTCGAAAGAAAAACAGAGGCTAATAGTGGCCATAGTGCTAGACAATGGTCACAAACAAAGGAAATATGAAAAACAACAATTCCAAAAAAAATTTCCTGTCAGTTCTAGTTACTTGAAGGATTCTCATAACATTATATCTAGAAATATAGAGGTGAAGGGAATATTAAAACATTCCGCTGGAAAATTCTAGTTGATGAATAAAGACATAAAATTTATGATGCAAGTATGAACACATTAAGATATGTGGGCTTGCAAGCTACAAAATAAAAACTAGCAGAAACAAAATGTAAACGTCAGAGCTCAGGGATCGAATCGCAGAAAGATAAAATATGACTGCACAAATTGGTTGAATGATGTACCTGAGATATATCTTCACAAGAAAACGATCGCACTGAACCTAACTTGCTGAGGGCATGAAGCTGCTCGGTTCGGTTTTGATCTATTCTTTCACTTTGCCTGGTGAATGATAATTTGATCTCCTCTACAGCGTAAATCCTTGATTAACCTTGAGAGTTATCACAACCATTAGTTTATTTTGCATGCACAATTTCTTCCAACAAAAAAAAAGAGACTTTGCATGTGTAGTTGTAGTTCTTGAAAAAGCAACTAGAGATTTAACTCCAGTTGGGAAAGGAAATCAAGAATGAAGGAGAAACGATTTGCACTGTACAGTGTAGGATTTAACTCCAGTTGGGAAAGGAAATCGAGAATGAAGGAGAAACGATTTGCACTGTACGCTGTAAGATTTAACTCTAGTTGGGAAAGGAAATCGAGAATGAAGGAGAAATTATTTGCATTGTACAATGTAGGAAATGACTCGTTTCACGACCCGTTTAGCAAGAAACCAGTTTCTGTCCAACAAGAACGAAAATGGTGTATAAGACGGTGTTCTTGTGTTGTCTTGTTTCTAGAGTGGTTTTTGCTAGAAACGTTGCCCCTCGTCCCGTTTTTGGTAACATAGTTCATAAGTATAATAGAATCTTATGTATTGCACATAAATTATTTCTTGATTCTCGCAATTAGGTAAGTTTAATATTTTTATTTTGCTTTTTTTTTTAATTATACATTTCACTATGAGTAGAACATTAATCTACTATGTCATTCATGATTATATTTGAGCACACAACCTCTACTATGTCATTCATGATTACATTTGAGCACACAACCAAGGGTATCCTTAGAATACAAAAAAAAATTATTAACAATGTGTCGAGATAGCAAAGCTGTTCAAAATAAGAGTGATATCCACTCAAATGGAAATCTTCATCATTGTTATATATGTGAGTCTATAAAAGGTCATAGTCATACAATTATTAAAGAATATACATCTTTCAGTCTCATTACCCTTTTTCCTTCCGGCCGTTTTCTTTTGTAATATCCTATTATGGCCCTAATGACCTTGTTTCCATTCAGGAATATTATTGAGAGGTATTTACTTTTAATTGATTCCACATATGATAATCTAACCAACATTCAATTTCCTATTTTAGGCGACTTGCGTAGCCTCAAGTAGCTTGATTATTTGTAATTTTTTTGGTAAACATCTACAATTATCTAAGTGTCAATACTCAGCTTGGTCGTTCTTACCAGATGGATATTCTAATAGATGGTTTTATTGCTTCAAATATTCCTCTCTACTTCAGCCTATGCAGGCATATTATATCTGTAATTATATCATTATTTTGATTCGGTTATATCAATATACTAGTCTCTCTCTCTAGATTTATTTTCTAAGTTTCCTTCATTAGAAATAATGAACTTCACCTTCGTTAACGTTTTTGTTAATACAATCTTCCTTTCTTTATTGTAGAGATCATAATTTGCCAACATACTTGTATCCAGCCTTGCAAGGAATTTCTTTATTACTAGTTACTCCCATTGTAAATATTTTGCAACTTCCGGCAATTATGCGAATGTACATATATTTCATCTTCTCATGTATTTTTTCATTCCGTAGAGTTCAAATATGTAGAATATTACAAAATTACAATCCCTATGAGCAACCACATTTTCCATGGTTGGCCAAGGTCTCCAGTTTTTGAACCTGGCTCTTATACCAGTTGTAACATTCTTCATCCACACATGTAATAAATTTTTTTTAACAATTTGATTATGCTCTTAACCAACATAATTATGATCTTAACAATTTGACTTTTGGTCACATGGTCACAAAACTCCTTTAATTCTTATTTAGAATTTTTTCGGTCGAACATTCGTAACTTCTTAGCTAGGGATATGGAAATTGACGGTGGAGAAAGAAAACTAGAGGTAGTTCTTAGGTAAGCAACTCGCTTTCGTTGTTCCGATTAGCGCACATTTAGAAGCATTTAGATTTTCGCTTTCTCGGGGGTTTGCCTCTGCAAGCGAGTTGCTTACGTTTATCACGACAATTTGATTATGCTCTTAACCACCATAATTATGATATTAACAATTTGACTTGTAGTCACATGGTCACAAAACTCTAATTATTATTTACAATTCTTTCGGTTGAGAGACCCTATGTGCTTTGGTTTTTATGATAATTCAAAAGTACTCTATGGTACCATATAAATCCGTCATAAAACTTTTGTAATAATGTATGTTTATTTCCCTACTCACATTTTATTTATGTGTTTTCTTATTATTCAACTTAGATTCATTATCCATTCTTATAAAACATTTATTAATAATATATTTGATATATAGTTTTCGGACCTTGGCATGAACCGTAATAAGATTTCGGAACAGGTCTTAATTCCACGGTGTCTTACACACCCTCCTTGTAATGACTCCATAAGCAATTTTCTTGAACTCTAATTTTTTTATAGATATTTTATTGAAAAGGATTAATGCCCTTGTTTATAGAAATTATTTCAATAATAACCCCTTAGTTAATGATACAGACGGATTTCTCGATTATATAAATGGGTATGAACACTCTAGATTATTAACTATTCATAGGAAGTATTACCATACACATACGTAATCTCTTCTTTTTCTTTATTATGAGTAATGTTTCTTTGTATTCTTTTTCTTCTTCGTTTCTTGCTCCTCGGAATGCTGAATTGTAGAACTTGTTGAGAAGTATCAACTATGGTGGGTATCCTAACTCACTCATTTGTAGATATTTTATGTTTTTCCATTCCATGTGCGTTGGACTTTAGGGTGACTTGGAATAATAATCGTTTTTCTTTTTTAGCTTTTTTCATTAAACAATATCGTTACATGATGACACTTCAAACTCTATTTTCTTCTTATTATTAACGAGTATATTATCACACCATGGTACATTGGAAGTAATGTTTAACCCTATTTTTTCACACACATTGGATTATTAACAATCCTCGGTAGAAACTTCTAGATAATGACGCAGTTGCATTTCGTAGTCTACCTTGATTGGGATGCCTTGACGTGTCGATCATTCGTAACTCCTTAGCTAGGGATATGGAAATTGACGGTGGAGAAAGAAAACTAGAGGTAGTTCTTGGGTAAGCAACTCGCTTTCGTTGTGCCGATTAGCCCTCATTTAGAAGCATTTAGATTTTCGCTTCTAGGGGGTTTGCCTCGGCCTTAGGGTTCTAGTTTTGGTGTGTGGTTCTACATTCATCCAATCACAAATACAATGATAAGTTGGTTGTATCTAGGTGAGGAAGATTAACCGATGAAACAGTTTCGTCTAACTATGTTCAAATAAATTATTATGTTCTCTCATCTTCAATTTACGTGTTAAACATTGTATATTGTCTACCCTTCTTACCCTTTTTCTTTTGCATTTTGGAAGTCTTTTAGCAATGAATATCTACTCCTATGGTTTTAAGCCTTCGAGGACAACAATTCTCTTGCATTTACATCAATTACTAGAGTTTCAAGGTAGCTCCACACAACCCCTTTGGTTGGATGCTAAGTCTAGCTAATAAATCTTGTAGAATGGAAAGCCCTAAAGTAATTTCTGTGAACTTAATTTTGAAGTGATTTCCTTTTCTTGTTTTTTCATAGATGTTAATTAGAGGATATTGATCCAAATTTAAACAAGAACACAACAAAATACATATATAACCTTAAATACAAAGATGTAGTAAAAATAAAACTTCATTTCATTAATATGAAGGAACTAAAATATGCTTACAAACAAAATGGAAATAAACTAGCTCGAGAGATGATAACTTATCTCTTAGAAGAGATGTGGTGGATACATGCTTTTGAAATATGTTAGAATGAGGCTCAAAGACTTATTTATTATTTAGAAACAATGGAAAACCCTAAGAATCCAGAATCCTAACCCTAAGACATGAAGCATCAAAATTATGGGGCCCGTTTGGGTAAATTGATACATCAACTACCCGAGGTCGTAACTTTGGCATACGATCTTTGTTTGATGAGCACAATACCTCGTTAGAAATATCTATTTAAGGACTACAATGTCTGTCTACAAACATCAAATAAAGCCTCATTTTTTCTTGTTTTCCAAAATAGCTTCATTTAGGGCTCAAAACGGCTCCGGAAGTTCACGGCCCAAAAAATTGCCAAAAACAGTAAATTGTGCTACAATTATGGAAACTAAAAAATTGAAAGAAACATTGGTGGGAGTCCAAGCAAAATACATGCGTGGCCATCAATATCCAACTAGAACAGCCCCCTCAACCCCCCCTTTGGAAGCAATGGCCCTCGTTGTGTGCAGAGCCTCCATTAGGTGAGGAAATTTCTATTGAACCCGGTCCCTAGTGAACCACATGCCTTGGTGAAGGAGTTAACCTTCTTTGACAAATGAATATAGTTGAATCTTTTGTTAGAAAGTTTTATTGATATGTTTTTCCATGATCTGATTAGTTGTGTCTTCTTCCATGTAGTTCCGGCTTAACTCTATTATTCTATAATGTCAGATGTGTCCAGTAATGGTGGAAGTATGGCCGAAGGTGGTCCACATTGAACACTCAATGCCTTACAAGGAATGGTGGAATTTTGACCCTCAAATAATTCTCCCCTAAAACCTTTGTGATGGTTTACAACCCATATCAGAGTGGTTAAATCTTACGATGGGGCCTAGTGAGGTACTGCTTCTGCAAATGTAGCCAAACATTGTCGCTCACTTGGAACTTGTGTTGAATCAAATGATGATCATGTCATTACTTGTACTTAGCATTGGATTTGTCCAATATGTCATGGACCTACTAGAGGATGTGCGAGAAGCATTTAATGAAGCTATTATCCATGTCTGCATCAGACTGAACATGGGCCAAAGCTACATGAGTATTTGAAAATGGTATGGCCACATTAATGGGACATAGTGGCTGGAATCCTAACCCCACCTGAAAGGGGTTATGGTCAGTTGAGCTATGGAGAGCTCTATTATAGTTGTGTTGGACATAGCTGAGTATTTCGTCCCATGTTTGTGGATGCTTTGAGTTTTACATGTGTATACTGTCTATGATCATCCTGTTGATGACCTTTGTTTTGGCCATCAATTTAGGGGTGGAAAGTCATGGACTTAGTGAATTTGGTACATGTTGTCCCGATCTGAGATAATGGACTACGGGATCCCAAAGTGTACACATACCCATTTAAGGAAGAGCTTAGAAGTGGCTTATGTTGTGATACTCTTCTTGGAGACTGCTAGAATGGCCATCTTAGAGAATATATCAATGACCTTGAAAACACAGTCATTTCCATGCTTAGTAGAAGGGAGGCCCAACATGTAATCCATGGAGATGGATTCCCAAGGTCGATTAGGAGTATGCATACGAGTATATAGTCATTTCTTCTTGATGGTCAGTTTGGAAATGGCACAATTAATGCAGGATTTGATGTACTTCCCAAAATTATGTCAAAGGTTTAGCCAATGAAAATATTTTTGCAACACTAACACTGTTTTCTTTACTCCTAAGTGTCGAATGACACAACTTTAGCACACCTCCCAAATCATCTTCGCACACTTGCTTGTAGGAACACATAGGTGTCCTAGTTGACATAAAAGTGTATCGTGGAGGTGAAAATTTGGAACTTTCTTCCCTTCTAGAATCATAAGGTATGTGTTGCAAAATTCTAGATCACTCTTGTACATATGCAACCACTATTACACAAAAATATTGTCACCGTGATTATTTGCAGTCAGTATGGGTCTATCATCACTTGTATTGTCCTCCTAAGCAAGTCTCAGACCTCAGCTCTTCAAGTCAAGCTTTGAAAATGGGAGAAAGACATTAAAAATCAATGTAACTCTGGTTCTGCACTTTCTCTCACTGTCACTTGCGGTCCCGCACCTTCTGTTTACAAAAACTGCGGAACTGTCCGCTCTGTCCCTAACGGTGTGGGTGCGGACCCCTGTGAAAGTCAAAAGGCGTAAGTTTTATCTTAAAAAACTCACTTTGGGTTAATTCTAGAGGATTCTAGAAGGAATTTTGACGTGGATTGTTCGCTCTGAGGTGGTTCATGCATCCCAAAAGAGAAGGAGCTAGTCCCTTGATGAGAGGAGCTATCCCTTTGAAGGAGGGCTTTATCCCTTTGAAGGAGGACCTAGTAACCTCCCTCCATTGCACTATAAATACAGGCATTGGGCTGGTTGCTGAGGACGTTAGAAGCTGAACATTTTTTAGGGTAAATGCTGGTGAAATCAAGACTTCCTAGTTGAGCTTAAGAGGAGAGATCACATACCTTTTTGGCTTCATTGGGGAGTGAGTGAAACTTGTCAAAGTAGAGGAGACTTCTTGCTGGACCCTGGGAGGAGCTTGTACAGCGTGAAGGCAAAGGTTGTAAAGTTCTTATTCTTTTGAATTAATACAATCAAACTCATTTTTCTCAACAAGTATCTCATGTTATTTGTTTCATGGACTCCTTGACTTTCATGTTAAATATGTTTTATGATTTTGGCTTTTCAGGTGCTACTTAATTTGTTTGCCTTGTTTGTGTTTGCAGATTCGCGACAAAGGAGCTCAGTTGGATCAAAGGAGCGAGGGCATCCACAAACTTTCATTGGACCTAAGGTAGGCCCTAAAAACACTTGTTTGCCATTGTTTATAGAAGCATATTTAGAGAAAGATAGTGTCTGGTTGGTTTGCTTGTCATTAGGTCTTCTTTAGATTCTAGGAAGGTCTATCTTGTCCGCAAGATCAACTTATTCCGTGTGACAAAATGGTGACTCCACTGGGGACTTGATTGTTTTCTTTGTTTTTACTTTGACCTGAGAAACTGTGTTTTTGTTTCTGTTTTTGGCTTGTTGTGTGTAAAATTGGGTAGAGTTTGTAGATTCAGGGTTATTTTTTGTTTTTCATAGCTTTGGGAGAGGACCACACCCTAGCCATTTGACACAGTGCGTACCTACCCGTAGCTTGGCTTTTAGCACAGAGCGGGACCGCACCTTTGTCAATTGTGGGCTTGCGAACCCTGTCAAAATTTTGAAAAACCTAAGATTTCCTCTGTTAGTCAGCTTAGTTTTTGTTTAGAAATTGTTATCCACTGCCCAGACCTGCATATAACTTGTCAAAAGCTTTTCTTAGGTTGATTTTGTTAGTGTTAGGGTTTTAGGTGAAATTCCTAGGAGTTTTGCTTGTTGGGCTTGTTTTTCATTTTGGTTGTGTAGTGGCTCTGAGCTTAGAAGTTGTAGGGACTTCAGATCACATTAGTGTCTACCAGCCTTCTTATGAGTCTGACCATTTATGAAATCTCCCCTTGTTGAGGAATCCGCTTTGAGTTTTCTCTTTACAAAACTTCGAAAAGCTTGTGTTTGAAAGTTTGGATTTTCATTTTCAAAAAGAAAACAAAATTGGTTGTTCTTGACTTATTTGTGATTCTACATAAATTGGTCCTTAGCTTACATCTAGCTAAGTAAAATATCCTTAAGAAAGACATCTAGTAGGCTTTGACTTCAAATAGGTTTTTATAATTTATAGATCTCAAAGTTAGTCATTTTCATAGTTTTGAGTGTTTTATAAAAATCTCTTTTGGAAAAAGTTCGTTTTTGTAGTGATTGAGTGCTTTGAAACGAAAAAGGGAAATTTTTGTGAAATAACTAGTTGTCTCGTTTTGAGTGCATTGGAAAAGGACAAAAGCTCTTCTTTTAATTTCTTTGATTCAGAAAGATTTGTGTTTACAAAGTATTTGCATTCTCAAACTCTTTCTTAGTTAGAAGTTCATCGAAGAGAAAAAGATTGGTTAGATCATCTTAGGTGCATTTTTAGTGATTTTGAGTCCAGTCTTCATACCACGAGTTTCATCTCCGCACCTTTTGATTTAAACAAAAAACCAATAAAAATAATTCTTAAACTAAAATTCAACTAGTAACCTTTTTATTTCTAGGGCTCTGATACACCAACTTAGCTTAGGCTAGTGTCTTGGAGTAGGAGAGTAATTAACTCTCCAAGACAGTAAAAACAAACAAGTAGTTGTATCTTGTGGTAGGGAAGAAATCCAATTGTTGCATTTATGCGCTGGGAAAGCTCCTCTTAAAGGAGAAGCACGAGATCGTGTCCGAACCAGTGTGGGAATCAATCCTTCCTCATTGGGAATGATGCCAGACATTCACGTATTAAAAACGGTAAACCTTGGATTAACCATTGTCGAGGAGCCTGGGGTCACTTGTTGGTAAACCTTGGATTATGTCAAGGAGCCTTCAAGGGGATTGAGCTTGCTACTCTGCCCTTGCATGCGTATCAGATCGTAGACTATTCCCCCAGGTATATTTGTCTTAGTTGGTAACCTTAGTGGCCATATTCTTTAGGACTCTTTCTGAGGTGACAGTGGTGGGAAGATCCCACTGTACCTGGAGCAGATGTCGGCTAGACTCACTTGGATTTTCTGGGGGGTTCTCTTCACTCGAGACAGTTAAGTGGAGGAACTTGTGCCAGTCTATTCATTAAGTAGGTTGTCGGGGTAACTGTTCCAACCACCATTTCTGTATTGAACTCTGCGACATTGGATTTCATCACCAACTAATGTTTTCAGTACGGAAAGTTACTATTTGTGTGTGTTCGATCTCCTAGATTCTTTAGGTGTGTGATTCAAATTTGTTTGGTTCTTTAGAGGCTTTAGGTGGTTTTCATTGAGATTTTACTTTGTTTGCGTGTGAAGTAGTTAAAAGTTTTTAACTGTGGCTGAATTACCAAGGCAGTCCCGTAGACTTCGGGGCCAATCTCCTGAGTTTGTAAACGTGGCTGAGTTACTGAGGAAGTCCCGTAGACTTCGGGGCCAACCTTCTGAGGAAGTACCGAGCCAACTTGAAGGCTTGAAAGTCCTCATAACTCCTAGAGACAGTAGAGTTGGGTCACCTGAAGAAGGAGAATCTTCTTTGATAGTACATCCTGATTTTCAACAGTTAGTGGCAGATTATAATCCACAATCAATGTCTGTTTCCGAAGTTACTGCTAGCTTTTCATCTACTAGTGATATAGGTGAGGAACCTGAAATATTCGAGCCTGAAAGTGAATTTGCTGCTACTCCGACATCGGGGTTTGTTTCTCCAACTTCTAGTGGTCCTGGTTCACCTAGGGTAGAAAGAGTAATCACCCAAGATCTTCCTTTTGGACTTATTGCTATTGAAGAACTTGCTTCGAAAGAAGAAGTAGGCATCCCTATCCTTGAAAATCAACCTGTTATTGAGCTAAGGGAGCGTGAATCAATTTTTTACAGTCCACCTAGGAGCAGTTCTTGGTATCTTTCTTTGACTAATTTTTTACAAAACTCAGGGTTAAGTTTTTCACCACCTCGCACTCCTTATCACCCAACACATAGAGGTTTTTATACTCCCGTAAATATTTCAGGACAGTCATCCATGTTTACTCAATCGCCTGAATCCTTTTTGTACGGCGGTCCTTCTGTTCCCTCCGGGTATCAGTCACTTTCTGGTACTTTTTCGGGAGCATCTCCTCAACCCATTGAGCAAGGGTTATTAACTGGAAGCAATGGTACTAAGCCATTGAACGTAGAAGACATTCTTATGATGTCAGGTTCTATTCCCGATCCTCAACCTCAAGGTGGCCAGTTACTGCCTGGGGGGTAGCCTCAATTCTCGCCTAGGGGGCAACCTCAAGGTACACAATTTACATCTGGGGGGCAACCTCAAGGACAGTACATGCCTACGAGACAGTACGTTCCTCAAGGTCAACCCCAGACTCAATATGTACCCCAAGGTCAACACCAGTATCAATTTATACCTCAAGGTCAACCCCAGTATCAGTACGTGCCTCAAGGGTATCAACCCCAAGGTCAGTACTCGAACCAAGGTTTCCAACCACCCTCCGGTCAAACGTATGTTCAAGGAACGGGAAATGTACCTTTCAATTATCAATCCTACCCTCAACCCGGTTATGTCCTCAGTATTCTCAACCTGTTATGGGTCAATACCCCGGAATGAATATAGTGTGGGATCCATCGCAAACTAAACAAGTGTTGCAGCCAAGTGTATAGTTTTCATCTCAAACTGGACAACCCTTAGTTTATGGTACACCCCAGCAACTAGTCCAGTCTAATATTCAAACTTTTGTACCTTCGGTAGTTTCTCATCTTGGGCCTAGTACACCTCGTACTCCGCCTCAAACGACTGCTACAACTGCCGCAACATCTGTTCAATCTACCCCACCTACTTCTGGAGTATCAACAACTCTGGTTTCTACTGTTCCTGTATCTACTCCTCAGACATCTTTACCACCGTCTGGATCTACGATTCAAACTTCGGTTCAGATGCCTATAGGACAACCTAGTTCAAGTACAGTTGTCACAAGTCAACCACAATTTACTTATCAACCGTACCAGGGACAATACTAATTCGGTCATGCTGTGCAACAGCCAGTCTATCAGTATCAACCGTATCCTGGGTACATTTATCAACAACCCCAGTACGGTCTGGTTAATCCTGGTTTTCTGGGAGGATAAAATATTCCAAACGCAGTTCCTATTCCTAGTTATCCTGGATATCCTCCTCCTGGGGCTGGTCTCATGACCCACAGTTTTAGGGATCCTAATCGGCAGTTACCATTTATTGCAACTTTGGACTTGTCTGACTTGTCGCGCCTAACGAACGATCCCATTAATTATCTTCCGTTTTGGCCACCAATGCCGAATAAGTTGCCCAGTGACATTCCCAAGTTCAAAAGTAAATCAGGAGAGGACCTGTCGAACCATGTGATGACTTACCACCTCTGGTGTGCGTCTAACTCCATTTCAGATGATTCAATCCGTCTTAGAATTTTCCAGCGCACTCTAATTGGTCTCGCGGCCAAGTGGTACATTGAGTTACCGCGAGGCACTTTTTATAATTTTAGTCAGTTAGCTACCTCGTTTTTAACTCATTTTCAGTTTCCAGTCCGATATGACAATGACACGGAATTATTAACTTCGTTAAAACAATCGACGTCTACTTATATTTAAGATCATATTCATGAGTGGAGACGTCGATGACGTTTAGTGAAGGTGTTTATTCTGGATCAGATCTTGGCCGAGTGGTTTGTAAAATCTTTGTTGCCTAAGATCACTGAAGATGTTGCTAAAGCCAGATTTGTTACAGAGGAGCAAGTAATTTCTCAAGCACAGTACCTTGACTTGGCCTATACTCAGTTAGGTACGTTACACGAGAAAATCCCCGATCTTCCCAAGCAAAATCAAATCGCTGCAGCTGCTTCGGGATCTCATGCCGCCGATGCTATGATTGGTACGGTTAACACTAAAAGTAAGAAGAAATCTTCCAAGAATTCTTCTCCTATTATAACCTTGCCTGATTCCCCAACAGGAGATTCTTCTGCAGAGATTTCCACCGATATTCACATTGTAGAGTCATCTATAGCCAAATCAAAATCTGGTGGGAAGAAGAAAGGAAAGAAGAAGAATAAAACAGACAAAAGTTCAAAGGAGAAACCTGAAAATGCTGAATCCAATGATGAAAATCGCAAACCTCATTATCCTTGTCTCATTTGTGAAGACGAACATTTTACAAGAGACTGCCCTCATCGTGCAGAGGTTGCGAAGATTTTCAAGGGTTCCCAAACTCCTACTATTTTGAAGGATCCTTTTCCGGCTCAAGATAGTAAGATGATAGGTTCATCCTTCAGTGCCAATGAAGAACCCATACTGATGATGTCCCATGTTAGTATTGTGACTCGATCGCAAGATTATGTTAGTAAAAGTCCTGTTGATGGTAAAGAAGTAGAATCTTCTCATTCTAATCCATCAACCTCAGCTCCCGATTCCGATCCACTACAGATCGAGAAACCTAATCCAGACTTGGTAATCAAACCGCCCGCCAAGGGTATACTTCAAAAGTTAGCTTTCAATCCACGTGCGAGAGTGGCTCAGAATTATAACATTGTTGACGATTTAGCTGTTTCACCCTTAGCAATGTCGGCTTTGGAAGTGCTGCAATCATTTCCAACACAACGTAAATTGCTTTTGTCGGCTATAGGAGCTGTTGATGTTCAAGACTCGAATCTAATAATTTTTGATCTAGAAAATAGTACACCGCGTTTGCCTCATCAAATGGCTTTCCAGATTCTAGTGATAGTCAAAAGTGGGCCTATTCATCAGACTGTAATTGATGAGGGAGCCTCAACGTGTATTATGTTGACACAGTGTTGGAGATCGCTTGGTTCTCCTTCACTAAACCAATCCCCAACGATTCTAAAGGCCTTTGATGGCCGTGGGTTTCATCCTTTTGGCATTCTACAGGATTTGCCTATAGGGGTTCAAGGAAAAACCGTTAGTCTAGATGTGGAGGTGGTTGATGCCCCTCTAGATTACAACCTTCTCTTGGGTCGAAGTTGGTCTTATGCTATGACAACGGTCGTTTCATCGGTCTTTCGAGTAATAAAGTTTCCACATAATGGAAAGATTGTAACAATAGACCAACTGGTTTACTTTTCATCCGACCCAGCCTCTTCTGAGAGTATTCAACATGTCGATAAAACGACTATCTCATATAAGGATGTTGGAGTAGGACTAGTTAAAGATGCCTGTTTACTGGGAACTTTTCCTTTTCCTTCGATCAACGCATCGTCCTCATTTGCAACAATTCATATGATTACATCAGACGCCATTATTTATGATGATCCTTGGATCGTTCCTTCTGAATCTGAGATAGACTCATTTGGTAATACCATGCCTTTGAGTCCATATGAAATTGCGTATGAAGTCATGCAGTCGTTTGCCAACCCATGTTCAACCGAAAGTGACTTCATGAATGTGGTCCGTGAGGAATCACTTTTCACATCAAGCTCAGATTTAATCACATTTTCTGAACTTGTTCACTCTAATGAGAAAATTCGTGAAATCCCATGTGTAGATGATTTACCATGGGAAGATCTCCATCACAGATCTTCATTTTTACCCGAGGATGATCATTTTGAAAATGATTTCTCATCAATTTTTACAACTGAATATGTCAAGGAACCTCATAATCCAATGAAACATCCCGATTCAGAGTTAAATTTGGGAAACATCTCTCGAACTATTCCTATTGACATTTCGGTTCAGCCCGGAATTGTTGAGAACATTCATATAGGTGCCTCGTGTACAGATGATTAAATTCAGCTATATAAGGCCCTATTTCAAGAATTCCACGACGTGTTTGCCTGGTCCTATGAGGAAATGCCAGGAATTGATCCCGCGATTGTTGTTCATGAGATCAAAACTTACCCGGACGCTAAACCTGTCCGCAACATTTCCGTCAAATTCACCCACAAAAAGCTGCTGCAATTAAAGCAGAAGTTGAAAAATTATTGAAAGCAGGGTTCATTTATCCGATCCCGTTAACGGATTGGGTATCGAATATTGTTCTGGTTAACAAAAAACAGGGAACAATAAGAATATGCATCGACTATAGGAACATTAATCGAGCCTGTCCAAAGGAAAATTACCCAACTCCCTATATCAATCAAATCATTGATGATTGTGCCGGCAGCGAAATATTCTCCTTCATGGACGGTTTTTCCGGATACAATCAAATCAATATTCTACCTGCCGATCAACCAAAAACGGCTTTCATTTGTCCATGGGGGACGTTTTCTTATTTCATGTTACCTTTTGGGCTTAAGAATGCCGGAGCAACTTTTCAAAGGGCGATGTCTTATGCGTTTCATGACATCAAGCACATTGTGCAACTGTATCTTAATGATTTGCCTGCTCATTCATTAAATCGAGCTGATCACCTCGTCCATTTATGAGCAATCTTCATGAGGTGTAGGCATTATCGGATTCGGTTGAACCCACACAAATGTGTCTTCTGTATAGAAACGGGTCGATTGCTGGGATTTGTAGTTTCGAAAGCCGGCATTCGTGTCGATCCCTCAAAGGTCAAAGCTATCATAAAATTGCCTCCTCCTTCGAGTCTTCGCCAACTCCAAAGTTTGAAAGGGAAAGCAAACTTTTTACGACGATTCATTCCTAACTACGCCGAGGTTACAAAGGGTTTTACCCGGTTGTTGAAATAAAATACTCCATTCTATTGGGATGAGATAGCTCAGAAATCTTTTGATGCACTCAAACACGCATTGACCCATGCACCATTGTTGCATCCTCCCGACTACAACCAGGATTACTTCTTGTATCTCGCCACCTCTCATTCCACCATTGGAATGGTCTTAGTTCAGGAAGATGAATTCAGAACTGAACATGTGATATATTACCTTAGTCGAACTTTAAATCCAACTGAGCTAAAATACTCACATGTGGAGAGATTGGCATTGGCAGCCGTTCAAGCTGTCCAAAGTTTTCATCACTACATTTTACTACGTAAAACTACAGTAATTTCGGATTACAACCCTATGATCTACATTTTGACCAAGAAATTGCTAGGGGGCAAGTACTCTAAATGGATTGTTATCCTACAGGAGTTCGACTTGGAATTTGAAAAATCCAAGTCTAAGAAATCTTTAGTTTTTGGGGAGTTAATGTGTGACTTCCCGCGTGCTGACACGGAAACTGTGGCGGAGGAGCCCATTGCAAACGAATCCTTGTTTCTAATTAGCACTTTAGATCCGTGGTATGGGGATATCATCATTTATCTCCAGACCCAATCCTTTCGGCCAGAAATTTCAAGGTCAGAACATCGAAAAATTCGGTTCCAGTCCCAACAATTCAGGATTATTGGAGATACTCTTTATCGCCATGGGGTGGACTCTATTTTTCGACGTTGCTTAACTCACAAGGAAACTGAAAGTGTTCTAAACGACTGTCACTCTGGAGCGTGTGGCGGTCATATGTCTGGGTTTGCCACAGCCCAAAAGATATTGCGCGCTCGCTACTTCTGGCCGTCTTTATTTAAATATTGTATTACGGTGGTCCGAAAATGCCACAATTGCCAAATTTTTGATCGAAAGATGCATGCTCCACCTGCTCCTCTCCACCCTATAATTGTCGTTGGTCCTTTTGCCAAATGGGGTATCGATTTTATTACATGTAACCCTCACTCGGCCGGGGGGCATGCGTATATCATTCTTGCGGTAGATTATTTTACCAAGTGGGCCAAGGCGATGCCTACATTTGAGGCAGATGGTAAGACAACCGCATTTTTCGTGTTCAATCATATAATTGCTGGGTTTGGTGTTCCGCAAGCAATAATCACTGATCATGGGTGCCATTTTCGAAACGTTATGATGACCGAACTTACAGGCCAGCTGGGTTTACGTCACGATAGTTCAACCCCTTATTATCCACAAGCGAATGGTCTGGTTGAATCCATCAACAAAGTTTTAGTTATCATGATCCGACGAATCATTGGGATTCATCAGTCAAATTGACACAACATGCTATCTTCAAGACTTTGGGCGTACCGAACTTCAGTAAAAACATCAACAGGGTTCACTCCCTTCCAACTAGTCTATGGTTTGGAAGCTGTGTTACCCATTGAATGCGAAATCTCGTCACTGAAAATGGCCATCGAGTTACTTCCAGCCACTTCCGAAGAGGAAAAGTGTTTGTTATACTTGGCTCAATTAGATGAGAATCGACGTGATGCTGCATTGGCGATCGAGACTCATGCAAAACGCATGAAAGCTCAGTATGATCGAAATGTGACCGCTCGAAATTTTTCGAAAGGAGATCTAGTCATAGTTTACGATCAAGCTAATGATAAATTAGGCGCTGGAAAATTCGTTCCTATGTGGCATGGTCCCTATGTTGTCAAGCGAAAGCTAGCCAAAGGGGCCTATGAATTGGTAGACTTTGACGGGGACTCTTTGGGTAAACCCAGAAATGGTCTTTACTTGAAGAGGTATTATGCTTAACGGATGGGTATGGAGATTTTTAGTTAGGATAGTTTTTCTTTCTAGCTGGTGTGTTTTAGTTTAAACAGTGTGCTTAGCTTAGAGAGTGTTTTTTCGTCATTATTCCTGCTTATCTTAGTTTTACTCTTGATATTGCAAATGTCGATGCCTCTCCAAACATACATTGGTTTCGCTGATGGTGCTTGTCGTACTACACGGAACATCTCTTCCGTAGCTTGGGTTATCTATTTTCCCTCTGACGAGTTAGTATCTATGCATGGGGTAAACCTTAGTCAAACAACGAACAACATTACCGAGTATAGTGCAGTGATTGAGTTATTATCTGAATCTATTTCATTTGCGATTCGGAGTTTGATAGTGAGGTTAGATTCCGAACTCGTTGTATTACCGCTTAATAAAGTGTATGCCATTAGAAATCCAGTGTTATTAAGATTATTTTTGAGAGTGCTTCTCTTGGAACGTGAATTTGATTATATTGAATATCAGCATATTCCAAGATCTTTAAATACATTAGCAGATGCAATTTCTTCTCGAATGTTAAATAGACATTTGCAATAATCATACATGAAAATTTGAAACTATTCCATAACATTATTTACGAGATAAGCTGGTAATAGTGATATATATATATATATATAGGAGTGTGTCAAAAAATACATCGTCCTCGATCATAGGTTGAAAAACACATTATGATCGGCAAAAATGATAAGTACAAAAAACAAAAATGTCACATGTGCCCACAATAGGTGATCATCCTATCACTGGTGATGACCTCTATAAGAAACCACTGCACGGGCCACCTTGCAAAGGAACATCCTAAAAGGTCCCAGGACCCCAATCGCATAGCACTAAAGTCAATGAGGAATGTCATCTATAGTGGTCTCCGGAATATCTCCTGTCAAGCACTCGAGATGACCCTCCAACTCGGCCAAAACCTCTGCTGATTCATCCTGTGGGGCTGGCACGGGTGCAACTGGTTGCTTCATCTCATAAGGCCAGAGAGCGGCTGGTTGCTGTGGACCCACATCTGCATTTGAAACTTTTGCTATCAGTTTTGAGACAATGGAAAAATAACAAAAAAATTAAAATAGGAAAAATGTTGGAAAGGATTTTACCTGACTCATCCCACTGCTTTCCTGGTGGAAGAACCATGTCTGGGTCACCACAAAAATCTATCCCAGTGTAAGGGAAGTCCTAAATAGAAAAGACTTGGTTTTCCAGCCATTGGAAATACTCAGGTTTGAATCGAGCAACCTCTGTCCTCTCGTTCGGGTGACGGGACATAACTACAACCCATCGCATCAGTTTGGGCTCTCGAGGAAGCCCAGCTCCAACAGTAAGGTGCTGCGGGATCAACAATGGAACCCTCTCCAGGCCAAAACTCACAACCAAAGCCCCATAACCAAAGCTCTTTAGTCGTCCGTTCTTGGCCCTGGTTAGTTGGCCTTTCACATTGGCCAACACAACATCACACCAGCTGAAGATGGTGCCTCGGAAGCAATCAACTGCCATACGCATCTGGGATCCGGTGGAAATATGTAATGTGGAAGCCCCGCAAAGTCTGGTGATAGTAAACGCAATCACCATGAGTTCAGGATGGGATATGGTCTTTATGTATATCCCTTTGTCTCTAGCCTCGTTGTTGCAGTACTCTAGCCTGAGGCTATCGACAGACTGGCCACCTACCCTAGCCCCAAACAGAGTCAAGTCTTCACCTCTCTTAGGCAAACCAGTCAAGAAATATATGTCCATCAGCTTTATTTCGAGCTGGTGGCCACCAATGAAGAAGCACTAGTCCTGTATGCTCCATCTGTGAACCATCTACTGTAAGAAATCCACCTGAGCCCTCATGCCAGGAATGGCCCAGAATTTGTACAAGTCCCACGCCCTCAAAGCATCAAGTGAAGGCTGATGATTCCATGTGGCGGCATCCACGTCATCATGCTCTTGTTCATGCCAATCTAGCATGATGCACTCTCTGCATCAAGCATAATGATAAATTAAATTGCTAGAAATTATTTTGATTGGTTCATTTTTGAGAATTTTTGGGTTAAAAACCCTTGCAATGGGGACTGCACCCTCCGGGTTAGACACAGTGTGTGGGACTGCACTTTGTCTACATGGAAGGTGCAGACCCCGAGCTTTTTCCCAATGGAGAAAGAGTCGCAGTCCGCAGGCCAGCAGTGGTAAACCTGCGGGCCCCCGCGCACAGGTTTTATGCCTAAAAACCCTCCCAAAAATGAAATAAAATGACTAAAACAAAAATTGAAACGGTTAAAAATGAAGAGTAGGATGATGTGGATTACCTAGAGAAGACGGCATTTGATTCTAACGGTTGGATTTTCCGCAATCTTCACGGGAAGTTTTCTGAGCAAAAGCACTATTTTCTCACCCAAACTCAAACGGTAAAAATGAATTAACAAAGGCCCTTTTTATAAGTTTTTTGAGTAAATAAATTGCAAATTTGTTTATGTTTCACTTTGAAAAGGTATTTTTGCGACATTTTTATCCATTTCAAACAGGTATGAGTAATGTTTGTGTTTTTGTGCAGGATAACAGATTATTCAGGCGAAATCTATCATTTTCGACGAAAAAAACATTTAGAGCCACCTTTAAGCTCTTTTCTGACTCCTGAAACATGAAAAGATTGTCGAGTTCTTCTTTTTAACTCGTTAAAACAGAATTAAAAGATGGTCCACTTACAACTCTTTTCCGACCGTAAAAACATGAAAAGATTGCCAGATTTTTGTCGTTTCAAATTCGATATTGGTTATAAAACGATGTGTCGTTGATCGCCTTTTTACTTTTTCGGATCAAGGGCACTAATGACGAAATGTACTCCTTGGTCGTAAAAGATCAAGCGTTTCTCTCAACTATTATTTTATACTTTTTCGGGCTTGGGAGACACAAATTTACGAAAAAGGTCAACCCTGGAGTCTTCTTAAGTTTTTTCAGACTCTCTAAAATTGAAAAATGTCGAGTTTCTCCTATACTGGACTCATTAAAATCTCATAGTAAAGGACCTGTTCAATTACAAATAGGAACGAACCACTCCTTCTTAGGGTTCGAATTTAAACTAAGTTGGACTCATCCGAAGGATGAGCTTATAATCAAGCAAATGTTATCCTCCTCAAGCTTGTCAAAAATAAAGAGGTACTTGCCAGAAATGGTGGGGGAAAAAGAGAGAAAAATAAGTTTGTTTGTCATACTTTGTAACCACTCTTGAACACGACACTTTTATTCACCTAGGTTGGGAAATCCTTTGCCTAACACTTGATCAAACCACATTGAAAGTCTTCAGTCGGTTTCTGGGTATTAACTTTGGGTCAATTGTTACCAAACCATCTGTCGTGTCGTTATGTGTTCAAGAGGTCACTGCCAATAAGCCATTCATCTGCAAAATATCTATCATCCATCTTGACCATCCCTGAGTCAGTTCTTGCAACTAAATTTGTTCAACTTGATCTATGATTTCATGTTGTGGGCTTGCCTACGACAGATCACTTTCTATTGACATCAGCTCATTATCTAGAAAGATGATCTAGAAATCGTCACTACCTTGAGATCTCCATGCCTCAATGGCAGGTTTCTCGCCTTTGACGACAGTTTCCATCATTGACTTTCGATGAAAGGATTCTGTGACATGTTCAACCTCAATACATTTATTCGCATCTCATGGATTGTACTGGGTACTTTGAGAGCCATTGACATCACTGGTGGTTTCTCTCACACTTGCTAACAATTTACATCATTGACTGGTAATCAAGTGATTTCTACCATTTTCGACATCAACACATTCATTCGCATGGATAGAATCGTACTGTTTCGGGAAGTAGAAATGAAGACCCTGGATCTAGTTTCCACAATCCAGGCTGTGAGGAATTTTGTATTCATTATATAATGGACTATTCATAAACAGATGGTTGCGTCCATACTGTGTCCACATGAGTCTATACTTGTGATGTTTTACAAGATCATTCCTATATCAGAGCAGTAGTTAGTTTTTCTAGTCAGTTTTGATCTGAGTATGGGAATGCCTACCTCAGCGATGATATAATCTCATATATATATCTTGCATTGAATGTTTTTACAGGTTCCAACCGGGATCTCCACAAGATGATCCTCGAAATGATAAAGTACTTCACTCTTCCTAAATGATCAATGAAATCCTCATCTACTACAGACTTCACACTTGAGGGGGCAATCTATTACGCAAACATATCGTCACCATGATTATTTGTAGTCAGTATGGGTCTATCACCACTTGTACTGTCCTCCTAAGCAAGTCTCAGACCTCAGCTCTTCAAGTCAAGCTTTGAAAATGGGAGAAAGACATTAAAAATCAATGTAACTCTGGTTCTACACTTTCTCTCACTATCACCTACGGTCCTGCACCTTCTGTTTACAAAAATGCGGACCTGTCCACTCTGTCCCTAACGGTGTGGGTGCGGACCCCTGTGAAAGTCAAAAGGCACAAGTTTTATCTTAAAAAACTCACTTTGGGTTAATTCTAGAGGATTCTAGAAGGAATTTTGACATGGATTGTTCGCTCTGAGGTGGTTCATGCATCCCAAACGAGAAGAAGCTAATCCCTTGATGAGAGGAGCTATCCCTTTGAAGGAGGGCTTTATCCCTTTGAAGGAGGACCTAGTAACCTCCCTCCATTGCACTATAAATACAGGCATTGGGCTGGTTGCTAAGGAGGTTAGAAGCTGAACATTTTTGAGGGTAAATGCTGGTGAAATCAAGACTTCCTAGTTGAGCTTAAGAGGAGAGATCACATACCTTTTTGGCTTCATTGGGGAATGAGTGAAACTTGTCAAAGTAGAGGAGACTTCTTGCTGGACCCTGGGAGGAGCTCGTACAGCGTCAAGGTAAAGGTTGTAAATTTCTTCTTCTTTTGAATTAATACAATCAAACTCATTTTTCTCAACAATTATCTCATGTTATTTGTTTCATGGACTCCTTGACTTTCATGTTAAATATGTTTTATGATTTTGGCTTTTCAGTGCTATTTAATTCATTTGCCTTGTTTGTGTTTGCAGATTCGCGACAAAGGAGCTCATTTGGATCAAAGGAGCGAGGGCATCCACAAACTTGCGTTGGACCTAAGGTAGTCCCTAAAAACACTTGTTTTCCATTCTTTATAAAAGCATATTTAGAGAAAGATAGTGTCTGGTTGGTTTGCTTGTCATTAGGTCTTCTTTAGATTCTAGGAAGGTCTATCTTGTCCGCAAGATCGACTTATTCTGTGTGACAACAACATCAAATTCTCATGCCCACAAGAGTCGATCATAGTGGTCAACGCCGTGACCAACGATCGAGTGAGGAAGTCTGAAACATTATTGGTGTTACATTTCTTCTACTTAATGTTCAAATGGAACTATTGTAGGTATGTGGACCATTTCTGATGGTGATCATTCTGCAACTTCCCTTGTGTCTATATGAACTACAATGGTTAGTGATCTGTGTGGATGATTATTTCCTTCCCCATAATGAAATTTTTCCATTATCGGCAGGTGCGCGAAATGGAATACATTTGTTTTTCATAGGTGTGATACTTCCAGACTATGTATGAAATTTTCATATGCTATTGGATGCCCTTGTTGAGTAAGAACTACACCAATATCCTAGTCTAAGGCATCTGTCTAAATCTAAAATGGTTGTTGCAGGTTTGGTAATGTGAGCACTGGTGTAGAGTTGAGGTGATGCTTCAAACTGAAAATTGGCTTATGTTGGGATTCATACCAAAAGAATTTTGATTTCGCTCTGCCCTTGGTGACTTGAATCAAAGGCCAAGTGATATGAGAGGACCCCAACACGAACCTACAGTAGTAATTGGCATGAACCAAAAAGTTGCGGAGCTCCATTAGAGTGGTATGGGCTGGCTAATCCGAAATGACTTGTATCTTGACTAGGCCCTAAAGGACTTGTCATACGAAAGGTGCATTTCTCTAAAATGGCACACATCTTGTGTTGTCATAGACTTTGGAGGACCCAATGAATATTGCTTAGGTTCTCTTCCCAAATCTTGTTGAATATCAGGATGTCATCTAAATACACTACCACAAATGAGTTGGTGAAGGGTTGCAAGATGTCATCCATCAGCCTCATGAACATTGTGGGGTCATTCATCATCCTGAAAGACATGACGAAGAATTCCAATAGGCCCTCCTTGGATTTGAAGGAAGTCTTCCACACATCTGAGGGTTCGATTGGTACTTGGTGATAGCCATACTTCAAGTCAACATTGCTGAAATATTTTGCCCCCTTGAGCTAGTCCAAAAGGTTATCAATCCATGGGATTGGATACCTACTCTAGGCAGTGATCTTGTATAGTGACTGATAATCAATACAAAGTCTCCAGGTCCCCTCCTTATTCTCTACCAACATGATAGCGATCCCATAAAGTGATGAGCTTGGATTGATGTGCCACTTCTACAATAACTCCTGAATCTGCCTCTTGATTTCATCATTCTCAAGAATAGAGTGTCAATAGATCAGTCCATTGGATAGCAGTGCGCTCGGGGTCATGTCAATGGGGTGCTTCGCTTGACAGTGTAGAGATACCCATGTAGGTGAGGTGAAGATGTCCTTGTACTCCTCCATGACCATGTTCATCTATTGTTGTCATGTGGATGAGACTTGTCAAGAGGTCGTGGCCAAAATATTCTTCTTAGTGTAAGGGTGAATCATAAGGAAAAAAAATTTCCCTATCTGGGAAATGATCTTGCCACACTTCTTTGTAGTGATTAAAGAGATGGTGGTAGGTGGCGCTACATCTAGTACCATGTATAACGTATTGCCCATAGTAATAATAACAATGCGGGGGCTAGACTCATACATAGCATGTCGCTTCCACAAGTATGCCTTTCCTAATAATACATCACAAACTTCAAGAGGTGTAACATCACACAGTACCACATCCACGAAGGAATTGATGTTGTAGGGAAGGAAACACTACTGGATGACACAGAGATCTCGCCATTTGTGAAGCCAACTGATATTGAATAACAATGGGTGTGCTGTGGTTAGGAGGCCTAGATGCTTCATGACGTCTGCTGAAATGAGGTTATTTTGGATCCCATTATAAAAAATGAACTCCAATGGAGAACCATTCACCTGCATATGGGAGTGGAAGAGGTGCTCCCCTCCTATGGATCTTGGAGCTCATTCTTCTAGATATTGGTGGTGGCAACGATGGCACTGGGCTCTGTGTTAATAATATTCTTCCCTTTTTTATTCCCCTTGTCAGGTTTTCGAAACATGCATCAGATTTGAAAGCATTCATCTTGGACACTAGTGACTCCTTGGTACAACACTGACTTGTGTTGCGAGTGGGGATCTTATGGAACTCACACCATTTCCCCATATCCTTCTTTATCTTCATCATGCTTTTATTTTCTTTCACCTTTCGCGGGTTGTCCTAGGTTGCCCCACCTTGGCTTTTTTCTTTATTCTATGGCTTTAGGGTGTCTTTCCCATTATTTTCATTCACAGATCCAAAGTCTCACTTCTTCTATTAAAATTTCTACTCAATCTTGATAGTGTATCGATAGGCAGCACCAAGCAAGGAGATGTCTAGGAATTCTATCTCGTACTAGATGTAATTGTGTAGACAACCATGAAATTTGAGTACCAAATTCTGCTGAGAATCCTTGATACCCAACTTCATGTAAAGGGTATGAATAATATTTGTGAACTATGGCACATCTAGGTCCAAAAGCACTTGTCATACCATAAGTGCATTTCTACAAATTGGCACATAGCTTGTGTTTTTGTAGAGTTTAGAGGACTCGTCAAATATGGTGTAGGTGCTCTTCCCAACTCTGGATGAATATCAGGATGTCACCTAAACATGCTACCATGAATGAGTTGGTGAAGGGTAGCGAAATGCCATCCATCATCCTCATGAAGGCCGCGGGGTCATTTATTATTCTGAAAGACGTTATCAACCATTCCAAAAGGTCCTCCTAGGATTTGAAGGCAATGTTCCACACATCTGAGGGTTTGATTGGTACCTAGTGATACCTGTACTTCAAGTCAATATTTCTGAAATATCTTTCCCCCTTGAGCTTGTCCAAAAATTTATCAATCCATTGGATTGGATACCTACTCTAGACAGTGAACTTGTTTGGTGCCCGATAGTCAATACAGAGTCTCTAGGTCCCATCCATCTTTTATACCAACATGATAGGGATTCCACAGGGTGATTAACTTCACTTGATGTGCCCCTTCTTCAACAAATCCTAAATCTTCCTCTTTATTTCATCATTCTCGAGAACAAAGCGTCAATAGATCAATCCATTGGGTAGCATTGCACTTGGGGTCATGTCAATGGGGTACTTCACTTGACAGCGTCGAGGTACCCCTGTAGTTGAGGTGAATATGCCCATGTACTCCTCTATGACCTTGTCCATCTATAGTTGTCATGTGGAGGAGCCTTGTCAAGAGGCCATGGCCAAACTCTTCTTCTTGGCTAGAGGGTGAATCATAAGGAAAACAAATTTCCCTATCTGGAAAATTATCTTACTACATTTCTTTGCAGTGATCAAAGAGATGGTGATAGGTGGCGCTAGCTCCGGTATCCTTTACAACTTATTGCCCAAAGAAATAATAACAGTGCTAGGCCTAGACTCATACATAGCATGTCGCTTCCAAAAGTATGCTTGTCCAAATAATACATAACAAACTTCAATAGGTGAAGCATAACAAAGTACCTCATCTGCGAAGGAATTAATATTGTAGGGAAGGTGACACTACTGGCTGACACAGAAATCTCACCATTGGTGAAGCCACCTAATGGTGAATAACAACGGGTGTGTTTTTGTCAGTAGGCCTAGCTTCTTGATGACCTCTCAAGAAATGAGGTTCTTTTGGCTCCCTCTATCAGCAATGAACTCCAATGGTGAACCATTCACCCACACTTGGGAGTGGAAGAGCTGCTCCCCCTTCTTTGGATCTCCAAGCTCATTCTTCTGGATATTGGTTGTGGTAATAATGGCGCTACGATTCGTGTTAATAATATGCTTCCTCTTGTCATTCTTCTTGTCATTTTTTGACTCAAAGTTGGAACGTGCATTTGATTTGAAAGCCTTCAACTTGGACACCAGTGGCTCCTTAGTTGACACTGACTTATGTTGTTAGTGGGGATCTCATGGAACTCACACCATTTCCTTATGTCCTTTGGATTTGTCATGTTTTTATTTTCTTACACCTTCTGCAGGTTGTCCTAGGTCACCCACCTTGGCTTTGTCCTTTGTTTTGTAGATTTTAGGCGTCTTTCCCTTTCTTTGGATTCACAGATCCAAAGTATCGCTTATTCTATTGAAATTTCTACTCGATCTTGACAGTGTATCAATAGGCATTGCCGAGCGAGGAGATTTCTAGGAATTCCATCTCATCCTGGAGGTACTTGTGTAGACAACCACGAAATTTGAGTACCAAATTCTGCTGAGAATCCTTGATACCCACCTTTGTGCGAAGGGAATGAAAATTATTTGTGAACTCTGGCACATCTTGGTCCCTTCCCTACTACAGAATGCTCCACTTTATGTATTTATATTGATATCTCCCAAGAGGGTAATACTTCTCCTTGATGGCATCTCAGAAATAATTCCAAGTGTGTGTGACTAAAAATAGTGAGGGTTCACTCTCATCCCTCTTTTCGTAGTAGGTTTCACACCAGTCCTTGATGTGGGGGTCGGATTTGAGGAGTGCAAAAGTAATTTTTTATGAGTTGGAAAAGTCATGAACTGAGAAATATCCTTCTAGCTGATTTAACCATTTATGTACATCTGAATTTATCTAACCTTCAAATATGGGGATGTGAAAGTTAACTTGTACCTTAAAGGGAGTGGCGATCCCAGAGTGGTTGCAAAAAGATGATGTATCGCATGTGGTTATCCGCTGAAGAATCTAGGAAAAGTTGTGCATCATTGTGTTCCTTTTCCCCTCAAGGGATTCTTTGAGCAATATTTTGAAAGGATCTCATCCTTCCTTGTCTTTATTTTCTTCTTCCATGGTAGACCATCAAGGTTTGTGAGGCTAGTAATCAAAGGGTTCAACCAGTTCAACCCCTAACTCCTTATATTCCAAACTCATTGGGGACTTGCAAAAAAAACACGAAAGACCAGACATGGGGGCTTCATTGGAGGAGAATTACCATACCACATGGGTTCATATTGAGGGATATATATTAAGGAAAAATGACATAATATATTGGGGAATATATAGGGGGTAAAGGGTTTTTATATTGGAAGGTATAAAAACGGAGCTCAAAGTTAATGAAAAATATAAAGGGGCATTAAAAATGTTAATGAAAAAATGGATACCTATAATATCTAGTGAAAGTAGGGGTTTTTAAATTGATAAGGTGTATTGGGTTCGTATTGGTAGAGGGTTAAATAATGCGGTTTTTAGAGGTATTTTTTAATATGTAGTCAAATTAAGGGTATTGTTTAATATGCCACAAATGCATGTGATATGTCATAGGGTCATTGAGTGAAGCTCCTTTGAGACCAGACCACTCTGATACCACTGATATGAAATTAAACGCGAATGCAAAAAATATAGATATAACCAGAAATACAGAGATGCAACATAAATAACACTTCAATTCATTAATATCAAAGAACTGAAATATACTTACAAAAAAAATGGAAATAAACTAGCTCGGTCAATGGTAACTTATCTCCGAGAAGAGATGTGGTGGCTACATGTCTTTGAACTACATTACAATGTGGCTCTAAGGCCTATTTATTATTGAGAAATAATGAAAAACCCTCAAAATCAAAATACCTAACCTAGGAGATGAAGTGCCACAATTGTGGGCTCCGTTTGGGTAAATTTGTACATCAACTTCCCGAGGTCGTGACTTTGGCATATGATCTCCATTTGATGCGCACAATACCTCGTTAGAAATATTTATTTGAGGACTACAACATCTGACTGAAAGCATCTATTAAAGGACCATGATTGTGCTCTTTCTAGAAAAAGCATCATTTAGGGCCTCAAAACGGCTCCGGAAGTTCATGACTCGAAAAACTGCCAAAAATAGTAAATTGTGCTACAACTAAGGAAACTGAAGATAAAAGAAACAGTGGTGGGGGTCCAAATGGAATATGTGTGTGGCCACCAATATTAACCTGGATAAGATATTTATCACAGGCTCACGTATGTTGTAGGTATGTAATTTAGTTTTCTTTTCCAAGTATTTTTTTCACTTATCATCTTTTGACTATTCTACCAGGGTTTCAATCTTTGATTTTTTTTTGGTTTCTAGGTACATTAACCCCTACACAAGGTATCAAATAGAGTCTTTCCATTGATAGAATTATATTTTCCGCTTGAGGGCTATTCCAAGGTTGAAGCAATTCCTCATCACAAAACCAGTGGTTTCTATTTTTAGATTCTATCTCCCTCCTTGTGGTTTGACCATTATTAAAATTTGTGAAGGGTCATAGGGTTTTCTAAATATATTTTGTTAGCCTAACTTAGTGGAGAAAATGATTTGTTTAACTCAATTTTCCCAATGAGGGGATATATGGCCATAGTGTCGTCATTCCTCTTTGCATTTAAGAAAGAAACTTCCTTTTCCTTCAATATGGAAATAATTATTGTTTTTTTGCAACTATTACCTGTCTCAGGAATTAATGGAATGTAATGGTGCCCAATAACATTAATAAATTATTTTTATTCATCGGAACTTGCTAAGAATAGTCCGGTAAATTTATTGTCAATTAAATGCAAGTGTAAGGATGGTTAGACGAACTATTGTTTACTTGTAAAGAGTTTGTTTCCCTCATATATTTGAATTTAGTTGTGTGAAATCATTTTTCGTGTCCTTCCTATATATATTATATGATGGCTAGAGTGTATTAGTTCCTTTTCATTTGGTCACGTTCAAATCTTAATGCGTTAACAAGATAAATAGTTTTCTTTTGGTTTGTCTTACACAAGACAAATAATATTTACTACAATTTATCTATATACATTTAGATATATGATCATTTTCTTATTTCAGAAAATTTAGTTTTTACTGTCATTTAACAATGACCTATATAAGAATGGCATTTGTGTTTTATGCAAAAAATTGTAGCTGTTAATTTAGTGAAAATAAGTTTTTCCTTTAGATTATTATGCTTTAATAAAACATAGTCCTCCCTTTTTCCTTACATTTTTTGTTTTTGTGTACAGTGGTTAAGTAGGACATGTCATAGGTTCTATTAAACCCTGGTTGGATTGATGCTAGTGAAGCCATTTCTACTATAACATCTAACCCAATACCTTTTTTTTTCATATTACTACCATAACTAATATACATACTTGTTCTCTTATTTAATATTTTTATTCATGTTGCTTGAGCTAATCCACAAAGGAAAACATTTGCATACATCCTAAAACTTATTACGGTCAACAATAAAATTACAATGCTCCTTTGATTCATATTCAATTATCATTTCTAAAATTTAAATACCTTACTCGGACTCTGCTCAGAAAGTTCTTGTAGCTTCTTTTCCTATCAAATAAAAATTAGATTCTTCTTCACAAGAAAGAAAATTAAAAAAAAACTTATGATTCTGTGACGCATTCTTTTACAAGATTAGCTATTGAATAAATATGACATCCTTGACCAATCCAATTAGCAAATAAATTATTTGTAATTTTCTGGAACTGTGAGAAAGACTACTACAACCCTTTGAACCATAATTCATTCTTCCATGGGCTACCCCCAATTGTCCTCTCGCTGATAGGGAATATATTTGTGTGGGAAATAGTTTTTTTTAAGGGTTTTCCTTCATTCTCCCTCTGAACCCTTGAGCAACATCCTTCCCACTTATATGGATTTGAACCAATATTTATCTCCCACTGGTTCTACTAGAAATCTTGTCTGTCTCTCTCACAAGATTCTAATTATGAATTGTTGTCATTTTCTCCAAAAACCTTCTCTATGTCTAATAAAACAAAACGTCATATTTTTCTCCAATGACTTTTCCTTTTTACTCCTTCTTGGAGCGTAACTGCTTCCCAGCTATCTCCTATAAATTTTTAGTTAAATCTTACCCTAATAGTCCTTAACACATTTCTAGAGATAATTAATCATCTAATTATTATACATCACAATATATATATATATATATATATATATATATATATATATATATATATATATATATATACATATATATATATATACATATATATATACATATATATATACATATATATATACATATATATATATACATATATATATATATATATATATATATATATATATATATATATATATATATATATATATATATATATATATATCGACCCTAACAACCCTCAACACATTCTAGAGAGTGTTAACAACAATATAATTTCATTTTTTTAATAGAAAACTATAATATTTATATTAAAATTATTTTCCCAACTCTAAACTTCTGAATTCAATGTTAAATAATAAGAATCATGTCTAATTATGTGGGGATGTTACATCTTCCCTACCTAAAAATGGACACCATCCTTGGTGTTTTAGATCTGATTCTTGTTTGAAATCAAATAGGAAAGCATCCTTCATGCGGCCTCCTTAGGCCCAAGGTTCTTTCACGACACTTTACTTTCAGCGATGGCTCAATTCCCGACGTAAAATTTTGCGCCTTACTGAATTACACATTTTCTTCTAGCATGTTCTCATCCATGCTAAACATGCACTACTAATTGAAATTCCTATTCCCAATAGGGTTAGTAACACGTACTCAATAAGGTCACATGAATATACCATAACTGAATAAGGGTTAACAATATGCGTTCAATAATAATTAGCAACTTTATTGTAAGAATGTCAATAATATCAATACATCATTTTTCACCTATCCAATGGCTACAACAAAAGACATGGACCCCATTTTATTGTTCCATTGTTAATTTCAAACCATTGAAACATCAATTCCGTTTGCATAATTACCTAATGACAATAGTTTTTTTGCCAAGAATCATTCACTTTGCTTGTCTTTTTTATGACAAATCACAACTAGAGTTTCATCGTACTAGGTAGCATTACTATGCTTAATCTTAATTTTTCAAATATTTCATATGGATTAGCCATGTATGGATAAAGTTTATGATAGATCATAATATTCCAATTTTCCAAATGGCTATATTGTTGTCTACCTATCCAAGAAGATTTAACTATGCCCATCTTGGGTTTTTTTTCTAGTCTCTATTAGCACAAAAATGAGAGTGCACATTGCAACATTCTTTCTATTTTGGTCCTTTGTCATCCTGCATTGTAGATTGCTGATGAGGGTTATATGGATATTGTTCCTGTGTACATCTATGGGGTTCCTTCCTTTTGTGTTCATGTGCACCTTGACCAAGCTAACAAAAGCTAATTTTAGATCATTCTCTTCATAGTTACAAATGAAATTCTCAACCACATTTTTTTTCAATACAGTGTTTTAGGTCATGAGCTCTTGCAATTCCATTAGGTTTCTCCCGGGAATACCAATAATGTTTACGTATTTATCCTACAACATCAACTCCAATCTATGAACAGATCTAATAATAATTTCATCTATCAAAGGTAGGCCAATCAAAGGTTGTTGGCTCTTTTCAGGGTCCATTGAATTTGTTTATTATTTATTATTTTTCTTAACTACTTGTTCACGATGCCATGTACACACATATAACCATGACATAGAATTTTTACACATTACCTTATGGAGTCTAGCGTCCACACACCACACTATTCCTACTCATGTGAACTGTTGCCATACTGCCTCTTTTACTTTTTAATGATCATAATACAAGAGTCCTGCTAATGGGAATTCTTTTTCTTTATCAACTTAATCCAGCGATCCCTAACAACCATGTCAACTTAATTACATCTTCATTTTTATGTATTTATATAGATTCAACATTATCATGTCCTAAATATATACATATTTGTGCAACTAAATTTAGAGTAATGAGGACTCCCTTTTACCATTTTACTGTCCATCATTTCCATGGACTCAACCAGCCTATTTTGTTGTCACATTATTGTTTCCATTCTCAATATTAACTTGATCTGTTTCATCTTGCACATGTTTGCGTAAAAATATCATGTTATAAATAGCACTATTTTCCATGTGCCTTCATGATTTCCTGTCTTCGGGCACAACCAACCTACTATTAACTTTCCCACTTTCATTAGAGAGTCTCAAAATGTTTCTTTTGTTTTGTTGTCTCATTAAATTACCATGGTATTCTATCTTGGCATAGCATCATTATACAAATTTGATAGGGTGTTTTAAGTTGAAATTTTCTTTTGTTTCACACAACTAACTGTTTTCACACACTTCTCTTTCTTAAGCATGTATATAACCAAAATTATTTTCAAGATCTTATCAATCATGAAGACCAAACCTGCTCAAAGTAGTCATTGGTGTACTCACAATTATAAGAGACAATATTTATCATACTCATACTTGAGTTATGTTGTTGTTATATTTTTTTCCTTTAACAAAGACATTATTTATTTCCAATTCAGTTGTAGAACTTGTTAACATTGGGTACCGTCCTATGTTTGTGCTAAACTTTATTATGCATAACATAGGGTTCTCCGCTCTGTTCTTTGCACCCTTTGTACAAGTATTTACATTCCTATAGAGAATTCATACATTTTATTATGTATTTACATTCTCAACATAAAGTATTCATAGCGAAGGTTCCCAAATCTTGTTAGTTTGTGTGGGGCACTAGTGCGTTTCACTAGGATCCTCCACACGCAAGAAGGAATTCTAGTAATTCATAATTAATCTATGTACCTTACATCCAGCATCGTACACCTTAGAGCCCACCATCCTTCTATAACTATAAATACAATATTTCTTTTTTGTTCTTCTCGATCTATAACATTGTAAAATCACTGATTGTTATAGACTTTCTTCCATTAAAAATTATACTATAAGTTCAATTTTCAATTTTTTTGTGCTGAGGCCTCCACAAATTAAATTTGGCATAGACATTTGTGTCTTTTTATATCACATTATCTATAACCTTAAAATTATCACCATTAATTTAACTATGACTATAAAACAATTATTAATATATACATTTCATTATATTGTTCTCACATTGGACATTAATGTATCATATACTTTTCCACGTTACTAACATGTGAAATTTAAGATCCATCATCATCTTCTCTTCCAATTATATTATTTCCATATGGAATTACTTATTAAAATATTCTCCTTTAGATATGGACTCTGTATAGGCTTACTCTATATTCCTAGAGTTAATTGTTTTTCCCTCATCCAATTTATATGGGTACAATGGCTTTGCTTATGCAACCAATCACACCTACGTTACTTTTCCTTCATAGGTATAGTAGAACCTTATGTATTGAACATAAAATGTTTCCTTATTCTCTAGTTAATTAAGTCTTATAATTAGGTAAGTTTCATACTTATATTCTGCCCTTTTACTTTTTGAATTGTTTTAGTCATGCATTTCACTACCGACAAAACATTAACCTATTATTCCATCACGATTACAATTGAGGCCATAACCAAGGGTATCCTTAATATATAAAAAAAGTATATTAACAATATGTACATATAACGAGTCTATTAAAGGTAAGAGTAATAGACACTCAAATGGAAATATTCATTATTCTTATGTATGAGTCTATAAAAGAGCATAGCCATACCATTATTAAATAATATACATCTTCCAGTGTCGTTACCCTTCTTCCTTCTAGATGTTTTATTTTCTAATGGCCTTGTAATGGACCTAATCACCCTGTTTCCATTTTGGAATATTCATTGGAGGTAGTTACTTTCAATATATTCCACTTATGGACTATGTGACCAACATTCACTTTCCCATTTTAAGCAACAACTTGCCTTTGGCCTCAAGGAGCTTGATTATTTGTAATTTTTTTCGAAACATCAATAATTATCTAAGTTTCAATACTCGGCTTGGTCGTGTCTTACCAGATGGATATTGTAACAAATGATTTTCTTGTTTCAAATATTCCTCTCTGCTTGGGCCTATGTATATAATAATTACATCTCAATTTATATCATTATTTTTGTTTCGGTTATATCTATATACTGCTCTCTCTCTACTTTTATTTTCCGAGTTTCCTCGATTCAAACTTATGAACTTCATCTTCATTAAGGTTTTTTCAAGAAAAACATCCTTTCTTAGCCGTTAATATCATAATTTTCCAACTTACTTGTATCCATCCTTGCAAGGAATTTCTTTATTACTGGTTACTCCCAGCGTAAATCTTTCGAAACTTCTAGCAAATATGAGACTATTTCTTTCGGTGGAAATTTGGGCCTCCTGACCCAAATGTACATATATTTGTCTTTTCCTATATTATTCGATTCCTTATAGTGCAACTCTTTACAATATTACAAAATTACAATCCCTATTAGCAACAATCATTTTCCACGATTGGCCAAGGTCTACAGTTTTTGAACTTGGCTCTTATAGCAGCTGTAACATCCCTCATCCACACATGCAATTTTTCTTTAACTAAATTTGTCATGACAGTTTTATTATGCTCTTAACCACCTTAATTATGATCTTAACAATTTTACTTCTAGTCACATCGTCACGAAACTCATTAAATGATTATTTATAATTCATTGGATTGAGAGACCCTACGTCTAGGTTCTTTGGCTTTTATGATATTCGGTAGTACTCTATGGTACCATGTAAATCCCTGATAAAAATTTGTTAATAATGTATACTTATTTCCCTACTCAATTTTTATTGATGTTTTTTCTTATTATTTAATTTATTATCAATTCTTGTAAAACCTTCGTTAACAATATCTCTAACATATAGATTTTGCACCTTCGAATGAACTATACTATGAGTTTAGCATAGGTTTTAATTCCACGATGTCTTACACACTTGTCTTGTAATGAATCCATAAGAAATTTCCTTAGACTCAAATTTTTTACACATATTTTTAAAAAGGATTAACGCCCTGGATTATAGAAATTATTTCAACAATAAGCCCTTAGTTAACGATGCACACGAAATTGGTTACATAAAGAGGTATAGAAACTCTAGATTGTCACTTACTCATAGGAAGTATTACCATATGCATACATAATCTCTTATTTTTCTTTATTATGAGTAATGTTTCTTTGTATTCCTTTTCTTGGTCGCTTCCCACTCCTTGGAATGGTGCATTCTAGAACTTATTCAAAATGATTAACTATGGTCGGTAGCCTAACTCCTTTGTAATTTTTTTTTGTGTCTCTATTCCATGCACGTCCGAGCGTATCGTCTTTCTTCTTTTTCTTTTCTCATTAAATAATATTTTAAATGGTGACACTTCAAACTCTATTTTCTTACCGTTATTAACGGGTATATTCTCACACTATGGTTCATTGGAAGTAAGGTTGAACCCTAAGTTTTCACACACATTGGCTTGTTAACAATCCTCGGTAGAAACTTCTATATAATGACCTACAACTTATTGCATAGTTGACCTTGATTGGAATGCCTTGAATTTTCGATCATTTCTAACTCCTTAAATATGGATATGGAAATCGATGGTGGACGAAAAAAACTAGAGGTAGTTCTCGGGTAACCATCTCACTTCCGTTGTGTCGACCGGCTTTCATTTATTCTCATTTGGATTTTCGCTTCTCAGGGGTTTTCCTCTGCAACGCTTAGGGTTCTAGTTCTGGTGTGTGTTTCTATGTCCATCCAATCACGCATACGATGATACTTTGGTTCTATCTAGGAGAGCAGGAAGATTGACTAACAAACCAGTTTCTTCTAATTGTTTTCAAGTAAATTATTATGTTCTCGTCTTCAATTTACATGTTAAACATTTGTATATTGTTTAGCCATCTTACAATTTGTATTTTCTGTCTGGAATTCTTTTAGCAATGAATCTCTGCTCCCAAGGTTCCAAGTCTCCAAGGATAACAGGTATCTTGCAATTCCACCAATTACTGGAGTCTTGAGGTAGCTCCACCTATCCCCTTCGGGTGGGTGCTCACTCTAGCTGATAAATCTTGTAGATTGTAAAGTACTAAAGTAATATCAATGAAATTAATTTTGAATTGATTTATTCCTTTTGTTTCGCGATAGATTCCAACCAGATGATACTTATCACAGGCTCACGCATGCTGTGAGTATGTAATTTTGTTTTCTTTTCCAAGTCTTTCTTTTCACTTATCGTCTTTTGAATCTTCTGCCAAGGTTTCCATACTTACCTATTTTTTTTGGTTTCAAGGTACATTCACACATACACAAACACAAGGTGTCAACTTCAAGCTTGTCGTTGATAGAATTATATAATTTTTCTTCTTGAGGGCTATTCCGAGTTTGGAGCAAATCCTCACTGCAAAACTAGTTGTTTCCATTTTCAGGTTATATCTCCTTCCACGTGGTTCTAACTTTGTTACAATTTGTGAAGGGTCATAGGGTTTACTAGATATCTTTTTTAGCCTAATGTAATGGCGAAATGGATTAGGTTAGCTTTGTTTTCCAATTGAGGGGATATATGGCCATAGAGCCTTTATTTCTCTTTGTATTTAAGAATGAAATTTTCATTTCCTTCTATAAGGAAATAATTATTATTTTTTTCTACTGTTCCCCTTCTTAGGAATTAATGGAATGTAATGGTGGCAAGGCTATTAATAGTTTATTTTTCTCCATTAAAACTTCCTAGGAATAGTCGTATGAATTTCATCTCAATTAAATGTAAGGGTAACGTTTTATCGGTCGAAGTATTGTTTCCTTATAAAGCGTTCTGTGTTTCACTCATATATTTGAATGCAATTGTTTGAACTCGTTTTTCGTGTCCTTCCTATATTGTATAGTGGCTACAGTATATAAATTCCTTTTTATTTGTTCATGTTTGACTCCTAATGTGTTAACAGGATAAATATTTCTCTTTTGGTTTGATTCAGGCAACAAAAATAATGTTTCCTACAGATTATTTATCTACATTCAGAGATATGGTTGTTTTTCTTGTTTCAGGAAAATTAGTTTTAACTCTCATTTAACAGTGACCTATATAATAACGACATTTATCTTTTATTCTGCCGCAGCTGACATTTTAGTGAAAAGAAGTTGCTTCTTTGATTATTATGCTTCAAGAAAGCAAAGTCTTCCCATTTTCCTTACATTTTAGCTTTCTGTCTTTTTGTATAGTGGTTGAATGTAACTTGTTGTACATTCTTCTAGACCCTTGATATAGTTTTCGAGAGTGATGTTAGTGCATCCCTTGCTGCGATAGCATCTAACCTAGTACCTTTATTTTTGTTAGATTACTACCATAACAAATATAAATACTCATTCTCTTATCTGATATATTTCTTTATCTTTTCTGAGCTAATCTACAAAGGAAAACATTTTCATACTTCGTACGACTTATTATGGTCAACAACAAAATTACAATGCTCTTTTGTTTTATATTCAATCATCATTGCTAGAATATAAATAGATTAATAGGACTTTGCTCAAAAAGTTGTTGTAATGTCTTTTCCTATTAAATAAAGATTAGATTTTTCTTAAAAAAAAAAACCAACATATGATCATGTAACTAATTCTTATTAAGCTTAGCTACTAAACAAATATGACATTCTCCACCAATCAAATTGACAGAAAAATTATCTATAATTTTCAGGAAATGTGAGAAAGACTATTACGGTCCTCTCAACCATAATTCAGTCATGCACTAGCTACCCCAATCGACCTCTCAGTAATAGGGAATATATTTGTCTGGGAAATAGTTTTCTTCTAGAAAGTTTTATTTCTTTTTCCCTAAGAATCCTTGAGCAACCTCTTTGCCACCTCATCTAGATTTAAACCAATATTTATGTTTTACTGGAAATCTTGTTTTTTCTCTCAGAAAATTCTAATTATAATATTGATATCTTTCTCCCCCATAACCTTCTCTATGTTCACTAAAAATACGGTGGGATTTTTCTCCAACAACTTTTCCTGCTTGCTCCTTCTTGGAGCGTCAACACTTCCCAACTGTCTCTTGTTATTTTTGAGGTAACTCTTATGTTAATAGTCCTTAACACATTTCATGAGATAGCTAATTATATAAATATCAACTTATCACACATTTTTTTAAATAAATTATTTCCACCTACTACATCTAAACACATTTTAGAGAGTGTTAAAAAGAATATAATTTCATTTTTTTAACAACAAATTATAATATTTATATTAGTTAATTCTTTTCTGAACTCCAAAGTTTTGAATTTAATGTGAAAGTTTGAGGTAACTCTTCTGTTAATAGTCCTTAACACATTTTATGAGATAACTAATCATATAAATATTAACTCATCACACATTTTTTTTAAATAAAATACGTTTACCTAGTATATCTCAACACATTTAAGAGAGTGCTAAAAAGAATATAATTTTATCTTATTAACAACAAATTAAAATTATAGTATTTATATTAGTTAATTTTTTTCATCAATTCTAAAATTTTTAATTTGATATTAAATAATAAAAATCATGAGTTGTTATGTCAAGATGTTATAGGAAAAATTTATACTATAAACTATTGTAACTCATGTAGATACATCTTAAAAAATAATTTGAAATAAATATAACATTTTATGATAAAATAAATATTTCAATAAAAATAACACTAGTACGTTAAAATAATAACTCCATAAGTTTTTGAGATTTCAGAAGAAAAAATAAATAAATAAATAAATAAATAAAAAAAAAAACCTATCATATTAGTGCTCTTTTAAAACTAATTTCTAATATCAACACCATGGCTTTAAAATAATAAATGCAATGATTTATGTTATTTAAAAAAAATCTATCATATTTGCACATTATACGATGTTTCGAAAAACAAAAATAAAAACAAAAACCAAAACAATGTATAGTTGTTTTTTTAAGTTGAAAAATGAGTGGAAAATGATTTTTTAAAATATAGTTTCATAAAGCCTTTTAATAGTAATAAGTTATTCACTATTTTATTATTTTTTTAAATAATAAATGTAATGATTTATGGGATTTCGAAAAAAAAAACTATCATATTGGCACATTATAAAAGTTTGGGGCACCAAAAACTTAGAGGTTTATTCTAAAATGCACAGTGTGTTTTTCAATGAAATCCAAAATGTACAGATGTTTAGAAAAAATGAAAAAAACAATGTGCTTTTGTTTTTCTCTAATTGAGAAATGAGTGGAAAATAATTTTTTGAAATAAATGTCATAAAGTCTTTTAAATAGTAATAAGTTATTTACTATTTCATTATTTTTCACAAAATTTCAGAGAAGAGATTTGAAAGAGAGACAAACTAGGAGCACTGTGGAAGAGAAATATAATACTTTGGAACAACAGAATTATTCATAATACTAGAAGTGGAAAAATATGGTGATTCATTCAAAACCCCTCATAGTAAATTTTTCAAGTTTTTTCTGTTGATTTTACTACTAAATTATTTTATAATTTTGGTTAGATTTAATTAAAAGAGATATGTATAAGAGATACATATTTTGAGCACTGTGGAGCATCATAATACTTTGGAATAGTTAATCAATTGTTCAAAAGATCAAAATTTGAAAGGTATGGTGATTGGCTCAAACCCCTAAATAGGAAAAATTATAGAACTTACTCTTGATTTTACTAAAAAAAATTACAATTTCTCTTACATTTAATTAACATTTAAAAAAAATAAAAGTAATATGATTTTACTAATAAAATATTTTATAATCTTCGTTCTTATTTAAATTTAATTAAAATTTAGAGAAAACAAAAAAGTCAATACTCACCTAATACCGTTGCCTATTTTTACCTCTACAACTTCACAATTACAGATTTTCATTTTAGAAATTTAAATAGATTTTCATTTTAGAAATTTTAAGTTTAAAGACTTTTTGTATTACTATATATAAGATGTTTCACATGTAAAACATGGTGCTAATGGTTGAATGAAATCCAAACCCTATGGAACCTTGTCCTTTTTTTAATGACTTTTGTTTACAGGTGTGGTATGTTTTATAAAATACCTCAATGCTTCATGCTTTATAGGACACACTCGGGTACCTATGAAAGATATCACGGTTAAATAAAAAACATGTTTTTCTTGTTTCATTTTTAACTGTTACATTTGTGCCTTTATCTTTACTTATCAATGTCATAATTTTAATTTTTGTTAATTTTTTAAAAAAATAATTTTCATTGTAGGCGCTCAAAAATTAAAAGTCAAATGTATTTACTAAAATCATATGAAAATAACACCCATAAGTTAAAAAACATGTATTTATTATTTTGTTTTTGTTTCTTTCTTACGAAAGTATAACACACCAATGCCCCATTTTTATATAAACGTCTAATGTGTTTACTAAACTCATATGAAAAATAACACCAATAAGTAAAAAAACATGTATTTATTATTTTGTTTTTGTTTTTTACTCACCAATGTATAACACACCAATAACGCACTGGTGCACCTATAACAAATAACACTGTTAAATAAAAAAAATTGTCTTTACATATTGCACCATCATACTTTTAAGATTTAGAAAAATATATTTTTATCGTTAGATATTGCACCATCATACTTTAAAGTTTTTTGAAAAAATAACTTTTTTGAGGTTGTTGCTTAATAATTAAACGACTAGTATGTTTACTAAATTAAACGCGTTGGTGTGTTTATTCAAATAAACACACTCGTTTCCAAATTTCTTTTTGGTTGAAAAATTATGAGATTTATTTACTAAAATGTATTCAATGACTTATATATTAAATGGTATAGGTTGTATATTCATAATTTGTTTTTAAGAAATGGAGAAATAGAAAAAAATCTAATCCAAACAATGATAATACATTCGAAAAAGGGAAAATGAAATTTATGTGTAAATTTTTTACAAAATTAATATGTTTTAATTATATGTAAATTTATTTAATATGTATTGGTTAGAGTCTGTTATCCAAAGCCACAAAATCAGGGATCTCAACAAGATTATTTTTTAAGAAATGACAGAAAGGTAAATCAAGTTAACGAAAAAATACTATTCAATATGAGTTATTTTCTTTTGAATGTTCATTTATAATATACTTAAGAATATCATATAACATCTTGCAAATAATTTATTGATTCACATATGTTTAAATTTCTACTATAACCAACAACAAAGTTAAAGAATGTCATTTTAAGAAAAAATGCTTATAGAACATTTTAATGACAATGAATTGGTCATTAGCTCATCTCGAGTGGCAATGCATGTTCATGAAAGGGGGGAACTTTTTACAGAACTAATCAGTATATAGTGGAATGAACATATAATTATACTTTCCACTTACAATACAAAAATAAATATAATGATTCCAAGAACCAAGTTATATTAAAAATTCAGGAAGGGTTTTTAAAGCAATGGTTAATAAGGCATTTAAGACTTGCAATAACAAAAACATAAAATAGAAAAATTGAATCATTCAAAAAGTAATATTCCTTATTAAAATTATTTTGTAGAATTATATGTATATATTACTATAAACCATTCATTTATTAATATCAATTTTTTTATATTTAGTTATCATATATCAACATAAAAATAGTTTATTACATTGTTAACATGTCAGTAAGAATTTCCAAAATAGTGTACAAGGGTATGGTCAAAGAAATGGGGATAATTACATTAGAGGAGCATCCATCTCCACAACGACGTTCTTGAAATGCATGTAACCATAGAATTTTTCTATTAGGTATATATAAACAAAACAAATAACATTAAATATTAATTTTCAAGTTTTTTCTTGCAGAAAAGAAAACAAAATGGATCCCATTCAACTCATAAAACATGATTACAAGGAAGAAACATGTTGATATCAAAGTTTGTGAGTGCCTGCTGATATTTCCTTATAGGAACTTAAGATTTTGTTTTTGTATATTTAAGTTGGTTGACATCAACCATCCTTGAATGTCTTGAAATAGGTGCTAACATACAAACAAGAACCATTGGAAGAATTGATTGACATTGGGTTAAATATTGGTTGTGAGTATATGTTGCCATATAAAAAATTAATTACCTATTTTATAAGTATCTATTCTGTTTTACTTATCTGAATTTATAATTAATAGAAAAAATAGTATTTATATTAAATCTATGATTTATTATGGGGTATATTAGATGCAATAAACAAAGTATGGAACTACACCAACAAAAGAGTTGTTGCAACAAGGCATGAGACTTTGTTTTAAAACCATATGTAAAATTCATGACTCACTTTTTTCTATGTTACATTTGTATTCGATTTCTATTGATGTATATTATTTATTTCAATTTTCAATATTCACAACAATATAGATGCCCTTATTACTCTTTATTTTTATGTTTATAGAAGGAAGAAAAATAAGAAAAAAAATAATCGATCCAATCAATAAAACATCCATCCAAATAACCCAAGTCAAGGAAGTAGATCGATCAATACTGATAACAGTTCCAGTGAAGAATGATGATCTATTTAGATATCAATGGAAATTGTGCTATTTTTTGAAATAATTGTCTATGAAATTTAGACATTTTGCTTAATGTAATGGACATAGTGTCCCAATTGAAAGATGAGGGGTTACCAATAACTATCCCATTTTTTTTTATGACAAATAGCCTCCTATTTATATATAATAAAATACATTTTAATCTAATCTATTTCGTTTTCCAATGTCACTATGAAATGTTACAACACTCACTAAATATATGGATGATTAAATTTTATAATGAGGACATGCAGAATATGATGTTTTAACAAATCAATCCAAACATCATATATAAATGCACTAATAAAAAAATAATTTACATGAATATTGTTATAAGATATATATCAATTTTTTGATGAATAATCGATTTAAAAAATCACAATAGTTGCACTGTGTTACGCAGGTGATTTTAAAAATTAGAAAATGGATATCAGGATATCATATATTAATGCAAACCACCCTAAAAAAAAAAAAAAATCAACAACGATATTTATAATAATAAAAAATGGTATCGTATATAATCTCAATGCATCCATAAAAAAATGTGTCAGTGCATTATTCTATGTAAAAGCCCTGCTTGAGGAAGGCTTTTTTTGTATGGACCGATGCCTCTCCTCAACATTATAGCACTGAGGTGTTCAAAAACAAATGAGCGTCGGGGTGTCATACTCTTCAAGCACTAGCATTGTTTGCATTTAATGCCCAATGCATTGTAATTCTTAAAGCACTAGTCCTTTCATAGAACCAACACCCTGATACTCCAAAATATTGTTTCCACCCTCAGTGACTTATTCAAATTAATAGCAACTGTTCTTTTATATTAGTAGCACACTGATGCCTTTGTAAAATACATAAGCATTGGCATTGTAAATTTAAATAAACAGGTCTACAGTTTCTCTTTCCCTACCCTGGTACACTTCCCAGAAAGAACTTTCTGGGGCATTTTTCTAATACATAAGCACTGAGGTGGTATATTTTTCAAGCATCCGTGTTTTTTTCATTCAATGCCCTAGTGATTTAATTTAAATTTATAGCACTAGTGCGTTTATAGTTTTAGTGCATTGGTTCTTTTTTACCATTAAGAACAGCGCTGAAAAACATCTACTAAAATCTCTCGCAACTCAATTTTTTTTAGTTTTGATGAAGTTCCATTATCATCTCCACTAAAACATCTACTCCCAAAAATGGATGTTGTAGCTGGGTTTCTTTTGCCAATTTTTCCCAATTTTATAACATTAAAAACCTTGGTTAAAACCTCTCCTAGAAATTATTTACCTTGTAGCGTCTCGGCCCTTAAGCTATTCCACAAGCACTATCGTATTCTTACAACAACATAATCTCCCTATGATCTCTCTAATATGCACTAAACAACGTTGCATTCTCCCACATTGCACAGTCACAATTTTTAGTTTTGTTCCTCTACTACGTAGAGAATGATGCTGACCATTCTCTCATCCACATTTACTGAGAGTGTACTCTAGCAAAGCCCTTGATTCCATTGTTACATCCAATTAATGTAGCAACCATAGTACTTCTCCTAAGCTTAAAAATTCATGCACATCAATGCCAAACAAACTATGCATCTACTATCAATGCTAGCCCATTTGACTCTAATGCCAAGACACTTGATGCCCCCAGCCAACTTAGTAATTCAAATTTTCCAATTATATTCCCCTTTTTTATTGATGGATTCACAACATTTCTCCGTATTGATGGACAATCCTTATATCGTTCAATCAAAGACTATTATTGAGTTATCTTTTTTCATGTATGAGTCACTAATGGATTTCTCTTCTCTACTTGGTCCATCAACACTTACTCTCCCCCTTTGACGTCAAAGGCTAAGGGCTACAAACTAATTTGTCTCCCCCTTCCAAGTATTGTTTAAGGGTCTAGTTGCTGATGTGAATTATTCTCCTCAAACTTCTCTTCTCAATGGATGATATCTCTTTGATAAGGCACTTAAATTCTCCCATCCAAACCCAGCGATATCTTTAAGGGTAAAGAAACCTACAAAACAAAGCATTAGAAAAATATTTCCGTGTTTCTTCTTGTAATTGTTTTTGGTTTAGGAACTTAACATATATGATATGCCCCCCTAAACACATACCATCTCTTCTTTCAATATTTCATATAGCTCTAAACACCTTATTATTTTCAACCAAACATTCTCTCTACTAACGCATCTTTTGTACCAATTAAAAAGAAATTAATACCAATCAAACTACAAATGGTATTATTGCAGCTGCAAATACCAACCATTAGTGATGCATTTAGGCTCATTGTACCATCATTGTTGTTGATTGAATATTCTCACTTGTATTTTAGCATTATAACAGTTTACTCTTCTTCCCCTCAGATCATGCTACTAAATATAGTGACTGCTACTTAAAACATAACACCAATTATACCAAGCAAATGATACAAATTAGATAAGGCACTAGGAAAACTATTATAATTGAAAACAAATTTTCATTTATATAAAAGGTTACTCCACATGAACCAAAGACTACCAATTGACATAGTGATGCCAATTGACAACTAAGGGACATGTGAAGCTTCTACCAATTGTTTCCATGAACACAATATTGCTAGGAATAATCAAACTCATAATATTAAAACAAATAAGGGCATTTCACCCAAGATGTAAACCTTTAATTTCCTAGAAAACCATTCTTTATGATGGTAAGGATTATTTCCTTCTACTATTACTAAGCCAATGCTCCCTTCTTTTCTCTGATCTCTTGCATATGCCTTCTTCCTTCTACTTAAGGTCTGATCTTGTGGTCCTGATTTTACTTTGTGCCTTTTATAACTCCACACTTCTACTACAACTCCTCTTCTCCATGCAACATGAAGCCTTGTTGTGTACTCTCCTGCAATGATAATTTATAAAATTAAAAAAATATATTATTGTAATTAGCCAAGGAACTAAATTTACCTCCAATGTTTAGATGCATCTCTCTGCCTAATTCTTTCTTACCATTACATATTATGTATTTGGCCTCTCTTGAGGACATTATCTTCTTTTAGTGAAGAGAAACTAAGGATCTACTCCCATTGAGCATATTATCCTCCTTTATCTTCCACATACTTGTTGGCTACATTATGACATGGCCATGACCTTCCAGCTTCTCATTTACCCCTTTTTGGAACTTATCTTAACTATGCATGGCTAGAAGACATGTCCCTTTTCCTTCCTCCAAATCCTCTTGTAACTTTTTTACCTTGTTTGGAAAGAAGAATCAATTGAAATGTTTCTTCATTTTCTTTCTTGATGACTTCACTTGCTACATTTGAAATTGTTAGAGGGGTTCACAACCGAGAGGCAAGGGTCATTCTTTTTAAATCCTTTTTTATTTTTCTTAAATGAAATGCCATAGATTTGTTGAACCCTTTTTTTCTATTTTCAGTTTATGGCCTTTACATAGAGGATTAAAGACAAACTTGCATTCCTCTTCTCTATTGATTATTTCTCTTCAAAGTTTGACTTGCCTTTTTTGCATGCATGCTTTGAGAGTGATGCTTAACTTTCCATAATGGAATATTGTTTTCTTGTGTCCAAAAATTTCTATAGTTGTAACATTAAATATGGCTTAGGAAAGGCGAAAAATAATATCCACAATTGAGAAATCCATCACCATTTCTTCTCTTGTTGTTATCATATCCATTAATTGGCCTTTAACACACTCTTGGGTTGTTTCCATCAAACCTTCTTTAATTTTTCCTTTCCATCTACAATATATTGCTTTATGCCCATTATGTTACGTGAGAAATAATAACTTTTGAACCAACATAAATTGATGAGAGAACTTCACCTTTTATGATCTTGTCTTTGAGAAACAAGGACATTCTATTCGTTCTTCATTTGTTTCCATGTCATTTGAATTGTTGCTACTTTTTGCAATGTTATTGTTGTCTTCCTTATTGTTATTATTGCATTTGTCCAACAATTTGTTTCTTTTTGTTTGGACCTTTAACTTCCTTTTCTTGGCTAGTTGACCCTCACACCTTTTATTTCTTGGAAATTGATTCCTCACTGAAACCCAAGACATTGTTGACAAGAGGGGATCTTTCCTTGCTGAGAATTTCATCCAGAATCTTGGAACACTTTATTTTTTAGACATTGAGAAAGTTAATAATTAACCTCCTCTAAATCATTTCTCAATGAGACTACTTCATCTTGAAGTCTTTCTCAATGTTTTTTCCTTTCACTGAGTTGATTTATGAACATCTCGTTTAGTTCATTAACATCTACTTGTTGTGCATTCAAATTGACATTCATTTTTCTCAAATTTTCATTTTCAAGCTCATTCTCTTGCAACTACAAATTTTTCTTTTGATTTTCCTTTGCAATCTCCTTGATCCCTTTTATAGTAGAGATTGACTTCTTTCTAAAATAAATATTGTCATATACATCATTTTCTTCATTATAAGAAATTCTAAATGAAGGACAAGCGGGATCTAGACTCCTTTCTGTATATAAGGAATCTTCGACCAACGTCAGAAGTATTCCTTCTTCATCACTACCTAGGACGCTTCCAATATCTTCATGGCATGTTATTTCCTCCTCTTCATAGGCATCCTCTTTATCTATTGATATAAAAGTTGGCCTCCCTTCATCACTACTACTAGATGATTATTTATCATTTTCTTGTGGTAATGCATATGGACATCTAGATGATGATTAACATATTCCTTTTTATTTGAAATGAAATAATATCATACTTTTGAGATTTTTGGCTTCTCATATGAATCTTCATTATCATCTTGAGAGTTATGAACCTCAACTTCCATTTTGGAAGAAGAGCATTTAGCCCTTTGAGCATCTTCCTTCTTTGAGGATTCCTTCTTCCTCTTCCTCCTTTTATTTTTCTCACCTCCAACAACAAAATTTGCATGGTTTGTTTCTCTACTTGAGCAACATGGTTGTTAAACCTTATCTTTTGCCTTATCACTATCTCCTCTAGACATATCTTCCAATATTCCTAACATTTCTTTTTTTATCTGACATTGATTCAATTTCTTAAAATATTGCTATGACAGCCATTTTGTGATAATCCTCTTAGCCTCTTCATTATACTCACTCTTGTCCCTATTCAATAGAGAGAAACTATATCAAAATATGAGTCACTTAGTTAGCTTCCAATCTCAACTTGTAAAGCTCATAATCTACCTCATTCAAACACAGTACTCCCTCTGGTGAAATCCAAGTTTGATTAGCCATGTTCCCTTTTCATCTACCTTCAAGTGGCTAAGATGTTCCTGAAGGAATTTAATATGATATGAATTGTTGGAAATAATTTTTAATACTTAGGGGAGGGGGGGTGAATGAATATTAAGGGAAATTTTCACATTTAATGCCAAATTTTACTTTCACAACCAAACGTGGAAATCATGCATGTAAGCAACAACCATCATATCATGTAGTAACAATATAATATAACACATGAGGACACACACCATTAGAAATAAGACATATGGCACATAGGTTTAATGTGGAAACCCTTAAGGGAGAAAAAACACCAAAGTTTGTTCGTATTATGATGTAAAATATGAGCTCCTCCTTTATTTACGTTAATATTTGTGAGCCACCATTGACATGAAACACCAAATCCCTTATATTGTTTGCTAGTACCCACTGGAAAGAACCACGAACTCCCTTCATTTGTAGACACCTAATCAAATTACTAGAAGCATGAACTGAAGCATTAACTTATTGGATTCGCTGAAAGCACCAAATTACAACATCTTCGATTTATGCAAGGACAAACCTGCAAGAGGCATCAACCCCTAAGATCTCTTCATATATCCATTAAGATGCAAATTTCAAATTCATTTTTGTAGGCTCCAACCCACACTCAATAAGGAAATCTCTTCTCATTTTTATTTATGCTCACTCTTCCTTATTTCAACTCTGTGTTCACCAACCCTTGACCCTTTGTTTTTCTCAATAGCCTTCACTCATACACATCCCTCAAAACACTCAATATTCTTGTCATTATTCTCACTTTGTTGAAGCACATATTCATCTCTCAGCCCCCATACACTTTGAGCATTAGCACTTGGCCCCTTAGTTATTCCACAGGAACTCTCAACCTCATAGAAACACACTCTCCCACAATTGTCTTTACTCTACTCTCAACAATGTTGTATTACCCCATAGTGCGCAATTGTAATTCTTTATTTTCTTCCTCTACTGCATAGAGAATGATATTGACCATGCTTTCATCTCAACTGCTCGAAAGTGTACTCCTGCAAGGCTCTCCATTCCACTACATAATCCAATTGTTGCAACAACCATGGGACTCCAACTAAGATTAACACTTTATGGATATCAATTCCAGGCACACTATGCATATTCCATCAATATTACCCCAGTTGACATCAAGGCAAGCACATTTGATGCCACCAACCAACCTAGCAATGGCAATTGTCCAACATAAAGCAAGGTTAGAAACACTTTAAGATTTGGATTCACATTATGAACATAAGAATTTTGTGGACATAACCCTCTCGATATATGTATAATGTTTGAATTACCTCTTGTTAGTGAACTATTATACCTAGTGAATTAACTACCCCCTTGAACACGAATTAATAAAAATTAATATTATGTAATGAACGAATGTGTTGGGAACAAGTCCCTAGAGTCAATGTTGGGGTTAAAAGCCTAAGTTTTGGGGCAGAAAGCCCAAGTTTTTGTATAAGAAGTTTAAAGTCTCCGCATTATGTAGTTCTGGAGTGCGAAGATGTAACAATGTCAAAAAGGGTTCCTGCCCTTCCTTTATGTAACTTGTGTCAGCTTTAGGAGATTTACCCATGGTCCACAGACCATGGGATTGTACAAAAAGGAGAGTCTTACAAGAGTCTAAGGTCGTTATTGGTATGTTTTGAGTCATTGATGAATGTAATGGGTCTATGAGAGCTAAGAGCGAAGTGTCTTAGCATAAGAAAGAGGCTTTGTAGTTGTGTGCATAGAGGCCTAGGTCAGAAGTCAGTGGTTGAGTGTGGAGACCCCTATAGCTACGTGTGCAGGGCAGTTAGAGTCTGTAAAGAAGATTTCAGGCATCAATAAAGAGAATTGTTCTAGAATTATATGTGTATGATATATTTTACTTCTATTATAAATGCATGTGATTATGTTATGATGAATACTAGGATTATGTTTTAATGTTGTATTGATGCGTGAATCCATATGTTTTGCTTTGTTATATGAACGCACATAAGAATATATGTTTACATGGAGATCATCTTAATGCATGTTGAAGTTATTAGATAATTAAGCTAATCTCGGTAAATACAGAAGCAAGTGTAACTACCCATGCACATAATTGTCTGATTCAACTATATAGGGTACATGAAGGATAGTCATAGACCTTTGCGTAGGTCTAGAGGACGTCTAAGGGAAGTATATCGATAAGCCCTAAAAGGCTTATTGACCTGCACGAAGGAAGGTTTAGGGTATAAAATGACATCACTACCATCTCTGGGTGTGGAAACTTGGTTCCTGCATCCCCCAATACTGCTTTGGGTGAGACTTCAATCTACATTCTGAGGATTGATGCCGAAAGGGCCAGTAGTGTAGGGATTTGCTTGGCTAATTAATGTTGAATGTGAATCAGGACCAATCAAGCCAACAAATGGTTCCATTGCCAGGACCAGGATCTCCATAAGGAGATTTGTGATGTCGCATCACTCGAATCTAACTAAGAAGGAAATCGAAGACTAGTTAGATAGAAAGATCCACAAATTCGCAGCACAAGAGAACATGAATCCGCGATTGATGAAAGAATAGTGGTTGGATAGATATCTATACACAGGGACCACGAAATCTTCTTATGTTCCTTCCTGGTCAAATTATACGAGTGGATTTCAAAATTAGCAGACGACTAAGAAAGGTGGAGGCTTGACAATCTGATAGGTTGGACCCCAGAGTTAGTGCGAAGATTAGAAGCCTCTGAAGATAAGATCACACATGTTGTCAATCATTGGCTTGATCGTATCATAGGAGGGTTTGTCATAGAGTTGACAGTCGATACTTCAATCAGTTATAGTGAAGCAGAGTGACGCTTTTTGGTCAAAGATAGTAGGCTACACGGGAATGGTGGGAATGAAAGGAGGTTCGGTGGGAATTTTGAGCTAGATGCTATTGCAGATGTAGTCTCTAAGAAATCAGCAATATTAGAAGCCATAATTGAAGTCTGGAGCTGATTCAAGATATAATCGTCAATTGATTTATTGGCCCTTTCAGTTTCAAGATTTCTAACAAACTTAGGATTTAAGGCAGTTGAAGCAACAACGCTTTCAGATTTGGTCTCAAACAATGACAACTCGAACTATTCATCAAACTCAAGATCTTCAAGATACTAAAAACCAACAGGACATGAATGAGATTTGAACACAAGAATCACAGAACTTCCTTGGCGAAGGATTCTTGGAATAATATTGGGATTTTCATACACATGAGGGGGATTAGGATCTGGATTTGCTCTGGTATATCTTCTGGAAGCCAGTGTGCTATTATTTCCAAGAAATCAAATGGACATTAACAACTTGTTCAGCCTATCAAATTCTAAACTTATCATCCAGAAGCTTAGAATTATGAGATGTACTGGGGTGATTTGCAAGTTATATATTCCGTTTATAAGACTAGACCAGAGATTGACTGAAGTAGCTTTTATCTACTTGCGCTAATGCAAAGAAAAAGCATTTCGAAGGCTACCTAGCTAATCTTCAGACTCTGTCTGTAGTTTATAAAACAAAGAACACTAACAAACAAAGAATTTGATTCTCCAGTATGGTCGCCACTATGTTAGTGCCTAGATTTACCTCAGGTTGAGAAAGGTAGGATCCAAGGCTAACATCAAACCACGCTTAACCTGGTAGCTAGCCCTACTAGGTCGGGAGAGGGCTCTCTCCGGGTCAATCTCTGCAAAATATGATCACTGAAGGCTTGAAATGACTGATATAACTACTGATATTAGGCTAGGTATGTGTGCAAAAGAGTTTGATTGAATAAAATGATGTTTCTGTTATCTCAAATGGAAAAGTAGATTTTGGGTGCGGGGAATGACGCTCAGTTTTGCAGAGATCTCAATGGGGCAAGGTAGGTAAATGATTTTGGCACTTAAAATCGAATGAGGTGGAGGAACTAGACAGGTGAGGAGTTGAAGAGGGCAAGAGAAGCTATGGATCCTCTCCAAACAACTAAAAACATCAAGAAACTAAAGCAAACCTCAAGTAGAGCACCGCAATTTCAACGGATTCTACTTTCACTCTTGTTTGATTTAGTTAGGAAGAAACATGATAGATAATGTCGTACATAATACATAAGTAAATTCACAATTACAAAGAAAAGCACTATACCAAAACAAATTCCACAGGGATCCCAAAGAGTGCTGCAAACCCTAGTCTCAATTCCTTAGCCAAAATGCTAATATGAGTGTACAATGAAGCTCCTTGCTTTCTCAAGAGTCCAACCATGCTAATGACTAAAAAACCACAGAATATAGAAAAAACATAGCTCATCCTAGCCTCTAGGGGTCGAGCTGACATGTTTAGGAGCTGTTCCAACTAATTCTAACTGAGAACTAGAAATCAGGCAATGGAATAGTATGCTTCTAGAAACAAGGGAACTGATTCATTTAGTTTAAAACAACTTTTTAACAGAGGAATCTACCTCCATAAGTGAAAATTTGACATATTTACATCATGATCCATAAATGTACATTAAATTACATCACAAATTTGACACTAAGAAGGTCAAAAAGTCAAACTGGTAAAAGCTAGGTGAAAAACAGAGCATTCCTGGTCAAACTGGGCCAAATTTCCTCTATGCGCTGCGCCAAATTCTCTATGTGTAGTGCCTGTTTGAAACCACTTTTGGAGGTCTTCCCAGTGTCCAAATTCACTCCACGTGTGCTTGTTGGAAAGTTTTACCTGTATACTTTCCAAGGCAGGTGGAATTTCTCAATTTGGCTTCCATTAACCCCTCCAAAATTTAGCTCTCTGAACACTGCTTCCTGTATGTCAAAATAGGGGTAGTAAGGTCATTTTTTGAGCATTTTTTACCTTTTTGAGGGCTCAAAACCTGTCCAAATTTCTTGGCCATTGGTGGGAAAGCATATATTTTCATGCCAAATCCAAAAATACTGAGTTTTTTTCATTTAGAGGCTCCTATCAAAAGCGAGCGCCAGGTGGCGCGGTGCATAGAGAAGAAATTCCTGTTTTTTGTGCCAAAAATTCCAAAAATGCAAAAAGTCCCCCAATTTTTTTTGAAATTTGGGCTGAGTCTTCTCCATCAAGAATTATGTTGGGCCAAGGAAGCCTCAGCCAAGATCTGAAGTCTATCATGCTCCTTTTGCCTCTTTGATTCCCTTTTCAATTTTGCCTTTAAGCTCCTGATTCTCACCTTGCAAACTTTGTTTCTCGCCATGTAATGATATGCCATATGCCTCAAAAATGTCTTCTCCTTGTTTGCCTTCTCCAACAACCTCTCTAAGTGGATATTAGCTCTTTCAAGTGATGACTCCCGATTGGCATTGATCTCTTGCTCAAGTGAAGTGAGATCCACCCTCCTCCTTTGGGCAGCTTGGCGATTCTCCCGAATGTTTTGCAACTGCATAATTACTTGCTGATCCTCAAGCTGCTTATTTCTTTTCTCCAAGTACTTTATAATCCATTTAGCCCTTTTCAAGTTGAGGGACAAGGCGTTGATGTCCGCCTGCTGCTCTTGAATGACTTCTTTGAGATTTGTGCTTTGTGAGCCCACATTGGTATCATCACCCTCAATGAGAATGAAATTAGTCTCCCACTCACCTGATGGTCCTTCATCCTGTAATGGCCCTTGCCTTTGTCCTGAACCTGTTGTGCTGATGATGGAAGCGAGACCCCTTCCACCCCGGCTAGAGATAATACTCGCTTTGTTGCTGCGAACAACCGTCTAGTGCCCTTCTGATAAGTGATAAACACCGGCATACTAGAAGTCTACATCTCATGAACCTCATGCTGATAAGAAGGTCCACCTATCTCATGCAAAGTCTCTAAAGGTCCCTAAGGAGCTGAGAAAAACTCACGAGAACTGAAGTTCTCCCAAGTGATGCCCTGTAAGCCAAGCTGATGGATGACCACAATTTTAATGAGAGAAAAATGATATATACTATTGAACTGCTGCTGAGGAGTCTTGTGTTGTACTAGGGTGGTCATCTTCTCAATGTTTCGGTACATGAAGTAGGGGAGGTTCATCATCCTCACCCTGGTAAAATGCATCAGTAGCCTGATATGATAAGCATATAAACGGGAAAACCGGCCCTCAGAGCTAAAATACTTCATTATCAATTTCATCAAAAGATCATAAGAATCTTTGACGTACCAAAAAGGAAAAACTCTGCTGAGCTATCTCAAATAACCGGGCTTGATGTATGGTTCATAATGCTTCCTATCAATTTGTTGCCTCTTGTTCCATTGCTCTCCAATGTTAGGAATACTGGTTGCTAGTGAAATATATTCTGGTGTTAAGGTGAATGTGACACCAGCTAGAGTGGCTTGACCATCATGTAAATGAAGCACAAAAAAACGAGCCAACTCATGATGAAACTGAATTATAGCAACCATCTCACAAAATTCATAGCAAGACTGGTGTTGGAAACATGACATGGTGAGAGGGCAGGCCTGTAACTCAGCAAGAGTAGTAGGTTCTTCTCGAATATGTTTGCCACCTCTATGAGGCCTCCTGGGTGCATGTACCTCTGTAGGTGAGTCACTGTGTGTCTCCTCTTCATGATCATATGAGGGATCAGATTCCATCTCTGCTAGTGGGTGAGCTGTCTTGATGAGAATTAGGTGATTTATGATGTTCTTGATTTCTGCCACCAAGGGAAAAATGTATGAGGGGCTGTGGAAGGAGGAAACAATGAGGGATTTTTGGGACTGTTGGGATAGGGTTTATTTAGGGAAACAGGGGATTAGGGGGTAATTTGGGAGTTTTGGGTATAGCACTAGGGTTTGGGAATTTGTATTTAGGAGTTGGGAAATGGAAATTGGGATAGGAATAGATGATTTTTTAGGAATATGTGAGTTTAGGGAATAGGGGAATCAGGGAAAATGGAGTGAGGGAGTGGAAAGGTGAGGGAATGGCAAGGACTTGGTAGCCAAATAATCAATACAAACCCTAGGCAGCAGATTTTTGGGAAATAGAAAGAGGGTAGGGTTTGATTTTCTCTTAGACAACCACCATAAATTGTATGAAAAACTATTTTACTAGCAGTGATAAAGGCTCAACCTACTTGCACAAATGAAGATCCAAGCGTTTTGGGTGATTTGGAGTGAGTTGCTAAAGAATTTGGGCTTAGCAGCTCTATGCGCCATGCCTCAAACCCAACGTGCCGTTCCCTAAGTATGCACCGTACCCGTTCACTTTAACACTGGAAATCGTGGCCCTATGCGCCATGCCTGCTATGTGTACTGCGCGACTTACCCAGTGTGCCGCGCCTCTAAAGTCGGACAGTTTTCTCCAAATTTCTCTTGCTTTCTCTAAAATTGGCTTTGCTTTGCTCAAACTTTGTCTTTGAATGCAAATGAGCTTTTGATTTGAGGGAGACAATTATATACAAGGAGATTTTAATTTTTGATTCATAAAAACCCACTTTTATGATGTTTGGAATATGACTTGACTTTTAACTCTGTTTTGAGCTTTTTCACTTTATTTGAGCTTGTGATGAACCGAAGGACTTATGTTTTTTTTTATTTGGAAGGGATTGGAGCTACTGAGGCTAGGGAAAATGACCAGGGTTGCAGGTGAAGTGATTTATATATGAATGAAATAAAATTACATGAATTTGTACAATAAAATCTGAAATACTCTGTTTTTCCTCAAAATAGAGTTTTGAGGAAAACACATCTCTAAGCACTTGATTATGAACTTTATTGGTACTCGAACCTCCTCATGTGCCTACTGGCTTTTATTGGACATTTTGAAACCCTTTTTTATGAAATCCTAATGCGACCCTAGACCTAAATGACGATGAAACCCTAGAAAATTGACTCTTGAAATTTTAAAGACAAAACGGTGACTATATATGCTTTTCATGAATAAACATGAGCCAGCATGTAAAGGACATGAGGGAAACTATAGGAGATGCCACTACCATCATATGATCCATGCACCTAATGGAATGCAGCTAACTCGGAGGGACACCTAATATGCAATGCAATAAGAGGATTTGATCTCTAATGGAGGGATGAAGATACCGACACTAACATCAACCATTTACACTCATTTGTTTATTTCATAGAGTTAGCCATATAATTCATTATCAAAACCTTTAGTCTAGTGAGAGAGCCCTCTCAGGTTAAGTAGGCTAAGCCTCAGCCAAAAGTTGGTTTGAAATAGTTACTCAAGGTGTACATGATCAACAACATTTCAGGGTTACATTTTGTGATAACATTTTGGTGCGTCTGGTGGGAGCCTTAAGATTATTCATTCCTGAAATCAAGAAGCTAAACTTCTAAAGGTAGCAGGAGCTCAGAAAACTTTTCAAGGTTGCAATCTACCTTGGTGACTCCATACATTTTCAAAAGTTTAAAAGGTGGCTTCAAGAGGGAGACATACATGGAGAAATCTTGACCCAGATCCACCTACTTCTATGGACAATCCTAACACTCTTTCAAGGAGAAGACAAATATTTATTGAAACAACAGTACTCCATCTTATTCTAAATCTTTGCTCTCTGAATTTTCAAGAAGTCTTGAGGACAAAATAGTTGATGAAAAAATTCATGAGGTGTTGTTCAGATCAAAAAATGAAGAAGAACTCATTGGAATTATTTTAGATTTGCAAAAAAAAGGAATTGATACTTCATCCTTAGTATCACAAAAAGATAAAGAGGAATTTTGGGAAGTAGTTACTTCTGAATTATTGTTAGAAAAGGAAGACTTAGATAAACTAAAAGAACTTGATCCTTTTGAAGTCTTGCTTAAATCTAAAGCTGGTTTACCCCTTCCCAATTGGAGTACATTTGTCACTGGTTTGCAGAGCCCAAGTAGTCCTTTTCATATCAGCACCTCATCCTCTGCCTCTGCTAGTCCTAGTGGTTTTCAAACACCAAGCAATCCTCCTCATATTAGTTCTGCTTCCTTTGTCCCTTTGGTACCTATCATCATTTTTCCTCCATTAATCATGGTTGTACCTGCTAGGTATGCTCCACTAGAACTCCCTGCTATTTTGCATGAACTTCCTAGCAAATATGATGCAAAAATTCCAACATGGGGTGGTGATGAAGAAATCACAGCAGAAGAACATGTAGACAAATTCAATGGTTTTGCTCACAGAGAGGAAGTTGATGATGAGGATGTGAAACTAAGATTATTTGCACAAACCTTTATCAGGGAAGTTAGAAAATGGTTTAAAGCCCTCCCAACTAGAAGCATTCATAGTTGGGTAGAGTTTGAAGATAGCTTTCTAAGGAAGTGGGGAAATAGAACTAATCTAGTTCAAGATCTTTCTGAATACAATAATCTTAGAAGGGCACATAATGAGACCATTCAAAACTTCTCAAAGAGGTTTAATAAAGTGTTTAATTCCATTCCAACTCGCTTAAAACCTGTAGAAGCTTTAGCACAAATGAGATATGCTGAAGCATTTGATTCTAATTTCTCTCTGTTTCTTAGAGATATAGACTCTGCTACACTTTCTGATATGAAAAATGATGCGATAAAAGTAGAAGTAAACATGGTTGGTGCTAAAAAATCAAAGATGGGAAAAGCTAAATTGAAAGAAGAAGAGAAGCTTCCTCTTCAGCTCCAGAAGATAAGATTGATACAATGATGAAGACCATGGATAAACTGATGGATTGGTTGGCTCTTGGAAATACCTCCGTTCCTCCTGCGTAGCAAGAGCCTCAATTTAGAAATCCTCAGTTTAGGAGACCCAAAAACCAACAAAGACCAAGAGAAAATAGGAATCAGCAGCCTGATCCTCCAGTGAGACCTCCTTTTCAGCAGAACTTGGTTGATGAAGAAGATGAGCCTAAAATTCCTGAAGAATCCATCCATTGTCTTGATGAAGAAATGTCAGGGATTTTCTTGACTAAGGAAGAACATGATGAGTCCAGTTTGACCCAACAAGGAGAGGAGCCTTCAGACTATTTAAAAGGTCATCAACATGCTAGCTTTGAAATTCAAAAATAGTACAATCTCAAGAATAGAAATGTGCCAATTACTGCAAACAAAACACAACCCAAGAAGGATGTTTCAAAGGCTGTTGAAGCCAAGGAAGACAATGCAAAGGCTTCTGAAGGTAAAAATGATTCTCCACTTGGTAAAAAGGACATTCAACCTCCAACTCCTACTAAAGAAATTGAGAAAAATGTTTCTATTTTTAACCTTGATTATGAAATTGCAAAAATAAAAATATCAATCCCTTTTAGTGGAATTCTCAAGGTAGATAAATACAAAAGTAAGATTGTAGAGATGCTTAATTCAGTAGTAGGAGTTGCTGATATCTTAAATGTACAAGAAGATAATCCTACTATATACTTGGGTCCAAGACTTGAAGATGATCAGAATGAAGAATTCCCTCCTTTCTATGTAAGCATTAGTATTCATGATATGACCTTACATAATGCTATGATGGATTCGGGGGCCTCTCATAATCTTATGCCCAAGGTAATCATGGAAAGGTTAGCATTACAGGTAATAAGATCATATACGGATTTATTCTCTTTTGATTCAAAAAGAGTCCAATGCATTGGTTTAATTAAAGATGTTGTTGTTGGTCTAACACAAATTCCAGCAAAGACAATTTTCATGGACATTGTTGTGGCTGATATACCACCAAAGTTTGGGATGTTGCTGTCAAGATCGTGGCCGCAGCAAAAATCAAAGGCACAATGCAGACAGACCTTACCTATGCTACCATCCTTATTTTTGTTGAGCAAAGGAGATTGTATCAAGAGACCAGAATGGCCTATGTGGTAAGCAGCAAAGAGAAAACTCAAAATTTTCTTATTTATTCATTTGATACTGGACTTGGATCAGCCATCCTTTTTAATGAGTCAGTTGATAGTGGATCGGAGGAGATGCTTTTAGAAAATCAGCAAGAGGATGAGAAAGAACAATGAGATGGTGGTCATTTTACTTTGATGGATCAGCAGGAAAGGAAGGGGCAGGATCTGGAATTTGGATCACAAGTCCAAGTGATGAAAGTAAGTTTTACTCTTACAAACTAAACTTTGATTGCACAAATAATATGGCTGAATACGAATCTCTGATTTTGGGCTTAGAAGTTTTATTAAAGATGAAGGCTAGAAACATTTCTGTTTTTGGAGACTCTAAATTGGTGATTAAACAAGTGGAAGGTGCTTATCAAACAAAGGATGTAAGGATGAGATCATACAGAAATTCAGTGTTAGATATGTTGGAAAAGTTTCAAGCATATTCTTTCACTATCAAAACTAGAGATCAAAACTCCATTGCAAATTCCCTTGCTGTTTCCACTAGTCTATTTGTCATTCCTATTCATTCTTATAAAAAGCATGAGGTGGAGGTTCGTCATCGACCAGCTATACCAGATAACATCACTAATTGGCAAGTCTTTGAAGATGATCAACAGGTAAAGAATTTCATTGAATTAAAGGAAGAATTTGAAAGCACTCAAGTGTATCAACAAAATATGTTTGTGGAGTCAAAGGAAAAGTCTGAAGCCTTACAATTAAAAAACAGTTTAATACCTAAGGGTCTCATTCCTCTTGAGAAGTTGTTTGATCAAAATGATGTGTTCAAAGCCCCAAAAATACAGGCTGATGAGGAGGAAGTAGAGAGCTGCAATTTAGGAACTTCAGTTGTACCTAAGATGGTTAAAATCTCAAAGTTTCTTTCAGCTGATATGAAGGTCAAATATGTTGAGATGATGAAAAGGTTTGTTGATGCTTTTGCATGGAGCTATGCTGATTTAAAACAATATGATTCTTCTATTATTCAGCATACTATTCCTATTAAAGAGAATGAGAAACCTTTCAAGCAAAAGATAAGAAGAATTAATCCTCTTCTCATGCCATTGATTGAAAAGGAAATTAAGAAACTCTTTGATGCTAAAATCATTGTTCCAATCAGATTCTCAAATTGGCTTACAAATTTGGTTACAGTTAGGAAGAAGAATGGAGAGATCAGAATTTGTATAGACTTCAGAAATTTGAATAAGGCTTCATTGAAAGATAACTATCCTCTTCCCAAGATGGATTTAATTTTGCAAAATATTGTTGGTTCACAAAGGATGTCTATTCTTGATGGTTTCTCAGGGTACAATCAAATTCTTGTGCATCCGGATGATCAAGAGAAGACAGCCTTCACAACGCCATGGGGTACATTCATGTACACCAAGATGCCCTTTTGTCTCATGAATGCAGGGGCCACTTTTCAAAGAGCAATGGATATTGCCTTTGCTGAAGAAAAGGATAATTCAGTGGTTGTTTATCTCGAAGATATCACAGTTTTTTCCAAGAGAGAAGAAGATCATTTGAAGCACCTTGAAAGAATTCTGCTGATATGTAGAAGGTTTGGTATTTCTCTTAATCCCACTAAAAGTATCTTTACTTTAACATCAGGCAAGCTACTTGGTCATATTATTTCTGAAGAAGGAATTAGGATTGATTCTAAAAGAGTTAATGCAATTCAAAATCTAGATCTGCCAAGAAGTATGAAAGAGATCCAATCTTTTCTTGGAAAGGTGAATTTTTTTAAGCGCTTCATTCCTAATTTTGCTGAGATAGTCAAGAATATAACAAAGATGTTGAAGAAATGAGTGGACTTTAAGTGGACAACTAAAGCAAAGAAATCTTTTGAGGAAATCAAGAAGGCACTTACACAAGCACCGGTACTTATCAGCCCAGATTTTACCAAGGAATTTCTTATTTTTACATTTGCTTCTAAAGATACAATTGCTGGAGTTTTGCTGCAAAAAGGAAATCAAGGTACTAAACAACCTATTTCTTTCTTTAGTAATACATTAGCAAATGCTGAACTGAAGTACAACATTATAGAAAAATAAGCTTATGCCTTGGTGAAAGCCATAAAAGATTTCAAAATCTATGTTTTAAATTCTCATGTTTCGTTTATGTTCCAAGTGTTGTAATAAAAGATATCTTAACACAAGCAGATCCAGATGGAAAAAGGGACAAATGGATAGAAAATTGCTAGAGTATGACATTGACATCAAACCTACCAAATTGGTTAAGGGTCAAGTCTTGACAAAGCTAATGACTCAGTGAAATCTGGAGTATCTTGACATAAATTTGAATGTAGAAATCTCATAAATTTCTGAAAGTGAGGAGGAATTGGTCCAAATCAATGAGAAATTCTTGGTTTCAGAATGGTACAAGGATGTAGCTTTTGTTCTATAGCATAGTAAAGCACCTGCCAGTTTAACAAAGTCCAAACCAAGGTTTTTCAAGCTTAAATCCTTAAGATATTTTGTATATGACCAAAATTTGTTTTGGAAAGATGTAGGAGGGATTTTTTTAAACTATCTCCTTGAAGAAGACACTGATAAAGTGATTGAATAACTTCATAAAGGAGATTGTGGGGGACACCATTATTGGAAAGCTACTGCAAATGAGATCCTAAGAGCTGGATATTTTTGGCCAACTATGTTTAGAGACATTTACAAAAGGGTAGTTGCATGTCATGAATGTCAAATATTTGAAGGAAAGAGGAAGCTTGTGCCTTTGCCTTTGGTTCCTATATATGTTGAGGCACCTTTCCAGCAATGGGGATTGGATTTTATTGGAGAAATTCATCCTCCTTCATTAGGATAGCATCGCTGGATTCTCACAGCCACGGATTACTTCACCAAATGGATTGAGGTGATTCCAACAAGGTAAGCTGATGATTCAGTAATTATTTCTTTCCTAGGAAATAATATATTGTCTAGATTTGGCTACCCAATGAATATTATAACTGACAATGCTCAAGCTTTTAAGTCCAAGAAAATGAATAATTTTTGTCACCAATATCACATTACTCTTGGACATTCTACAGCTTATTATCCACAAGGAAATGGCCTTGCTGCGTCATCAAACAAAAGCATTGTAAGGATCATTAAAATGGTGCTCCAAGAAAACAAAAAAGCTTGGCATTTGAAATTCAAGTATGCTTGTGGGCTTATAGAATTTGTACAAAGAGATCTATTATCACTTCACCATATCAGTTAGTGTACAGTGCTGAAGCTATATTTCCAACATCACTTGGAGTACCCGTAATGAAACTAATTCAAGGACTAGAAGAGGAACCAAATGTTGTACAAAGGAGAATCAATCAGTTAATAGCCCTGTAGGAAAAGAGAAATGAAGTGTATGATAGTCATCAACACAATTAAAACAGAATCAAGAATACATTTGATGAAAAGATCAAAGAAGTTATTTTTCAGATCAATGACAAAGCGCTGAAATGGGAGGCCAGAATTGAAGAAAAAGGCAAGCACGGTAAGTTTGAGAATTTGTGGAAAGGTCCTTATAGATTGTTGCTTTCCATGGAAACAACACTTACATTCTGTAGGAAATTTATAGAGAATCATATGCTGGAGGAACTATTAATGGTAGGTTCCTAAAGCATTATCGTTATTGAAATACTATCAGTTTCTCATAACATTATATATATCCGTTTTATCAGTTTTTCTTTTTTGCTAATAATGACAAGCTGAAACAGAAAGCTTAAGCCGAGGTGAAGGCAGAAGAAACTTAAACGGGATGCTTGTCAAATAAATTTATGTTTATCATAAGAGGATAAAGCACTCGACCTACTAGTTCTTAGTCTATCACAAGGGCACACTATCCCAAGTGGAGCCACTATTATCACTTAAGAAAAATTTCTAAATTATGAGCATCAGTTTGATTTCAAAGTATTGATGTTAGTCTTGGTCTAGTCTTTCCATGGTTGTTTTACAGTCTAAGATCTAGAAGAGAGTCTTGTTGGTTTGGTCAAATAGGGTTAATACTCTGTTCTTGCTTATTACTGGTCCCACGTCACGCACAAATTTCCATGTGTCAAACTTGTGTCAAGGTTTTCATGCGCTACAAAACTATATAGGAGTTTTCGTAGCGCAAAACCCAAAATTTGCACTGGCTGCACTATGAAATCAGGGATTTGTGGTGATTCATGTTAAATTTCACCTAGTTGTCAAATCTATTAGAATCCGTTAGTCTTACATCATCAACTGTCAGTCCATACACCATGCCTATCACATGCAACCACACATTCTCATCATTAGGTTCGTTAGGTGTCTTGGTACACTCAAGTTTCAAATTTCAAAAAAGCGATCCAAGTGTTTTCAGTTATGATTATGTTTGCGTTCATACATGAGAAGCAAATTGACATGCATTTAATCAAAATTCTCCGAAGATCAAGCAAGGCAGTTTCCTTGTTTAAGATCAAGTGAGGCAGTGATTGAGATTAAGATGGTGCATTCTCTTCAATCTTCGTTTTGCAGGAATTCCATGGAGGTGTCTATAGAAAGGAAGGAGCATAGGTCAGGCAGGTGTCTGAGGAATGAAACTTAAGGCTTAGATCTTCTCCTGAAGATCAATGAAGTTGAATGAGCTTTCAAACAGGTTGGCTGTTGGAGATTTTGTGAAAAGCTTCAAGGAGGCCACATGCAAGTCACCAAAGAATTTGCTTTAAATTTCACAGGGTTGAATTCGAAGGTGGGAGTGCTTGAGTTACCAATTTCTCTAGAGGTTATATCTGCAGTCACTAAAATTCCAAGGGGACAGGAGAGATGGTTTAAAAATTTCAAGTTTGATATGACTCGCAAGGAATTCTTGAAGCCAGAGTCCATTGATTCAGACTAAAACAAATCGGTGCCCAGGAGATTTTTCAAAGATTCATATGCAAATTTACTTACCTGCATATAGAGATACTTCACCTATGAGGGGAAGTATCATAAGGTGTATTCCTATCATTTTAAGCTTCTACTTCATTTCACTGGAAAGATATCACTGGATTTTCATTTCTATTTGTTTCATAGCCTAGGCAAAATGTGTGACAAGGTTCAGTTAAAGAAGGAAGCCTGCGAGACATCGTTGTTTCATCATGGCTTAGTCAAATTGATTTCTTTGCATGAGATCCAGAAAATAGACAGGGAGTGGTCCATCTTCTTATTTATGTCTGGCTTCAAGAATGAAACTGGTCTCAGGCATCAGGCTACGAGAATTTCTTTACCTGCAGTTAGTCATCGTGAAGAAACAAGATCAAGCAAATTCGTGAAATTGAAATCCAAGAAGCAGGTAAAGGAGCCCATGAGATCATTAGTGATTCAAGACACACCTCAACAATCACAAAAAAGGAAAGGGCGGATCAAAGAGGGTGTACAAGAGAGATCCAGAGGTGAAATAGTCCAAAGGAGAGTAACTAGGAGATAGCTAGCTAGAGAAAAAGGTAAGACAGTAGTTACTGAGGGAAGCTCAATTTCAAAAGGAAGTTTGAATGATTTTCTTCAAGCTATTGACATTGAATAATCCCCTCTGGTTGGGGCAGACTTAATGGAAGCAAGTAAAGACAAAACCAAAACAGCCAAAACCTCTAAAAAGCTCAAATTTGATGATCACGCTTCTGAATTTGTTTTTAAGCCAAGAAGACCCGTGACAAGGCATTCAAAAGGGATATAGAAGGCACTGCCAGAAACAAGCGAGACAAGAGAGGTAGAAAAATTTCATGAAGGACCTGTGGTTTTATCAGAAACATCATCACAATTGCATAGAAATGACAGAGGTAAGGCAGTTATATCTCAACAAGAAGAAGGTAGTTTTGAAGAGTTGAAAAAGAAACTGAACCTGGAAAATCTTGAAATTTCCAAAATTAGAAAAGCCTCAAGGAAACATGCAATCAAGGAAGCTCATTTTAACAAAATGGAGACTCTGTGGGAAGATAAAACAATTTCAATACCCAAAGTGGTTAGTTGTGATGCCCAATATTTCACTTGGACGGTCCCTACAATAAAGGAAGCGAAATACATCAGAAGGGTCAATGCGAAATTAAGAGCTAGAATCTGAATTATGAAGAGGAAAATCAAAGATCTGAAGATACAGTTGAACCAACCTGAAGGACACCCTCAGCTAAGAAAAACTACATAGCAACTAAGGCTAAATCTTAAAATTTTGATGTGGATCACCTTTAGAAGTTTTTTCAGTTTTGAACAACTTCATGGCATATGAAAGAATCATTTCAAAGGAAAGAAAGCTCAAGGAAGTTAAATTTTGGAATTAAACTATGTTTTTGAAATTACACAGCAATTTCGTAGCGCGCTACGAAACTGTTGTAGGTAATGCCTAATGCACAGCAGTTTCGTAGCGTGCTATGAAACTGTTGTGGCTGCATATAATGATTTGGTGGACAAATTTTGCCAAGCAAAAGGAAATATTTTTGAAGAGGGGTTTCCAAAAAGGATTACTTACAAGGTGTAAACATCTAGCAAGGGCAAAACGGGTAAAGGGAGGATATCTATGAACTCTAAGCTCCATGTTATGAAAGTGGTCATATTTTAGTAGCTAGTATTGTTCATGATGCTTCAGGAAGCATTAAAGAAGTTTTGTCTTACTACATGTATATGGGAAAGGTCTATAGCATATGGAAAACAAGCCAATCAAATGCATTTTTATGTAATTAAGAAGAAAAGCAGGGGTAATAGACTTCGAAGATCCTTTTGGAGACCAAAAGCAGAAAAACAGGAACAGCTTCCTAATTTCCAGGAACAGTCAAAGGATGAGGCAATCAAGGGATAGCTGGGAGTCTAAAGCCACCACCAAATCCAAACTAAATAACGCCACTTGTTAGAGAACGAGTTTGAATTGTAATCAATGCTACTACCAACATAATGAGGACTTACACTCCTAATTTTTTTAGGTCTCTAGAACTGCCCGTTAATAGTCCGTTACATTAAATAGTTGGTTTTAAGTGTCAATAGGTGTCAAAGTAGGAAAAATTCAAATTACCCTCATGCTGGAGGAGGAATCTAAGTCATGGAATGAAACTCTATATATGGGAGAAAATCTAATGTATTATGGGTTGTAAATTTTCAGAGAAACTCTCATATTGTGCTTTGTGTAAAACTCTGTTTTAAGTAATACAGTATTTGGCTTTGCTTCTCAGGAATCAGAAGGAATTCAATGTTCAGAATGTCCTGTATTGCGGCCATCTTCTCATTATTTGCAGTGGTATGAATGTGTGATTACTTAGAAATCACTGATTTTCCTCTAACTTTCTTCATACATTTTTAAACTTTGTTGTCTTTTATGTTTCTGATGTATTCACCATGTGTTGAATTCTAGATGCCCTGACTTCCATGTAAAGCTAACATTATTGCCATACTGAAACATTTTTGACTCCATAAGCCCAATGAATATTTTCTAATTGTGTTTCAACCATTTACACTCCTTCATTTGTTTCATAGAGTTAGCCATCTAATTCATTATCAAAACCTTTAATCTAGTGAGAGATACCTCTCAGGTTGAGGAGGCTAAGCCTTAGCCAAAAGTTGGTTTGAAATAGTTACTCAAGGTCTACCTGATCAGCAGACTTTCAGGGTTAGATTTTGTGATAACATACTCTATGACTATTACATCCAACTATCAACACTTGAACTTACACTTGACAATACATTACATTACAATGCACATGTACCCATGTGAGACAAAATGGCTTGAGCAAGCCATGCAAGACATTATTATGACTCATACAAACATTAGAAGACCGGTGCTTCAACATTCTCACGGTGATCAATAGTACCGAACCGATGCCAAGATCGGTAGTCCAAGATGGTGTCTGTGGACTCTAAGGTGACATCTTTCTGGAACCTAACTCTTTCCTCCATAACATCTAGGTACACTGCTCGAGCTCCTCTATCCAAGTCGTCTGATAGAATGTGCATCATTTTCTTAGCGTAGTCGGACCAACAACATACTTGTGCATGGTGTCTACACTGATTGACAAGTTTGGGCTGGTGGCTATATGCATCAACTCGCCAAAGTATGAATCAAGCTCTAGCTGGTCTTGTGCCTTTGCATTCGACTGGGTGAGAGTGCCAATAGATGGGGTCGCACGTGCATGCACAACAAAATCCATACTCTTGAATATACATGCATGGGAAGCATGTAGATTAGTGATGAGTTGCAGGAGCTCTTTATAGTTCCAGATCTGACTCCGGATACATGCCTTCAACTCGACCGCTCTTGGCTTCATCATCTTAGGCAAGTAAAGTGGGGCTCCCTTGTATCTTATCTTCCATGATTGCATGTAATCAATAGCAACATGCATGTTCGACAATGTACGTGCTCTCCTAGCACATTGTTGCCGCCATTCGTTGAGATGGACGACTACGTTATGCATGGTACCAAACTTGGAATACAACACCTACATGACTGGGTCAAGGGATAATACTTCATCCAATATTGCCTTCTTCAATTCTCCTCGGGTAGATTCTATAACCATTTTCCCCCTTTCTTGGCTATCTGAAGCTCCTTAGCCATTCACTCATTATCAGCTATCACAAAGCGAACACTCGAGCTAGTGGCTTCAGCATATGCTTTGGTAGCATCAACCAACTTTGCTAGATGTTTGTGCATGTCAGACATGATCACTCATTCCTCAAACTGCGTAGGAGATGTATGATCATCTGGAATCAACACTCTGCAATATTGCACAACTCTATGTTGAGACTCATTGAATGAGATGTTGTGCATATCCCCTTCCAGCTGATTTCCAAGGATCTCAGTGTCTCGTTGGTCGCTTGGGACTTGCTCGTCTTCTAGATGTGGTGGAGCTAGTGGGTCAAAATCTTGGTGGTGAGGCATGAGGTCAATGTCTTTCTCTAACTCCTATTGCTCCATATTTGTATCCATATGTTCAAGTGCTCACTCTATCTCCTGAGCAAAGTCCCACTCCATCAATGGCTCACATGTATGCATGATGCCAACTCTTTTGATGAGTGCACTACTTGTATGGACATAGTTTCATATATTTGTACAAGTTGCACCCCCTGATGTACTTCTTCCTGCTATGCTTCATTCTCCTTTTTGCACAGTTCCTATTCCTTCTAGGGTCTCTCCTTCAACTCATGCAACTCCTTCTTTGTTTCCTCCGTTATACGCTTCTCTTTTTTCCTTTTCATGTTTCTCTTGTCATGTTGTTTCCACATTGCCTCTATTGCCAAAGCTACTTTCTGTACAAGTGGGTCTTCTCAGAACTTGTAGCTTTGCTCTTCCTCCATGCGGTCGAAAATCTTTATCTTTCCCGTATCGCACACTAGTATGTTCACCTCTGTTATTGTTGGTTCTAGTGCTCTCTGGGATGTTGCTTCACGTTTCTTCACTATCCATTCCATATCAAGGCCCATTGAGTCTAGAGGAGTTGTAACAATATCTCCATAGGTCCTTCTCTGCCCAATGACATGCCCTGTGGATCTAGTTCAACTGTACTCTCATTCAATGATATTTCACAAGACAATGCAGGTCATATGGATTGTAACTTCAAAGGTCGAATGGATACATCTTCATATCCTCTACTTCGACATCTGCATGGTTGAAACTTTGTATCTCGTAGAACCTGATCTACAATGGAAGAGTGGGCCAAGGGGCCTTCTTCTTCCGGTGTAGCCTAGTTATCAAATCTTGCCGAGATGTGATATGATACTTCCTGCATGATGAGTTTTTCTAAGGAAAACTTTAGTAGAACATGCGGAGGCTTCTCTGCACTGTACATCCATATGAAGGTGTCGGATGGTGAGGCATACCAATTGGTTATGTCGATTAGTAACTCCATTTCTGCCTTCGACATGCAAGGTGGATCCTGTTTGAATATCATCTTGTAAACGGGGGTGACAAAATGATCAGACAGCTACGTGATAACTCCTCTGAAGCTTCATTCAAACAACATCTTACAATAAGTGTTCACAACAATCTCCGCCAGTGTCCATGCCCACTTCAAGCTTGGGAACCCCTATTGAGAAGAGATTGCATCCAAAATGTAGGCGTACATGTAGCTCTCTACTTGCATACCTTTGGGTGGCTGTTGAACCCTTGTTACCTATTCCTTCAGCAGATGAGTCAACATGTTGGACCAGTTGCTTGCTTTTCCTTCTTTAACCAATTGTTCCAATGCGATCACTCAACTTTGTGGGAAGGTTCACCCAGTTCTTTAAAATGTCTTTGGAGTTGGCATTATAGTTGAGAATGCTGAAGGGAGTGTCCATGATGATCACAACGCTCGACTTCTCATACATCTCATCATAATCCTGTGCCCTGAAGGTAGCAATCTTCGTCCCGCTGACACTGCTCAATGTCATCATCTCAAGATCAGTGTACGAGATGATCTAATGTATCATATCCATGCTTAGGAGCACTAGATATCTGCATGCAATCTAGTACAAGAAAAACTTGTGGATTTTCACATAGAATTGGCAGTCTTCGAGGTCTTCTTGAAATGTACCTGCAAATGCATCATTGAACTCTTTCCTTTTCAGCTTGATGTCCTTGTCTACTATTAGTTTGGTATCTTCATAGATCGGTAGACTTCAAGATAGTCGCTCAACTGTTGCTGTAGTTGCACTTCCATCAGTTTCCTTTGATCCTGCTCTCTTGGAGGCCTTTGATCCTGAACTGCTAAGAGGTTGAAAAAGACCTTCTAGAACTGGAGACAAAGTGATATGTATGGCAATAAATCTATCAGCGAAAACCAAAGAAAATTTGAGGGACGACGTGCAACATACCTGGAAATTGACTGGAAAATATTGCACAGTTTCTTTTGATAGGTTTGTTATAGACATTTTTGTGCCTTACAGCATTGAGCATGAAATGTCCATAATCCAAGGGATCCAAAGTCCCTAAAATAGTTGTTCCTGCCCCTAAAGGAACAAGGTCAACCAATGACAGCTTCTCCCAAAAGTTCTCCACCAAAAACCACTCAAAAACAGTCAATTCAGGATCAATTCAGAGGCTCCACTAGCTGCCTGCATTGAAATGCAGAGGCTACACTAGCTAGGTGCATTGCAACGCAGGTGGAAGCACTACCAGGGTGCGCTGAGTGGGAAATGACAAATGCCAAGCTCATTCAACGAGGTGGAAAGACCATGGAAGCTTCCAGAATCTTCTCCAATGACACTTGCCTCAATGAATTCGACTAGTGATGAGTAAGAGGCTCTCAACCTCCAAGTGGAAGCAAGAACTGACAGAGAGAAGCCACAAGTCAAAACATAAGCTGACTCATCCTCTCTGCTTACATCTATATATGGATCTCCCACCCAGAGGTCCAGGAGGCTGGAATTTTGTATTTTGCAGAGAATTGCTGTTGGTTTGAGATTGAGATTAGTACATTGGGTGATTTATGCTTTGTTGGAGGAGAGGAAGGGATTCCTTTGCTGGGAGGTAGATGCTGGATCGGGACTCACTTGGTTGTATCTCCTCTTGGACTTTATTATCATATCAATAAACTATTTGAGTTTCTCCTACATGCTGTGTATCAATGATGTTTTGTTATATTTGCATGTTTAGCTTAATCTGATCCTGAGCTTTTTATGAATGTATATCTATATCTTCGTGTAGTTTCTCTCTCTTGTGATTTTGCAGGGATTCGGTGAAGCTGGGCCGGTGAGAGAGCTGGGAGCTGGGAACTACTGAAGAGAGGAGCGATTGGATCAACAAACTAGCGAAAGACACAAGTTAGTTAGATCCTTTCTCCTCATTTACGTTCCATAAAGAAGAATACTCAAATAAGTTTCCTTGTTTGTTGCTAAGGCACTATCACACCTTAGAGTGGGATAGCGGCATTCTGAATTGGATACTTTTCCCAACAACAAATTGGCGACTCCACTGGGGAGCGTATCTTGTTAGTCTATTTTTGTTTCTATTGTTGTTCTTCTCATAAACTCAGGAGTGCCGAATCGAACTGCATTTTCCATTTTCAAATGCAAAGTAGAGATCTACTGCTCTAGTCCATTCGCTGGGCTTGTTTATGATCTGAACAGCTGATCCACAAATGCTCTAATAGCCCTTTGTGATAGATCTTAGTCCTCCTTTAAATCATCCCTCTAATTGTACCTAATTGATAGCTTTTATCCGGCCAAAAACTGTAGATTAAACTGCAAACCGTGACCCAGAACCCAGAAACAACTCTCATTTCTGCTTCAGCGCAGACTCTGTGAAGAGGTTCTGCATTTCAATGCAGGTCCCGTGAAGGCTACCTACACTAAAGTTCAGTTTCTCTGTGCTGAGGGTGCGCTGATCAACCCTTGCCTTGTGCAGTTGTAGTTCCCTGCTGCTTTTTGCTCAGTTTTGTCTCTGTTTTTGCAGACCTGTTATCATTGTGTGTACCTATCTGAAACCCCTTTTCTTTGCCTCAATTCCACCTCAGTTGTATAAAGAAACTGTATTTGTTCTTTGTGTATTTGTTACATCATTTGCAGTTTCCCATCACAAAAGTAAACTAGTCATACTGTTGCCCTTAGATCTAGATCTGTCGTAAGTGTCGTTTTGATCTTAGGAGTGAGTTTGTTTGCTGTTCACAGTTGATTAAGCTTTTAATTTTGTCGTTTGGTTTGAATTTATGCATTTTTAGTGTCGAAACAAGTAAATCATAAAGTGTCGTAATCGTCTTTTTGATTTCGGAAAAGGAGCTTGTTTGTGTTTTTCACTTGAAATCGAATTCAAATTTGTACAACAGCTTTCTTTTTAGGCATCAATATTAAGAAAGTGAAAACAAATACATGCATATGTGCATTTGCATTTTGGCAGTTTGTATGTGTTGATTTAGGAAAAGTGCATTTACAGTGTGCTCTATGATCTTTGAGAAAAGATTGTGTCTTTCTTTTCCCCTTGTAGCTAGGATTTTCATTGTTGAAAAGATATAAAAGCTTGCTTATCATCTTTAGACTGAATTTAGGAATTGTATCATACATCTCGTGGTGATCCAAAAAGGCAAACTTCTAAAAAAGATCAACCTAAAATAAATTGAATGAACTTAACAACGCTTTGTAACTTAACGCACAACATAGAGGTCTAGGCTAGAGACGTGTTCCGACGTCGTAAAACCTAGTCACTGGTCGCCTCACTGATGGTTGGGTGATTCCTCCTAAGAGACGATAAGTGCCAGTACGGATTGTGCTCCCATCTACCATCGAGTATATATTGGGAGACCCCTATAGGCATAAAACCTTTATCCATAGGAAGCCGTGTCGGCCGCCCTACTGATCGCAATGCACTGAACACAGCATTCGGGAAGATTGACCGCCCGTACCTTAAAATGTATTCTGCAGTTTTGCGAAATGTTTGGCACACCCTCTACCTAGAACTCCAGAGTAGTTCCTTTTGGCCTTTTTCAGACTCTATAACGGAAAAAGTCCATCCGAGCATTTGTCACTTCGGGCTCGTTAAAACATCGAAGGCGACTAGAGTCATCTTTTGCTTTTTCTCGACTCTTTAAAATTGAAAAAGCAAGTTGTGTCCAAAGCATCTAAAATTCATTTAATTCAGAAACACTTTTCCCCTTTTGTATTTTATTTGATCGAGTAATCCGCAATCGTGGAAGAAAGTCAATTGAAACCCCGTCGTTCGTGGAGGCTTACGAGTCAACCGTCTTTGTCTCCGGAATCGAAAATAGTATGGACAAAGTGAACTCGTTTAACCGGTTCGAAATCTCCTATCAAAGTTAGAACAAGTGTTCCAACAACATCTGAGATTCCGGTTACTCCAAACATTTTTGGAAACCCTGCCTATACAGAAGAAGTTCAACAATCACAGAGGGACAGTGATACTGATCCTAGTCTGAGAGCAAACAGTTGTGTTACTGAACCGGTTCCATCTGTAACCGGTTCGGAGAGTATTGCTCCTCAAACATCTGTCACTATCGATTCAACCCCTTCTTCAGCACCAGAAATATTTTACGGACCTGATGGTCTTCCCCTTCCACCTGGTTTGATTGCGATAGAGGAAATTGTAGAAGATCTGCAAGCAAGTACTCCAACACATTTTGGAGTCGGGGTCACTCTATTTCCTTCGACATCAAAAGTTAGTCTACCACCAGTGGAAGTTCCTGTAGAATCGCTAGGTAATCTTTTGGATAGACTCAAAATGTCTGAACAACCGTCAACATCTAGGATTGTGTCGAATGACACAGCGACAGCAAAATTCCCTGCCGTCACTCCGACAATGTTTGTCGGCGTACCATCTGTCCCGACTAGCTCACAACCGCTAGAAGGAGTCCATCCAGGGACTATTTCGACAGTGTGGTCCGTTCCTGTTTGTTCCTCCGGAATAATATCCGGCAACTCTTATGTTGAAACTCGACAAATTGATCCATTTGGAGGTCAATTTGGGCAATCCAGTCCCCAAGGACAAACAATCCCCTTGAGTTCCGGGCTACCATTGTATGGGGGGCAGTATGCCCTTTCATTACCCCCTCCGGGAGGATATCCATACGGGAGTTCTCAACAGTATTTAGGTTATACTGGAGTTACGACAAGTGGTTGGGTACCTATACTACCCCAACAACCAAGAGTTGTGTATTCTATGCAACAATGTGTACCTATGTCGAACATCCCGACAACACCAGCTATTGTAACAGTGTCACAAGTTCAAACGATGCCTGTTGTATGTCAACCTCAGATTTCTCAGGTTGTAATGCAACAACCCCTTGACCCTGTGACTCAGCCACAATCGCCAACTAGTGGGGCGAAACAGGTCCAAACGGGTACAATTACCCCACATCTTGGTCCAACGGTTAGTATAGCGCAACAGAACATGGCTTCACAACCGTGGCTGGTGCAATACCAACAACCACAATTCCAACAAGTGTACCAAGGTTCTGAGCAGCAGATCTTTGCGAACAGTGGACAGCCGTACATTCAAAACGGCCAAAATCAATCACTTTACAGTGGTCAAGTCCACCAACCGTATCAGTCATACCAGCATCAACTACATTATGCTGGTATGCAAAGGCCAACTGCTCAGGCAATTCCATCGTACCCTGGGTATGCTTCACCTAACCTGAATCAACAGTTACCATTCGTGGCAACTTTAGAGTTACCCGATTTACACCAGTTAACAAACGATCCAATTGCTTACGCCCCTTGGTGGCCAGCGATTCCTCACAAACTTCCATCAGATATTCCTAAATTTAATGGAAATCCAGGTGAAGACCCGTCGAATCACGTGATGACATTTCATCTATGGTGTTCATCAAACACCCTAAACGATGATTCAATAAGACTTCGCCTTTTTCAGAGGACGTTAACGGGTCTAGCAGCAAAATGGTATATTGAATTGCCTAGAGCTTCGTTCGACAATTTCAGCACCTTAGCCACGACTTTCTTAACCCATTTTCAATTACCAATAAGGTATGAAACGGGAACGGAAATCTTAACCAACTTCAAACAGACAACGGCCACTCACATATCTGATCATATACATGAGTGGCGACATCGTCGTAGGATGGTAAAAACGTACGTTCCTGATCAGCTATTAGCTGAATGGTTTATCAAGTCGTTACTTCCTGCCATAACGGAAGATGTGGCAAAGGGGGGAGTCGTAACGGAAGAGCAAGTTATCGCTCGTGCGCAATATCTAGACTTGGTCTATACTCAGTCTGGCACGCTCTACGACAAAATACCTGACGCCCCTAGACCGGAATTCTCAATTCCTCCTCCTCCTAAATCAAACAATGACTCTCATGCCGGCGATGGCGTGATTGGCACGAAAAACGCGAAATCGACAAAGGCCAACTCCAAGAAGGCCCGTAAGATTTCAGATCAAAATGCAAAAGACGAAATTCTTGCTTCGGAAGTAAATGCCGTATCAGCAGATAAGGGCAAAGAAACCAAACAACCAGGAAGCAAGAAGAAACAAAGCAAAGGGAAGAAGAAGAAACAGGAGGAATCATCTCCTGAAAAACCTTCTTCAAATCCTCTTGGAAATAGGAAACCCCCTTCAGGGTGTCATATATGCGATGAGGATCACTGGACCGCACATTGTCCATACAAAGCTGATCTTAAAAGGTTCTTTAAAAGTTCGCAAACCTCAGCTGTGTTAACTGATCCGTTTCCAAATCCAGGGACAAATCTGGTTGATAGTGGAAATGCTTCCCCGTCGCAAGTGCTAATGTTGTCGATTTCGAAGCAGCAAAATGATGCTTTGATTTCGACAAGGAACAAAGATTACGGGAATAAACAGCTGTCGAACGACAAGGGTAAAGATCAACCAAGTAGTTCGACAACAACTTCGACAGAAGTTGTACCACCCATCATTCCTGAATTAACAATAAAACCGCCAAAGGGAGTAGTACACAAGTCGACATTTAATCCTCGCACCAAAGCAACGCAACATTATAACATAGTGGAAGATTTGGCCCAATCGCCATCCGCTATGTCGACTCTTGAAGTACTACAAAATTGTCCATCCCAAAGGCAGGCTTTGTTATCGGCCATTGGTGGGGTTGATCCTAAGGATTCCAATCTTGTATCCTTTGACAACAAAGGATACGATCCTCAGTTACCAGCTCAACTAGCTTTCCTTATCCAAGTGAAAACCCTCAACAAAACTATTCATCGAACAATTATTGATGAGGGGGCATCTACGTGTATTATGTCGATGAGTTGCTGGAAAACTTTAGGATCTCCAACCTTGTCACGATCTTCGACGACGTTAAAAGCATTCGACGGCAGGACATATACCCCATATGGTATCCTAAATAACTTGAAGGTTGAACTAGGGGGCAAAACAGTAGGAATTGATGTTGAAGTAATTGATGGAAACCTCGATTACAACATCCTACTGGGAAGGCCTTGGATATATTCCATGGCCGCAGTTGTGTCGACCTACTTCAGGAAGATTGCATTTCCCTTTCAAGGAGGAATTACAGTCGTCGACCAACAAACTTTCCTCCCCGACAGTTCACAAGTTACGGGAAGCATTCCAATGATCCATGGAAGCAATCATTCGCTTCAAAATATTGGAGTAGGTCTCCTAAAAGACCCTACCTTAATGGGTACTTTTGCCCTACCGCCTCCGAGTAATCTGGCGGAAGTGGCCACAATGGAAACCTACAATATGAAATCTTCTATATCTAATGGATTCCAAAGATTCCTAAACATTTTGTCAGCATGGATCATCACCATTTTAGAAATATTGTAGCAATCAATTTTCTTGGCCTGGGGGGCAACCCCAAATCAACGCTCATCAAGCGTTTGGATAGATAGATCTAAAGAATATGGTACCCCTTCAGATCCTTGGTCGCGAGTGCATGGAACCGACGAAGGAATTCTACAATCAATGATGATTGAAGGGGCCCCATGGAATGATCACCACCATCGTTCCCTTCTTCCTGATTATGAAGAAGATACTCAAGATGACCTTTATCATCCTTCAGTTTTTGAATTCCTGTCAAATACTGTAAATACGGTGGATTCTGAGCGAAACTTATCCAATATTGAAGAGACTATAGCCATAAATATCTCGACTAAAATGGATGTTGTAGAGAATATTTATGTCGGCAAAGGTTGTTCTCCTTCAGAACTGGAAATATATAACGCTCTTTTTCGCGAATTCAGAGATGTCTTTGCTTGGTCATATGACGAAATGCCAGAGATGTCTTTGCTTGGTCATATGACGAAATGCCAGGCATTGACTCGAGTATCGTTGAACACGAAATTAAGATGTATCCAGATGTCAAACCGGTACGACAACGGCTTAGGCAGGTGCACCCCAAGAAAGCCGCTACCATTAAGGCAGAAGTTGAAAAACTTCTCCATGCTTGTTTCATCTACCCGGTTCCTCTAACCGATTGGGTATCGAATATTGTCCCTGTTATGAAGAAACAAGGAACAATTAGAGTGTGTGTCGATTATAGGGATGTAAATCAAGCTTGTCTGAAAGACAACTACCCTACACCCTTCATCGACCAGATAATTGATGAATGCGCCGGATGCGAAATCTTTTCATTCATGGATGGATTTTCCGGGTATAATCAAATAAATATCTGCCCACAGGACCAGTCAAAGACTGCATTCATTTGTCTGTGGGGCACATTCGCATATCGAAAATTACCCTTCGGTTTAAAGAACACAGGGGTGACCTTTCAGAGGGCAATGAATTATGCCTTCCATGACATCAAGAACATCGTTCAACCATACCTCGACGACCTTCCGGCTCATTCGCGAAAGCGGACTAATCATCCGCAGCATTTAAGAGTGATATTTCTACGTTGCCGACACTACAAGATATGACTCAATCCGCACAAATGTGTATTTTGCGTCAGTTCTGGTCATTTACTTGGCTTTGTAGTCTCCAAGGATGGGATTCATCTCGACCCTTGCAAGGTCCAGGCAATCATCAATTTGCCTCCACCTTCAAATTTGCTTCAGATTCAGAAACTCCAAGGGAAAGCAAACTTTCTGAGGAGGTTCATTCCAAATTACGCCAAACTTGCTAAAGGTTATACACGTCTTTTGAAAAAGGAGGTACCCTTCGTCTGGGATCAGGTTGCGCAAGATTCCTTTGATGCTTTAAAGGATTCCTTAATAAAAGCATCATTAATGTACGCCCCCGATTATCAAAGAGACTTTAACCTGTATCTGGCTGCAGCAGATACAACCATCGCAATGGTTTTAGTTCAAGAAGTCGATGGAATTGAACACCCTATATATTATTTAAGTAGAAACTTAAATGATACAGAAAGCAAATATTCTTACGTTGAAAAACTAGCGCTTGCAGCTGTTCAAGCGATACAAAGATTTCGACACTACGTCCTCTTTCGGAAAACTACCATTCTGTCATATTGCAACCCCATGACTTATATATTGTCGCGAAAGTTGCTGGGGGGCAAATATTCAAAATGGATAGCGATCCTTCAAGACTTTGATCTAGAATTTGTAAAATCCAAATCAAAGAAAGCTCTAGTTTTTGCAGAATTATTGTGCGATCTCCCATCGTCGTCCAACGATGAAACATCCGAAGAAACAATCGTGGATGAGAATTTGTTTTTGATATCTACAAGCAATGAGTGGTATGGATATATCATAATTTATCTCCAAACCCAAAAGTTTAGGCCTAACACCTCTCACTCTGAACAAAAACGTATACGATACCAAGCAAAAGACTACATGATCATCGGTGATACACTTTACCGTCGTGGTGTCGATATAGTTCTGAGAAGGTGCCTCACCCATGAGGAGGCCGAAAAAGCCCTGAATGAGTGTCATTCAGGTGTGTGTGGGGGGCATCAATCTGGATATGCAACAGCACAAAAAATCTTACGAGCAGGATCCTTCTGGCCAACCATGTTCAAAGATTGCATAACCGCAGTCAGAAGTTGCCATGCTTGTCAAATTTTTGACAGCAAAACCAGAAGACCACCCACACCTTTACAGCCGATAGTTGCTTTTGGGCCTTTCGCCAAATGGGGCATCGATTTCATGACATGTAACCCCACCTCGACTGGGGGGCATGGGTATATTATAGTCGCCGTCGACTATTTTACCAAATGGGCCGAGGCGATGCCTACATTAGATAACACTGGTGAAACAGCTGCCCTTTTCTTTTTCAATCATGTAGTCGCCAGATTCGGCATACCACAGGCTATAGTCACAGATCATGGATCGCACTTTCGCAATCACATGATGGTTGAATTAGCTGCCAAGCTAGGGCTATCTCACGACAGCTCTACTCTGTATTATCCGCAAGCCAACGGACAAGTTGAAGTGATCAACAAGGTCCTGAAGCGTATGTTGCAAAGGATGATCGGAGTTCACAAAAGAAGGTGGCACCTAATCCTGTACTCAGCCCTGTGGGCTTACCGAACATCGGTAGGGAATGCGACTGGGTTCACACCTTTCCAACTGGTGTATGGCCTAGAAGCAGTCTTACCAGTCCAGTGCGAAATCTCATCTCTTAAACTCGCAATCGATCTCCTCCCCGGAACTTCTGAAGAAGAGGCCCGTTTCTTGGACTTAATCCAATTGGATGAAACCCGTCGTGATGCCGCTTTGGCTAACGAAGCCCATAAGAAACGGGTCAAGGCGCAGTTCGACAAAAATGTCAAACCCCGTGTCTTCTCAGAAGGTGACTTGGTCTTGCTTTACGACCAAGAATCCGATAAATTAGGAGGAGGTAAATTCAATTCTTTATGGATGGGCCCCTATATTGTTAAACGAGTGTTAGCGAAAGGAGCCTACGAGTTAATGGATTATGACGGAATTCCACTGGCGCAACCCCGTAATGGGTTGTACCTCAAGCGTTACTATGCTTAAATAGTAACCAATATGCTTTTGTTGTATTTTGTTTTCGAGCAGTTATCGAGCAGTTTTAGCACATAGTTCATGCTCGTTAAAAAATAAACATAAGATCGAGCAGTTTTAGCACATAGTTCATGCTCGTTAAAAAATAAACATAAGACCGAGCAGTGTTTTTCCGCATTTAAGCTCGTTAAAAAATGAACTACCCTTCGGTAAATAACCACCGTGAAAGTAACATTATCAGCCATTAAAGCCTTGGTCATGTTTGCACCGTCACCTCCACTTTTCCATTGGTCGATCATTCACCTCCATATTGATTGTTTACCCATTTTAAGGAACAGCTGCGAAGAGTGATTTCACTAGCCATCCTTGTGACACTGCCGTGATTGGAAAATTCCAACCCTTACCTGGAATCAACTGCTACCCGTTCATCACTCGTTCCTCAAAAGACGAGTCTTCTTTAAGCTCTTTTCATCTGACTCGTAAAATATGAAAAGATTGCCGAGTTTTGGCCTTCCAGCTCGTTAAAGCAACCGGAAGTGCTATCCCTCCTCTAGATTTTAATCTTTTTGGACCTGAGGGATTATTACACAAAAAGATCGAGCGCTTGTTTTGATCGGCTCGTTAAAACTATCGAAAATTCATCCCTTCTGTATTGTTTTATACTTTTTCGGACTTAAGGGATTAGATGACAAAAAAGGAACTCCGGAGTTATCTTTACGTACCTTTTCAGACTCTCTAAAAATGAAAAGGACCGAGTTATCTTTGTCGTTAGACTCGTTAAAAAGATTAATAGCGACAAACTTGTCTTTAGACGAGAACGAGTTTCACTATCGCTAGGCTCGTTAAAACATAGCGATGGGTTTGCCCGAAGGGAAAATTATAGAACAAGCATATGTTATCCTCCTCAAGCTTGACAAAAATAAAGAGGTACTGGTCAGAAATGACTGGGGAAAATTGGGAAGAAACTCAAAGAACTTTTATTGGTAGTAAGTCACTCTTGAACATGACACTTCCACTCCGTGCCTGAGTTGGGTTGGGTTGTTTCATTCACCGGTCACATCGCCATGGTCTCGCCATACCATCCACCTTTGGGGTAAATGCTACCAATCCATCACATAAGTGTCGCCGATATGTTCAAGAGAAGTCATCCAGAGAAGTCAACCGCGTCCCATCCACTACCATACATTATCCTTCATCCTTTCATGATTGCCACCCTGAACCATATATCATCAGATCGTTTTCACCTCCATCAAAATCATTTTCTCCATTCCGTGTCACTGATGTGGGATACATTAAGGCCCTCCTTTGACAGATCGCTTCTTGTCGACATCAGCTCATTATCCAAAAAGTTGATCTAGGAACACCCCCTTCAGTACTTTGAAGCTTGCATGCCTCAATGGCAAGTTTCTCACTTCCGGCGACAGGTATACATCAATGACCTTCGACCGAAAGATTTTGCGTGGTGTTCGATGCCAAGTCCTTTATTCACACCACGTGAATTGTACTGCAGTACCTTGAGGGTCATTATCATTATCGGTGATTCCTCTCGCGCTTGTTAACAGTTTACATCATTGACTGGTAATCAAGCGATGTCTTTCCATGTTCGAATTCAGAACATTTCTCACATGGATCGGCTTGTACTTAGAGTGAAGATCAGATGAGATTGAAGACCCTGGATCTAGTTTCATCCATCCGGGCTGCGATATATATTCAGGAAAAATAAAGACATTGACATGTACAGCATTTCAGCACAGATAATCATCCTACCAAAAGGATGATGATTTCATCAAAATCATCAGTCTACCATCAGACGATTGTCTGTTCTATGTACAGAAAAATGAATTTATAAAGCTGAGCATGGGAATGCCCACCTCAGCTAGATCATGAAAGCAGTATGAAAAATAATGTATTGTATTGTATCTTATTACAGGTCTCCTCCTGGCATTGGAAGAACTTCGGATCCTCCTAATAAAGCATTTCACCCGATAAACGGCCTCATACTTTAGGGGGCAACTGTTATAGACATTTTTGTGCCTTACAGCATTGAGCATGAAATGTCCATAATCCAAGGGATCCAAAGTCCCTAAAAGAGTTGTTCCTGCCCCTAAAGGAACAAGGTCAACCAATGACAGCTTCTCCCAGAAGTTCTCCACCAAAAACCACTCAGAAACAGTCAATTCAGGATCAATTCAGAGGCTCCACTAGCTGCCTGCGTTGAAATGCAGAGGCTACACTGGCTAGGTGCATTGCAACGCAAATGGAAGCACTACCAGGGTGCGCTGAGCGGGAAATGACAAATGGCAAGCTCATTCAACGAGGTGGAAAGACCATGGAAGCTTCCAGAATCTTCTCCAATGACACTTGCCTCAATGAATTCGACTAGTGATGAGTAAGAGGCTCTCAACCTCCAAGTGGAAGCAAGAACTGACAGAGAGAAGTCACAAGTCAAAACATAAGCTGACTCATCCTCTCTTCTTACATCTATATATGGATCTCCCACCCAGAGGTCCAGGAGGCTGGAATTTTGTATTTTGCAGAGAATTGCTGTTGGTTTGAGATTGAGATTAGTACATTGGGTGATTTATGCTTTGTTGGAGGAGAGGAAGGGATTCCTTTGCTGGGAGGTAGATGCTGGATCGGGACTCACTTGGTTGTATATCCTCTTGGACTTTATTATCATATCAATAAACTATTTGAGTTTCTCCTACATGCTGTGTATCAATGATGTTTTGTTATATTTGCATATTTAGCTTAATCTGACCTTGAGATTTTTATGAATGTATATCTATATCTTCGTGTAGTTTCTCTCTCTTGTGATTTTGCAGGGATTCGGTGAAGCTAGGCCGGTGAGAGAGCCGGGAGCTGGGAACTACTGAAGAGAGGAGCGATTGGATCAACAAACTAGCGAAAGACATAGGTTAGTTAGATCCTTTCTCCTCATTTACATTCCATAAAGAAGAATACTCAAATAAGTTTCCTTGTTTGTTGCTAAGGCACTATCACACCTTAGAGTGGGATAGGGGCATTCCGAATTGGATACTTTTCCCAACAACAAGGTTGGCTGACTGGCTACCAGAACTACGCAAAAGGAAGTCTGGGCTATCTTGCAGGCTAGTTGGCTACTGGAATTGCATAATGTGAAATCCAGGTTGGCTTGCTGGCTACTAGAACTGCTCAATTTCAGATGGTAGTGGTTGAAAGCCCAGTGACTGCATTGTGCAATTTTCTGGGCCAATAGTCACTATCCCTCATAATTGCATAATGCAAGACTAGATGGTAGTCACTGGGCAGAAATGTGCATTTGTTGAGGGGATAACAAAGCCTTCCTTCTCAGGATTGTGCAATGCTATCTTGTTGAGGCAGAGTCTGAGCAAAGGCTGCCCAGACCCGTCGATGGGAAAATGAAATAAAATGTGATTGTGAATGCATGGCGATACTGAGTGTAAGTAGGAATGAATGATCATGCATGAAAATAGTGAAAGAAATATTCATAAAATGAAACAACATGCATGTGGGTGAAGAGAGTCGTCAAATTAGCGATCGTTCGGGCAAAATATTTTCATGCATGCGACAACAGTGAGATGCTAATGAGAACTGAAACAGTGCTAGTAAAATCTAGTATGCATGTAAATGATAACAAGCATTTAAGGAAATCAAACACACAACACTCACACAAGTGAAAACAAAAAAAGTGATAGAAATGTTGCAAAAGACAAATTAAGACCACTTACCCGTGAATAACTGAGCTGGATGTGTCAAAGACTCCTAGATGTGTTGTAGGATGTCAGAGTTCCAAGATCGATATGAATGAGTGAGATCTAAAGTGTCGAATAAAGAAGTTTGAGGCTCATGACGCGCATGCCACAAATCTAAGAAAAGGTGACACTTGGAGGAAATATTCTGAATTGTTCATTGCATGTAACCTCTAACTGCTAAAAATAGCTCCCTAAAATCTAGGGATGTGTTTTTCATGTTGCTTTTTCTATTACGGGAACAAGCATCTCATGCACGCAAGTCAAGTTTTCCTAGCCCTGAGTAAAACAGGTCAACTCAACTACACATGCAATAGTTTGCTCAACTTGGAGGAAAAAATGTGCACTTCTTTGAGGGAGCTAAGCTAGCTGCCCAAAAGATTTACACAATTTATGGGCAAAGTAGTTGACTGCTACCCAGAATAGGGCAATTCCTGGGCTGAGTAGCCCTGTTGGGAGGAATTGTGTAATTTCCTCAGTGAAGCTTGACTAGCAGATTTGCACAATTCTGGAGCCCAGAAAGCTACCAGATAGAATTGTGCAATTTCTGGAGTGAAGGTTGGATCCCCTCCAAAATTGCACAATTTCCTGATGGAGCTGCTTAGCATGTAGCTAAACCAGGTCTAGAGAAACAACCTATGAGGGGAATGCAACAAGCTCTCACGAATAGGCTTTCATTCTACAAGAAAATCACTAAATCTTGTGTACTTGACAAGGCAAGACAAGCTGCTGTGAAAGGTTGATAGTGAGGCTCCAAAACAAAGCTAAGGAAAAATTTTGGAGGGTGTTTGTAGCTGCTACAATAGGTTAGATTTTGAAATAATTAAAATATTAATCTTGACGTATAAATTGTTATTAGTTGAGTTAACTGACAAAATGTGAAGGTCTATTCAAATTCAAAATGGAAGCACCTCTAATATTCATTCTTTTTAATAGTATATTGTTCACATTTTTTTTCCAGTAGTATAATTTAATTAAATTTCTTTTGTATTTGAATAAGAAATTCTTGTACATTTGTGGCTATACAGACAAAGCATGTGGTTGTTTGAAGGTTGTCTTACAAAGGAATCATGTATATAAGAAGGATGTGTGGAGGAATTTGTGTAGAGGCAAGCATGAATCAGTTAATTGAGTATTATAGATAGCTTTCCTGCAAAAGTGTGGATTCTTTAATTATGCAACAGGACACCCTTTGAGTATAAGCACAAATGTCATTGAACACCTTTTGTAGACTGAATATGATTTCCACACATCTACAAAATAGAATTGTGCATTGTTCTATGTTTTGTTCTACTAAACAATAAAATATATCAATATAAAAATAAAATACCCCATGCCAACTAGATTCTTCTCATTTTTGGCATTATTTTCTAGGATTATTTTACATACAAGATTCTAGTGGAAGAAGTTTTGCAGAGGTGGCTATGCAGAGAACAAATTCTCACTGTGTGGAAATCTTTGTGTGCGGAGAATAAATTAATAAGTAGTAGATGCATAAATTATGCTGCATTTGATCTCCTTGTCTATAAACTTGACCATCAATGACTAATCAAAGAGCATTATCGAGTGTTATAAAATTATATATTAGAGAGCAATGGAACACATAAAATATATTGCAGAAATGTAAACATAGAAAACACATAAAACAAGAGAGACACAAATATACATGGTTCACCCAATTTGGGCTACGTCCACAGAGAAACGACGAGTCCCTCCTTTTATATTATCTAGCAAAATGAAGAGATACAACATACAGTAGATCCGTTTTAATTACCTTTTCACTCTCACACAATATCCTCTCTATTTCTCACTCAGAATACAGATCTACATAGACACAATACAATTCCCTCATATATAGTGAAGGGTTGCCTTCTCGGGAAAAAAACCCTAAATTAAACATAACTTCTACCATCAGATCTCCACCAAATGAATGGACCAAATTGACTATGAAATGCAGCTGCCCCCCCTGGACCCTCCTTGCAGCGCAAATATTACGGGCGGCGTTGCCGCCACATTATGAACTGGGGTCCAATGCGGTGATACATATGAATAAAGAAGATAATCAGGCTCCACACCGAACAAAAAAATGCTCACTGTGTGGAAATATTTGTGTGTGGAGAATCAATTAATAAGCAGTAGATGCACAAGTTATGCTGCATTTAATCTCCTTGTGTGTAAACTTGTCATTCAATGACTAATCAAAGAGAGTTATTGAGTGTGGCTTTCATTGTTGTTTTGATAATGTGAAGTGTGATGAAATGTGGATCTAACTTAATTAGTTGCAGAGATAAGGGGATATGCACTATTTATCACTAAGTCCAACAAGTTCATCAGTCTTATTATGACTAGAAAATATGAATTCTTTAATACTAAAATATTAACAATAAAAAACCTTTAGTGTGAAGTGCGGTGTTCCGCACATTGAAAGATTCCTCTACACAATAGCTTATTATGTGCTTCTATATAAATCCCTTATTTCGAACGTATTTCGAAGATATGAACATAAAATTAAAGACTTTTTTATAGTTATCTTTGCATAAATATGGATATAAGAATAAATGTTGATTAAGTGCACTGTGCAGAGGAAGATTTGAATATTTAATCGTCGAAATATTTGTACTGTGTACAAAAAGTTGTTTGCAAAAATATCTTCCCCTACTCTAGATAAAGATGAAACTGAACATGATTTATGTTTCATAGTGTTGACAGTGCTTGACTCGCCAACATGTCAAGGGGTTCTCCCCGGTAAGAAGTCAGAATTATGCCTTAGACTGTTTGGTGTAGGAGTCCCAGCATTGGGTTATAAGGTAATTCCTTGACCGAGATGTCACAAAGAGGCAAATAACATAAGTTTGTCAATAGTAAGGGTGTGACTGATGCAGTGAATCAAGGAAGGTGCATGAGAGGTTTTAACACTTTGAAGGGGGAAGGAGGTGAACATGAGTTCTAGGTTGAAAGGGATCAGTCCCAACTCAGTTAGGAACACACAAAACAAAAGGACATGCACAGCTCCTGGCAGAGCAGTCCACTCAAATGCGGCAATCACATCATACAAGGTAAGGGAACATGTACAACACTCACAGATCAGCATGAGACGAGTGCAACGATTGTTAAAACAAGGTTCATGTGAAAGGTTTATCTCATGTCCAACAGAGTAGTGGACATGGATGGTGACAACATTAATAACATATCAACACATTAACAACAAGATTCCTATAATTGCATGCGAATCAGTTCATACACAAGTACGTAAGTTAAACAACATATATCATTAAGGCAACCTGAGTAGTCTAGCTACAATAAAAACATATGCATGAAAATGTGTTGCCTCTTATTATAAAAAGAAGTGTAAGTCACAATCATAAAATACATCCATGTAAACCTACTAGCCACAATAGTGGAATGTTACATCCACATCCACTTGCTCCTCCAAAGAGATGTACTAGCTCCGTGCAGTGGAGAAGCCAAGCCACATTACAATACTGTCCAAGTCTTCTTCAAGATAGTCTTAGTAGAACCTTGGTTTCCCAAAAGCATCGACAATGAGTTACGAGGGACTATTTATAGAAAAGGGTGGGCTAACCCTTGACGTTCCCCTTTGTGACATTTCAACTACCCTCATGACTCTTCACCTACTCTATGACTGTTACATCCAACTATTCGCACTTGAATTACACTTGACATGACTCAACATTATAATGCACATGTACTCATGTGAGACAGCATGGCTTGAGTAAGCCTTGAAAGACATCACAGACACTTGGTTCGCTGTGATGAGATGAAATATTTGACATGCTTGTGATGGTGAAGGTGGTGAGCTGATGCTATGCTTGGTTGTCTGTGATGGTGTGCATGCACCTCATGGTGACATCTTGCTGAAGCAAACTCTTGCCTACGTTGCAATCAGTGCATTGGTTCGGCCCCTTCATCCAACTCATCTACTAACATGTGCATGGTATTCTTAGGTACGGTTGAACTGGCAACAAATTGATGCATAGTGTCCATGCTAATCTTCAAGTGTGTGTTGGTGGTCATTCACATCAACTTGTCAAAGTACATGTTCAACCCCAGTTGGACTTGCTTCTTATCTTCACCTTGGAGAGTGTGTTGAATGGATTGGATTGCATGTGTGTGCTCAACGACATGCATGATGTTGAATCCCTTGCATGCGATCAACAACACTACTCATTATGTCTACTCTGTTTCAGCTGCTGGGATGTATCCTTAACTTGTACGAGCACATTTTCATCCATGAGTGCATGTTGTGCCTATTGCTATTCCTATTCCGGTTGCAATTCATTCATTTGTCTATGCAGCTTCATGTTCTTCCTAAGTTGTTGCTTCAGCACATGCAAATCCTGCTTTGTTCCATCTTTTTCCTTCGCTCAATCTTCATGTTGCGTCATCACTTCATAGTCGAAACCTCCAAAGTTGCTTTCATCATTAATTGACCTGCTTAAGCTTGCAACCTTGTTCTACCTCTGTGTTTTCAACAACCCTCCTCTTGCATTCATTGCATTTGGTATGTTGTCTTCATCTGTTGTTCATGATGTTGCTCATTGTGATGTTGCTGTTGTCATATCTTGATGTCCTTGTCTACGAAGAACTTGATGTCTTTGTGGGTAGGAAATTCCATTGACACTTGATCAATTGTATCCCCAAGTGTGCTATGAATGGTGTCTTCATCTCTGCTCTCCTGGAAACCATTGTACCTATACTGTTGAGAGGAAGATGAACACCTAGGATACCTAGAGACATGGCAACACACATGGCAAGAAATCTTCTAGTCGAGAACCAAAATGAACATGAGAACTGACTTGCAACATACCTGGGTGAATCATCATGAAGGTTGTGCAATTTTGGCTAGGAGGTCGGGAGAGTGATTGCCAAGACTACAGAAGGCACAGTCTGGGTTGTTGGGAGACTAGTTGATTGTTGGAACTGCGCAATGCATACTCTAGTTTGGCTTCTGACTACTGGGATTACACAATGCTTAATTCCAACTGGGAAGGAATGCTGGCCTAGGGACAGATTTGCACAATTTCTTGGGTTAGGCAGCCACTGTCCTCCAGAAATGCACAAAACAGACCTGGAGGCTAGTGCTAGGCAAGAATGTGTAAATTTAGAGAGGAAGGTGAGCCTTCCTTCCCCAGATTACACAATGCAACCTTGGTGAAGGCAGAGTCTGGGCCAAGGTTGGCCCGACTCGCCGACGAGCAACTGAAAGAAACTAAGAAAATAAATACATGGCGAGACTGAGTGATAGTAGAAGTGATTGACAGTGCATGAAAAACATGAATGAAAAATTCAACAAACAGATCAACATGCATGTGGGTGAGGCAGTTCGTCGGTTTGACGAATGTCCATGCAAAAAAGTTTCATGCATGCGAGAGCAGTGAGATAGCAACAAAAACTTAAACAGAGATAAGACAAGCTTGTATATATGTAAACAATAGCAAGCATTCAAATAAATCAAGCAAATAGTATGCCCAAAAGAAAAAACACAAAAAGTGATAGAAATGCACCACAAGGCATGAGAAGCGGGCTTACCAAAAAATAGTTGAGATGAATGTGCCCACTACTTCTAGATGTGATGTGGGATGTCAAAGTTGAAAGGTTGATGTGAGGAATGAGCTCTGCAATGTTTTGTTGATGAGTTTTGATAACATCGAGTTTGTGACGCGCATGACACAAATATTGGCGAAGCGACACTTGGTGGGAGGTTTCAGAATTTCTCCTTGCATGTGACCTCCAACTGCTAAACATAGATCCCTGAAACAAGGGATGTCTTTCCATGATTCCTTGGGAGAAGCAGCCCATGCATGCAAGTCTGTTTTTCTTAGTCCCAGAGGGAACCAGTCAACTCAGCTGCAAATGCAAGAGACTACTCAACTGCTGGAGAAAACATGTGCATTTTTGGCTAGGACATGGGCTGGTTTCCTAGGATATTTGCACAATTCCTGGGTAGAGCAGCTGATTACTACCCAGATTTGCACAAATTTTAGGCTGAACAGCCTTGCTAGGGAAATTTGGGCAAATCCTACTGGGAGTGTTGGCAGGTAGGATTGCGCAATCTTGGAGCCCAATAGGCTGCCAGAGAGGATTGCACAATTTCTCAAGGGAATGCTAGTTTCCCTCCAGAAATGTGCAATTTTCAAGGGGAAGTTGATCAGCTTGCAATTGGCCCAAGTCCAGGTGAACAACCTATAAGGGGAATGGATCAAGTTGTGACCGATAGACTGCCTTTGTGGAAGAAAGACACCGAAGCTTGTGAACTTGATGAAGCAAGGCAAGCTACTGCGAATGTTGAAAGGGAGGTTCCAAAACGAGGTAAAAGGAAAAATTTTACAGGGTGGTTATAACCACTACAATACATAGCAAAGAAAACTATCCTCACGTTTCATATTATTAGCATATATGTATCAATAGAAGAATACAAAATCTCAAAGCATAAGTCTAGAACATTAAGTGTTACAATTACAATAACAATAACAGTATCGATTTTTAAATTTCAATTTCCATATATATAATTGCAATAAATGAACAAAATAGAAATCCATAGAATATCATATATTAAACACTAAGAACTCTAATTCTCAGTGAAAATTGCTTAGATCAGTAATGAAAATGCTCAATGTCTTAGTTCATTATCTCATTCACTTTGTTATTGTGGCAACTTCTCTTTAATTACTTTCTTCAGTACCCGCCGAAAGTAAATATGTGAAATGAAACATTCAAAAAGAGAGTTGAAATATAAATCAAGAAAATGCATTTAGAAAATAGACTATGTGACATCTGTAAAATTGAAAAATCACGATGATCATATACTAGTAAACATAAAAAAAATGCAAAGACTTAAATACACTTACAATTTGTGAAAGCATACATGATAATTTTTTTACTATCAGTTACCTCGCTAATGCATGTCCTTTTGAACCAATGTCTTCAAATTAGCATGACTGAATTCTTTTATTGGTGCTATTGTAATCTATGGTCTTGCATGTTGATCAGGGAATTGTCTTTCGATTTATGTTACCTCCTCTTGTAACTGAGTAGTTAGCACAGGTTTCTTGTCATTAATGCTGACAAAGTAAACTGCCCATTTGTCAATTTCTTCTGTAGTGAAATTAGTTATAACATGAAACTACTTTCCCATTCATTGTTTTCTCTTCTCCACTTCCAATGTTAGCGTATCTTTTGTAATAAATTCATAATTTGATAGAATGCATGGACCATCTAGATCTTAACAATTTGCATGGACTTTAGAAATTCATCACCTCTTCTATTCTATATTCTCTTACATTCATAAATAATGTTTTCTAGTGTATTGATTCTTTTGGACCATCCAACTTTGATTTTCCTCATTCGATTAGCATTTGGAAGTTCTTTGTTTTTCTTGTTCAAATCAAAGAGAAATTCAATCTTTTGACCATAAGCAAGCTAGTCATTATTGATGAAATTCTTCTCTTCGGTAACATTACTTGTGAGAAAATCGACAAATGACTTCATTTCTTGTGCTAACTGTAGCATAACAGAAACCATATGACATACATGCCCAATGATTTCTAATCTTTGGCACGTATTATTGAATATATGACATTTGACCACATTAACTAATTCCAATGCTCTAATAGATCCATGACATGTTATTGTAGTGGAAATTGGGGATTGTTGATTCCATATTTTGATTGCAATCATTAACAAAGGACCTATATTTAAAGCATTTTTTAGCTTCTTTATTGTTGCTCTCAATACCAAGTTCCATGTGTTTTGTTCCTCAGTAGACACTACAAGCGCATTCCCCTTAGCTTCATCCAATGTTAACACATATATGGATGCAATTCTAGACATATGATGATTCATTTCCATTATATCAATAACATTTTTACCATGCATGCTTACTTTTTTAATTTTTAATATTTTCTGTTATAGTTTTCTTCTTAAAAAGCGATAAACTAATCATTGAAAATAGAAAATTCTTCGGTAATTTGCTTCATTATTTTTTTCTTTTCATTCAAAGAACTACTAACCCAATCACGTAATGGAGTTTCAAACTCCTTGTTGATATCTTCTTGACTGCTTTTTGTTTACAGAGAAATTTTGCATTTTTCCAATTGAGGCTTTTTATCATCTCTGGCAACTGATAGCTAGCCGTGAAATAGGCTATGTAACTTCAGTAACTTTTTGTTTTCTTTCAATTAAATACAAAGATAAGATAGTTTCGAATATGAAAATAGAATATTATGTAGCTTTTTTGCTTCTTTGTTTATGGATTGCTTCACTCATAATACTTTCTTCTTCAACAATATATCTAGTAGTCATTACTCCTTCTTCATTATTGCTTGTAGTATTCTGACTCTGTTTCTTTCACTTACAACTTTTGTCAATGATATCTCACATTTCATTGCATCTATATGTCCAACAAATAGACCTTCTGGATCAACGTCTTGTAGGCGTTTACCTTCTTTCAAATTGAAAGAATGAAAATTCCTCACAAACTCTGCAACTTGAATTCCATTCCTCACCATTACTTAGCTAATGAGAAATAACAAAGAAATAAGTTGTTTTTTCTTTCTCTATTCAAATTTAACCTGCCAATCATAATATTGTTTATAAACTTTAAAAACAAAATACCTATCCACAACAATTTTTGGAAGTAATATTGGTTTACATCAAAAACCCATAAACTCGGATAATTGTATCATTTGTTATTTATTCATGTACACCTTTCCCCAAGAGGATAAATTATTCTTCACTAAATATTCAATGGGGTTGTCATCTAGTTATCATGAAAATAACTTGTTTTATGAAAATATCTTGAATTAGATCAAAATCTGAAATATCTTGTTGCTTCCACAATATTGGATAGTAGAACTAAATTAGTTCTATGTCAACACTGAAATTAGTATTATGTGGAAACTCATCAAAAGTGTGACTCGAAACAAGGGTTTTTATTAGATACACCATCATGAAAAACATATCCCTCTTCTGCAAATCTATTAACTAAAAACACAATTCCTTAGAAATAAGATCATCCTAGTCAAATACACAAAATTTGTTATATTCATAATAGAGAACATAGAGAATGGAACTTTGCACAATGGCAGTGGTTTCTAGGTCCAAGGATAATTTTAGGGGCGAATGTTCGCCCTTTGGCGAAATTAAGGGGTTTTAAATTTTTAGTGGGCGAATGTTTTGTATCATAGTACATTTTTACAAATCACCTCAAATAGCCCACCTTATTTTAAGGGAGAGGGTAAAAAAAGGTAAATTTAGCCCTTGAAATTAGGACTTACAACCTTCCATTCGCCCATTTTCAAGAATAGGTTTTATTTAAGTGAATCCATTCACCCATTTTCAAGAATAGGTTTTATTTAAGTGAATCCTATGGGCCAAATACCATATTTATAAAAGAGGTATGGTAAATTAATAAAAATATAAATAAATGAGAGGTATGGTAAATAAATAAAACATTTTTTATATTTACTCCATAAGTCACCTTATATACATGTAAGGGTGTAAACAAATAAAAATATAAATAAAGTGGAGGTATGGTAAATAAATAAAACGTCTTTTTATACTTACTCAAAAGGTATGGTAAATAAATAAAAATATAAATAAATTAGATGTATCGTAAATAAATAAAACCTCTTTTTGTATTTAGTCCATAACCCTCATTCTATTTATGAAGGCTCAAGAAAGAGGTTTTATTTAAGTGAATCCTATGGGCCAAATACCATATTTGTAAAAGAGGTATGGTAAATTAATAAAACTATAAATAAACGAGAGGTATGGTAAACAAATAAAACATTTTTTTTATATTTCCATAAGTCACCTTATATTTACGAACACTCAAAAAATGGGTTATATTTAGGTGAAACCTATGGCCAAAATACTACGGGACAAATACCATGGACTAGATTGTTATTAATACCATGCAAAAAACCATTATTAACCCTAATATTAGAACTAATAAAAATAAAAATGGCACATGGTATTGACCCATGGTATTCACCAAAATGGCACATGGTATTGACCCATTAAATGGGGGAATTAAACCAGCATGTAGCCTATGCTAAGATTCACTAGGACTTTACAAATTTTTATTATTTAGTGAAAGACTCGCGAAGATCTTACAAGATTTTATAATTGAGTAAAATATTCACCATGCCTGGTGAGAGATTCGCCAAAAAATTATATATACATATTATATTATTGATAAAATCACCTTCCATTTTTCCTATATACCATGGAGATTCGTCCATTTATTATATTTATAAATTTAGGGGGGGTTCTTAAAATTTTCTCTGTCTAGGTCCATTAAACGCACAAAAAATTAACACAACTCTTTGTATATTTCTCTAGAAAAAGTGATATATAGAGAGGAAAGATATGAAGGAACCTCTGAATCTGGAAAAGTGAACTCTTGTAATATTTTCATGCCATTTTCCTTTGATACTGGAAATATATTTTCATTTGACATATCTAACCACATATTCGGAACCGATGGCTCCAATATTGTCCTAAATGTTCATGAAATCAAAGAAATACTAGTATTTTTGGTTGATAGTCTAATTGTTTTTGTTGCCAAATCAAACTTATTTGTGTGTAAATAGACTATTTCACTCAAATAAAATACCTTCGGAATGCACGCAACATTTTCTATACCAGTAGACCAAATCTTATCATTGTTCTTCTCCTGTATAGATAGATTCACATATTTCTCATATGTAGTCAACCATTGAAATCTCTTATTGATATAGACAAGTGAGTTAATAGTATCAATGAAAACAGCTTTGTTCCTTCCCCTTGAAGTCGTTTATGCAGTAAACTTTGAAATTTTTTTGTCAACCAGTAGGGCTTTCAATCCACTATAGGTATATATCAATGATATGCTAAACAACGACCAATTCTTGCTATTCTGTCTATGAAATACCTTCTACAGTACATTTCCAAAATATAGCAACTCAACCCACCATAATAAATAGTATAAATAAATATTATAATCTGAACCCACCATAATATTGGCTAGAAAATTATAGAAATTTTGACACAATTTCTAGAAAATCAGGCACAATTTTTTTTTGGAAACCAAATTACAGTTATCAAACTACAATACTTTTAACTACAAAAATAATTGTTGATAGTGCTAAATTCTCTTCCTGTTTCTTATTCCGATACATGTAACTATTCTACATCTGAATTGTTTTTAACGAAATAAAAAATAATTAAAAAAACGAAACATATATCACTGAGAAATAGCACAAATAGTTTAAATCAAATCTTGAAATTTGGAAATCAGTTTCTCCATGTAAAAAACAAATTAAATGTGAATATTTTGTAATAATGACATTTGTTTTATAGGCTATCAACAATCTCATCCACTACTATATCGATGTTAGTGTAGAGGTAATATCATCTACATTTCCGATTACGTGTTCATCTGTCCATTTCCGCAAATGGTTACCAAACTGTTAATGTAACTAAATCGTCTCTGAAAATGGAAAAACCACACTCCGCACAATGAAAGTGTTTTGTTTTTTATGTTTATATTATTCTCATTTCTTTCACTTCAACATAATGAAATTTTCCAATTCTACCTCTTTTCCATATGCAGTATATTCCTCCTGCATTGGTTACAATTACCAACAAAACTTCATCTATAACATTATTATTATTTTTTATTTTTTTACAGTTGCTAAAATTTATTATAAAATAATTCCATTTAATTAATAAAGCTCATATTTAAATAGGCTTCTATATATAGCATGAGTTATATAAATACTTAATTCCCATATGCATTTGTTCCTTCTGAAGCCTCTACATGCGCACAACCACCTCGGCACAACAAGTTCCATATCTAGTAATGTTTTACAAATACTCATTTACAATTGGATATTATAATTTTTATGACTTGTAACATAAGATTTAATATGGGTTCTGTACAACAAAAATATTCCAACAATAAAACAAGTTTCTATGTTTAGTAGTTCATATTTAAAAAAATATTTTCTTTAAGTAAAAATACTTTATATGTCTATAAGAAAATCACTCATAGGAATTGGTTTACAATTGACCATTATAAAACGAATATCTCATAGTTCAATGTATAATTATTATTACTTATTATTATAATCATATGTTATTGCATAAAGCTTTCACATCAAGAAGTTTCCCCTGCATTATCAAACATCTTATCCTAATTATGGCAGAATGAAAATTGTGAATAATCAAACAATGATGTGTGCCATTTTCAATTTTCTACGTGCATTGATAAATAAAGACAACTACAACAAAATAGTAATGTTTTCTAGCCCATAAGCTCTCAATAGTTACTAACATAGTGAATTGTCTTTAGATTCAAATGCTTGTAACAAAAAATTAAATAGATACAACTTCACATGTAAAACATATTCTAAGAATTATTGAAATAACTAGTAAGAAGTTTCAATATTAGAATAGAGTAAATAGAAATGCATTTTAATTATTATTCATTATAGAACATTAGATAATATATAAAATAACAAATCAAATACTAGTAAATAATTGTTCAAATAATTTTTTTGTATAAATTTCAAGGACTCCAGTCTATACAACATCCCATGTCAAACTCTATCTCGCAATTGTTTACACAATTAGCGAACATATGAAAAAGTAGTGACCAGAATTCAAATAAGTTATGATCACAAAGCCATCATCTTGGAAATATTATTTGTTGCATAAAGAACTTATGAGAATTTCAATAGTTTAATTGCAAAGTTGTCCTGGTCATAACTATGATTGCAATCCTGTCAACTACAATCTCCAAAAGTCATATTCAATAGATAACAAGGAACTACATGAAGTAACTACAATATTCCATCATAATGCATACATAATATCTCAATATTTAAATTCTTTGACAACAAAAAACAAATGTTCCAATGCATCAAAACACTTACAATATGAAAAAGCATAGTCTGATATTCTTCAGCTCTCATCTATCTCTCACAATCAAGATTCCAATAATGAATTCCTTCATTGTAGCTTCGATGAATTATTTCATCGTAGCAATGGTAATGTCCTACTTAATACTTTCATTGAATATCTCCTCCCTAATTTCTTTTGCTTCTTTTTGCGATTGCAAAATCAAGGCAAGTACTCTTCATTAACAACAACAAAATTAATTAGGAATTTTCTAACTTCCTTTGTACTGAAATTAGTTATATAATCGAACTTTGTTTCCTACGATTGTTTCAACTTATCCAAAACAGCCATCATATTCTCCTTTGCAATTAATCCATATTCATATGTCATAGACGAGACGTTTAAATTTTGAATAATCACTACCACCTTGACATATGCATTTTCTCTTCGATTTCCTATGTTTCCACATCAAAAAATAATCTCTTCCAATGCTCTAATTTTCCCAAACCATGCATCCTTGAACTGGCTCATCCAATCAACATCAGAAATCCTTATTTATCTCTTTCTTGTTTGGATAGTGAATCAAACTTTTGACCAAAATTTAATAGGACACTTTCCACGAATTCTGTATCTCCCTGCAACTCATTTTTAACCAGTTCAACAAAATACCTCATTCTCTACTTTCAATGTTGATGATCAAAAGCAACATGCCATGCAGGTTCAATTATCCAAAATATTTTGGATATATTATTAATGATATATGATTTCACTACACATAGAAGATTGACATGTTTCTCAAACCTAATAGATCCACCAGGTATCACCAATGTAGTCTTCAGGAAAGGACCCATGCTCAAAGCATTTTCTACCTCTTTTGTTTTTCCTTCAACTTTTGATTTTCTGCTTATTTTCAACCAACAGATTCAACAAGCCCTTCACCACTAGCTCGAAACAATTTAATCAACCCAGGCATTACAATTGAACACAAATCAAAATTCAATTATTTCTAGTCAATAACCTTTCTTTCACAATGATGTATTCTTTGAATCTACAATCTCTTATACTTCCTTTATTAATTTTCATCCTACAATGTGACAAAACACTCATAAAAACTAATTTCCTCTTAGGAAATTTCCTCCATTATTCTCTGATTTTCTGGGAAAGAAGCACACACATCAATCAGATAGTGCAACTCTGTCAACTTCCATGTCCATCATTTCTTTGATACTCTCTATGTCATGTGCACTCTTGGATCTAAATGTTTCAATAGTATGTGCTCTTTCTAGATTTACTCTACAAGGAAACCTTTCATCAACTCCGCCACCTGATAACCTATGGGAAACCATTTTTTTGCTTCCAATACATCTCTTTCTTTTTTTCTAGTAAATGAAGTCGCACCAGTACTGCATAGGAAATATTAACATTTCCCTGCATGTTTTACACCTCTTTCCTTATGTCTTTATCCCATTGTGATTATCTCTTTGTTAAAAAATTATCCAACATATACTAGCATTTTTTTTATCAATGCTCTGAATTTCCTCACCCTGCTCTCTACTTCTCGGAAATAAGTTCCTGTATCTAAAAGAATCAAGTTGATACATGAAAATTATTCCTATATCAAAGAATTTAATAACTTCAAAATCACTTAAGTTAAAATAATCCAAATACTTTACAACAACGAGAGTGTGAATCGTATTTTTCACGGTCACTTTTCCAACAGTAAACAGAAAATAAATAAAATCTCATTTTTTTATATTCAAACAAAAATATCGAGCAAAAATATTACCTACAGACTTCAGAAACAAAATATCTATCTAAAACAAATATTTGGAAAAGTAATGACCTCTCTTCAAAAACATAAATTATTATAGCCTTATTTCCTTTTCTTTCCTCAAATTCGCCCTAGTGAAGCAAGAAAGACTTAGCCTATACAGATATTTGAGGAGGATATTTTCCAATTATCATGCTATACAGTTTTCTCACAAACACATCTTGAATTAATAAAAATTTTAAAGAATATTCATGCTTCCATAATATAGGATATGCGAACTGCATTAGTTCCCCCAAAAACTTGAATATAGGATTACAGGGAAACCCGTCAAACACATTCCTTAGCACGAGAAGGTTTATCATGTATGAAATCGTAAAGAACCCATTATTATTGGGTAATCTATGTAAGTGAAAAGCTAATTTATTCAAAATTACAGAATCCGAATCCAGCATACAATTAGTTGTGTGTGTCTCATAAAGCACATAGCAAATGCATTTTGGAACATGCGATGTAATTTTTAGCCTTCCTACATGGGCATGAAGCCAACAAAAATCCCTAAATGGTTTCCTAAACAAACAAATATCTACAAGAGAAAGATCGGAAGGAACCTCAAAACTTGTATAAGTGGATTCCCTCAAAATGTTAATTACGTGCCCTTCTACCTCAAGGAAATTATCTACAACAGACAATTATAAATTCTGGTTCGGTTATGGTAACTTGAATAGAATTTTGAATACATTGGGATTCAGAAAAACCTTTATCGCTTCAAGCTTAATTTTGCTCTTTCTAAAATCAAAATTATTTTCACAAAGATAAACAATTTTTCTGAAATTAAAGACCTCTAGAACACACCTACCATTAGTCAATCCAGTGCTCCAAATATATTCATCTATTTTTTCATCCACTAATAGGTTCACATATCACTCATAATTTCTTGACCAGTCAAATATATCATTGATCCAGCAAGGTAGTTAATCATATCACTACAAACAACCCCCTTCCGTCGCCTCCTACCCATTATTCCTCTGTAGCATAGGAGATTATCTATATATATATATATATATATATATATATATATATATATATATATATATATATATATATATATCAATGAATCACATATTCAAATCTCGTTCTAGTCTACATTTACCCGTTTTCTCCACAACATTGACTAGTACTATTAATTGTTCACAACATCATTAGAGATGACGCTCTAAGTAAATAAAAATTAAAGATAGCAAAACTGAGTTTTCTGGACAATAATAGGATTTTTTTTTCAATTCCAAAAACATCTTGTGCATTTACTACGCACTTTTCTCTTCATTCAATATCATTGACATATGCACCCTAAGAAAAAAAATTGCGATAACTGATAACTTCACCTACACAACCAAAAATTGTTGTTTCACCTAGTCATTTTTCATAATAGTGGAAATGGATTTAGCACCATTAAAAACCCCATTGGCAAATTTACCAAGAGCACCAAAAATCATTGCAACTTGTTTTTTTTTTTTTAATGCCTTTTTGTTTACTGTATTTTTGTGTTAACATCTCCAATTGACATCCAATATGATGAAAATTGACTACTATAACCTCGAATTAAAAAATCCATCGCCATATTTGTCCAGCAATATGCCCAAACTTTATTTTTCTGGTCAATTTTGAAGACCCAAAAAGCTATCGATAATGTAAATAATTTTTTCTAAAGATTATGGTAACAACTATCAATATTTAGATTAAAAGATAATGATTCAAACATTTTCAGCATTCGACTTCTTCGAATTTTTTGCACCATATCCCATAGAGAATTTTGTTATCTGTGTATATTAGTCTAAAGAGACCACAAATTCATCCAAAAAATAGTGGAAATTTCACCATGCTTTTTGCTAAAATCCCGCAGATATTTTGCAAAATATTTGCAAAATATGGGTTACAACTATTAAGCTTAAATATTTTAGGTGTCTAGGGAGTTTTCGAAGGAGCTGAATCAAATTTTCAGATCCTGACAAAAAATAACTCTCCGGCTGAATTTCTAACCTATATTCAGCTACTCTCTCTACCAAATTGATTTGATAAATTTTTCCACTACTTTGTAATGCTAAACCAAATATGATTTATAAATAACCTCAGACATCTAATTTTTGAAAAATTTGACACTCCATTGATGATGGAGTAAAAACCTTATTCTGTAAAGATTCATTTAATTTTAAACTCTTTTTTTTTAATGGAAAAAATATTATAATTATTAAAAGTTAAAACATGTAAAATTCTCAATAATAGCACAAAAATAGAAAAATTACCTTTTACGATGAATCGACTTCACAACTACTCACAACTACTTTGTAAAACTGAACCAGATTTGACTTACGGATAACTTGACACACTGATTCCTTGCACTATCTAAAAGAAAACTAAAGTTTATAGAATAGTACAAAGTATTATAGAGAAATGCTTGATGAACAAAAAACTTGCACCAATGTCAAAAGCGAAGAGGAAAATCAATATAGAAGATTGTAGTATTATATAGCTTCTGTATCCCACAGATAATAGTATATATAGGGCAACAAATCTTGGAAAATACTCCAAGATCCTAACCGTAATATGCAAAGAGAAAATTCTACATGCCCTGTTGTTTTCTCTATCACTGTAAATAACATTTGCCCCCTTACTATACTAGTTATTTCAAATATTTGCAATCTCCTTTCCCTAGAAATTAGCACTCATGCTATTTTTCATCTGAAGCACACTACAAAGATAAAAATGGCATCCATACTTTTCATTGTCTCGATTTTTTTCCTCTAATTAATAGAAAACAAAGTTGTGGATAATTTCAAGTCATATCAACATTCAATTCACCAAGTACACATCTGCTCGTGCATTCAAAAAACCACTAAAGTAGCAAAACATCAAATCTAGAAACACGATTCTCATACACTTTGAATATAACAAAAACGAATAAATGTGAAAACAGAGAATTTCTTGTGCAAATAGACAACGTGCGAAACATCTGACCTGGATGGATTTATGGTAGTAGAAACATAGCAATATGTACCTTCCTAGTAAGAAATCAATCAAGCAAGTGTGTACTTAGGACAGGTTCTTAAACACATCTCCAAATGAGAATTAAAAAAGATATTTTTATATTTATTATCTTAGTAAACTTTTCACAAAATGTTCACATGATATCTACACATGGAAAACAACCTCCATGCAACTTCGTCTGCACAGCTACTTCCGCACTCAATAATGCCCTTGATTGACATTCAAAACTCCACACACAAAATCTCTGAGAAGATAACTTTGAAATTGATATTAATTAATGATTATACATTGTGAAATAAGTCCTAAATAACAATTGAAAAACAATATTTGTATATTTATTATCTTAGTAAACTTTGAACAATACTTTAGCATAACATCCGCACATGCACAACAACCTTGGCACAACTTCGTCCACACAACTACTTCTACACTCAATAACACCCTTAATTGATATTTGAAACTCTTCACATGATACCTCTGACCAGTTACTTTCACACAACCATATTTGTACACCTACTTTCATACTTACAAAAACATTGCTAAATAATAATTAAAAAAGACAAATCCTTCTGCAGATTCGTTTTACCACACAACACTTTTTCATCATAGGAATTGAAATTATAGTTTTTTATCACCCCCGTCTATATAAAATACCTCAAATCCCTTTGCACACAATACATTTGAAGAAATATCTTTACACAACCACCTTTGTACAACTAATTTAGTACTTCCAAAAAATATTCGTAAATAATAATTAAAAAGTAAAAAGCCTTCTGCACATTTGTTTTATCTGCACAACAAGTTTTTTACACAAGAATTGAAATTACAATCTTTTAGCACCGAAATGTTGCTAAATAATAATTAAGAAAGATAAAGCCTTCCACACATTTGACATTTAACTGCACAATAGTTTTTATTCACAGGAATTTAAATTACATCTTTTTAGCACCCCCATCTATGTAAAGACCTCAAATCTCCTACACATTCTTCATTCTCTGCACAGTAAATGTTCCACACAACGATCCTAGCACTCACTATGCAAAGGAGCTTATCTCTCCCACACATACTTTGTACTATGCAATAGCAAAAATAACAATATTCGTTAGAAATTTTTTCATCCCTACACACCACCCCACCGAGATCTGTGTAAATAACCTGCAACCGCATGAATTCTCACATCATTGAAGAGAGAATTAACATAATAGTGGCCTACAACTGCATTAACAACTAACTTCGCATAACCACCTTTGTACTATTATTTTTGTACTTGGAAAACATGTTCATAAATAGTAATTTAAAAATACAAAGCCTTCTATACATTCGTTACACAGTGCAAAAGACCTCAGTTATCCAACAAATACTCTTTTTCACAACAAAAACATACCAATTAGATTTCCGTTCATTAGTATTACAACACTCAATATGCAAAGAACCCCAACACTCGTACAAAGAATAATATTAATTCGACATGTGTTCATTCAAACCCCCCCCCCCCCAAGCCTATGCAAACTAGTTGCAACCACATCGATTCTTGCATCATCGAATAAAGAACTAACAAAACCACCGAATCAATTCTCGCATCATTAAGAAGAAAACTAACATAACAATGATAGTGTCAGAGCACTCACCAATGTAATGGTTATTCACAAAATTACTTTAAAAAAAATAAAAATAATAATGAGAATAATAATAATAATAATAATGGTTAAAAAAATAAATAAAATAATAATAATAATAAAATAAAATAAAAATGCTCTCCACTAGGAGGATTATGTCCCATCAGGGCTTCCTTGGCCAATCAAAAATGACAAATTACATTTACTAAAATTCAATAATTATTTTTGAATTTATGCAAAAATAGAAATATTAAGAATTTTCTCATAAATTTACTTAAAATTGCAAAAACACAACCAAATAATGCATATTAAATACAACTTCACTGTGAAATGAATGTTATAGTCTGTGACAGGGCAGGAACTAATAACTTGTAAATTTATAAGGTGTTTATCATATTCTTTCTTATCCTAGTAAATTTACATTAACAAAATAAGCAAGTTCATATATAGACCCGCTCATATATTTTTTATGATCATTTTACTAAGTTTGTTTCCAATAAATATTTTCATAACATAAAACATTTTATTTAATTCAGTAATACCAAAGTATTAACAATTGTTGAATAATTATGATCTATAAACATAGGTACAAATATGGTCCTTGAATATTTCATATTGATTTTCTAAGACATTCTCTGATTTACTTTCTTTTATAAAGATCCATCTTGCTTCCAGATTTATCAAGAGTCAAGAAAGATTAAATTTCTCAAGGTGCAAATATTAAGGAAAGGTTTGCACCTCGAAAGATTTTATCCATCTCAATGTTTCATAGATATAAGATTAAGATGGATATAAAATGGTTTTAGGCATGGGAACTCACAAAACAATTGTAGAAAATCAACATTACGTACATCTATTTTTCTAATATTAATTTAGTAATTCGAAAGCTACCAACTTTCCTTAGTTGCTTGAATGTGCAAAGAGTATTATGAAGAAGTATTAGCGTCAATCTTCCTTTTTCAATTCTTATCATTATAACATAATTTGCATTCATCGACATGATGTATATTTAGTTCTTTAAGATTAATCTAATCATTCAAAATTTACTTAGTTTTTTGTGTTGGCTAAATGTAGAGAGAGTATTATCTAGAAGGATCAATGTCAATCTAACTTCTTCACCTTTTAGTATAGTCATACAACTTGTAAATTACCTATATTATATACATGTATAGGTCTAAGAAGAACCTAATAGTTTTTTATTACCTCCTTTCCTTAATTTATTAAGAAGAAATAATGTAATAATAATGACCGATAAAAAATGTAGATCGAAATTAGTGTGTTGATTATTTTCTAAATGATTTTATTTTATTATATAATTCAACTTCAAATTCATTTATTTTATGATGGATGTTAAATTTTATTTTTGTTTTTAATTCCAATAGATCGATTTGAATGTGCATGTCAAATTCAATTTCTATTATTATTCAATGTTCATTTCTATTTCTATTCAATATCAATTTCTACTTCTATTTAATGTAATGTCAACTTCTTCTTTATAAATGTGTCAATTTTAATGTACATGTAAATTTATTGACACTTGATGATAGTTTATCTATGTTAATATTTATTTTATTATTTTAAGATAACACTTCTTGATCGATAGTTAGAGCTTCTATTGTTGTTACATTTAGTGGCCAAGACGAATGGCATGAATTTTATTTCTTGAAGATTTTCTTGGTTAGTTTTTGCATTCTCGTTATCTCATTCACTGCCCAGTTTCTATCTGCAAACCTACTTTCAATTTCCACCTTTGCATCCTTTATTTTATCTTTCTTTCTATTCCACCCCAATTTGTTCTCCTAGAGTCGAATTAGTGCCCTCGTGTCTATATATTATGAGTACCCAATCTCGATAGTGCATATGCAACTACCAAGGCAAGCTAGGTGGCTATGAAGGTGAGAGTGGTCACGCTTCTCATATTAGAACTCTTACCCAAGCACAGGCTCATGGCATTGCATATATTTACCATGTTGTCATTCCACCTCAGATCTAAGTAGAGATTAGCATCTTGAGACTTTTCCTATTGATAAAAATTTGGTTTTCTTGGACTCAAATATTATTGAGGATGTTTCCCATTGGGTTGTCCATGTTGACCTTTTGTTATTAGGAAATCTAGTATCAACTTGGAGCTGCTAGTCCCACTAAGACTGGTAGCTATCTTAGAAACAAACAAACTAAAGCTACTTTCAATTTCCTTTATGAGAAGTAGATATGAGGGGAACAAAGGACACCAACCTCAGTCTTGTGCTTAGTTCCTTGCTTAGTTCCTCTCCCTTCTCACAGATCCTTGCCGCTTTACCTTCATCTACCCAGCTTCAAAGAGCACCTGTGGAATCAAGGAAGCATAATACTATCGAAGAACAGAGATCTACAATCATAAACAATATAGGACTAGATATATATTGACCGCACAACTGCATATATCATCAAACACACAAGAATGTGGAGGAAAACTTGAATAGCTTTATTAATATCAAGAATAGCAAAGAGGATTACAACCAATTGTTTTGACCCAACGTCATCCTCCCAGCATGAAAGCCCTTCTTCACCTCATGAAAAGCTTAGATCACTCAACACTATGATATTCCACCAAGAAACCAACAACACTTCCTTACAAGATACAAAATTCCAGCCTCTCGATCTCTTGGATGAGGGATCCATATATAGATGATTGCAGGGGGGTGAGTTAGCTTCTAGGATTTTGATTAGTGTCTTCTCTCTGATAGTTCTTGATTCCACTTGGAGATTGATGATCCCTTACCCATCCCTGGGTGAATTCAGAGAGGCAAGTGTCACAAGAGAAGTTTTTTGAAGATTCCATGACAATCCACCTTGCAAACTGTCTCTGCCATTTGTCTACTCTCGCCCATCGCACCCTACAGAAGGGCTTTCAAGTATGCATTGCACCCTTTTCACTGGGCAGGTGAGATGCATCACACCCTCTGCACTAGGTAGTCTGTTTGGTACAGCTTTGACCAGTTCTGAGCAGTTTACTGTGGAGAAATTGTGGGAAATGATGTAATCAACTCACCTTGCTCCTTTAGGGTGTGAAACAAAACTTTTAGGGACTTAGGAGCCCTTGGTTTATGGACATGTATGATTGGGGTTGCAGTGCCCAAAAATGTCTATAACAGTTGCCCCCTAAAGCATGAGGTCGTTAATCTTTTGATGTCGGGTGAAATTCTTTATCATGAGGATCCAAAGTTTTTTCGAGCTAGAGGGTGACCAGTAATAAGATACAATACAATACATTATCTTCATAATATTTTTCATGATCTAGCTGAGGTGGGCATTCCCATGCTCAGATTTACAAATTCATTTTCATGTACACAAGACAAACAATCATCTGTGTGGTAGACTGATGATTCTGATAGAGCCATCATCCTTTGATTCAGATGATCATCTGTGCAGCAATGATGTACATTTGATTTCTTTATTTTCCTAAATATATCGCAGCCCGGATGGATGAAACTAGATCCAGGGTCTTCAAACTCCTCCAATCTTTACTCGGAGTACATGTTGATCCATGTGAAAGATGTTCTGGAGTCGAACATGGAAAGACATCGCCTGATCACCAGACAATGATGTAAGTTGTTAACTGGCGTGAGAGGAATCACCGATAATGATGATGACCCTCAAGGTACTACAATAAATTCACGTGGTGTGAAAAGGTACTTGGCATCGAACACCACGAAAAATATTTCGGTCGAAGGACATTGATGTAAACCTGTCAGCGGAAGTGAGAAACTTGCCATTGAGGCATGCAAGCTTCAAAGTACTGAAAGGGTTGTTCCTAAGTCAACTTCTTGGATAATGAGCTATTGTCGACAAGAAGTGACCCATCATAGGAGGGCCTTAATGAATCCAACATCTATGACACGGAACGGAGTAAATGATTTTGGAGGTGAAAACGATCTGATGATACAGGGTTCACGGTGGTGGTCATGAAAGAATGGAGCGTGAATGTATAGCAGCGGATGGGACACAGGTGAATTCTCTGAGCGACTTCTCTTGAACATATCAGCGACACTGACATGGATTGGTAGCGTTAACCCCAAATATGGATGGTGCGGTGGACCAATGGTGATATGACCAGTGAACGGAACAACCCAACCTAACTTGGATGCGGAGTGAAAGTGTCATGTTCAAGAGCCACTTGCTACCAATAAAGTTTCTTCAAGTTTTCTTCCCAATTTTTTCCCCAGTCATTGCTGAATAGTACCTCTTTATTTTTTTCAAGCTTGAGGAGGTTAACATATGATTGTTCTATAATTTTCCCTTCCGGCAAACCCGTCACTATGTTTTAACGAGCCTAGCGACAGTGAAACTCGTTCTTTTCTAAATGGACAAGTTTTTCGCTATTTGGTTTTAATGAGTTTAAAGCCAAAGATAACTCGGTCCTTTTCAATTTTACAGAGTCTGAAAGGGACGTAAAGGAAATTCCAATAATCCTTCTTCATCATATAATCCCTTAAGTCCAAAAAAGTATAAAATAATATGAAAGGGATGAATTTTAAATAATTTTAACAAGCCGAGCAAAACAAGCGCTTGATATTTTTGTGTAATAATCCCTCAGGTCCAAAAAGATTAAAATCTAGAGGGGGGATAGCACTTCCGGTAGCTTTAACAAGCTGGAGAGGCCAACTACTCGGAAATCTTTTCATATTTTACGAGTCAGGTGAAAAGAGCTTAAAGGAGACTCATCTTTTGAGGAACGAGTGATAATTTCAGGTAGTAGTTGATTCCAGGTAAGGTTTGGAATTTTCCAATCATGACAGGGTCACAAGGATGGCTAACAGGATCACTCTTCGCAGTTGTTCCTCAAGAAATGGGTAAACAATCAAATGGAGGTGAATGATCAGCTAAAACAAAGTGGAGGTGATGATGAGAACACGACCAGGGCTAAAAAGCTAATGATAATGCATTCACAATGGTTATCTATCGGAAATTGTTTCATTTTTTAATGAGCTTAAACTCTGGGGGAAACATTTTCTCATTGCTAAGGTTTAATTTTTAATGAGCTTGAACTTCGCATAAAAACTACTCGTGATAATGGTCATTGATTATTTGATTTCACCGCTAACCACTTTGTTCCTTCAAAGGTTGTACTGCCTGTTCAATTGCTTCATCAAACTGATTAGAAATGAACAATATATGTTTGAAAAATGAGTTAAAACACTAATATTTTACTCGAATTACGTGAAAAGTAATTTAAAAGTGGTTTTTACCCCTCATTTTACCATTTCATTTGAACTTTGGTTTGTTGGAGCTCTGGAGGTGCTTTTCCCCCTTGATTTTCACCAGCTAATTCTGGGAGATTCTGTGGACGATTCTTAGCGCTATCTGGACCAGGTAGGAGCTAAACCGACGCTCTTCAATTGCATTCCTTCCTTTTTGAATTCTGAGCATGTTTCCTTATTTTTCTGAGCCCCTAGGGTTTGAAAAATTCACCCTGGCTCCATCGTACCCTTTCTATATTGAAAGCTGTGATGCATACTGGCTTGGCCATTGGCCGGTCAGTATGCATCTCACCCAGTACACTGCTGGAGTGCGATGGGTGCGAGAAGGGAAACTTTTGCACTATTAACTCATGGAATTTTTACCTATTTTTCGCCAAATCGATATCCTGACTCTTCTCTTGCTTGTTTTGCAGAGATTCATTGGATAAAAATGGTTGTTACATGGTGAGAATGCGAGCATGAAGAATAGGGCATGCTTGCTTTACATGATTCGGTTACGGTAACTGCACTGCGGAACTGTGGCCTGTTCAAGTTTTTCTGCATCTCTAGCATGAGGCAACAAATCAACTTGTTGCAATATATTCTTGATGCATGGGATCCTACCAACCAGGTGTTTTAGATCAGAGGCAAATCCATCCCCTTGACTGTCGTGGACATCTATTTTTTGACCGGTTTATCGAGGCGTGGTGCCCCTCTTTCATTATCAGGTTCCGCTCGTGGGGGAAAATCTGTGAGAGATTATATTCGCCAGTATTGCAGAGAGGGATCTCAGCCAAGTAGGGATGGCAAGATCAACATCTGAGATGTCAGTGACCGGTCCTTGAGGACCATTCTATTCACTTTTGTTAGAATGGCTAGTAGTGCGGCTCTTCATGTGCCTAACAGGTCCTATATGCAGTACACCTTGGAATGCCTTGAACCAAAGGTGTTCAACTGGTGTGACACAGTACTCCCTGTGATGAAAGAACAACTGACCAAGGTAAAAAACAGAAAATCCAAGAACTTTGGCTACGGTTCTATTTTGACCGCTTTTGCCTTGGAAACGATCCCACTGATGCAGCTGCAGTACATTTCACTTGGCTTACCTCCACCGACTGAGCCACGGATGCAGAGATGGGTTGACCTTATGGCCTAACATGCTGGTCAGTCCCAGTTTTCTTTCTATGATACCTTCTTCAAGTGGTTCAATCGTCAGGAGATCGTTTTTTCTGAGTATCCATATGCTGGTATGGATTTCCGGGATGACCCGGATTTGGTGCTGCTGGCTGGTGAGCAGTGGGGTGCTATCGGTAAATTCTCTGACCATATCTCTGTTTATCGTTTCCTTTTATAATGTTCTTGTGCTTTCTTCTATCATGACTAATCAAAACTCGTGTGCTCATACATATATTGGTCCAGTTCGGCTAGTAGTACGTCTGAGAGTGCCAGCTGCCACTCCAGCAAGAGAGGTTGTGGGGAGCGTTATCCTTCACGACCTTGATGTGGCCAAGACTCTTTTAGCATTGTAGGATCAGATCGAGGGCCTCATTCTCGGTATTCTGGACGTGAGGACCGACGAGCTGCCTCTGAGGTTGCAGCGACATACTACTGGCGTGTCGAGTCGATGGACTAGGCTTTTATGCATGATTGCACAGGCGGTGACTTGTTATCACCAGCATCATTAGACTAGGGTGCCCCCTATAATTTTGAGTTTTGGGTCATTTGACCAATTTTGTCTTGGTTACAGAACATTATGTATAAACCATAAAGTGTTATATATATACTTTTGATTTTAGGAGCTTTGTTTTGGTTGAGTTACATGATCTTGATGCAAATATTGATGAAATTATTCTTTTATAAATGTTGCAAATGTCTATCTAACACATAATTTGCCAATGAGTCTGTTAATGTGTTTAAGTTTTTGGAAATATGCTGATATTGAATAGAATCAAACTGCCTTTCCAAAATCTTGACCCTTAGGAACATGCGATAGATAGTTGGATTCCGTACGGATTAGATACTAGTGAGTTGTAGGATGACGATTTGTGAGTCTAGCTTGACGATGAGTCGGCGCATGCCACGCGTAATGGCATCATAGAGGAGCTCTATCAATGCACTGTATTCGGCAATATTGTTTGTTGACCGACCAATACATACCCCTTTGAAACTTATTAACTCGTTGCTTGGATCGAAGATGGCCCAGGCCGCAGAAGATAGGTTCCACGAACTACGACTCGCTCCCTCGGCATATCCAACAAATGATTCCAATAGGTCTAACATCTGCAACAACGTAAAATCATATCACTTAACCAAAACAGTTACCCTTAGCGGAAACAAAAATGTAACAAAATCATAGCAGTTACTATCTTGAGTCAAGCATAGTAACGCTTAAGGTACAACCCGTTGTGGGGTGCGCCAATGGAATCCCATCATAATCCACTAACTCGTAGGCACCTTTTGATAACACACGCTTAACAATATAGGGGCCCATCCATAAAGACTTGAATTTGCCTGCTCCCAATTTATCGGACTCCTGGTCATAAAGTAAGACCAGATCACCTTCTGAGAAGACACAGGGTTTGACATTCTTGTCGAACTACACCTTGACTCATTTCTTATGGGCTTCATTAGCCAAAGTGGCATCACGATGGGTTTCATCCAATTGGATTAGTTCCAAGAAACGAGTCTCCTCTTCTGAAGTTCCGGGGAGAAGGTCGTCCGTGAGTTTAAGGGACAAGATTTCGCACTGAACTGGTAAGATTGCTTCCAAGCTATACACCAGTTGAAAGGGTGTAAACCTGGTTGCATTCCTCACCGATGTCCGGTATGCCCACAAGGCTAAGTACAAGATCATGTGCCAACTCCTTTTGTGGACTCCAATCATCCTTTGCAGCATCTGCTTCAGGACCTTGTTGATTGCCTCAACTTGTCTTTTGGCCTGTGGATAATATGGAGTAGAGTTGTCATGGGACAACCCTAATTTGGCAGCCAATTCAACCATCATGTGATTGCGAAAATGTGACCCATGATCTGTGACTATGGCCAGTGTAGTGGGGACATTTGACAGAGGCAGACTTTCTTGCATTGAGTATACAAGTCTTGGTTGTTGAGGCAGTATTGGTATCCAACCATTGGATGTAATTCCAGCATAACCTGAATTCTGTTGCGAACTTTCATATGTTTGATCTCTCGGAGGAGACAATGAAAGGGCATATTGCCCCCCATACGGCGGTAATCTAGTGCTTAAGGGAATGATTTGCCTTTGAGGACTAGACTACCCAAGTTGACACTGCGAAGGATCAATTTGCTGAGACTCAACATAAGAGATTCCAGATATTGTTCCAGACAAACAAACAGGAACAGACCATACTGTCGAAACAACCCCTAGATGGATTCCATCTAGCGATTGAGATCTAGTTGCGGCAGATGGTACACCGACAAACATTGTTGGAGTAGCAGCAGGAAGATGCACCACTGCTGTGTCAGATGACAGAGTCCTAGATGTCAACGGTTGTTCAGACATATCTAGTCTATCCAAAATATTTCCTAGCGATTTTACAGGAACTTCCGATAATGTTAGACTAATTTCCGACGAAGAAGGATATAGGGTGATCCCAACTCCACAATGCAATGGAGTATTAGATGGGGGATCCTCCACAATGTCTTCTATAATGATCAATCTAGGTGGAAGAGGTAGACCGTCAGGTCCGTAAAATATTTCCGGTGCCGAAGAAGGTATAGATTCTGCAGCGACAGATGTTTGGAGAATAACACCTTCCGAATCAGCTATAGATGGAGCCAGTTCAGGAATAGAAGTGTTTACCTTCACACTAGGATCAGTTCTACTATCCTCTAGTGGTTGCGGAACTTCTTCCTTAGAAGCAGGGATACCAGAAATGTTTGGAGTAACCGCAGTTTCCGTGGGTGTCAGAACACTTGTTCCAACCAAACCAGGGGACTTTGAACCGATTAAATGAGTTCGATTTGTCCAGAATAGTTTTGATTCTGGGGACAAAGACGGTTGACTCATAAGTCTCCGCGAACGACAAGGTTTCAATTAAATTTCTTCCACGATTGCGAATTACTCGATCAACTAAAAATAAAGGGGAAAATGTTTCTAAATTAAATGAATTTTAGACGCTTTGACACAACTTGTTTTTTCAATTTTTAAGAGTCGATAAAAAACAAAAGATGACTCTAGTCGCCTTCGAGTTTTAATGAGCCTGAAGTGACAAGTGCTCCGATGGACCTTTTCCTTTAAGGAGTTTGAAAAGGAATGAAAGAGACTACTCTGGAAATCTAGACAGAGGGATTACCAAACCAATCGAAAAATTGCATTATACTTTTTACGATACGGCAGTCAATCTTCCCGAATGTTGTGTTCAGTGCATTGCGATCGATAGGGTGGCAGACATGGCTTCCTATGGATAAAGGATATAGCCTATTGTGGTCTCCCAATATATACTCGACGGTACATGGGAGCAAAAGTTCGTAATAGCACTTGTTGTCTCAAAGAGGAGGAATCACCCAACCAACAGTGAAAGCGACGGTTACCAGGCTTTACAACACTGGAATACGTCTCTAGCCTAAACTTCTAAATGTTGTGTGTTAGGTTCCAAAGCGTTTTTAGGTTCATTGAATTTATTTTATAGTTGATATTTCTTAAGCAATTTTCCTTTTAGGTTCACGACGTGATGTAGATATACAATTCCTAAAATTCAATCTAAGATGATAAACAATCATTTAATCTTCTTTTTTGCAATGAAAATCCTAGCTAGTAAAGAAAGAGAGATGATATTCTTTCAACATAGAGCAAAGAGCACACACTAGATGTACTGTCCTAAATCAAACCAACAAGCAGTCTAAATGCAAATGCAGATGCATGTATTTTCTTTTAGCTTTCTTAATGTGTGAATGACAAGAAGAATGCTAAGTACAAATCTGAATTATGTTTTCAAAGCAACAGTACTAACAAATTTCTCTTCAAAAACGAAAGGAAGATAACGACGACACTTTGCTATTTTGAATTGAAAACTGCTTTTGACACTTGAAAAACTAATAATTCAAATCAAATACAAGAGTAACTGTATTATCAACCGTCAAGATTAATAGAATTCTTTTCTTTGATTGAAAACGATACTTTCAAATCAAAAGACGACAGTTTGATTATGCTACTTATTTGTAAAAGAGAACTATAAATGGCACACAATACATAAAAACATTCACAATTATTTGTACTATGGAGGCGGAATCATGCAAAAGAAGGGAGTTTCTATAGTGGTATACTAATCACAGACAACAAAACTCCTGAATAAAGCTGAAGAGAGTGAACACAGAAGCCAAAATCTAAGAGCAGAAGAGGTCTTATCTGATCAGCACACATGCAACATAGGGAAAGTGAGATACATCTAGATTCCCAAGAGGAGAAAGTGCTATGGTCCAGGGACGAGACTTCAAATTAGTTCCGAGTCACAGTTTGCAGCTTAGTTCAGGGATTTATGCCGAGCTAATGATGTTCAGTAAATATAAATCACAGGGGTTGATCTAATGAGGTTACAAGAGCCACCACTAGGGCAATTAGAAGGTTTGCAAATTGACTTTTCAATTTATAAAAAAAACCTGGAGATAGACTGAAGCAGCATTGATCTTCTTTGCACTTGCATAGAAAATGCAATTCGAAGGCTAGCTGGCTTGACTTCAGGCTCTGTCTGTAAGTTTATAAAACAAACAAATATAGACAAGCAAACAATCTATTCGCTCCCCAGTGGAGTCACCATTTTGTTATTGGGAAATCTAGTGTCCACTCGGAGCTGTTAGTCCCACTAAGACTGGTAGCTATTTTAGAAACAAACAAACTAAAGCTACTTTCACTTTCCTTTATGAGAAGTATATAAGAGGGGAACAAAGGACAATAACCTCAGTCTTGCGCTTAGTTCCTTTCTTAGTTCCTCTCCCTTCTGACACATCCTTGCCTTTTTGCCTTCGTCTACCCAGCTTCAAAGAGCACCTGTGGAATGAAATAAGCATAATACTATCGAAGAACAGAGATCTACAATCATAAATAATATAGGACCAGATATATATTGACCACACAAATGCATATATCATCAAACACAGAAGAATGTGGAGGAAAACTTGAATAGCTTTATTAATATCAAGAATAGCAAAGAGGATTACAACCAATTGTTCTGACCCAGCATCATCCTCCCAGCATGAAAGCCCTTCTTCACCTCATGAAAAGCTTAGGTCACCCAACACTATGATATTCCACCAACAAACCAACAACACTTCCTTACAAGATACAAAATTCCAGCCTCTCGATCTCTTAGATGAGGGATCCATATATAGATGATTGTAGGGGGGTGAGTCAGCTTCTGGGATTTTGATTAGTGTCTTCTCTCTGGTAGTTATTGATTCCACTTGGAGATTGATGATCCCTTACTCATCGTTGGGCGAATTCAGAGAGGCAAGTGTCACATGAGAAGTTTCTGGAAGATTCCATGACGATCCACCTTGCAAACTGTCTCTGCCATTTGTCTACTCTCGCCCATCGCACCCTACAGAAGGGATTTCCAGTATGCATCGCACCCTTTTCACTAGGCAGGTGCGATGCATCGCACCCTCTACACTAGGCAGTCTGTATGGTCCAGCTTTGACCAGTTCTGAGCAGTTTACTATGGAGGACTTTTGGGAGATGATGTAATCAGTTGACCTTGCTCATTTAGAGTGTGAAACAACACTTTTAGGGACTTAGGAGCCCTTGGTTTATGGACATGTGTGATTGGGGTTGCAGTGCCCAAAAATGTCTATAACACCATTATATCTTAACTCAATAACTCTCCACTAGAAAATGAAAGATATTCTTCATACAATATTAAAGGAGCACCAATAAGAATGGTACAACATTTATGCTACCCTGATGTCATCAAATGTGCTCAAATATTTCAACGTTCATGTCTAGAAAGTTTGGATGCCCAACTAGCTCACCTTGAGATCCAGCTCTAGTGCAAGTTTAAGCCTTCAACTCTTCTAGTTTCCCACACCAAAAATCCTACACTTGTGACCTCTTTACACTGTTTATTTCTTATGCACTGCAAATAAATTTTGCTTTCTAGTTTTCTAGTTGATACATTAGCTGATTTTTAGTTAATTTGGGACTGATATGGCATTTCCTCAAAATATTATTAGTATATCTAGTTTCTCTAATGGCATATTAACATTATCTTTGGTAAAATTAGAAAATCATGAAAAATTAATAAATATTTGTCGGTTTTTTGAATTTATCACAGAACACAAACTTACACTTTCAAAAAAATTAGTAATCGATACACATATATAATCAATATATACTATAATAACTATATTGGTTAGATTTTGTTCCCATATAAATATTACTTTAATATGGAGAAAAAGACATTAAGATAATAAAAAAGCAAAAAAATAATGACATTAATAAGTATGCATCATTACTTCTATTCATCACGGATAACAATTTCTACATATATTTTTAGTTAATTTCTAGATCAATGGTAGATATTCATTATCCTCACCCATTTTTATTTTAGCAATTACAAACCCATTACTTTTACATTTATAACTAAACTTCACTTAACACGTCCTTATCATCACCACCTATCATTTAATATGATACCTTCGAAATAATTATAGTATTTTAAAAATTATTGAAGTCCTATCTAATCATTCTCACCTATTAATTTTATGAATGTGTTACACATAGTTTGTCTAACTTAGATACATAAACAAACTAATTATTAAGATGGATTTAAGATGCTGATCATGGCTTCCTGCACTAAAATTTTAGAAAAAAATATATAATTATAGTTGGAGTAACGTTGTGCGTTTGGACTAGAGCTAAAGTAAATCATGTGAGATAGGGCTATGGCTAATTGATGGGAAACAGGGGAGCAAAACACACGGATAGTATTTCATGTGAGTGTGTGAGTGGACGTTAGGATTAATGATTGGAGTGATAGTAGTGTAATTATGTGGAAAAACAAATGCAATACCTTTATTAGTTATTTCCCACATGAGGCACGAAGGTAGTCTTCTCAAGAGCAGGCGGATGATATAACTACTGCTCTCCTCTACATAAACTATTTTCTTATTTCCCATAGTATATTAGAGATATTTAAATAATATAAATAACTACTCCTCTTCTCTACATAAACTATTTTCTTATCTTGGCTTCTTGCACTAAAATTTTAGATAAAAAATATATAATTATAGTTGGAGTAACGTTGTGCGTTTGGACTAGAGCTAAAGTAAATCATGTGAGCTAGGGTTATGGCTAATTGATGGGAAAAAGGGGAGCAAAACACACGGATAGTATTTCATGGGAGTGATGTGAGTGGAGGTTAGGATTAATGATTGTAGTGATAGTAGTGTAATTATGTGGACAAAAAAATGCAATACCTTTATTAGTTCTTTCCCACATGAGGCACGAAGGTAGTCTTCTCAAGAGCAGCAGATGATATAAATAACTACTGCTCTCCTCTGCATAAACTATTTTCTTATTTCCCATAGTATATTAGAGATATTTAAATAATATAAATAACTACTGCTCTTCTCTACGTAAACTATTTTTTTATTTCCCATAGTATATTAGAGATATTTAAATAATATTTTTATTATTATTATTTAATTTTAAGTTGATAGTGATCTTAGATATTAAATTGGTGTATCAGACTTCTTTATTTGTGAGATAAGGGGTCCATAGTATATTAGGGATATTTAATTATTATTATTATTATTATTATCTAATTTTATGCTCATAGTTAAGTTAGACACCAAATTGATGTATGAAGCCTTTGTTTGTGGGACAAAGGGATCCACCTCCACCCGATTTGACTCCTAATTTTACAAAGACATACATATTTTACCCCTATCGGTTTGAACGGATAACATAGACCCACTCAAACTATATCCAAAATTCTCTACAAAACACATATAAACTCACCATCAAATAAGTGACACATTTCGAAGTAATAGGTAATACTATTTATATATGCCTTCGACACAAATATGTAAGTCGTATAATTTAAACTATCATATACTATTTGTACACTTATTTCCACTTCTCAATTGAAATATTATTTATATTGTTTCAATTTTCTTGAAATACTCATTTGAAATTATTCGTCGTGATATTTATATTTAAATATAAATGTGATGATTACATGTATTCGATTAATTCTTTTCCTGGCGTAGTTTATAACGAGATAGTAGTTATTAGTTGATGATGAAAATTCTTACCTTGGAAATGCAAATCCAACTTGCAAGGTCAAAGAGAAGGGGATTTTGCAGAGATATGAAAAGGCTTTATATGATTTGCAATTAGTTGTTCAAGTTAGGTCGTATTGAATGACATCTTTTTGGGAGAAATTCTATGTTCTATCAAGGAGAACATTAAGGGAGTGTTTGAAAGACTATAATAACTTGTGATTGTTTCAAGCTATTTAAGTTGTGAATTTTCTAAGCATTTCTATGGTGTAAATCCAAGACTGATATTAAAGTTTTTTAAATATTTAATGATTTGATTGTAATTATATTGTCCATATTTTTATGGTGTATGAATTTGTAATTGATGTGTATTATTATTTTAAATGTAACAATATATCTTCATATTAACTGGTAAAGAATTTTATAATAGCTTATTTTATATTTACTAATTTTTTTTTATATATGAATTTTTATTTATTATTTTATTTTTATTTATATTTTCAAATTATTCATTAATCTAATAATTTATTTTTTGATAAAGTAGATTATAGTGAGATTTTATTCTATTAGAGGAAATATGATTTTATATATATATATATACAGTTTTTAAGTAGGTTATTAGAGAAACTAAACTAGTAGAAAAATAATAAGTACTTCATTGATATAAGGTTAAGGAAAATTATTTTTGAAGGAGATAAAAAATGAATCTACTAAGCATCTAATAATAATGATATAAAGACACTAGCATGAACACATTTTCTATGGTAAGGAAATAAAAATTAAATAATCTAAAAATATTGAAAATTATATAAAAAGATGCTAAAAGAATTAGATTGTGTCCAAGGATGTGCTGTAGCTATGTAAACTCCAAACCTTATGACTTGGAGTTAACTAAAATGGCCTACTACTACATCTCATCTAGTAATAATAGAATTTTTTTGGTAAACTCTTTGTCTCTCTATCAGCACCTTGACTACCCCATTTTTAATTTGCCACTAAAAATCAAACTTTTTAATGTATTTAGAATAGCTACCTCTAGTGCTTCTAGTTCCAATAATATGATTATGAATTTACTCATTGATATCTACATCATAGCTAAATATTCACTGAAATGTCACAACCTCATCTACTATCTCAATCTCTTATTAAATAGAAGGGAAAGTTTCTCTTATATGCTTAAGCCCTTTCCTATACAATAGAATAAATTAACCCCCACTTCCTCATCAACCTCTTCTACTTTACCTACATCAAAGAGAAATGATGCTCGGTAAAGCAATGGACCTCCAAAAACCCAATGTTTATGGGTAACCCAACAAAGAAATAAACCTAGAGGAGCCTACCACTCTTGGCGAGCCCCACATTAATCTTTCTACCCTTTGAGAGGGAAAATGACAACATGAAAAGTTGATTACAATGTTGTGTGAGGCTCATTATAGAAAACATTATTTTATCCTTGATAGTAGCAAAACCAGCCAGCACAGGGATACTAATTGAAGTCCAGGAAATCATTTATCAGTTTTACACGGATGAATCACTCAACCAAACAACGTCTATTAAAGGCAATTGAAAGTTATTAAAAATTAAAATATCCATACGTGCTAATTGAAAACCTTTTGTTGTTGTGATGGGAGTTATTATTCTAGTTTATTTAATATGTTAACTACATAGTTTGTCTCTATCCAGTTATAAATAGAGATAGTTTTGTCCCTCTTTATTTAGGAATGTTAGGTACTCTTACACACTTATGCATAAGTGTGTAAAAGTATTTGGCATTCTTAAGAGTACTCTTACTCTTTGATGGTAATCCCTGCACAATCCAAGTGCTGTAAGGCTTTTTTGGAGTCTGCTGAATTTATATATACAATAAAAAAACCAGTTTAAATAACACAAACCAAAAGTTCACATTAAAATTTTACGACACCAAAAATCCAAAAAATGACACTAAAAACAACTCCATTCATAAAACCCAGGACTGTATAAAAATTCAAAATAGTTTCATTTAACCGGGTGGAGTGGTTCTCTTGTGAGATTTCTCGACACGTGTTATATCCGATAAGTATCCCCACATAGGGAAGATTTTGCTGAGTACTGAAGTTTCTGTTGTGAATGTTGCATAAACATTTGTACTAATTTTCTGTAAGGGAATGACTAGTAGCAGTAAAATTTTAAAGATGCAGTATAATAGGAATATTTATGGTTGTTAGTTAAATGTTGTAGAACAGAGTAATTTCTTTGTTGAAAAGAAAAATTTATATGCCTAATGTGGTGAAGAACCCTCGTAAATTCAAGAAATTATAGAGACCTGATTTAATGCAGTTTTCTTGTACCTGTGTACTAGTGCAGCAGTGTCTTAAATCTGATTTTCTGAATGGGGCACTAGACGAGGAAGGTTGACTCAAGGATTCCTCAACCGGAGAAAGAATCCAGTCAGGGAAACCAGATTAGCACCCTAGCCAAGCCAGTCTAAACCATAGTTACTAAATTTGGCCGAATCGGCCTGAAAATTCGAAAATTCAGCCATTCGGTCCGATTCGGCCATTAATACGCTGAAATTCGGTTCGGACACATCACAGTCTCCCAAATTTATTTTTAAATTTTTCTTTGCTTTGTGTTTTTTAAGAAGTAGTTCGTACTCCATTTTCTATGCCTTAGTTTCGTCATGCAGTTGTAGATATTCAACGGTTGATCGTGATTCTCTGTTTGTATAGACGATTAAAAATATTGATTGTTATGCATTACTGTTGTGATTAATGACCCTGTTTGTTCTGCACCACTGTTGTGATTAATGATTAAAAAATTCATATTTCTATTTATATCAAAATTATTTTGATGGGTTAGTGAATTTGATTTCAGATGGGTTAGTGAATTTGATTTCAGATGGTTATGGTTTGTTTAATGTTCGTTTAATTTTTATATTAAAAAAAAAATCTAAAAATATGTATAAAAATTAAATAAATATTTTTTATATTAAATTTTTATTTTCACAATAAAATAATTTTTTGTGTTTTGTTTTTTTATTTTTATTTCTTATTATTTTTTGTGTTTTGATTTTTTATTTTTATTTCTTATTTTTATGATAAAATATGTTTTTCTTTTTCTTTTGAAGTTTTAATTTCTTTCCTATAACTCTTTGGCTAGTGAGTAATGTAATTAGAATTATTTATTCATAATAAAATTAGTTGTAATTTAGTTTTTTTCTTTTAAGAAATTCGTAAGGAAAATACAATATGGTTTCTAATTTAATAATTTTTTATCTATATTTTATTCAGTTAGTAATTAGGAAATTTTCTAAATATTCATTATTAAAAATTATTGCATTAGTTACTATCTTTCGGTACAAATAGGAAAATAGCAAAATAGTTCTAATTTGATGATTTTTTATCTATATTTTATTTAGTTAGTAATTAGGAAATTGTCTAAATATTTATCTTTAAAAATTACAGCATTAGTTACTATATTTTGATTGACCAAGAAGATTTTGATTGACCAAGAAGAGTTGTTTCTACTAATTCCAATATCTCTATCACTTCTATTTGAACAATTAGGAAAAAAACAAGAATTCTAATTTGATGATTCTTGATAGTTCTAATTTGATGATTTTTTATTTCTATTTTATTTTAATAATTAAGAAATTGCCTAAATATTTTATCATTAAAACTACAACATTAGTTACTATCTTTTGATTGACCAACTTACAATTTTAAGGGTTCCTTTTTTTTCAATGTTAAAGAGTTTGTTCTCCTCATTGTATCTTATTCACTTCCATTCAAGAGGAGTTGTTTCTACTAATTTCAATATCTCATTCACTTCCATTGAAGAAGAATTGTTTCTACTAATTTCAATGTCTAATTTTATTTGCAACTTCTATAATATAATTAAATTGTTAATTTAGATTATTCAAAATATAAGAAAAAATATTATTAATAATAGTGTAAGATGTATATTCGCGAATAGTGTAAGATGTATATTGGCGAATTTTTTCCATATTGAATTTTAGAGAGTCGAATTTTTTTCGTATCGAATCGAATTCGTATTCGAATTCGAATTCGAACTTGATAACTATGGTCTAAACGGCATCATGGGCACAATCCTGGCTCATTTTGACTGTGGTGTTAAGACAAAAAATCCTCGGAATCCAATTGTAATTTACCGTTGAATACTAAGAACACAGAATAAATTAACCAAAATAGAATTGTAAATCTGAAAACAACTATAAATTGACAGAGTCATTACAACCCAACCATATTCAACCCCAATGGCGTGCATTATTCATAACTACGTAGAAGAACCATTATTTCCTCCACAACCTTAATTAAATAATTTCTTCGAACACTTGACCAGTGCACATGTGGAATCTAATCAGAAGAAGGGTATAACATTTAGGTAAGCATAAATAAGTGGAATCAATGTTTTACAAAACAGTAAATAAAACCCTAAGTCGTGTTGTAAACAGTTCCCCTAAGGGCTAGAACTTTCTTAAATTAAACCAGCCCAATTAAGACTCATCCACTATACATTTATATCTATTCTTTACCCACTTGGTGGTGGCCATTCTTACCCAAGACAAAAAGGAAACCCTTTTATCAACGAGATAAATTGGTCAACCCTAGTAATCGAACCCTAACAGTAAGAACAAAACTCGGGGTGTTGCATGAGTATCGCTTAAACCGACCGTTAGAAAGTAATCTCTAGGGGAGGAGAGTAGCCAGGAAAAACCTGCAAGAATCAGGGAACCGGGTAAGTCGCAGCAGTCACCACCTTAGAGAGGAAAAAACAGAAGAGGTTACATGATTACCTGTACACCAAGAAAAGGGAATTTAATTAATGGAAAATGATCACTGAATAATGGACAAAATTTACTTACAATTAAAAAAATTATAAAATTATAAAATTAATGTATAACTTTGAAATTATCCGAGTAAGCAATTAAAAAACATACTCCTGCAAAAAATGATTTTCTAAAGTACCATGTATAAGCAATTTTTGTTTCAATAGTTTTAAATTTGTTTTTTACACTGATTTTCATTTAGGGAATTATTTTTGTTCGTCATATAATTTTTTTTTGCCATAATTTTCTCCGTATATTATGTTTATTTATAGATTTCTACTTTATATGTTTGTTTTATATGTGATGTATTTTCTTATATAATAATCTTCCTTATATATTTGTTTTATATGGGATGTATTTTCTTATATCACAATCTTTCTGATATGTTATGTTTTTTAATGAACTGGTTTATAATAAATAACAATATTAAATATTAAACCATTGTTTTTAATAAATAATAATATTGTTTTTAATAAATAATAATATTGTTGTTAAGAGATTTTTTTTCATTTTTTTTATTAATTTTTTGGGCAAAAATCACATAATTTTTTTTTGAATTATATACTATGGTTCATTTTCATAAGATGAAGAAAACTTATTTCTTCATCTATTTAATCTAATGCCGTGATTTGGTTCTTCATCAAGTTGAACCACACTAGATATTTTGAAACATAAAGACTTAAAATTTTTATGTGATTTTTACCAAAAGACTCTCAACATTCATAAAAATAAAATAATAACATTATTAAATATTAATAAACAATAGTAGTATTAAATATTAAAAATATTAAAAACAATTAGTAAAATTATAAATAAATAACAATATTTTATTAATTATAATATTGATCATTTTAAAACACATTAATAATTTTAAATTTTATATAGTTTGATTATATATAATTTAAATTTAAAAACATTGGATAACATTGAACATTAATTTAATCATGTTTCAATTAATATATTAATGTTAATTAATATTTTAATATTATTATTGGTATTAACATGCGTTATTATAAATAATTGACTTTAAATCAGTTACTTTTATATAATAAATCTTTTTCTAATTATCATAATTAAATTATAATAATTCTTAATCAAATATTATACATAATATTTAAATAATTATAATTTACTCAATTGAAGTATTGATAAATAAAATAATATATTTATTTTAACAATTAGTTCCAAAATAGTTAAATTAATATACTAATATAAATTGATATTAATATTAATTATTATTGTTGTTGTTAAATAATATCACTATTAATATTAAATAATATTATATTAATAATATTAATATTTATCTCATTTTTGGTTTATTATTCTCTCGAGCTTATAATACCAATTATGGTTAATCAAGATAACCATGGTCTAACGTCGTATTCCGATAAAGATTACCTCAATATGAAAATCAATCATGGTGAAACATGGTCAACCATGGTTCAATGTCACATTGTAACAAGGATTGTATTTGTAAAAAAGTCAACCATGGTCAACCAATTTTATTTTAGAGATTATAATATTTATCTTATGATTTATGTACCTTGGGTTTATAATATTAATCCCTTGGGTTTAATATTATCCTCTTGGGTTTATAATCCGTTGGTGTTTTAGTGTTAATCCCTTGTGTTTATAATATCAATCCCTTTGGTTTATTAATCTAAGAAATCATATTCCTAGACTATAATATTATTCACATGGTTTCTAATACTAATCCTAGGGTTTAATATCAATTCTTTGTGTTTACATTCATGGTCAACCATGGTCCATCGTCACATTGTGACAAATATTTTCTCAATATGAAAATCAATCATGCTCAACCATTGTTAATCGTCGTCAACTATGGTCAACCATACTTGAAAGTCATATTGTTATAGAGATTGTCTCAATATGAAAATCAACCATGGTCCAACATCGAATTGTGACAAATATTGCCTCAATATGAAAATTAATCATGGTCAAGCATGGTCCGATGTCACATTGTGACAAAGTTTGTGTCAATATGAAAATAAACCATGGTCAACTATCTTTATATAACAATTTATAATATTTTTCATAGGGTTTATATACCTTGGTTTATAATTTTTATGTTAAGGTTTATCATAGCATTTTCTCAATATGAAAATCAACTATGTCAATCATGGCCAATCATGGTCAATCATGGTCAATCATGGTCAACATTGGTCAAACATGGTTGACATGGTCAATTATGGTGAAACATGGTTAACCATGGTCAACAATGACCAAAATTCACATTTGTGACAAAAATTATCTTAATATGAAAATCAACAATGCTCAATTATGGTCAAACATCGTCAATCATGGTCTAATGTCGCATTGTGACAAATATTGTCTCAATATGAAAATTATCCATGGTGAATCATGGTCAACCATGGTCAATAATCATGGTCACATTGTGACAATGAATGCAGCTTGGTCCAATGCCACATTGTTACAACCACGGTCAACCACGGTCATACATGGTCAACCATGATCCAATGTCACTTTGTGACAAAGATTATAACAAAGAGACATTAATAATAATCCCTTAGATTTAATATTATTTCCTTCAGTTTATAATACCTTGGGGTCTTAAAATTAATCCCTTGGCTTTATCAATCTAAGGGTTCATATTCTTAAGTTGTAATATGATTCATTAATATTATAATATTAATCGTAGGTTTTTATATACATCCATCGGGTTTATATCATGGCAAACCATGCGTAACCATTTTCCAATGTCACATTGTGACAAATATTGTCCCAATATGAAAATCAGCTATGGTCAACATTGGTCAACCATGGTTAAATGTCACATTCTAATAAAGATTGTATTAATATTAAAACCAACCATGGTAAAACATGGTCAACCATGTCTGTTTTAGGGTTTATAATATTTATATTAGGCTTTATATACCTAGGTCTTATAATATTAATCCCTTGGGTTTTGATATTACTCGCTTGGGCTTGTAATCCCTTGGGTTTTTAGTGTTAATCCTTTTGGTTTATTATTCCCTATGGTTTATAATATTCCCTAATCATTGTCGCAATGTGACAAAGAACTTATCTCGGTCCAATGTCACATTGTTACAACCATGGTCAAACATGGTCCAACGTCGCTTTGTAACAAAGATCATTACAAAGTGAAATTAGTATTAATCCCTTTGGTTTAATACTATTTTCTTGGATTTATAATACCTTGGTATCTTAGAATTAATCCCTTGGGTTTATAATAGCAATCCCTTCGGCTTATCAATCTAAGGGTTCATATTCTTAGGGTATATTATTATGCATCATGTTTATAATATTAATGCTAAGATTTAATATAAATCCATTGGGTTTATAATCATGGTCCACTATGCGCAACCATTGTCCAATGTCACATTGTGACAAATATTGTCTCAATATGGAAATCAACCATGGTCAACCTTGCTCAATCATGGTCAAATGTCACATTTTGATAAATATTATGTCAATATAAAAATAAACCGTGGCAAAACATAGTCAACCATATTTATTTTATGATTTATAGTATTTATCTTAGGGCTTACAATATTAATCCCTTGGGTTTAATATTACTCCCTTGGGTTTATTATACTCTAGGGTTTATAATATTCCCTCGGGATTATTATTATGTTTTTCTTAATATATATGAATAAATAAATTATTATTTATTAGTTATTGTTAATATTTAATTAAATTATTAATTAATTATTTAATAATTTATTGCTATTTAATATAAAAAAATATTGTTTTTTAATTATTTAATAATTAATTATTATGATTATTATTATTAATTATTACCTTAAAATGATAATAATATTTATAATAATAATAATAATAATTTTCTTGTAATATTTTTTCTTTTGTAATAACCATAGCTAACTTTATATATTTTAGGGTTTGTAATATTTATTTTAGGGTTTATATACCTTGGGTTGATAACATTAATCCCTAGGTTTATAAAATCAATCATGGTCAATCATGGTCAACCATGATCCAACGTTGCATTGTGACAAAGGTTGTCTCAATATGAAAATTAACCATGGTCAACCATGGCCAAATGTCAAATTGAGACAAGCATTATCTCGATATGAAAATAAATCATGGTCAACGATGGTGCAACATCACATTGTGACAAGGATCGTCTTAATATGTAAATCAACCACTGTCAACAATATTTATTTTATGGTTTATAGTACTTATCTTAGGGTAAAGATTTTGGTAACAAATTGTTAAAGAATGCCAATTGGAGAAGATGGAGCGGAAGTGCTCTGCGGCCAACCGCGTAGGTTTGGGTTAGGGCAACAGACATCGGCGCGCACTGTCGAAAATCGTGAGGATTCCGGTTAAGACAGCCTAACCCTACCTCTACAGCCTGAAGTCCGCTCCCAGCTCCTGTCTCGATTGCTTACCTGGCCCGACTTTTCAGGCTACAACCGTCATTTTCACCATGGATCCGGTTACTGTCGGTGATAGTATGGACACGAAAGAAGCTATTGATTTTTCCGAAGAACCGCTAACCTCCCAGGTAATTTTCGACCACCCTAATTTTGCTTCGTCGTCTGCAGCCTCTGGCCCTCTGCGTTCTGAACCGCATCCCTCTCCGGCGGTCTCTATCCCGGCCCCCCCCCCATCCAGCACTCCTGAAGGTACCATCCAATCAGACTCTGCTAGGCTAGATCTACCTCCCCTTTCTCCGGGTACCCTCCGTTTTTTATCTTCAGTCATTCCCCCATCGCCTCCCTTTGATTCGCGGCCTCAGACCTCATCCTTTCTGGCTCCATCCTCTTCTGGTCCTCCTATACCAACGTCAACCGGTTTTGCGGCGCTTCTCCACTCTCCTTCGGGAAGTTTTGAAACCCCCGTTGTCAAGGTCAGCTCTTCCAGGTTGATCCCACAGGACTGCTCCCCGGACCCCTTGGTAAATCATCCCTCTGCGCCGCACATGGGGAAAAAGAGAACAAAGTGCGTCAAGTCTACTTACAGGGACATCTCTATTTGGTTTGGTGAGAACATGGCCGCTGAAGAGGCCGCTAATATGGAAAATTCTATCCTTGTGGGGCATGTCCGGGGGCGTGCTTATTCTGCGACCCGGCTTACTCAGTGGGTGAAGGAGATTTGGGGTGCGATTCTGAAGGAACTCCTTGAAGTTCAGGTCCTCCCTCGTGGCTGGTTTTCCCTTCACTTCGCAAAGAACAATTACACGGATCTCGTCTTGGCCAAATTCTGGCACATAGAAATGGCACCAGTGTTGCTCAAGCGATGGAGTCCTCTGTTTGATCCCGAACGTGAACAGATTGGGGCTGGGCCATTATGGGTGCGCCTCCCTGGACTTCCCCTCCAATATTGGAACGAAGAAACTTTCATCCGGATTGGGAACGCTCTGGGGACTTACCTCGATTATGATCGAACTTTCGTGGAATCTAGAAATAGAACGCTAGCTCAGATCCTGGTTCACCTGGACACACGCGAAGGATTAGAAGAAAAGATCACTCTACATTGGGGCAAATACACTCGGGTCCAGATTCTTGACTACGAAGGCGTTCCCTTCAGATGCCGACGGTGCCATAGGGTAGGGCACATCTTCAAAGATTGTCCGCTAAATCAGAGGAAAGATGAGGCTCCAGCACCCAATGCCTATATGCCGAGACCTACCTCTCCGGTTGCTCAACAAGTTCCAACCGCGAGCACTCCCTCTCATGCAACCCCTCAGGCAACAGGTGTACCTCTTGGTCGTGCTACAGCTCCAGTCACCAGATCTCGGGCGGCCTCCGCAACCGCTTCTGCAGCACCTCCGGGTAAATCTCTCAATCCTTCTATGTCTGATTACTCTATGACTTCATCATCTACTCCATCTATGACAGCTGCATTTTGTTCAATGCCTTCCCCCTTGGTCATTGCCCCTACTATTACATCCTCTCATCCGCCCTCATCACCTGCATCTTCCCCCTCATCTTCCAGGGGCTCAAAGCATTCATACTTCCTTCGCCCTCGCCCACACACCCAGGAAACACAATCCAACATCGCCGGCCTGGGTATCCTAACCTCGGGTCTGACCTCGCTGACTTCTCGAGGGTGAAAATCTGATCTTACTAAAGCCATCAGGCGAGCGGGGGCAGAGGTGGCCATTGGGCGTCAATCTACTATCGATGGGGTACTTAGAGCAAAGCACACCCCTGGCCACCTTCCACCATGAGGTGCCTCTCATTCAATTGTAGAGGCCTGGCTAGTGCCTCAAAGAAACTAGCCCTCAAGAGACTGGTTGAAACATCTCCTGTCGATATTATCATGCTTCAAGAAACGCTTGGCCCCAAGGACTCCATTTCGGCCTCACTAACATCGATCATACCTAGCTGGAAATTCTTGGCAATGGACTCCTCTGGAAGATCGGGTGGCTTAGCAATTGGATACAATCCTGTCACCATTAGGGCCCAAGGTACTTGGGGGGGACCAGGCTTTCTGGGCCTCGACCTTTTTTCTGCAGACCTGGGTATCAACCTCAGGCTAATCAATCTATATGGCCCATGCCACCAGCGTGAAGCTTTCTGGGATAACCTACTGGGGCTTAATATTTTTTCATCTGAGAACTTGATCATAGGGGGGGATCTTAATTTTTCATTGGGATACGGGGAATCTTGGGGTGCCACAGCTCAAATCGACTCGATCACTGCCTATATGACCGATCTCTTGGAGCGACATGATCTGAGTGATGTCCCCATGATTAAACCCCTTCCCACCTGGCGGAACAGAAGGATCGGTGAAGCTGCTCTAGCCCGTAGACTCGACAGATTCATGATGAAAGGACCTCTGCTTCAAAAACTTCATCACTACAAACAATGGGTGGGCTCAGGCGGTATATCAGATCACCACCCTATATACCTGGAAATAAATGGCCCCAATAAAAAGCCAAAAGCTCCTTACAAGTTCAATCATGGATGGCTTGAGGATCCTTCCTACATCAAACTTGTTAAGGACTTCTGGCCTCACTACCCGATAGACAGAGCCGATTCTCTGGCTAAAGGCTTCTGTATGAATCTATCAAAACTCAAGGAACTCACTATCGAATGGGCTAGGAACAAGTATCGACTGGAAAACTCTACTCTCATGAACATTGAAGCTGAGCTAACCTCTCTCACTGACGAAAGAGGTTTGGGTTTCACATCGGAGGCCGATAAAGCACACCTTGTGGAGCTGGAAAATCAGAAGCAAAAGATTCTTAGGGAGAGGGAAGAATCTATCAGACTGCGCAGTAGAGCAACCTGGCTTAAGGCAGGAGATGAAAACTCTCGCTTCTTTCACAATTATGCCAAGGGCAGAAAGGTCAGCAATACAATATGGAACCTCCCTATGGCCGATGGTGGAATGGCTGATACTTTCAATAAGCTATCTCAGATGGGATCATCACACTTCAGGAACCTTTACAAGCAACCTCCAGGTAACAACCTTGCTGACATTATCAACATTGCTGGACACTTTCCTAGGTTTGTTAACGAGGAGGAAGCAGAGTCCCTATTCGATCCTGTGACCCCTGAGGAACTGGAATCCACCATCAAATGGTTTAAGAAGGAGCGCAGCCCTGGTCCGGATGGATGGACCATCGAATTCTACATTGCATTTTATGAGATGATCAGCCAGGATCTTCTAAGGGTGGTTGAGGAATGTAGGATGTCAGGATCCATGTACAATGCAATCAATTCCACCTTCATTGCCCTGATCCCCAAAACTGACTCCCCTTCCTCTTTTGATGAATACCGTCCTATCTCTCTCTGAAATGTACTCTACAAGATCATCTAAAAAATTATTGCAAATCGCATATGCCCCATTTTATCCCGTCACATTGCCCCTCAATAGTTCGCATTCCTGGAACATCGCCAGATTCATGAAGCTATTGGGGCAGCACATGAGGCCTTTCACTCTATTTGGAGAAAACACCACAAAGCCATCATCTTAAAAATTGACTTAGCTAAAGCATTTGATAGGGTAAGCTGGCTCTATATTAAGATGCTCCTTATTCATTTGGGCTTCCCCCATAGATTTATCACTTGGATCATGGCCTGCATCACCACTCCCTCCTTCAGTGTGCTGATTAATGGTTCTGCATCCCAGTTCTTCCATTCTGAGAGGGGTCTCAGACAGGGGTGCCCTCTGTCCCCCCTCCTCTTCCTTATAGTCATGGACAGTCTCAGTAAGCTTATTGCATCTACTAAGAGGAATGGAGACATCAGTGGCCTCAAGATAACAGAGGACTGCTTCCTTACCCACCTCCTTTTTGTAGATGATGTTATGATATTCCTGGATGGAAGCACCCGGGACTCCCGCACTTTCTACAATATCATCTCCCTCTTCTCCTCTGCCACTGGGATGCTGGCCAACCACTCAAAATCATCCATCATTCTCTCCAGAACCACTGTCCATGAATCCCAGATAGCACTATAGCTATTCCCTTACAGCATACACCCCTTGGATCAGGGCCTTAAATATTTGGGCTACTGGATCAAGCCTATTAGCCCTAAAGTAGCAGACTGGATCTGGCTAGTGGTCAAACTAGAGAAAAAGCTCAACATCTGGAACCATAAATACCTATCACGAGCAGGTAGACTCGTCCTGATCAAATCTGTCTTGGAAGCTACTCCGGTCTTCTGGATGGCCTTGGCATGGATCCCTCGAAGCATCCTATCCAGACTTCAGCAGACCTGCAATAGGTACCTATGGAATGGGTCAATGGAAAAGCGCATCTTTGCATGGATTGGATGGAAGAGGATTGCCATCCCAAAGAAGTGGGGAGGCTGGGGCCTCAAAGATCTCTCTTCATTCGCACAGGCCCTGGCTGCAAAGATGGGTTGGACATTAATCACTGGGGACAACCTATGGACCCATATTGTATATCACAAATATATTTGGCCTCATCAAATAATGGATTGGATCCGGCTCCCATCCTGACCCAAAGCTGGGATATCATCTGTTTGGAAAGCACTTCTCCATGCTATACCACTCATCAGAGATAACCTGATATGGAAAATAAACAATGGCACACAGGCTAGGATCGGGCTGGACCCATGGAATGGTAGCGGTGGAAGGCACATATTGCCTGAAGCCCTCGTTCAACACTTGCACTCTCAAGGGATCTCTCACATCGTTGACATAGCGGATCGACAGCACACTACCATCTTCAATCAGCAATGGAAATCGGCACAATAGATTAACATCCCACCTCTCTGGCACCAAGATTGGCAGTCTTATATAAATGCCTTATCTGAATCGCACATCAGGATCAAGCAGGGACCTGATGAGCTCATATGGTATCCCTCGGAGCATGGCACATACACCCCAAAAGCGGGATACCTATCTCTGATCGCACATAAGGCTCCGGATTTAATATCTTTCTGGTGGAATTCCATCTGGAAGTTAACTGCTCCACCAAGACAGAAATTATTTTTTTGGTGCATCCTAAAAGGGGTGGCTCCCACTGGAGAATACCTCATGAGGCGTGCGATACATGGACCGTCTTGGTGCATCCTGTGTAAGCAGTCTACTGAATCGTGCACACACCTATTCTTACAATGCACGGTCCTAGCACAGCTATGGCAAGCTATCTCCCCAGCTATACATTTCTCCGGTAGATGGGAGGGGGTCGACATAAATCTAACATGGGAGTCGTGGTATAACCAGCATAAGAACTCAAAGCTACAGAGCCTGCCCATCATTATATGCTGGTACCTATGGTTGGCCTGAAACCGTCTGACATTCGAGGACAAAATGGTTCAGTGGCCCCATGTTACTGCTAGGATTATTGCTGTCTTCAATGATATACCTGAGCCACCGCAGCCTAAGGTCTGTCGTCCCCGGGATCCCCCTCAAATCGATCACAGCTATCCATGGGCTTATTTCGATGGTGCAGCCCAACAGCAGGGATGTGGAGGGGGCTTTCTCCTCTTCATAAACGACCAGCACTTCTATAAAGCAAAGCTGGGACTAGGTGTTGGTTCTAACAACTTTGCAAAGATCATCACCCTCCGACATCTCATTCATTTTGCATTGAGCCATAACTGCTTGCTTTTAAACATATATGGGGATTCAAAGATTGTCATTGATTGGTTCAATAATATTTCTGCTTGCCACTCACACACACTCAGCAATATTCTGGATGAAATAAATCTACTGAAGGAACATTTTAATAACATCTCTTGCAATCATATCTACAGGGAACACAACAACAGTGTCGACCAACTATCCAAGGAGGCTACGGTACTTCCCAGAGGCGAGTGGATGATTCAGGAGCAGCGGGGCGCAAATGCATATCAGTACTATCACCGCCCATACATAGATGCGCAATATTATAGGGCAGCCAACCCATGAACAAACAAAAACTGATATTTTTTGAACTATTTTTGTATATAGCTGATATATATTATAACTGACAGCCCTGCGTGGCAATATGTATATATGGCATTGTAAAACATCCTGCGAGATTATTTTTGTTTTTTGATAGACAGATATGGAACCTACAGATACCCACATGTGTAGTGGAAGAACTTCTGCATATGTAAATGCATCTACAACATGTAATTTTTCTAATTAATGAAAGGTTACGATTTTTCCAGTGGAAAAAAAGTACTTATCTTAGGGTTTATATACCTTGGGTTAATAATATTAATCTCTTGGGTTTAATATTATTCCCTTGGGTTTATAATCCCTTTTCCTTTTAGTATTCATCCCCTGGGTTTATAATATCAATTACTTGTGTTTATTAATATAAGGGTTGATATTACTAAGGTATAATATTTTTTATAGGGTTTATAATATTAAGCCTATGTTTTAATATAAATCCCTTGAGTTTATAATCATGGTAATCCATGGTTGAAAATCGCATTGTGATAAAGATTGTCTCAATATAAAAATCAACAATGCTCAACCATGGTCAACCATGGTCAATAATCATGGTCACATTGTAACAAATATGGTCCGTTGGTCCATCATCATGCGTGGTTAACCATGGCCAACCATGGTACAACATTGCATTGTGACAAAGATTATATCAATATCAAAATTAGCAATGGCCAAACATCGTCCACTATCACATTGTGAGAAAGACCATTTCAATATTAAAATCAGTCATAGTCAACCATGGTCTAATGTCACATTTCGAAAAATATTGTGTGAATATGCAAATAAACTACGGTCAACCTTGTTTATTTTAGGGTTTATAATATTTATCTAAGCATTTATATACCTTGGATTTATAATATTTATCTCTTGGGTTTATAATATCAATCCCTTGGGTTTATCTATATAAGGGTTTATATTTCTAGGGTATACTATTGTTCATGAGGTTTATAATGTTAATCCTAGGGTTTAATATTAATCCTAGTGTTTAATATAAATCCCTTGGGTTTATAATATCAATCCCTTGGGTTTATTAATCTAAGGGTTCATATTGCTAGGGTATAATATTATTCATAGGGTTTTTAATATTAATCCTAGGGTTTAATATAAATCCCTTGTGTTTATAATCATGGTCAACCATGGTCCAACATTACATTGTGATCAATATTGACTTAATACGGAAATAAATCACTGTAAACCATGTTTATTCATGGTCAACCATGCTCCAATGTCACATTGTGACAAAGATTGTCTTAATATGAATATAAACCATGGTCAACCATGCTCAATCATGGTTAACCATGGTCAAATATCACATTGTGACAAATATTTTCTCAATATGAATATCAATCATGGCTAACCATGGTCTAATGTTGCATTCTGGAAGATATTGTCTCGACATTAAAATTAATCACGGTCACTCATGGTCGACCATGGTCCAATATTGCACTATGACAAGGATTCTCTTAATATGAAACTCAACCATGGTCAACCATTTTCCAACATCGCATTGTGACAAAGATTGTCTCAATATGATAATCAAAATGGTGAACCATTGTTAATCATGGAAAACCATCATCAATAACCATTGTCACATTGTGAAAAAGATTTCCTCTTGGTCCAACATAACATTGTGACAACTATGGTCATCCATGCTCAACCATGGTCCAACGTCTCATTATGACAAAAATTGTTTCAATATGAAAATATTTCATAGTCAACCATGGTCAGCGATTGTCCAATGTCGCATTGTGATAATGGTTGTCTCAATATGAAAATCAATCATGGTCAACCATTCTCCCACGCTGCATTGTGACAAATATTATGTCAATATGAAAATAAAACATGCTAAGCCATGGTCAAGCATGTTTATTTTAGGGTTTATAATATCTTGGTTTTATCAATCTAAGGGTTCATATTGCCTGCGTATAATATTATTCATCATGTTTATAACATTAATTATAGGGTTTAATATGAATCCCTTGGGTTTATAAGCATGTTCAAACATTTTCCAAAGTCACATTGTCACAAAGATTGTCTCCATATGAAATTCAACCATGGTCAAACTTGACCAACCTTGGTCAAACATCACATTGTGTTAAAGATTGTCTGAATATGAAAATCAACCATGGTAAAACATGGTAACCATGTTTATTTTAGGCTTTATAGTATCTATCTTAGGGTTTATATACCTATGGTATATAATTCTTTTTTTTTAGGATGTGGTTCACGGACACCCTGGTCAACGGGTGGCACTATGTCCATGGAAAAATCTAGGCTAATCGACCCCGAAGGGAATCTAGCCCCGCGACCCACTAGCTAGGGCTAACCCCAAGGGCGTCGGGGAGAATGGACCCTATGACCTCCCGATCGGTGAGGCACTGATTTTGACCAACTAAGCTAACCCTTGGGGCTCCTATGGTATATAATATTACTTCTTTAGGTTTAATATTACTCGCTTGGCTTTTTAATCCCTTAAGTTTTTAGTGTTAATCCCTTTTTTATTACTCCCTAGGGGTTGTAATATTCTCTGAGATGTATTGTTATTTTTGTTTTTTATATAAATAAATAAATAAATTATTATTCATTAATATTTATTTCAATTATTAATTAATTAATAATTAGTATTTTTTAATTGTTCAGTATTTATTATTATTTAATTATTAATAGATATAGTAGTAATTTAAATTAATAACAATAATCTCAATAACAATTACTACTACTACTATTATTGTTAATTAACCAATTAATTAGTTTTAATAATTAATTAATTAATAATATTATTAAATAATTAATATATATTACATAATTTAAAACTAAATAATAATAAATAACATTTAATATTAAATGATAGTTAAATACAAATGAAGTTTTCAGTTATATCAACCACATCATTTAATGCATTTGTGCTAGTTTTATGTTTAATAGATAATTTTTAATATTTTAAAAAATTATTTTAATCTTATCATAACGAGTATAATAATGAATAAAAGGTAAATTTGAAATATTGAAAATGATTATTGAATTGAGATTTCTCTGATCTGTATCAATTTTTTGGGGCATGTTTTCTGTGGTAATCACATCAAAATTCATTTGTGGACACGTTTCAAACCAGTGAGTGTGGTTCATCGCCAAGACAAGATGAAGCATGAGATCATGGTAACAAATTAAATAGAGAGACTGATCATTCCAATGGCTAAAAAAAATGTCTAATTTTACCCAAACAAAAACAACTATTTAAGTCTAACAGACCATTTACTTTTGTGTTATGAATCTAAGAAATATTTCATATGTTTTTAACTTTGAAACCATTATTTTAATCGTATGATATTGGGTAAAAGTCTAAATTCAAAATATTGAAAATGATTTTGACTTTCAATATATATATATATATATATATAATATGAAAAATTATTTTTTATATCAATATATTTAAAATTAAAATGAATTTATTAACATTATATTGTAAATTTTAATCTATATTCAATTTTATTAAAAATAAATAGCATAATCATTTAAGATTTTTCTTGAATGTCATTCTAATTAAGTCTTTTTACTCTACATTATAGTTAATTGGTATATAAGTTTTAGTATATAATTTTAAATATAATTACTATTGTTATATTTTTAAATTTAAGTTTAGTTTTTTCTTACATTATTTCTAATTAGTATATAATTATAAATAGAGTTACTATGGTTATATTTTTAAATATACAATTTAATTTGATTATCTTGAATTGGGACATAAGGATACAAGATCCTTCATGGAGTCAACATTGAACGTTTTCTCTCCTCCAATTCCTTAAGGAAACCATTCGTAGGAGTAAAATTATCTGTAACTTGTAGCACTTATAGTTATGAGTGACTGCATTTTGTATGTCACTCTTTCAAGGCAATTGGAGTTATTGAAACTTACCTGGTAACAACATACCTCCGGAGGGTTCTACCACCATGCTTGGAAGTGAATGCCAGAGGTAACATGAAGTTTATTTCTTAGAGATATTTTGTAGTTCATTCTTTCTATATTGGATCCCACTTGGTATGCTAGAGGTAATATGAAGTTTATTTCTTAGAGATATTTTGTAGTTCATTCTTTTCTATATTGGATCCCACTTGGTCATGGTTTCGTTCATGATATGGAATGGCCTGTTAACTTTTCCCCGTTTTGGCTTCATTTATTGTGGTAGCCTATTAAATTTCCCCCCTTTTGGCTTCATTCATTATGGTATTGGCTAGGAATCAGATAAGGGGTTTTGTTATGGGGATTTCTTGGAGAACGGTGTCATTTTTTAGTATTCGTGTCGCAATAATGCTGAACAATAGGAAATAAGGATCACCATCTACTCAATCACACTCAACACAAAGAAAAATCATTGCTTTCCATCCATCAACAATGTACTCCTATTGTAGCTTTAAACAACTATGGAGCCAACTGAATATGAAGGCCATTCAGAGATGATTTTCTTCCTAATATTGAGATTCAAAAATAGTTGTTCCCTTTGTATCTAAACATAGGAACCTCCATAACTATGAACACCAAAATCTGTAAAGTGATTGGCTTATGTTGGATGATTAAGACTATCATAATCAAGCTATTAGTCTAGTGCAGTGAGGAATGTTAGACCATCGTGCTCCAATTGGATGAACTAAAACTACAAAAAAAATTATCGACTAGAAAATGTCACCTTAGGCCGAGGAAAATATGGAATCTAAAATACATGTATCATAGAACCATACTTGAAAGTATTATAAATTAATGATAAATCTCCTCTAGGTTAAGTTTCTTCCTGTTATGACTTTTCGTTTAAGTTTTTCAGAATTGGGAAGCATCGCTTTTCATGCCAATAAATAAATAAATAAATAAATATATATATATAGATATATATATATATATATAGATATCCATCTTTATTTTCCAAATTAATATTCTTTACCAAATTATATAGATAAAAATAAGCTTCTTATGCTATTCATATAGTTTCTCTCATGACAGACCAACAATATAACTTATAAATTATTTTTTATTTTTTAATTATTATAACAATCACAAAATATATTTTCTTTTAATTTCTTATAATATTTAAAAACTAATTGTTTCTTACTCATAAATAAAAAAAAACACTTTATTTTTCAATACTTTAAGTTATTTCATACGAATTTCTAATTTTAATAGCTACAGAGTAACATTACAGTTCAATAAACCATTTTTAAATTTTTTAAATAAAATTAGTCAATCTTATATTTTTTCTTTTCTCCTTTTTAACTTCTTACCATACCATTATAAAAATCTTCCACGAGTCAAAGATTGAAAGGGTAATAATCAAAGGGGAAAATAGATGTCTATTGATTAAATTTGTATCAATTCCTTATCAAAATCATATTTTCTTAGGTTCGTGTATTGTCTTCATGTCTTTGGACATGAATTAAGGAATTGATATTACTTTTTATTTCCACATTCATCGTTTCCAAAAAAAATAGCATTGTGTATCTCTCGAACTATGGAGTGTTAATTTAGATTGTACTAATTTCTTATATCGTCTATATCTAATAGAGAACATTCAGACCATATTTCAATGTTGGCGGCTAAGTCAACACTAAAACGTTGCATTCTCATAATCTAGAGTCTAAACACACTAATAATTACCGCGTTGGAATAATGTTATATTTGATAAGTGATGGACTTTCGGGTGAACATTTTTAAAGTTACACCACCAAACGCAAGACCGGATGGAAAATATTTACCAATGAATCAGTAACTAATGTTAATCCCGAATACATATTTTAATATGCCTAATTTAATCTATTATAAATATGATTTAAAGTACTTGCTAAAAATATTGCCAATATTCTTAAAATTGTTGAATGTTGAAAATGAAAAAACATATTTGTAAGTCAAATCCAAATGCGCATTTTTGTTATAAACATTACTAAGGACCCTTTCACTTATTCTTAATGTTTTGTCGCTTGATTTTCTTTTATTAAGTTAGAGTACCATGATATTTATATTGCTTTCTATATTTTCCAAGTTTGAAATGAAAATTGAAAACGTTTTTAAAAGAACAAATCTGCCATATAGATTATCGTATATTTTTATAGGAACAATTTGTCATACTATTTGAATAACAAGATCTAACTCTCGACTGGATTAGAGCACAATGTTGGGAGGCATACATTTTTACACAAATACAACTGCCTCTTAAGGCACATACCCCATTCAAATATTCACCACGTATGTCCCTCCAGGACTATTTTTATCTAGGATTCCTAATCCTCAAATAATATTGGTCCTCTTCGACTACTTTTATCTTGGATACCATGTCTTGTCCTAAAAGAGTACCGGTCCATGGGACTATTTCTCTCTTCGTTCCCAATCCTCAAAAACTATTGGTCCTAGAATCTGATCCAATCCTCTATTCTCCCTACCAATTCCTTCACTAGACGTATGATTTTTAGTCTTAGCCTCATGCATGACACAAGGATAATACAGTGTCAACATCACTCCCTCTTGATCAACGAGGAGATCCTTACTCCCTCTCAACTAGGGGGACATAACCACAAGTCTCAGCGTGTCTCAAACATTATGTACCTATTCTTATGTGGAGATCATAATTGTAGTAGTAGGGGTTCGATATTACATTACATCATACATGAGATTCTACCTTCCTAGATGTTAAAGCGTTTTTGGAGCCAAACACTTTTACAATATATATCTACAATAGGGTTGTAGTCATCATCATTTTATATCACTTTTCATTAACCATCATTTGTAGTATCTATGTCATCAAAATCATCTTGTTAATCAATGTAGAGTTAATAATGGTTCCCTCTATCCATCTAGGAAAGTGAATCTCTTCCACATAAATATCAAATCCATCATACCATTAAGTGATCAACTAACTATATCATGACTTCCTATATAAAATTATTTCCTTTCCTTCCTTTATAGTAGTTGTCGCTTTGACAAACACCCTCTAAAAATTTTCCTACACATGAATTTTGGAGCCTAATGTGGATCTTGAGATCAGTTTTTTCAGATTCGCTTTTTGGTAAATTGATGTTTTTGGGCTCCCCTCTTGGATTGGAAGTGTCAAAGTCACTCACTCACACATTCTCATCCCATAATCAATGCACGAGTGAATTATTTTACGCAAGCTTGAATGAGCATAGCACAGTCCATCAAGAATGTGCCTATGCTATGACCAATCCATGTCGACTGTCAATGCACACTCACATCAACATTTTCTCACTTCTAGCTACACTTGTACTTTTATTTCGATGATTTTTGCAAATTGTCGCTTCATCGCATTTTTTATTTGCAGGTGTTGTTCTCATGTTTTCAGCTGTCACTTTAGCTTTCTTTCAATCTATTTAGTGTCATTATCATGTTATATTTGCTCTGGCATGTGTTACTTTCACTGTTGTTCACATATCGCAAGTTCCATTTTCATTATAACAATCGTTGTCTTTTCGCATGTTGAGTGTTGCACGATCTACATAAGATTTTTTTGGTGGTTTCAAGAGGTCATGTTTGTACAAATGAATTGATATTACAATGAATACATGCATCACAGTCATTTCCAAAGTTTTAACCCTTGTTGAACAAGTGTCACACTTTTCGTAAGTTATCACAAAGGTTTTCACACTAATCAAAGTATGTGTCCATGTGCTACGAATGATCTATTTTGTGTCATCAAGTGTCTAAGTGTGTTATCACAATCAATTCCTACCATTGTTCACATCAGTTTCAATGATCCCACAGTTAGCCAAAATTTTGAAAATTCCTAGCAACTTAACCTCATCTGTCCTTCCTGACCCACACATTATGCAGTCCCAACCCTCAAGTTGCAGCCTTGCCTCTGGACATTGCACAAAGTGAAGTTCCCTTCTCCCAGGACTATGCATTATGTAGTTTTAGTGCTCAAGATCGAGGCTTGCATAAAAAATTATGTAATTTAACCCTCCAGCTTGGCCCCAACAACGTATTGTGAAATCTTTGACCTCAAGATCAAATCCTGAGCTCTTGAATTGCATAATTTTGCATTCATCATGCCTACAATGCCTCCCATACTTGTGCATTTGGATGAAGTAGTGAAAAACTCCTCAACCTAGCTCACTAACTCGCAAAACTGTGCAATTTCTCTCTCCTGCCCCGTCAGGAATATGCATTGCATAGTCTCAAGGTGAAAGCCTCAACCCTGAGCTCTTTAAATGAGAAATTGTGTAATCACATAGGCCCCTCTATCCTGCAAAACTGCACAATAGACTGATCGAGTGCCCATCCCCTCAGCTTGTCACATTGAGCTCCCAATTTCATATGTTTCTTCCCCATTCTAACAGGAATTGCACATTGCACAGTATCAAGGCTCAAGATTCACCCTTGCCTACCTGAGCTACTTAATTGCATAGTCGTTGAGCCTCTTTCCCTGCCTATCACCCAGTTTCATCTCAGTAAGTGGATTGATATTCACCCATCTTAGACTAGGGGTTTATGGGACTGATGTTGTCCTTTCATGAGTGGATTGCGGATGCAGGAACTCTATCATGCTATGGTAAGATGATAAAGAAGGATATGGAGAAGGACGACATGATAGAAGGCACCTAAGGATCTGGGGAGATAAGATCATCATCAAGAAAGAAGACAAAGGAACATTGGACTACAACAGAAGATGAAAGATCAAGACCACATGGAAGACTCCTTGTCTTCAAGTCATAAGGAGGAGGTGTTACCACTCAAACTAGTAAAGGACCTAAAGGGAAAATGTTAGACCAAGGGCTGCAAATGGAGACTTAGCCCACTATCACCTCAGCTAAGGCTCGCTACTATTTACAGAATTTTACCGATGGGCGGAGACCTAGTATATTTTGGAGTCACCAATATAGTATAAATCAATGAGTGGATGTCAAGTGACCGAAATGATCCCTTTCTAGAAGAGTTTGAAGGATAGATCTTGCTTCCTTTTTAAGAAAGGAACAATGTCTTATAGGAGAGGAATGGGAGGATTTCTAAGGTTAGGTTTAGGGGATATGACTTTTGAAAGAGTTTCCCAATCCCTAAAATCCTTATTGAAATTGGTATCCTCGATGGTTCTTAACAATTTGACTATTCAAAGGTGGAATACCAAAATGGAACAAGTGGACCCAACCTAGGTTAAGGGGAAATAATTGAGCAACCAATGATGTTCTTAACCTAGACAAGGAAGGGGAAGGATCGAAGCAATAATTTTTACTTGAAGGTGTCAAATTGATCCTATGAGGTACTAGCCTTGGGGATGCTAAGGAAAATTTTGATCTTGGAGCTATGGCTTGGGTTATATCACAACTCCACCGTGAGAATGACTTCAAAATTGGAGGAGGCCTTAAGGACACACCAAAGTAGGAGGTGGGAGGACATCAAACTTTTTTAAGGGATACTTCATTGGGAAAGTGGTGCCCTAGGTGACCCAACTTGGCTAGACCTATAAGAAGGTGAAAAAGAGTAGATTTTTGGGTGACCACATCCTCATAGATTAGTGCCTTGGTCTTGGGAGAATGGAGTTTAGGATAAATATAAATGAGGAACTTGTTTCTTGGTGAAGGAGGCCTTAAGGCTACTTCACTTTTCTTCTAGGATAAGGGGCAGAAACGTTACAACATTATACTACGACTTGCAAAAGGTGATGGATTATCAAGATGAATTTGTTACATCCCCTTGTCCTAAAAGAAAATTGAAGTAGCCTTAAGGCATCCTTGACCAAGAAACAAGATCATCATTCATATTTATCCTAGATTCCATTCCCCAAAGACTAAGGCATTGATCTACCAAGAGGCAGATACCCAAAAATCTACTCTTTTTCACCTTCTTCTAGGTCTAGCTAAGTTGGGTCACCTAGGGCATCACTTTCTCAATGAAGTAGCCCTCCAAAAGTTTCTATCTCCTAGCCCCCCCTGTGTTGGTGTGTCCTCAAGGCCTCCTCCAAGTTTTAAGTCATTCCAATGGTGGAGTTGTTAGATAACCCAAGCCCTAGATCCAAGATCAAACTTTTCCCTTGCATCCTCAAATATAGTGCCTCATAGGATCAATTTGATACCTTAAAGTGAAAATTACTGCTTTCATCCTTTACCCCTCCTTTCTTGGGTTAAGAACATCATTGGTTGCTAAATTCTTTCCCCTTAACCTAGGCCAGGTCCACTTCTTCTCATGTGGTCCCACACCTTTGAAAAGTCAAATCTTCAAGAACCATTCACCGAGTCAAGTTCAATAAGAATTTTAGGATTGGGAAACTCCTTCATAAAGCATATTCCTCTAACCTAACCCTCAAGTCCTCATCTCCTTCTCCTAGAAGTCTATGTACCTTGCTTGATAAGCAAGAAATCTCTATTCTTAGAACACATTCTAGGAAAGGTATTATAAGTGTCAATTCATATCCATTGGTTGATTTATCCCTTACAAGTGACCTTCTATATGTATCAGTTCTCCTCCCATTAGTGAAATTCCATAAAGAGTAGGGAGTCTTAGCTAAGGTCACAATGGGCTAAGTCTCCATTTGTGGCCCTTGCTCTAGAATTTTCCACTTAGGGATCCCCTTTAGGTCCCCTGCTAGTTTGAGTGGTAACATTTTAGCGTCATTTATGGGGAGGAAGTAGGACTACGTCCCTAGTGAACCATTTTGGAATTGATTCATTGATGACATCTATAAAGCACTCCTCTAGTGAGTTCACTCATTGTCCAAAACCCTAGTTTACTTGAAGGTGACAACATTCCTCCTTTAACTAGGGTTGCTGCAAAAAGGGGAGAGTGTTATGCTCTTACCTGCAAAGCAATACCCAAACATAGAGTTTGCAAAGAAAAGATACCGAGAACACAGAATATGCGAAGAAAATATACCCAGAGCACAGAATAGCAATGATTTTATTATTCAGAGAGAAATGTTCACAGGCTTGTTCGAGGGGGAAACCTCCAATAGAGCAGAGCTCGATTCAAAACAAGACACGATGCTCCTCGCAGGGAGTCTCTATCCTTTATATATGACTCATACATGCAATACCACGGGCCAATATCGTGGGTTTTATTAATACCATCTATCTAATACTACCGCCCATTTACCATCTATCTAATACTACCGCCCATTTGCAACTAACTATGGTCCCGTCATTAATTGCGGGTTAACCACTTACAAATATTAATATGGGCTTTATTGACTCTTGACTATGACGTGATCCCATGACATAAATAAGGGGGTTAGGGTGGGACCCTAACATGCCCTCCCCCTTAAGACTAGCCTTGTCCTCAAGGCTGAAGCTGCGGAAACTACTGAAGAATAGTGGCTGGTTCCCAAGTTGCATCTTCCGGAGAGGTGTCTTTCCATTTGACGAGGACCTCCTTAAGCATGCGGCCGCGCAGGTGCTTGTCTCATGTGTCTAGAACCTGTTCAGGTTGAAGCCAGATTGACCCTTCTTCGTCCAATTCAGGTAGACTGGTTTGAACTCGGCAATTGTTCCCAATCACTTTCTTGAGGCACGATACATGGAAAACTGGGTGGATTTTTGCTGTAGGTGGTAAAGCCAACTTGTAAGCCACTTCTCCAATGCGCTGAAGTACTTGGTATGGTCCGTAGAATTTTGGAGAGAGCTTTTGACAACCCTTGTCTTTGAGTGATGTTTGCTTGTATGGTTGCAGCCTCAAAAAGACCTGATCACCTTCTTGAAATTGGCGCTCTGAGCGATGTTGGTCAGCCTGTTGCTTCATACGGTTCTGAGCTTGATGAAGATTCTCGCGCAAATGGGCAAGCATGGTTGCGCGGTGTTGTAGGAGTTGATCCACGTCTTGTACTTTGGAGCACCCCGTGAGATAGGAAGTAGGGGAAGGCGGAAGTTGTCCATAGACTGCTTCATAGGGAGTCATTTTGGTGGTGGCATGATAGTTGGTGTTATACCACCATTCCGCCAGAGGTAACCACTGTACCCAAAGGTGTTGTTTTTCTGAAGTGAAACACCTAAGGTAGGTTTCTAGACATTTGTTGACGGCTTCGGTTTGACCATCTGTTTGCGGATGATATGAAGTACTGAGTTTGAGTTGAGTGCCTTCTATTCTAAAGAGCTCCTGCCAAAAATTACTGGTGAAGATTGGGTCGCGGTCGGACACAATAGAAGTGGGCATGCCATGCAATTTGAAGATCTGATCCATGAAAGTTTGAGCAACCAAAGTGGGTGTGAATGGTTGGGGTAGGGCACAGAAGTGAGCATACTTCGATAGTCGGTCCACAACCACCATGATGACTGACTTGTTCCCAGACTTTGGAAGACCTGTAATGAAATCCATGGAGACCTCCGTCCAAATTGACGCCGGAATGGGCAATGGTTGTAATGTGCCTGGTGTGTTGACGGTTTCCCCTTTGTGGCGTTGACAGACGTCACATTCTGCTACGAAAGTAAGGATGTCCTGTTTCATGCCGGCCCAAAAAAATGATCTTCTGGTGCGAGCATATGTCTTCTGAAAGCCCGAATGTCCTGCAATGGGAGATGAGTGCAATTCTGCCAAAATGCGACTTTTGAGGGTGGATGTTGGTGATATTACGACTCTGTCCTTGTAGCGAAGAATATCATTCTGCCACGAGTAGCCCTTGCTGGAATTAGGATCTACCTGCAATTGAGAAATGAGTTGGGAGAGCCTGGGATGTGAAAACCATTCCTTGCGAGCCTCTTCAATCCAGTCTGGAATGGGGAGGGAAATTGCAAGCAGAGTACTTTCCTCCTCAAATTGGCACAACAATGCATCTGCTACCCTGTTGTCTTTCCCTTTCTTGTAAATGATCTCATAATCATATCCCAGCATTTTGGCTAACCATTTATTTTGTTGTGGGGAAGATAGGCGTTGCTCCAAAAAATATTTAAGACTGTGATGATCTGTGCGGATTTGGAAACGTCGCCCCAACAAGTAAGGTCGCCAGGTCTCAACTACATGTAAGATGGCCGTCATTTCCTTCTCGTAGGTAGATTGGCCTAGATTCCTCCCACTTAGTTGTTGGCTGGTGAAGGCCAATGGTCGCCCTTCCTGCATTAAGACCGCTCCAATACCTGTTCCCGAAGCATCACATTCAATGACAAATGATTTGGTGAAGTCCGGTAGTGCTAAGACAGGAGTGGAACACATGGTAGTTTTGAGAGCGGTAAATGCCTGTTGTGCTTCTTCGTTCCAGGAGAAGGAATTTTTCTTTAGGAGTTGCGTTAGGGGCTTCGCTATGTGGCCATAGTTGCGGACAAATTTACGATAATAGCGTGTGAGACCCAAAAATCCTCTCAAGCTTTTTAAGGTCTTAGGTTGAGGCCATTCTTGCATTGCCTGGATCTTTTTTGGGTCCACCTTGACACCTTCACGCCCCACAATGTGGCCCAAATACTCAACTTCTTCCATGCCAAATGAACGCTTAGACATCTTGACAAATAATTTATGCGTGCGGAGTAGTTGCAAGAGTAGATCTACATGCTGAAGATGTGCCGCCCAAGTGCCACTATAGATGAGGATGTCATCGAAGAAGACCAGGACAAATTTTCTGAGATATGGTTTGAGGAGGTGATTCATAAGGCTCTGAAAAGTAGAGGGGGCATTACAGAGACCAAATGGCATGACCAAGAACTCATAATGGCCTTCATGAGTTCTGAAAGCTGTCTTGGGAATGTCGACTTCCTTCATGCGAATTTGGTGGTAGCCTGAGCGAAGATCCAACTTAGTGAAGAATTGAGCCCCATTGAGTTCGTCCAGCAAATCGTCAACCACTGGGATGGGAAATTTATCTTTGACTGTTAACTTATTGAGGGCCCTGAAGTCGGGACACACCCGCCACTCCCCATCTTTCTTGAGGACCATGACCACTGGAGATGAATAAGGACTAATGTTGGGACGAATGACACCTGCTTCCAACAATTCCTTGATGATTTTTTCTATTTCATTCTTTTGGGTGAACGGATATCTGTATGGCCGCACATTTGGGGGTTGGGCCCCTGGAACCAATGTGATGCTATGATCATGTTCCCCTCGCGAGGGTGGAAGCTCATGAGGCTTGTCAAAGACCGTCCGATGTTTATTTAAAATCTGTTGCATCTCAAGATGAATTGGCGGAGACATGGTGTCTACTACCTGCATGGCATTAAATTGAGCTACCACTCCATGATGGCCCTTTTTTAACAATTTTTCCATCCTATGCGAGCTGATGATAGAGGGGGCTCTCGCCTGTAGTCCACGGAGGGTATGTGTGGAGTTGTTCTGCTTAAAACTCATATATAACTCCTGGAAATCCATTGTGATTGGCCCAAGAGTGCGGAGCCATTCTGCGCCTAGGACAATGTCGCAACCCCCCATGTGTATTGCAAACATGTGGGTTTTCAATTGATAATCCCCCATTTGAATTTTGACATTTTCACAGCGACCTTCACATTTCATTGTGCCCCCATCTGCAATATGGACTTGGAAGTTAGAAACTGCTCGGACGAAACAATGTGCTGCTTCAGCGATCTTTTGGTGGATGAAATTATGGGTACTTCCACTATCAATCAAGACTACTACTGGGCGATGTTTAAGAAAATCCCTGATTTTGAGAGTTTGAGGGGAAGAAATTCCTGCCAATGCGTTTAGCGAAATAATTGGTTCATCAGATACAATCTCCTGTTGGTTATCTTCTTCGATCGCCTCTGGTTCCTCAAGTGGTGGATCTTCCTCGATGGAGTTGTAGTCAGTGGCATCTATTTGAAAAAACTTGTGCTCTTTGCATTTATGACTTGGGGAATATTTCTCATCACAGTAGTAACATAGTCCTTGCTTCCTTCTTTCGGCCATTTCCGCAGGTGACACGTTTTGAATCTTAAGTGTCTGAGTCATATTGGGAGCCTGTGAGGGACGACCTTTAGCGGGGAAGTTGGGGCGGCTGGATTGGGCTGTTAATGCACGTTCCACCTTACGGGCTACCTGGCAAGCCTCTGTCCATGTGGGAGGGTGGTGGAGTAGAACCTGAGCTTTGATGGCTTCTTTAAGACCGCTGATAAAGCATTCCATGTAGAACTCATCTGTGAGACCCTTAGTGCGGAAGGCTAAGGCTTCAAAAGCAGTAACATATTCCTCCACTGTACCCGTCTGTCGGAGCTTAGTGAGACGCCCCAAAAAAGACTCTTCCTGTTCAAAGCGACTGCGAAGAGTTTTGGCAAATTGGGCCCAATTCTGAAAATGTCCATTGCAACGCTGATGCCATTCCTTCCATTGCCATCATTCATTGTCCAAGTACATGGTGCCCACCATAAGCTTAGTCCCCTCATCTATGATATGATTCAATTGGAAATACTGCTCCATTTGTGCTAGCCATGCGGACGTGTGAGAACCATCAAATTTCTGCATATCCAACTTGGGAGGTCGCTGACTGGGTGGTGGATGGGAGTGCCAGACGTGATGAGAGTGGCTAGACTCACCCTCATGGTATTCATGGCCATTATACGCCTCCTCGTAGGCTGGCTCCTTGCCCTTTGGGAGTGCATCCTGTATCTGGTTACTTATTCCTTTAAGCTCAAGTTGTATCTGGTTACTCATTCCTTTAAGCTCATGTTCGATATTGTTCACCACAGTTTGGAGGGAGTGCACATGGTTTTCAAGTTTGTCGATCCTTTCATTGGCCATCGCTTGAGCACGAGTTTCTACCATACACCAACCTGATGAAAAATTGGGACCGCCTAAAAATTTTTACTAACAAATTGAATGGTACCACCTTGCTCAGCTCGTCGTCTTGATACTGATGGGCTAGGTCACCAATAAGCACCCCGGAGGATCTCAGACTCTTTTTTTTTTTTTTGGAAAACTCCTAACGGAGTTTTACTCCTTCCTGATCAATACTGGAGTCGCCAAATCCTCAAAATGTCAATGCCGCCAAAAGTCCTGCGAAAATTATATCCAGGTACAGGAACCCTTCACAACTACTCCGATCTGGTGGATCTGAGAGATCTGAATGGTGGAACAACTGCTGCTGCTGATCTGGAATATCCGATCTGGTGGATCTGAGAGATCTGAATGGTGGAACAACTGGTGCTGCTGATCTGGAATAGATGATGTGTGATCCCCTGATAGAAGGGAACTATGGTCTTGGGGAGTGTCAGGTTCTACAGATCGCAATATACATAAGGGTCTGACAGTCGTACTCAGCCCAATGTTTCAGGGCTCTAACTAAGGAGGATCGACCGTACCCTTAGCCGTACAACCTGACTACCCTATCGTACGGGCAAGTAATCTCTCCGAGTGCTGTTCTCGGTGTACTGTAGCCACAAGACGGCCGAAGGTTTATCTATGGCGACATTTCAAGGGAACTAGGGGGCTTCCTATATACCTAGAGGGTACGTGGAAGACAGTCCGTGCGCGGTTCTGTCTAATGTGCTACTACTCGAAGGGGTACCCACAAGGGTTACAAGGGAGTCCAACAGACGTGACCACCTCTTGTATTTCCTGTGTGCATGCCTCCCCAAATCCGTAGGTTTATGTGCTTAATGACAGATCCCGTGTTTTAAAGACGCCGGAACACGTCTCTAGCCAAAAAAAAAATTTGCTAAAATTTGGAGATCCCACCGAGCCCTGGAAAGTGCTCTGATACCACTTGTTATGCTCTTAACCTACAAAGCAATACCCAAACATAGAGTTTACGAAGAAAAGATACCGAGAACACAGAATATGCGAAGAAAATATACCCAGAGCACAGAATAGCAATGATTTTATTATTCAGAGAGAAATGTTCACAGGCCTCTTCGAGGGGGCAACCTCCAATAGAGCAGAGCTCGATTCAAAACAAGACACGATGCTCCTCGCAGGGAGTCTCTATCCTTTATATATGACTCATACATGCAATACCACGGGCCAATATCGTGGGTTTTATTAATACCATCTATCTAATACTACCGCCCATTTACCATCTATCTAATACTACCGCCCATTTGCAACTAACTGTGGTCCCGTCATTAATTGCGGGTTAACCACTTACAAATATTAATATGGTCTTTATTGACTCTTCACTATGACGTGATCCCATGACATAAATAAGGGGGTTAGGGTGGGACCCTAACAGAGAGAGAACTCCATCACTTGTTAGAACCACCCTTTTCCCTAAATTTGAGAAGCTCACAGATCCATCTCGAAACATGCCATCTCATTTAGACACTAACCCGAAGCAAGTTCAACCCAAGGTTACCGAGAGTGAAAGGCACTTGGTTAGTGTCTTTGTCATTTTGAAATTTAGTAACGATTTGAGGCCACTACCTAAAAAATATAACTGATGGTTACCCAAATTCAAAGGGAAGGCTACATGGATTGGCCATGGTATTATTGAAGAATTTTATTGGAAAATGTCCCACAGAATGATCTTTGATGAGATAGGCTCATGATTCCTCTTTCTTTATCACTTGAGGGACAAGAAAGAGATTGGTACCTTATCCTTCCCCTTGCATGCATACAAGACTTCAACGAATTTCAAGATTTATTTATGACAAGGTCGTCATGTGATTCCCAAGGAACCTTCAATATCTAAAAATTCTACGAAATAACCAAGGGAAGGGAGGATGTCCGAGAGTTCATTAAAAATTTTATAGGGTAATCAAAGATATATACCTAATCATTTGAAGCCATCTGAAGCCGACATCCTAGATAAACTCATAAAGGCAGTGGGTGGCCACCTCACCTATGTGTTAAAGGTCTAATAAACCTTCCACTTTGGCCAAAGCCAAAGAGATGGCAATGGAAGTTGAAGAAAAGATATGAATCTCGAAGGTTGATATCAATGACCATCCTAGAGATAAAGTTGAAATCAAGAGGGAGAAATCCAAATATCAACATGAGGAAACCGTCCTTGCCATTCTCAAAAGGATGGAAAAATTCACCGAAGAAGCCAATGCACGTGAAAGGGTTATCATGAACAAAATCATCGCCTTGGAAAGGGCCCAAAATAAAGTTATATCCCTAAAGGAAAGCCTTTTACCAAAAATAAAATTGAGTAATATAGGTTAAGCTCTTCTCAAATCCCAAACACTTTAGCTCCAACTAATGTCGTTGAGCCAGACTCTTCATCTGAGGATGAGAAAAGTGAAGGGGAAGAATGTGAGGATGAAAAAATTGGTGAAAAGGCCAACCTTATGGAATTTGACATCTTCAACATTTTGCTAGCGGTTCATACACACATCCTCCCATTAGCAAGGTCATACTTAAATAGAAAAAGTAATAATCCTTTCTTAACTCTAATAGACAGAGAAGATTCAAATGGGTCCAATATTCACAAAAATAAAGGGATAAATACCCCTTGACTCCTAAGGAACAACCTAAAGAAGATCCATCACCTTAGAAAGTCCCTCTCAAATAATCCATCCCTAAAAAGGATCCCTAACAACAGTGCCAAGAAGAAGAAGAACATGCACCATCTCTTCGAGAAGACACAATGAAATAAGCAACAAAGAATTAGCTTGACATTTCCATGTGATTATGTCCTCCTTGTCATTACTCTCATGTCATGTCGTGCCATGAGTCATCATGTGCCACATCATTTTTTGGAATATGTAATTCAACATTGGAGAAATGTATTGTAAAGTGGAAGTCCAAAGGACATCTACAAAATATGAAGAGTCATGTAAATTTGAAAAGTTATGGGAAGTCAAACAGTCATGAGGGTAGTCAAAGAGCCATAAGAATGGTGAAGCATAACCTCCCCATTGGTTATATATACACCCTCATTGTATGAGAAAAGGGGCTTTTCACCTTGGCTCCTCTCGCAAGGCATTAGAGAGACAAGCTAGTTATTTTGAGGAGCAAGGAGTGGCTCCAATGCTCCAGTATCGGATTTAGTAGAGATCATTTTATACATGTGTCCTAGGAATTTTATTTAATAACATAAGCCTCACATCCAAAACGTTCGTCATGCATGGATTTGGAATATTTGTAAGACAATTTTGTGGATGTTTGTAGTTCATGATTTCTTTCATACATGCTAAAGTAGTAGAACTATTTCAGTTACTTTTTTACTTATTATAGTGAGAATGTGTTGCAATGTGTTGTATTCTTGTCACATCCTTGTGGGCTATTTCCAGGATACTAGACAGATTTTTCCTGTTAATTGGTTATAATGATCATCACATCTTTTATGGACTATTTTGTTGGATGTTAGACGGATCCTTCTTGGTTGTGTGTGTCTCTACTAGGGTGGTACAATTACCTCTCTCTTAGAGGATCAATTCTTTATCTCTCTCCGTAGTAGAAGAACCTTGACACAGTTACAACTAAACACTCAACAGGAACACTTACTTTGTTTTCGAAGGGACATTTTCATTCCTCTTTCTTGCTGACAGTTAGATCCAAGGAAAATCTTCAAGAATACATGGAATTCAGGCCAATATCCCAGATGGGGCTCCTATTCCAAATGGTGTGAGGTCTAATTGGGACTTCGTAGTGGGGAGACCTGCTTGGTTGACGAATTTCTAGCACCGTCGAAAAAATGGTGCTAGGAGGGCCAAATGACAAGTTATGCCCCTTGAGTCTATTTTGAACCTCTTATCTAAAATGGCTCAACCTCAACTCTTACTCCCAAGGTGTTTTTCTATATCCATTTCTCAATTTTCAATCCCCAATGAGCCTATCTATCAGTTGTCTCATTTAAAGTTTGATGGTGAGGATGGAACATCCATAACCAAGAACATTTCTAATTTTCTTAAAATTTGTGAATCTTACGAAATCGATGATGAAGAGTTTTCTTGTGTGTTTTTTTCCTCACCCTTGAAGGTTGTCTTAATAAATGGTGACATACCTTACCACTCACTTCCAGAGATTATTCTCATAATTTCCTCACGGAGGTTCACCAAGCCTTCGATAGGTATGATTACTGAAATGTTTATAAAAGAATCAATTAGTTAATAATGAAGCCTAATGAATCAGTTGAGGATTTCTCTAATCGAATCCTTCACATTTTTTATGAATTTCCTAAAGAAGATGTAGATTGGGATTTATTTAAACAAAAGTTTCAGTGTTTGTTTCATGTCTCTTTGCAAAGTGAACATGAACCCCTTGAGTTTTCTACTTCCCCAACTCTTGTGAATCATGAGACACCTATAACTTTAGAGGAGGAATTTACTTCTTTTTTCTTTGTCCTCCTCCTTTCTGAGTTCTGATGAGGGTACCTCCATGTGATGATAATAAAGTTTGGAAATCTACAAATCAAATTCCTAATCCATCTTTTCATTCTTCTTCTATTCTTCATGACTCAAATTCAATGGAGGAAATCCCAAAATGGATCATGAAGCCTGCGGTGATGACTAAATTTCCCATTCCGCATGATGATGTTATTATTTATAACTCTATCCTAAAATATAACTTTTATTTCTATTATCCTCTATCATCTACATGCCATGACTCTTTGTATAGAGATCTACCTGATCAATTTTCTCCACCAACTAGTTTTTCACACTCTCTTGATTTTTAAGTTGTTGGTTCAAACTGTGATCAGATATAATGAAATCACATGACACATGCAGAGGAGTAGGAAGGTGAAGATGTTTTTCAATATTTCTTCTATTTTTCAAGATCCTCCATGTGAAGATGTTGTGCTTCCATTCTTGGATGATTTTCAATCTCACAGTCCCAGTAGTGAATGAAATGCAATCAATTCTTTTGACCAATCCATAGCCTTGGGAAAGAATCATTCTGATCATGATGAATCTATTGATGTATTCGATCAAGAATGCCCAGGAGCATCGTCTTATTTTTCAGTTCTTCCAAAAGATGTTGATCTAAGAAAATTAGATCTAGAATTTGATCAAACTGAAGAAAATGTCCTTATTGAAACTTCCTCTTCATCTCACTATCCCTTGTGCTCTACCATTTGCGATGCATCTACGTGTGACAAAGATACTCCATTGTTATGCAACCAACTCACAAAATAGAAGAAAATATAGAGTAACGACATCAAAATCAGCCTCTTCGAGGGGGAAACCTCCTTTACATTACACAAATGAACAATTGTTGGATGATACAAATGAAAAAACATCATTTCTAAATCTAGGAGTCTAAGGGGTCACAATATAAGCAAAGATGACATAACAAAAATAATATAAGGGAACAACAATAACAATAGTGGGCTTCTATGGGGCACAATAATAACAATATGGGGACAATAGGGGCACAACAATAACAATAAGGGATACACTGATAATAGCAATGGGGGAATAACTAGCATTATAGGTACCTAACATGCCCCTCTCCTTCAGAAAAGTATTGTCCTCAATGTTTGAGTAGTTCTAGATGCTTTTCTTCATCCTCCCATGTGGAATCTTCAGCGACTAAGTTCTTCTAGTTCATGAGATAGTATGAAATTGGTTGATTTCGTAGCTATCGAGTTCTTGTTTTTGCGACTGCTTCAGGTTCCAATATGATTTCTCCTTCCCCATCAATTTCTAGAAATATTGTTGGAACTGGGAGCTTGTCACCTATAACCTTCTTTAAACATGAAACATGGAAAAATGGGTGCAGTTGGGAAGCTACAGGAATCTCCAATTTGTATGACATAGTACCAATCTTTTGCAACACCTTGTATAGACCATAATACTTTGGTGATAATTTATTATCCATCTTAGCTTGCTTGAGGGATATTTTTTTATATGGTTGTAATCGTAGGAATACCCAGTCACCTATATTAAAGCTTCTTTCACTGCGATGTTTATCTATATGTTGTTTCATTCTATTCTGCACCAAAGTGAGGTTACCCTTCAAGAGTTGGAGAACTTGTTGTTGATGCTCAATGTGATATTCCACTGCTTGAACTTTAGAATTTTCTCTTAAATATGGTGATGTACGGTGGATGATATCCATAAAGCTCCATAAATGGTGTCATTTTTGCTGCAATATGGAAAAAAATTCTATACCACCATTCGCCAAAGGCAACCATTTCACCCATTGTGTTTGTTTATCATATACAAAGCAACGAAGATATCCTTCCAGACATTTGTTTACTATCTCAGTTTTCCCATCAGATTGAGGATTTTAAGATGAACTATGAGCTAACTAAGTACCAAGACAAGAAAATAATTCTATCCAAAAATTTCCAGTGAAAATGGGATCTCTGTCACTTACAATCATCTTTGGGTTCCCATGTAGCTTTTGAAGTTTTCCATCAATGTAGTAGAAATTGTACTGGCTTTAAATGGATGAGATAATGCATAAAAGTGTGCATACTTGGTAAGTTTGTCAACTACCGCCATGATGACACTTTTTCCTTCAGACATGGGTAAGCTTGTGATAAAATCCATTGAAACCTCCTCCCAACGTTGGCTTGGAATCAATAAACATTGTAATAGACCTGGGGTGTTAATTGTTTCAACTTTATTTTGTTGTCAAACCAAACATTCCTCCAAAAAAAATTGAATATCCAATTTAAGGCCATCCCAAAAAAATTCCTTCTTAACCTTGTGGTAAGTTTTTAAAAATCATAAGTGCCCTCCTAAGGGAGAGTTTTGCAATTCCATAAGAATATTTTGTTTGAGTTGGGAATTTTTGCATAGGTATAAGTGACCTTTGTACCATAACAAATCATTTTTCCAGCTAAATGTATCAGATGTACTGGGATCTTGTTGTATCTTTTGAATGAGTGCCCACACTTCTTTATCACTCTTCCATTCATCCCTTGCTTCATTTATCCAATATAGTTTGATAATAGAAATGGTGCAAAGAAATGCTTCCACATCCTCACCCTTTAGTGAGAGTGCACCTACCACAACATTTTGCTTCCCTTTCTTGTAGATGATTTCAAAGTCATAACCCAAAATTTTTGTGACCCATTTTTACTTCTCTTCTGAAGATAATCTTTTTTCTAAAAAGTATTTAATACTATCATGATCCATTTTTACATTGAAGTGTCTTCCCATTAGGTAGTGTCACCATTTCTTAACTACATGTAGTATTGCCAACATTTCCTTCTCATAAATAGCTTTGTGTAAATACTTTCCTTTGAATGGACGAATTTCGAAATCAATGGGTCTTTATTCTTTCATCAAAATAGCAACAATTCCATTTCCCGACCCATCAAATTCCACAATAAAGGTTTTTGTGAAGTTTGGCATAGCTAAGATTGGTGCTTGGCACATTTCCTCTTTAATATGTTCAAAGGCCTTCATTGCTTCCAGAGTCCATGAAAATGCATCTTTCTTCAATAATGTTGTTAGAGGTGTTGCTATTCTCCCATAATTCTTAACAAACTTGCAATAATACCCTGTCAACCTGAGAAATCCTCGCAAATGCTTTATGGATGTGCAGATTTTCCATTTATTAATGGCCTTAATTTGTCTAGGGTCTACCTTAACACCTTCTTGAGATAAAATATGACCTAGATATTCCACCTCTTATACTCCAAAGAAACATTTGGAGCCTTTTTCATATAATTGTTTCTCCTCCAATAGTTTGAGCGCCCTTGTCAACATGTTAACATGATCCTTCCAAGTCTTGTTATAGATTAGTATATCATAAAAAAATACTAACACAAATTTTCTAGAGAAGGGTTTGAAAATGGAATTCATCAAACCTTGAAATGTAGAAGGTGCATTGATAAGGCCAAAAGGCATGACCGAAATACATAATGACCCTCATGAGTTCTAAAAGATTTTTTCTGAATGTCTTCAGTCTTCATTCTTATTTGATGATATCCTGAATGGAGATCCAACTTGGTGAATTAATTGATCCATGCAATTCATCCAATAACTCATCCATGAAAGGAATGGAAAATTTATCTTTAATAGTGAACTTGTTGAGCTCCCTATAATCCAGACACATATGCCATAATCCATCCTTCTTGTGCACCAATATTACTGGAGTAGAGAAAGAACTTTGACTAGGTTGAATTATACCAGCCTCTAGCATTTCTACAACCATACGTTTAATTTCATTCTTTTGGGCATAGGGATATCTGTAAGGCCTAATGTTTGGAGGAACACATCCTGGAATCAAATGAGTATCATGATCATGACCATGAATAGGTGGGAGGCCTTTCGAAGTCTCAAATACCTTGGAATGATTGTCCAAGTCTTTTTGGAGATATGGAGAAATAGATGATTTTGATGTGGGAACCTCTAGCGAACATAATTATGCAATTATGCCTCATTGTTCTTTCTTTAGAAGCTTTATCATTAAGTTAGAGTTGATTATCTTTCCTGGTTTCCTTGTGATGCCCATTAATTCTACTTCATTTCCTTCCGAAACAAATTTCATTAAAAGCTCTTGAAAATTAAAAGCGATGGTACCCAAGGATTATAGCCATTGGACTCCTGGTACAAAATAAACATTGCCAATTGGAATGGAAAGCATTAGGCTATTCAATACATATTCTCCCATGGATAGCTTGATATTATGGCACTTTCCAAAGCAATTTATGGTTCTTCTACTTGCAACCATCACTTGGCACTCTGGTGCTACATATAGGAAGAAATTCAATTCCTTTGATATCTTACAATGAATAAAATTATGGGTATTGCCCGAATCAATCAATACTATTACCTTTCTCTTCTTCATATGTCCTTCTATATTCATAATTTGAGAAGTGGTAATTCCCACCAATGCATTACAACATATTGTCTAATTCATTTCTTCTTTCTCTAGGGTTTGTTCCTAGTTTGTATCTTCTTATTTTGACATTTCTTATTCCATTTATTCCTCCTCTTCACAATCTATGTAAAGTAATTTCTTCTCAGCACACATATAAACTTTAGTGTATTTTCTATCACAACTATAAAAAATCCCTTTTGCTCTTTTTTCTTCCAATTGTTGTGGTGTCAACCTTGTGGGATGTGGAAGGCTAGGGGCAACAACACTTCCATCTTTATAGCTGTGAGTGGTATGCTTCCTTCTTGTCATAATTTTTCTTTCCATTTTTCTTGCCAACCTGAATGCCTTCTCTAATGACTCTGGTTCCCAAAGGTGAAGCTCATGTTGGATGATATCCTTTGAAGTCCCTATGCACACATCAATCCTATGCTCCTCTAGAATATCTTTTACCCTTATATTCAATTTTTGGAAGTCCTCAATGTGCTCGATCATTAAACCCTTTTTTTTGAGATTTATCAATTGGCTAAAAAAGGTTTTGCATTTTGTATCCTCATAATGTGCTATCATTTCTTCCATAAAAATTTACCAAGTGATAATTTTTTTTACAAGATAAAATCCATCGATACCCTACAAACTGATTTGGTTCCAAATATAAAGTTTCGATGTGTACCTTTTGTGTGTTTTTCATATTATGGGGATCGAAATATTTCTCGATCTGTAGTATCCATGTCAGGGGATCCTTTCCATCAAACTTCCTCATATATATCTTTGGAACATGGTGGGCCTTGAATCTAACGCTAGAGTCTATGAAATCATGATTAACATTTCTTCCTTAAACATCCTCACATCAATCTTTGGAACATGGTGGGTCTTCAATCCAGCATTAGAGTCTATGAAATCATGATTAAAATTTATTTTGTTCTCATCGTGAGTTTCATTTACTACCCTTTCGCCATTATTAAGCATTTCTTGTAGCAACTTTGTCAAATTTGTCTTCAAATCTTCCATGTTTCCTTTACGTTTTTCTTCTATATCTTAGATTCCACGTCATTCATATTAGCTTCCATGCCTTTCCTTAAACCATCTATCTTAGCTTCCACACCTTTCCTTAAACCATCCATCTTAGCTTCTCTTACCTTTTGTGAGAGTGAATTTTGTTGCACTTGGTCTTGTAATTTTGATATATCATGTTACATTTCTTCCTCTTCTTCATGAGTCATGCTAGAGCTCTCATTTTTCTTACTAGTTGTTTGTATTTTCTTTCTTCGGGGCATCAGTTAATGATTATAATGCTTCATTATTCCCTTTTAATTCCTTCAAACTAATCTTTCAACCAAACTTATGCAAATTTTTAAAAAAACCTACACACCTTTTTTTCACTTTGTAGGAGCTCGATATTGAATCTGTTGTATCTTTGTAATTTTGGATCTTTAAGGTTTGAAATTCCATCTTGTGGTATCCCTCTAAGTCCTCTTTCCAACCTCGTGAGTGTGATAAATATTGGATTCTCCAATGAAGATTTATGCTAATCTCCCACGATGACCTGACTATAGACTGGTTCAGTAGAGCAAACTTGTATGAAATGAAACATGTCACTGTTTCGACGTTAGGACATGAGGCCAATAAAAAGAAACCTATAGGCCATCCTCTTTCTATATATTTTTATGAAATTTCAATATGATGCTAAGAGAAACAGTTATGATGATTTTCCCCAAGTCACATGTTTGAGATATAATTCAGGAGCCTGCAAAAACCCTAATTTCCTTGGATCCTATATTTGAAACTATAGTGAGACAAGATCTGAAATTCAGACATGTGGTTGATCCGGATTTAAACAGGAACACAATAAAATATAGAGATAACCATAAAGACAGATATGCAGCGGAAATAATACTTCATTTCATTACTGTAATATACTGAAATATGCTTACAAACAGAAATGGAAATAAACCAACTAGGGCGATGGTAGCTTATCTCTGAGAAGAGATGTGGCGGTTACGTGCCTCTAAACTATTCTAAACTGTGTTAAAATGAGGCTCGAAGGCCTATTTATTGTTGAGAAACAATGGAAAACCTTTCACATTCCAAAACCTAACCCTAGAAGATGAAATGCCAAATTGTGGGCCTCGTTTTTGGGTAAGTTGGTACATCAACTTCCCGGGGTCGCGAATTGGTCATATTATCTCCGTTTGATGCGCATGATAGCCCGTTGGAAAGATCTCCCCGAGGACTACAATGGAAAAGATGATTTTTTGAAAAAAAAATCACTACTAGTAGAGTTCCCAAAAAACGTCGTTTAGGGCCTCAAAACGGCTCCGGAAGTTTAGGACCTGAAAAACTGCTAAAAATAGTAAACTGCGCTATAATTAAGGAAACTGAAAAACTGAAAGGGACAGTTGTGGGGGTCCAGATGTATAGGTGGGTGGCCACCAACATCCACCTAGATCAGTGGTTCATCCATATTTTGTCTCAAATGGGTTTCAATTTCAGACTCTGAAACATCGTATAAAAATCATTATAACGAACATGCCATCATGGCTTGTTTGGAGCATCGAAACCCTAGAATCCAAAGCTCTGGAACCAATTGTTATGCAACCAACTCACAAAATAGAAGAAAAGATAGAGCAACGACTTCAAAATCAGCCTCTTCGATGGGGAAACCTCCTTTACATTACACAAATGAGCAATTCTTTGATGATACAAACAACAAAACCTCCTTTCTATATATAGGAGTCTAAGGGGTTACAATATAATCAAAGCCGACATAACAATAATAATATAAGGGCACAACAATAACAATAGTGCACTTTTATGGGGCACAATAATAACAATATGGGGACAATAGGGGCACAACAATAACAATAAGTGATACAATTACAATAGTAATGGGGGAATCACTAGTATTATAGGGATGTAACATCCATGCTCTTCACGTTCTTCATCCGATGAGTTAAATTCTCAATTAACGCAAGGTGGTGAGATTATCAATGATAAAAATGAAAACATTAAAATCATTGATTGCTCTTTCCATACCTCATTATCTCTTCTTTTGCATGAAGACAACTTCCCAAATCAGCTTTCTCGTGAAATTTCTCTAATTCATACATCTTCAAATTTATGATCAAGTGACTCTTTCAACTTGAGTAATCTAGTTATTGAAGTTGAAAAATTCAGTCAAGTCAGTGACAAAGATCATTTCCATCCTGTGAGCAGTGGTTTTATTGAAATCTATTGTAGCAACTAACCTTACACCATGCACGATATTGTTCAATCTTTAGGATGTGATTTTAAAATCCTTGAAAGTTACAAGAATTTCCCGGGAGTTGAGGCACTTCAACTTCCATTGATGGTTATGTTAGGATCTCACAACTCTCGTAAGACACCCAAATGAATCCAGGTATAGTTTTCTTCGCAAACTCTTATTTCTGCATGGTTTCACTCGATGTAAATTCTTTCTTGAAATACATTTATCATTGCATATATGACATTTCTAACTTTCAAGATTCAATATCTAATTGGATTCAATATGATTCATCTTCATGCAAGTCACTTGTATCAAAATTGGGTTTGGAATGTAGATCTCTCATAGAATTTTGGAACTGTGAAGTTGATTATTCTAAATAGCATCTTTGGCCAAAGGATTCATAAATGTCACACTCTTTTGAAAACAATCGGCTCCTGATCATTCTTGGGAATATTCTGATGCTAATCCTTTTCTTCATTGCACCCAAAATCCTCTTAAGCGTCAGTGAATGCATTGATTATTTGATGAATCAAATTCTTCGTCACTTGTTTTACCCTGACTTGTTTCATTTGTTTGTTATACTAGCATTACTTTTTACTTCTTTTGATGATTGATGCTAGTGAAGCGTGTAACCAATTACAAGGAAACGGTTTGTTACACTCATCATGTGAGGAAGATGATTATATTATGCAGAGAATTTGTGAAATTGTTCAAATTGATTTACCTTCGGTAACTACAAGAAGGGAATCTGATGCTTTAATCAACCCATTTGATTATGATTTTGTTTCTAATGACTATCATTCAACTTAATATTTTCCCATCAACACATCCAATGACAGTCATTTTACATCCTTTGATTTTTATGGTTTAATGTCTCACTATCTGGGTACTTTTCAAGTGACTGAGGAACTTCAGCACTCATGGATGGTTATGTCAAGTCCTCATTGTCTTGACATGCCTATTGAATATGATCAGATCTATTTCTCCTCACAAGATTCTCATCGTAATCCGGTGCCTCTAATTGAAAATTTATATTTTCAAAGATTTTGGGCTTTCCAAGAGGATCATCACGAATTTTATAATCCAATAATTGAATGGTTGGAACAACCTTAATTGGCAAGCTCCATTGAAAATAGAAAATTTTGACCTTTCGTCACACTTTCTAAGGATTTCGTTGTATATGGAGACACATTCACAGGAAGCTTCTAAGGTTTCTTGAATGATGGCTCTCATCAAATAGGTAATAATATAAACTGGTTAGAAGTGGTATCTATGGCATATCCTTATGTTTATGGGAAAGACTTCAAACTTTTTTACAAACTATTCAAGTTCTTATCTTTTCTATTGCACATTGTTTTATATTCATTTTAATCGATCACATCTTTGTGATTGCAGGTCGGGAAAAGTTACAGTCGCTACATTGGAAATTCCATTATATGTGACGTTGACCTTCTAGTTTCTTATGTTAGGAGTAGGTCTAGTTGCATTTTATTTTACTTGCACGTTAATCCTACATTCCTTCCTTGCAGTTTACGTTGTGTCGTATGGTTTTGGTTTCACATCACATTTTAGTTTAGTCACTTTCTATCTTGTCTTCTATTTGTTTCCTTGTTGTGTGTTGTCTTTGCTTTTTTTTTATGAGACCTTGCATGAATATGATCTATTGGCTCAAAAGGAAATGTGGAAAAATAGAAAAAGACTTTATCACACTGCAACATTTGGCTAACACTCTGTCCTTCATCCTTATCTTAGCTACATATTTTGGTTAATGATGTTGCAATGGAAAATATGATTCATGGGTTATGAGAGCATTGTGTCCAACCAAGATCTCTATGTTTATTCTTGAAACATCATGCCTACACTTGGTACTTTATGTTTCCTTCCTTATCTTAGTTACATAATTTGGTTAATGATCTTGCAATGGAAAAAATGATCCATGAGTTAGGAGAGCCATGTGTCCAGCCAAGATCTCTATGTATATTCTTGAAACCTCATGCCTACACTTGGTACTTTATGTTTCAGTTTTTCTAGGTTCATCCAATCAAGTAGAGAGGGATAAGGGGAAAATAAAAATGAGAAAACCAATATCATAGGTCTTCTACGTGCTTCTCTGAAGGGACCAACTCTCCTCCTCTCAATAAGTCAAGATCCCTCTTCCATCCATGAAATAAATAAGTGTCGATGCACAATCCTAAATAAAATAAATAAATAAAGGAAAAAGAAGAGAAAGGCTTATGGCATAGAGAGGTGAATAAATCAACTTTGTTAGGGTATTTTCCAGGCCTGCTAACAATAGAGAAATGTTTGTGTCCCCAAAGTGACTACACCCAAGTATTGTCCAGGCCTAGTGGCACTGGAACAACACTAGGGATGAAAAAAATACACTTTGAAAATCTAAATCTTGCAAACATCATTACCATATCCACATTCGAAACATTGTGTGATCATTGATCTCATTTTTATGTCTAATAGAGTAAAGTAATGTAGGGGACTATGTTTATGCATGGGGTAAGTGGGGAATCCATGGTAATCTGAATGAAAAATCAATAATTCTTGAAGAACTAGACCCTGCATGAAAGAATTGACCAACGTAGAGAAGTTAGAGTTCTACGAGTGTTTCACCAAGTGTTATCGCCGCGACAAATACCCTCCAAAAAATTTCCTACACCTAAATTTTGGAGCTTATTGTGGATCTTGCGATCGGTCGTTTCTTATTCACTTATTAGTAAGTTGATGTTTTTGGGCTCCCTTCTTGGATTGGAAGGGTCGAAGTCACTTTCTCAAACATGCTCAACTTGTAATTAGTGCATGAGGGCATTGTAATGAGCATAGCACAGTCCATCAAGACTATGCCTATGCGATGTCCAATCCATGTTGATAGTCAATGCACAGTGACGTCGACAGTTTCTCACTTATAGCTACATTTGTGCTTATATTTTGGTGAGTTTTGCAAACTATCACTTCCACACACCTTTCTTTTGCAAGTGTTTTTTTCATGTTTTTGGCTATCTCTTTCTCTTGTTTCACTCTAATTAGTGTCATTTTCATATTATCTTTTCTATCGCATGTGTTACTTTCAGTGTCGTTCACATACCACAAGTGTCGTTCGCATTGTAGAAATCATCATATTTTCACATATTGGGTGTTGCATGATGTACATAATATTGTATTGTTGGTTTCAAGAGGCCATATGTGTGAAAATGAGTTGATATTAACATGTATAGATTCATCGTACTCATTTCCAAAGTTTTAAGCATGGTTGGACAAGTGTTGTCATTATCGTCACAAAGTGTATTTTAAGTGTTGAACTTGTTGCAAGTTGTCGCAAAGGTTGTCACACTAAGCGAAGTATATGTTCATGTGTTTCGGATGATATATGTTATGTTGTCAAGTGTCTAAGTGTGTGATCATAGGCAAGTCCTATCACTACTCACATCATTTTCACTGATCCCGCACTTAGCAAAATTTCTAAAAGTTCCCAGCAACTTAGCCTTATACATCCTTCATGAATTGCATGGAGTCCTAGCCATCAAGCTACAACCTTTCCTCTTGACATTGTGTAATGAAAATTACTTATCTCCCAGGACTATTCACTGTGTAGTTTCAGTGCTTAATCCTGAGCATTGGCCTCCAAATTTATGCAATTCAGCCCTCCAAATTCGCCCCAATTGCACATTGCACAATCTCTGAGATCAATCTCAAACCTTGAGCTCTTGAACTACGTAATTATGTAATCACCAGGCATGCTCTGCCTCCCATAATTGTGAAGTTGGTTGAAGCAGTGAAAAATCCCTCACCCTCACTCACTGACTCCCAAAACTGCACAATTTCTCTCTCCTACCCAGCGAGTACTCTGCATTGCGCAGTCTCAAGGATCAAATCTCAACCTTGAGCTCCTAAAATTCATAATTGCAGAATCACTTGGTACCCTCTATCCTCCATAACTATGCAATAGGATGATCCAGTGCCCATCAACCAGGCCTATCACATTGAGCTCTCAGGTTGTGCACTTTCCTTATTCAGTCTAGCCTGAACTACACATTACACAGTCTCAAGGCTCAAGCTTCACCCTTGACTTCCTAAGTTGCATAGTTTGACAGTCAGTGAACCTCTTTCCCATTCTACCACCCTGTTTCGGCTTAGTGAGTGGATCAATATGCACCGTCTCAGGCTAAGGTTTTATCAGAATAATGTCATCTTGTCATGAGTGAATTGCAGATCAAGAACTCTATCATGTTATGGAAAGATGATAAAGAAGGAGATGGAGTAGGACAACATGCTAGAAGACATCTAAGGAGTTGGGGAGATAAGATTATCATCAACCAAGAAGACAAAGGAACAATAGACTATATTAGAAGAAAAAAGATCTTTACAGCATGGAAGACTCCTTATCTTCAAGTCATAAGGAGGAAGAAGAAGAAGAACATGCACCATATTTTCAAGAAGAAACAAATAAAGAACCAACAAAGAATGGCCTGACATTACCATGTCATAATTTAGTTGATGTCATTACTGTCCATGTCAACATTGGAGAAATATATTATATAGTGGAATTCAAAGGACATGTACAAAATATGAAGAGTCATGTAAAGTCAAAAATTCATGGGAAGTCAATAGTCATGATGGTAGTCAAAGTGTCACAAGGAAGGTGAAGCATCACTTCTCCATTGGTTATATATACACCCTCATTGTATGAGAAAAGAGCATTTTCACCTTGGCCCCTCTCGCAAGGCATTAAAGAAAAAAGCTAGTTCTTTTGAGGAGCAAGGAGTGGCTCCAACAATCCACTATTGGAGCTAGTGGTGTTCATTATATACGTGTTTCCTGAAACTTTTACTTAATAACAAAAGCCTCATGGCTGACGTTCTTCATGCATGGATTATGAATATTTGTACACTATTCTGTAGGAATTTGTAGTTCATGTTTTCTTTCATTTGTGCCAAATTAGTTGAACTATTTCGATTATTTTAGTACTTGTTATATTGAGAATGTGTTGTAATGGTTGTTATTGTTTTGCCATCCTTGTGGACTATTCCATGGGATACTAGACAATTTTTTATTTTCAATTGATTGCAAAGATCCTCGCATCTTTTGTGGACTATTCCACTGGATGTTATCTGAATCCTAATTGGTTGTGTGTGTATCTACTAGGGTGGTACTATTACCTCTCTCTCACAAGGTCACTTCTTTCTCGCGCTAAGCATTAGAAGATCCTTAACACACTTACAACAAAACTATGACCAGGGACACTTGCATTTCAAATGAACATTTCCATTCCTCTTTCTTGTTGGCAGTTAGAGCCAAGGAAAATCTTCAAGAGTATATGGAAATTAGGTAGATATCCCATATGTGGATCCTATTCCAAATGGTGTGAAGCCTATTTGGGACTTCACATTGAGGAGACCCCCTTGGTTGATAGATTTCCAACACCATCAACAATAATTTACACATTTCTTCCATATATTCTTCTTGGAATCCATACCATATCCCAAACATCTTTTCTCACTATCAGAAATCCCAAAGCAAGTGAAGCTACTTCAAACATAAAATTGTTGGTTCCCTCAAGCCAATGTTTTTTTCTAGCCCCCTCTTCAGTTGTCATTAATATATTCCATACATTCTTCAAGAAACCATATCAGATATTGATCGATATCACCATGTAGTATGCCCATTTTTATGCTACTATATATCGAATAGCCATATGGAAGAGTCTTAATTTTCCAAGCTAATCAGAACATATCATGCTCAAGTATTTTTTTGCATCCAACTGTTCATCCAATATTCTCTAAAGTTATGAATTTATTTTCTAATGAATAACTTCTTTTCTAAAGATATTCCTACCTCTTCCTTTCATATTTCCATCTAGATAACTTCCTTGAAGGAACTACTCTTCAACTATTCTTTGAAGATGATGTCTAAGATGAGATTCCTTCCCTAGGATGGGATATGCTCCAATTATACCTTCATGTTGCAACTCGAATATCTCCATTTCAAACTTTTATATTGATTTCAATTTTTCTTTCATAATATTCTAGTGGAATATACTTTGAATATGTTAATATGATTCTTCCATACATTAAGCAAACTTCTATAATGATTGTTTTGATACTATAGGGGATCCTTGTGATCATTTTCTACTAAATAATTGCTTCTATATCAACATGATACCACATAGTTTCCTCATGATTAGTGAAGTTCTAGATGGTCCAAATCCTTCTATCCTTGCATTTCTAGATGTTTAGATTACTACCACAAACCTTTTTGATAAGATGCAACTGATAATGTAGACTAAAATTCTTTCAACACTATATGCTTCTATCCACAATGTCATAATTTCCAAAATCCAAGACTCTTCTATAGATGTAACTGCATAGACTACTCTAATTGACATATTCTAATAAATTACAAAATAAACTTCTTGTAGATCTAGTAATGGTAAAATTCCTAAATAATAGATATCCTTATGATATTCAGTCTTCAATTTCCTTTTATATTCTTCATTTTCTTTAGCAATGTGAGCTCCACTTCTTTTGTTCCTCTTATTGTTCCACCTATTTTGAGGATATTTTGGACAATCCCTTTTAAAGTTTCCATATTCATTGCATCCAAAGAATTATATTTTAGACATGTCTCAACCTCCCCATGATTGATTGTTATTGTTGATGTTGTATTTTTGACGAGGTTCAAATATTCCAAATTCTCCTAACTTCTTCATTGATCTAGTAACAAAAGCTTGAGACTTTTCCTTATTAGGTTCAATATAATCCTTGTTTTTTCATTTCTTCTAAAATACATAAACCCCATCAATCACTGATGTTTGGAGTATGATTTCTTGAATAGATGTTAGTCACAAAACTACTCCAATCTAAAGGTAGAGCATTGCGTACACAAGTAGGTAGTTCAAAATAATATATGACTTCTCCAAGCCCTCGTAGTTGATTTTTGATTGTGATATTTTTATAAAATATGACACAAAGTATTCATCTTTTGATACCCTTCTTTTGCAATGTTGATTCCTCAAAGAATTTTTGTGACATGTAGTACTAACAACATATGGTTTTACTAATTTTTCATAAATTCCTTTATATGTGGCCAAATATACAAAAATTGGGGTAAGACTATATTTGATGTACTCAATGAGAATTCTTTGAGCCCTAACTTCTCCTTTATCATACTTGGCCAATTCTTGAGTATTGTCCTTATCTAGTTATGTAACATTTACTAGAACATGGTCCATGAATTCATTTTCAATGAGAACTAAATGAATTCTCTTCTTCCATGCTGGGAAATTTCATGATCCATAGAGTTTGTTGACTTCCTTACAAAATGATGCCATTTTATTGTAAGATTGAGGCATGGAGAGTAAAATAGTACTTACTTGTAAAAAGAGTCATATGGTTGAATGAATATGGTGCCTTCAAAATTCTTGATGCTCCCATGATTCCAAGAGTCTTCAAAGATATCCTTGGGTGATGACTTCTACGATGGTTGTCAAAATAGTATCTTCTAGTTGCTTCAATGATGAATAATGATACTTTTCAGAGTGTGGATGATGTTCCAATAATCTTGATGATTCTTAAGTGATGACTTCTTCTCCCGTATGAATGATCATAAAGGAGCTTTCAAAAGAGAGAGATTGGTAGGATGATAATCTTCATCAAGATGGTGATGAGTAACCAAGAGACCTTAATAATAAAGAGGGAGGTGGATAGTTGATGTAGTAGTTTTTCTTCAAGGTGAATGATGGTCTATGATTATTCTGCTTTATGCCATTTTCAAATGACATCCTCCAAAGTAGATTAAATAATTTTTGAAGAAAAATATTTCCCTTATGCCAACAAGAATGATCTTCAAGTTGCCTTCTCCTCTGATACCATGTTGAGAAATCACTAGGGAAAAAAAATTAGGGTTTCCTTCTCTTGATAGTTTCACTTCAATATATGTTGGCTTCTTAATACTTGTATTATTTTCCCTTCATAAAACAATTATGAAAACATAAACCACAAAGATCAGAAAAGGAAATGAACACAAGATATAGGCTCCAATACAGGGAAAAACCCCACAAGGGTGAAACCCAAACAAATTCTCTTCTTATAGAATAAGATCAAAATGAGAAGTATAGGGCCCAAAGACAAAGAAAAATACATTACACAAGACCCAAGTTAGCCCTCCTTCAAGCCTTCCACAACCAAGTCTAGTCCAATCAAGTTAACAAAGGTCAATGTTATTCATATTAGAATTTCAGACCTGCAACTTCACATAGTTTCCCCAGCACCTTCATAGAGTTACCCCGACACCGCAGGAAAAAAACAAATTGGTGTTGTAATTCATACAGTTTCCCCAGTGCTTCACACATTTGAACAATGATAGAAAAAAATTTGTTTTTTCTTTCTTCTAGAACTGGTCTCTCTCCTTTTTTTTTTCTCCTTGTTCTTTGATTTCACTTGTCTTCCTACTCTTCCTTTCACAGAAATCGAAGTTGCCAATGTGTGTCTAAATGAGGTTAAACTACTCTCTATAAATACACATACAGGAGGTCGAATTTTCCCTCCTATGGTTGACTTTTATAAGCAGGAATGAGTTGGTGTTGTGGAGACAAAATTGATTCTTTTTACTCAAATAAGATTATTTTTTTATTTCCTTTCAAAAGTCAAAAAGGGACTTGTCTCAAGTACAATAGATTGAGACATGAAAAATATTATTTTGATTCAATAAACCCTAGAAGCATGAAGAAAATGCTTCACTAATGAAAAAATAACAATAATAATAATAAGTTATTTTTCTTCTTTTGCATTTTCATGAAATACAAGATAATTCAAGTACAATTATAATTATGTAGACCAAGTCTAGTTATATGTTTCATCATTTCCCATTGCATTGAAAATACTAAGAAAGAAATAAAGAGAGAAATAAAGGTAAAGAGATAGATAAAGGATAATGTTGGGTGTTTTCTTTCGGTTTTCATTTTAAATAAATTCATTGATCCCACCATTGTTGTTCATCATTCATGTTTAATTATTCCCTCATTGTTGGTCCCTTATTTATTTTTTCAAACGTATTTAGTGGATGACAGTAGGCAAGTCCAATTCATGCTTTAGTGGAGGAAAGGGGGTTTTATATGGTTGGGTTGATTATTTGGATGGTCATGTGTTTTTTTTCCATGTAAATGATCTATATTTCCTTAAAATATATTAGTACAGGCTAAATAAAAGAAATTTAGAGTGATTGATCACTTGGAAAACTTAACCAAATCTATAAATTCAATCATTTCAAAGAGGCAAACAAAAAAATATTTCCCAAAGTGGCAAGTTTCAAAATAGATAAGCTAATAGGTAGGCCTTAAAGGGCTTGAAGAGACTCAATTGAAAATTGAATCATAAATACTAAAACCATAACATTAAAAGACAAGCTAAGAGGAATTATATAAATTAGTGGCTTCTATAGATATATGTTACTTTTTTTCTCCAAGAGAGAAGATAGAGTTTGGAGGAATTCATATATGCTTTTCAATGTTCCGTAGTGGGCAATTTGGTTTTGTTATTTGATGTTACATGTGTGTTGATAGTGCTTGACCCGTCAACATTCAGTGCATCTCCCCGATATGAAGTCCCAACTAGACCTCACACCGTTTGGTGTAGGAGTCCCATCTGGTATGATGTCCCAGTTGCCATTATCTTAAAGATATGCCTTAGCTCTTGCTTGTCAGCACATGAGAGTGGTATACATAGTCTTCAAACAGTGAGGTTCATGTGCCTGGTGAGTGCTTAGTGTCACTTGTGTCAAATTTCTTTAGCTACAAAGGGAGAGGATGAGAGTGAGTCTCAAGTCGAAAGGGAATAGTCTAAAATATTTTAGAGACACACAACATAGCAGGATCTACACAATTTTTTGCAATGTAGTCCACACGGCTACAGAAGTCACAAAAACAAAGGTGAATAGATAACACGTACAACACCTAGCGAAGTAGTCCACACGAGTGAAACGTTCGTTATAAAAAGTTTACAAGAATGAATTTGTTGAGTGTCTGACAGAGCAGTCCACATGAGTGAGACGAGGATAACAATTGATACAACACATTTCCAATAGCATATGCACTAAAATAACCGAAATAGTTAACTTATCTTAGTACAAGTTAAAGCAACATGCATTACAAGGGCCCAAAGAATAGTCTTACAAATGAATACAATACATGTGTGAAAATGTGTTGGCCTATTAATAGGATTCTAAATTAAGAAAAAGTTTCAAGTCACATCCATACACCATAGATCACTAACCTTGATTGTGGGGCGTTGGAGCCACTACTCGCTCCTCAAAGAAAATATTACAGACTCTCAATGCTATGTGCGAGGAGAAAAGATGAAAAGTCTTTTGCATGTACAAATGAGGGGTATATATAGCCAAGGGTGAAACTGACCCTTGTGACTATTTGACTTCCCTCATGGTTGTTCAAATTACATGACTCTTTGACTTACATGGCTCTTTGACTTCATTCGTGGGTCTCTTGGACTTCCAAATTACATTACATTTATTACATATTTATGAGCCAACTTAGTGATGTGGACAAGGTGACTCATGACATTACTTGACATGATGTTGTTGGTATGCACATGTTGGTTGTGTCATTCATGTTGAGTTGTTTTGCTACTGAGTGATGAGTTAGCTCATGGCATACCATAGCTTCGCCTCGCATGGAGAAGTGCATGGAGTTTTCACTAGTCTTGGTGTTCTCTTGATGGTTCATGCATGCGCATGTGTGTCCTTCACTTGCTACCTGGTATGCTTCATGTGTTCAACCAACCGCGAGGGAGTCTTCTAGAATGTGCCCCTTATTCATCCCATTCTTCATCGCGCCATGTCTCATCCATGTACTTGTTTCAGCAATCACTCATGATGAGACGACCTCAAATAGAGAAATCCCTTAGTTTGCCATGATGCGTCATCTTTCATTTCTGGGTGCAGGTGACCGGGAGAGAGGACAAGGCTATGAAAATGTACAGAGTACATTTCAGGCCAGGACGCAAGGCCCCAGAGCACTGTCATGAAAAACTCCGTAGAGGTCACTGAGAGGTTGATTTTAGAAGTCTGGGACAATACAGACATCTGTAGGATCTGGCTCAGATGGGAGGTAGAACTGTGCAATTTTTCCAAGGAAGGAAGTGTGGGCAACAGGAGGCACTAGCAGCGAAAAATAGACAAATTTCCATAGGAGGATGGGAGCAGGTTGCAGGAGCTTGCTAGTAATAACTACACAGATCTGGGAGGTAGTCATGAAGGACATGTTTGCGCAGTTTCTAGAAGGACATGTTTGCGCAGTTTCTAGGCTGAGATGGGTGTTGGGCAATAGGTCGACTATCCAAGAAAACTACACAATTTTCAGGAGGAGTGGCAAGAAGGCCGGTAAGGGGACTAAATGAAAGAACTACGCAATTCCTAGAGATACTATAGTGACAGGTAGCAGGTGTGTATCCCTCTTATCTTTGTAATTTCCTCAGGGAGTTCAAACACGTAGGCTAGCAAATTTTCACAATTTTTGGGATGAGTTCAGCCCTGGGTCACTGCCCAACTCAAGTTCTCTGGTTGACCAGTGAGAGGCTTGATGGATAGGCTTGCACAAAGCGCAGACCAAGACAGCTTCTTGGGAAACTTCTGCATTGTTTTGGGTGACCGTCAACCAGGTTGATTCCAGGCTTGCGTAGTACAAATTGCACGGAGGGCAACCTCAAGACCTACGCAGTTCTAGGCAATAGTACTTGGTCACTAAGAGTTGAGACTGCACAGTGCAGCTCAGTGGAGGTCCGGCTGATGGAGGGTGGTTCGGTTGGCATATTTTAGAAAGAAAGGTTGTGTGTGAGTGAGTGAAATCATTTATACATGACCTTGCAAACAAAAACATGACTCGATGACAACACAACTCAAACCAAAAGACAACATATGCTCAGTGTGACTAACTGTGGGACTGTCTAATGGTGAAAGTGACAAGTGAGACACTTCAGATAGATCTGTTGAAAATGCAACAAGATGATGGAGCTGAGTGAAAAGAAGTCGCCTTCACTAAGTGTGCCCACAAGCTATTTTTGGCGCAAAGTCTATTTTTAGACATATGGATCATGGTCTATGAGTTGCAGGATGCTATTTGTGGATGATTGGTCATGTTGGTAAAAATAGATGGACTTCTATTTTTAGACATATGGGCGGAGTCTATTTTTAGACTGCCAGTCTAAAAATAGAACAGTTGAATATTATTAGCTCTTAATAATATTTGGACTATAAATATTATCTTATCCTCTTGCAGCACTTCAGTTCGAGCTACGGATGTGGCACATGCAACTGCCAGAAGGAAATACACTTTTCTTATGGGTTAGTTGAGCTATTGCATGATGGACTTCAGATAGAACTCAAGTGATTGAGTTTGGTGGAGTTCATTAAGGAGTTGATGTAGTTTTGTTCAGTTTGACTTAGTTGAACTAGTTGTATTTAGTCTAACTGCCAAATACACTAGTGATGAGTGATGTGAATTAATTATTAATTAATTCACTAATTATTAACTCATAAATCAACTAAAGAATACATCAGTTAACTCAGTGCATGGACAGTTCAGTGGAGACAAGTGTTAGAGGTGGGTGAAAAGGTGAGACTACTATCAGTTGTGACTATAGTTGTGCATGAGATTTGCACAATCATTGATTGAGATTGCCAATGATGATTCCGCAGTACAAGCCAAGGGAAAACGAGCTTGGATTATTCATATTCTCGACTTGGATTGCGCAGTAGAGGTAGGCAAATAGTGGAGTAGATTTGAAGCTGTGACTTGATTCAGATCTGAGCTAGTTTGTGTGTAGCAAGTGGAGATAGTACTGAGTACTTGTGAGGAGTATTGTACTATGTATTGTTACATGTTCTCTATCATTATAATATACAGATAGTTCGGGGTTTTCAGTTGTATGCTTCCCCATTACATAATGTGTTGATATGTGTGATTGATGTTTCAATGTGTGCATGCGATTGTTTTAATTCCGCAAATTGATGATCAACGTACAGGAGGTTATGTATTATGCATGCATTCCGCAAATAGTGTATAATCAAGATAATCTCTGTGAATAGGTGTTATATTATTCAAAATTTCTACATGGTATCAAAGCTAGATAATTTGTAGAAAAAGTTCTACATGGTATCAGAGCGAAGTTGATCATCAGATCTATTATTCAGAAAGTGATTACATTTTATTTGTTCAGGCAGAGTCTGTAATCGAGCTAGGTAGGCTCTAGATTCATCCTTCTTTTGGAAGCTGAGATATCTGGTAAAAGCCCATATAGTCAATCTCTGTACGAGAAATACTTTGTTCTCACGAATTTTAGATCAGAAGTGGTTGATTTTTGAGCTGGTGGAATTCGAATTTGTAGCAGTGTTTTCTTGGTGTCGAAGTTGAAATGTCTTTCAATGGATTGCGATTGGAGTATGCCCTTGAAGGTAGCCCGAATTATATTGCATGGAAAGACAGGATGAAGGCGGTGTTAGATGACAATATGTTGAAGGAGTTCATAGAGGCTGAGGTCCCAAAGCCTACTGATGCTGCTCACGTTGAGGCTTGGAAAAAGAAGACAGCAAAGTGTCGAAGGATTCAGTTGGAGGGCATGAAGGATCACATTGTATCCAGCCTGCATGGAAAGGCTTCTCCATACTTGATGTGGAAAGCATTGATAGATCTATTCCAAAGCAAGAGCGACCAAAGGAAGTTAGCACTCAAGGATAAACTCAGAAGCATTAAGCATGAGAAAGGAGACAGTATGCCCAAGTATCTCACGAAGTTCACCCAATGCCGGGATGAGATGGGAAGTGTGGGGGTGACTGTCGATGATGAGGACTTGGTGACCTTGGCTCTCCTTGGTCTTCCGAAGAGTTGGAATTCCTATCAAGACTCTGTCAATGGTCGGGAGAAATTTCCAGGATGGGAGAGACTTTGGTCTGATCTTGTGCAAGAGAAGATCAGGCGGAATACTAGGGACGGATCATCATCAAAGGCATCTGATGAAGAAAATTGTGCTTTGGTTGCCAAAGCAAAGAAGGGGAAGAACAAGAAAGCTTCTCATTCCGGTGCGAAAGGCAGGAAGCAGGACATGTCCAAGGTGAAGTGCTTTCACTGTCACCAGCACGAACATTATGCCACAAATTGTCCATAGAAGAAGAAAAATAAGCAAGCTGCTGGATCTGCAGCAGGAGAGGCCTTAGCCTCGCAGTTTGAGCTAGATTTTTCACTGATCACATGCTTGGTATCAAGTGTGATGGGATCGGTATGGTTCTTGGACAGTGGTGCATCTTTTCATATGACAGGAGATCGAGATTTGTTTTCTGATCTGGATGAGAAAGATCTTGGAGTGCACATCGAGATGGGCGATGATGGTAGATACAGTGCGACCGGTATTGGTACCATTTCCTTTGAGAGGGAGTCTGGTAAACCCTTCGTATTGAAGGAAGTGATGCATGTTCCAGGATTGAAGAAGAATCTTACCTCTGTGGTGATGTTAGAAGACATGGGATATGATGTTGTTTTCAGCGAGGGAAAGGCTTTCCTGCGCAGTAAGACAACTGGAGAAACACGGAAGATAGGGGTTCAAGTCAAGAACCTTTATCAATTGCATGTAGATGGATGCGCAACAATGGCATGCAAGGTAGAAGGATTGGTGAGCCGGGATGATGGCAAGCTGTGGCACCAGAGATTGGGCCACCTTCACCATGGAGCCTTGAAGATACTGCAGCAGATTTCTACTGGGCTTCCTAAAGTCACTCTTGCATAGTCAGATCACTGCAAGGGGTGTACTTTGGGAAAATTTGTGAAAGCCACCTTTCACGAGAAGGATAGTTGCGCCACGATGATCCTTGAGAGAATTCACACAGACGTGTGTGGACCTTTCTCAGTAGCTTCGACAGCTACTATGTGATCTTTGTTGATGATTTCTCTCAAAAGTGCTGGATCTTCTTCATGCAGAAGAAGAGCGAGACATACTCAAAGTTCTGTGAGTTCAAAGCACTGGTCGAGAAGGAATCTAGGAAGAAGGTGAAGGCTCTTAGGAGTGACAATGGTGGTGAATTCATCTCTGGCGAGTTCAAGGACTTCTGCAACGCAGAAGGGATTTGAAGAGAGCTCATAGCTCCCCATAACCCACAACAGAACGGGGTTGCTGAGTGGAAGAACATAACGATCGTGGGTGCTACATGGGTGATGTTGCATGATCAACGTCTACCCCTTCACTTGTGGGCGGAGGCATGCAATACTATAGTATATGTGCAGAACCGTTGTCCTCACAAGATACTTGGCATGAGTACACCCGAGGAGGCTTATTCTGGTAAGAGGCTTGATATTTCCCATTTGAGGATTTTTGGTTCTCCTGTTTACATGAATGTGACAAAGGATGACAGGAGGAAGCTGGAGCTGACTATAGAGGTTGGGATATTTGTGGGGTACACTGATACGCCCACAACTATCGTGTGTATTTGCCAGATAGTCGCAAGACTGTTGTGTGACGGGATATCAAATTTTAGGAGGAGAAAGCCATGAAGTTTTTGCTTGAGAGGGAGCCACACTTGCATGCAGATGAGGAGCTATTAGTTCCTAAGGATGAGCTTCAGGACGTGGATCAGCCACAAGATGAAGTTCATGGAGTGGAAGAGACCACTCATGCAGTGCCAACCATTAGAGGGCGAAAGCGCACTACAGAAGCTGAGCGACTGGCTCAAGATGCAGAGAAGGTTGTAGGACCACCTATAGCACAGCGCAGACAGAGGCAGTCACCTGATTGGTACACTGGATACATGGCTCTTGTGAGCAAATGTGTCGTGACTGAGCCATCCTCTTTCGAGGAAGCTGTGGAGGATCCCGCATGGGTAGATGCCATGGTGGAAGAGTATGATTCAATTGTCAGAAACAGTACATGGGAGATTGTCCCAAGATCGGAGGGGAAATCAGTGGTGGGTTCGAGATGGATCTACAAAGTGAACCAGGCAGCTGACGGGAGTGTGGAGAAGTACAAAGCAAGCTTTTTTACCCTAGGCTTCTCACAGATAGAGGGGATCGATTATGAGGAGACCTTTGCACCTGTCGCAAGGTATTCTTCCATACAGACGATTCTTGCTCTCTCAGTGCAGATGGGGTGGCACATCCATCAGATGGATGTGAAGACTGCATTCCTCAATGCAGTCATTGAGGAGGAAGTGTACATAGAGCAGCCCGAAGCTTTCGAGATCTTCAGTAGCGATTCGCATGTGTGCAGGCTTAAGAGAGTGTTATATGGGTTGAAACAAGCACCTCGTGCTTGGTACACATGGATAGACAGTTATTTCACCAGACTTGGATTCTCCAAGAGTGAGGTAGATCCTAACCTATTCCAGATTGTGGTGGAGGGTAAGTTGCTGATCATTGTACTTTATGTAGATGATTTGATTTTGACAGGAGATGAGCTATTGATACTTTCATGCAAGGAGGATCTTGCTAGAGAGTTTGAGATGAAGGACTTGGGCCTCCTTCATTATTTCTTGGGATTGGAAATTTGGCATCGTAGTGATGGACTATTTGTTTCTTAGGGTAAGTATGCCAGGGAGATACTGGAGAAGTTCAACATGCATGGCTGCAACCCTGTTGATACTCCTCTTCCGGGAGGTTGGAGGAAGGAGGATGCTACTTCAGTGGAGGTAGTGGATGCCACTATTTATCGATAGTTGGTGGGGTCGCTTATGTATCTGGTCAATACACGACCCGATATATGCTATGCTGTTAACCAGCTTTCACAAGCTATGGTTAAGCCAACCAAGCTCTTCTGGAAGGCGGGCAAGCATGTATTGTGTTATCTTAGAGGCACATCGGGATATGGATTGTGGTATAAACAGGAGGATGAGATGAAGCTATGTGGCTTCACGGATGCATATTGGGCGAGGAGCCCAACGGACAGAAAGAGCACATCTGGAGGGATCTTCAGTATCGGGTCGACAACAGTTTCTTGGTACAGCAGGAAGCAGAGATCCGTGGCACTCAGTTCAGCAGAGGCCAAGTATATGGCAGCAAGTTTGGCTGCATGGGAGGCTATATGGATGAGGAAGATCTTGGTCAGGTTTTTGGGTCACACTTGAAGCCTATTGTGATTTATTGTGATAACTAGAGTTACATTAAACTCTCAGCTAGTCTAGTATTTCATGATAGATCCAAGCACATTGACATCAGGTACCATCATATCAGAGATTTTGTGCAGCGGAGAATCATGTTACTTTCATACATTCCCACGTAGGATCAGTATGCTGATATCTTGACAAAGGCGCTCACCAGGAGCAAATTCGAATACCACAGAGGCAGGATAGGGGTTGCAGATAATCCATATCTTGTTGAGAGGGAGTGTTGAAAATGCAACAAGATGATGGAGCTTAGTGAAAAGAAGTCGCCTTCACTAAGTGTGCCCGCAGGCTATTTTTGGCACAAAGTCTATTTTTAAACTATGTCTATTTTAGACATATGGGCGAAGTCTATTTTTAGACTGCCAGTCTAAAAATAGAACAGTCGAATATTATTAGATCTTAATAATATTTGGACTATAAACATTATCTTATCCTCTTGCAGCACCAGTTCGAGCTACGGATGTGGCACATGCAACTGCCAGAAGGAAATACACTTTTCTTATGGGTTAGTTGAGCTATTGCATGATGGACTTCAGTTAGAACTAAAGTGATTGAGTTTGGTGGAGTTGATTGAGGAGTTGATGGAGTTGTGTTCAGTTTGACTTAGTTGAACTAGTTCTATTTAGTCTAACTCCCAAATACACTAGTGATGAGTGATGTGAATTAATTATTAATTAATTCACTATTTATTAACTCATAAATCAACTAAAGAATACATCAGTTAACTCAGTGCATGGACAGTTCAGTGGAGACAAGTGTTAGAGGTGGGTGAAAGGGTGAGACTACTATCAGTTGTGACTATAGTTGTGCATGAGATTTGTACAATCATTGATTGAGATTTCCAATGAGGATTGCGTAGTACAAGCCAAGGGAAAACGAGCTTGGATTATTCCTATTCTTAGCTTGGATTGCGCAGTAGAGGCAGGCAAACAGTGGAGGAGATTTGAAGCTGTGACTTGATTCAGATCTGAGCTAGTTTGTGTGTAGCAGGTGGAGATAGTAATGAGTACTTGTGAGGAGTATTGTACTATGTATTGTTACATGTTCTCTATCATTATAATATATAGATAGTTCGGGGTTTTCAGTTGTATGCTTTCCCCATTACATACTGTGTTGATATGTGTGATTGATGTTTCAATGTGTGCATGTGATTGTTTTAATTCCACAAATTGATGATCAACGTAGAGGAGGTTATGTATTATGCATGCATTCCGCAAATAGTGTATAATCAGGATAATCTCTGTGAATAAGTGTTATATTATTCTACAAGATCTTCAGATGACCATGACAACACTCATGCGAGAGTGCTTACAACACTATGTGTGAGTGCGATAGATGTTTACATAGAAAACACAACTCATACACACAAGGATAAACCTTCAACATCACCAAAATATGGTCGCAAGCATGACATAACGATAAACATGTTGATGATGACAGTTGGTAAAACAAGTGAAAGGGAAGCAAGACATGTAGAGGAAATACATGAAATGACATATTTGTGTTTTCACACTTGCATGTTACTGAAGACAGGATGATATGACAATGACCAATAGTCCTACAAAATCAGCTAAGAGGTGTACTTTGAAAGGTGTTCTTTACTTACCATAATTACCCCCCATAAGATCATGCATCTGATGAAGATTCCATGTGGTCTTGATATTTTTCCATCACTTAGTCTCTTGTTCCTTCTCCTCAATTCCTTGGGGATGATCTTAGCATGTCACCTTTTCTTGTAGTCAATGAGAGGTAGATCTACATAATTTCAGTATATAGTGATTGTAGTTTGGATGAGGCCCTGGGAGGACACCTCTACAGAGTTTTTGAATACAAGGTAGTGGAAATTCTCTAAGAATTTTTGGAGAGTAGTGTTGATTGTCTAACTTCTCTGTGCATTTCTAGAGAGAAGTGTTGGCTGGGCAGCTGAGGGGTAACACTACACAATTTCTAGTGATACTGGATTCCATCTAGGGGAAGGACATAGGAGAAAACCACTACGTAGTTTTGGATGCCAAGGAAGGCTAGGGTATCTATGCACTGTATAGTTCTATTAAGAAATGGGATGAATCTTGAGGGTTGCAAAAGAAAATTTCACAGTTTGCGAAGCTGGATGATGCTAGGTTTCTAGGGAAATTGCTTAAGTGTGAGATCAGTGAAATAGATGTAAAAAATGATCGGACTCGACTATGATCACACACAAACACTTAGTGATGGAACATAGACCATACAGAATGTATAAAACATACTTTGCTTGATGTAACAACCTTTGTGACAAGAGTGCATGAAGTGAGTGTGAAACGTTTCTATGTAATGAAGACAACTCCTACACGCAAGATTTCCCTTAAAGTGAAACAACATTCCCTTTGCATTATAAACCACAATCCCTATTCCAAAATATGACACATGTTGCATAGGGATGATAACATGAACAACTCTTAAGATCAAGGAGGGGAAGCTTGAGATCATCAGCTTACCAATAAGTGACCAAGGACAACTAATCACAGTATCCAAGGTAGGCTCCGAAATTTGCATGTGAGCCAAATTTTTTGAGGGAATTTTGTAGCCACTACAAAAATGTGATATGAAGAAATGAGAATATACTCATAGCTTTCATGTTAGTCTAATAGTACATTTCAAAGTATAAACTTCATGTTCCACTAGATGTCCACCATGTACATATATTAGTTGTACCAACAAGAGGTGTGGTTGGTGTGAAGCACCTAATTGGAAACATATATAAGAACCTCTATATCTTATAAAATGTGTCTATGAATGGAAATATTTCATTATACCTAAGTAATTTCTACCTATATTAGTTTGGGAGTGAGCTCTTGAAACCATACAGTCAGACTCTTTTCTGAATCCTACACCCTAGTATGTCCATGCTCCCAACATGTATGATAATAGTAAGGCTAATGAAAAACATGGGCACATTGATGGAACATGGACTTAGCAAAAATTTTGGAGCCTATCGAGAGAATAATAATAATTCCCCTAGTGTTTGGATAGAAATCAGAAGAGAAGAGATAATTTTGTGTGGCAGAGGCCTTATGATGGGCCTTATCCAATGTGGAAATCTCGAAGAAATGTGCATAGAAATAAAACCATTTTGACCTCATAGGGGAATGAGAAAATGAGCCACCTATAGCTAGATTTTTTGGAATTGATGTAAAAAATATCTTGGTGCTATTGGTCATATGCATGTGTGTTGAATACTTGGTGTTGGATGAGCGATGATGGTCTTGTTATTTGGCATTGATATCAACATCCTTGTGACTAGACCATAGTGGAGATGATGTTATGGCTACTGGCTTGGAGATGGATCAACATGTGTGATTAGTCTAAGGTTAACATGATGAGTTGGTTGGAGATGTTGCTACTCTAGGAGATTGGAGTTCAGGCACACGGAATGGTCAAAGGACAGGGGCTGCATGATGAGTGGACGATTCGGAAGGGGGAGAAAGGTTGGCCATCGGATCGGGGAATAGATAGCGGAGATGGCTTGGTGGAGGATATCGGAAGAAGCGAGAGCGAGATGAACATGGGCCATTGGATCTCAGGTGGACAAATCCAACGGTGATCGGGTGGCGAAGGCACACGGTGGTTATCGAGCGGGGACAGAGGGTTAAGCAATAGGCGGTATCGATCGCACCGCCTTTGGGCGTTGGGCAATAAAAGGTCAAAGGTGTGCGATTCCACTCAGTGCATGACACATAGTGGCGGAGGAGAGAGAAAAACCGCTCTCCATTACGCGCTAATGTCCTATTGCTTTATGGGCGCGAAATGTGTGAAGGCCGTTCGATCTTAGCGGCGCTGATCGGACGGTGGAGAAACAATCGGGCAAGTCGCTTTATCGGCATGACGGGAGCCATTGGATTGGCGGGCAGAAATCGACGGCTGTGATTAAAGGTGATGATTTCATAAGGGCACAAAGTCGTATGAGCGTGTTTTATGGGGTTTTGGCTTTAGCGCTCGGGGCTGGCAACCAAAGGGGTTTTGTTGGGTTTTTGGAAAGAAAAACAGAGGAAATGGAGGTAACGGAGGATAAGCGGAGTGAGGGAAGGAAGGGAGAATGACCACCACGAGCCTCCTTTAAGCATCACCAAGTGGACCAAGCTCATTTCCGACCTTCAAAAATCAAAGATATGTAGCAGAGCTAACAGTGACCTCTCTATTATGTCTTCAAGAGTAGAGTTTTACAAAATGTGAGCTCAAATTGGGTCTCAACACAGAGATACAAACATCAGGAGTTTTGCTTGAATCCCTCAAGCCTCTATGAGTACACAAACTCTTTCTTTCACTCTCTCTCTCTGTTTTCTCTCTGTCTCAGTACTGCCTCCCCTCTGTCTTATCAGTTTGTGGCTTCAAAGCCAATCAACGCTATCTGTTCATTTCCCCTTCTCAGGCTCTCTATCTCCCGGCCTCTGTGCGCTCGAATCCCCTTCTGAGCTTTAGCAATCATGGCATAATGTCTTCAGGGAAGGTGGCCACCTGTTCTGCAATGGAAGGGACCATCAGGCCTTTGAAATCCCCAAACATAGTGTTTTCTGTTTACACAAAGAAACACTGTAAAACACGGGAAAAATCTACCAAAACTTTGTTCATCAGACTTCAAATATTCATAAATCCGCACTATATTTCTATCGGGTCTGCCTTTTAAATCGTTATCGCATATCCACCATTGATTTGCGTTATCCTGATCCAACAGTTGATATTCATTTCTAGCATCGAAGGCGTATGGAGATTACCCACCTGAAAAGGCGGTTTTCTCATGCCACGTGTCAGCCCGTGGATGGGATTGGGCAGAGCCCGATCAAAACCACTTATCGCCTACAGCCTGCCCAAAATCCCACTTATTTCATTGTTTCCCTTTGTATTTGGAAAATACATTTGAACATTGAAACTCCCACAAAATGGATCATATCGGACTTGAAATAATATACAAGTACATTAATAAACCCTTTCGGGTCTGGTTTCATCGCATCAGCACATTTCCTTTGTATTTCATTCATTTTACTGGAAATGTGAAATACACAGGAAAATGTTGTTTTCTAGATCTCAAAATATATAAATATCATATGTAACCTTATCAAGTCCGGCTATCACAAGTCGTGTTTTTTATCGATCTTACTCCTTTGTAATGCTCCGATGTGATATTGCGATGCGATATATATCGCAATCGCACATCGCATAGTCCCCGGGCCATTGTAAGTGCTCCATTATAATCTGTCGATGCGATATGGTGAGTTAACCTAGGTCGTCGATTTGCGCACTTGATCGACGGTCCTCGTTGAGCCCACTGATCGCTATCACAACATTTATATGGTCACCTCCAATAGCCTCCACCTGCCTTCGCCGATTACGATATGTCGATCTGCCAGATCCAACGGCTCCTGTGCAAAGTTGTTTAAAATGTTGATACTCTATTTTTTGGTCATTTCTTCATTTTTTTTCACTCCTGATAGTGTTATCTGCCATTTCTAAGAGTTACTGTTTTGCGATAGTTTGGATCTTTAGAATAATTATAGGGTTTTCTAGGATCCATTTGGATCAAACAATGGTTATTAGGAGTCTTTGAGGATGAGTCCATTTGAGGCATTGTATGGGAAAAGTTGTAATACTCCCATCAGTTGGAGTGATCCAATGAAGAGGGTGTTGATTGGACCAAACATCTTGGGTGAAATGGAATAGGAAATGTAGGTAATCAAGAATAATCTAAAGGGGGCACAATATAGACAGAAGAGTTATGTAGACCAAAATAGGTCGTTTAAAGACTTCCAGGTTGGGGAATATGTGTACTTGGGAATCAAGCCCAAGAAGAGATACTTGCGGATTCAATCATGTGCCAAGTTGGCACCTCGATTATGTGGACCTTTCAAGATTCTTGAAAGGATTGAACTAGTATCGTATCGACTTGCACTGGCTCCAATAATGAAAGTCCATGATATTTTCCATGTGTCATTTCTTAAGAAATATGTTAAAGATGTTGATCATATAATTGAATGGTTTGTATTGCAAGTGGAGCCAGAAGGAGAATTTTAGCCAAAACCTTAGTGTATATTATAGAGAAACATGCTCATGCTATGGAACTAAGAAATCGAGCAAGTTAAAATGCAGTGGAAGCACTTTGGACCCAATGAAGCTACATGGGAGATGGGGGATCAGATGTGGGTTATACATCCTTCTCTATTCAATGGTTGAGAAAATTCTGGAAAATATTTTTTATATGTTTTGGTGTATGTACATATGTATATGGATGTAAATACTACCACGAGTTATTTCATAAAGCTACAACAAGCAGTATGGGTGTCATGTCATTATGGTCGTCATGTTGATATGTTTTCATGTTGGTTTTCTTCTTAGCAGGTTGATCATTGTAAATACTGGAATGAGCTAAGTTATAAATATCCATGGGAAGTATGTTTTGTTTATAACATTTTTGTGGTTGTATGTGTCTTTGAATACTGAGAATAGTATTCCCCCAAGGGGGAGGGTTCTGTAACAGCCCTGGTAAAAAATCCATCTAAAAGTTAATAAAGGTAAAATAAGACCTTGGTCATGGGACACGTATTCCAAACTGAATGTTGGGTAGAAACATAGTGATGGGGATCAACTATGACTAAGCAATGGCAATGGAAATTGTCAAAATAAATGGCCAAGGCTTTGGAAAGGAAAAATGGAATTTATTGGCACTTATTTATGAAAATAATGAAAATTAGGTGAAAAGGAAGGTGAAAGGTCATAGGTTGCATGTGAGGAGGAAAATGAAGGAAACTAATGGAAAATGAAGAAAATATATACCTCATAAATAAAAATGTTGCTAAGGACCATTTCATGGCCTTTGTCAGTTTTGCTTTTGATTAGTTCAATTTTGGAGCTCTCATTCTCTCTCTCTCTCTCTCTTTCTCTCTCTCTCTCTCATACTCTTGGACATAGAGTTTTATTAGAACACTTTTGGAGGAATGGACCATACTTCGGATTTTAAGAAGAAAGGCAAAGGAAAAGAAGGAAAGTGCAAGAGGACATCAGGATCAACAACTACAGTGGATTTTCCTTGCATGTACGAAGTTGCATGTATGATTTCCTTGCTAGTTTTTTGCATGCATGGCATATCCATGTGGTTATTTGGTTATGATCTATCATTGGCATCGGGGATTGCCTAGATTGACAGTCATTTTGCCTAAACTTTTCATTTCCTAGATAACCATGGTGTTGTGGGTTTACTTTTGTTTTTTGGGTGGTTTTCATATGCCTTTGGATGTGAGTAGAGTTATTAGTTCCTAGGAGCCTTGGCTGGAAAAACACACTTGAAGTCTTGTAATATCTTGGGTTGAGTTACTAGTCCTAGAAGCCTTGGTGGGAAAAATTATCAAGATGCCCTTGGTGGGTTGATTTACTATTTTGGAAGCCCTAGTTGGACAAACACTCTAGAATCATGATGATAGTTGTGGGTTGAGTTACTAGCCCTAGAAGTTGTGGTTGGAACAAACGCTCTGGAGCCATAGAAAACTTGGGTAGAGACTAATATGGTGATGGTTAGTGATGTTCGAGTGCGGAGTGGAATCACTAGTTAAGGGTTGAGTTTGTTTAGCCTTTGGAAGCCCTGGATGATTTTGATTGATTTTTTTATGAGATACCGCCTTCATGCTTGGAATATGGAATGGGGTGACTCGTTGAAAGTGAGATTTGGTTCAGCCTAGTCTACAATCGAGTGGTTCATGGAAGTCCCATACCTAGTTGGCATATGCAATCATCAATGAGATATCCCTTTCTCCTTGGTATTTTATGGGTAAATATACTTGTTTATATGTGGGTTATATGGTTGTTAGATCCTTGATATTTCTATTGGTTATATGTTGGTTATGAATGAATTTTATGAGAGATCTAATGTATGGCTCTCATCATGTTTTTGGTTAATCATTGAATGTACAATTAATATGTGGCTTAATATATTATATTGTAGTTATCATGATGAGGCAACAAAGCTTCTTGGTTATTCTAAGATAAGCTTGAGACCCCTATGCTCATATCTATTGTTTAAACTTGTAGGATGCATATTTGTGACATATTTGACGAAATGTCTATCATGGATAGTAGGGGTCCATTCATTTCCTTATTTAAGTATTTACAGCTAAGTCATTGTTTCAGGGATATTTTTCATTTTTGGAAGTGGAGTTATAAGTAGTGGCCCGAGTCCTGGCCCGAAAAACTGGTACAAAATTTGGGGTCACTTGCACAAAACTACCTAGAAAAATCACCAGTCACATGCATGCCTTGTTGTGGGGGCCATTGGAGGGTCCCTGTAAGGCCTTCGGGCATGACCGCGGTTGGGCGCCGGGCGAGTTGGCGTGCACGACAAGCATGCAGGTGCGCGGGCGCACGGGTGGGCGCGCGATGCGACGGAGTTGCGGAGGAAATGCGACGAAAGTGTGACGAACCTTATGCGACGAAACCGTGGACATTTTACGACACTTAAGAAATGCGATGGAGTGACGGTGGATTTATACCCGATATGCGTGGAAGAGATGTGTGGGCAGGCCGACATGTCACAGGGCGCGTACAGGGGTATGTAACAAGGTATTTGGGGGTCGGCTGGAGTGCCACCACCCACAGTAAAACCACACTAGAACACATATATATACAAGTGCATTGAGGATCGTTTGGAGCAAGTTCGAACAAGACAACTTCGCATAGCTCAAGGAGACAAGGGAAAAGTGCACAGATTTGGACGAGTGCGCATAGCCCATGTGCATGTCTTGAGGGCGCAGTTTTGGGTGCTACTTGGAGCCGGTTGTGGGTTGGGCAAGGTGTGCCCAGAGTTGTCTTTATTGCAGATTTGTGCCGGGATTGACTAGAGTGTCTTGGTGACTCAGGTGAGCACCCACTCTTTGTGCAAGGCGTGCACATGATTATTGTAAAAGGCTGATTTGCCTATATTGTAAAAGAAGCTAAGTATTGGCTTGGAGCTTGCCAAGCATTACTTGTGATGATTGTATTATTATGAAGAAAGATTGAATAATATATATTGTCGAGCAGACTTGTTCAAGAGTTGCCCCTCCCCTTTATACTGTGCAATTGTTATTGTCTTTTATAATTGTTGTGGATAATGAATGAGTATGGGTGTTCATTGGTATAAAGGATAAATGTAATTTTACTTGGTTGCGAAACACAAACTAAGTAAGGACAAGTGAATTAGGCGTAGTCCATGAATGTTAGTATTGGTGAAAAGAAAGCGTTCGGTGGTGCCGCACCTCGCTATAAGCGGTTGGAAGACTACCACAGGTGTAGGGGCGTGACAGTTGGTATCGGAGCAAGGTTGCTCATGACGAAGTACAGGTTTGAAGCTTGTGAACAGGTTCAGGTGTTGAAGCATTGAAGCTGGTACACACTTGACAGGTGAGAACAAGACTTCGGTTTGAAGCCATTGAGCAGGGTTGCTCGTGACAGTGTAAAGGGTGCTTGCAGGTGAAGGAAGCCGTTTCACACAAGTGGAACAAGGGTTGGTTCTAATTACAAGTGACTTGGTGAAGCTGTTGGATGGTCAAAACTAGATTGCAAAGGAGGAAGAAGCTGTTAGAGATGGCAGCTGAATCTCAGGCTGGGTCTAGTCACGTTGTGAAGGATACTACTATTGGGTTCATTGAAAAGGTGTTGGAAAAAATGGAGGATATGGAGACTTCTTGGGATAAGAAGATGGACTTGTTCACTAAGGAACAAGAGGCAAATTTGAAGATAAAGGAAGAGCTCGATGAACTCCGAACACAACACGATGAACTCCGAACACAATATGCGTACACTGATCTTATGTGTACACAACTTGAAGTAAGGGTCAAGGAGGTTGAAGAAGCAAGGGATCAGGGTCTTGCAAAGATCATGAACTTGAAGAAATCTCTTGACGAAGCCAAGGATGAGATCGCGGTGTTGAAGAAGGCCGTGAGGCATAACTCAGGTGGAGGAGTGCCTCATGTGAAGGTCAAGGAACCAGAATCTTATGATGGTACAAGGAATGCAAAAACTCTTGGCAACTTTCTATGGGACATGGAGCAATACTTGGAACAGTTGGGTCTATCTGATGATGAGACAAAGGTCAAGGTAGCTGCTCAGTTCTTAACAAAGGATGCTAAGATGTGGTGGCGAAGGAGGTTGGATCAGATTGCCAATGGCAGTGCTGATGACATCACTTCATGGGATGACATGAAGAAGGCTTTTCAGACTCATTTCAGTCCTCAGGATGAAACATGGGAAGCAAGGACAAAGATTAAGTACATTTAGCAGACCGGGAGCCTACAAGCATATTAGCGAGAGTTTGCAAGTGCAGCTCTAGAACTTCCTGACATGGTGGAGAGGGACAAGATGTTCAACTTCATTATTGGGTTGAAGCCTTGGGCACGCAATGAAGTGAAGAGGCAGAAGATTAGGACACTTGAAGAAGCTTTTGCTGCTGTTGACAGGTTGGTGGAGCATTATGATGAGACTTCTGATGATAGGAAGAAGAAGTCCGATAAACCGAAAGATAAGAAGAAGGATGATGCTTCGAAATCGGATGATAGTTCGAAGACGAAGAAAGCCTTGAAGTGTTGGATATGTGCTGGACCACACATGGTGAAGAATTGTCCTTCTAAACCAAAGGTGGCTGCTATTGCACAATCTGATGCGAAGAATGAAGGTGCTTTTGTAGGGATGATGCAGATACTTGGTGCTTCTGCTACTACAGAGGTGGTCTCTAGGAGGGATCCTGAGAGGAACATATTGGAGTATGTTCGAATGAAGGTTGGGGGTGCTGATGTACTCACTATGGTGGATAGTGGGGCTTCTCACAACTTCATGGGTGAAGATACTGCGAGAAGGATTGGGCTGAAATTTGTACCGGCGAAGGCACAAATGAAGACAGTGAATTCTCCTCCTATTGAGATTCTTGGTATAGCTGAGAGAGTGGACACTACACTTGGTGAATGGACAGGGAAGGTTGACTTCACTATAGTGCGGATTGATGACTATGAAGCTGTATTGGGGATGGAATTCATGAAACAATTTGATGCTATGATTGTTCCACATTTGAAGAAGCTCTACATTTATGATGGAAGATAATATGTACCCATTGGTGTGCCAACCATTGGTGTGACAAGGCCTGATTGTAAATTGGGAGTGATGCAAATGGAGAATGAGAAGAGAATGGGAGACATGAGTAAGTGATTGTCTACTATTGAGACAAAGCTTACCGAGTAGTCATTGGTCATTAGATCACTTTCAGATAGCATCTTGGATTTTTCAAGAAGGCTAGAGTTGGTTGAGGATGATGATGATGATGATGAGGTGTATGTGAGGCCGGATTTCCAGAAGGAAGACCGGGTTGCTTATCTACAAAGGATGGAGATTGAGGATCCTGATAGGTGGATCGAATTGATTAGTGAGGGAGAGCCTTCAGGCTCTACTCCCTCTACATCTTCTTAGATGGGTAAAGAAGATGGGGCTCATTGTTAGCTGCTCATGGCAGTGAGTCCTTAAACATGTTGAGCAGGTATGACTGATGGTGCAAGGATGGCTTGGCATCAAGCATCATGACATGTTGCAGATGGATGGAGTTTCCATGGACCTGAGCATGGATTATGGAGATAGATTCTTGATGAGTCAAGAATGTGGCAGGATGTTTGAGGAACAACTGATGATGGCATGAGGATGTTCACTCTCATGATTTGAGCGTGACAGTTGGATTAGCTACCCAACTAGTTCAGACATGGGGTCACGAAGTGTGCAGAGATGTGTTAGCATTTTGTTGGAGTATCATGACAGAGGTTCACATGGTGACACATGATGAGGTCGACACGAGATGTTGCAGTGGAGATTGTGGCAGAGGGGTCGATGATCATGGATCGAGATGATATCTGATGGAGGACATACCGTAGAGGTGTATACCTTGGTATGGAGTACTTGGTGGCAGTTGGTCACTAAGGTGAGACATGATGGAGATGGAGTTCTACATATGTTGCAGGGATGTTTGCCTTATGTGGAGGAGTTGACATCATGGATAGTGATGATCTTGGTGGATGGCTACCGGGATGGTATGTTGTCGAGGACGACAACGATTTTAGGTGGAGGAGAATGTAAGGCCTCCAGGCATGACCGCGGTTGGGCGCCGGGCGAGTCGGCGTGCACGACGAGCACGCAGGCGCGTGAGCGCACAGGCGGGCGCGAGCGCACAGGCGGGCGCGCGATGTGACGGAGTTGCGGAGGAAATGCGACGAAAGTGCGACAAAAGTGCGACGAAACCGTGGACGTTTTACGACACTTAGGAATTGCGATGGAGCGGCGGTGGATTTCTACCCGATATGCATGGAAGAGATGTGCGGGCAGGCCGACATGGCAAAGGGTGCATACAGGGGTATGTAACAAGGTATTTGGGGCTCAGCTGGAGTGCCACCACCCACAGTAAAACCACGCTAGAACGCATATATATACAAGTGCGTTGAGGATCATTTGGAGCATGTTCGAACAAGACAACTTCGCATAGCTCAAGGAGACAAGAGAAAAGTGTGCAGATTTGGAGGAGTGCGCATAGCTCATGCGCATGTCTTGAGGGCGCAGTTTTGGGTGCTACTTGGAGCCAGTTGTGGGTTGGGCAAGGTGTGCCCAGAGTTGTCTTTATTGCATATTTGTGCCGGGATTGACTAGAGTATCTTGGTGACTCGGGTGAGAACCCACTCTTTGTGCAAGACGTGTACATGATTATTGTAAAAGGATGATTTGCCTATATTGTAAAAGAAGCTAAGTATTGGCTTGGAGCTTGCCAAGCATTACTTGTGATGATTGTATTATTATGAAGAAAGATTGAATAATATATATTGTCGGGCAGACTTGTTCGAGAGTTGCCCCTCCCCTTTATACTGTGCAATTGTTATTGTCTTTTATAATTGTTGTGGATAATGAATGAGTATGGGTGTTCATTGGTATAAAGGATAAATGTAATTTTACTTGGTTGCGAAACACAAACTAAGTAAGGACAAGTGAATTAGGCATAGTCCACGAATGTTAGTATTGGTGAAAAGAAAGCGTTCGGTGGTGCCGCACCTCGCTATAAGCAGTTGGAAGACTACCACAGGTGTAGGGGCGTGACAGTCCCAGTGGTATGGATGCCCATGTCAAGGGAGCATCTGAGTCTTTAATGCAGAAAAAAAGTAATTTTGTCTCAGGGGCTGGTCACCTAAATGGGTTGGATGGCTCCTAGGGGTTCTATTGCATTTGTAGAAGGTCAAGTTATCTATGATCCATTGGTTTCACTTCCTTAACTCCTACATAGGGAGTTGAATGATATCATAGTAACTCTTTGTCACATGTTTACCCCAGTTGGTTGGTTACTTGGGTAGATGTGGGAGGAGGGTGTTACAATCAGATGATGTGTTGGAGATAGTTCATCTAGATTATGAATATTATTTCTTATGTTATCATTTCTAGATGAATCATGCATGTTCTTGATATGTAGCATATGGATGAGCCTTGTGTTGTAGCTACATGAAGATAATATGTTGCTTAGTACGCATAATATGCATTTACATGATTGAGAGGTGATGATTTATATTGCTTCTCATGTATTACTGAGTGGACGAGTTATGATGATTGTTTCTCATGTATGGAAATATATATGTTGTTACTCACTGGTCTTTGTTTATGCCTCATTATTGATATATTATTAACTTATTTTGAGGATACATATTTGTTGCTGCTTATGATGGTTTGGTATGATAGATGTTGTTGCTTGGCTTTTTTAATCATGGAGAGTTTGCACATGATAATTTATTGCTACTACTTGTTGATGTGCTTCTAATAATGATGATGCATTATCATTGATGGTTGATCAGAATATATGTTCTACATTCTATGACATATTCCCATGTTGCTGCTATTAGTTAAATTTATTGTTGATGCACATGTGAAGTAAGATGGTGATGGCCCCATGTACTAGCATATGTTTTGGTTAGTGCTCCTATTTGTTGTTACTACATATGGAGATTATATTTTTGCTGCTATATTTGGAGAGTTTATTTCATAGCTCAAGAGGGCCTTATACTTGATTCTCATGCCATGTATTGCATTATATTGCTACTTCCATATGGAGCATATGTCATTGCTAATTATTTCCATGTACTCATGTTATTTAATGTATTGGGCATGTCTATATGAGATCACCATTATGTGCATATGCAAAATCCATGTACTATCATTATATCATCCTTTGGGAACATTTCTCATGGAGTGACCCATGGTATCTAGCCTGTATTGTCATTTACTATGTATGGGTTAATGGAGTCCAAGTCGTGCATTACAATGTATATATTTGATGTAACCCCAATTCATTGGGTGCATGATGTAAAATTGGGTCCATAGAGTCATGGTTAGTGATAGGTGTAGAGGAGTCATATGTCATTCCTATGTACTTGTCACAACTATGTACTTTATCCATGAAGCATTGTAAGTATTGAACTTCATTGTACATCTTGTCCATAGTCAAGTTGGAGTCACGGTCATGAGTAGTAGTATCTTGCGCTATTAAAGGAGGCTCATTGCAACAGATAGAATATGTATTTCTAGCTCCATTACATGTTTAGGGGGACCATGTTTAGTTTTCAGAGTTGGCATGGAATTAGTAATGGTGTTCGAAGCTAGTTTCTTAGTTCTATCTTCTTATCTTACATAGGATATTTTTATGAGTTGCATCAATATGGAGTTGAGTATGACAGGGCGAGCACTCTTCTCCTCTGGTACACTAGTGGCATTGTACTTCATATTTGATGGCCCTTTTCCACTAATGTATAAGGGAGAGATATCTAGGATTGATGGGTCAACCTCACATGTTGTATTCAGGTTGACATCAATGCCAAAGGGGGAGTATTTTGGAATTGTAGTGTTCGAATTGATGTCAACAAGCTCTTGGTGTTGCTATTCATATGCATGTGTGTTGAGGACATGGTGTTGGATGAGTGGTGATGGTATTGTTAGTTGGAATTGATGTCAACATCCTTATGACTAGACCATAGTGGAGATGATGTTACGGTTAGTGACTTGGAGATGGATCCACATGTGTGATTGATTTCAGGTTGGCATGATGAGTTGGTTGGAGATGATGTTTCTCCAAGGCACTGGAAAGTTTCTCATGTGTGTTGACTGGAGATGTTGTTGCTGCAAGAGATGGGAGTGCTACTCTAGTTGCTACATATGTCTCTACATGTCTTGTAGAAATTAGTTTGTTGCTTCATGTGTTTAGTTGGGGTTTTTGTTGTTGGAGGTGCTTCCGCCGATGATGGAGGCAGTTATATGACTTGAGATTGTTTCTACGAAGGATAGAGATGATGCTACAAGTGATGGAGATGTTATTACAAAGGTTAGAGATGTTGTGGTTGCTACTTGAGGAGCTGGAGTTGCTGGTCTTGGTGCTAAGGCTAGTAGAATAGGTCTAACATGTAATAGACTTGTTCTTAGCCTATTTCATCAATTACATACTTGACATAGATGCTTGTAGGAGTTATCATATGCTAGAGAAGATGTTCTATTAGGTGGCAGAGGTTCTCGACTGAAGAACACATGTTTTACTTCATTTTTATGTCTAGTTTTTTAGTATGTTTCCTAGATAGACGTGACTGTTTTGCATTGGCTTTTATGGTAAATGAGGAAGGATCTCAAAATTCTAAGACATGAGTTTTGTGCCAAATTGATAAATTTAACTTTAACATGTGCATTTTTTTAAAATTGGGTATCAATTTGGAGAAACAAAAGGTTCTTCAAAGGTTCCTCTACCAGGTCACATGCTTCCTGAGTCAACGGAGTTGTTTTAGGGCCATAGTTACATGGAGAGAGCCTAAGGGAGAAACTATAGCTCTAAGAGGCTAAAGTCACATGTAGAGTAGTGCTAAGGTAGAAACTATGGGTTTGGATGAGATTTTCTTTGCATTCCTTGCACTATTGAGCTAATATTTTACTTGTGGCAACTTCCTTGATCAGAACTTTTCGGTTTATGGTCAGAAAAGTTTGTGGGACCTGCTGGAAGTTGGTCAAAGTTTAAAATATAAAAAGGCTAATGGAGTTAGTGGTTGATTAAGTCAATGAGCTGAATCTAGATCCAAATGAAGCATATGAATAAGATTGTTGAGCTCACTAGTTCTGAGTAATTATTGAGTTGAGCACTTGAGTTCATCTTTATATTGGAGATAACTCATTTGTTAGTATGGTTGATAACACTAGTGTGTGCAAAGAAGTTGTGTTTGGAGAATACCCTACAAACTGTGTGAACCTCATTATGTAGAATTTCTGAATCAATTTGCAGTAGTAGCAGTAGATAATTGAAGTATGTTTTAGCCATATGTTTATGCAATGAGTGACTTTTTAGTGTGTTATTGGAGTAGAGTTTGAGGGTATTGTGTTGCTCCTTGTGTTGGGGCTTTCATATGGAGGTTTTGATGGCAACTGTTGCTGCAAATATTTATTGAGCTTTGATGATATGTTGTTGAAGTGCTCATGTTCAGCAAGTTTTCAGAGTCCAGTCTAAAAATATATGAAGCGAGGCTTGCATGGAGGTAGTGAATACATGGAGGCTTTGAGTATATAGTGATTGGCAGATTTAGTAGATGGAAGAGTTTTCTCCAATCAATCGTGGCTAGATAGTTCAGTAAAAACTGAGCGAGGCTCATTGGGCATGATAATACCAGTAGATCAAAGTATGTAGATTCGATAGTGAGTTCAGGAGTAACTGGGCGAGGATCATTGATCATGGTGGCTTTCAGCGGATGTTAGCCTGTAGATACAAGAGAGAAAAAGTTTCATGTATGACAGTGTGAGAGATTGTTGAAAAAAATGAAGACTTATTATGGATTTTTTCGTAGGATGGGTTTTCCACCTGAAACACTTGTGTTTATGTGTTGATTTATTTTATGGTTTCATGTTTATTTGTGATGCACTAATCTCTAATTATGTGTTTCATTTTATGCATGTTTAATATTAAATAATTGGAGAAAAATTTTATAAGTGCTCACACTATTGTTTCACCCTCCCCTCCCCTCTCAGTAGTGATCTAGTTTCCAACAAGATCAGCACCTAATAAGCCAATAGACAAAAGATAATACTTAATAAGAACTTTAAGGCCAATATAAGAGAAAATGAGGTTGAACCTAAATAGATATGAACTAAAGAAAAGTATAGGAGTAGATCCACCTCTAATAAAGAGAGGCAATTGGTTAAATTACCCACTTGGAAGCCCTTCCCTAAGGCTCCCCCCATAAATAAGAATTAACCCACAATAATAACTAGAGATGGAGGAGGCAGGTCTGGTAGAGGAAAACACCAAATCTTGTTTGATTTTCCAACTTAAGACCTTAAGACTTAGGCCTAAATAGATGGAGACCTAAAACAATAAGTCTTCCACTTACGCCTTCTGAAATAATTGCTCATTGTAGGAAGGGATAAATATAAATCCTTTGCCCTAAATAGACAACCATAAATGTTGCCCCATTTCTAGAGTATGAAAAATAGTCATGGACTAAAAATAATCAAACTAGAGATAATCTTCAAAAGGATTGAAATACAATTTAATTTCAGTGACCTCCAATATACCATTAACTAAAGGATTCATAATAAGGTTCATCAATGGACCAGTCTTGAAACGTGGGTAGGTCTATAGAAATGGTGTGAGGATCCATTAACATGCATTGGATACAAATGAGAATTTTCAATCAACGGTGAATTGAAATATGTACTAAGAGTCGGATGGTGTAGTGGGGACTTCCCTCTTGCAATTTGGAGATGTCATATACAAAGCTATTATGAGGCATGTTGCGACATCATCTGGCCATGTGGCTTGGTGGGATGATGTCAACCCTCCCCAACCTTTCCTAATTTCTAACACCATATCTAGTAATTGGATGGTCATATGTTTCCATTGTGTCTATTTCTTGTTTGTTTTGCATTTATAATTTATTATGTGTTATTTATTCATGATTATGTGTTATCTCTTCTAATTTTTTTATTAATTGTCATAAAATTTATATTTATTTAAAAAAATTAACCATATTTTTTAATTAAAAATTTATAAAAATATATATAATATAAATATATATAATCAAAATTATATTCTATTCTAATATATTTTTTAATAATTTTTTATAAATAATATTTATATATAATTTTTACATCAAAACTTCTTAAAAAAATTAAATTTTTTTGGGGAAAGCAGACATTGTTAAACTAAACAATTTTTTTATTTCCTCTTTTTAAATGGGTAAAAAAGGATGTTTCTCCATATTTCACTTTCTCTTTTTAAAATTTTTAAATAATATATATATATATAAACACTTTCTCTTTTTAAAATTTTTAAATACAAAATATATATATATATATATATATATATATATATATATACAAAAGAATATAGATATTTATACGTGGAACGAAAGAGAGATTCACACAGTGTCATTGCTCAATAATTATAGATTTCAATGAATCTAGAGGTGTCTATATTTCTTCTCGGAGTGTTAAATTGAAATAAAAATGAAGAAAATGATGCATTATACATCGAACTAGCACTCTTTGCCTAGAGTTAGTGTGTTTTCCATTCTCAAAATAAATATTTTAAAACTGAAATTTGTGATTAAAAGTTATTCACCACAACTCCCCGTTAAGAAATTGTATAATCTCTTAACAAGATTAGGATATTGCTTTTACTAAAAGTTGTTGACGTTATCTCCCCATTAAGAAATTGTATAATCTCTTAGCAAAGACTCTGATCTTATCAAGTCTCTAATACATCCTTTCAATGTTCATGCCACGTCTTCATGGGATTACCTCACTCGTTCATTCGTTATTTTTATTGTTATTTTCGTGGTCGATTTAAATATGGATGTCTCGTCCTTATGATGGTCATTGGGTTGGAAAACTTATCTAGATATTAGTTACAAACACCTGGTGATGAGTATGTAAGGTAGTGAGGAAGAAGAGTGTTGCTTATTGAGTTCCTTCAATTTATATTAATGAAGGATTCTAATTTCTACGTCGTTGGGTAAGTTTTTTCATTTTAGGTTTTATTTATTTATTTAATAATATCGTTTATATTAATTGGATGTTTAAGAATATCTTTGATTTTATGATAAAAAAAATTATAATTTTATTTTTTTCAATTTTTTTTAATCTATTTTTCTAATAAAAATAATTACTTTGAATAAATGTCTTTTATTTTTATTTAATATTTTGTCTATACTCTTACATATAGATAATTCTTCCATCACTGACATAAGCCTGCTTATCCGACTTACGAAAAATAAATAAATAAATAAAATATAGAACCTTCAATATATTTTATTTTATTTTTATAATTTAAAAACCTATCTTATGAATCAACAAGGTAATATATGCTCAACAAGGTGAATCCCATATGTTCTCCTTTCAATTATGTTTGCATCAGTACCATTTCATTACTAGTATAATGTTCTTCTCTATGTTGTGTGTCTATTGTTGCCATTATATTTTCATTATTTTTAGATGTTATTGTTCTTATTTAATTAGGAAGGATTTTTCAATGGTGTTTTATTTTCAAGGGACTAATGGTTTGTGATGGGAGTTATAATGACTTGATAGTGTTCTTTCGATTTACTATGGCCATTTGTTTTCTCTTGTTTGCAGGCTGGCACAAATTTTTGGGCAAGGTCTATTTTGGATTGATTTCTCATATGATATCATAACACTATATCCTCTATGTTAAATCTAACATTCTAGTTGACTCATGGTAGAACCTTTTTAACCTTTATTTATTTATATTTTTATGTTTGAGTGTAAAAATTCCAATTAAATTTTTCGCACAAACTCAATGTTCAAAAATAATCCCACTACATTTAACTCAAACAAGCTAACTATAATTAAAACTAGTAATACAACTATATAGATTTTATTAGAATGACATAACTCAGTTTTTCCTTTTGATTTTTCCTAGAGGAAAGAGAAGGGAAACATGGTTCTCCCTATTGATTTTTCTTATAGGAATATTTTGTTAGAAAACCTTGCGTGACATTTAGCAAAACTGGTCATCGTAATAAATATGAAATGAGTAGGGAATGTGGCTCATAGTTTGTGTAATCAAAGAGAGAGAAGCTACTATGGAGTGTAAAAGGTGTGCTATATAGTAAGAAATGATGGTTTCTAATAGCCTATGTGCGAGGTGACCAAGGATCTTCAAAATCTAGAAGAAACTATTTATTGAAAATTTTGTATGTTATTATCCTTGTGAGTTCTGTTAACACTATATTAATTTTCTGGAGATACAATTTTGGTTAAGATATGGATTTAAGATAAACATTCTATACCTAGTATCTTATGAGTAGGGAAAACAAGGGTTTATGGAAGCAAAGGTTTTAAAACATAAAATAATCCATTCATATTCCTTCTTCATGAGTGTTGAATCATTATTTTAATTTTTGAATAAATGTGGGGCACAACATTGGTTACAATATTTATTTAACATATTCCTTCCATATATATGAATGGTTACTGATAAATTCTAGATAAGGTGGTTGAGTGTTTAAGATCTAAGACAATCACTTCATTGGAAATACCTATAAACTACTGAGCTTGTCATTTGTTCATAATATTTTTCATGTTTTCGAGGATAAAATTTAGTTGCAATATGGAATTTGAATATAAATTCAATATCTATGAATCATATAAAATAAACATTGTAACCTGTAAATCAAAAACCTATAATCCAAAGATTATCATTCATTGTAGTAAAGGTTGTAAGACAGAGATTAATATTGGACATAATAATGGAAGTTCATTTTGGTGCTTTAATAATGGAATATTTATCACAATTATTTTCATAAACCTCCTTCCTTCCACTTTTTATAGTATGAAATTTTATTGCATCCTTCAGTATCAACTCATATGATGTGGCACACTATCAATGACCTCAAGTAAAATAAGAAACATAGAATACAATAGACTTATAGAAATATTTTATGGTGTTCACATCGACCTCATCTTAGCTAGCATCCTTCAATTTTTTCAGAAGAATAATACATGAGTGTTTAAATAGTTGACTATTATCAGTGTCACTGATTTTAGAATAACAAATACATATACACTATTCGTACCCTAGTTAACCATTTTATGGAAATTTCTTTAAAATTTCCAAATAAAACGTCTCCGCGACCATTTGAAATGAATGTTTAAATAAATGAACTTTAAATTTTCTTCTACTATCACTTTTATGGTGAAGTTTCTCTATCTTTATGATCCCTAGAATATCCATAGACCTCATCTAAGGAGTTTCTCCACCTTTATGCTCCGTAGAATGTTCATCGACCTCATGCCTTCGATCTCTTACAGTATGAAATTTTGGTGCATACTTATATATCGACTCATATGTGGCACCCTATTAAAGACTTCCAGTCAAATAGTAAACATAGAATACACTATCCTTATACAAATATTTTATGGTATTCACATCAACCTCACCTTAGCTAGCATCCTTATACTTCAAAATAAGCATAATACATGAGTGTTGAAATATTTTGTTATTATGAGTGTTGATGATTTTAGAAGAACAATTATGGATGCCCTATGGTTACCCTACTTGACCATTTAATACCCTTTTCTTTAAAATTTCCAAATAAAATACCTCCATATTTTTATGGTGAATCTTATCCATCTCTTCCCTCCCTAGCATGAAATATTGTTCCCATCACTCTCAAATATCTATCAAATCTTATAAATCTATTCTTAGGAGTAATCAACAAAAGTATATGTTTTTATCATTTCACCATTAGGATAATGTACCAACATAATTGAGTTATTTCACATTATACTTAAAGCTTGAGTAAATTTTCATGACAATAAAATATGTATCTCAAGAGTAACAAATTGTTGAGATATTTTTGTGGCCCACCGCCATCACTTTGTAGTATATACAATACCCAAAAATCATATACGCAACCTTTTTTTGTACATACATCATACATAGAAACATCTCATTTCTCCACACTCTGCAGATATGCACAATCCTTCCCTCACCCTCATAGTCTCAATAATTTTAATGTGTGTGGAAGAACTACATAACCTAATCCTCTAAAAACTTATCCCCCTGCACATCCATTTATTCCACACAATTCGTCTTCCCACATCCCCTTTTCTTTAGACAAGTAACCTCCGACATATATGAAATCATCACATGTGATATGCTATATATTCCACTTCTCCACCTTTATCTCATAGTTAGTGGAAATAAGTAGTTTTCACTTTTCAAGTTTAATTGAAATCTCATTCAATAAAGTTTGATCATCATGGTAAAAATAGGTGGTTCATATTGTATTATGTCAATTTGTTGCTAGCACACACCTAAAAGACTTAGGTGGTTTATATTGTATTATGTGAATTACTTGCTAGCACACCCCTAAAAAACATTTTGTAAGTTATTAACTACCCATCAATATCATCATTCTCACATGGATCACTGAAGACAGTACATGAAGAAGTAATACCTAATAAATGAAACCATAAAATGAATATTTAATAGCAAAGAGTTTAACTAAAGCCTCATTTATCTACCATCTATTCCTAGGTACATTCAAGAAAGAAGTAAAATGGTGATGAAAAGTAAGAAGGAGAGAATTTGTGAGGATGTAACTAACTCACTAACTTATTAGGATGAGAAGATCCACTAGTTAATAGCATATTCATTTTGACATATTCATTATGGAGATTGAGGAAAACCCAATATAGGGTTTCACAAGCTCATTGTTGGGAAAAATCACAAAGACCATCTAATGTTGCATTATGAAAGGATAGTTTCTTAGTTAGAGGATAATTTCTTAGTTAGTGATAATGTTACCAATAATATGTGGAATTTCCATCTTAAACCATAGAAACCACTCCATATATAATTTATTTGTGAAACCATTTCATATTTCGATACTATGACTCTTCTTAAAAAAGGAAATATTTATTTTAAAAATATTATTACATGGAATATTCTTAGTCAGTATCACATAGGTAATGTAGTTAACCTACTTATGCCATTGTGGTTCTGACATAAGTCATATATTGTTGGCACAAATGACTCATCAATTGAAAGTATGCATAATTTTATTCATGTGCATATGGTGTATAAATGTGAACCTAGAATAATTTCATTACACCACCATTCATTATGTGAACTACAATTACGATTGGGTTTGAAAACATCAATTATATTACAAAAATTACTTAAGATAATAATTAATGTTTTATGCAGTCTAGTTGTATTTGAAGATTTTCTCAATGAGACATCGACTCTCCAAAATAAGAAAGTGATCTTTGCTTTCCTTCTTTGGATAAATCATCTATGCATGAGTATCTTTCAACCACCTTATATTTTTTTTCTCTTCTATCTAGTTTTTTATATCTATAATATCTTTATACCTAGTTTTCGCTTCAATTTTAAGGATTAAGGAACCCTACAAACCACACTTTTAAGTGTAACACGATCTTGATATTGTTGGATTCTTGCTCATAACTGATGTTAAGAATGTGCATACTTCATCTAAATTCCAAAGTAATCAACTCCATAAAGGAACCTACTTATGAGCACCTCTCTACTTTGATACCATTTTATAATAAAGTAACCCAACACACACCAATTGGGATTATTTATAACTAATAAAAATTACCTCCAATACATTACAATAAATTCAAATATTAAATAGAATATAATTCAGTAGAATTCTCCCAAGCAATGACTAAGCTCAATGAGAGTATAGGGAAACACTTCCTATGTTCCCTACTCAAATCAACTCACTATTCCTAGCTAATAACAACAAAATTTCAAATATCAAATCAACCCTAATGATTTTGTAATGGAGATATATCTAGATGTTAGTGTCAAGCTCACTGTTGGCCCTTATTGTCCGTAAGGATAGGTAAGAATTGATTTTTCCTCCTAGTTAGATACTGTTGGACAAATTTTTAGACCACTCCCACTGATCACAAATTATTCACTAGTTCTATTTCCCACTAAAACAATGAGAAAGTAGTCATCTCCCTCTCTAAGTACAATCATTTTCTTTTTCGTTCCCCTAAAGAGGTAACAACACTTTTCAAAGAAAGTATTTTCCCTTCCCTTGTCATCGCTTTCGAAAATCACTTCCCACAACTAAATGTGTTCTAGGAAAAAAATAGTAAAAACACTGAGATTAGAAAATCATAAGTTACATATTACTTTATTAAGACATCTAATCATGAAAAGCATCAATCATAATTAAAAACAAAATATTACAATTTTTTTAGTAATTAAATATAAACATCTTAATAAAACTTTAAGGAGTCGTCTACGGAGGCAGAGAAATTCCTCGGAAAGTCAAAAGTGGCCGAAATCCAAGAAAAAAGTTTCAAAAAATGTTGTAGAGGCAGTGTTTGAATCATGTTTTTTATGGTGGAAATAAATTCAGCACCATCAAAAATGTCTAGAGTACCTAAAATTTTGAAGTTTAACCACTGTAACTTGGATTTACAAAAATCCCTCCTGGATTTTCTCAAAATATGGTCGGAATTTCCACAACTTTCAAGGAAAAAAATAGTCTCGTTAGACTATGGAAAACTTTAATACTAATAATAATAAGTAAGATAACAAGAAATATATGAGTACATGACATCATCTTTATAAAAAAAAATTTAATATATATTTCTAATTTTCACAAAAATAATAATTCATAATACAAAATAAGAAACATGACATTAGTATATAATATATATTTCTCTAATATTCCTTAAAAAAATATAATACTATCCGTATTTCAATTTAAGACCAAATGAACCGTAAAAGATGAAATAAAAATTTGGTTTGTTTTTTTTAAACATTCAAAAAATAATAATATCGAGAGTTTAATTTAGCATCTTGAGAAAAGAGTAGAAATAAGGTCCTCTATCAATGCTGAGAGAAAAACCAGCAAACTACATGGAGATGGACTGTTGCATATACCGATGAATTTTAAAACAGAGCAATGAAATTCTTGCTTCACCATGGGGCTAGTGAATACTTGAGCTCGAGAATCCTTTAACAAAGAAACAATGCTTAACAATGCTTAAAGTGTACATAATGCACTTTTACACCCATATATAAAAGAAGCAACACTAGTGATACTCTAATGTTTGATGCATTCAATGGTGTTTTATATATACGATGACGCTTATATATGTGGGTTTTTTTTACATGTAATTCGTGGAGTAAATATACTAATTTATCTCATTCTAACATTGGTGCCGTGGTAAACGATCAATGTGCTAATTTGCGTTGGTGCAAACGCCAACGATATGGTGGTGCATTGGTGCGTACTCTTATTTAACCACATACATTCAAAAACTATGAAATCATTCCTGCAAAAGATAAGTAAAAACACTAGGTCACGATTCTCATAGGATAAAATGATATTATTAGCATTAAGATTTGCGCTCCCTAGTGTGCACTATGCAGTGATTCTATGTAGCACTTGGGAAACTACCCACTTCAAACCAGCCACACCATATTTATTTTAAATTATATATATGTATGGATTGTTGATTGAAAAAATCTTTAATTAATATTAATCAATTAGCTTATTATTACGCAATGATCATTATTTTTATTATATGGTTGTCACGTCTAAAGACACTAGGGGAAATGTTTTAATGTGATCAACAATGATGTTATCCTAAATTAATGTGACAATAAATTAATAATTAAAATGACTAATAATAATAAACATGGACATATAAATAGAAATATAAAATCTTTTTTATATTACAGAAAAATATAAAATGCTGAAATGGATTATTTGATTCTAAACATGGGCTAGAGCATTTGTGAATCTTAGTTCATGGTTTTAATGGTTAAAAGAGACTTCATCATTATGAGTTTGTTTGACCTAATCAAGTTTTTATGATAGTGGTAGGTCAATGGGTTCTTGATACTCACCCTTTCAATGATGTTGTCATGTGCATGGAAAATCTAAATTGAGATTTTATAAAAATGGTTGGGGTAGAAAAAGATTTCATTGGTAGGTTGGAGGACAAATTGAAATGTCTTAATAAGAGGTTGGATGATAAATTATAGAATGGATTCCTCGAAAAATTTGAACATGAGCCAATGTTTAAATTTACTTTTCTAAACATAAGAAACTATATCCAATACACAAAACATAATGCAACCATTGGAAAATTCATGGCATCTACGCCTTCGAGAAAATCCTCATGGGTTAGGTGCACTATAGACGGAGATGTGAAGGTCAAATGGACTTTAAACTACAGTGGAAGGGAATTTTCACTACAATCCTTACATGTGTTGAAGATCAATAATGCAAGTTTTAGGAGGGCCCCTACTTCTTCAACTTTATGAGGTTGTGTCTAAGTTGTTGGATAGAGTGGTTTGCACAAGAAAATGAAAATTTTAGAGAGGCTTCTATCTGGGTATAGATGCACTCTCTCATACTAGAGTTTTCAAGAAAGGAAACCCTCAAAGGCATTTATAATACATTGGGATCCATTAGTAAAAGCTTGGAGGCCACCAAATCAAAAAAATAATAAATCAAATGTAAGGATATGCATGTACATATATGCCTTGGGTTCCCTTCCAGGATCATTCAACATAAGCAACTAAGAATAGGAGTGCATTTACACTCTAAATTATGAACACGTCCCATTTTACTACCACATGACATTGACATGGGCATCAACTACAAGACTAAGATTTGACTTTAATAAGATATGTGAAAAAAGGAAATAAAGTGCATAGCAAAAGGGATTCACTAAGGTGCTTGATAAGAGGCAATATGTTTAAAATAATCCCAATTTAGTTCACACTAATAAGGAAGAAAAAATAAAAAAAAATTCAAACTTTGAAGGTCAATGAGGATGATGGGTAACAAGTAAGGAAAACTTCAAATGAAAATAGCATAGATGAAAACATGGGTTAGGGATTATTGGAAGATAAAAAGAACAATATAATATATACATGAGCACCTAGACTAAACAAAAGGGAAAAATAAATTGAAAGTCAAAATATTGAGATAGAGAATGAAAATATATAAGAATGTGAGAAAGAAGAACAATAGTGGGCATTGACACTAAACAACTACAACTATATAGTCAAGCTCTCACTACTATGCTTAGAGAGTAGTTTCACAAGGGCCTTCAAGCACCCTACCTGCTGTAGCTTCAGTGACAATGACAAGTTTATGGGAAAATGATCATTTAGAAAAGTGGCATAGCCTGAAAAGGAGATTGCGTGTTTTCCCCAATCCACTAAATAATCAAAAGAACATTACTATAGAAGAGAAAGAAGAGGGTTTAAAACACCAAAACAAGGATCGGAGGAAGCATTAGTTATGCTTGTGAAATTAAAGTGAGCCATAATACTCTTATAGAAGTATTTCTCTAGAAACCCAATAATTAATATGAATATATTCTCATGCAATATAATTTATCCCTATACTCCTAGCATTCAATATGTGATGTGGAAACACATTACATGTGTTAAACTAGTAATGATACTAATTTAAGAAACAAAATGTGAAAAGGACGGCATGATGTCTATAAAAAATAAATGTTGGTGGAACTATGGTAGTGGATGATCATTTTATAGAAGGTATTAACTTAGCCTAGGATCCTCTTCTAGTTTCCCTTGATGATAAAATGGAGGCTAATAATTTTTTCTCAAACTACTAAAATTTCTACAATTCCAAGAATAGTGATGCAGAAATAACTCTTATGGCTCACTACACCCTCTACTCAAAGCATCCTTCCTTGTAGGACTAGAAACCATAAGAGTTATATATTAAGAGAAACATTGGTTTTTAGGAGGATATTTTAGCACAATTCCTTCCTTATAGGAAAATAAAGCTGGCCAAAGGAGCATGGATGTAGAAAAATTAAGATTCAAAGAAGTATGTAGACCCTACTCCCAGTATAGATCTAAAATATTAATGGACATAAAAAATCAAATAATAGGAGAGGTTGAACCATCCAAATTGTGTCTAGGTTATATTTCCTCCTAATCTCTAAATTCTTAGTCCGAATTGGGGTAATCATATCTGCAAAAATCCTTCCCTTCCTAGGATTTGACCACTAGCTAACTAGCTTATTTTGGGATAATGACTCATCATTGTGATCTAAGCCATTTAGGTTTAAGAAGTTCTTACATGTCCACCCTGACTTCAGTCCTTAATGGAAGCCTATTGGGATATATATGAATACACCAAGGGATCCATAATGTATCAATTCCAACAAAAGTTGAATTTGTTCAAATGGAATATTAGGTTATGTAATAAATATGTCTTTGGAAATATATTCTAGGCTTGCCATAGCTTAAAAAAGGACATGCAATCCTCACATTAAAGGGCCATTTAATAACGAGGATTACAAGAGTTTAATTCCATAGAGTTGTGTCTTCAAAACGGATTATAACTATGGGAAAACCAAGAAGAGAGTCTCTAGAGGAAAAAATTCCATATTTGTTATCTCAAAGAGCGTGATAAGGATATGAGGTTCTATAATAGTTCATTGATCAATATAATACATAATAATCATTGCAAGGCTTGTATACTAATGGTAGGGGACACTTTAGAAACACATCCTTATCAAACTAATAAAAGATATGGTAGACACTATGCAAATATTTTTAAGGGATATTTCTCACATTTTATCCCATGAATAGAATATACTTATTTTCCAACCAATTTTTTATGAAGAATTCACATGCATGGTCCAAAAAATTACCATTATCAAATAGCCAAGCCCAAATGGGCTCACCATGGGCTTCAAAGTACCAAGTATAGATAGCTTCACCATGGGCTTATTCCAAGCCTATTGTCCCATTTTAGGTAAGGAAGTGTGTTAGGTGGTCAAGTCACGAATTCTACGTATGGTACTCCTGGCTCTTAACTCTGCCTCCCTCACTTTGATTCATAATTGTGATCATTTGGGGAAATTTGAGGTCTAAAGTGGGCCTCTAAATAAAATAATAAAATAATAGTTGAAATAATCAATTATTAGATACAAAATTTTAAAGGAAAGGAAAGAAAACTAATTGTTTTAAAATTGTATTTTTGGATTATCTCATTACAGGCTTAGCCAAATGTCAAGTGTAGGTACTTGTTGGATGCATACTTAAATTATACATCTAATGAGTACCCACTTCGCATTATTTTTAATAAATCCACACTAAAAAAAAACATGAAATGAGCATGTTTCTTGAAAGAAATACATTTTCTCACAAATATTTTCTTTTTTCAGTATGGGTCTACTAAAATATATCTATAGTGGGTACATGTTGGATGTGAAATTTAAATCTACATCCAATGGATACCTACACTTGGAATTGGGTAAAATTATAAAGAGATAAGCCAACAATACAATTAAAAGAAATAGTTCTCTTCTTTTCCCTCTAGAAATATTTTCCCCTAAAGATAAAATCATCATCTTGAATCTTATTGGTTCTTTCAAAGTGGATTTTTCAACACATTTTTGTTTTAAGGACTATTTTTAACCTCAAATATTATGATCCATGTGCCTTTTGAAATGATAAGAAAACAATAATTATAGTCCTCTTCGAGGAGGAAACCTCCTCTATAATGAATGCAATGTATAAGACAATATTTGATGACCCTACAATGAGATCTCCTTAGAATATATATAGGAGACAAAGGGTGTAGTTATAATAAAATGGGACCATGAGGACTCCGCCCTACGTAAAAATATAGCAAAATAAATATAATCACTTAATATTTATGGGTTAATAAGTGGTTTTTAGGTTAACATGTTTCTTATATAGGGCTTAACATCAAAGTTCCCCTAGTGAACCAAACTTCTATGGAAAAATTTAGACTCGTTTTTTTTCGTATATTTATATAGAAGAAAATTTCCAAAATCATTTCAAACAACCTCAAACCCATCATGACAATAGTCATTTTGTCTAAGAAATATGGTTATGACGAGTGGAGACAAAGTATATTGAATTATAGTAGCACATGAAATAATTCAATTGTTGAAATATTAAATTATGGTATGTTCTATTCTTAGAGCAGTTTACTTTAGATCTTTTTATTAGCCACTGTTTATCAATCACATAAACATAAAGTAAAGTGTAGATAAAACATTAAATGATCAACAGAAAAAAAACAAGACAAGAGACACAAGATGTGGTAGCTAGCTAGGGACAAACCCCAATGCAAGGAAACCTTTTGATTGATTCTTCTTTAATCTTCAATAATTCAGCAGAGAGAAATACTACAATTCAAAATTCTGTAATTTTATAACGGCAACAGAAAACCCTAAATCAAAAAAGTCAAACTTGGTCAAAATAGCCCCGGATTGACTTCTAGTCAACTTGAAGAACTCGGTCTTCAACAACTATCTTTAGCAGCCCAAAACAATCCACAATATGTAGTCAAAAAAAAAATCAAAGTTCAACAATCTGTGGTCAACCCTAACCAGTCAACGATGGTCAACTTTCAGGTCAACACTAGTCAATGCAACCCTAAACGGTTAGCGCAGGTCTTTCCTTGGTCAACGCTTGGTCAATGCTCCATAAAATAGCCCATCATTTGGTCAACGCAGCCCTAGAAATGTCAACGCTACCCTAATTTGTCCTTCTTCTTGCATGTGTGAGAGAATTTACTCCTTTGCTTTCCCAATAAGATGAGGAGAGGGAAGATGAGTTGATAATTAATCAACCTTACTTGTACTGATATGATTTGCTAGGAATGTGTGCCACATATTTAGCCGTTGGCCGACTTTGATAATTTTCAAGTAAATACAAATAAATTCATATCTCCATAAATACTTGTCGGAATCAGATGATCTTTAGATAAATCCTACACCTCTCGACAAGAGGAATCTAGGAAAAATATCAGCTTCCATAAATAATGTGACCCACATGGAGTTTGGCCCTAGTAGCCAATTTTAACATGAAATCTAACAAATCCCTAGGTATGTTAATCAAAGTTATTGATGTTAAGAGGCTATGATCATCTTATCTTGGCTTTGCAAAACAAAATACCCTACTTTCAACTTCTTTAAAGAGTGGTTCCCTTTGGTGAAAAATGTATTTTCCTTAACCTTTTTCTCCATTGTAGTAAACGGATCTCCTTTAGGCATGTTTAATCCTTCTAAGGGAGTATGTCAAAGGAGACCTCTACCATAATTTGTGATTATTATAGTATAAGTACTAGGTAGAAGCCTAAAATTAACCTTGGAAGTTGGAAATATCAAAGTAATAAATCCATTTCGCAATTCAAATCCCTTATCCCATCTCCAATTCACTAATGTAATCATGCTAATTGATGCCCCATTGGTGAAGGAATCATATTCCACCAAATAAATATAGAAAAATTTATGAAATATATTGTTACTTTAATCAATTAGAGTAAATTGATTTTATTTCCTCGGTAACCTCCTAAAAAACACCAAACAAATATTTATAGAATTGTAGGGTCTGAAAAACGTGTATTCCCTCCAAATACCTAGTGGCACTACTATTAAAAAATTATTTAAAGAACATTTATTAGGAGCATCTCCTCTTCAAGCTTGAAACCCTATTGACCATTTCAACATTCGTCTTTCTCACCCTATTTTTCAAAATCAATATTGGTTGAATATGTCATTCACTTTATGCCTCTTTACCTTTTCTACATTGTAGCACCTCATACAAATATAATCAGTCAATTCAAAGATATTTCCTATGGAATATTCGCAATATACAATGAAAATGGGCTCTAATGGCATTGGACAAAGTATGTCAACCATGGCAAGATGGTGGCCTAGGAATAATGGATTCACTAATAAAGAACACAGATCTAGAAGAAATAATATGTTGGATATGGGTCAATACTCAGGAAATACATTTGAACAATTTCTATAAGACTACTTATGTTAATTTTTCATATTATTCTATATTATATCAATTACTTTAGCCCAATTTAGTACTTCAATTAGAAATCTTTCTAAATACAATTAGTATTTCCATTCATCCATAGTAATTGAAGATAGAACAATAAATTCAATGACAAAGGATAGAATCAACACATTAGCAAGAGACATCATATTTGATCAAGGACTATGGGAAAACCCAACTAGGGAGAAAACCCCACTAGGGGGAAAACCCTTTGAAAATTATTTTTTTATTAGATTGGCATATAATGCTTAGCAGAGAGTACACTGAGCTTAATAAAATGTCATCCAATCACCCAATCACATTCAGATATATGATTCCAACATCAAGATATATCAGGGATAACTTTTTGTATATGCGGCCAATTGCAGTCAGTTGCGGTCATTGATCAAAACTCAATCAAACTTCCCGATTGCATGGATGAGGAGTTGTGCATGCGACTAAATGTTTCTAGTCGCTCCCTTGAGCCTGTGAAGCTTATCACCATGGATGAATCTACCCTACGGAAAGCCAACAACTGTAACCCAAAACCCCTAAAACAGATGTGTGCCTCAGAACCTGTAATTTTGGACCTTTACGAACTTCCTTTGTCATCCTGATCTTAGACCTGTGTGAACCAATCAATGAGGAAGAGAAGAAGAAGATTATTGGTCATGTACAAATCAGATTAAGGTCACTTGTATTTATAAGCTTCCATGGGTGTCCAATTTTCTTTGGGGTAGACCTTGTCCAAATGTGCATATGTGGGCTTTCTTTCATAAGTACACATTCCCTTATCTATTTTGAGCGATGTTTAGGTTGAATTTGGTCCTCTTGAAAAGAGGAATTAAATTCAATCACAATATCCATAAAATTATGTGTGCAAAGTGTAATTTGACCGTAGTTTCATAATTTAACACCCCTATCAACTAGGGACAATTCCACCTTTCAATATTTGATCATCGAACATACTTTCAAGTATATCCTATCAACATATCATGTCCCATCTCTACTCAACTCTATCTATTGAAACATTCTTGAATATAAAGAAAAAGAATTAACGAGCATTATCTTCCAACCTCCATAACATCGGAAAGCACATCTCAATTTGAGAAAAATATCAGGGACCACATCTCAACTTGAATCTACATTGTGGAGCACATCTCAACCTAAAATCTCATGGGGGAGCTAAACATCTACAACCCCATATAGAGAAATAGGTGATATAGGGGAGCACATCTCAACCCATCCTATTGATCAATGATATTCCCAACGATGACACTTAAGGTTCATGTGGTAGAACACCTGCATCATAATCATCTTGGGTTGTACAACCCCAAGTACACTCTCGACCTGCTGGCCAGACAGGGAGTGGTAATCCTAATAAGCTGATATCGTCGGTATGATGCTAAATGGGGTATAATCTGCGACTATAAATATAATGGAGAAAAATATCCAACCCTATCAGTAACATATATGGGAGAAACATATATGACCCTATTTCTAGAGATCCCTCAACCTGAGGAGCCCTCTATCTCAATTCCTCACCTTAGGAGCTCAGACAAGAGGGAAGAGTTGGCTCATTGTTCTCGATCAGTGATGCCCCTTGTTTGTAGGTGTCACATCCATTATTCCAAGCTACTTTTTGAATACCAAGAACTTACCTTGCAGCAAAGACTTGGTGAGAATATCTATAATCTACTCATCTATCAATATGTGACGAAGTTGAACAACTCCTCTTTGCATCATGTCTTGAATGAAGTGATATAAACTATCTATGTGCTTGGAATTATCATGAAATACAAGATTCTTTGCGAGATGGATCCCACTCTTGTTGTCACAATATATCACTGTAGTATCTAGGACCTTCTCAATTAGCTCTCCATAGAGCTTCCTCAGCCAAACTACTTCACAACTAGTCATGCTAGCGGAAATATACTCTGCCTCGGTAGTACTCAATGCTACAGACCTTTTGTCCTTGCTCATCCACAATATCATGGTATATCCAAGGCTGAAACAACATCCAAACGTACTCTTCATGTGGAAAATGTTTCCTACTCAATCAACATTGGTGTGTCCATGAAGTTGAATATCTCTGGTAGAATATATTAAACTGAGTGTGATAGTCCCATGCAAATATCTCAAAATGTGTTTGGAAGTGATCCAGTGTGCATGGAGAGGCCCAATCATGAATTGAATCAATGTATTCATTTCATAGTGTATGTCCGGATGTGTGTTCATTCGGAACACAAACCCCCAATCAGCTGTCTATACTAAGATAGATTTTCCAAATTGGATCCTGTAGATTCTCCACATAACTTCTTGAAGTTCATTTCCATTCATGTGGGTAATGACTTGCATTTTTTCATTCCAAATATTTCCAACAACTTCATGATATATTTTCCTTGTGAAAGGAAAATCTCACTAGGCATTTGCCACACCTCAAGGCCTAGAAAGTACTGCATGAGTCTAGGGTCCTTCATCTTGAGTTTAGAGGCCAACTCTCTCTTCCACTCAATAACCATAGCCTCACTACTTGTCAATAATAGATCATCAACATATAAAACCAAAATCAACAACATACCTTGGACTACCTTGAAGTAGAGGTTGAGATCAACATTACTTCTTGTGGATCCCAGCTTTATGAAATAACTGTGTATGCATGCGTACCATGCTATGGGGGTTTGATTCAAACCATACAATTCCTTCTTTAATCAACAAACATGTGTCTTTCAATCCTCTACTTTAAATCCTTATGGTTGCTCAACATACACTTATTCCTGTAACATACCATGGAGGAATGTTGTCTTTACTCCCATCTGATGAAGAGTACATCCTTGACTTGTAGAAACTGCAACTATCGAATGAATGGTTGTATATCAAGCCATAATTGCAAATATATAATCATAATCTTCTCCCTCTTTCTGGGACATCCCTCGAGGCACAAACATTTCCTTTTATTTCTAAATGCTACCATCAACTCCGTGCTTGATATTGAATAACCACTTCAAAGTCACCATAGCTTTCCCCTTCGGTCTCGCACAAAATCCCATACATCATTATTCATAATCGATCCATATTATTCTTCCATAGAATATTTACAAACTTGTTCTTTTATGGCTTCTTTGAATGTGGGAGGTTTGGTTTGAATCATAGTGCTCATGGCTCCAACATATCCATTATACCTACATGGCTTCTTCCTTTCTCTAAGATCTTTGAATGGGAGCTCGACTCTCATCATCCTGTAATTTGTCTCGAAGCCAAAGTGGCCTCTTTCAGGTGGGAGGATCACATGGAGGAGGATCTAAGGGATAAATGGGTTCCATGTGATCATCAACAATATCCGTCTCAAATTTAGGCACAGAAGGACCATCCAAAATATAAGTATCATCATTATTCTTAGGAGGAGGAGGAGGTGGAGGAAAGTCCCTTGCTTTTCCAAGGGCAACATCCCCATTGAATGTTACATCCTTGCTAATATCAACCTTCCTTTGACTAGGAATATATATTCTAAATGCCTTATAATTTTCACAATATCCAACAAATGTACATTTTCTTCCCGTGGCTTGCAACTTATTTCTCTTCTCCTTCGGTACATGAAAGTATACGGGAGAGCCAAAGATATAGAGATGGATAAGATCAGTCTTGACACCTTTGAACACTTCTTTCAGAGTTTTTTTGTCCATTGCTTGATGAGGCACCCTGTTTTGAACATATACGACAACATTTGTTGCTTCTCCCCAACGGAACTTCAACAACTCTTGATCATGGAACATGGGATGAGCGACTTCTACAATAGACCTATTCTTCCTTTCAGCTACTCTATTTTGTTTGGGAATATAGGGAACAAAAATTTCCTTATTGATACCTTCCTTCTTGCAAAAATAAATGAATTCAGTCGAAGTGTACTCTCCACCATTGTCAGGCCTAAATATCTTTATTTTATTCCTTGTTTGATTTTCGATCAAATATTTGAACTCCTTGAACATTTCGAAGGCTTATGCTTGTGCTTCATACAATATATCCTCGTATTTCTTGAAAATTCATCAATGAAGGTGATATAATAGATATGGCCACCAAGAGAGTGTACAAACACTCGACCATCCAAGATAGAATGAATGAGATGGAGGATTTCATTTATCTTTTTCTCACTGGAGGGGAATGGTCCTGTTGTCTTCTTCCCACTAGCACATCCTTAACATACTCCATCATGTTGGGCTTCAATATTGGGAATCCTTGAGACACATTTCTCCAATTTTTCAAGAGAAACATAATGTATATGGGCCAATCTTTGGTGCCATAGCTCACTCAAATGACTAGTATCATGGGTCAATGCTAGAAGTGGTCTTCTAGTAACCCTTTATGGTCCTTCATATCTAGATCGTAATGTGAATGCATCTCTCATAGGTTATCCAACATGACAAGTAAGAACCTTTCCCCTGATGAATGCAACCTGCATCCCTTTATCTTCCAAAGTGGATATTGATACCAAATTCTTCTTTAACCCTGACACACACATCACATCATTGAGAAAAATCGATTCTCCCAAATTCAAATGAAATTTAATAGACCCGAACCCTTTAATGGGATGAGTGGAGTTGTCTCCGAGAATTATTTTCAAATTTGACTTCCTCTCCACCAAATTATATATAACTTCCTTATAACCAAAAAAGTAATGAGTGTCCCCACTATCAACCAACCGACTATCCCATGAGAATACAGGAAAGGAACTAATAAGAGCATAAATAAGAATATATTCAGATTGTTTGCCAACATTACTTTCATACCTAGAGTATCTGACTTCTTTTCAGGATGACAATATTCTCCATGGTCACTTGGAGCATCTTTTATTATTCTTTCATCTCTTCCATTATGATCATTCCTTCATTCATCTCTTCTTTGATCATCAAACATGTTGTTTCTTCTAGTGTTGTAGTGTGGACCATTGTTCTTTTGGGGTAAATCTCGAGCATAATGACACTTCTTGTGACAATTGTAGAATTCAATGTGAGATGATGTTCTATCATTCCTTCTCTTCGCATCTCGAGGTGGAGGCCTTCATTTCCTTTCTTCTTCTTATTTTGTCTGACAAATGTAGTGGGTTCTCATTCTTCATGCTTTTGAATCCTTCCTCTTAATAACATCCTTGATTCTTCTTGGTAATCTTTCCAAAAATTTCATCAAATAACAGGAGGAAATTGTTGTTTCCTATATTCGTGATGAAGGTTTCCCAAACAGGAGGGAGACCTCTTAGAGTTACATCACCAATTCCCTATTAGACACAGCTTCCCCAACTCTTTGTAATTGATCTCTAAGGCGAGATATAATCATAATGTAGGACTGCACAAACTCTCCCTAGTTCATTTTCATGTCTTTGAGTTGATATTTTAAGGAGGTGATTTAGTTAAAATTGTTGACTTTATACATTCTAGCTCCCTTATCATACATATGTTAGACCCTCTCAAATTTCCAACATATGAAAGTAGTTTATCTTGTAAACCATCAACTATAATTTTCTTTCATTTTAACTTACCTTTCTTGTGCTGATTCTTGAGAGCAGCAAAATCAGTCTCTGTAGGCTCAGGTACTTCTCCTTAAATGTAATCCATAACATCATTATTATTAGTTGTGATCTCCAACCTAACTTTCCATGTAGCAAAATTAGATGAGTCGCCCAACTTTTCATTTTCCTTGAAGAAGGAATAAATATTGACTTCACTAGATTAGATCCTTCAGCTTTCCAAAGATGATTTCTTCAATTATTGTCTCCTTTTGGTCTTGTCCTTCACCTTAGCTCTGATACCATGTTAATTTTTCAGATTTTTCTATGTTGTATCAATTACTTTATCCCAATTCAATACTTAAATTAGAAAACTTTCCAAATAAAATTAGTGTTTCCATTCATCAACAATAATTTATGATAGAAAAATAAATGCAATGACAAAGGAGAAAATCAACACATCAATAAGAGACACCAGATTTGGTCAAGGACTAGGGAAAAACCCCACTAGGGGGAAAACCCTTTGAAAAATATTCTTATATGAGATTGCAATAAAATTTTCAGTAGAGAGTATAATGAGATTAATACATTATCATCCAATAACCCAACCATATTCACAAATATTATTCTAACATCATGATATATCAAAGACAAATTTGCATTTATGCGATTAATTGTAGCCAGCTTCGATCAATGGTCAAAACTCAAATAAACTTCCCAGTTGCATTAATGATGAGTTATGTGTGTGACTGAAGCTTTCTAGTCACTCCCTTGAGAATGTGATGCCTGTGAATATGGTTGAATCTACCATATGGCAAGCCAACAACTGTAACCCAAAACCATAAAATAGATGTGCGCTTTGGACCCTATAATTCCAGACCTTTGCGAACTTCTTTTTTCATCTCAGCCTCAGACTTATGTGAAAAAATAAATGAAGAAGAGAAGAAGAATATTCTTGGTGATTTCCAAATGAGCTTGAGGTTAGTTGTGTCTATATGCTTCCATGGTTGTCCAGTTTTCTTTGTGGCCGACCTTGTCCAAATGTGCATATGTGGGCTTTCCTTCATAAGTACACTTTCCCTTATTCGATATGAGTGATATTTATGTTGATTTTAGTCCTCTCAAAATGATGAATTCAATGCAATCATGACCTCCATAAAATGATTTTCGAAAGTGGAATTTGATTGTAGTTTCATAATTTAACAAATTATGCCCACACAATCCCAAATGAGAATATTATCAATATTAAGGGTCCTCTCTTGGGGTCTCTCATATAGAATAATTCCTAGAATAATAGTCTTGTTCCAAGATCAAATATCTTGGGAAATTCATGATGGGATGTTTACTATATGAGGATTATTGGAAACAAGAAGCTAACATTGATTATTGGGAGCTACTTCATTCAACCAAAAGAAAAGTCCATGTTAGGGAAGGCAATCCTATCAACCAAAATTTGTATGCCTAGAACAATCTAGGGCCAACATACTAATATAAATGGAAATCATGCCCAAAATTGCCACTAGAGATAATATGGGATGAAAGAAAAGAAATAAAAAATTACTTATGAAAAAGGAGGAAAATTTGTGTTCAAGTCCAACATATACTTTATTAGGGTTTTAAATGATATGGTAACATCATATTCAAATTGTCATACCACTTGAAATATCAACACAATGACTAAAACACAAGAGGCAAATGGAGTAGCATTTGGAACAAATAACTCTACCCTAAAATGTCAATATATCCCTAGCTACTTGCATGAAGTAAAATTCTTCCTTGTGATAGGGTAATCAAAAGAGACTTTAAGGGCCCCTCTATATTCTATATGTGTAGAATAAAGGAGGATGGTATGGAGAACCTCTTCATTGGGTGCACAATAGTGTTATAACTATATGATTAATGGTTTTCCATATTCAAATAGTTTGAACCAATAATATATGGAGACCATCTTTGTACCATAACCCAATATTAAGAAACTCCTGAAATATATATTAGTAATTTTTCTATTGCATTTAATTTAGAAAGAACACAATGTTAAAATATTCAAGAAACAAAATAGAGTCTTAGAGGTATCCTAAAATAACATTTAAACCAACATTAGAGGATCAATTAATTCCCATATTTTGCCTAACAAGGCAAGAAACCTCAACGATGAAGAAAAGATCATATTTAAAGTATGGAAATTTTAAAAAATCACCTTATCCATTGCAGGGAATAATATCACACCTTAACCTCCCTATCTAATTACATGGTCTAGAACTTTGAGGGGTTCGATCAAATTTGACTTTGATGAATTTTTAGGAATAATGTAGGAGCCATCATCTTCATTTTATAGTTCATATTGGTGATACCAACAAAAATATGCTAGAGATAAATGGTCTAGTGGAGGTTTTTCATATAACTCGTTACCAAGAAAAGATCCACTTATTTGTAGAAGGTGACTCAATAGTTAGCCAAAATCTTACAGAGGTTAAACCCTAATGGGATCTCTCAAATGATTGAATGAAGTTTATGTAAATAATTTCTCTCTAACACTCCATTCCCAACATTATCCCAAAAAGTTTCCACAATAGGCCAAAGATTTTAAAAATTAGCTTGCTAATGAGGGAGTTGTGTTAAGTAAGCAAGATATACTATCAATTTTGGGGCCACTTGAGCCTAGCCAACTCAAAAATAATGACACTAGAATCAAGGGGTGGGGTAACACATCTCCAAATGATGTGATACCATACTTTTTGTTTCTCTATCTAACATGCATCGTAGTATATGAGTGATATAATATAAGGATATGATAGGAAGGATGTGCCAAAATGAAGTGGGTACTACCTCATTTATGGCTCATGCATGGCATCTAAAGAGTATCTCCAAAAATGATTACATTTGCATGACGAACAGTGATGGTTTAGCTATTTAAGTTGGGCACTACAAAACTAAAATTGATTTATCACTACAACGTAGCACCATGGTTGAGGTAATATAGGAATCATGAATTTATGTTGGATAGATGTCAAAAATAGCTTTGTGAAATATCAGTGAAAGATAAATGCTCTCTTTTACTTATGTTTTTATTTCTTATTTATTTTAGTGTGTTGGTTTCACTTTCCTTACTTCTAGAAATGGGTCGTTGAGCTTTTAGTGGGATACAACCACTTAATGAATTCAATCTCTCAAGTATCTCATATGAATTATAGGTGCATAACATCTCTAGGTTGTAATTTCCTATTGCTTCAATTACTAGTAGTTAATATGCATTCTTTATTTTTTGGTTTGGAGGGGCTGTAGAGGAATTGGGGTGTAAATTTATCTTAAGGGATCTCCAATCAAAAGATATTCTTAAGGTGATTGAGCTTTCTATTGGGGAGACATTATTTCTAAAAATACTTCCTTTCTCATGGGTGTAGGTGTTCTCATGCATTGATCCTCTATTCCTTATGGCATTGTTTTGTAGGACCCCTCCAATTCACAAAGTTCTAACTTGTGTATTCACCCATACATTATAACTATGGAGAATTTGGTAATTAATTCCTCTAGAAGTAGAAGTTTTTCTAATAAGGGTATACACAAGGGGTATAAGCTAGATTCAACCTCGTGATGCCTCACCCACACTCTACTTGATTAAATGAAAGCTAACTCCATCTATCATTCCCATCTATGAGAAGAAACTTAGCAAGAGGTACAAAAGAATGCAACATAACAACAAATACAATTTAGTTGCATAATTCAAATAGTGGATCCGAAACCTCCAGTCCTCTAAGACTCGAATTACATTTAAATATATCAGTTCCTAGACTTGCTATATTGGATTAAAAATCATTCATTACATGTGTTGTGTTGTTAAAGAGAAAGATAAACTAGTTAAATATTTTTCATAAAATAACTACCTTTCAAAATAAATTTAATAGCCTTCCTAAATATGATTGTTAATAATCTAATGGAATCACCAAATAAATTTATGGGAATTGAAGACCACTTTTAATGGAATCCAAATAAACCCCATTAGTTTGATAAAAAACAAGAAAGGAGAACCCAAAATGATTTTACTGGAAGAAAGACAATAGTCAATTGGTCTAATGTTTCGTGTTTCATATGTATCTAATTCTATTACTAGGAGCAATAATGCAAGATTCCCCTTCTTTTGGTAGGTTTTCCCCTTTTTAACCATTGCTATGTTTACAATGTAATGTGATTTTATAACATTTTTGAAGTATGACACTTCTTATGGTGAAATTAACACTATTATAAGGATTCATGACAATAAAGCTATTTTTGTAGATGGCGAGCTAATAAAATATAAATATACATATTTTAATAATAAATTTTATATTATATCATGTATAGCTTGTTACATTGTAAAGATAATCCGAATCATAGAAAATAAAATTAGACAACCAAACATCATTATTATATTATATTATATATAGCTTGTTACATTGTAAAGATAATCCGATTCATAGAAAATAAAATTAGACAACCAAAGATCATTATTAAAAAGGGTAGCCAATACTTAGTCCTGGTGTGAATCAACAAATTAAAACAGGGTTACATATCTGAAGTAGGACATAGTTGTTTTAATAGGAAACACTTTCTCATGTAAAAATGCAATGTATCTGTCACACTAACTCTAATGATGTGAGAGATTTAAAAAAATATGATTATATATTAAACATAATTCAAGAAAAAAAATATGTATTAATTCCAAATGAAAATAATGTAAAATGTATGCATCAATGTATTTCCAATAACATTGTAGTGGTACAATTTTTATAAGGAGAACTATGTTAATAGATGCTGAAATAGTCATTATGATTACAACAGACATAGAATTAGAACTAATCCAAATAAATTTAGAATTTTATTTCGAGAGTAGCTTTATAAAATTTAATGTGGAAATAGTGTATTGTTTATAAATGAGTGTAAATATTAAAATATATGTTTAATATGAAAAAATGATGTAATATTGATAAATAACTAAATAATAAATTATAATAATAAAAAAGTAATCTAAGTTCATTTAAAAAAGTAATAAAAAAATAAATTGAATTTGTATCATATATCTTATTTATTCATAAAATTATAAACAATAATTAATATATATATATATATATATATGATGAGCCATATTCATAATATTATATTTTTAAATATATAAAAACTTAATAAATTTAATTAATAAAGATAAGTTACATATTGTTGAAAAAATGTTAATTTAATATGTATAACAAAAAAGAAATTTGATAGCTCTCTAACTTACGGTTTGTCAGAAATGAGTCAGATTTTATAGGAATCATTCTAACTGGTTCTGGTTGGCTGGATCGCGTCATCTGAATTGATTTGCAATCAAAGGCTTACCTCATCTACAGTAGCGCTAAGAATCTACCATGAGCAGCCCCTCAATCGGGTGAGGGGGGCCTCCCTCCTTCAAAGATGTTGTCAACCACACACCATTCATCCATGGAAAAAACATAATGCCAAAAGCTTATGCCTCAACCTTAGTAGCCACGAAGTCCCCTGTCATGGGGGTGCAATGGCAGGCCCATGGAAAAAAGTGGTGCCTCTCGAAAGCATAAGTCAACCCTAAGATCATGATCCCCAACAATTGGATGGAGAAATTGGGACAATACATGAAGGACCACACCATGATCTGCAAGTTGTTGGGTATTTGGCCCCGTGAGCAAGACATCCTTTAGTGGATCCAGAACAAATGGGCACCACGGGGCCAGATCAAACTCCATCGCCAATCAAAAGGCTTCTTCACATTGATCTTTGTAGATCTAGAAGATAGGAAACACATATTTGAGAATGGAACATATTTCATGAACATCTCGGGATGATTTCCGTGATACTAAGAGGAATGCTACAATCCTGACAACGAAGAGTTCCAGGTGGCCCCTGTACGGGTAAGGTTATATTCACTTCTGGATGATTTCTGGGAACCTGATATCTTGGAAGGGATTGGCAACGTCATTGGAGAATTTGTGAAAGTATTAGAGATAGAAAGAGGAGAAGGCATGCAACATATGCCTGCATCTGTGTCCACATGAAAATTTCACCAACACTCCCAGAATCAATAGATCTAGTGTATTATGATTCCATCTAGACTCAACCATTAGATTATGAACATGTCCCATTCATATGTCAGTGATGCCATGAATATGGCCACCTGTTTTGTGATTTCCCGCTCACCATAGCATAAGAAGAACAATAGGTTGCTCACTAACAAGATGATGAAGGTTTTCAACAAGTTGGCGGTAGGAGGATTCCACTAGTTCAGAATTAGATGGGACCATCAAATTCTCTCACACATCCACCGACGCCACCCCAGCCGCAAACTACAACTGCTTCTCAACCAACTATAAAAACCTCTATTCCCGATGATGCAAATCCTTTTTCTATCTTGGAAACCATTGAGCCAGAGCAAGAGAATCAAGCCGAGGTACTAATCCAATCTCAAAGAATGCTTCAAGAAATGTAAGTGGATAAACTCACCCCACACCAAGGGGATAAAGTTGTCTCCAAGAGAAAAACATCAGAAACGAATGAGGATGATCGTAGATTGAAAGAGATCCTAAATCAAACAAGAAAAGTGTTGGAGACAGAAGAAAAGCTCAATAGACTTGGACCAGAGGAGTGGAAAATGTTAGAGATCTTTCAAATCTGGATCAAAGCTGACATTAAAGTCATCTCAACCAGCTAGTTGAATCACTTTGGGAATATCTTCAACCAATGGAGTGCTAGATTTGGAAAGCAAGAAGTTTATCTAAAAACTTCATGCTTAAGTAAATATGGAGGCATTTTGGCCATCACATTCCCAAATCCGAGTGCACCAAAGAAAGGAAAAAATGGAAGGAAGATGACAAAGGAAGTTATCGAAGAAGTGGGACAACTTCCTGATGAGCCTCATAAATGGGTAATTATATGGGCTCATTTTACCTCCTAACCTAGTCAAATCAACCATTCTCTTAGCTTAATGTATGATTTTCTGATTATATTCATGCGTATAGAGTGAGTTGAGTTAGTTATGATGCCATGTTGTCTAATATGTGTTTAATGTAGATTATTGGTGAATTTTGAGGTCAAAGTAAAGGATCCAATGGACAAATGGAAAAAATAACTCGAAGCGGACAAAGGAGAGGAATTATAGGAGGGAATCCCCCTCATTTATTACTCCTCACTTTGAATTCCCCTTCATTCAGCTCGGAGTACAAGCAGCCAAGTCATGCACTAGAAGGCAGCCAAGCAAGTGGAGGATGACTGATGATTATCTCGAGTTTTGGCAACCAAGCCTCCCTGACTTTAAGGATGTTGTTGGTAGCTTCATTTGTATAAGTAGAGAGGCCTAGGGAATCACTAGGGTCAGTTTTTTGGTCAGATTTTTGTTGAATTTTTGTTGTACTTTTGCTTATGTAAACTTTGCTCAACTTCGAGCTTATTACTTCGACAGTTCCATGTAATCTTGTTATTGTTTTGGAAATAAAGATGGAATCCTATTTGAGCTCGCACTGAGTTACCTCAGAGGGATGAAGCTCTTGGGTTGGGTCCCAATCTAAGCATCCAAGCTCCTCTTTACTTGTGTTTTTATGCTTTATTTCAGTTTTTAGATTAGGCTGCTGTTAGATGAATTTCTTTTATGGTCAAGAATAGGCTGCTTTTGATGACTCAATAGTTTTCTTCCATTTGTGCTTTCTATAGCAGGTTAAGCAGTGATAAAGAAAAGATCCAAAAGGCTAGCAACATTGCCTTGGCCTCTCTTCCTCCATATGGGACCATGATTTGAGGCAAAGACCCTCTTGCTGCCCCAAAAACACAGAGTTTCTTCATTCATAGGACGTCTAGTGTTTACATATTTTCAATTGGTTAATAGTCTAGTTTGCTTTTCTTCAGAACTTCTTCATCATTCTCACTTCTTTATTTACTATAGTATTCTTCCATGATTTCCTTTCTTGCAGCAGTTATTAGCATTTCCTTTCATAGATCACAGTTTAGATTAGTTTGATGCAAAACTCTGTTTTTCTGGATGGACTTATTTCATTGCTTGCTTAATCTCATTGGCTGACTATCATTTTTTTATGTAGCACATATCTTCTAGTAGTATGCCAGCCTATCTTTCATCCCATCCTCCATCTAATCCATGCCCTGCTGGTCACCAAGTCTCCCCTCAATTCTGCCTTACTTTCCTGCATTTTCCATAGAATTTCTTCCTCTCTCCTTAAGCAAATCCAATCATATTTCTCTCTCCTAATGATTCTTGGTAGACCCTAGGTTCCCTAACACTTCATTCCAACCTTCATCCACCTTTTCCACCCACTCCCACACCCTCAAAACAGCCAAAACTGCTCTTGGCCTCCTGCTGTAGAACGTTGTTTTTCTTCTTGTAGATTTCTTGTGTCCTCCTGTAGATTTTTCTATAGGGTTTCTTTTGAAGGCCGAGTGTGGGAAAAGCCTCCAGAATGCCACTTGAGACCTCCTAGGACCCAACCACACCATCCTACATCATCTCAAGTCCCAAAACCGCCCTTCAACACCACCTATTCACTACCACATTCACAAACAATAAATCACATGCATGTTAAATTCACATAAAAATCCAAAAAGATGTTTTTTGCTCATTTACTTCCAGAAATAGCTTAGTTAGATGTTGTTTGCTTATTTGAATATATAAATGGAATTCTTTTCATGGTTTTCATATGGCTTTCTACAAAATTAGGATTAGTTGGTTAAGTAGGATTTACTTGGTTTGCTTTACATTTCAGTGTTTCTCCTTTCTACAGTTAGAGTAGTATCTGTAGAGTAGTCTTTCTCTCCTTTCATCACATATATCACTTCTTCTGAAATCCATAGAAGTTGGCTTGAGCTCCTGGTGATCTTGCATTAGCTGACCAAGTGACAACCTCGAGTAAGAACTAGTACTTGTGCATACAACACCGTCACTTCCAAGTTTGTTACGAACTATCGGGTTGATAAGAGTAAAGATGGCAGCCTAGGAGTTGCAACATTATTGCTGCAATACTATTGCTCACCATATTTTTTCTGCCATTTCCGGGGAAGTGTCAGAGTATTTTGTGATTACTGCTTTCTTCTATTTTCTATTGCAACATTTTGCTAATAGTTTATTTCAGCAAAAGTAGACTAGTCCTTTCTTTTCCTTCAAGTTCTGCATTTCTTTGCTTTCCTTTTCAATTCTACAAATTTCATTTCAGCAAGAGTAGACTAGTCATTCTTTTCTTTCAAATTCTGCATTTCCTTTCTTTTGTCTTCAATTCTGCAAATTTCCATTCAGCAAGTTTATTTCAGCTAGTTGCAATTTGTTTTGTTCAATCAATTTCAGTTTTGCAGGTACTATCAGTGTGGGGAAAAAGAAACAAAAACCAACCAAAAATATTTCCTTTCATGCCTCATAGGAATAGAGATAACTCAGGAAAATCCTTTCTCAACACCCCCACTTCTTCACACAGCCAACCTTCTCTCTTCTTCAGTGGCTGCAATAAAGAAGAACCCTTAGGTGAACAACCAGACATATTTGAAGAACCTATAGGGGAAGAAGAAGAAGAAAATGTTCCTTTCGAGCTAATGGCTGAACATAGAAATGCTAGGGGGAATGGAGAGAGAATAGAGGGTACCTTTCATATTCAAGAGACCTGTTATCACTGAAAATTCTGTTGCCAAAAATTTTTAGCCTAGCTTAAGGACAAGGTGTTTTCGCAGCGCATGAATCCTTTTTAGCAGTTTCGCAGCGCTACCTGTTTAGGTGATTTCGTAGCGTGCTACGAAATTGGGGATTTGTTCGAGTTTTCAGTGGAGACCCAAAATCCTAGCATGCCTATTGAACAGAGTTCTGAAAGAGGGAGTTAGAAACACTGAAAAGGCGCTTGGAAGAAGTGGCGGTGTTTATGTTCCTCCTTTCAAGCTGGCGCAAATGATGAAAGGATTTATAAGATAAAAGCAGCTTGGAATATCAGCGTATGTCTTGGGATGCTCTTTGTAAAAATATCATGGGCTTGTAAAAAGTGAACGCATCAAACATTAAAAGCATTATTTCAGCTTAGATGCCTTTCCGCTAGCTGGCAGAAGCATTACAGCACGGTTGTCTGAGTTTGACATTATAGCAAAACAAGTGGAAGCAGGGGAAGGCTGGTTCTCTAAGTTGCATTGTATGTGGCAGAGTTCAAAGGGCTATGGATCTTCTCAAAATGGTACACGCAACAAGGAACCTGTTAGTATTGAGTTACGGGAGACTGACAAGCTTATCAAGGAGGTGGAAAGGGTTTTTAGAGGTGATCATCTTGATCCTACCAATGTAGAGAAAGCTAAGGCGGCACTAAAATAGCATGAGCAATCTCTTTTTGAGGCAATTGCACGCCTTGGTGATGCATCCGATGAAGAAGATGGTCGGATGCTTCATCCTCATTCTTCCCATATATACATTAGCCAAGAATGCACAGCTGTGATTGTTGGTGGAGGATACTTTGGCCTTGAACTGGCTGCGGTTTTAAACACTAACAAGTATAAGGTTAAATGGTTTACCCTGAGTCGTGGTGCATGCCTCGTCTTTTCACTACTGATATAGCTGCTTTCTATGAGGGCATAAATGTTAGTAGAATTTCCCCTGTAACTTTTGAAAAGAAGGCAGATGGTGTAGGATTGCCTCTGTCGCTTCGAATGTTGAAGCGGAAGCAAAATAAGGAAAGGGGTGTTAGTCCCAAACAAGAAGGGTTCAGAAATAGCTTGGCAGAAGCGGTGGGGCATACTGTATGTAGCTGCTGAAGATGTTGTAGATTTACTGATGGCTGGGTTTGCATTCCGATCTGATCCTACGCACCCTCCGGATCACCGAACGGGGCCACTCATTCTCTGTTCATTCGACGAAGGTCTCTTACTGCTGCAAGGAACTTATCTCCGCCATTTTCAATAATTTGTAAGATGGGCGTGGAAAATTATCATGTTGTAGAGTTAGTTGGTGAAGGTTCTTTTGGAAAGGTGTTCAAAGGCAGGCGCAAGTACACAGGGCAGACAGTTGCTATGAAGTTTATCTTAAAGCATGGAAAGAGTGAAAAAGACATTGACAATCTGAGGCAGGAAATTGAGATATTACGACAGCTGAAGCATGAAAATATCATAGAGATGCTAGATGCATTTGAAAGTCCACAGGAGTTTTGTGTTGTCACAGAATTTGCACAGGGTGAACTATTGGAGATTCTTGAAGATGACAAATGACTTCCTGAAGCACAAGTTCAGGCTATTGCTAAGCAACTGGCGCGGGCACTTCATTATCTCCATTCTCATCGTATTATACATCGTGATATGAAGCCTCAAAATATTCTTATTGGTGCTGGAGGTGTTGTCAAGCTTTGCGACTTTGGATTTGCAAGAGCTATGTCTTGCAATACAATGGTGCTTCGTTCAATCAAAGGGACCCCGCTTTTTATGGTGCTTCGAATGACCGAGAGTGGACTGTTGAGCTTGTGGATGAGGCAGCACGTACCCTGAGATACATGAACAAATGCAAGGACAAAGGACGAGACAAAGATAAAAAATATATAAAAAGGGCATCGATTTTGTGTGCTTCAGTTCTCAATAATCATGTTAGGCCTAAGCTTGAGGTGATCATTGATGAGGAAAAGAAGGTAACCCACTCTAGCCTTATGGAGGATACAGAGAATGTGATTCTGAATCCCAGCATAGCAAAGGTGAAACTGAAGAATGGCAACAGCAGCTATTCAATTTTGTGAGGAGTTTAGAGGAAGACTGTGTTTTTTTTTAAATCACACAGCAGTTTCGTAGCGCGCTACGAAACTGCTGTAGGTGGTGATTTTAAATGCAGAGCAGCTATTTTGATAATATGAACGGGAATTTTGAAAGAGAGACACATGTTCAATCAATGAAGCCTCCAGCACATCTGAAATATGGTGATGCTCATAAATTTTGGGGTATTAAAGAGCTGGGAACATGTTGCTTAACTTTCGAAGGATGGTGGGAGACAAGGACCGGAAAAACAGGGGTTTGTTCTTATGATCAATGAACCATCAGCGCATTCAGTATCCAATGCTAACCTTGTTCATTGCATCCACTTCTCAGTTATCTCGGCCAAACTGAAAGGAGACAGGTGTCCAAGAGCAAAGAAGGATCATGATACGAGGAAGATAGAATTAGATATGTAGTTAATTAGCATTCTTTGTAATTACAGTCAGCACTTAATGTATTTAATGAATTAGTTAATTGGAAGATAGGGGTAATTAGTAATAGTCTTCGAGCTCCCCTCATGCTGGAGGAGGAAGCTCTAAGTAGTTAGAAGGATGTGTCTATATATAGCTGAATGATCTATGTAATTGGGGTTGGATGTTTTGGAGAAGACTGTTTTTGGTTTATGTATAAACAAATTTCAGTAATGCAAATGACTGTGTTTTCTTCTCAGGATTCACAATGGATCTTCTTGTTCAAATGTGTGATGGTATTCTTTCTTTAAGGTTCTTTTACAGTTTTGTTAATGCATAATCACTCAGAACTCATGAATCATGCTCTGACTTCCTGTATGCCTTGGCAAACTGTGGTTTCAAAGTTATGTTTGAACATATAGATGTAAAGTGCCCTGATTTTTATGAAAAGATAGTGTTTTTGTTTGCTGAGACATGAGAGACTCCATAAGCCCAATGGGAATTAATTCAATGTTGTCCAGCCAGCTTATTTTTCATGTGTCTTATAAGAGTTAGCCATCTTTTCCTGTCATTAGTCGATATTCATAATCTGTGAGAGAGCCCTCTCAGACTAAGGAGGCTAAGCCTTAGTCCAAAGCCTGGTTTGAAATAGTTACACAGAATCTTGCTGATTGGCAGCCTTCAGTGCTTGATTTTGTGATAACAAGACCAATGGGGACACCAAAATGAAGAATATAAGCCCTTTCACCCTACCTCATTTCCACGGTCTGACTACAGAAGATCCTGACACCTTTTTGTTTGAGTTTGTTGTTATCTGTCGAACCTATGACTATGAAGAATATGAGAAAAAGTTGAAATTGTTCCCTTCTACTCTCAAGGATGTAGCATTGCGCTGGTTCATGGGATTACCTGGCAATAGCATCACACTGTGGGCTCAGATGCATCAAGCCTTTAACAACAAGTATCGAGACTATTGTAGGTCAAAAGAAACTAAAGAAGAAATTTTCTGAATGATTACAGGAAGTGATGAGTCCCTAGAAGACTATGAGGAGAGGTTCCAACTTAGTTACAAAAGGATCGAGTGTACACTTGACCCTAACTCTTTGAGGCTGGTCCTACTCAGGGGAATTTGAGAAGATCTTTTAGACACCCTCCGTCTACTGGCCAGGGGAGACATCTACCAACTGTCCTATGAGGACATAAAGACTATTTTCAGGAACCATTCTAGAGCAGCCATAAGGTAAGATAGGGGGAGTCAACCCATAGCTAGTACCTCTTCCTCTAACTCATCCATTAAAGGAGAAATTGGAAACATGCTGGAAGACTTCAAGAGTGAGATGTTGTAGACTCTTGCCATGCAAATGGATACCTTGCATATCAAAAGGAAACAAGAGGAAGAAGAGAGGGCTTTGGCCATTTTTTGCCCTAGATGCACTACGAGGCATCCTAGGAATGAATGCCCATTGAACTCTATAGAGGTTTGTTCAATCTGTGAAGAAAATCATTCTACAGACAAGTGCCCTTCCTTACCCAGACTTAAAGTTGTATATCAAGGGGTTGAGGGAGTCACTGAACAGCTCTATTACATAAACCAAAGGAGGCCGCATGGACCTAGACCATATCAGCAGGGGATGCAAGGGACATCTCAGGCATACTACAACCCCAACCAAGTCACTTCCATACCTTCTTGGGGCCCCCGTGCTCATCCTTCCTGGTCCATGCCTCCTCCTTGGTCCTTCACATCTCCATATCATTCCCAACTAGCCATCCATTCATTTCAATCCTATGCTCAGCTGCAGCCTCAGTGGAATGCATTAAATCAAGCGTGGAGGCCCCAATACAACTCTCCTCCTGCTCGTTTTCCTCCACCACCTATCCAACCACAACTATTACCTCCTACTCCACCAAAGCAACCCCAAATGCCTGCCCAACGAAATCCAAACCCGAACAATAGACAGGCCCAACAAGTGTGTAGTGGGGAGCCATCATTCCCGACTTATGCTGTGGAGATTCAGGAAATTAACTTGTGATCTGGGAAAGTTCTCCCAGATAGCCACCCTCTACCTAGGCAGGTTGAGGAAGATAAAGAGGAAATCGAACCTAAAGCAAATCCACCCTTTCTTGAGAGACTATCTGCAACAGTCCAACCTACCCCAGAAGAAACTGAACTCCTGGGAGAATTGAAACATTTATGTGTGAAGATACCACTTCTTGAAGCCATAAAAGATGTGCCTATCTACAATAGGTTGATCAAAGAGAAGTGCTTTAGGCATCCAGGAAGGTGCAAGAGGGATGCCTCAGCCATCAATGTCATAGGGAAACTGTTCGACCTAATGTTGGGGTAGGTAATCTATCCAAAATATCTAGACCCTAGAAGCTCAATAGTCGATGTCCACATCAATGGCACCATGATCCCACACACCTTGATTGATCTAGGAGCTGCCATGAATGTGATGACAAAGGACACAATGCTCAAACTCAACCTCCAGGGTTCCTTGAGGAAGACCACGACCGTGCTACAGCTTGCAGACTACTCCACCATGACCCCTGAGGGTATTGTGGAAGATGTGATGGTCTCCATTGATTCTTGGGAGTACCCTGCTAATTTCGTAGTTCTCCAGCCAAAGGCAAAGCTCACTAGGTATCCTCTCATTCTGGGAAGACCCTGGCTAGCTACTGCCAATGCCTACATCAACTATCGAGCTGGGAACATGACCATAAAGAATGGGCATATGTCCAAGCAGTTAATCCTATATCCTCCTACCCAACCCTTGCTAGATCATGATCTACCTCTCTAGTTGGAGGAGGAAGATGAGGATGAAATCTATTCTGCACCGCTTTGTGCATTAGAAATCGCCATTGGGGGAAAACTACAAAATATGGATGATATTATTGAAAATCTGATTCAGAATCCACCTCCCAGTGTATCACCATTAGAGGATATAGTAAGAGAAACCCAAAACAACCCCTCAACTAATCTCTATGCGGTTGACTCCACTCCTCTCTGTGTTAAGAATATAGAGTTCGGTAAAGAAAGAACATTGAAAATAAATCCATTCCTATCCACTTCCCAGGAGAAGGAACTGTGTAGCTTGCTGAGAAAACACCTAGATGCCTTCACCTGGAGTTATAAGGAGATGAAGGGAGTGCACCCTTCAATATGTACTCATCATATATACATCAAGGAGGATTGCAAGCCAGTGAGGCAACGTCAATGGAAGATGAATCCAACACTTAAAGATATTGTTAAGGAAGAATTGCAGAAATTGCTTGATGCGGGATTCATCTATCCCATCTCTAACAGTGAATGGGTCTCTCCTTTGGTGCTAGTGCTAAAGAAAAAAGGTAAGTCAAGAATCTATGTCGATTATCGAGAATTGAACAAAGCCACTAAAAAGGACCATTTTCCTTTACCTTTCATAGATCAAGTGTTAGACGGTCCAGTAGGGAAAAAGTTTTTCTCTTTCCTAGATGGTTTTAGTAGGTACAATCATATTCAAATCAGCCCAAAAGACCAAGATAAGACAACTTTCACTTGTCCTTGGGGTACCTTTGCATACTGGGTCCTTCCTTTTGGTTTGTGTAATGCTCCAGCCACTTTTCAAAGAGCAGTACTCAGTATGTTTTCTGAATTAGTTCATGATGCAGTGGAGATGTACATGGATGACTTTACTCCTTATGGCTCTGACTTTCAGGAAGCTTTATCTAACTTAGGAAAAGTTCTAGCAAGTGTATTGAGATGAACCTGTTCCTCAGTCCAGAAAAATGTGAATTTCTGATGACTGAAGGGACCGTGCTAGGTCATGCAATATCTCAACAAGGACTATAGGTGGACCCCAATAAAATTTCCATCATCCAAAGTATCCCACCTCCTCAAAAGGGGAGAGATGTCAGAAGTTTCCTAGGCTTAGCTGGGTATTACCAAAGATTCATTAAAGATTTTCGCAAGCTAGCCTCTCCTTTGTTTGGCCTCTTAGGTAAATATGTCGAGTTCATATGGCCGGAAAACTGTCAAGAGGCCCTAGATACCTTGAAGAGAAAGCTCATGACTGCCCAATTCTGAGAGGCCCAAACTAGGCCCTACCTTTCCACATTCACACAGATGCCTTGAACAAAGCAATAGGAGCAATCTTGGGACAAATTGATGAAAATTTACCTTATGCCATATACTTTATAAGCAAAAACTTGTCAAAGGCAGAGTTAAACTATACGGTGATCGAGAAGGAACTCCTAGCTATCGTGCATTCCTTAAACAAATTCAGACATTATATCACAGGCTATAAAACTTTCGTGCACACTGATCATGCTGAAATTAGATATTTAATGAACAAATCGGATGTAAATGCTCGCATTATTAGATGGTTGCTTTTACTACAACAGTTTGACTTGACCATTATTAATAAGCCTGGCAAAGAAAATGTTGTTGCTGACTTTTTGTCTAGAGTAAAATTGCCTGCAGGTGAAGAAGGAATGGTGGATGACCAAATGCCAGATGAACATCTGTTTGCTATCTCAGTACTCTCTCCATGGTTTGTTGATATAGCAAACTACTTGGTTTCAACACAATTTCCACCACACTTGTCCTCAGAAGAGAAGAGCAAGATAGTAAGCAAAAGTGCCCCTTTCACCTAGATTTGGGGCAATCTCTTCAAACTTGGTCCAGATCAGATCTTGAGAATATGTGTCAGGGAGGAGGAAGTCTTTGACATCCTCCTGACCTGTCATGATGGGCCTTGTGGAGGTCATTTTGTAGCAAAAAGAACTGCCTTCAAGAGACTTCAAGCAGGCTACTACTGGCCCACTCTTAATCAAGATGTGAGGAGATATACCAACCAATGTGATTAGTGTCAAAGAATGGGGAAACCTACTCCAAAGGATGAGATTCCCATGCAACCTCAAGTGACATTTGAGCCATTTGAGAAGTGGAGCATGGACTTTGTGGGCCCTATCAGCCCTCCTTCAAAGAAAAAACAATACATCATTGTGTGCACCAATTACCTAACAAAGTGGGTAGAGACAAAAGCAATCAAAGCAGTGACAAAGGAAAATGTAGCTGAGTTTTTGAGAGAAAAAATATTCTACAATTTTGGGTATCCAAGAGAGTTGGTCACAGATCAAGGTAGTCAGTTTACTTCCAATTTCATTGAAGACCTGCTCACACATCATAGAATCAAGAATAGGACTTCCACCCCTTACCATCCACAAGCCAATGGGTAGGTGGTGGTCACTAACAGAGCATTAGAAGAGATCTTGACAAAGGTAGTGAGCAGCAACAGAAAAGACTGGGCAGACAGATTAGTTGAGGCCACTTGGGCCTACAACACAACATGGAAGACCACTACAGGGTTCACACCCTATGAACTAGTCTATGGGAAGAAGGCTTTGTTGTCAATAGAATTTGAATTCAATACCCTAAGGATGGTAGCTCAGCTGGACCTAGACCTCAGCCATGCACAGAAAGAAATATTACTTCAGCTTAATGGATTGGATGAACACAGAATGCAGGCCCTTCTCCATACAAAGGTAGTTCAGCTTCAGAGAAAGATATGGCATGACAAAAATGTCAAGGAGAAGCAATTCCAAAAGGGATATTGGGCACTACTCTATGATTCAAGATACAAATATTTCAAGGGAAAGCTAAGGACAAGATGGCTGGGACCCTACACTGTGGAGAAATGCAATGACAATGGTTCAGTTCTGATTAGAACCATTGATGATGAAGCCATCCCCATGCTTGTCAATAGACACCGGTTGAAACTCTACAAGAAACCCCTCTCCAAGTGAGAGTTCATTGAAGATTTGCATAAGACAGTGATGGTTGTGGAGCATGTCTTATCATCCACTTCACCCACTCACTGAAGAAAAATGAAAAAATTAAGGACTCAAGTGAAAACCTCCATGAGGTGCTTGAGTCCCATCATTGGGTTGAAAACCTCTTCTGAGGCGGCCCAATGATTTCAAAAAATAAAAATAAATAAAAAAAATTAAACAAAAGAGAGAAAAATAAGATCCCTGGGTGAAAACCTCCCTTGGAGGCACCCAGGACAAGAAATTAGGGTGAAAACCTCCCTAAGGCGCCCTAGTTGTTTTCAAAAAAAAAAGAGAAAAAGAAAAATGAATTTCCCGCTGCATTGCAAGTTTGCAAGAGGACTACAGGAAGCAGTAGAAGGAGCCAAGGGAGCCCTAAAACCAACACCGACATCTATCCTACCTTCCCACACCTTTCTCCATCATTCTTGGCATTTGTTTTCACCTCACTGTGCTTATTTTTCAAAAACTGTGTTTTCTACAAGACGCTCTGTGTTTTCTACAAGAGGCTCCTGTAGGAATTACAGAGAGCCAGAAATGGATAAAAGATAGTTTGACAGATAGGGAAGCTTCATAAAAAAAAAAATCTATAAATCCTCTTGTAGTCTTCAAACCTCCTTGCCATCATTTCCAAGCCTACATCACACCCCAAACATCATTCTTCTTCCTGTCCAAGAAAAACACAAAAAAAAAGGTTCCTCAAGAAAAGAAAAACTAAGAAAGGGAACAGCACTATAGACCTCACCTGAAGCCTACCTATTACCTCTCCATCTCTATCTACATCTCTGGCATCATCCTCATAGCTCCAAGCATAGAAAGAAGCTGAAGCTTCAAGGGGAGAAGCGGCTACAGGAGCTCCTGTAGGAATTCATGTAGCGGTTGATCCCATTAAAATCCAGCATCAACAACAAGAGGGTGCAAATATGAAGGTTGAAGAAGACACCTGAAGCTTAGATCTAGCCAAAGAAGAACCTGCACAAGGCACAACCACACATCAGCAAGCAGACAACATGAAGCGAAAGAAACAAATGCATACAACAGAGAGAGAGAGAGCCACAACACCTCACAACAAATACATTCGGATCTCAGGTAAGTAACTAACCCGCTCCTCTGTTTGCATTTGTGTAACTAGAAGGCATGCAAAAGTAATGAGATGGTTGAGGTTGAATGATGGAAAGGTGGCCAGTTAACTTGGCCACCTTCATCTAGTTGACTACACTCATCCGAAGATGTCACCCACACGTACGCACAGTCAACTCAAGAAAGATGTCAAGGAAAAGTAGTGGAGGAAGTGTGAACTCTGATGTAATCATGAGGGATGATTACGAGGAAAGGACCATGATTACAAGGCGGTTGGGGAGAAATGATCCGAATTGGCCAACATAAACTTTGCCAGCTCACCGTCCATCACCGGAAATATCCATAAAAAGTAATAAGTACTCCTCCTTGACCACTCTAACCACCTTTTCCTTCATTCTCTCCTTGAAACTCCACTCCTGCAATCTCCTTGTGCCCCCACAACCTCGTAACCATCGTTCTCCATTAATCTCTCCCATATTCTTTCTCTTGGCATTTTCTACAGGAGAACTTACACGTTCTACAAGAGCACCTAGAGGGATTCTACAAGAGGGACAACAGTGTTCTACAGGAGGGCTAGTGAGTTGTTTTGAAGGGAGAAAACATAGGTTTTAGCACAATTCTTGGGCTAAGGAGGTAGGTTCCATTCATACCCCCATTGAATATCAAAATATGCAAGCAGTGGTTTAAATTCGAGGGTGAAATCAAGCCTTTAGGTGGAGGAAATACATAAAAAAAAATACGCTTATTTCTTAAAAAACACAGTCTCTTTGTTTCTCTATTTTTCTTCAAAAAAATTTGTCTCCTTCTCCACATTTGGTTTTCCAAAGAAGCATAAAAAGAATGACAGGATGTTTTATGAGGAAGGAGCCCACCAACTCCTCCAGGCTCCATGCACATCCCCAAGTAGTGGACATATTCACAAGAGCAAATTGGATGAGCTTTTTTGAGAAATTCCAAGGGTTTGATGAGGAAATTTCTCAAGAATTTGCCCACTCTTTGGTCCCTCACACCAGAAAACATGCCACTGTCACCTTTAGAGGTATTTCCATGGAGATAACCCCTGAATTTATCAGTAGGGTCACTACCCTTCCTCTTGGATTGCTTTGGAGTAAGGATGAGAAACCAATTGGTCAGGCTGCTAAGAAAAACTTCTTTCAAAGCAATGGAACCCTTGTAGAGGATAAAAATGGCATTAGAAGGGCTAGCATACCATATCCTTGGGATGAGGTTAGCTACCATATAATAAAATATATTTCCTATGAGGGGAGGTACAACATTGTATATGGCATGAACACTCCAGCCCCTCAGAAGCTTAGCATCCCCTACTTCCTCTTGAAGTCTCTCATTCACTCCAACATTAAAGTTCAAGCAGGAAATTTAGAGCAGCTAGCTCACCATGGGTTAATCAGAGTTTTAGTGGAAGAAGCCCTCCATACATTTACACTCCCTATAGCATGGGAAATCTTCCAAAACATGACAGCTGAGGATGACGTAAAGACCCTAACCTATGCTATTAGTCCTACTGGCAGTGAGCAGGAAGAGAAACAAGGGGGAGAAGGTGAAGCAACTGGTGACTTACCAGAACAAGAATGGAAGGAGGAAGAAACTAAGATAGAGAAGGAGAAAGCTGAAGAAACAGAGCAGGAAGAAACAGAGAAAACAGAGACAGAAAGAGAAACAGAAGGAGGAGAAAAAGGGCAAAAAAGATAGAACAAGGAGAATTTTCCCCTAAGACTCTGAAAAGAGAGGAAGTAGCTACTCTCACTGTCCTCAGTACACCCATCAAGCCAAAACAGAAGAGGAAGAGGCAGGCCTCCATGTATTTCAGGGCTAGGAAGAGCACAAGAATCAAAACAGGGAAACCCCACCCTTCTTCAAAAGTGACAACTATAATTGAAGATTCACCCTCTGCCCAAGGAAAATAATCCCCTCCTAAGGCACCTATCACATATGAAAGGGGGACTCCTAGATCTCCCACATGAAAAGAAAGGGTAGAACTACAAGACCCAAAAACAATCCTACAAGAGGAACAGACAGTTCTACAGGAGACATTGTCCAAACTACAGGAGACCAAAAAGCTTGAGAAAAGGACAGAAGGATAGCCAAAGGGAAAGGAGGATGAAACAGAGCTACAAGAACTTGATCCCCATCCCAGTCTTGGCTCCTACTACAGTCTTCTTGAGGGGGGAATTATAATTCCACAAAAATTTGCAATTCCACTGTTTTTTGAATTAGAGAAAGACAGGATAATAACACATAGGTGGATGCAAATAGCCAAATCCAAAGGAGTTGAGGATATTGGCCATATGGAGAACAAACTCAAAGAAATGCGCAGAGAGTTGAGTGATATCAGACATAGGGAAGCAATTACAAGAAGCCAACTTGAAACAAAAAATGAATTGCTAAGGAGGTAGCTGCAAGAGAAAGAAACCCAACTGGCATGCATGGCCAGCTGGTCCATGGAGGCATTGTAATGTATAACACTAGAAAAATCCTATGGCTTGTATCTCAAGGACCAATGGTTGCAATTTCAGATAAATACTTTGGCACAAATAGGCATAATGCCTTTCCAAGATTACAGGTAGTTTATGGACCTGTGTGACCAAAGCACATCAGAAGATAAGGAAAATATGGCAGAATTCTACCTACATAACATGGTCCTCAGAAACATGAATCTGTGGGACCCAAATTCCAGGCTAGGGGACCTGCAACTAATGGCCATGGCCTCATGGATGAACCATGAAGAGTTAAGGGCAGCAAAAATAATAAGGTTGATGGTAAAGGAGTAGAATGAGCCATTAATGATCAGAGCTAAGCCATCAGACCCCACGACACTCATCAACACACATAACCTACTTGCCAATAATCCTCAGATTGCCCCAAGATATATAAGTGATCAGGCACAAGCCATTGCACACTTTGAGGATATGGAAAGGCTACTTGGGGATGACTGTGTGCATGCATGTATGAAGATATGGAACACCTTGCCACACAGTCTACAGATCACGGAATATCATTCCCCAATGAGGATGAAGGAGGCATTAAGGAGAGTGCCAATGTATAAGTGCTCCATGCAGAGGCTAAAGGTCAATTGGATTGGCCTCAAATTGAGTCCCCCACAGTTGCTAGGCATGCTGGAAGGTAGAAGAGAAGAAGAAGAGCAAGAGCAGTGGGAAGAGATAGACAAGAAGGCAAGATTCTATGACAAGGAAGAGGAGACCACATTAGAAGCATGGGATGCTAGGGAGGCCACCAGGGCCATAAAAGATGAGGAGATGGACTAAGTTTCTCAGAGGATGAGCAACACTTTCAGTAGGGGGGTGATGATGAGCCTCATAAATGGGTAATTATATGGGCACATTTTACCTCCTAACCTAGTCAAATCAACCATTCTCTTAGCTTATTATATTATTTTCTAATTATATTGATGCTTATAGAGTGAGTTGAGTTAGTTATGATGCCATGTGGTCTAATATGTGTTTAATGCAGATCATTGATGAATTTTGAGGTCAAAGTCAAGGACCTAGTGGACAAATGGCAGCAATAACTTGAAGTGGACAAAGGATAGGACTTATAGGAGGGAATCCCCCTCATTTATTACTCCTCACTTCAAATTCCCCTTCATTCAGCTCGGAGTACAAGCAGCCAAGTCATGCACTAGAAGGCAGCCGAGCAAGTGGAGGATAACTGATGATTATCTCGAGTTTTGGTAGCCAAGCCTCCCTGATTTTAAGTAAGTTATCGGTACCTTCATTTGTATAAGTAGAGAGGCCTAGGGCCTCACTATGGTCAGATTTTTGTTGGATTTTTGTTGTACTTTTGCTTATGTAAACTCTACTCAACTTCGAGCTTATTATTTTGATAGTTCCATGTAATCTTGTTATTATTTTGGAAATAAAGATGGAATCCTTTTTGAGCTAGCATTGAGTTACCTCAAAGGGCTGAAGCTCTTGATTTAGGGCCCAACCCAAGTAGCCAAGCTCCTCTTTACTTGTATTTGTATGTTTTATTTCAGTTTGTAGATTAGGCTGTTGTTAAATGAATTTCTTTTATGATCAAGAATAGGTTGCTTTTCATGACTCAATAGTTTGCTTCCATTTGTGCTTTCTATAGTAGGTTAAGCAGTGATAAAGAAAAGATCCAAAATGCTAGTAACAGTGCCTTGGCCTCTCTCCCTCCCTTTGGGACCATGATTTGAGGCAAAGACCCTCTTGCTGCCCCAAAAACACAGATTTTCCTCATTCATAAGACTTCTAGTATTTACAGCTTTTTAGTTTGTTAATAGTCCAGTTTGCTTTGCTTCAAAACTCCTTCATCATGCTCACTTATTTATTTACCATAGTCTTCTTCCATGCTTTCCTTTCTTGCAGCAGTTATCATCATTTCCTTTCATAGATCATAGTTTAGATTAGTTTGATGCAAAAATCTGTTTTTATGGATGCACTTATTTCATTGCTTGCTTAATCTCATTTGTTGAATGTTAGTTGTTTATGCAGCATATATCTTCTAGTAGTATGCCAACCTATCCCCCATCCCATCCTCCATCTGATCCATTCCCTACAGGTCGCCAAGTCTCACCTCAATTCTACCTTAATTTCCTACATTTTCCATAGAATTTCTTCCTCTCTCCTTGAGAAAATCCAATCATATTTCTCTCTCCTAATGATTCTTGGTAGACCCTAGGTACCCTAACACTTCATTCCAACCTTCATCCACCTTTTCCACCTACTCTCACATCCACAAAACTGCCAAAACTACTCTCGGCCTCCTCCTGTAGGCCTCCTATAGAACGTTGTTTTTCCTCCTATAGATTTCCTGTTTCCTCCTGTAGATTTTCTTGTAGGGTTTCTTTTGAATGTCGAGTGTTGGAAAAGCCTCCAGAAGGCCACCTGAGACCTCCTAGTACCAAACCATAGCATCCTACATCCTTCCAAGTCCCAAAACCGCCGTTCAACACCACCTATTCGCTGCAACATTCACAAACAATAAATCACATGCATGTCAAATTCACATAAAAATCCAAAAAGATTTTTTTTGCTCATTTACTTCCATAAATAGCTTATTTAGATGTTGTTTACTTCTTTCAATAGATAAATGGAATTCTTTTCATGGTTTTCATAGTGCTTTCTGCAAAAGTAGGATTAGTTGGTTAAGTAGGATTTACTTGGTTTTCTTTACATTTCAGTCTTTCTCCTTTCTGCAGTTAGAGTAGTATCTATAGAGTAGTATTTCTCTCATTTCATCACATATAGAGCTTCTTCTGTAATCCATAGAAGTTGGCTTGAGCTCATAGTTATTTTGCACCGGTTGACCAAGTGACAACTTGCAGTAAGAACTAGTACTTGTGCATACAACACCATCGCTTCCAAGTTTGTTACAAATTACTAGGTTGATAAGAGTAAACAAGGCAGTCCAGGAGTTGCAGCATTATTGCTGCAATACTGGTGCTCACCACTTCTGTTGAACTCACGACAAATGGCATAATTGATAGATTATTTTCCTAGATTTGTCCCTCGTTCTCAATAAAAAATGTATCTTGGAAAATTTGGGGCTTAAACAACAAAGGTAAGCTTTGTTCCCTAAAATAAAAAATTATCAAGTACAAACTAGATATAGTGTTCTTACAGGAATACAAAATGATAGAAGAAAAATGATTGGAGGCTAGCCAACGCTGTTGGAAACATAGTGAAGCAATGTTGAAAGATGTCGTAGGACTAGCTGGTGTAATCAAGGTCTTATGGAACCCTAATAAAGTCATCTTCAAAGATTGGATGCGCTCTCGATTCACTGTGTCAGGAACATTTCAACTAATTGGATCTAAATCCTGTTACAGTTTGACAATGCTATATGGACCCTCATCCCCCCAAGAAAAGGAGTCATTTCTTAAAGGTATTCAAGCTCTCAGCCGCATTATGTCTACCTCATATTAGATCATAGGAGGGGACTTTAGTACAGTGTGGAATATGGAGGAAAAATGGGGGGGAATTCAACAATTAGATTCCAACTCCATTGTTGTCAATGAGATGATCAATGATCTCCAGAGGACGGATGTGAATACTAAAACATGGCTCCACACATGGAACAACCGACATGGTGGGCAACACTAAGTGGCATTTCATCTAGACTACATCCTTTCGTCGAAAGAGCTCATCTTGAAAGATCTACCTATTTGATCTCCAATCTTTCCCTCCATAGGTTTTGATCACTGGCCTATATGCCTCAACATGACCTCCCACTCCCCTCCCAAAAACAAACCCTCTATATTAAAAAATTTTGGTTACAACATCTAGGCTTCGTGGGAAAGATAGAATAATGGTGGAAAACTTTGGAGGTTCCCTCAAGATCATGCATGCAGATTTTCCAGAGAAAAATGAAATCCCTGAAGCTAAAAATCAAAATCTGGAGTCACGAAGAATTTGGGGACATCTTCATTGGAAACATAAGCTTGAGGAATGGATGGAGATGCATTATATGAATATAGTATGTGAAGGCCACACCAAGGAACTATCAATAGAGGAAGAACACCTGGTATCGGAGTTGGAAGAATGGAGAATTAAGGAGGAAGCCCTCTAGAGGCAAAAATCACAAGTCCAATGGCTTAGGGAAGGGGAGCGAAATTCCAATTTTTTTTGTAGATCTATGATTAGTCATAGAAAACATAACTGCATTAACTTGCTCACTTCATAAGAGGTTACACACCTGAAGATTCACCAAGACATGGAATGTGAGTTGATCCCATTCTACTCTATCCTATTGACTAAATCAGAAATAGATCAATCTGAAGATATTGAACGTGTTAACCATCATGTCCCTACTCTTGTGACTACAGAAAAAAATGAGGTCTTACTGCGACCAATCTCATTTGAAGAAGTGGAGGTGATGGTCAAAGAAATGAACTCTAACAAGGGACCTGGGCCAGATGGCTACACCTTTGAATTCTTCAAGGCTTGCTGGTTTTTTTTGATCCCAGATATTGTGGATCTAGTGGAGATTCAGACCAACAAAATCAAGTATGGTTATGCCTAAACATAATTTTTTTCACCAATATTCTTGAATATAAGGAGGCCCACACTCCAATTTGATTCAGACCCATCGCTTTATGCAATGTGTTATATAAGATCCTCTCCTTAATTCTTATTCAGTGGTTGAAGCCAACTCTCCATCACATAATGATTCTATAGAAGTCAGTCTTTGTAGAAGGGAGGTATATTATGGACAAAATAGTAAATGCCCATGAAATTATTCACTCGCTTAAGAGCCACAAGAAGCAGGGGATGTTGCTGACGTTGGATCTGTCAAAAGATTACGATTGGCTCAGCTGGTCTTATCTCTTGTCGATCATGAGAGCATTCGGCTTTGTTCAAGATTGGGTTCATTGGATCAAGTCATTCATCTCCATGCCTCTTTTCTCAATCTTGGTGAATGGTGCTCCCTCCTTCACCTTCATATCTTCTAGAGGCCTCCGAGAAGGAGACCAAATTTTGCATTCCATATTTATTATAGTAGCTGAGGGACTAAGTCGGTTGATTAAGGCAATGAAAAGCAATAATGAATTAAAAGGATTTCACCTTTCAAGAACAAATATCGATATCACTCATCAATAATTTTTCGATGATAATTTATTTTATGGAGAAGCCACTATTGGGAAGCTCTTCAAATTAATGAAATCCTTGTGGAATTCCAAGCGGCCTCAAGTATGCTTCGCAACAAGGAAAAATCTAATATTTATTTTTTTCATACTCCATGCCCTATCCAAATATTTCTAGCTCGGGTCCTAGGCTTCTGCATTGGATCTCTTCCATCAAAGTACCTAGGAGTCCCCCTTATTGCCAATCTGTTAGGTCCCTATAATACTAGTGATTCCCCCATTACTATTGTCATTTTAGACCCTTAATGTTATTGTTGTGCCCCATTTTTCTCCACATTATTATTATTGTACCGCATTGAAGCCCACTATTGTTATTGTTTTTCCCTTATATTATTATCGTTATGTCGGCTTTGATTGTATTGTGACCCCTTAAACTCCTATATATAGAAAGGAGGATTTTTTCATTTGAATCATCCAATAATTGTTCATTCGTGTAATGTAAAGGAGGTTTCCCCCTTGATGAAGCTAATTTTGAAGTCATTTACCTATCTTTTCTTCTATTTTGTGAGTTGGTTACATAAAATTTGGTATGAGAGGTTTGGATTATAGGGTTTCGCTGCTCCAAACATGTCATCATGGAATTTTCACCATAAAATTTTTTAGATGACGTTTCAAAAGCTAGAAAAAAATCCACTTGAGATGAAATCTTAATGAACCTCGGGTCCGAATTTCAGAGATTGTCTCGCTATATTTTCAGAGATATGATCCAAGGAAGTTAGGGTTTTTGCAAGATCCCAAATTACATCCCAAACAGGTGACCTTGGGAAAATCATCATAACTTTCTCTTTGAGTATCAAATTGAAATTTCGTAAGAAGTTTCAGAATGATGACAGACTGTAGCTTTCCATGCATCATTTTTAGGTCTGAAGGTTGAAACAATGACACCTATCACTTTGTACAATTTTTCTCTACTGAATAAGTGTATAATCAGGTTATCTTGGGCGATTGGGCATAATTATTTCTTAGAGAATCCAATTTTGATAAGACTAGTGGCATTGGGAGGAGGATGCAGAGGGCTACCATAGTCCATAATTTCAGACCTTGGAGATCTGAAATTTCAGAGATACATTAGATTCAATATCAAGCTCCCACAAAAAAAATAAGGTGTGTAGTCTTTTTAAAAAATTTCATTAGTCTTTTTGAAAACTTAGTTTGAAGTGATTAAAAGGGATTAGTGAATAAAATTATCATTAATTGATGCCTCGAAGAAAGAAAATGGAAACACCTAGTAAACAACCCTAAAGCTCTAGTATGCCACCTGAACAAGAGGAAGAAATGCAACATGATATATCAAAATTACGAGATCAAGTGCAACAAATTTCTCTCTCACAAAAAGTAACAAAAGCTAAGATGGATGGATTGAAAGACAACATTGAAGATTGGAAAGAACTACATGGATGGTTTGAAGGAAGGTTTGATAAAGTTGCTACAAGAAAGGCTTCCTAATGATGAAAAGGTAGTAGACAAAACTCATAATGAGAACAAAAGAAATGTTAATCATGACTCAAAGAAGGAAAGCATTAAAGATTTGAAGAAAGACGCGAAAGGTTTGAAGGAATGTTTGACAAAGTTGCTACGAGAAATGCTTCCTAATGGCAAAAAGGTAGTAGAGGAAACTCATGGTGAGAACAAAAGAAATGTTAATCATGATTTCATAGACTCTAACTTTGGAATAAAGTCCCACCATGTTCCAAAGATTGATATGAGGAAGTTTGATGGCAAGGATCCAGTAACATGGATACTACATATGGAACAATATTTCGATCTCCATAATGTGCAAAACACACAAAAGCTATACATTGCAACTTTATATTTGGAGCCCAATCAATTTGTATGGTATTGATGGCTTTGATCTCATAGAAAAATTGTCACTTGGTCAATTTTTACAGATGAAATGATAGCACATTATGGTGATACAAAGAGCAACACATTCTTTCACCAATTGATAACTCTTAAACAAAAGGGTTCAATGGTGGAGCACATTGAGGACTTTCAAATATTGAATATAAGGGTAAATGATATTCCAGAGGAGCATAGGATTTATGTTTTCATAGGGACATTAAAGGATAACATCCAACATGAAGTTCAAGTTTGGGAACCTGATTCATTGGAGAAAGCATTCAAGTTGGTAAGAAAAATTGAAAGAAATATTATGGCAACAAGGAAGCCTACCACTCACAACTATAAAGATGGAAGCATTGCTACCCCTAACCTTCCACAACCTACAAGGTTGACACCACAACAATTGGAAGAAAAACAAGTAAAGGGGATTTGTTATAGTTTTGATAGCAAATACAGTAAAGGTCATAAGTGTGTTGAGAAGAAATTATTTTACATAGATTGTCAAGAGGAGGAAGAAAAGGAACAAGAAATGTCAAAATAAGAGGATATACATCAGGAATCAATCATAGAGAAAAAGAAATCAATCGAACCATATATTCTAATTCATTGGTAGGAATTACTACTCCCTAGACTCTCAATATAGAAGGACATATCAAGAAGAAAAAGGTAATAATGTTGATTGATTTAGGTAGTACCCATAATTTTATTCATTGTAAGATAGCCAAGGAATTGAATTGCTTCCTATATCCATCACTAGAGTGTCAAGTGATTGTTTCAAATGTAGGAATCATAACTTGATCTCAAAAGTTCCATAATACAAGTTATCCATGGGAGAATATATATTGAATAGTACTATGCTTTCTATTCCAATGGGTGGTGATGATGTTGTAATAAGAATCCAATGGCTACAATCATTGGGTACGATAGCTTTGAATTTTCAAGAATTTTTCAGGAAATTTGGTTGGGAAGGAAAGGAATTTGAATTAAGGGATATCATAGGGAAACCAGGAAAGATAATCATCTCTAAAAGCATGACAAAGCTTCTAAACAAAGAACAACGAGATGTAATTTCACAATTATTTTCACTAGAAGTTCCCACATTGAAACCATCTATTTCTCCAAATCTCCAAAAAGTGTTGTATGATCATTCCAAGGTGTTTGAGACTCCGAAAGGCCTCTCACCTATTTGTGATCATGATTACACTATTCATTTGATTCTAGGAAGTGTTCCTCCAAAAATTAGGCCTTAAAGATATCCCTATGCCCAAAAGAGTGAAATTGAATGTATGGTTGTAGAAATACTAAAGGTCGGTATTATTCAACCTAGTCAAAGTTCTTTCCCTACTCCAATAGTATTGGTGAACAAGAAGGATGGATCATGGCACATGTGTTCGGATTATAGGGAGCTCAAGAAGCTCACTACTAAAGATAAATTTCCCATTCCTATCATTGATGCATTATTGGATGAATTACATTTAGCAATTTACTTCACCAAGTTGGATATTCATTCAGGATATAATCAAATCAGAATGAAGACTGAAGACACTTTGAAAACAACAGTTAGAACTCATGAGGGTCATTATGAATTTTTGGTCATTCATTTTGGCCTTACCAATTCACCTTCTACATTTCAAGGTTTGATGAATTCCATTTTTAAACCCTTCCTTAGAAAAGTTGTGTTAGTATTTTTTGATGATATACTAATCTACAACAAGTCTTGCAAGGATCATGTTCAACATGTTGACAGGGTGCTCAAACTATTGGAGGAGAAATAATTATATGAAAAAATCTCCAAATGTTTCTTTGTTGTACAGGAGATGGGATATCTGGGTCATATTGCATCTCATGAAGGTGTTAAGGTAGACCCTAGCAAAATTAAAGCAACTAAGGAATGGAAATTCCCCATATCCATGAAGCATCTATGAGGATTTCTCGGGTTGACAGGGTATTATCATAAGTTTGTTAAGAATTATGGGAAAATAATAGCACCCCTAACAACATCACTGAAGAAGGATGCATTTTCTTGGACTCCAGGAGCACCGAAGGCCTTTGAGTATCTTAAAGAGGCAATGTGCGAAGCATCGGTCTTAGTTATGCCATACTTCAAAAAAACCTTTATTTTGGAATGTGATGCCTCAAGAAATAGAATTGGTGTTGTTTTAATGCAAGAAGGAAGAACCATTGCTTTTGAAAGTCATCCAATCAAAGGAAAGTATTTACACAAAGCTATTTATTAGAAGAAAATGCTAGCAATACTACATCCACTTAAGAAATGGTGACCTTACCTAATGGGAAGGCACTTCAAGGTAAAAATAGATCATGATAGTCTTAAATACTTTTTAGAACAAATATTATCTTTAGAAGAGCAGCAAAAATGGGTCACAAAGATGTTGGGTTATGACTTTGAAATCATCTACCAAAAAGGGAAGAAAAATTTTGCTGCAGATGCAATCTCAAGAAAGGATGAGGATGTGAAAGCATTGCTTTGTGCCATCTCTATCATCTAACCATATTGGATAAACGAAGCAAGGGATGAATGGAAGAATGACAAAGAAGTGTTTTTGCTCATTCAAAAGTTGCAGGAAGATCCCAGTACATCTGATACATTTAGTTGGAAATATGATTTGTTATGGTACAAATATTGCTTATCCCTCTGTAAGAATCCCCAACTCAAACAAAAGATGCTTCTAGAATTGCACACCTCTCCCATAGGAGGCCACTCAGGATTTTTAAAAACTTACCATAGGGTTAAGAAGGAATTTTTTTGGAATGGCCTTAAATCTAATATTCAAAGGTTTCTGGAAGAATATTTGTCTTGCAAACAAAATAAAGTTGAAACAGTTAAGACCCTGGGTCTGTTACAACCTTTATCCATTCCAAGTGAACATTGGGATGGGGTTTCAATGGATTTTATCATAGGTTTACCCAAGTCCGAAGCAAAGAGTGTCATCATGGTGGTAGTTGATAGACTTACCAAATATGCACACTTTTGTGCATTATCTCATCCATTTAAATCCAATACATTTTCTACTGCATTTATGGAAATAACTCAAAATCTACATGGAAACACAAAGATTATTGTAAGTGACAGAGATCCCATTTTCACTGGAAATTTTTGGACTGAATTATTTTCTTGTCTAGGTACTCATCTAGCTCATAGTTCATCTTATCATCCTCAATCTAAGGGGAAAACTGAGATAGTCAAGAAATGTTTGGAAGGATATCTTCGTTGCTTTGTATCTGAAAAACAAACACAATGGGTCTAGTGGTTGCCTCTAGCTGAATGGTGGTATAACACTTCCTTCCATATTGCAGCAAAAATGACGCCATTTATGGCACTTTATGGAAATCATCCACTGTCCATCAAAACATATTTAAGATAAAGTTATAAGGTTCAAGCAATGGAAGATCACATTGAGCATCAACAACAGGTTCTCGAACTCTTAAAGGATAACCTCACTTTGGCGCAGAATAGAATGAAACAACAGGCAGATCAACATCGCAACAAAAGAAGTTTTGATGTAGGTGATAGGGTATTTAGACGACTACACCCATACAAACAAATGTACCTCAACCAATCTAATAATGATAATAAATTATCACCAAAGTATTATGGTCTGTATAAGGTGTTCCAAAAGATTGGTACTATGGCATACAAATTGGAGCTTCCTGCATCTTCCCGAGTGCACCCAGTTTTCCATGTTTCATGCTTAAAGAAGGTTATAGGTGACAAGCTCGGAGTTCAAAAAATATTTACATAACTTGACGAGGAAGGAAAAATCATATTGGAAATTGAAGTAGTCACAGAAACAAGAACTCAACAGCTATGCAGTTGATCAATTTCAGACTATCTCATCAAGTGGAAGAACTTACCTGTTGAAGATTCGACATGAGAGGATGAGAATTTTATATAGAAGCATCAAGAACTACTCAAGCATTGAGGACAACACTTTTTGAAGGAGAGAGGCATGCTAGGTCCCTATAATACTGGTGATTCCCCCATTACTATTGTCATTGTAGCCCCTTATTGTTGTTGTTCTACCCCAGTTGTCCCCACATTGTCATTATTATGCCCCATAGAAGCCCACTATTGTTATTGTTTTTCCCTTATATTATTATTGTTATGTTGGATTTGATTATATTGTGACCCCTTAGACTCTTATATATAGAAATGAGATTTCTTCATTTGAATCATCCAAGAATTTTTCATTTGTGTAATGTAAAGGACCTTTCCCCCTCGAAGAGGCTAATTTTGAAGTCATTTACCTATCTTTTCTTCTACTTTGTGAGCTGGTTACATAACAAAATCCCCTTCACATTACTCATTGGAATGATTTATGCTCCAAAGTCATAAAAAAATTATCAAATTGGACATTTCAAGTCCTAAATTTGGCTGGATGTGGTACTCTTTTGAAATTTTTCTTAGAGGCAATCCCGCTCTATCATCTCTCCATTCTTCCTACCCTAAAAAGAATCTACCAAGAATTAATAGCTATCTTTTGACAGTTTTTATGGCATGGTGCAACCATGGAGAGGAAACGACCCCTAGTTGCCTGGAAAAATCTATCTCCCCAAAGCATAAGGAGGATTGGGTTTGCGAGATCCCAAGGAAATGAATGTGGAACTAGGGGAAAGGCTATGACGGTGTTGGATCCAAGTGGGGATTGAGTAATGGAAATGGATATGGACACAAAAATATGGTTAAGGTAAATCTTAGGGCTCGATCTTGTGCAACCCCTCCTTTTCTTCAAGTTTGGCGACATGGAACTTGGCCAACCACAATACTGACCTCATACGTGACCACTTTTTTTGGGAAATTAAGGATGGACAATCTACCTTACTCAGGGAAGACTTTTGGTAACAACTCCCTAGAGTTTCTAGTGTGTCAGTGCTACAAGACCTCAAAGTACTCCTCCGGTACCAAACTATGGGATGTGCTGCTCACAATTGGGTTGAGAACCAATATAACCAAGGTTGGTGTCATTGGAAATTGAGAAAGACTGGCAAGTGGAAGTCCCGAGTGAATTATGGGATCATCTTTCATAATATCTCCACCAACATCGTATTCCACAATCTTTGATCCCAAATAAGTTAAGGTGGGGGTACTCAACATCTAGGACCTTCTTTGATAACTGGAAAATAGATCCCCAAGAGTCGATGACCCTCCTCTCTCTCAATCTATCTCATGATATGATCCCCCATGTTTCCTTCACAATCAGGTTTCTGCCTATTTCATCTCCCTCTATATTCCTTAGACCCATTGTCACCGTGTTCAAATAAATTTCAATGGTTCCTTAAAGGGTAACCCAGGCCCTGTAGGCTATATCATAATATTACAATATTTTCAAGGTTATTCTACAGAGATTTATGTTGGATATTGTGGTTGTACTACAAACAATGTTGCAAAACTAACGATGCTTGAAAATGGTTTGTCTCTAGCCCATCAACATGAATGACTGTGATCCCGATTTAAACAAGAATGCAATGAAATACAGAAATACCCATATACACAGAGATGAAGTTGAAATAATACTTCATTTCATTACTGTAAAATACTTAAATATGCTTACAAACAGAGATGGAAATAAACCAGCTAGGGCGATGGTAGCTTATCTCTCAGAAGAGATGTGGCAGCTACATGCCTCTGAACTGTGTTACAATGAGGCTCGAAGGCCTATTTATTGTTGAGAAACAATGGAAACTTGAAACATCCAAAAAACTAACCCTAGGATATGAAGCACCACACTATGGGCCCCGTTTTGGGTAAATTGGTACATCAACTTCCCGGGGTCATAACTTTGGCATACAATCCTCGTTTGATGTGCACCATAGCTCGTTAGAAAGATTTATTCGAGGAATATAACTTTGGGAAGATAGAAAAAGTGTTGCTCCCACTTTTCCCAAGAAAACATCGTTTAGGGCCTTAAAATGGCTCTAGAAGTTCAGGACCTGAAAAAATGCTAAAAATAGTAAATTGTGGTACAATTAAGGAAACTGAAAAACTGAAAGAGACAGTTGTGGGGGTCCAAGTGGGATAGGTGGGTGGCCACCAAAATCCACCTGGATCATTCCTCCCCCCTTAAGAAGCAATGTTCCCCATTGTGTTGAGTTCCTCCCTGAGATGATGAAACTTCTGCTGAGCTAAGTCCCTGGTGAGCTATTCTGCAACCTCTGATGTGTCCAGTAATGGTGGGAAACATGGTCGAGGGTGGTCCACATTGAATTGTCGGTGCAAGGAAAGGAATAAGAAAATGTTATGCTCCAAAACATTATTTCCGATAGCCTTGGTATGGGCTCTTGTAAGGCATTCTTTCCGTAGATGAAACCAAACTTTGTCACCCACTTGAAACTTGTGTGGTACCTGATGCTGATCATGTCCTTGCTTTTACTTGGAATTTTCCAGAATGGAGTGGCAATATATCAACCTATTGGGTAGAGGTTCTCTAGGAGTCAAATCAAATGAATGCTTGACTTGATAGTGCAACGGTGTCCCTGTGGGTGAGGAGAAGATGTTTCTATCTGCTTTCATGATCGTATCCATCTGTTGCTGCTGCTGCGTCGAGGAACACTTCGTGGGGGTCATGGATGTGGTGATGATATTCCCCTTACTTTGGGAACAAACCAGACAAAAAATGAATTTCCTAGTCTGGGAGATGAGCTTGCTGCATTTCTTAGCAGTGATCAAAGAGGTGGCAGTTGGTTCGGCTACCTCCAGTATCTGGTATAATGAATTACCCAAGCAAATAATAACAGTGCGAGGCCTTGACTCATACACATCATGTCACCTCCATAAGTATGGTTGACCTAATAGTACATCACAAACATCAAGAGGTGCAACATCACACAATACCTCATCTATGAAGGGATTGATGCTGTAGGGAAGGCAACATTACTGGCGGACTCAGAGATCTCTTCTTTCGTGAAGCTACCCAATACTGTACGACTGCAGGTGTGGTGTAGTCGGTAGGCTCAACCACTTCATGACCTCTACTGAAATGAGGTTCTTTTGGCTCCCACTGTCAACAATGAATTACAACGGCGAACCCTTCACCCACATTTGTGAGTGGAAAATACGCTCCCCTCCTCTGGATTTTCGGGCTCATTCTTCTGGTTTTTTACAGGTGGCAACACTGGTGCTGGGCTCCACGTCAATGATCTGCATCCCTCTTTCATTCTTCTTGTCAGGTTCTGACTCAGGGTCAAAACATGCATATGATTTTGAAGCCTTCGACTCGGCCACCAACAAGTGCTTGGTCCGACACTCACTTGTGTTGTGAGTGGGGCTCTTATGGAACTCACACCACTTTCTTGTGTCCTTCCTTGACTTCATGGTGTTGTTCGTTTCTTGTGGCTTTGACAGGTTGTCTTGGGTCACCTCACCTTGGCTTTTTCCTTTATTCTTCAGATTCACATATCCAAATTCTCACTTCTTTTGTTTAAACTTCTACTCGATTTTGACAGTGTATCGGTACGCCGTGCCAAGTGAGGAGGTGTTCAAGAACTCCATCTCGTCTTGGATGTATTTGTGTAGGTAGCCGCGTATTTGAGTACCAAATGCAGCTCAAAGTCCTTAATACCCCACTTTGTGCAAAGGTTATGAAAGATATTTGTGAACTCTGGCACATCTTGGTCCCTCCCCTGCCGCAGCGTGGTCCACTTGATGTATTTTTTGTTATAGCTCTTGACAAGGTAGTACTGTTCCTTGATGACATCCCAGAATGCATTCCAAGTGGGTGTGGCTGAAAATTGTGAAACCGTACTTTCATCCTTTTGCTCACAGTAGGCTTCCCACCAGTCCTTGACATGTGGGGATGCTTTTAGAAGAGCAGAAATAATCTTTTCCCGACTGGAAAAATTATGAACAGAAAAATACCCTTCTAGCAGATTTAACCATTTATCTACTGCATCTGCATCTATTTGACCCTCGAATACGGGGATTTCAAAATTAACTTGTACCTTAAAGGGTGTGGCATTTCCAGAGTAGTTGTTGGAAGCTGATGCGTCGCCCCTGGGTAATCGCTGAAGGATCTGGGAAAATTTTTCCATCATCGTGTTCCTTTGTCACTCGAGGGCTTCTTTGAGAAAGATTTTGATAGGATCTCCTGCCCCTCGTCTCTCTTTTCATCCACCATGGGAGGTCGTTGAGATTTGCGAGGCTGATCTTGCAAAGGTTCAACCATATCGAGCCCTAACTCCTTATATCCTGTCCTCGTTGGGGACATGCAAAGAAAACCAGAGAAAGAGCAGACCGCTTTGATAGCACTAATCTAAATTTCAACAGAAACGCAACAAAATACAGAAATACCCATATACACAAATATGCAGTGGAAATAATACTTCATTTCTTTACTGTGAAATACTGAAATATACTTACAAATAGAAATGGAAATAAACCATCTAGGGCGATGGTAGCTTATCTCTAAGAAGAGATGTGGTAGATACATGCCTCTGAATTGTGTTACAATGAGGCCCAAAGGCCTATTTATTATTAAGAAACAATGGAAAGCCTTAAACATCCAAAAACCTAACCCTAGGAGATGAAGCGCCACACTATGGGCCCCATTTTGGTTAAATTGGTACATCAACTTCCCAAGGTTGTAACTTTGGCATACAATCTCCATTTGACACACACACCATATGTCATTAGAAAGATATATCCGAGGACCAATGATCCATGGCCTAATGTTGCTCCTAGTTTTCCCAAAAAACGTCGTTTAAGGCCTTAAAACGGCTCTGGAAGTTCAAGACCCCAAAAACTACTAAAAATAGTAAATTGTGCTACAATTGAGGAAACTGGAAAATTAAAAGAGATAGTTGTGGGGGTTCAAGTGGGATAGGTGGGTGACCACCAACATCCACCTAGATCATATTGAGGATTCACATCATGGGAGACTCCAAATTGATAATTCAAATGGCTTAGAAGATTATTAATCATTCCCCTACCTCCAAAATTGCACGGAGTTGGCCACATCCTCCACGGGAGAAACAAAGTTGCTAATTGGTTGGCCAACCATGGATCGATGAACTCTCATAGAGAATTTTCCATGTCATGGCATGATGTGATGGGCAAAGCAGACTTGGATCCCAGATAATTTCAGGCCCTCCAGGACCTCATCGATGCAGACTCCCATGCCACCGATGGAGGTGACCCTCACGGCTACTACCTGTCTTCTAAGCACCCACCAGTGCTCATCTAGCCTCCATGCATGTATAAATAGCACCATTATGTTCTATCCAGACCTCAATGTCAGCAAGTTTTGAGACTGCTCACACACTTTGTTGTTAAATACATGGGATGCTGTGAAATATTCTCCAATTTGTTTATTCAAGAGACGAATTTGGACAGAGCGGAGAATGGTGGTGTTATTAGTGGATTCCATGATTCCTCACTGGGGTCAAGGCCTTGGCTGAGAAACAGGGTGGACGCCTGGGATCGATTGGTTTGGGTCGGCAGTATTTTGTTGGATTTCCCTGGGATCCCGAATGTGAGCATCTAGAGTGTCACTTCGTCTTCATGCATTTAGTTTTTGTTCATGGAATGTCAAGTTTCTAAAGCTTCTGGAGCTCATACCTGCAGTTTTCGGTAAGTTATTTATTGATGTAGGTTTTAGTGCTCACTCTCATAATTGGGGTGTTTAGTCTACATCTACTTGGTCTGTCCCTGTGTTCTAGTTATTTCTAGTAAATTCCCTAACTAGCTTCTATTGGTGGGACAATTTTATCCTGGGCTTTATTACGGCCTCCTAGTGGCTTAGTTGTCAGATAAAGCTGAAGGTCAAGGGTAATAATTATCTATCGCCTCAGGGTAGTGGTGTTTTCAACTATGAGTCCATGGGTGGAAGAAGTCTCTTAACCTATTTTGGACCTAGGACTGGGTAATCGCAGGCTCCCCCTGTGTCACTGTATATGTTTACTGGTTATTGGTATGCATCCATTAAAAGCTACACTTTTGTGGGTCCCACTGCTTTTCTTATTATAGGTAATGTGAAATTATTTCTTTGGCCTCCCGCCTCCATAAGAGGTTTCACCTCGACCACTTCAGTATGCCACACCAATGGGGTTGGCCTCATCAAGTGGGAGGGAACCATCGTCGTGTAGGGCATCCCGAGCCTGCCCATAAATCGCCCTTAGATACTTCAGACAACTAGGAGACAAAATAAGCCACTTACATCTCACCAGCTCGCTCCACAAGCCATGTTGCAGCCCTTGCCACTTTTGATTCCATCGTTGAAAAACTTCAAAATATCCATATTAACATGGATATTATCAGGGACCACCGCTATGAATATCACAATGCTCTTGTGGCTTACATAAATGACATCCAATACAATCAAAACAAAATTTGGAACAATTGGATAGCCTTTGTCGTAGCCACCACCACACCAATGACCACCTTCACAACTTGGAAACGAGAGTGGAACACATATATTTTCATATGCATGAGCATGTCGGTTACTTTGCAATCCCCCCGTAATGCCCCCCAATCTCCCTTCTTGATATGTTGCAACTACTTTTGGTTATATTTTTGTTCTCTTTCAGTATGTTATGGCTACAATGCCTATCAGAAATAATGGATGTCAATTTCTTTATATGGTTTACTATAGGCCTTCATCTCAACAAGTCTAGTGAGAATGAGGGGAATGGACCTATTGAGATGATTTTTGTAAACACAATTTTTCTGAAAATCTAATGAAATTACTTTGAATGACAAAATAAAAATAAAAAAATAAAAATAAAGGTACAATATATATATATATATATATATATATATATACACACAAACTGAGAGTGTGTTAAGGTTCATTGAACCATATAAATTAAAATAATGATTCATATTCATAATAATTTCATATTTAAATTTATCCCATTGCGGTTGGAAGAATATGAAGTCCTAGCTTGCATTGAGCAGAAGTTTGAAAAAAATTCAAATCTTACACCTCTAGTCAATCAAGTCATTCTAGACACTATTGATATTTCCACATCATTTACTTGGATTTTACTAGTACTATGGCATAATGTCTTTTGATGCCTTCTATATCCTTTTTATGATTGGTTCCAATTAATTGTGGATTGATAGTCTTTGAAGTTCCCCTTAGAGATCTCAATTTCTCATTGTTCTATATGTGTTGTTCCTACAACTGCACTCAAAAACTAATTATTGTTAGCATATAGTTTTCCTTTAGAAATCCCTAATTTCCTTAACAAGTGGAAAACCCTAAAGTTCATGATGAAAACCCCAATGTTGATGGTCCTATTAAAAATTCAAGTTCCAATTGGTTTAGTGTGGTCCACAGTTTAGAGATTCAGAGATCCTCTCTAATGACATTCTCTCCACAGATCAAGAGACTTGGATATCCTTATACTTGTAATAGAAAGAAAGATCCACATGATCCCTTTGATCTGGATTCTATTTCTATATTTCTATCTGACTCTTTCTTTCAAACTAGATAATTTTTCCAATCTAGATTATCTACTTTGATCCAAAATATGGGATCTAACTTATCTTTATAATTTGTATCTAGGGTTGTTTACATCCCATATTTTTGGAGATCTAGATTATCATTTTCATAACTAAACCAGATAAACAACAATCCATGATGGCATTTTTTGTGTTCTCATTAATTAAAAAACCTTTGAAAAAAATCTGGGATTTGGTAACGTTTTCTATTATAATATTTTGGGTTCGATGTAGTCGGAAACACCTTGTTGAACTATGACTTAGATTTGGAGTTGTGAACACTAGGAACTACTTGTCTCCAACAACTGATTCTTCTTACCACAGATAAACAAATCCAATCGAGCTTGTTCTCAATACAATATGAATTTAACCATAGAAACACATCGATAAATACAAATACGTTGATATATACTCAAACTAAAAAAGGAAGATTAAAATGTATAATCTGTGTATAGTATTCAACTCTACACACCAGTCATGCTCTCAACCGCAAATCCCCATTTAGATGGAAAAAATATATTATATAGAGCTCTTGCACCAAAACCCAAAAAATTCAATCTTCTTCATTAAATTATCTATTGAATTCCTAAATTGGCATAACCGATCCCTTTACATAGAAATCAAATGACATTCACCCTAATTTCCTAATAATACAAATATCTTTTAGATATAAATTTAGGAAAATATTACAGCTTAAATATATTGAAGAAACCAACATGTCTCTGAAGACTTGAACCCATGCATGTCTCCAAAGACCTAAACCCATGTAGTTGGGGAAACAAATTGTTCACCAAACACTCAATCTAAGATCCTTTGATAATTTCTATCAACTTATTAATTAAATTTAAAGATGATTTTTCCTAAAATAAGTTTATTTCTATTAAACTGATATGATATTTCATAATATCGATTTCCTTTTCTTGCGGTCTTTAAGATTGAAAATTAGAACAACTTAAAAAATTAATCTCTCTATGTCCATATATATATATATATATATATATATATATATATATATATATATATATATATATATATATATATATATATATATATATATATATATATATAGAGAGAGAGAGAGAGAGAGAGAGAGAGAGAGAGAATTCATTATTCATGGTGATGTGGGAGCATCTACCAATGAAAACAATTTCTTGACCTCTTTAGGTCAAAACCCATTTACCAAAGGAAGTTGATTTCCGTAAATTTATCTAATTTGTAATATTTTCTTAAATTGTAATCTAGAAGGTATTTATGTTGTTAGGAAGTTGGGTGAGTTTCATTTTATTTCTATATAAAGGGATATATTAAGTCAAATTAGGACTTTTTTAGATAATTCAATGAAACAAATTGAACTTATTGAGTTTGGGTGCAAGAGCTCTATGTATTATATTTTTCCATGTAATTAAGGATTCCTAGTTGAGAGTGTCACCAATGTGTAGAAAGGGAGATTGTACATAGATTTTCCATATGTAATATTCAATTTTTATCTTGAATATATATCAGAGTATGTGTATTTCTATGTGTGTTTGCATGGGTGGATTTCAATTGTACTAACCATAGGAAAATTTGTATTTATTTATTTGTGGTAGGAAGAATCAATTATTGTGGATAATTGGTTCTCAGGGTTCATAACTCCAAATCTAGTTCACAATTCAACTTGGTGTTTCAGACTCGATCTAACCCAAAATTTTGTAAAACAAAAATTCACCAAGATTTGAATTGTTTTACAACATTCATCAATGATCCAGGAGGACCCAAGATGCCACGAAATTTAATAGTTCCAATTCAAGATGAAAATATCGACATGATGAAGAGCTTGAGGATATATTTCCAATGCAACTTGAGCGAGCTCAAGTAGACTTAATATGATAAAGTTATTGTGCTCTATATTTTTCACAAAATAGACAAAGAGGAAGGATAGAAGTGACATGTGGTAGGAGGTTGACCTTGCATAGTGATGGTGGAGCATCAATAGTGGACATGTGGCATTACACAAATGATAGTGTGGCAAATTGTGGAATCACATGGTGCTAACGTGGCATTTGAACTAGTAGGAGAGGTGAAAGATAGTTGACAAACATGTAGTGAGCTCTAGAGGAGATACATGGCGAAGGAACTAACTGAACAGGTGATGTGGCATTGATGGTGTAGTTGGCTATGCTATTAACTAAACTACTAATTGTACACAAGTGGACCAATGAAAAGCTACCACATGGAAGCCACCGAAATGCCATGAACATTTAGGCATTGATTACGAAAATGTCTATGGACATAATTGAACACGTCACCTCATGAAAGCCATTACAACAATGTTTTTTTAAAAGAATGGTTTTATGTTGGAAAGGATGTGACACATTCCATTTAAAAAAAAAAATTCTTAGTAGTATACAAAATATGGGAGGGTTTTCGATTCAACCCCAAGAACTCCCCAAACATAATCCCAAATAGACAAGATTTGGAACACTGCACCAATGGGACAGGACATGTAATTGTCCTAGCTACAACTATTGATAAAGTTTATGCATCGAGTATAATTGAACGATGTAATTCCCGTGGATTCAACCTTGGTTCAGGCACACCACAATATTTTATAATCAACTTTTCTACCAATGTCCCACAACATTATTAGGTTTGTAAAGGGTTAAACCTTTGTCTTTTAAGGCCTAGTTCAAATAAAATTTATAATAACAATTAGTCTTTTTCCCCTTTTGGATATTAGAAAGAGGGAGAATTTTCGATCTGAGGTTCATATGGTCATTATGCAGCTACACAATATTGCTTAATGAATATAAATGCTAAACCCTTGGCTTATATTTTTGGATTTTCACTATATATGTGGTAAATTCACTCATTGTATGCCCTTTTTGATAACAAAGAAAGAATAAAGCCATTTCTAGGGTTCTTAGAGGCTATTGTTCGAGTACAGAGCAGAGATCCAACTTTTGAGTTTGAGGACTTTGATGTAAATTTTCCTTTTGGCAATTGAAGAGGCCACTCCAATGGGAGAAGACCTGAAGGCGTAGCCCAAATAGGTGAACTTTGTTATCAATATCGTTGTGGTATTCTTATTTCTTTGCAGCTATTTCTTTATCTTCATAGTACTTTCAATGATTTTTATCAAGTTTGGTATTTCACATTTTGTTTAATAAAGAAAAATAATTAGCTCATAAATAAAATATTGAGATCATTTTTGGTATCAAATCTTAGTGAGCTAGTTTGATTTATTTTGTCTGTGGATGATTATCAAGTGCAACCTCAAGAATCGAGAAGGTGAACTTGAAGCTTACCACAGGGGCTTTACTAGGGGAGCAATACCATACCACATGGGTTCATATTGAGGGATATATATTGAGGAAAAAATGACATAATATATTGGGGGATATATAGGTGGAAAAGGGTTTTTATATTGGCAAGTATAAAAAATGGAGGTCAAATTCAATGAAAAAATATAAAGGGGTATATAAAATGTTAATGAAAAAATGGATACCTACAATATCTAGTGAACTAGGGGTTTTTTTAATTGGGAAGGTGTATTGGGTTAATATTGGTAGGGGGTTAAATAATATGATTTTTAGAGGTATTTTCCAATATGCAGCCAAATTAGGGGTATTGTTTAGTATGCCACAAATGCACGTGATATGTTAGAGGTTCACTGAGTGAAGCCCCTATGAAGCTTACAATCTTGAAGTTGATTGAAGGAGCTTCACTCAACGAGGAATCACTAAAACAAGAGAATCATTTTAACTATAAGTTGGATTTCGTTGAGGCATTTATTTTTATGAGGTCAATCATGGAAGACATCTATAATGAAAGAGGAATTTTAAATGGTGAATGCACTAGTCAATTTGAGAATGACGGTGATAAACCCCCTCTTCCTCCTTCTCCTCCTCATTCAAGACGTCCTTCTCCTCTTCATTCAAGACCCCCTTCTCCTCGTCATTCTTCACCTTCTCATTATCCACCTCCATCTCCTCATAAGATTACTTCAAGGAAGCCATTGTTTAAGTTGTATGTGATGTTTGACTTGCCAATGTATAATTGTGGGCCTACTACAAAAATATTAGATAATTAGATTCAAAAAATAGAAGCCTATTGCCAATCTTAGCATATTGTTGAATAAGAGATAAATATTCAAATGTCCTCTCTTTGACTTGAAGATACAACACTGGGTAGGTGCGAATGTAAAATTCAACAAGGTATAAAAAAGAATGGTAAGATCCTTTCTTCATGACTAAAATTCACTAATGCATTAAAGGAAAATTTTTATATTTTATCATACACCTAGAAAGAAACCATGGAATGGAAAATTTTGAGATACGGAAAAGGAAAAAGTGTGCAAATATTTATTGAAGGATTTAGGAAGGATGAATTGGCTTTAAATGACCCACTATATTATCCAAAAACTCTTTTAAAAGGGATTCATGAATTGCATAGTTACATTGACCATACTATTATCTTATTTTATCTCACTAATTTTGATGAATTGTGTTTCCAACATACTCTTCTTTAGTACCAGAGAAAGAATGTGAACAAGGATTTCGCAAAAAACGACCATTCAAGTTGTACGAAGGAAAATTCAAAGGAAATGGTAAAGAAAGTAAGCTTCCTATAATGAAGAAAAGTGAGGCAAAGCCTACATTCTCTCATTTTAAAATGGAAGGGAATGATGATAATCTTTGTTAGATGCTAACCTGGAAATAAGGCCTAAAAGGTTTGGAGGCAAAAGAAACCAAAAACAATTGCCACAGTGCAGTAAAATTTGGGATTTAATTAGGGGATGAAACTTAGATCAAACTTGTACGATTGGAATATATAATATATTCTCATGCTAGTTCTAGTAATTCTATTCCATCACCTGGTTTGAAAGCAAAAGAAGTGAGATTTTTCACATAAGGGTGATAATTAAGCATATGAAAGTAGATACTATTTTTTATATCGGTTCCCAAATGAATTTAATATCTTATGCAATTGCTAAGAAACTAAGACTATTAACAACACTTCACAAGAAACCCTTGTCCTCTCCATTAGGTATGTGATGATGTAAAGCTACAAGTAACCAAACAATGTAAACCTAAAGTTGTAATCACTTCAAAATTTGTTGATGAGGTTGAGTTAGATGTGGTTCCTCTGGATATTTGTGGAATTGTATTGTGGAGCCCTTACTTGTATGGAAATAAAGCCATATTCTTAAGGTAGGAAAAAAATTATTACCCCAACAAAGATCAGTTTGATTATATTGTAATAGCACACATCATGAAGACTAACTTGTCACTTGCTAGTGCATGGAAAATGAAGGGGCTCATAAATTCTAGCAAGAATTTTGTACTTATTTTTGTGAGAGAAAAATATGTTGAACAATATAAGGATTTTAAGGGTTGTGATGCTTCTCATAAGGATGAATTAATTCATCTCATTTCTAACTATGATGTGATATTCTAGGAACCTAAAGGAGTTCTTTACAAGAGGGAGATTCAACATGAGATTTAGTTGCAAGAAAGTGCCTCTCCTCCTAATGTTGGTATGTAAATGATGTTCATGATTGAGAATTTCATAATTTCTCTCCATGTGGATATCCTATTGTGATTTAGCCAAAGAAGGATGGTACATGGAGAATGTGTGTCAAATTTTTTTCACTAAAAAAATCATGGTCTTTTATTGGGGAAACAAGTAGTAGAAGTCATTTGATACATTAAAAGGAAATATTAGCACAATAATAGTCTTATCATTTCCAGACTTGAAACAACCATTTCAAATAGAGATCGATGCAAGTGGATGTGTCATGGGAATAGTTTTGATGCAGTAGTGTAAGCCCAAATGTTATCAGTCTTATACATTTTCTAAACCTAATTTTAATCATACTGTATATGATAAAGCATTGTATGCATTAGTGAAATATGTTAAAATGGGCAAGCATTACTTAATCAGAAAAGAAACAATAATATACATGGACCATTAACAATTATAGTATTTGTTGTCACAAAAAAAGTTACAATAATCAAGGAACTTTAGGTGGATTGTTTTTCTGCGACAGTTTCATTTTGTAATCAAATATAAAAAAGGTGTAAATAAAAAAGTGGCTGACATGTTACCTAGACCTCCTATCAATGCATGTATTGTCGAATATAATGATTCTTTAGCACTTGATAATTATGTCGAGTAGTACACTAGGAATGATGACTTCAAACATGTATATGAGATCTTAACTCATGGTTCAATAGTGGAGACCATTTTCAAGGACAGTTACTCTATCATCTTAGAAAACTATGTGTTCTAGAAGATAAAAGAGTTCATGTAATCAGAGAAGATAATGCTTCTCTTATTTCAGGGAATCTTTTGGTAGGATAATGTGTACCTCATTTACAAAGATTTTTTCTATTGGCCTTGAATGGCAGAAATTGTATCCAAATATGTAAAATTGTGTGTATTATGTGCCACTAGTAATCCCACTAATAGAAAATTTGATTTTCATACACCTCCTCAAGTTCCTTGTCATCCATGCAAGATCAACTTTATGTATTTTTTAGGGAGTTTTCCTATATCCAAAATAGGTCATGATTAATTGTATGTATTTTTGGATAGGTTCAAAAAAATTGTATATTTTGTTTCCTTGTAAGAAGCAAGCGATAACTTAACAAACCACACACTTATTCTTTCAGCATGTTTGCCTTCATTTTAGATTTCCCACTTCCATTATTTTAGATTGGGATTCCTACTTTTTGGGAGATTTTTTGTCAATATTGTGGAGATTAATGAACATGAAGATCAAGAAAATTACTTCTTTAAATCTTCATGCCAACAGATAGAAAAAGGCAGTCAAGAAGACCATGCTACATTTGCTTTGAGGAAATTGCAATAAACACCCTAATATTTGGGTTTGTTTATTTTAGGTATGTTCTATGCGAGAGCAATTTATTTAAAATTTCACAGTTAGCAATCACATCAACATTAAAGTAAACTGCAGATAAAACATAAATATAAATCGCAAAAGACAAGCTAAGACAAGAGGACACAAGATGTGGTGCTAGCTAGGGACAAACCCCACAATTTGGGGAAACCCTTGATCAATTCTTCTTTTATGTTCTTCAAAGTTCAGCAGAGAGAGAGAGATAGTACATTTACAATAGAATTCAACACTTTGACTTTTGATATCTGCATGAGATCAGTTGAAGACATATTACTTCAATTGATTCTCTAAGGTGACTCCTTCACCTATCAGAGTGCTGCCTTTCGTCCATTTGCTGCATATAACCATGTGACACCATGTTGTACTGTCACATGTGTTGAACCTTGATGACTGAGCTACTCTCATCTTTATGCTTCTCATCACGCTGCATCTCCCATGTTCTGATTCATCATCAAGCTGCCCATGCTCATATCATTATGCTGTGCTGCACCCAAGTATCACTGAGTTGTTCTCAACATAATGGCTTTGCACCCATTTGATGTATACTTAATGAATGTTATGCTGCTCTCATCATGCAACATCACATTGCTACCCCAAATCAACAAGTATGTTGAGAATGATAGATCTGGTCCTCTCATTGTAATATACTCCTATGACGAGTTAGTACTATTGTGGGGTTTCATAGATCTTCTTTGCCATAGGAATATGTTGTCATTGATCTCGATTGTGTTCATCACTGAAGCTTTGGGTAGTCCGAGGTACTGTTGTCTGCTACAGGGATATCATTCTTGAGACCAACGAGATTTCTGCATCCTCATATGAACATTGTCTTGATTCATCTATCCGAGATAGATATGAAATGCCCAGATCACATACATCTATTTTCTTCTTTCTTCATATAAGAATACAACTGAGACAGCTACCAGAGTACCACGTGGATCTTCATCAATGGTATGCCAATATAACCAGATAGTGAGGAGGCCAAAACTTCTACTTATAATTGCCTTTATGATCTGCATATAAGTGCCTTCATGAACAACATTCTCCATGACTGCGTATGGACCTGTGTATAAGAGTCTTAACTACAGCTCTTACGTGTTGTGGCTACCATCTATTGTGGCTACCTGTTTCCTTCATGGCTGCCATTTATGCCTGCTGCTGCATCATGCATGATCTATGGCTTACTTAATTATGACTACAGCTATATGACAACGAATCCATCATGGATTTCTTCATTACCTGCTCAGCGTATAGGTTTTCCATAACTGTGCGTATATGTATCTGCGTATATGACTGTGTGGATGTCTTCATCTATTAACTGCGTAAGGTCTCCCTCCTGTCCATACATATATTGCTGGGCATTTCAACATATATATATATATATATATATATATATATCTTCATTACCAACGTATATATATATTTCCACTACCTACATATAAGGTCTTTTATTTTTGCGTATAGATTAGGGCATCATCTTGCATCTAGGGCTCCTTTTAGGCCAGCGTATTCTTTATTTCTCTCCTTCTCTAAAAATCCAAGACGTGGAGAGGAGATCACCTCAATAATACATGTCTAAAATGGCTTCAAGTCCTCACCAATTTATACTAAAATGTGGATGATGAATAGACACGTCTATTGGGCTTCTGAACCTACTCAAGTTGCTGGCCAACTTGACAATTAGTCTTATAATACAAATAAATTCATAAATACTTATCAGAATCAGATGATATTTAGATCAATCCTACACCTCTCGATGAGATGGATCCAATAAAAATATTAGCTACCATAAATAAGATGACCCACATGGATTTTGGCCCTAGTTTCCAATTTAACACTCCCTCTCAGCTAGGGAGAACTCCATCCGCTGATCCATATGTCTGACTATACTATCTTTTCCAACAGTGCCCTGCACTGCTCTGCTCTGCTCTTCTTAGCTCTGCTCAGCTCTTCTCTACTCAACTCTACTCTGCTGAACCATGAAGAAGAAGAATCGATAGAGAATGTCTCACACCATTCTCCACTGACCCAAAGTCAGTCTCAGAGTACGTACCACTAGTCCCAGACCAGTCTCAATCGACCCGAAGTCAACGTCATAGTAGGTACCACTCCTACTACTGGTCCCAGACTAGTCCTCCACTGACCTGAAATCAGTCTCAGAGGATGTACCACTGGTCCCTGACCAGTCTCAACCAACCTAAAGTCAGCATCATAGTGGATACAACTCCTACAACTGGTCCTAGACTAGTCCTCCACTAACCTGAAGTCAGTCTCAGAGTATGTACCACTAGTCCTAGACCAGTCTCAACCAACCCAAAGTCAGCGTCATAGTGGGTACAACTCCTACAACTGGTCCCGGACTAGTATCATTGATCCTAGATCAATGAAGGTCATCCTAGCATAGGGAATATGGTAGATACAGCGATGCGTCCATCGGTACTACTGTGGTCCCTATCCTCATTTCCCTGCGCATTGATCAGATGAGAGGTACTTCCCATGAGTCCCAAGTTGCATGGGTAGGATGCATCGATAGTAGAACTTAATCAATCCCATCCTCATAGGAGAGCTAATCATCTTGCTACAATTGTCATGGAGAACACATCAGCCAGACCTCACAGGAGAACTAATCATCCTGCTACATTTTGTTATGGAGAACACATCATCCAGACCTCACAGGAGAACTAATCATCCTGCTACATTTTGTTATGGAGAACACATCATCCAGACCTGACAGGAGAACTAATCATCCTGCTACACAGGAGAGCGAATCATCCTGTCCCATAAGAGAGTGAATCATCTTGTCCCACAAGAGAGTGAATCATCTTGTTCCAGTGCACACCACCAGGGGAGGGTGAGTCACCCTGTGGCCGTATGTTGTTCCAGTAAGAATCGCAAGCCCCCAGAGCTCCCAAAGCTCAATGTATGCAACATGCAGGACCCTTTTACAAGGGTCACTCAACGACTCCAAGTCATATGGGAAAATCATAAGTTTGATCTTTCCTCGGGGCTTTGTCAAAAATTCAACGACCTGTACATCAGTCTCAATGCAATGGAGCCTCCTTGCTCATCGACTTACCATATCCTAGATAAGGCAACATCTGATGTTTATCTGTTGGAGAAATCATCGAATACGAGATTCCTCTATAATCGAATCCCACCTCTGGTTGTCACAGAGAATCACAATGGTATTCATCATGTGTACAAATAACTCACTGAAGAGCTTTCGTAACCAGACTGCCTCTTAGACAGCCATGCTAGCAGCAATATACTCTACCTTGGTGGTGCTCAAAGCCACTGACTTCTGCTTCCTTCTCAACCAGGATATCGAAGCAGATCCCAAGGAGAACCAACACTGAGAAGTGCTCTAGTGATCCTTCACACTGCCTGCCCACTCAGCGTTTGAAATATTACAGGTAGTGTATGTCAATCCATGAGAAATTGTACCTTGAAGATATCTCAGAAGATTTTAGGCACCAATCCAGTGAAGCTCAACCAAATATGAGATCGCCATACAAACTGCAAAACATATGTCTGGATGGAGGTTCACCAAGAACATCATATGCAAATGAGTTTATGAAACTCAGAGGCATTTCCCAAATCTGGTCCGAAATCACTACCATATAACTTCTGAAAGTTAGGATCCTCAAGATAGTCACAGGCTTGCAGTTTATCTTTTCACATTCAGAATCCAACTCCCTCTCTTTCTTACAAATGAGAGGGTATGCACGTGTCAGAAATAGTTCATCCACATAAGGTGCCAGTATGAGAGGTGTATCATCCACAACCTTCAGGTAATGGTTTGGATTGGTTTCACTCCTAGTGAATCTCAACTTCATCAAACAGCTATCAGTCCTCTCATACTACACCCGGGGTGTTTTCCTTCAAGCCATAGAGGGCATTCTTCCACCTGTATACATGATATTCCTTGTTCATGAATCTCAAACTCCTCAGGTTGTTCCAAACCTGTGGACCTACTACATGAGGGGAATGGTCCCCTTGTAAGATTTTCCTTAGGTACATCTCAGACATGTACCTTCATGCACTTTTTGAATTCATGCATCCCGGTCACTATCTGACTCACAGACCTCCAATGTTGAGTCAATGGTCATGGTCCCCAGTGGACTTGAGACAAACCTAAACTCTAAAGAATCTTTGAAAAATCTATTTTCAAACACGTACCTTTCCACTGATGAGTGCCACCGTGAAACCTTAAACTTTCATTTCCGAGATGGACACTAGGTTCTTCTTGCGATCAGGTACATAAAAGTGATTCTGGGGTTCCTTGCTTTCTTTGAAGAGTTGACCATTTCCTTGATGACCTGCATTACAAGTCATTCCTTTGATCATTGAAGATGTCCCTGGAATGATTGTTATCTTCATCAAGATATGTGTCTCTACCATTCAGATGCTCCTTCGCATAATGGCTGAACTTATTGCAACCAAGGCATCCACCTTTCCTTCCACCCTTAGATCCGAACTTCTCAATGAAGTGATATTTAGATGGGCCATCAGAAACTTCTGCTACACCATTATGATAATATGCTCTACTTTGACTTCACCCTTTGTGAACTTAGAAGAGAGATGTGGAACCCATTGATCCTTGTCCCTATTGTCTTTGTTGATTTCTCTTTCACTCTTGCTTAGGCATTGTCTTCACCTCAGCTCTAATGCCATGTTAATTTTAGGTATGTTCTATGTGAGAGAAATTTATTTAAATTTTCATAGTTAGCAATCACATCAGCATTAAAATAAACTGCAGATAGAACATAAATATAGATTGCAGAAGACAAGCCAAGACAAGAGGACACAAAATGTGGTGCTAGCCAGGGACAAACCTGACAATTTGGGGAAACCCTTGATCAATTCTTCTTTTATGTTCTTCAAAGTTCAGCATAGAGAGAGTGAGAGAGAGAGATAATACATTTATGATAAAAATCAACACTTTGACTTTTGATATCTGCATGAGATCAGTTGAAGACATATTGCTTCAACTGATTCTCTAAGGTGACTCCTTCACCTATCGAGTGTTGCCTTTAGTCCATTTGCTGCATATAACCGTGTGAAACCATGCTTTACTGTCACATGTGTTGAACCTTGATGACTGAGTTTCTCTCATCTTTATGCTGCATCTTCCATGGTCTTATTCATCATCAAGCTACCCATGCTCATATCATTATGCTGTGCTGCACCCAAATACCATTGAGCTATTCTCAACATCATAGATTTGCACCCATATGATGTATACGCAACGACTGTTATGCTACTCACATCATACAACATCACATTTCTACCCCAAATCAACAAGTATGGTGAGAATGACAGATTCAGTCTTCTCATTGTAATATACTCCTATGTCGAGTTAGTACTACTGTAGGGTTTCATAGATCTTCTTTGCCACAAGAATACATTGTCATTGATCCCATTCATGGAGATGAATACCACCAAGGAGTACTGTGTTCATCACTGAAGCTTTGGGTAGTCCGAGGTAATGTTGTCTGCTACAGGGATATCATTCTTGAGACCAACAAGATTTCTGCGTCCTCATATGAAGATTGTCTTGATTCATCTATCCGAGATAGATATGAAATGCCCAGATCACATACATCCATTTTCTACTTTCTATATACAGGAATACAACTGAGACAGCTATAGGAATACCACCTCGATCTTCATCAATGGTATGCCAATATAACCAGACAGTGAGGAGGCCAAAACTTCTATGTATAACTGTCTTTATGATCTGTGTATAAGTGCCTTCATGAACAACATTCTCCATGACTGTGTATGGACCTATGTATGAGAGTATTAACTACAGCTCTTATGTGTTGTGGCTACCATCCATTGCGGCTACCTATTTCCTTCATGGCTACCATTTATGCCTGCTGTTGCATCATGTATGATTTGCAACTTACTTAATTATGACTACAGCTATATGACAACGGATCCATCGTGGATTTCTTCATTACCTACTTAGCATATAGGGTTTCCATAACTATGTGTATATTTATCTGCGAATATGACTACGTGGATGTCTTCATCTATTAACTGCATAAGGTCTCCCTCCTGTGCATACATATATCGGTGGGAATTTCAGCGTATATATATATATATATATATATATATATATATATATATATATATATATCATATACTAGCGTATATATATATATATATATATATATTTCCACTGCCTGCATATAAGGTCTTTTATGTCTGCGTATATACTAGGGCATCATCTTGTAGCTAGGGCTCCTTTTAGGCCAACGTATTCTTTAGTTCTCTCCTTCTCCAAAAACCCAAGACGTGGAGAGGAGATCACCTCAATAATACATGTCTAAAATGGATTCAAGTCCTCACCAATTTATACTAAAACATGGATGATAAATCGACACGTCTATTGGGCTTCTGAGCCTACCCAAGTTGCTGGCCGACTTGACAATTAGTCTTATAATACAAATAAATTCATAAATTCATAACTTCATAAATACTTATCAGAATCGGATGATCTTTAGATCAATCCTACACCTCTCGATGAGAGGGATCCGATAAAAATATTAGCTGCCATAAATAAGATGAACCACATGGAGGTTGGCCCTAGTTGCCAATTTAACAGGGTTGAACAATGAAACTATTTGAGCATGCTTATAATTGAGTCTTGCATTCTTCTACATAGATCTCTCCATTCAAACTTATTTGTGGTACCTACCAAAGTCTCCATTGGATTTGACTTTTTGGAAATATGTTGATTCTGGTAAGCATAGAGATGAAGAAAAAGCCTAAAAATTAATTGAAAACACCCAAATGGTGCATTAGATAGTGGAGGAATAGTTGGAGAAGAGAAAAGCCTAGTACAAGTCTAGGCATGATAAACATCATTTGGATCATCACTTCCATGTTGCTAATCGATTTTGACAACATATGAGCAAAGTCATATTAAAATAGGAACGTAAAAATTTCAATCCAATCGAATATGGACCATATAATGTTTTGGTGAAGATTGGAACTAATGAATTTTCCTTAGATATACCACCTTACATGTAGACTTATTCAATTCTAAATGTGGAGGACTTGAAACCATATGAGCCACCAATGACGATAGATTAGGGTGTGAGTATTAAAATTCCTTCCATCAATCATTTTTCTCTTGCATATTTGAATGAGTTGCAAGAATATGTCATTCTAGATGAGAAGATGAAGATTTCAAGAGAATGATATGTGGAGTATCTTAGAGTAGGCCTTACGGGAATGTATCCAAGAAAATCATGGTAGACCAAGATAGTTAAAGTGAGGAAGCAATAACCTCACCTAGTTTTTGAGTAATTTAATGTTATATTGTCAAAAATGGGGAGGATTGATTTGGGAGGATATAATAGACATCAAAATTCAATAGTACCAAATCATGATGAAAATGTCAAAATTAAAGAGAAACTAATGAGATATTTCCAATTCAACTTAAACAAGCTCAAATGAACTTTGTATGAGAAAGTTGTCACATTCTAAAGTATTTTCAAAATAAGCAAAACTGAGGACAAAGGTGACATGTGGGAGTTCTAGAGGCTAACATGTGGTAGGTCATATCACAGATATGTCATAGGAGGCCTACATGGCATAGTGATGTGGAAACATTGTCAGTGGATCCGTGGCACTATACATATGCTAACACGGTAGACCATACAATCACCTAGTGCTAACGTGGCATCCAAGATAGCAATATAGGTGGTAGAAAATTGGAAGGAACATCGAAGGCTCTAGAGAAGACACATGGTATATGAGTTAATTGGACTGGTGATGTGGAACTAACAAGGTAGTTCCCTATGCTACTCACTAGTTTACTTATGATGCAAAAGTGGTCAAATAAGAAGCTACAACTTGAAAACCATCAAAAGGCAATGAAGGTTTAGGCATTAGTAATGAAAATTTCAGCAAATGGAATTTAACATGTGATGTCATAAAATTCATTACAATGAATTGACATTATACCAATGGTTTTATGTTGGAAAGGAATCAAAAAATTCCATTTTAAAATTTTTGTTCTAATAGTATGAAAGATATGGAAGGGTCACTGGCTTGACCTCACAACCTCCCCCAACACAACGCTAAATTGACAGGCCACATACCAATAGGGAAATGGATCGAGATGTCTAATTGGCCCTACTACAACTGTTCATAAATTTCATGCATAGGGAATAATGCAATAGTGTAACTGATCCAAAATGGATCTAGTAATAGACTTCTAAGTCTAAAAATCTTCCTCACAGAGGAAAATGAAAGTCAAAGGATGCTCTTGGGAATAGCCTCATTGCATATATCTCTTCATTCTGAATCTAACGCAATTTGAATGGGCTAAAACGGACTTGGGATGAAGAAGTTATTGTAAAACGAAGTTTGCCCATTATCCTTAGAAAAGGAGGCAATTCCTTATCAAATGGGACTTAAGGGAAAATATGTTTGTTCCTTTAAGTTTATCGCATCGCAACGTTCATCGCATCACATATATATATATATATATATATATATATATATATATATATATTATAAAGGGAACATTAAATATCGCATCGCAAAACATCCAAAGGGAAGGACTTAGCCAAAGGTATGAGGGTTTAGCGATAAGCCATGAATGTTGTATGGCATCACACATAACCAAAGGTGATGGACCATGGCCCGTGGCATTGCAAAGGGCCACTGAGTGATATGCGATAAGCGTCGATCGACGATCGGTGATCGGAGGAACAAAGCACCCAGACCCCTGCACCAATGCATTTGCGATATGCGATTACGATTGGCGTTGGCGATCGCGATCAAATCGTATGATAAAAAGGGCCAATGAAAAATGCAATACACTGATAGCGATACACCAATGCGATAGTATCGATAAAGCGATTACGATCGATGATCGGATCGCAACACAAAGGAGCCATGCACTAAGCGATTGCAATATGCGATCAGACCTAGACCCGATAAGGATAATAAATGCAATTTCTTAAATTTTGAAATTTGAATTTGCAAATTTTCTTTTTATTTCAGTGTAATTGGCCATCTTTGGATTTAAGCATTCCACCTGTGTGATTGTAACTTGTGATGACAGGACAGACTTGAGAGGGATATAGATGCGATTGAAGGCCATTTGAAGTTTGAGCTTGAGGCCCATGATGGTTTTTCTGAGTATTCCTTTGTATTCTCGTTACAAACAAGATATGTGTTATTTCACAGATTTTGTTATGGAAAAAGGCTGTCTATTTCTTTTCATTGTGAAATGGTCCCTATCCCTACAACGTTTGGTTCCACGTTGTAATGGTGCGTTTTTGTAACAATGATGCGTTGTAACAGGAATGCGTTATACGCAGAGAGCCACAAAGCCACAGAGTGAGATGGCCAATCGAAGAGCCACAAAGCCAGAGAACCAGAGGGCCAGTCGAAGAAACGCAGAGGCAAAGGAATGATTACACACAGAGAAACGGACAGGGAGTCACAGAGCCGGAAGGATGCCTCACAAAAGCCAGAGAGTATGACTCTCACAAGGGGGGCTCACAAAAATGTAGCAGCAAAGAAGTTAGTTCTCTCTCGAGGGAACTCACGACTGGGGGCAGAGAAAAAATCGCATAGTACTCTTCCCCCTTCGGAAAGCTGACAGAGCCGAGAGCCACAAGGCCACAGAGCCAGAGAGCTCGAGAAAGCTAGAGAAGCCACTAGAGGTTGGGGAGATGGCAAAAGGGGTGATTCCTCAGAGATCTAGGCGTAGAAAAGTTGTAGAGCCAGAGAGCTTGACCGCAGCAGAGTTCCAAAGCCAGAGATCCAAGAGCCAAAGCCGAGAGCCAGAGAAAAAGCCAAAGCTAGAGCCAGAGCCGAGAGCCAGAGCCAGAGCCAGAGTCGAGAGCCACTGCCAAGAGTCGAGAGCCAAAGAGCCAAACGGCCAGGGATAAAGATGGTATTCTAAACCCATAGGTTCAGTTGTAAACTAATGGAGTTGAGTGTGGAACTTGTAAAAGAAAGATTACCATAATCCCAAAGATCCTAGTCAAGTTGACTAGAGCTCATGGAGACATAGCCCAAGAGGTTTAGGTGAACTCCATATTAAGGTTGTTGTCTTGTGGTTTGTTTACTTGTTGCATCTTGTTGCTATCTGTATGATGTTTATTTGCTACACTGTTTCACTGTTATATGCTACATATCAGTTTTAAGAAAATAAACTGTCTAAAAACAAACACAATAATACACCTCTTTCAAGTACTTCTAATTCCGCAATTATCAATCATAAGCATAGATATTGGGAATATATATAAGATTTGGAGTGGGGGAGGTTCTTGTAAGCTGACAAGAAGCCTTTAGGTCCCCATTTCAGATCAGGTGGTATCAGAGCATCAGGTTGATTAACCCCACTTTCAAAGAAGGTTGTATCAGAGGTGGTTATATTAGAGCAAGTTATACCAGAGCAGGTGGTATCATGATGCTTGATTAATCAAAGTAGAACTCTTCACTGATAGAGCAATCTATTTGCTTGCATAACTTGAAAGGTGTGTAAACAATCAAGGATTGATTGTTTGCAAACTGACTATTGTTTGAGTTTGCAGGGGTGAAGGGAAAGCTATTGTTAGCTACGTCCAGGATAGGACAAGAAGGAAGAAGGGCTGAAGGAATTCTTCTTATCCAAAAGGACCTCAAAGCAATCCTTGAAGCACAAGAGGTTTGTTGCGAAAGGCTACTTGAATAAGAGCTTGAATTTGAAGTCATTTGATTCAGAATCTAGTGAAGTACTATTCTAAATTGTATTGAAGTTCTCTATTGCAGTTTATTGAAGTTATTTTGATCATTTTGATAATGACAACTTCTACAAGTAAGTCCTCAAATTCTTCTTTCTTCACAAGAATCTTTGATGAAGACATGAAGCAAGACTTGTTCACCATGATGGATATGGTGAGAGAAATGTATGACGATGGAAGGAAGAGCATCATACTTAGAGAGTAGTTGAATTCCATAAAGGAAGAGAAGCAGTTGCTTTGACAAATTGCAGGAAATGGATAGGCAACTTCATATTGAAAATATGAACTTGAAAAGGATGCATGAGTTGGAGACACAACTCTTTGTTGCCAAAGAAGCCTTAGTCAAGTATCAGCTTGAAGAAGAGGTAAACAATTCATGTTTGTCTTCAAATTCTTAGAATGTTTATATTGGTTCTTTTGAGAAACATACTAGAGGCATAGGTTCCAAGTTAATGTCCAAGATGGGCTATGAAGGAAAAGGCTTGGGCAAACATAAACAAGGTATTGTTGAGCCAATAATAGTTGAGGAAAGGCCTAAGTATTTGGGACTTGGCTATGGACAATCTTATGCAGAAAGTTCCAAAGCTGCCGTGAAGACAATTGAAACAGTTCCAAGAAGGAGTTTCATGTGAGGTCTTCTACCTCAAGATTGTGAAGATTGTATTCTTGGGGAATGCAATAGTGTGAAGCATACTTTGTAGAAAGAAGGTGTATATCATAATACACTTGAACCAGAGAGTTGTGGAAACTCTGAAACCATTGAAGAGGTTTATGGTGTTCCAAAGGGAGCTACTTCTTCATTCAATTCACCTCCTCATGAAGGCAATAAAGTTGAAAAAGAAAGGTATAAATATGGTTTTAACCATATTCCTTTTGATTGTGTTTAGCATGGTAAATTTCCATATAAGTATGGGAAAAGAATTGCATGTTCCTTTTGTGGTTTGAATAACCATAATGTTTCTAGATGTTGGAAGAGAATGCCCGCATACAGGAAACTTTTGAAGGAAAAGAAGCAAAGAGCCAAAGGTCCACTGGACAAGGAAAATCATGCTGTCAATATGATGCACATGTGTTTCACTTACTACCATAAGCAAGGACACATTGCTGAAAAGTGTTGGACTTTGAATCCAACAATGCTTCCACGAAACTTGAAGAAGGTGGAAAGAGAAAATGGCGGGAATGAAAAGAAAGATTCCATAATTGATGTGTCTCAAGATGATTCACATGTTGATGTTGATGTGCAGACAAAGGAAGGACCTTTGAAATGGATTGGTAAGAAATGGTTAGAGTTCTTATCCAATTAAGATTGCATGTCTATTGATATGACACATCTATTTGCATTTCTTTGTTAATGGAATGCAAAGTTGAAGGGTTTTACCAAGAAGGTGAATGGAAAAGTTGAGTAGGAGACTCACTTTATTGCTACAACATTATGTTCATTTCAGCTTCGAAATTACAGTGTACTTAAGTGAAAGTTGAAGGATGAAATGCATGCATAAGCATGATATGCATGAACACAGGGATGTTGATCATTTCCTTGTATTTGAACATGTATGTGTGATTAACTTGAAGGGTTTATTACTTTGTTTTTAAACATGCATGTAATGTAATATTGACTTGGGAAAAGTTGATTTGGTCTCTAAGATGGAGATAATGATGAAGTGTTTCATCTTTGAAAAAGAACTATAGAATTATTTTTCTACATGGTTGACTTGAAGGGTCAATTGTTTTAAAGGCATGTTTTGTTGGCTTGTTATCTAGTCAATCATTTGTATGCAAATGTAAAGACATGGAGGTGTTCAAAAGATGTGAAATCTGTTTCTTTTGTTGAAGTAGGATATTAGGCCATCCAGTTGTTGTTTGTAATCCTGTTGTTTTTGACATTATGTCAAACAGGTACAAATGAAAATTTTGTGAAGCAAATGTAACTTCACATTGGTTTGAGCCACCTTCGATCAATGATCAAGGCAGAGAAGTTCAAACTACTTCTGTGACCTTCTCAGGAGGAATTTTGCATGAATTCAAGGAGGAAGACAGTTCTTCCCAGGAGGACAAGCACATCCAGGAAGGAAGTGTTTAGAGGCTTTTTTCAGAGGCACTATGCAAGGCAAGTGTATGGAGGTTGAAAGAAGAGGGTGATGTATTCTCATTTAATGTTCATATCAGTATATCAATATTTTGGAGTCCAAAAGCTTTTTAGTGGGAAGGCGTGATCCAAAATGGATCTAGTAATAGACTTCTAAGTCTAAAAATCTTCCTCACAGAGGAAAATGAAAGTCAAAGGATACTCTTTGGAATAGTCTCATTGCATAGGTCTCTTCATTCTGAATCTAACGTAATTTGAATGGGCTAAAACGGACTTCGTATGAAGAATTTATTGTAAAAAGAAGTTTGCCCATTATCCTTAGAAAAGGAGGCAATTCCTTATCAAATGGGACTTAAGGGAAAATATGTGTGTTCCTTTAAGTTTATCACAACGCAACCTTCATCGCATCGCAAATATATATATGGAGCATTGATATCACACAAAGATATATATATATATATATATATATATATATATATATATATATATATATATATATATATATATATATATATATATATATATGGGGGGAGATGGCTCTGACGGCGTTCGTTAAACAAAACCGCGAAGGGTTAGGGTAGCCGCAGACCGCAGCTGCAGGACCACAGGCTGGAGCGGTTTTCGGGAGTTAGGGCTTCGAGCTGCCGACAGATCGACTCCATCGACGGGAGGCTGCAGTCACTGTCCGGTATGGAGGGTCAACGGGAAACGGACCTCGTGGATTATTCCGAGGATCCGTTGGAAGGACAGCTAATCTTCTCTAACCCTAATCTAGCTACCCTGGGTTTCGTTCCATCGTCTTCTGAAGCTATATGCGCACAGGATTGCTTGTCGGTGGTCTCCTTGCCGGACCCTTCTTCATCATCCATCGGTCTAGAGGCACCACCTCTCTCACCCGGTACAACTTTACTCCTTGCCTCTTTATCGCCTGATTCATTGACTTTCGATCAGATCCCATCTCTGCTGCCTGATTCTCATACTGCTCAAGAAGATCCGAGGGTAAAGGCGAATCCTCTCCCAGACAATGGGGCAAAACCCTCTGGATGCTTCGGTATGTCGGTTATCAACATAAAACCCTCAAAGCCCTCACCGGCTAGGGACACAAACCCATTTGCGAAACATCCGTCGGCGCCATGCACCAAGAAGCAGAAATCGAAGTGTTGTTACCTTCGGCAACTCTTCGGATTTTGAGGAAACTATGGCTATAGCGCGCACAGTGTTGGTCGGACATGTGCGGGGGCGTACCTTCACGGCGGAAAGGCTGATGCGCTGGGTGAAAGAAATATGGGGAGCCCTGCTCTCACAGATGCTGGAGGTACAGGTTCTCCCACGAGGGTGGTTCTCCCTCCATTTTGCAAATGAAGGGCACACGAATGCGGTACTTGAAAGATATTGGCATATTGAAACAGCACCTGTGCTATTAAAGAGATGGAGCCCGTTATTCGATCCTGAACGCAAACAAATTGCAGCTGGGCCACTGTGGGTGCGACTTCCGGGGCTTCCTTTACAATACTGGAGCGAAGAAGCTTTCACCAGGATCGGAAATGCTTTGGGGACATATTTGGATCATGATCGATCTTACATCGACACTCAGAAGAGAACAGTGGCCCGAATTCTGGTACATTTGGATACCCGAGAGGGATTGGAGGAAAGAATCACTCTGCAATGGGGAAAGCACAGGCGCATTCAGATTCTGGATTATGAAGGAGTCCCCTTCCGCTGCAACCGGTGCCATCAAGTGGGGCATCTATACAAGGATTGCCCATTGATCAAACGCCCGGATAGCTCTCCTAAGATCTCCCCCATAGCATCCAGAGGGACCTCTCCATACATTCCTCAACTGTCGCATGGATTCTCGGTACCCCAAGGCACCCAGGAGTGTCCAGAGATGAACAAGAAGGACACTCCCACACCTCCTATCACTCGGGATTGGGCAGCTGCAGCAGCCGCACAAGCCACGGGTACAAATCTTATCTCTCCCTCTATCTCAATTGCACATTCATCAAAACTTGTTAATTCTATAACATGCTCTATGGCACATTGCATTATTCCCCCGCCCCCATTGATTCCCTCCACTGCTCCACCCTCCCTGCCTCTCTCATCGTCGCCTCCTTCGTCGCCCCCCTCTGATCCTTCTGCAAGGAAAATCCCCCCCCACCCATACTCCCTCCGACCCCGGGCCACACAATCGGAATCCTCTGAATCCCAGATTGGGCTGGGCATTGTTCCTATGGGTACGGGATCCTCCTCCACCAGGGGAAGGAAATCTGATCTAAACAAGGCTATCAGACGTGCTGGAGCGGAAGTCGCATCTGGTCGACAATCCACCATTGACGGGGTCCTTAGAGCAACAAACCCCCCGAAGAGGGGTCCCCCATGAAGTGCCTCTCCTTTAACTGCAGGGGTTTGGCTAGTCCCCCTAAAAAACTAGCTCTCAAACGACTTTTTGAGGTCGAACTCCCAGATGTCATTCTCCTTCAAGAAACGCTAGGCCCCACTGAGTCCATCTCCCACTCCCTGAACTCTATATCGCCCAGATGGATATTCATAGCCATGGATGCCAATGGTAGATCGGGTGGACTGGCGATTGGTTACAACCCAAAAACCATCAGATTGGACTCCTCCTGGGGAGGTCATGGTTTTATGGGAGCTGACATCTTCTCAATGGACCTGGGTCTCTCCCTTCGCATCATCAATATCTATGGTCCTTGCCAACAGAGGGAAAGCTTTTGGAGAATGCTTCTCAGCAGAAGCCTGATGTCTCTGGATCGCATCATTCTGGGGGGTGATCTGAATTTCTCTCTGGGGTTTCACGAGTCATGGGGCTCTATGGCGCAAGTAGATTCCATCACAGATTTTATGAGAAGCATACTGGAGCAATATGATCTTATTGACATCCCCATGCAGAACCCTCTCCCAACATGGAGGAACAGAAGGGTTGGGACAGCGGCACTGGCTCGCAGACTTGATCGATTCCTGATGAAAGGCCCTCTGATACACCAGCTACACCATTACAAACAGTGGGTTGGATCCGGGGGCATATCTGATCACTCTCCAATTTTAATGGAGATCATGGGCCCTCATCCAAAGCCAAAAACCCCTTTCAAGTTTAATCACTTATGGCTTCTGGATCCAAGCTTCTCCAAAATAATCTCGGATTACTGGCAAGCTCATCCCATAGATAGAGAATCCTCGATGGCAAGGGGCTTTGTCAAAAATCTGACTGAGCTCAAACACATAGTGATTGAGTGGGCCAAGGCAAAAAAGGCAAGGGAGGATGAACAGCTCATTATGGTGGAAGAAGAACTTAAATCCCTCCTGGATGAGAGAAACTTGGGGTTTGTCTCCGGGGAGAACAAGACTCGTCTAGTAGATTTGGAGAAGCAAAAGCATAATATTCTCAAGCTCAGGGAGGAATCGCTCAGGCTGCGGAGTAGGGCTTTGTGGCTAAAAGCTGGGGATGAGAATTCAAGATTCTTCCATAATTTCGCTAAAGGAAGGAGAGTGGCAAATACCATTTGGAACCTCCCCCTCCCGGGTGGAGGATTGGCGGACACCTTTAATAAACTCTCCCATCTCGGTTCGGCACACTTCAAAGGGATATTCAAGAGTCCTGCTGGAACAAACCTAGCTGAAATCATCAATGTGGCCTCTCACTTTCCTAGGTTTGTAAATAATGAAGACATTGGCGCACTCACTGATCCTGTCACCATGGAAGAACTAGAAAGCACGATCAAGTGGTTTCAGAAGGAAAAGAGCCCAGGTCCCGACGGATGGACCATTGAGTTCTATATTGCATTCTTTGACATCATTGGTTGAGATATCCTGAAGGTGGTTGAGGAGAGTAGAATTTCGGGCCAGCTCTATCATGCCATAAATTCCACCTTCATTGCTCTCATCCCCAAATCGGACTCTCCTACATCCTTTAACGACTTCCGACCTATCTCTTTGTGTAATGTCCTTTATAAAATCATCTCTAAAATCATTGCTAACCGGATCAGGCCCATACTGTCTAAGCATATTGCTCCCCAGCAATTTGCTTTCTTGGAAGACAGACAGATCCACAAAGCCATAGGATCTGCCCAGGAAGTTATTCATTCCATATGGACCAAGCATCTCAAATGCATTCTCCTTAAGCCAAGGCGTTTGATCGAGTTAGTTGGCTCTTTATCAAGATGATTCTCATCCATCTGGGCCTCCCCCTTCCACTCATCAATTGGATTATGGCATGCATTACATTCCCCACCTATAGCATACTAATTAATGGAGCAGCCTCACATTTCTTCCACTCTGAGAGAGGGCTGCGACAAGGTGGCCCTCTATCACCTCTCCTTTTTCTCCTGGTTATGGAAGCTCTAAGCCGCCTAATTATCTCAGCTAAAAGGGAAGGATCTATCAGGGGCCTTAAAATATCAAATGAGTGTTTTCTCACACATCTCCTGTTCATTGATGATGTCCTCATCCTTCTAGATGGCAGCATACAAGATACCTCTACTTTCAACAGGATCCTAAAGCTATTTGCTCATGCCACAGGGATGGAGGTCAATCGGGCGAAGTCTACTATTACATTGGTTGGCACCTCAGTCAATGAATCTTTCACAGCTAGCCAAGCTTTCCCTTACTCCACTCAGCCCCTGGACAGGGGTTAAAATACCTCGGTTACTGGCTAAAACCCACCAACCAAAAGATTGCGGACTGGGTCTGGCTGGTCTCTAAAGTGGAAAAAAGGATAACCTGCTGGTGTTATAGATATCTATCCAGAGCAAGTATATTAACATTGATCAAATCTGTTCTGGAAGCAACTCCGGTCTTCTGGATGGCACTCGCCTGGATCCCTCGAAATATCCTTTCTAAGCTTCAGCATCTCTGCAACAGATACTTATGGGCAGGCAATAAAGAAAAGCGCACATTTGCATGGATTGGATGGAACAAGATTGCCCTTCCCAAGAAATGGGGTGGCTGGGGATTGAAGGATCTCCCCTCTTTTGCTAGTGCCCTGGCTGCCAAAATGGGCTGGGCCCTGCTGACCTCTCATAGCCTTTGGACCAATATTACCTACCACAAATACATTTGGCCCCTCAACATTATGGAATGGGCCAAACTCCCATCATGGAACAAAATTGGCATATCTTCCATATGGAAAGCCCTCCTACACTCTCTTCCGCTCATCAGGAACAATATAGTATGGCGAATAAGGAGTGGAGACAGAGCACGTATAGGAATAGACCCATGGAGTGGTAGTGGTGGGAGACATCTGCTTCCACAAGCGCTGGTGGAATTCCTCACAGCTCATGGCATCAGGGTGATTGCACAGATAGCGGATCAAGAGCAATCTGATATCTTCCATCAGGCTTGGAAGACAGCCACCCAACTTAACCTCCCGCAGAGATGGCACACAGCTTGGCGCGAATACTGTGCGGCCCTGATGGAGTCCCACATCAGAATAATTGAGGGATCAGATGAACTTGTTTGGCATCAGGCTGACAGCGGGATATACACTCCAAAGGAGGGTTACATCCAGTTAATCAAGCAGAGGAAACCTGAAGTCTTAGACAGATGGTGGCAGAATATTTGGAAGCTAACAGCCTCGCCTCGATCGAAACTCTTTACATGGTGTGTCCTCAGGAACAGAATCCCCACAGGAGAACATCTTATGCACCGTGCCCAATATGGACCGACGAGATGTGTTCTGTGCAAAGCCGATAGTGAAGCTACAGAGCATCTATTCCTGCAATGCAATTCTGTACAGCTTGTATGGAATAATATAAAACTGTTTACACACTTCACAGGGGAATGGAGCGGTACTGATCTAATAAACGCTTGGATAGAATGGGACAAAAGACACAAAGGTTCGAAAGCGACAAACTTGCCCATTATAGTTAACTGGTCCATTTGGAAAGCAAGGAACCAAATGATCTTCGAAGAGAAGGCCATCCACTGGCTCCTCATAGAGGCTGGCATTATCTTTGCTTTCAACCAGCTTCCGGATCCGCCCCCCCCAAAAATACGCAGGCCAAACCCTCCCCCCATCATTGATCAGGGTACCCCTTGGGCATATTTTGACGGAGCAGCCAATGTACAAAGTTGTGGGGGTGGTTTCATCCTGCACTTAACTGAAAATCACTCCTACATCATTAAAGTGGGATTGGGTGCTGGAACAAACAATTTTGCTGAGCTCATAACCCTGCGACACTTGCTACACTTTGCTTTAAGCCATCACTGCACTAGCATCAACATATATGGGGATTCACAGATTATCATAAACTGGTTCAATAATATTTCTACATGTCACATGCACACACTCAGCGTCATTCTTGATGAAGTCTTTCAGCTCAAAGAGGCTTTTAACCATATCACTGTTTCTCACATCTACAGGGAACATAACCAGGATGCTGACAAATTTTCCAAGGAGGCCGCGCTGATGGAACAAGGATATTGGGAGATATCCGAGATTTTGGACCAACAGGAACAAAATTTTTATCATCGCCCATATATAGACCCGGGATACCCTACAGTGGGTCTACATGCGACATAATTTACATCAGCAGTATGACAGCAGCACTATATATTGACAGTTTTTTGTATAATCTTTTTTGTAATAGACTGAAGGATGCCAATAAGGCATCAAAATCTCTACAGCCTACACAGCTCAAATCTGAGCGGTAAAACAAATCAGCATACTCATGAAATTTTTTGTAAAATGTACAGAGATATTAGTGAACAGGGCATATGCGATAAGCATCTACATATGTAATCTTTCATATTAATGAAATGTTACGGATTTTTCCAGTGGAAAATATATATATATATATATATATATATATATATATATATATATATATATATATATATATATATATATATATATATATATATATATATATATATATATATATATCATTGATATCACATATATATATAAAGGGAACATTAAATATCACATCGAAAAACATCCAAAGGGAAGGACTTAGCCAAAGGCATGAGGGTTTAGCAATAAGCAATGAACACTTTATTGCATCGCACATAACCAAAGGTGATGGACCACGGCCCATCGCATTGCAAAGGGTCGATGAGCGATATGCGATAAGTGTCGATCGGTGATCGGCGATCGGAGGAACAGAGCACCCAGACCCTTGCACCAATGCATTTGCGATATTTGATTGTGATTGGCATCAGCGATCAGCGATCGGATCGCACGATAAAAAGGGCCAATGCATAATGCGATACGCCGATGCGATAGCACCGATAAAGCGATTGCGATAGGTGATCGACGATTGGATCACAACACAAAGGAGTCATGCACTGAGCGATTATGATATGTGATCAGACCTGGACCTAATAATGATTATAAATGTGATTTCATAAATTTTGAAATTTGGATTTGCGGATTTTCTTTGTATTTCCGTGTAATTGGCCATTTCTTGGGTTTTAAGCATTCCGCATGTGCGATTGTGACTTGCGATGAGAGGATGGACCCGAGAGGGATATAGATGAGATTGAAGGCCATTTGAAGTCTGGGCTTAAGGCCCATGCTGGGTTTTTCTATGTATTCCATTGTATTCTGGTTATGAACGAGATATGCATTATTTCGTAGAATTTGTTCTAGAAAAAGGACACCTGTTTCTTTTCATTGTGAAATGGTCCCTATTCCTACAGCATTTGGTTCCACATTGTAATGGGGCATTTTTGTAACAATGATGCATTGTAACAGGAATACGTTATACGTAGACATCCATAGAGCCAGATGGCCAGTCGCAGAGCCACAGAGCCACAGAGCCAGTGGGCCAGTGGAAGAAACGCAAAGGCAGAGGAATAATTACACACAGAGAAATGGACAGGAAGTCGCAGAGCTGGAAGGATGCCTCACAAAAGCCATAGAGTATGACTCTCACAAGGGGGGCTCACAAAAATGTAGCAGCAGAGAAGTTAGTTCTCTTTCGAGGGAACTCACAACTGGGGGCAAAGACAGAATCACATAGTACTCTCTCCCCCTTCGCAGAGCTAACAAAGCCGAGAGCCACAAGGCCATACAGCCGGAGAGCTCAAGAAAGCCAGAGAAGCCACCAGAGGTTGGGGCGATGGCAAAGTGGGTGATTCCTCATAGAGTTGGGCACAACAGAGTTGCAGAGCCAGAGAGCTTGAGTGCAGAAGAGTTGCAAAACCAGAGAGCCAAGAGCCAGAGCCAGAGCTGAGAGCCGTCGCCAAGAGCTAAGAGCCAGAGAGCCAAACGACTAGGGATAAAGATGGTATTCTAAAACCATAGGTTCAATTGTAAACCAATGGAGTTGAGTGTGGAACTTGTAAAAGAAAGATTACCCAAATCCCAGAGAGCCTAGTCAAGTTGACTAGAGCTCACAGAGATGTAGCCCAAGAGGTTTGGGTGAACTCCATATTAAGCTTGTTGTCTTATGGTTATTTTACTTGCTACATCTTGCGCTATGTGTATGATGTTTATTTGCTGCATTGTTTCACTGTTATATGCTACATATGAGTTTTAAGAAAATAAACAGTCTAAAAACAAACATAAGCATACACCTCTTTCAAGTATTTCTAATTCCACAATTATCAATCATAAGCATAGATCTTGGGAATATATATAAGCTTTGGAGTGGGAGAGGTTCTTGTAAGCTAACAAAAAGCCTTTAGGTCCCCATTTCAGATCAGTAACACTCCCCGATTCAACCCTACGTCGAGTGCACCACAACTTTTTATAAGAATCCCATCGGATAATGTTCCATATAGTTTTCATGTGTAGAGGGATCAACCTTTATATTTTATGGCCTAATTCAAACTATATTTATAATAAAAATCAGTGTTCCCCCTTTTTGGAGATCAGAAAGAAAGATAGGTTTCTATCATAGGTTCTTAGTGTCATTGTGAAGTTACAAAAAAAAAATTGATTAATAGAAAGGATTAACCCTTGGCTTATATATGTGAATTTATCAGTATATATTTTGTAAATACACTCATTTTGTTCCTTTTGTGAGATGAAAGAAAGGGGAGAGTGACATTTAGGTTTATTAGAGGCCATTTTGAAACTGTATAGTAGACAACTTTCTTTTGAGATTGAGGAATTTCATGTAAATTTTCCATTTTGTATCATAATTGAAAAGGCCACTCCATTAGAGGTTGACACAGAGACATTACCCCCACTAGGTGAAATCCATTATGAACCTCATGGTGTTATTCTTATTTCTTTGTAGTTATTTCTTTTTGTTCATAATTCTTTCAATTGTTTTTTTAATGTTTGTTATTTCACATTATTTTCAAGGGAGATAAAGAACTAACTCATAAATAAAAGGTCCAAATCAGTCAATTTAATGGAGCAATGAAAAGGATGTGATAGATTTCCATATGCCTAATTTACTTATGCAGCCCATAATCCAAATATCTAAAATTCCAGGTCATAAACAATAGCATAGTTGTAGGTTATAATTACTAGCCAAATCTTAGTTTTCAAATCAAATAAAATGATCCAAATTAGAAGAGGTAACTTTGTTGAAATCAATAGCTAGAATGCAAGCTAGGAACGTAATCTAAATCAAAGGGATCATCTAGATATTTTATTCTATCAGGAGTATAAGTATATCCACGTCTTTGGATATTCGAACCCAAAACTATTAGAGGGGATATTTGGATCTTTGGATTGTCAATTGCACTAAAAACATAATAACTTTGAATTTCTAAACACACCATCAACTTTGGGTTTTTCATTAAAAACTTTTCGTTTTCTACCAATCTTGAAAATTGGGGATCTATAAAGGAAAATTGAGCATTGACCAAAATTATTTTTGTAATGTAGTTGTATGTGCAACACATAGAAAAGAAAGAGACTTAGATATTTATAAGGGAACTTTGAAGAGCATCAATTTGTAGTTAAGGGGAGCCAATTAGAAAGTGAAGACAAAAGGAGTCAGTTTAGTGTCAGAGCATGATATGTTTTCTTAAGTATAAAATATCGATGTACAAGAGTACCAAGAGGAGCAAGTAAAGGATGTCCTATAGAAAATGCATCCCTACAAGTAGAGATGAGGTGCATTTAGATGATATTGGAGGAAATGGAGAGTGATCAGAAAAGAGGAGCTGACATGGGAGTTGTCAGTAAGTAGAAGAACAATTTTCTAATAAATAAGAAGGTGAAGAATCAGTGGACAAAAAACTACGAAATATGATGGCTAAGATGAGTTTCAGACCAACGATGGATGTGTATGTATATGAAGGTAATTTAAATGTTGATGAATTGACGGACTAGATCCATATCATGGACAAATGTTAATGAATACAAAAGAGTGAAGTATGAAATAGAAATATTGAAAGATCATCTAGCCTTATGGTGGGATGAAGTGCAAGCAAGTTGAAAGAGGAAAGGAAAGTCAAAGATCAAGAATTGGGATAGAATGGTGACTAAATTCCAAGGTATGTTCATGTCTAAATATTATTAGTTAACTATTTTTATGAAATTGCAGAATCATAGATAAAAATCTATGTCGATAAAGGAATTCACTATAGAATTTTATAAATCAAGCATTAGAGGTAGTCATATCAAGAGGATGTTGAAAATATTTCTAGGTACATAAATCGTCTGGGGTATGAAACATAGGATGAGACTAGTATATTATCCTTGAGGATAGTTGAAGATGCATAGCAAGTTTCTTTGAAAGAAAAAGAGATGATAACAACAATGTATATTCAGAAGTGTAGAGGAAGAAGTACTTCAAGAGGAAAGGTACAACATAGTAGTAGAGGAATTATTTTGTCCCTAAGAGAGGAAGGTGGGAGTTTAAGTAGTTAGTCACCAAGAAAAGGTGAATCAAAAGGAAGAATATCTTTTGTAAGAGGTATAGGTAGAGGGAGAAACTATCAACCAAAATGTTATATGTGTTGAAAACTATGAAACATGTCATGGGAATTTCCACAAGCTAATCCTACTAGTTAAATAATTTCACAGGTGGCAGAGGAAAAACAAGAATGTGTGAATTCAGCTACAATAGAAGAAACCCATAAAATAGGAGATTCGTTATTGATGAATATATTTTTTCTCAAGTCCAAGAAGGAGATTAAGGAGCTAGTTTATAGGAAAAGTTTGTTCCTCACTATATGTAAATCCAACGGTACATGTTGAAAACTTGTGATTAATAGTGGTAACATAGACAATCTAGTTTCTACTAAAATGGTAGAAAACTAGAGTTGAAAAAAATAGTATGCCCTACACCTTACAAAATATCATTCCTGCAAAAAGATCGTCAACTATTAGTTAATGAAAAATTGAAGGTGAAATTTTAGATTGGTAGGTAAAATGATGAAATGTAGCATAATTCCCATAGATAACTATCATATTTTTTTTGAGAGACCATGGTAGTATGATAGAAAGGCTATTCTTGATAGCAAGAGAAACACTTATACACTTGATAAATATGGCCATAGGGACACATTACCTTTGTAAGATAAGTAATCCAAGGAAGAAGCTAGTCCTAATGTGTTACCGATGAGTTGCAAGGAGTTGCTACAAGAGGGAAACAAATGTGAGATACACATTTCCTTGATTGGTAAAACAAAGATAGTATTTACTTACACAAACTTGGATGATTTTCTAAGAGAATTCAAAGATATACTAGATGAATTTGTTGATATAATTGTTAGCAGTATTCTAAGTAAGTTACCTCCCATAAGAAGTATTAGTCATCACATAGACTTGATTCTAGGAGCAAGTCTTCAAAACAAGGAAACATATAAGATGACTCCACAAGAGAATGAGGAAGTGAAAAGAAAAGAGTAAAGGTTGTTGGACAAGGGTCTCATTAACCACAGTTTGATTACATGCATTGTTCCCAAAATACCTATCCCAAAGAGCCATGGGGGATGGAGAATGTGCATTGATTCTATAGCTATCAATAAAATTAAAATTAGGTATAGATTTTCACTTTTATGCATTGATAGTTTGATTGATTTTTTAAGTATTTCCAAGTATTTTTTTATAATATTGATCTGAAGAGTCGACATGATCAGGTTAGGGTTAGAAAAGGGGATGAAGGGAAGACAATTTTCAATAAAATCATAGATTGTGTGAATGGTTGATGATGTCTTTTGGTCTCGTTGATTCCCCTAACACTTTCATGAGGCTAATGAATCAGTTTTTGAAGGAATTTTCATGTAAGTTTATCATTGTCTATTTAGGTAATATTTTGTTATAAAGTAAAATAAGTGAGGAGAATTTGTGACATCTTAAATTAGTATTGAGTATATTGCAATAAGAAAAAATATTGATTAATTTGAACAAATGCAGTTTTATGATGAAGGATTTCATACACTTCAATTTTGTGATTTCTCAAGATGATTTAAAAATGATCATGGAAAGGTTAAATATTTGTTTTCTTATTAGAAGAATTTGAAACTAGGTGAGTTTTTTATTCATGTGACACAGGGTTGATTCCAACCGCTACCCCTATAAACTCTAGTTGCGTATGTATTCCCCTTCCACATTAAAAGGTGAATCGGGGGGATTTAGACACTGAACCTACTTACATATCATTTACATTACCATCTCCAGTTGAGCTATACCTTGGGAACTAAAAGTTAAATAAATTAGCAAGTGGCATATACTAAAGAATATATTTGAGGTGACAAGTTTTCATGGTCTAGCAAGCCTTTATAGAATTTTTATTAAGAAAATTAGTAGTATTTGTGACGCTATTGTAGAGACAATCAAAAAAATAGAATATTCATTCAAATGGATAGTAGAAACTAATATGAATTTCATATTGCTGAAATAAAAGATGACAAAACAACCTGGCATAGCCTTACTAGATTTCAGTAATATTTTTCAAGTTGAGACGAATGTGATTGGAACAACTATTGTAGTTGTCTTAAGTCAACTAGGGAGATCGATTTCCTATTTTAGCAAGAAATTGAATGAAGCAAAACAAAATATTCCTCTTATGCTAAAGAATTATATGCCATATTTCAAGCCTTAAAAATGGTGACATTATCTGATGTCCAAGGAGTTTGTTTTGAAATAATGCTTTGCAATTGCTCAACAATCAACCAAAAATTAATGAAAGGCATGGTAAGTGGGTGGAATTTCTGTGAAATTTTAGAATTGTAATCAAATGCATGTGTTACATAAAACAGTTTAATTGATGTAGTAACTATAATCAATTTAATTCTACATGAATTTCAAGTTAATTTTATCTGATTTGATGACCTAAAAGAGATGTACAAAGATGATGCATATTTTAAGGATGCATATGCAACATTTGAGTGTCTAAGAAACATACAATTAACCCATCGGTTGAGTTATCTGATTTAACAAGGTATGTTGTTCAAGGACAATAATCTTTTAATACCAAATCACTCAACAAAATACAATTTGATAAAGGAAAAGCACAATGGAGGATTTTTTTCGACACATAAGAAAAGATAAAGCATTTTCTTTGTTATATGATTTTTTATTTTTGGCTAGGTAATCAAGATGATGTAAAAAAGTTTGTTGAAAGGTGTAGAGAATGCCAAATGCTAAAGGAAGGAGTTAGAATGTAAGTTTATGTCAGTCATTATCAATTTCAAGAAGACCATGCAACTTTATAATTATGGACTTTGTTTCTGGGTTACCTCAAACTCAAAGAGTTAACGATTCTATTTATGTTTTTGTAGACATGTTGTCAAATATGGAAAATTTCATGGCCAATACAAATACTAGTGATGCAACAAAATGGTACTAATTGTAATGTACCTCAAAATCAAACTAAGAAAAAAAATATTTATTGTTACCTTACACCTTCAGGTATTTTTGCACAAGTGATAAATATGTTTACTCATAATGACAGGGTGTTTTTTCTCCTCATGATTATTTACATGCTTATTATAACATACCCTTCATTAGTCAATCATTATATATAGTTTAGAAACTCAATCTATATTAATATCCCATTTACCTCTCCGAGGGTAGCGTTCTTATGAATCCAAGGGATCTATATATCCACCCATCCCACCAATACAATACTATGGGGTTGGGCCTATCCTTATATATTTCTATCTATTTTACCATTTGTAACTAACCTCTTTATGATTTGATAAAAGTATTAATACTTAGGGTCTTCACACCTTGACTTTATTTATATAATTCATGGGTTCTAGGGTGATGCTCTGCCAATAAACCCTTGGCCCTTCACATAATAGTATCAGAGTTTAAAATTATACTTTTCTAATGTGATGCAACACTCCTTCCCCTTTGGTCTTTGTAATACTAGTGTTTAAGCTTTGAACATGAGTTAAGTTTAAAACCTTATACTAGATGAATGATAACACATTTATGGTTTAATTCCTATACCAAGAAACTAATTAGCCAAACCACTTTATTCATTACTTGGTATAATTCTATTATAAGTCAACCATTCACTTGGGAAAAAGACATATAGGTCGGAATTTCTAGTTGAGCATCTAAACATGCCATGTGGTCTTGCAAGCTTGGTTCCACCTTGTCGTTGACATGTGGTTATCACATGCTTTGTAGTTGGAAAATCAAGATCATCCATAATGATATGATGACATACATGGATTAGGTTTCATTGCATAGGGTAGACTAACCCTGTCCACTTTTTATTTCCTCCATTTATTTTTTTAGCCATTGATTATTTGTTTTGTGACCAAGATGGTTTTGGCCTTCAATCATATCTTCCTTAGCTTGGCTACTCTGTTGCCTGGTAATTTTTATATCTACGTAACATGTTTGGATAACATTCATCATGATTTCCACTTGGGTGCTACTGCAGAAGGGAATTACAGGTAACTCTAGCTTCTTCCAGGTGTGTAACTCTCTCATAATTTTAATTTACATTGAGTTTCTTCCTAGCCTAATTCCTTCATAAATTTTTATTACAAGATTGGAATCACCACATTAGGTTATACAAGACACCAACGGCTTCCGAAGAAGGAAATTTCAATAATTTATTATTAACTTAAATTTACCTTGACCAATTCTTTGCACCCGGGACCTTTACAAGGAAAATACTGGTTTCTATGGAAATTTCTCCTTGCTAAGGGATATTTCATACTTCAGGTAAATTTATTTCTATCTATTTTAATGTTTAATTCCATTTAATTTTATACAACAAGGTTTATTTTTCATTTCTATTTTTTTTGCACTAATGTCATAGGGTTTCATAAATTTAAGCCCTATATAGGTATTATTTTCTATAGACGTAAACCATAATTCTAACAGGACTTTTTAGCGACCCTATTCAAGTTTTCCTTGATTTAGTTAGCAAAAGACAATTGAATTCCCTCATCTATTTCGATCTCCACTTCGGACATATTATGCAACTCTAGTTGAATCTTCATATATATATATATATATATATATATATATATATATATATATATATATATATATTCAGTTTATTAATACTCCTTGGACTAGAGTCAACGTAATACTTTTATAGGAATTTGAAAAAATCATGTATAACTTGTGATTTGATTGTCACCAACACTCTCAAAAGTATTTTAATTGGAAACGTTCTTTATTTAAAACATGAAATTGAGATATGTGGATTTTATATAGTTTCCTTGTGCTTTTCTTGATGTAACATGCTTGTCTAGGTAACATGTTAAGAGTTACTAAAACTCTTATAAATTTGTATCGGTGTATGTTTTTCATTCTTAGTACTAGTAAATATTAGAATTGGTATTCTTAAATCCATGCATACAAATTTATTTGCAAGAGCATGGTATCTCTTTGATTTTTTTATATATGTAATATTTATCCCAAGGAGATACAACTTTGGCTACACTAACACACAACATAGTAATTTGGTACTGTGTGGCTCTTCAAGAAAATAATATGTGATAGTTGGTTTCGATCCATGTTTATAATCTATAACTCCTCATGCTATAGTTATACTACTTGTTCAGTTATGTACTTCTACCTTAGCAGAGCTTACAATAAATAGTTATGGTTGAATAACATTATAAACCTTCTCCATAGTACTACTTTTGGGTTGTAACTGAATCATTATATGTACACATTATGGAATTACCTTAACTCAACTTAGCATTTTATATTGATCCTTTGCAACTATTTCTTTAGAAATACAACTTTTGTTCACCCTTATGATTTTGTGACTTTATATGAACAATATAGTCTTCAACCCTTGCTCTAGTTGTACACTAGGTCCTTAGGTTAACGTTAACCTTTATTTTTCACTAATAATTACATACTCTAAAAGGGCAAGTCCTTTGTATCTATGATATTCTAGATATCATGTAAGATTCCTAGACCTTTGGTATTTCATAATCGTATGATCGATGAAGTCATATCCGGGTTATCAAGATTATGACACCAATTTTCCTTGTTTAATTTTTCTTTAATTTTTTTAGTAACTAAGTAATAAACCATTTCACTACCTATTATTTAATAGTTAGCAGAGAACCCATTGTTCGTAAAATAATATCTATTTTTTTCTTTTATGTGCTACACATAAGAATTATTATTGTTCAAGTTTAAAGTATTTATTCTTTAAATATAATACTCATACAATCAGTATTTTCCTCATTCAATACTTCTCTTAAATGAATATCCTGCATGAAATACAATATCGCACTTCAATATTATCCTCCATATCATCCATTCATTAGTAATTATGCATGTTTACCATTCATGGACACTGTAAATTATCCCACAAATAATTCAAAACAGTCATTAACATTCAAATATTGACAAAATAAGTAATTTTATAGTTATGCAACAATGATCAGTAATTAAATCCCACCAATAGATCCATAAATAAAGAAAGAATTATTGTAATTTAAATAAAGCCCTACTAAATCAAAGTGTTTACAAATAATTTAAACAAAAATGATGACTTATCTAACTAGCAATATTTCTCTTGGGGAATGACATCAGAAATGACATGTTCCTCCCAAACAACGAGTTCCACATCTTGCAATTCAACTCGGGCTCAGTGTCCTTTATTCCCTATTAGTTTCTCCACAACGAAATTTGTCTAAACTATTTCCACTCCGTGGTATTTATTATTTTCTTCGTAACATATTTGTTTAGAAGTGTCCTAATTTTAAGGTATTCCCACCTTTTTTCCTAAGATATTTTTATTTTTAAGATAAGACAAATCTTAGATTTTTCCTTCATAAACATGCCTTTCCCTCCCACTATGCTTATGCCTAAATTTTTACCCAACTTAACATTTCTTTCTAGATAATATTATATTTCCACTCATCATAACCTTTCTCTCCAATTATGTTGTTTCCCTTGTGGAATTCTTTCTCCTAAGAATTTTGGGAGAATTTGGGAAGGTCCACTTGGAATTAATCACTTAAAACATTCTTCGACACCAAGGAGGCCCACAATACTCATTTTCCATTTCCCATATCACTTCCCAAAAGGAAACATTTAATTATTAATGTAAAATATATTTACATAAGCCAATTTCACTTGGTCTTGGCCCCACAACCAACATTTCCACTTCAATATTTATAGGAAACATAAAATAATAAAATCTATAAAAAAAATTGCACCATGGGTATAACAACTTCCCCATCTCGAATCAAACATTTTCCTTGTGTTTCCTCAATTTTAATCACTTTTGGAAAAGTGAAAGAAATGCCTCCCACATTTCTTTTTCCATCATTGAGATGACCTACTCAGAGCTTAAATGCTTCCATTGCACTTTTCTTTGAGTAATATCCCAATTCAGGAGTAAACCTCACTCTCGTCTAAAATTCACATTCAAATTATGCATGTTCTCGTGCATGCTAAACACTCATTGTAATTTTTCTTTCTTGCACCCAACCAGGATCAACAACATCATTGTAAGCACATTAGCCATGGTAATTAACAACAATAGGTCCTTTGATACATTTACCCAATTTATATTCCAAGTGACATGGACCTCATTAAGTGAGTTAAATGCATACTTCAAAACATATAAATATCAGTTTCCCTTTTTACCATTTACACAACAGAAATAATATTTTTAAGGATTAATTCCTTACCTTGCCACTTACGATGGATTACAGCTACTGTTTTGTTACACCAAGAAGCATTACTATGTTTTATCATGATTTCAAAATATCAAATATGCATCAATCATGCATGATCAAAATTTAAAACATTCATGCATGATTATGGTTGTTATCACCTAAAAAGTGATAAGCTCACCATTTTCCATAATGATGACTAAAATACATCGTGTAGTGTGGGTTTTACACATAAGAACCCACTTTCACAATGATTTAGAGAACCACTTTTCCAAAATTGTTTATGTTTACCCACTTGAAAATAACCCAAAAATCATTTAATTAATATAATGTTATTTTCATATTTACCCACTTTAATTTCACCCAACGATAGGAATAGTTAAGTAAATCATTAATTACTTATTATTCCTTAACCATTTAACTTCTCTCCCATGAAATAATTATTATTTCATTATTTAGTAATTATTTCTAACCCATTTTGATTGTGTAATAATTAAGCAAACCATTATTTATTTATTATTCATTAATCATCACACATTTCTCCAATGAAATAATTTTTTAAACCATTGTTAGTAATTATTTCTAACTCACCTTTATCATATCTCATTAAAGTAATTAATAAATATTCTTTATGTATTAACTAATTCAACCACTTATCCTAATTGATTCAATTAATCATTATTTTTTGAGTTAATTCACTACATAAATATTTTTTATGATTTCAATAATATTTTCCTCTCTTAACCCCGATCGGGGTGCATGCTGGTGGATGGAGGTGCCTATGGGGAGTAATGAGGAGGACAGGTGAATTATGTACCACCGCACCCACATGCTCAAAGCAATGGATGCGGTGGGCCTTGGCATGAGTACATGCAAGGGTGGTGGGAAAGGTGGCAGCGATGACAGGAGGGAGATGGGATGGATTGTAATTAATCCAAGACAGACGAGTAAGAAACGTAATTTGGCATGCGGAGCAAGGAGCGAGAGCAACAGTGAGGGAAGGTGATGAGAACTGAAACAACATTCTTGAAGCGAAAATGGGTATGTATCTCGGCTTTTCACCTCCTTTGCAATGTCAACCTGGTTTGATTCTAGCTGGGGGGAGATGTCGACCTAGTTTGATTCTTTCTAGGGGAGAGGGAGATACCCAAGAAGGGGAATTGGGAGAAACATAGAGGGAAATGGAGTAGGCATCACGTGGCTTTAGACTGGCTATGTTTACTTCTTGTGAGCCTCCCAGGATTATACCTCGCATGTGGCTGTGTCGACCTTGATTTGGGTGATAAGGGAAACCTAGGGTATGCATACTGTGAGATGAGAGAAGCTAATTCTTTGGGTCGGGTAGGCAAAAATTTGGCACCAAAGGTTCAGGGTGGCAAAGGGAAACTAGTTTGTTAGGTAAGAGGTTGGGCTAGTGGTTGTAACTGCAGAAAATCATGGGGCATCGAGAGAAATTATTGCATTAAGAAACCAGATAGGACCCCTATGGGGGATGTCAAACATGATGACAACAGTAGAATTCTTATGTCTTACTGGGCAGAGGGGAATGGGATCAAGCTAAGATTTAGCTCATTACATCATCCTAGTCAGGGCATGTTAACCACATTGAGTATGCGAATCGATGGGGAGGGAGAGGCAAAAAAATAGAAGGGATTAGGAGTCTGGACCTTGCACAGGATTGGACCTCTACCCATCTTGCACCAAGTGCAGCTAGCAAATGGTAAAAAGAAATGAAAGGGGAGAATGACAACATTGGAAATTATAGTCAGGACAATAAACATGGGTATTGTATGTTACAGTGATTGTGGTTAACACTTCTTTCATGTGAACACGTTTTGAATAGTAGTGATATGGCTCGACTAGTGAGAGGACAGGGACAAGGAAGACAGATCTGAGAGCCTGGCAAGGCTAAGGACTCGAGCATGTTAGAACCCCACAGAGGAAAGAAATCGGTGGAGCACCTCATCAGTGAAGAAGCGACGGCATACCGAGAGGGAATGGATGAAGGAATCTAGAATTTGCTAAAAGAATCAGTGGAAGAAATCAAGCAGGGCAGTGAGGCAGAGGAGGAGATGGAGAATTGGAGGACTATAGTCCCAGGCCCAAGGAATACCAAAGGAAGGATAACTTAATTCACGTAGACATTATACCTTTATTGGCTCATGAAAATCTTGATGGCTAAGGCTATCGAACAAATCTCGGTGGGGATGGCAGTCTCTCTTCAAGGGATGCCAAGCTACAAACATGATTTGCAGAAAATTCAGTTTCAACTCCATAAGTAGGACATTAGATTGGACATAATTGAAAGACATATCCCATGCATCCTGGAACTGTCTGAGATGCCTGGAGAAACTATCAAGGATCTGACACAAGTGGAATCGACATTGGAGGAGTAGAAGGGCTAGTCATTTTACCATGTTTTCTTTTGTTATATATGTAGTTAGCATTTACTTTTCGTTATGCATGTATAAGGATATATAGATATATAGAGTCTGGTCATGAAACAAAGACATATCTAGCTTGGCTAGAAAGACTAAAACTTTATTCTTTTTAGATGGCCTACAATGAGGATAGGTGGCCAATAGACTTGGTTTCCCACTGGGGAAGCTAAGGCCACCTAGCCAATCTAGGTAGTGTAAACTTGCTAATTATAAATAGAAAATGAAAGGTCCTACTAACCTTAACAAAAAAATTATTTTCCTCTCTTAAATATAATAAAGTACTTTAGATAGTTAGACCTTGATTTGGTCTAATAATATTTTATTGTTTGACTAGATATAGATATATCCTAGCATTTTATTATAAATAGAGAGGATTTTCCCTCACTTTATATAGATGATAATAATCATCATCATCACTCTACTCCTCTCCACATTGAGTTCAACCATCATTTTCCATTTCCCCATTCACAACTAGGAATAGAGAGCGAAAGTAGTTACAAAAAGTGTAAGGACTTCAAAGGACCCTCCCATAGAGGATGACACTACAAACCCAAGTCTATGTTCTACTCCACTAGGTGTTTTCATTTATAATAAAAGAATCAATTTTCTTCAATTTGATTCCTTGTCTTCATTTTTAACATATGTTTTTTCAGTGTTTGCAAGATTTTTCTAGGGTTTTCTAACATTGTTTCTGCAGATCTCAAGACTATTTCTCAATATTTTATAATTCCCTAATACTCATCATTGTTTTATTTTTTGTTGGGTTGTATCATCACCAACCATCAAAGTGTCCTTTTGGCACATCTGCCTAGAAAAAATACCACTAACAACAGTTTAGGAAAACCTTCCTTTTCTACCATTTTTATGGCTATTATATTTTTGTCTATTTTTTCCAAGTGGACTTGGCCATGACCATCTTAGTCATTTTGTCTCTTTCTTCTATCCCTCATACCACCATTTATCTTAGGAATAGAGTTTAACTAGGGTCTTTTATTTCTGTTTGTTTTCTTATTGAGCTCTGCTTCTAGAGCTCCCTGTCTATTTCCTTCCTTACACCAAACAAATCACCAAGACCACACCACCGAAGGTAAAAAGAAGCATAAAATAGAGAACCCACAATATCAACACATGAATATAAAAGAGCAACATGATCATGCTCAAGTTCCATGGTAAAATCAATAATACAAAAGTTGTAGCAGCACTGACATGTGAACGTTCTTCCTACACCTCATACATTATTTTCCCACAACTCACTCGAGTTTTCATTTCTTCCTACATTTCAGGTTGTTTATGGAAGTTACATGAATTTTTCTTTCATGTAACAAACATAGGGTCCTTTTCCCCTCGTAATCTTATGCATATCAATTGTCTCAACACACATTGGATTAGCAAACTCATTTCAAACATGATTATACTATTATCAAATCTCATAAGTACATACTCATATCATGAAAATAAACAAGCATTCAACAATACATTAAATGTGCCTTCAATTAGAGGGTATAATCAATAATATTTTAGAATACGTATTTGGAAATTCCAATGTCTAGTATCATCATCTGGTTAATGCACTTACAATGTGCATATCAACAAGCATAAGTTCCACTTTTATCACTTCCTCATCAACACCTTATTTTCATATCCTTGATTCCTCAAGACTATATGCAATAATTTCCTTATTTTCCCCATTGACTTATTAACCTACTCCTAGTTACAATTTTACCATTACCCACTCGTAATTATCTGAGTTATGTTAGAACCACAGACTCCTTGATGTTGTATGCTTGCATATCCATTATTATATGAACCTAGCATCTCATTAATTGACATATATTTTGTGAACATGCATCTATGCATTATTTCTTTTTCATACATATGTTATCATTCATCAACTTATTCCACCTTCTACAAAAAAAACTAATGACAATACATCAAATTAGCAAGAGCTAGGTTAAGACATTTCCTCTCATAGTTATGGTTGCATCACTCAACTATCAACTTTTGCAATTTCATTGGCTGCTCCATAGAATCTAATCAACATTCTTCCCACTTATCCTGTTGCATCAACTCAATTAATGTCTAAGTACATAAATCATAGTTAAAACCCAGTTCAATCGAACAAATTTTTTGGTCAAATTTTACTCTAGGTAACTTAACTCTTTTATTTATGGACAATTCTATAAAATAGATCAGTTAGTGAAATTTCCAATAAATTACCAATACTAGTATGTATTCCCATAGAAATCTAATGCCCATTACATCTTTCAAGTATATGTCAATCAAGGATTGTCTTGCCCTCTTCAGGTTCTGTTGCAATTTTTTCTTTGGGAATTACATGTTCCCAATCATGAATTTGGCCTTAATTAGTTTCACAGTTACCCAAATTGGCATATTTTTTGACATCCTTTGAGTATTTACAACAATATTCCCAAGTGCTTTCAACTTTTCTAGTGTTTTGGAGTAACCCATACACCATTATTAATGTATTTTTAATCTGGAAGTCCCCATTTACTTCCATTGTTTTGTTATTTTTGAGACTACTTTTCTTTCAAACATGAATTATTGTGATATTTCATCCCAACATACAAACACTGTAATGGTTTTGAACAAGAATTTTAACTAGGTAATTATTTTGTATTATCTAATTACCTATTTTCTCACTTTTATTTTTCTTGAAAACATCCCTAGCCATTATCTATGCCACAATTCTTTGCTTATTCAGGTTTAAATAAATGAATTACGAAAAAATCATCCTTGAAATTCCTTAATCAAGGAGGTCAAAAAATATTCCTCTTGGAATTTTCCAAAATATATACCATTTTTCAAGGTAATAACCTTTCTTAATATTATTAATTTTTCCACAAGTATTATCATTCATGAATATCAGGCCTATCCTAACTGTTAAGGATGTTTGTTTACATCCATATGTTACAACATTTAGCATACTCTTACTTGATTTATGTGGTTATTATATTTTTTCCTCAATATATATGTCTTGTACATGTAAACAAGCCATAACAGATGTTAACATTGAGTATAATTAGGAAATCTCTTTTGAGATCATCAAGTCTTTTGCTACATTTACTTTATATTATATATTGTTCTCAATTCCTCTGTTGAGCACGTTTATACCATACTATAGCAGCATGTTGCATAAAGTTTATTCTATGTATATACTCTTAAACCAAATTATTTATAGCAAATATTTCTAAACCTTCTTAGTCTTTATGATGTGGTGTTGCTTTTTAACTAAACTCATGCACATATAAGTAGGAAACCTTGTAACTCATAATTACCTTATATACCTGTTGTGGCCACAACAAACCCATAGCTTTTTCCACAAAATAATGGGGACCTTTCATTTTTCAACTCCTTTATTTATTGACATTTTGGAAAATTATGGTTTTTTTACCTTTATAGCTTGGCTTCGAGGCTTTCAATCATGTTGGTTATTATCACGTTTTTGCACACCCTTCATTTTAGTCATTGTAATTGACACTTTTGGATTGTTGGCACCACTTTTCTAGATTTTGCATTCATAAAAGCATTTTCATATTGTTCACAAAAAACGATATAACATTTTTTTTGGTGGCCACATCACCTTACTTTTCACATTGGATGTTTATAACCTATACCTGTACTTGACACCTATGTTGATAAAGGGACAGATCATTAATTAGCCATATTACAACGTTGTAATAAAACTATATCATTTTATGTTTTAATAGATGTAAAAGTGCATATTGTAAATAAGAAACAAATATAAATATATATGTTTTTTTATGTTATGTCTTTCAAATAAATCATGTATATAATGCATTGTGAATATAAAAATATAAATAAATTATTATTAAGTTTTGATTTGTATATAATTAATGTTTTGACTTGCAAATACTTAGTGTGAATAAATTATTACCAACAATGAGATTAACCATAAATTGCATCATGTTCACGTTTTTTTTCTTTTCTAAATATCCTAATTTCAAACTTTAATTCGTATCTCGAATTTGAGATAATTTAAAAGATATATATATAATTGAAATAGGAAAGTCATAACGTAGACATTTTGAAAATAACTCAAATTTTAGATTTTGGTGTTTATTAAATGTTGTGATTGTTAAAATAAGATAATTACTCTTGCATGAGGAATTGGTTAAACTTAGAGACTCAGTGAATTGAGTGTTGAGGGTTGAGTGTTTGAGTGTTGAGTCAAGTCGAGTTAAGTGATAGATGACTTTTAGTGTGTGGTTGCATGTTAAGATATTTTAGGGAAATCACTAGTTGAAAAAGGATAAATACTTTCACGGGGTTCATTGTAAGCATCAAGTTTTGTGTGATCAATAGAAAAGCGCACCTCATTGTTTTGAGTGAATTTGTGTTTTGTTTCCTCCACCTTTCCAACAAATTGGTATTAGAGTGAGAGAGAACGGATTTGTAGCCGTTCGTGTGAGAGGAGAAATATATTTTTTCTCCTAGTGAGGGCTATAACGAACCTTGTAGGTTACATACAAGGCATTATAAAGCACAAGGGCTCAGCAGAGAGACGCGTTAACAGCCCTGGAAGCACGCAGGTCGGCCTTGTTTATGTGGCGTTAGCTAACTAACGCTGAAGTTTGTCAACGTAAAATGTGTTAGTCGCATGCCCTCATCACAAGAGGAGCGTTAGCGTGTTAAAATTCTCAGAGCGGTTTATATCATATGGTTTATATAGCGTGTTAAAAGGTGATATGGTTTATGTGTTGAGAGGTTTTAAAAACATTCGAAAGGGTTTTTTGTTATATGTTGAAGGGAAGTGACATACGTTAATTGCATTTGTGAAGTCGATCTTTTAATGTGTTGAGAGGTTTTAAAAACATTCGAAAGGATTTTTTTTTGTTATATGTTGAAGTGAAGTGACATATGTTAATTAGATTTGTGAAGTCGATCTTTTAATTTGTGGTAATATATATTTTTTTATATAAATTAAAAAAAAATGAAGGATATTTTTTTTAAGTTTTTTTTTATAAAATAAAAAATTAAGGTTTTTTAATTAAAAGGAGTATTATTTTTGGAAAATAAGCTTTGCGAAGATTATAAAAGGGGAAATTTAAGGTTTTTGGAAGTGAAATTTTTGGAGAAAGATTGTTTTCTCAAATTTCTAGCCCCAGTTCTCACAGTTTACACGGAAGGATTATGATGTGTGGGCCATTAAGATGGCGACCATGTTGCAGGCTCGTGATGTTTGGGATTATGTCCAACTTGGGTTTTCAGAACCTAAGAATGAACAACGGAACGAGCTCTCAATAATACAGAGAGGGAACAATGGAACAAGGGGAGCTGAAGACAATCTCAGAGGTACATTATGTTCATAGTCTCAAACATAATTTGATAAGTGTTGGTCTATTGACACAGAAAGGATATAGAATTATCTTTCTGACATCGCAAATTTCAGACAAAACAAGGGGAGCCGAAGACAATCTCAGAGGTACATTATGTTCATAGTCTCAAACATAATTTGATAAGTGTTGGTCAATTGACACAGAAAGGATATAGAGTTATCTTTCAAGGTCACCAATGTGTTATATATGACAAGCTCCCAAGCAGGCAGCTGATAGCAAAGGTGTAAATGACAAGGAACATACTCTTTCCTCTCATTATGAATTACAGTGGTTAGGTCCGTTCTTTTACGGTTGCATGTTCTGATGATTATTGGTTATGGCGTTTTCGGCTTGGACACTTTCACTTTTCTGGTTTAAGATCGTTGCAGCAGAAACAGATGGTCATAGGATTACCTCCCATCAAATAACCTGCTAATACTTGTGAGTGTTGCATCTTAGGAAAGAAACACTGTGAAAGTTTTCCAAAGGGAGTTGCATATCGAGCAAAGCAACCTCTTGAGCTAGTAAATACAGACTTATGTGGACATATGAGGACATAATTGATTAGTGGAAGTTGTTACTTCCTCAATTTCATTGATGATTATAGTAAAAAGACTTGGGTTTACTTCTTGAAGCAGAAGTCTGAAAATTTTGCAAACTTCAAGGAATTCAAAGCCTTAGCAGAGAACCAAAGTGATCAATAGATCAAGGTATTGAGGTCAGATCATGGTGGAGATTATGACTCAAAGGTATTCCATGGTTACTGCAAACAACAAGAAAATAGTTTACAACCAAGTACACAACGCAACAAAATGGTATAGCAGAGAGAAAGAATAGGACAATTATGAACATGGTAAGAAGCATGTCGATAGGGAGAAACTTGTCTAATGAGTATTGGGAAGAAGAAGTTGCATGTGCTATTTATGTGATCAATGGATCTCCTATAAAGAGTGTGATTAACAGAGTATTAGAAAAAGCATGGTCAGGTATGTCTTGTAGCGTATCTCATCTCAGAGTGTTTGGATGTGTAGCTTATGCACATGTGCCTAAAGAGAGGAGGAATATTGGATGATAAAATTGAAAAATGCATATTTATTGGTTATAGTGAGCAATCAAAAGCTTACAAATTGGATAAACCTATCACCAAGAAGGCCATAATCAGCAGAAATGTTGTGTTCAAACAACAAGAATCATGGAATGGAACTGTAGACAAAATAGTTGATGCACAATTTCCACTGATGGAAGAAGATGATGTAGCAAAAAAGGAGGAGCAAGAATCACAGGTGAAGATACCAAACAAAGACACGTCAAAAAAACTCCAAGATTTTCAAAGCAGTGTGGATCTTCAAGCAGATCAATAGATCGAGATTCTTCGGGAATCAATCAGGTGATGAATCAAGAAATGGTAAGAGAAAGATGAGAAGTTTGAAATATATTTATGATGATTTGGATGTTAGTTCAAATTTTGGATTGTTTTTTATTCCAACCTTCTTCATTTGAAGAAGCAATCAGAGATGAAAATTTGGTGCAAACCATGGATGAAAAAATGAAGCTATTGAAAAGAATGATACATAGGATTTGGTTAATTTGCCAAAGGACAAAAATATAATTGGTGTAAAGTGGGTGTATAAGACAAATTTGAATGAGAAAGGTGAAATTGACATATTTAAAGCTAGAATTGTAACAAAAGGATTCTCGCAGCAACCGGGAATAGATTTTGGAGAAATGTTTGCTCTGGTAGCCAGATTGGATACTGTAAGAGCATTTCTAGCCATAGAGAACAAGTGGAAAGTATATCATATGGATGTGAAATCAACCTTCTTGAATGGAATTCTAGAAGAAGAAATTTATGTGTAACAACCTCTAGGTTATGAAGTTGAAGGTATTGAAGATATATTTTACAGGTTGAAGAAAGCGCTCTATGGACTAAAGCAAGCGCCTAGAACTTGGTATAGAAGAATTGATAGCTACATGATCAAGAATGGATTTTTCAGAAGTAACGTTGGACCTAGTTTGTACACAAAGGTAAATGAGCATGGATAGATTTTGATTGTTTTCTTATATGTTAATGACCTTATTTTGCAGATGATTTTGAGATAGATGAATTTAAAGTAGCAATGATGAAAGAATTTGAGATGACAGATCTTGGTTTCATGAAATATTTTCTTGGCATAAAAGTTGAGCAATCTAAAAGGGAATTTTTATTTTTCAAAATGAATATGCCAAAGATTTGTTGAAAAGATTCAGGATGGAAAATTGCAAACCTGTCCCTACACCAATTACAACAAGTACAAAGTTAACCAAGGATGATGAAGGATCAGATGTCAATTCAACTCTATTCAAAAGATTGATTGGCATCTTCATGTATCTCACAGCTACAAGACCGGATATTATACAAAGAGTGAGTATGATTTCTAGATTTATGGAGACTCCAAAAGACACACATTGGAGTGTAGGAAAAGAAATTTGAGATACATAGCGGGAACTAGAGATTGTGGCATAATGTATGCAAGCACATAAAAGAAGGATTTGATTGGATACATAGATAGTGATTTTGCAGGAAGTTTGGATGATAGGAAGAGCACTTCTGGTTTTGTGTTCCATCTTGTTTCAGGTGTGATTTCATGGGCATCTAAGAAGCAACCCATTATGACACTTTCGTCAGCAAAAGCATAATATGTAGTAGCAGCATCAACATCATGTCAAGTAGTGTGGTTAAAAAGAGTATTTGATGGACTCAAGCAAAAACAACAAGGATCAACAACAATATATTGTGACAACACCTCAGCGATTGCACTATCCAAGAATAGTGTGTTTCATCAAAAAAGCAAGCATATTGATACTAGATATCACTTTATTAGAAAACTTGTGAGCAATGGAGAAGTTAACTTGAAGCCTTGTAAATCTAGTGATCAATTGGTTGATATATTTAGTAAGTCATTAGCAAAATATGTGTTTGAGTTTCATAGAAGAAACTTGGGTGTTGTAAGCCTAGCTAAGACATAGACCAGCAGATATGTTTGAGTTGTCATGACTCAAGTTTTAGTTTAGCAGTTGTAATTAAGGGGGAGTGTTAAAACAAGATAATTACTCTTGCATGAGGAGTTGGCTAAACTTAGAGAGTCAGCTAACTGAGTGTTGAGGGTTGAGTGCTTGAATGTTGAATCAAGTCGAGTTAAGTGATAGACGACTTTTAGTGTGTTGCTGCATGTCAAAATATTTTAGGGAAGTCGCTAGTTGGAAATGATAAATACCCTTCACCAGGTTCATTGTAAGCATCAAGTTTTGTGTGATCAATAGAAAAGCCACAACGCATGGTTTTGGGTGAATTTGTTTTTTGTCTCCTCTACCTTTCCAATAGTGATGAGAATATTGAAATTGGCAATTAAAGTTATCTATAGGTAAAGAGAAGAAGACAAACGTATTGTGATTGTTTTACATGATAATTTGGTCATAGTTTCTGCCTCTCAAACATTGTATGACAGAGCACCACACTTGGCCTTTTAGAATAATGTCATGAGTGTCATATTAATAAAAGGATTTTATCCACATTTCACATGCTTGAATGATTATACATGAATTAATTATATCATCTTGTTTTTTGTAGGAAACTATGGCATCACTGCTAAAAAGGCAGAGTGATCCACAAAAGAAGAAAAAATGCCAAAAAAAAAAAATACTATTCGTATAGTCAATGCAACTTATGGCGTGCACGTTGCCTTCACTCCATACCATGTGGCCATGTCACAAACGACTAGCCTGAAATCTCTGAACACAAAATTTATTGGGGAATGAGATTGAAATGAAAATCCAATTAGTTTATATATATATATATATATATATATATATAAATGAAATTGCAAAAAATCTACTCCAGATTTTTAGTTGCACCATCTCCTTAATTGTATTAATTCCCAATTTCCTTTCAAATATGAGGATTCTCATCATGATACGTTTGGGATCTATCCGTTCAACTAACGCAAACCCCAGATATGTACCCAAATCGTTGAAATATTGCTCAGAGCTTAACATAATGGATTTTAATAATTGTTGGCCACATATAAGACAAATTTCCAAAACGTTTCTGGTAAATTCTATTAGTTGCATTGTCATTTAATGATTGTAGGAACTTCATGGTAGTTGAAAGAGTATGCATTTTTTGTTCTTCCAAAAAGGCGTTTTGGATCTAACCATTCAACTGACGCAAACCCCAAATCTCTACCCAAATCATTGAAATATTTCTCAAATCTAAACATAATAGATTTTAATAATTGTTGGCCATGTATAAGACAAATTTCCAAAATGTTTATGGTAAATTCCATTAGTTACATTGTCATTTAATGATTGCGGGAACTTCATGGTAGTTGAAATAGTATGCATTTTTTGTTCTTCCAGAAAATTGGAAACAAAAAAGCATCTCATTTTAGAATGTGAGGCCTTCAAAGACAACAAGGAAAGTTATGAAGATCTGTTGGAAGCTAGCTCTTGGAATAATCTATTTAGCGAGGGATTTGTCGAGGAGATGGGAGCATTTATTGTGAGGCTTCACAGAAAAAGGGTCAAATATATCAAACAGATGAAGAATCAATATGTTCCATAGGCCTATCTTTAGCCTCATGGATGCTAAAATAATTTTCTTTCTTTCTTTCCATTCTTACACCAAAAGCAAGATTTGAGAAAAGCCAGAAATCCCCATATAGTTTTTAGAAAACCTACAACAGTCCGAAACAGAAACAATAGGAATGACTTATTGAATAGCATGGAGAAATAATGCTTCAGTGGTTTTCTCTCGCTGTCAATATTTCATTCCATCACCGCACTTCGATCCAATTACACACAATGCCAATGAATGCCATCCAAATGGAAAAAGAGCCTATGCCCAAACAATTCGATATTGTTGAAATGCAAATATTCAGATCCATGAACTTCGCAGTCCTGATCGCGAACCAATCCTCACCTATCCAATTCAAATCAATTTTCACGATTTGCAAGTGATTTTAAATCACCCGAATCACGTTAAAAGCTTTGATGAATAATACAATTTCATAATTTTTTTTTAACTGCGTCAAATTAACCATATTATTCGATGATTGTAGGTATTTGGAAGAGGAAGTCAGAATTACGTTTTCAAATGCCCCCAACGAATAAATAATTACCACAAGCATGCAGATTAAAAAGCAAGAATTAAAACAAAGAGCTTCACTGTAAACCGAATGGATCTCATTATTTTCCTCTTTGAACCTAATGGATCTCACTATTCTCCTCTTTGAAATCAAAGGTTGATTTTATTTACACGAATATACTATTGGAGTGAGGTTCACACCGAAATTGACCCAAACTTTGTGGCATCGAATGAGTTGGAAAAGAATAACACAAAGAAAAACTATGAACCTCAGATGTTTCTTTAGCTTCAAAATGAATTCATTTATCATACTTTTGAGTTAATCATTTTGCAATTCACGTTGTTAGTTTGATATGTTTTCAATTATTATTAGGTTTAATTTACTTTTGTTCGGATTTTAGTTATAGATTCATGGTCAGCTTCGTTTTTTTTAACTTTTGCTTTCATGGTCAACTTTAGTTTATTTTAACTTTTGCTTTAGATTACAATTATGGTAGTATTGCTTTTATTTTTCTTTAATCTTAGTTTTATTTTACTTAATTTAATTTTTTATTTTGGTTGCACTTATCGTAAGTGGATTTTATTATTTAAGTTTATGTGAAATTTAGTTTTTTAGTTTAGTTTATTTTTATTTTAGATTTAATTTAATTGTATTAATTAATTAGATTTACTTTAGTTATTTTACATTTTACATTTTAATTTTTACATTTCAAATATTATTTTGGATATAATTTTTATTCGATGGAATGGATTTTGGGATGCAGTAGAAAATAAAAAATTTGGTACGTGGAATCAAGAAAGCCAAACAAGCTCAAAAAACTTATAAAAGGAGCATGGATATCCATTTGATAGGGGATTCGAGTTCAAATAAAGAGGCTCGTGATGTTCTAGTTATGTATTATATCTGTCTGTAGAGAAACTCTTGTTTATCATGCACTACTGGTGTAAGGAGGAGACATTTTCTGCAAGCAAAGATTGATTACAAACCCCATAGGATTATGCACTACTACCATTCTGCGGGGATCTGTAATTTGATTTCATTAATTAATAAAGATTTATTTCAGTTAATGATGTTTAGCACTATTGTTTACATATTTTAATTGAAATGAATCCTTATTTGGGTCCTTCAATTTATATTTCAAATGTATGAATTAATAATTTGATTCATGCACTGTTATTGAATCTTGAGTGTTAATTCATTTAAAATTTTGCTTAGACTATTCTAAAGGCTTAATTTAGATATATTATGAACACTGAAGTTTGCATGGGAACAAATAGTTATAATCTTAGATTGGCAAGCTATCTTACAAATTAAGATAATAATTGTTTGCTTGCATACATGATGTCTTATTCGAATTAATTCAGTAATTCATCATGAAATTTTGTAGTTCTTATTCATATGATAGATAAGGAATTGGATATATTTTCAATAAGCTCTTATGTAACTATTTACTAAATGTTTAATTGCTAGTATTCCTGTTATGAGGAATCAGATCTTGTGAGCTATATCTTTGATCTAATTCCTCTATCTTAATTCCAATTCTTTAGAAAGTTATTTTTTTTTTTTAACCGTTAGGTTAATTGTCTCTCGATTGAGAGAAGGGGTGCCCTTTCCTTCAATAGTGATAGGTTAGATTAATTTCATTGTATATTTAGTCTTGCATGTGTTATCATATATCTTGCATTCTAGAAGTCCTCTTTTCATGAGGAAAAACCTTAGAATGGTTAGGTTGTGCCCTTAAAGCAACTTAAGGGTCATTCTCTTGCCTGATTAGTAAGAATAAATGATTCGATGTCCCTACCTATTGGTAAATAAAGACAAATATTAAATTGATAGAATTAGGGAAAAGGTAACTTGACCTAGTTAAACCAGTTGGAGCCACCATCTCAATGGAAAGGGAGTTGCTTTAATTTCCTGACTGGTTTGTCTCCCTTATAGAGTTGTAGGCAAAGAATTTTGAGCCTTCAACAATACCATAAATTTGTGAGTGTCTACCACATGGCCCATCATACTTCCCTAACTGGTAAATATAGTAACCTTATGGATCTTCTGAAACTATAAGGAACACATCGATTGGTACATACATACTTCCATATAATATTTTCTAAGATAAGGTCAATCTCCAACTCTTTTGTGCCAAGTTTGCTACACATGTTAAATTTTGATATAGGAAATTCATATTTAATTATAGAAAACATCTTTTCTTCATGCACGACCACAATATTTTATACATATTGATCCAACTGTATTTTAAATCCTCATAAATACCACATGCATACAACATTCCATTCATTACTAGACTAACTCATAAATAATCCTATGCATATTGGAATTACTAGATTTACTCTATATATAGTTCGATAGCCCATATACACAATTGTTAATAGGTAAATATCTATAGCAGTATATTACCATTAGTTTTTAACCATAGTTTTATCTTGGTGTATCCATCACTATTTATTGATAACCATCATTTCTATGCTTATATCTTGGATTCAATGGCTAAGGGATCACCACCATTAGGTTAAAAAAAAAATATTGGGAAGGAAAAAAAATTGAGTGTCTTATCTATATTGACACCTCGATTAAATCCTCAGCCCTATTCATGAGTAAGTTCAGTGTCAAATTATATACACATCATGTACTCATTTTTTCTAGGTACCATATTCCTATTAAGAGTCTCCTTGTTTCATTGTAGGGTCGTCTTCTTTTGCAATGGGTCTACTATGGTCATGCTCAACCTGTCTTCATTTAAGGATCCTAGCTAGACACACCTAATTTTGTATAAGTTCTATGTATGGAATAAGTAACCAATACTTAGGAATCTTGTTTTAAACAACTTGTATTTGACCTAATGGGGCATTATTATTTGTAATATTTGGATTTAAAATAGTATGTATAATTATATGAGATTTCAATACATAGTTTCGTTGCTACCAACCTGCCCTTTAGTAATAGGTATAATGTAACAATTTATTTTTATCACTTAACTTACATATATTCCACCCTATTTGGGTCCACCCTATTTGGGTCCACCCTATTTGGGTCCTTTATCAATGATATATAAAGTTGAATTATTAATGAAAATTTCTCTAAGTCTGTAACACCCTCCTCCCACATTTACCTAAGCAACCGGCTAGCTGGGGTAAACATGTGATGATAGGCCACTATGATATGATTCAACCTCCTAAGTCATAGTAAGGAAATGGAACCGATGGAAACACACCATACATACATTGAAGATTGGAAATAGGACCCTCAATAACCAATCCAACCTTTCTGCCAACCAGCCCCTGGGTCCCACTAAGCTTTTGGACCACTTAACCTCTGGATGTTCCCATGCTATGGGCATGCCAATGTCCAGGGACCTCTGGATGCTCTCACAAGCATGCAAGGTATCATCGAGGGACTTTTTTGCACATTGTTGTGCCATCGCAGCTTGCATTTGAGCTACGTTTTCAGGCCCATATCCTAGGCCACTCCCCAGAATTGAATGACATCTTCAAAACAATAAAATAACAAGGAAATGACAATATAAATGCAATCACTTGAATAAGACCTTCACTGGACCCCTACTATCCATGACGAGCATTTTTCCAAACATATCACGAATATGAAATCTACAGGTGTAAATAATAGATATGAGCATAGTGTTCTCATACTTAGCTGAGAGTCACTAAGAACCATTCATGCCTCAACACAACAACTGTGATTTATCCATTAGGTCATAGATATGTTGTTCATTCTTTTACGAGTAAAAACATGATGACAACCATACATAGCTTCTATCATAGAACATATATATAACTAGCATAATAGAAACATAAATAACAATGAAATCACAACCATATGATCCACATATATAATAGTATAATACTCATATAAATACAAGGGGAAATAACCTCATATTGATGATGCAAAATCTAAACCCGGGATGAGACTTCCATGTTCCACTTGACCATAGAATAGTTGAGCCAAATCTCTCTTTAGCCATTCACTCTCGTTCCATATTCCAAGAATGAATGTGGGATATCATTAAAAACATCAATAAAAATCATCCATGGCTCCCAGAGGCCAAGCCACCTAAACCCATGAAACAATGATTCCACCTCATGGTTGGAAATCATGAAACCATCATTAGATTGGTCTCTACCCAAGCCTTTCGGGGCTCCACAATGTTTGCTCCAACCTAGCTTCCAGGAGTACTAACTCAACCAATAGCTATCAACACATATTTCATTAAATATGGAAGTATTCAGTGGATCTAGAATTTAGAACTTTAACTAAATTAAGTTTTTTCAAAATGAGGAATTAGAAAGTCACTTAATCCACTAATTTTAATGTAGATATTCACCATTTTTGTGTAAAAATTATCATGATAAACTTTATAAAACAAATTTATATAAACTTGCTAAAAAAAATATTTCACATTTTAATCTTGGATTCCTTACATTATCTATTTTAATATTTTTTATGGTTTATAGTAAAAAATAAGTTTGTTAAGGTTATTTTATGAAAATAATGATGCATATGTTACTATTATTAATCCATTTAATTATAATCTGATATAGTAAATATCATGTATGTGAAAAGTCATGATTATTACTAAGGTAGTGTTGGCACAATTTAAAAGTCTATCACCTTTGCAACACTAGTTATATTATGGTTGAAGATTAAACAACCCTCAAAGCATCGAGTTTATACTCGTATTAGAATTAAATTTCAATATATTTGTGACGGTACCAACCTTTTTGATTGTTTAACTAAACAAAATTATGATGATATTGAAACACTTCTTTTGATGCTTTTTCAGCATAACAATAAAATTCGAAATAACTTTTAATAATATCTTTTTATCTCCTTATTTACCATAGTTGGTCTTAGTGGATGATAATCATCATTATCACCATCATAATTACATACTATTGTAGAAAGTTTGCACCATTTTAGAGTTGAGGATAAAAATAAATTTATGATCAAATTAAATGTTGAATGTGAGTAGTAGCATAATTTATTTTTATTTATTAGTTGTACGCTTATGTTAATAAAGAAGTTGATTGAGGCTCGCTTTATGAATAATAGATTAATATGCAAGATATATATTAAGTATAAAGTTATTTAATGACAAATGAAATTTTTGGTAATGTGTCCAATATATACCATTATTTAGAACTTTAACTAGATTATATTTTTTCGAAATGAGGAATTAGAAAGCCACTTAGTTCACTAATTTTTATATAGATATTCACCATTTTTTGTGTAAAAATTATCATGATAAACTTTATAAAACAAATTTATATAAACTTGAAAAAGAAAATATTTCACATATTAATATTGGATTCCTTACATTATCTATTTTAATATTTTTATGGTTTATATTAAAAAGATAAGTTTGTTAAGGTTATTTTATGAAAATAATGATGTGTGTGTAACTATTATTAACCGATAATCCGATATAGTAAATATCATGTATATGTTGATTTACGATTATTACTAAAACAATGTTGGCACAATTTAAAATTCAAAATAACTTTTAGTAATATCTTTTTACCTTCTTATATACCATATTTGGTCTTAGTGGATGATAATCATTATTATCACCATCATCATTACATACTATTGTAAGAAGTTTGCACCATTTTAGAGTTAAGGAGAAAATATTTTTTTAGGATCAAATTAAATGTTGAATATAATTTATTTTTATTTATTATTTGTACTTTTATGTAAGAAACGAAGTTGGTTGAGGCTTACTTAATGAATAATATATTAATATGCAAGCTATATATTAAGTATAAAGTTATTCAATGACAAATGATCATAGTAATGTGTCCAATATATACCATCATAGATCCATTTTAAGTGGAGATGTAGGGATCAAATTTCAAGTGCAAACACATTTAGAGTGAAAGATACAATGTGCTATTTTTAATTGTTGAAACTACATTTTTGAAAGCTAAATAGAGTATATATACGAACAAATAATAATTTTAACCATAAGAAATTTTTTTATATATATATATAGATATATATGAAGTTGATATTGACATAAATTAGTTAACATAAATCTTCAATAGTTACTTTTGAAAATTATAAGATTTAAACCTCTGATTCACACATTTTTTTTTACTTCTAATTACTTTACAAAATATTCTTTTTTTATATTTTTCTATTTAGAACATAATTTTTATTTTAAACGGGCACAGACGGATAGACAAACTTACACATCCCCCCATATTGGGCTGTAAAATGAGCCTCTCGTCTCAATTACTAATCATTTTAATGATCAAAATCAATCATGAATTAGAATAGTAACAAAGTAGTACAATTTGATTATTTTCAAATACAACAAGAAAGAGAGAAAAATGATTAAGATATTTATTACACATGTTTAGTTTTATTCCCTGTAATGTTTAAGGATACTATATTGAAAAGAACATATTAACATTCATCTAAAACTTAAATTCCTTACATTATTTCTATTACCATTAACATTTATATTTATGTATTAAATATGACCATGAATACTAGATTGTGTAAAAAAAATCTTACCTATAAAGTTATTTAACAATATATTAATATTTTTTTTCTTACTATTATTGACCATTTTAAATTGACACTAACTACTTTTCCTAAGTTGAGTACAAATTAATTATACTAGTATAATGTTGGCACCACTTCAAAATCTATAAGTAGAAATATTTTATAATTCTAGTTGTGTTGTTCAATGATCAAAATATTTTTTTTATAAATTAACATGCAACAAAATAGGGAATTTGATTATATCAATTATAATAAGGAAAATTAAGGAAAACTCACCTCAAACATTATATCAAGCATCTAGCATTTATTCATTAAGAGTTTAAATGGTTTAAATTAAATATAATACTAATTAGGTACCCCACTGTTGTTTTAATATAACAAGTTTAGAAGATGTTTTTAGGTGCATTATTGAATTTTATTACGCATATTTGATATGGTGAGAAGTCATGCTGGTCAAATAAAGCTTTGAAAACTTAAATATTTTATGGCATTGTCATGTAATTTGTATAACACATGATTACATTGAACTATTAAATAATATAAAACTCCTTCAAAAAAAATATGAAGATAATATTTATACAACAAATATGGGAAAATGTATATTAATAGATCCTCCAAAAAAAAATTACATTTATGTATCATATAAACCTACTCTTAAGATAATCGCTCAAGTAGATCAAGAATGGCTTCTACACCATATTTATTTATCTTGGTCTTCTTGCAATGTTCTTTCTTTGGCATCCATGCCCACACTATGGTATTAATTGGAATAGAGCCAAGTTCTTTGTCATCAGGATTTGGTACCCAATATTGCTCTAAAAATTTTCCATTGTATTTCCCTGACATAGGCTTCCACCAGTCAACCTTTACATGAAGATTCTCACTTTCATTATCCCTAAAGATATTTGAGATGGATTTTGCCATCCAAATCATCTCACCTGCATCCTCATTTCCTGATCTAACTAGCAACATCTTTCCTTTCTCAACATCAATCATCGGATTGAATGTTGGCTTTGGCTTGTTGCATTTGGGTCCAACATATATTGGTTCATCTATCGCATTATCAAAATCTCCATCCATAATACTTGAGATTACTTGGAGTGCATTACGATCAACATCAAAAATGTGCCTTGTCTTGGGCCAGAAATCCTCAGAAGATGAATCATTTCCATCTATTATTCTATGATCATTATAGATTCCATCTAATGTATCAAGAACTTTTTCCCAATACACCACTTTATTTTTCCATTCCTCTGTAACAATTGGTGAATCCTCATTCCCAATAGTGTCTTTCCACATTTTTATGTATGATGTTATCCCTTCCTTTAGTTCTTTTAAATAGACATCATTCTGTTTGGAAGCTAAGAAAGATGGCTTCCCTATGGGAATTATAGGTCGACCTTCATCATCTATATTCCATAACTCAACTGGTTCTGACCACTGAGAGTCTCTAATTGATTCTTTATACCTTAGTACTGGAACATCATTGAGTATAAGAAATTGGAAGTATTGAACATTAAGATGTCCAACTAGTGCATTTTTTCCCTCCTTAATGTATCCACTAAGGAAACTTTTGAAGTCATAGACCTTGTCAATAAGTGTAGGTGGAAACACTCTATTTTCTTCAATTATGCGATATGTATCCATCATTTCAGGTAAAGAATAAATATCTTTACTTTTTAGGTTGGAAGACATTCTTCCATAGGTTCCATCTATGTCTTCATGGGTGTGCCCCACAAGCAAGAACCCAACCTCAATAGTGATGAAGACACCAAGTGCAGTTAAAAGTGATAGAAACATGAAAAGATAGCGATTCTTATTATCACTTGCTGCATTGTCCAACTGTAACAACAAATGTGGAGGAAGAGGTTTAAAATCAACATTTTGACTTTTTGAACTTCCATGAGATATAAAATCATCCTTGTACCCTTGACATTTTGGGTAAATAGAGGTGTCAAGTAATGCATTTGTAAGTGGGTTTCTTGAAATTCCACTTTCATAAAGTAGATCACCATACATATCCATTTGTGGGTCTTCAAGGTCCCTTAAGCACTTTGCAAGGGATGTAATAGTAAATTGTGATCCCATATGGACAAATGGTAAGGAGAAATGACCAAAACCTCCCGCCTTATGCCCATGTGTAAGCATACCTGTCAATGAAAAACCCAAATTTGTTCCTACAACAGATTTTGATTTGACACGTAGCCTTGGGATTGATGTCTTTGTTTTGTCCATTTTATCATGGATAATGCTCAAATACTCCTTTGGAAACCGCTCTGACATAATTCTATGGGCATAGTAGCAATATCTTCCACACATAACAATCTTGTTATGTTTCGTCAACCTACCTCGTGCCTTTTCTTCCAACTCTTTTGTAGTTGCTGACTTCATTTGTGCTTTCAACACAATACATTCACTGCATTTACTGAAGTTGGTGTTCTTTGAAAATGCCACATCTCGAAACTTAGTATTCCAGATCTTGCTCATTGTTGGTTGTGATATTGATGGGTAATTGAGCTTTTGAAGAGCCTCATTGATCTCTTTTAACAAAGAATTTTGTGTGTAAGTCGAAGGAAGCAGTCTTAAAGGAGCAGATGTTCCATCTTCTTCAACTTGACGTGTTTGATTTGGTGAAAAATCTGAATTATCCATTACAATTTTGTGCAATATTTCTATAGCTGCCACTGTGTGAGCTCGTGCTTTGCATGTGTTGGTGTTACCATGAATAGCTTTGATCTGTCCATGTTGGAAATAATGTTGGTAGTTATAGAATGTGCTTTGAGGAATTTTATGTATCTTATACCATGCTTTCTTACAAATAATATTCCCATTAAATCTCATGTCCTTTACATTTCTAGCAATAGGTGGTAGGCCATGGCCGCTTGACATCACTGTGTTTGACATGAGTGAATTCAAGACAAATTCTCTAATACCATTTGTATTTATTTGTCTCATACCCCTTCTAGCACCTGCAATGGCCTTCCTATCGACATGTTGAAGACAATCTTTTCTACAACATACATCTGCTGCCAAAAGTCGAATTTCTTTCTCTTCATCTATTTTTGTTTGACATTTTGCAGTTTTTTTTGTAGCCATAACTCGTTTAATCCTTTTATATGGCCTTGTTACATTCATATCAATTGAGTTTCTATCTTTTTCATTACAAAGGTACCCATCCCATTTGTTTAAGGGATTTGTGTCCTCTATAACATCCCATATCACCATTTCTTTGGTTGGTTCCTTGAACTTTTCCTTGACCCTTAATATCACACCTTTGTTGTCCACCAACTTATTTATTGGCCATCTAACCAAACAATGTATAGACTTATCTCCAATTTTGCATATCTCACAATTTCCATCTATCTCTTCTAGAAAAACACCAAAATCCATTTCACCTAGTGTTTCACCCTCAACAATGTCATCCTCGCGGACATGAACTAGCATTCCTTTGGCAATGCACATGCTTGTTCCCATGCATTCATGTGTAAGAGAAACCTTTGCACATATGAATTTAACCCTATCTTGGGGAATATTTATGGCATGATCATGACAGTGAGGCTCCAAATCTGATTCTGGCCAAATTTCATAAGATTCTAATGCACCCCCAAGTGTATGCTCAAACCCTGTTGGATGTGGTAGAGGAACATTATGGTTTAACACCTTTTCAATTTTAACCACTATGCATCCTTTCTTTACCATCTTTCCATGCACTTTATGCCCAAGCTCTGTATTGAATATGGAGCCCTCGCCCACCTTCACTCCATGTTGTAGAAGATTTACCTTGTCTCCAATAGAAAATGTAGAAGAAACATTTGTACCTATAAACAAATGTAAATAATGTTAGTATTTACTCAAAAAAAGAACATTTATTATAGTATCAAAAATATATAACACATGCTTCAATATTTTGATTTACCTATGTGGTGTCTCAAATCCACAATCTTCCATGGATGTATGTCCCCTTCATTAACATCATCATCAATCAAATGTGGTTGAATGAGATCAATTATCAAAATTGCAACATAACCAACATTAACCTTTTTTCCAACATAATAAGTTCCAGACTCTGCAGATTCAACCCTTGCTAGCCCAATGACTTGATCATTAATAAGGAGATCAACATAGTCCCCTTTTGCCAAAATTATATTTTCCATTGTAGCTTGCATCAATTCTGTAACAACAATTACATCGTAACTTGTAATTAAAAGAATGAACCGTGTAAAGTGTGACTTTATATTTCCCCAAAAACACACAACTTCCGAAAAAGTAATATAAATGCAAAAATAAAAATATTATGGTTGTCATGTTGTATGTAATGAAACATTGTTTCCTCAAATGAAAGCTAACAATCAATATCATTCCTTCTACTACAAACATAAGCATATTGCTAGAAGCAACATTACATGGTCAAATAAATCTAGCACATGCTAGATTTCCTTCTAGCACAAACACAAACACATTGCCAATAACAATATTCTAAGGCGAAGGAAATCCACCACATGCTAAATTTTCTTCTAACGTAAATAGAAGCATATTACTCACAAAAACATTTCAAAGTAAAAGAAATCTTACACATTCTAGAGTTTATTGTAGCACAAACACAATCACATTGCCAAAAATAACATTGCAGTGTAGAAGATATCTAGCATACGATTGATTTACTTCTAGTACAAACAAAAGCACATTGGCAACAATAACATTGTAGGGCAAACAAAAGCCAACAAAATCCAACAACTTCTATCACAAACACAATCACATTTCCAACAACAATGTCGCAAGGTAAAATCAATTTAACGCATGCTAGCTTTACATGTAGCATAAATACAAGCATACTACCAATAACAACATTTTATGTCAGAAGAAATCTAGTGCATGCTATATTTCCTTCTAACACAAACAAAAGCACATTACCAAGGTGAAAGAGATCTAACACGTGTTATATTTCCTTCTATAATAAACAACCAAATTGAAAACAACAACATTGCATAGCAAAAGAAATCTAACACAACTTCTAGCCCAAACACAAGCACAACATTTCCAATAACATTGCCAAAGTGATGGAAATCTAACACTTGCTAGATTTCCTTTTATCATAAACAACCAAATTGACAACAACACTATTGCAAAGCAAAAGAAATCTAGCATAGTTTCTAGCCCAAACACAAACACATTTCCAATAAAAATATTGCAAGGTGAAAGAAATTTAACGCATATTAGCTTTACATGTGGCACAAATACAATCATACTACCAACAACAACATTGCATCCCAAAAGAAATCTATTGGGTGTTATGTTTATTTTTAAAACAAATCAACAAAGTGTAATGGTGATTATTTGTTGTGAAGACCCATATGAAAAGTGGCGTAATGCTAATAATACCAATGCAGCTACTGCAGGATACCCACTCACCTTTCCCTTTATCCTACAAAAAAACTCCGAGGTGTGAAATCCTTTTTTTGTCGAGTGTTTGCTTGTAAGAGGGGAAAGTAATGAATAATTCTTCCTGCTAGAATATATTTATTTGGGGAAAACAGGGTGAAAAACATGAAGCCTCATCACTTCAAAATTTGTGTTTCCTTGGGGGGTGGTTGTTCCTCTAATGGTTGATTTCCCGTACTAATTAATGTTTCCTTTAGCTGACACATTTTTCCTTCCACTAGGTTGTCAACAGGAAGCTTATTATAAGAGAATATTCATCTATTGTGCTCCTTCCAAATTTCCCAAAGGATGAAACCTCGAATGAAATTTCAAGTAAGGTTCACCACCTCGTTTTTTGTATAATGCACCCGCCATTTCTTTATTGTTTCTTGTATGCTCTCTTGACTTTGGTTTCTTTATCTAAATATTGAGGCTAATTAGTCCCATAGTGCCTCCATATAGTTACAGGTGTTGAGTAAATGATTAAGCCTCTCTTTTGTGTTTTCGGAGAGGAAACACGAAGAGGAACCTATAAATCCTCTCTTTATAACTTTGTCTTGAGTTAGGACCTTCTGGTGTAAAATCAATGACATGAAAATTTAAATTTATGGCCAATGTGGCACCATCCAGTTTTCTCCACGATGGATCATTTGTACCAGTATATCCCTCACTAAGATAAGCTTTGACTTCCTTGAGATTGAACTCCACATCTTCTTTTTTCCCCCATTTGAGTTGGTCTTGTTCATTATTGAACATAATTCTTAATTTTCTTAGTTCCTCTGTTAGATACTGAATAGCTAAGTCATTCTGGGTTGGCCGTTGAAAGATATTAAAATTCCATCGCCTCCATTTGTTATTTTCTAGTCCTTGATCCTAGAATTGGTAGAATTCTCTATACTCTTATATTTATGTGCTTAGTTTGAAGGGATGTCATTCCTCCCTGCATAACTTAGCTTGTTTCTACCACGCATCATCCCAAAATAGGGCCTCCTTTCCATTTCTGATTTCCCAGAATAGTGTTTTTGCATTATACCTCTTTTATTCCATGCTAAATTCCAAATTGCCAACCCCTGAGTGGAACTTGATAACCAAACTAACTTTTTTGTATGGAAATTAGGTGCATATTTTGATTTCCAAAGCCTTTCCCAAGGTGATGAACCCCCTTTTAACCATCTCCACCATAATTTTGCTCCATTTTCTTTGTTGGTTACCTCTGGATCTTGAAGACCTAGCCCACCTGCATCTTTTGGTTTGCACTCTATTTAAGGCCACTAGCGCCCATTTTCGTTTCACCTCTACCCCTCGCCACAAGAAGTTCCTTTGGATGTCCCAGATCTTTTGGGAGAAGGGAGGATAGATAACATATACCTTGGAATAGCTTGTAGCACTGTGTTTGTTAGAATCAGATGACCACCCAGGTTTAGGGCTTTGACATTCCATTGTTTCACCCTATCCTCAAGGCTTGATACAATTTTTTCCTAATTGGAGTTCTTCTAGGCTTGCACCATTAGAGGGACCTCAAGGTACTTTGATGGGAGGGATTTAAACATATATGCCCTGGTTTTTTACCTCTGCATGGTGTAAATATCTTGAAAATATGCTTTTAGATACTCTTTCAGAGATATTACTACATCGCAGTAATCCATTTGTATCTATTTTGCAAAATATTAAGCATTATATTTTGCTTAAACATAATATATTGTGGGAACTTTCTATACAAATTGATGAGCATTTTGCACAGCACGGCTGAAAGAGAAGCCCTTATGATCCTAACCTCTACTGCAAAGATCAAGGGGGGATATTGTGATCATCGTTGTGTATGTCGATGACTTAGTAATCACAGGCAGTTATGAGAAGAGAATTTTGGCAAGATTTGAAAAGGTCCTTTGACATGACCGATCTTGGTCTATTGCATTAGTGTCTTGGTTTGGAGGTGTGACAAACACATCACCGGATATTTGTATATAAAAGAAAATATGCCAAGACACTTATTGAGAAATCCCATATGAATGGTTGTAAGCCCATGCAAACTCCCATGGAACCAGACCTAGTAGGAACCGCACCTCTTATCATTCAAGTGACACGTAAGTTACAATGTGGCACACAAATAAGTAAAGTAACATGGAACTGGCACTTGCCCCCATTAATCCAACGCATTCAAAAACATCTGGAGGTGTTGAAAACCATGGAATTCACCTTAGTTCAGTGGTTTTCAAATGTGTTGGTGGATAGGGTGGAAAATAAAGGGGTAGATAATGTCCATTTGCTCACCGACGTGATGTGCAAGTTTTCAGAGGGCTAGCTAAAGGAGGAAAGCCAAAGGTTGGCAGAGAGAGATCACTCCACGCCATTAAGGCAGGTTGATAGAGAAGGGGTGGGCCCGAATCAGGACAGTGATCTACCAGTTCATACGAACAAATAATCCTTCATTATGGACATACTTAGGAAACGAGAAGGGGTATGTGTTTGCAATACAAGGATAGAGTGATGGTTAATCATGGGAAGGAGAGGATTTCCCCCATAATAGATTGTTAGTGTGATCGTCTCATTAATAGGAGATGTGGCAAGAGGAGTGGGAAGGTACGAAATCAAGAGGGGAAACATACAAGAGCAAGGTTAGGGTGATTATGATTTTGAACAAACCGCTGGCAAGGGAAAATGAGAGGAAGGACGTCCACAAGTACACACAAATGAACAACAAAATCGCTAGCAGGTCAGAGTTACTAAAAATTGAGAGGGAAAGTACTCAAATATCGGCGAGGCAAGTCTCATCTGGGGTGTCATCTTTAAATCATAGCTAGGGAGCAAGCTTCATCGACATAAGGCAAAACACTGAAAGGTGGTGTAATTGTGAGTTGGTGATAGTAATTTCTATGAGGGAAATTCAGTTATCAGGGAGTGCAATGAGTAAGAGCTAAAGTGATGCTAGTAGGCCAAGAGGTAGTTCCCGCGGATGCTCAGGGCTTTGAGTTTTGCAAACAGACATGCATGGAGGAAGCAGCGGAGGTTGTTGCTAAACAGTCACACAAAAGGGAAGGATATAGTGGAAATCTGGGAGAGTGAGGTTCGAAGACATTGTAGGGCTATCTTTGATGGTAGAATAGAGGAGGAAGGAGATTGGATCATCAACACAGGGAAATCCAAAACATAGATGACTGTGTACCAAAAGACCTTGGAGACCGCTTGGCATGTCAAGACTCTGGTGGAAAAGCTGCAAGCAGAGGCAGCAGAGTAGAGGAAAAAGAGGCAACTCGAGATAGAAATCGAGTTAAAATCTATAGACCAACGCCTAAAAGGAATTGAAAAGGCTCTCAAGGGTTTGGTTAACATAGAGAAATTGCATGTTGGCAGAATTGGGGATCTTAACAAAATGTTCTCAATCTATCTAAATTATATCGATAATGTGGATATATCGATGGGTGTAGAGATAGGAGATTTCGCCCGTTTGAGGAAGTATCGAGTTCGAGAGGCTTGCGCTGCAGGCGGCTGTCCACTGGCAACCCTAGAGGCTCCAGCGACAACCCTTGTGGAGGACCCAACAATGGGGCCAACGACGATAACAACTCCAAGCAAATAATATTGTGTTAGTTGATCATGGCATCGACCAATCTTTTGTTTAGTTTTGTGTTATGTTTATATAGGTAGTATTGTAGTTATTTTGTCAAGTTTAGGTCTGAAGATCAGAGCTATATAGCTATTCAGATAGGCAGACCTACATATAGTAGTAGTGGGAAGGGGAACTTTTTTGAACTATATAAGGGAAAGTAAAGACAAAAAAATCATATGGCATGTCTGGTTAAATGTGTGACAAAGAGAATCTTCTTCTACAACTGGTTTGGTAAACCAACTACTATTTTTGTATTGTATGTTTATTTAGTAATATATTGAAACTTTACTAACTTACAAAAAAGTTATCTTATTATTTTTCCCTTTAATATATTGTCTATTAAAAATATATGCTACATATTAAAAGATATTAAACTCTTAGAAACTTAATCTTTCTTATAAATATAAAATATTTGATATGATAAACATAAAATTTTATGTAAAAAAATTAAAAAATATATATTGTGTATTAAAATATATTGAATTCTTCGATATATTTTTTACCACTGGATGATGTGGAAAGAAATTTGATGAGGAATTTGATACCATATAAACTTAAAATTTTAATTACTAAGTCAACTATATGGGGTTATCGGGTTATCTTCCTTTTCAGTATGTTCTGTTCAAGCAGACATGTTTTGTATGAAAAAAATCTAATTTAAAAATAATTAAATTTTATTACTGAGTCAACTATATGGGGCCTATCTTACCTTTCAGCTGTTTTTTATTAAAAAATATAAAAAATTTACAAGAATATTTGTTTACGAGGTGTTTGGAGAAATTTGATCTCTCTTTCAAGGCCCAACAAGGTTCAAATGGATTTGCTCTAATGCAAGTGAGGACTAGCTTCATTTCGAGATAAGGTTTCCAAGGTGTGAATATGCGAGGAGCGTTTACCATTCCACCATAGTTGTTGTTTTCGCAGAGGAAGATGTTTCTCTACTCCTTTACTGTTTCCATTCTCATCCTCTTTTTAAGTGTTATAAGTAAAACCAGATAAACATAACAATAAAACTAACTGGGTACAGTGGCACATAGAGTGAATTCCAAACAAATGCCCATATTTCAACTCTTTTTGTGCCTTTGTGTAAGAAAGGTTGAATTTTTATTTTGTATGAGCACAATGATGACTCGGAACTCTGTCTTGTGTGTCAGTGTCTGATCTATGGAAAAAGATAAATATAGATTTTAATCACTCTTGAATAGACTGTAATTTTTTTTTGGCATTGCATGATGTTGAAAATAGTTAGGTGGATTAGTGCAGAGCTTAAGAAGATATCGAGTTTAATGGCACAACTGACACCATGAAAGAATCTTTGGAACAAGTGGTGGAGTAGATTGTGCTTGAGCAAAGGGTTGCAACAATGTATATGAATTTGGAAAAGGCCCCCATGTAATGGTGGGTAAGCACATCAAATCAAGTTTCACTCATGGCATGATATGATAGAGGTACTTAATGATAAAGGCCTACCAGAAATTGGGGCTCCACTAGGTAATGACATTTTGGAATCCAGTTCTGTCAACCAGCCCCTACAATTCGGTGGTACTTCCAATCCAATGGGATACATGTATTACTGCGAAGTCATTAGGAGATATAGGAGGTTCCTATTTAACTATGGGTTCATAATTTTATGCAAACCTTAGAGCCATTTCCAAAGAAGTGATATCTTGAGGTAAAAATGCAGTGGCAGACAACTAGCTAGGTTGAATTATGAGAAAGGTTCTACAACACATTATATAACTCTACAAGGAGGAGGCAAAGATTGCAAGTTTGATAGAGTTCATTTGGTGTTTCCAATAAATGGACCACCCACAAAGTCTAATAATAGGATCCCCAAAGGAGTACCCCTTAAAGGAACTTTGCCATCTGTGGTATAAAGAAACTGATTCCCTTTTGAAACTATTGATAATGTGGTAGGTGGTATTTCTCTGGAAATGAAAAGTATTGATCTCCTTGTTGTTTTGCGAGTTGTTGATAGTGTATGGGAAGATGGTGAAAATAGTGGGGAATAAGATAGATCTGCATTCTATTTAAAGGATCATTTTTCAGCAAGGAATGTGTTGTAGTGTAATTAAATCTGCATGTTGTTCCGAATATTTCTCAATCAAATAGATCTGCAATCTTTTTAAATTTTATTTCCTTCCAAACTCAGTGAATATCCAGTGTTGGGTTGTGAAAGTGTGCTTGATATCTAACTTGGACAGATCCTATCTGGTGTAGAGTATCCAGTGTTGGGTTGTGAAAGTGTGCTTGATATCTAACTTGGACAGATCCTAGCTGGTGTAGAGTCCCCCTGAGGGTCCACTCAAGCTCACTACTATGTTATTGCTAATTCACTAAATTTTTTTGAAGCAGCACTAGCAGTTCTAGTTCCAGTAGTATATCTAGTAGTATACCTAAGAGCATATATATGCATACGTAGCAGCAGAACAAACAGAGTAAGTATATGAACCTTGAACCAAGCTAGCATCATGATCAGCCTCTGTTAAGGAAATATCTCCACGTGTTGTGGGGGTCTCACCACACCAAACGCATCTTAGAGACCCTTGTCATGACCAGGTCAGCCCTGTAACTTCACTGCCTTCTAACGTGTTTGGAGGTTGTTGTTACCACTAGATATTGGTTTCATACATTGTTCCTCAGAGTTCCTCTCATAATAATCAAGTTGCAACAATGAGAGGACCAGAGATTGCAATATCATGCTATCTCTGGAACAATGAATTCCATGGCACAAAATTAAAGGCTTTCATGAAACTCACGAAACAATAAAATGATTTTGAGAATTGTTGCCTAGCCTTTTCAACAATAGCTCGAAGTGTGAAAATGTGATCAATAATCTAGTAGTCCCTTTAAAAACTTACTTAGCCTTTGGATTAAGTTTACTTCTCTCCAAATACTTCTTAATTTATGTTCAATCTTGGCCCTCGAGATCATCAACATCATTAGAATATTATCTGAGCAGTAGAGTTATTTGGCCTACCCTGAGCTAAAATAAATCACATATGGATCTTTACAGCTCCCAATATCAACAGGAAAAAGTTAAGGGTTCTTGCAATCATCTGAAGAAAATGATTTTGTTTAAAGCACATTCTGTCAGTAAATCAAAGACCTTCAGGACAATGATTTTGTGAAAAAATAAGACAGTTACAATTTTTGTAATAAAGGAAGTGGCCTTCTAAAATTTTGACCTATGATTGAACTTGGTTGTGATCCTACATTGATTTGCCTTACATTAATCTTGTATCAGGAAACATGATTGACATGACATCCTAGTGACGACTGAAAATCATTAATTACTATGAGCTTGCAGCTACAAGTGGAAACAAGAATCAACAAAGGAACAACAATTCTAGGCCAAAATCAAACCTCTCAAGGATCTGTCAGTAAAGGAAATTGTCGCACCTTTGATAGAAGTAAACCTCACCTAAAGCCTTCAATCATGAAGGTCATCTAGAAGAAGTGCATAGCACTCTGACCAATTCTCTATCAATCCTTGTGAGAAATAGAAGCAAGCATACAAGCAAAATAAGCAAAAGAACATGATATCTTGATTGCATTAAATCAGGATTTTGTGAAGAATGGTTCTACATATATGAATGCCCGATGAGAAATTCTCCTTCCCATCATGAATTGGGTAATTTGCTGCAATGAAGGATGATACAACTAGGACTATGATGACTCAGACCTTTTCTGAAGTTATTGCCTCATCTGACTTCAAGAAAGGCTTAAGAGGGAGCCATAAAATCTTCAATGACTGTTCTTGTCTGATGATTCCTGATGAAAGGCATGTCTTGATAACTGAAGTTGATATAAGCTGCATGATTATGATTGGATAATACCAGCACATGGACCATATGATTAAGAGAAGGTTGCATATAGCTCAATGCTTATGTTTTAAGTAAGCTTACCTTTCAAACATTCTGAGGGAGATGTGATGTTATAATATGATGTCTAATGACTCTTGTTACTTAAGAAGCAGTATGATTGACCGACTTTCATGCATACATGAATAACAGAGTGCTGATAGCTTGATGGATATACTCCGAACAAGAATTACTTTCCAATGTTCAGAGGAATATATGATCTGACAGATAATCATTCCCCAAATTATCTGACTTCCAAACTTTCAAACTAAGTGCACTTGTCAGTGCCTACTCAATACTATTGTTACTGCCACCCACTGATGCTTAGCAATAAAGGAAGGATCACAGTTTTAGGTTGGACCATTTAGCCAAGTTTATAGCTAAGCTGGCAGTTTCATACTTCACTTTAGACTATCTTTGACATATATGATATAACTCACCTAGTCCATTTTTATGTCACTACTACAACAATCCATGAAATGTGCATGCAAGATCTAATATCAATTCTTAACTTGGCTTCCATAGTAATGTTCCACATTTGAATGGAATTCCCAAAAGATTGCATTCTGTTTATATAATGCTTCATGCATCTTTAGTAAAAGCTAAAGGCTAGATGCCAAAGTTGTTTTTCAGATGTTGCTTATGAATGCATAGATAAGATTGATTTATTTCATATATTCTCATGCATCTCTTGTAAAAACTAAAGGCTAGTTGCCAAAGGTGTTTGTCAGATATTGCTTATGAATGCATAGATAATATTGGTGTATTTCATATACACTCATTGCAATACTGAATGTTGGATCTAACTCTTCAATGGTCCATGGCTTGAATTTTAACTCGTTGAGATCTCTGTTTCTATGGAATGGAGCTCAGTAGCATCATAACCCTTTGAGTGCTATTATTGATTGAGTTGTGTACCTCTTGAATTGGAATTGGGTTAGGTAGCTACATAGTAAATTTGAGTTTTCTTCCAAGTTTGGGTACTTGTCTATGATTTCTGGCACATATGCAAGACTTGAAAATGTGAGAATGCACAAGAGTAAACTCCTGGGATAAATACCCATTTGATTATAAGGACTTCTCTTACATTGATGTCACGATGTCAGCAAGGACATTTGCAGGTATCCTGACACAAAGAAACAAGCAATCAAATTCCCTTAGAATGCACTTAACTTTCCATCTACCCAAAAGGAGAGGCAATAGCTAAGATGGAATCTGATCCAGGAAAATGCCCCATATTATCATACTATGCTTATTAATGCTTACGAGGAAATGGGTTGGGTATGTGTTTAAAGTGTGTACAATAAAAAAAGAAAGAATCTAAAGGTAACCCAACAATCTGAACATGCAACAGGATATCAGTTTACCAAGTCAATCTAATAATGTAGTGTGTATGGACTCATCTTGATATTGCTGCCTTGAGTTTACCGGTTGTTTCACTTGTCAAAGTGAAGGATATTCCCTTTGATTATGTGTATACAATGGGCCAGTATCTTGAGCACTAAGGAATCAGATGAACTTGCAGCTGGTCTTATCTCTCTAGAGGTAGCACTGGTGTATTCTAGCTGTGTAAGTGTCATTTGATGAGGTTGCAACTTTTCACATATTACAAAAATAGGTCAATATATGGAAAGATATTCTATGTGCCTGGTCGTAGAGGGAGTAAAAATCCATTAGCATCAGAAGACAAAGGTACAATAGGCAAAGAAGATGACCAATTTTACTATCTTACTGATGCATAGACCCAGTTGTTGCCATAGAAGTTCAATAGCTAAATTTAGACTCGTGATTATAATAACACTTTCATCATGATATCTATAAGTTGGTACCTAATCATCCTTTCCCTCGTTAAGTGGGGAGAAAGAGAGCACAAGTCCTAAAGTACCTTGAGAATTGTAGCACTAGACATTTGATTTGAAAGAAGCATGGCTTCTGCCTCAGCAAAAACACTGGAGTTCACTCACTGCAACCTTGCTCAACCTTTTTTTTTTATAGCTTGGAAATTTGGCAATGAAAATATGTCAATGGGGAGGTTCCAGTTTCACTAACTTAATGAATACATATAGATCATGAGAATATACAAGCATGACAAACCTTCACATGCCAACAAGGATGATAATAATCTGAACTCTGTTTAGGACTGAGCATCATTGTTCATAAAATTCCATTTCTCACCTCAGCAAGCAAAAAATGAATCATCACTGTGGTGATGTTGTGTTGAAAACAACTGCACATAAACAGTTGATGCATAGTTCAATAGCTAAATTTAGATCGTGTAAATCATCATGATCTAATGGTACTAATCATCTGAGAACATTCCTAAAGTATTGAGAATTGTAGCACACATGAAAGATATTCACTAGATCATATGTATACTTGAAATTTCAATGAAAATGTCAGAGTTCCAGTCACTAACATGCATCATGAGAATATACAAATGAACTTCACATCAACAAGGATGATAATAATCTGAACTGTTCTAGGAATGAGCATCTTGCATAAAATTCATTTCTCATCAAGCAAAAATGAATCATCATGTATGTGCTAGCTGCATAATTGCATAGAAGTTCAATAGCTAATGACTGTACACTTTCATCATGATAGATAAGTTGGTAATATCCTTTCTCGTTACTAGAACAAGTCCTAAACTTGAGAATTGTAGTAGACATTGATTTGAAGAAGCATGGCTTATGCCTCAGCAACAGTTCATGCACCTTGCTGAACATAGCATTGGAAATTTGCAATGAAAATATGTCAATAGGTTCCAGTTTCATAACTTAATGAATACATATAGATCATGAGAATATACAATTGACAAACCTTCATGCCAACAAGGATGATAATAATCTGAACTCTGTTCTAGGAACACTGAGCATCATTGTAAAATTCCATTTCTACCTCAGCCCAAGCAAAAAATGAATCATCACTGTGGTGTATGCTTGTGCTGAAAAACGCAATGCACATAAATATGCACCCTAAATAGATGTGTTAATACCTTCCGTTCATCCAAGAGGTGGGTTAGCCCTCAAAGTTGTTTTGAGATTGCATGAGAGAAGGCTGGTACTTTTCCTTGAATTCAGGATCATTTAGCTAGTTGGAATGAGAAATATTGAGAGTATAGGAATGAGTTTGGCTATTGGGTTTTGATGTTTAGAACAATCAGATGATATGTTTTTTCCAAAACATAAGTAGAAGCAGGCCTGTCTGGGAGAATGTTTTTAATAAATTCACAAGGTATTATTTCTATCCATTAGGAAGCACATCCTCTGGTGCTCGAGAATAAATAATAGCACATTCAGTTGGATAAGAAGGTCTAATTTACAGAACCTCACCCAAAATCTCACTCAATTCTACTAGTATCATTTCCATGATTTAAATAATGAATGGAGGAGTCTTAATACTCCCAATCACTTTACATAAAAGCGACTAAAATGGTCAAAGGATAATATCACATGACTCTCATGCCACATATGCCTAGGTCTAATTGGAAAAACACATATGGCATGACAGTCATGGAAGCTAGCTTACCCAAGGTCAAAGGCTAGTCACACAGTATTCTTTGTGCTTAGTCTTTGCAATTGAAAATTCCTTTGTAGGGAGGATTAAGAAGTAAACTGTTTTTTGATTGCACATTTTAAGCAAGTCTACCCTTGGTTGATTTGATAGTGGAGATTCTCTTCAAGCCTTATTTTGAATGTAGATCCCCTGAAAATCCTTGCACTCTCATGTTTTGCAGATGATTGGATCACAATCAACCATACAAATGGCAATTGTTTCCCATTGAGAAGAATCTATATACCCTCTCAAGGTCCTGCAAGGCAAGGAAATGGATTGAAAACAATATATATACTCTTCTAAAAGTATTCCTAGTTCTCCAAGTCACAATAGAGCCTCCACAACTAAAAGTTGTGAAGCATTGAAACCCATATTCGTGCACTCTGGTTTTCGTCATATGATTAGGACAATAAAGAATTATACAAACATGTGTGTCCTATTGAGAAAATATGTATACCCCTATCAAGGTCTTGCAATACAAGGACATTGATTGATAAGAGTCTATATATTCCACACAAAATATTTCGTGTTCTCAGAGTTGCAGTTGAGCCTCAACAACTGTACATTTCTGAGGCATTTAAACTTGTATTCTTGTAACTCTGTTTTTCTTCAGATTAGTAGATAATAAGCAATTATACAAAAAAAAAAAAAAAAAAATCTAAATTTCAATAATAAGACTCTATATTCCCCTATCCAAGTCTTGTAAGGAAAGGACATACATTGGGAAGCGTTTATATACTCTCAAAATCTTCCAAGATCACGTAATCACAATTGAGCCTCAACAACTATACAGTTACGAGACAGTCTAACCCATATTCATGTACTCTGTTGCCCTTTAGATGATTACATAATAAACAACTATACAGACAAATATGCATTCTATTGTCAATAATCTATATACCCCTATCAAGGTCTTACAAGGAAAGGACATGCATTGAGAAGAATCCCTATACTATTCTCCAAATGTTCTGATATCTCAGAGTTGCAAACTGGGCCACAACAACACTATACTTGTGACCCGTGAGGCATTAAAGCCCATATTCTTGTAATTTTCTTTTCTTTAGATGATCGTATAATAAACAATTTTACAAACAATATATGCATTCCACTGAGAAGAATCTACAGATCCCTCTCAAACACTTGTAAGGCAAGACATAGATTAAGAAACTGTGTACTAATCTCAAAACCATATGAGCCTTGGAGTTGCAACTGAGCCTCAAGAACTATACAATTGAAGGCGTCAATGTAACACATGTTGTTGTACTCTATTTTTCATTCATATGATTAAATAACTATCCAAGGCCCATCTAAACCCGCGTCTCATATGCAACTTGAGGTTCAGAATCTTGAGGTTTCATATTTCATGTTCTAATATCTAATATCCATTTATATCAACTAATGATATGCATCCTTGAGCTTCATAACCTCTAGGTGCATAATGTACTTAGGTTTGAATAGGTTTGCACTCATGCTCATATTAAATGTACTAGTCCATGCTCTGGATTCAATGTAGTGTTACACGGACACCACCTCTGCCATTCCCACCCAATTTGTAGAATGTACCATGCTACTCTTGTGCACTTAGATAATTTCTTTTGTAAAAACACAAAAACTATAATAATATTGGATCCTAGTACTCTATAAGAAAATAAGTTATATTTCTTCCTGTAGCTGTACTTCACCCTGATTACATAAAACTTCCCCAAATTTTGGAGCATTATTTGTCAGCAAACCTCCATTATGAAACTTGTCAAGAATAATGGAGGTTGTCAAATATCAGTATGAAACTTTGTGTTCCCCTTAATGTACTCCTTAATCTCATCAACACAGATCCCAAATAAAGTCAAGAAGCAGGAACATCCCTACTTAAGCCCAATAGTTCTCTTAATAAAGTCGAAGTCCTTGAGTTCTACAAAACCAACCTAAAACAATCTCAGATTTCCTCTCATAATATCAAGTTGCAACAATGAGAGGACCAGAGATTGCAATATCATGCTATCTCTGGAACAATGAATTCCATGGCACGAAATTAAAGGCTTTCATGAAACTCACAAAACAATAAAATGATTTTGAGAATTGTTGCCTAGCCTTTTCAACAATAGCTCGAAGTGTGAAAATGTGATCAATAATCTAGTAGTCCCTTTAAAAACTTACTTAGCCTTTGGATTAAGTTTACTTCTCTCCAAATACTTCTTAATTTATGTTCAATCTTGGCCCTCAAGATCATCAACATCATTAGAATATTATCTGAGCAGTAGAGTTATTTGGCCTACCCTGAGCTAAAATAAATCACGTATGGATCTTTACAGCTCCAATATCAACAGGAAAAAGTAAAGGGTTCTTGCAATCATCTGAAGAAAATGATTTTGTTTAAAGCACATTCTGTCAGTAAATCAAAGACCTTCAGGACAATGATTTTGTGAAAAAATAAGACAGTTACAATTTTTGTAATAAAGGAAGTAGCCTTCTAAAATTTTGACCTATGATGGAACTTGGTTGTGATCCTACATTGATTTGCCTTACATTAATCTTGTATCACGAAACATGATTGACATGACATCCTAGTGACGACTGAAAATCATTAATTACTATGAGCTTGCAGCTACAAGTGGAAACAAGAATCAACAAAGGAACAACAATTCTAGGCCAAAATCAAACCTCTCAAGGATCTGTCAGTAAAGGAAATTGTCGCCTTTGATAAGAAGTAAACCTCACCTAAAGCCTTCAATCATGAAGGTCATCTAGAAGAAGTGCATAGCACTCTGACCAATTCTCTATCAATCCTTGTGAAAAATAGAAGCAAGTATACAAGCAAAATAAGCAAAAGAACATGATATATTGATTGCATTAAATCAGGATTTTGTGAAGAATGGTTCTACATATATGAATGCCTGATGAGAAATTCTCCTTGCCATCATGAAATGGGTAATTTGATGCAATGAAGGATGATACAACTAGGACTATGATGACTCAGACCTTTTCTGAAGTTGTTGCCTCATCTGACTTCAAGAAAGGCTTAAGAGGGAGCCATAAAATCTTCAATGACTGTTCTTGTCCGATGATTCCTGATGAAAGGCATGTCTTGATAACTGATTTTGATATAAGCTGCATGATTATGATTGGATAATTCCAGCACATGGACCATATGATTAAGAGAAGGTTGCATATAGCTCAATGCTTATGTTTTAAGTAAGCTTACCTTTTAAACATTGTGAGGGAGATGTGATGTTATAATATGATGTCTAATGACTCTTGTTACTTATGAAGCAGTATGATTAGGTGACTTTCATACATACATGAATAACAGAGTGCTGATAGCTTGATGGATATACTCCGAACAAGAATTATTTTCCGATGTTCAGAGGAAGATATGATCTGACAGATAATGATTCCCCAAATTATCTGACTTCCCAACTTTCAAACTAAGTGCACTTGTCAGTGCCTACTCAATACTATTGTTACTGCCACCCACTGATGCTTAGCAATAAACAAATATTAATTTAAAGAGAAGGGATCTATGAATAGGTTGGGATAGAAAGCTAAATAGGCTTGATTATGGTGAAAAACTGCATGGTTAAGTGTCCTTTGAGCCAAGAAGCCTTGCAATGGTGATTTGACCTTCCTCTGAAGTCTTCGTTACTAGGTATAAGCCTTATAGGTGACAATTGATCCCATGTGATTTCATTTCACTATATTCAATGCCACTTCTTCACCCTCTCACCTTATGCAATGAGCAAATGAGGAATTTGTCATTATGACCAATGCTCATGGGAGATGGGTCACATTGGATAGCTTTATATTCCTCTCATAACTCCTCAAGTGAGATAGAGGTTAAAACAATTTCAGAACTCACCTGCGACGGCAGGTCCTCCGGACAGAGCTCGCCAGGAACAGTACGCGGTAGTATAGCAGGTCACAACCCACTGGTCTTGGCCGGCGGCAACAATGAGCCCCCCCAGGGGGAAGGAGGGGCGCCTCCTCCAACAAACGACAACAAGCAAGGGAATATCGAGGGATCAGACAGGGATAAGGAGTACAATGATGAAAGCGCAGACAAAAGTCAGCAAACGCAAACTGAACAAGCACAGAAGGACAAGCCAAAGGTCAGCTCTTCCACATGCAAACCAGTAGCTACGCATAGGCCAAAAGTAGAGCTACCAAGCCATCGCATCAATGCCAGGATTCAGTATATGAGAGATCATGCTCTCATAGGCAAATTTATTGGAATATGGCCAAACGAGAAAGCGTTGAGAGCATGGATAAATGTTAAATGGCATCCAAAAGGACACATAACCTTGCATCTAGGGCCTAAGGGGTTTTTTACGGCGGTCTTCAACTGTTTGGAAGACAGAAACAGAGTTTTAGATGGAGGGCCTTATTTCTTTAACTCTGCTGGGCTATTTCTCAAAGAATGGATCGAAAGATTCAACCCTGATAAAGAAGACCTAAGCTGCGCACCGGTGTGGATCAGGCTGTATTCTTTGCCACTGGAATACTGGGAAGAGGAGTCTCTCAAAGCGATAGGCAATGTTCTGGGCGACTTCGTCAAGATAGCGGAAGAAACAAAGACGCACAGATACACCTCATATGCACGGATCTGCGTCTACATGGACCTTAAACAAGCTTTGCCTGATACGGTAAGTCTTTTTCATGAAGATGTGGAATGGATACAGTTAATTGATTATGAGCATGTACCCTTTAGATGCAGAAAATGTCATGACCTAGGACACCTCTACAGAGATTGCCCTTTAAACAGCAAACCCTCAGTTCCAAAATACCAGGAAAAACTAGGGTAGGGTACTCCCTTATCACTTTTTTGGTTCAAAGGCTGGGAATACTAATAATGCAGCGGATTGGAAGGATTATGGAGAGGGCTTAATCTAGCGCAAGGGACGAGGGTCCTTCCTCTTATAGTGGAAGGGGACTCCCAAATAATCATAAACATGGCCTTAAAACTTCTGCAGGGATCCCCGGTTCACAAGGTCAGTAGCAGCTGGAGAATGGCAACTCGACTCGAGCTACTACAACAATGGCTTATTCACAATCAAGCTATTTCTTTTAAACACATCAGAAGGGAAGGGAACAAACTGGCAGACTTTCTTGCTAATTTAGGAGTGGACAGTGGAAGGGAATTCTATGAAGGCTCTATATCTTGCATAGCTTCTGAGAACCAACTTTCCACCTTCCATACTATAGTAACAAGTGATATGCAGTCGAAGGAAGACTCAAACCCAGATGCGGGTGTCCTTAAGAGGTGTTAATGCTGGAGCACGCGGAGTCGGCAACTGGCGAGTAATTAAGAAGGGTAAGGCGGTTCGTGGCAGGTAATTAATCCGCATTAATGAAGGCCCGAGCTCGAGGTACGCAGATGGAAGTTATCAGGATGGCGCGCATTCTCCAAGTTCATTTGTTCTGGTCTTTTCAGGCATCAATGTAGTGTTTCCGGTTTTTTCTAGCAGAGGTCTCCTCTGGTGGTCATGGTCTCAGAGTCTTAGTGCAACACAGCGAATTTGGAAGCCTCCTTGGTCTCATAACTGCTCCCATTTGGTCGGCTTCAGGTATATAGTTCTGCCTCTTTCAGACAGCGTCGGGTGCATTAAGTTTGTTTTCTCCATTTGCGTCTGGTGTCTTAAGTCAGTCCTCTGGTTCATTTCGGGAAGGGATTTGGTTTTTGTCCTTGTTAAAGGTGTCTGGGTTGGGTACTGGGCTTTCTCAGTCGCCGTTGGGTATTTTCTTGACGCCGAGTCTAGCTTATGTGTGCTGGGCTTCTGGGTCTTTCATTCAAAGGTCTGGTTTTTAATCTGGTTACAATTGCCCAGCGCGTTGCTTCTCCCTCACACCCAGTCCTTTAGCATCCTCATTCCGCTGTTGTATTCTGTTATGGCCCGTCGTCGGGGTATTCCAAGGCGAGGGAGCAACTCGGGATCTCGTGGAGGATCTGGAGGGCGTGGTAGCTTTGCGCCTCGTCGTATATCCCCGTTAGCTACTGCTTCACCTTCCTCTCCGCCCTCAGACAATTCTGGACCCTCCCTAAACAGTTCCCTTCATACCTCAAGGTTTAAGTTCAAAAGCAGACTTAACAGACCGCTCATCTCAGTTATAATTACTGTCATCTTCTCGGAGGAAGAAGATGAGCTCACAAGCTCAAACGAAATTTCCAAGGAACAGTCGCTTTCTCAGAATTCCAGTGATTCTCAGAGCAGCTTGGCTGGTGCTGTCCTCAATGTTTCTGCTGCGGTGTACGAAGAAGGTCAACAGGAGGCTTCTCGCCCTCCGCCGGACTCTCCTCAAGAACAGACCATAGTTTGTGAGCCAGCGCGCCTCTTTGGCAGTGTTCTGCACCTTGTGCCTCCTACAGAAGGCAACTTGATGGAAGCTGAAGATGAGGTGATGGTAACCTGGGCAAGCTCCCCTAATCAGGTTAATGAAAATGCTACGGATGCGCCACGGCAAGTTTAATTACCTTTGGTTTCAGCTACAGGACAGTAAGTCCGTTTTGGTTTTCTAGATCTCGTGTGTCATTTTCAGTGTGCATGGCTTCTGATACCAACAATATGAATTTGTTCATTCTCCAGGGTACAATTTTGGATTTCCTTTTTGTAATTATGGTAAAGAACAGTTTTTTGTAATAGGGCAGCTCACTCTGGAGCGTTTAGCTCTGTTTAGTCTTGGTCCATATAGTTCTGTTCAGTGTTGAGGCTATGATTATCAGTTTTGTAAACAGAAGGAAAAAAGCTACCTGCAATGGTTCTTTGACAGAGGGCAGGCTACGGCCCCCTCAGAGGTTCAAACCTCTTTGTAAATATTTTTTCTCTTTTTAATCCTAATAGAATAGTCTTTACTCAGAAAAAAAAGATTAGACCATTAAGAATAAGATTCTTAATAAAATTGTCCCATTCATATGCTAGAAGACCATGTAGACCCAATTCAGAAGCACATTTCCACCTGATAATAAAAGACTGCAATGAGGAAGACAAGAAAGGATGACACAATATATAAACAGCCCAGAATTTGAGATGAAATATGAGCTTTGGAAATAATTAGTAGAAGGGAGATCCCCTAATAGAAGGAGCTCCAGATGTTATTAACAAACGGGGTTTATGTTTTGCAGGTCAGGCATTGTGCTATTGAACAAAATCTATGGCCATTTTGACGACTTATGATGGGACTTACAGTTCAGTCTTTCCACTACTTGTAAGCATGGATATTTTCAATTTTGAGGGTTTATATGTTGCTTCATTGTGAAGGAAAATGTGTTTTTTAATGCTCCAGATGTTATTAACAAACGGGTTTTATGTTTTGCAGGTCAGGCATTGTCCTATTGAACAGAATCTATGCCCATTTTGACGACTTATGATGGGACTTACAGTTCAGTCTTTCCACTACTTGTAAGAATGGATATTTTCAATTCTGAGGGTTTCTATGTTGCTTCATTGTGAAGGAAAATGTGTTTTTTAATGCTCCAGATGTTATTAACAAATGGGGTTTATGTTTTGCAGGTTAGTCATTGTGCTATTGAACAAAATATATGACCATTTTGACGACTTATGTTGGGACTTGTTACAACAGATAGTCCATGCCCAATGATATCAAAATCTTCTATTTATGAAAAAGAAAGAGGGTGGTTTCGTATAAAGATGGAAGCCTCTCAAATTAGTCTTCCTGAGAAAAAGGTGAAAGTTACTGTTGAGAAACTGGCTAGGGATAGGTCACTGAAAGAACCACCAATTTGTATCTTTTCTGGACGTAATCTGGGTATCTCTCATCTCAAGCGTTCTTGTGGTAATATTCTATTGAAAATAAGAAGACTTGTGGTAATATGCCATTGAAAATACACCAATCTGTATCTGTTTGGACGTAATCTGAGTATCCCTCATCTCAAGCGTTCTTGTGGTAATATGCCATTGAAAATAATAAGAAGTCCTAACATTTCTACCCAGAAAGTGCATGGTGAAGATGTTTCGGAAGCGATAAAGGTTTTTCTGCTTATCAATGTACTTAACACAAAGAAACAAGTAATCAAATTCCATTAACATGCACTTAACGTTACATATGCCCAGAAGCAGAGGAAATAACTAAGCTAGAATCCGATCCAAGAAAATGCAACGTTTTATCATCCTATGCTTAGTAGATATGTGTTTAAAGTCTGCAAAATCAAAAAGATATAATCTAAAGGTAGCCCCAACAATCTGAACAGGCAACAGGATATGATAATAATTTATCCAAAGAGACATTTTTTAATAAAACAAACAGAAAGCCTAAACACATACCTGTTTTAGGCAAAAACTATGGAAGATCGGCCTCACAGAAAAAAACGGAATTAAATGCAGAGCTTATAAAAATGTCTTGGCCGTCCGAAAGGGTTGTTGACAGATGCGCCTCACCTGTTAATGCTACAGGATACCCCCGACCATATTGGATATAATGTGTGCATCCGCTTCTCAAAGCACACGGATCACGGATTGTCAAAGCACACGGATCACTGATTATCTGTCTGTTCAAAAGTTTCCCAAATCGTTGAATCACGGATTATCTTATGTTTCGTGTGAATTTGGGCAAGCTTGGAAGTCGGGTTGCAAACTGCTACAGGTGTCCTTATTTTTCTACAAGAAACAGTCTAATGTGAAGGTGAATATGCTAAATGTGGTATTGGATGGCAATGATGCTAATGAGAAGTTGGAAAATTGGAAAGTGAACATATCCAATGCATTAAAACAATTTGTGGTAGGGTTAATGAATAACACATAATGAACCAAAAAAATTAAAAATAGTAATGGAAATGAACTAAATTCAAAGTAAAAATTCTATCTAATTAATGTAAGAGTGCTACAACTATCATCAACAAATGTTAAGATAAGCTGTAAGAAAAAATTGCTCATAAAAAATATGTGAACATAAATGATACAAGAGGGATATTGACCACCTAGGTCAATGGGCCAAGTTAACACAAGGAAACTTAAAAACCTTAGAAGAAAGCTAAACTAAGCGCTGAAATCAAATATCACTTCAATTAACAAACATGTTGTTTGTAACTTTGAAGATAACAAAGTTACAAAAAAATCTTGGAATCTGAACCTCTCGTATTATTCACATGTTTTCTATGATTTTCTTCTAATCCTATTATCTTACTCAAGCCTATTGTTTGTACAAGTGGATAGGAGGAAAACTCCTTGAGTGGAGGAATGCTTTCCCTCTGATAAGCAATAAAAACCCAGATCTTGTTCCTGGTCACCACGCAGCAGTAGTAAGAAGGATTTACTATTTTAGGTAGTCGTGTTGGGTTACAAACCAACCAAAACCACTCGTACGCTTGGGATGATAATGGTGTTTCTCCTTAGATGATGTCCAAGGCCCCAAACAAAGCCATCCTTGGGGGCAAAATTATCATCATATTAACACCCATACAACATCTATATACCTATGGTTTATAATGATGGCAAATAGTGCTCCATCACCTAATTGTGCAAAAAGACCAACTAACCTGCCTGCCATGTCAAACTTGTCCTCATATAGATATCATCCTACATTATCCATTAGCTCTAGATAGGGGGTTCAAGGACTCTCACTCCATGGTTGGGGACTATAGTCCATCAAGTCTAGGTCAAATTTCGAGCTAATTGTATCATGGACATGTCAAGGTCAACCAGCACTAATGCAATGTATTAGTTGTTGGCACATCGACCTATCAAAATGTCGCAATATTGGGTAGTAAACAATAGTAAGTAGGACACTAGCCACCAACAGAAACCTTGATGTTGCCGATGAGCACCACTAGGCCAACCATTCATCTTAGAGGCACTGGGAGGTGGTTTTGTACCATGTGCACTGTCTGTATTATTACTAAACCAACCAAAACCACTCGTACGCCCTGGGATGATAATGGTGTTTCTCCTTAGATGATGTCCAATGCCCCAAACAAAGCCATCCTTGTCTAGGGGCAAAATTATCCTCACATTAATACCCATACAACATCTATATTCCTTTGGTTTATAATGATGGCAAATAGTGCCTCCCATCACCTAAATGTGCAAAAAGACCCAACTAACCTACATGCCATGTCAAGCTCAATGTCCTCGATATTACCATATCATCCTACATTATCCATTAGCTCATCTAGATAGGGGGTTCAAGGACTCTCACTCCATGGTTGGGGACTATAGTCCATCAAGTCTAGGTCAAAGTTCGAGCTAACTGTATCAAGGACACCTCAAGGTCAACCAACACTAATGCAATGTATTAGTTGTTGGTACATCGATCTATCAAAATGTCAAACATGTCCTCGATATTAGCATATCATCCTACATTCTCCATAATTTAGCTCATGGAGATAGAGGGTTCAAGGACTCTCACTCCATGGTTGGGGACTATAGTCCATCGAGAGGTCAAATTTCAGGCTAACTGTATGAAGGACACCTTAACAAGGTCAACCTACACTAATGCAATGTATTAGTTGTTGGTACATCGACCTATCAAAATGTCACAATATTGGGTAGTAGACATTAGTAAGTAGGACACTAGCCACCAACAAGAAACCTTGATGTTGGCGATGAGCACCACTAGGCCAACCGTTCACCTTAGAGGCACTGGGAGGTGTTTTTGTACCATGTGCACAGTCTGTATTATTACTAAACCAACCAAAACCACTCGTATGCCCTGGGATGATAATGGTGTTTCTCCTTAGATGATGTCCAAGGCCCCAAACATACCCATCCTTGTCCAGGGGCAAAATTATCCTCACATTATCATCCTACATTATCCATTAGCTCATCTAGATAGGGGGTTCAAGGACTCTCACTCCATGGTTGGGGACTATAGTCCATCAAGTCTAGGTCAAATTTCGGGCTAATTGTATCATGGACATGTCAAGGTCAACCAGCACTAATGCAATGTATTAGTTGTTGGCACATCGACCTATCAAAATGTCGCAATATTGGGTAGTAAACAATAGTAAGTAGGACACTAGCCACCAACAAGAAACCTTGATGTTGCCGATGAGCACCACTAGGCCAACCATTCATCTTAGAGGCACTGGGAGGTGGTTTTGTACCATGTGCACTGTCTGTATTATTACTAAACCAACCAAAACCACTCGTACGCCCTGGGATGATAATGGTGTTTCTCCTTAGATGATGTCCAATGCCCCAAACAAAGCCATCCTTGTCTAGGGGCAAAATTATCCTCACATTAATACCCATACAACATCTATATTCCTTTGGTTTATAATGATGGCAAATAGTGCTCCCCATCACCTAAATGTGCAAAAAGCCCCAACTAACCTACATGCCATGTCAAGCTCAATGTCCTCGATATTAGCATATCATCCTACATTATCCATTAGCTCATCTAGATAGGGGGTTCAAGGACTCTCACTCCATGGTTGGGGACTATAGTCCATCAAGTCTAGGTCAAATTCGGGCTAATTGTATCATGGACATGTCAAGGTCAACCAACACTAATGCAATGTATTAGTTGTTGGCACATCGACCTATCAAAATGTCACAATATTGGGTAGTAGACATTAGTAAGTAGGACACTAGCCACCAACAAGAAACCTTGATGTTGGCGATGAGCACCACTAGGCCAACCGTTCACCTTAGGGGCACTGGGAGGTGGTTTTGTACCATGTGCACAGTCTGTATTATTACAACCAACAAAACCACTCGTATGCCCTGGGATGATAATGGTGTTTCTCCTTAGATGATGTCCAAGGCCCCAAACAAAGCCATCCTTGTCTAGGGGCAAAATTATTCTCACATTAACACCATACAACATCTATATTACTTTGGTTTATATGATGGCAAATAGTGCTCCCCATCACCTAAATGTGCAAAAGCCCAACTAACCTACATGCCATGTCAAGCTTGTCCTCGATATTAGCATATCATCCTACATTATCCATTAGCTCATCTAGATAGGGGGTTCAAGGACTCTCACTCCATGGTTGGGGACTATAGTCATCAAGTCTAGGTCGAAGTTCGAGCTAACTGTATCAAGGACACCTCAAGGTCAACCAACACTAATGCAATGTATTAGTTGTTGGTACATCGACCTATCAAAATGTCAAACATGTCCTCGATATTAACATATCATCCTACATTTTCCATAATTTAGCTCATGGAGATAGAGGGTTCAAGGACTCTCACTCCATGGTTGGGGACTATAGTCCATCGAGAGGTCAAATTTCAGGCTAACTGTATGAAGGACACCTTAACAGGTCAACCAACACTAATGCAATGTATTAGTTGTTGGTACATCGACCTATCAAAATGTCACAATATTGGGTAGTAGACATTAGTAAGTAGGACACTAGCCACAACAAGAAACCTTGATGTTGGCGATGAGCACCACTAGGCCAACCGTTCATCTTAGAGGCACTGGGAGGTGTTTTTGTACCATGTGCACAGTCTGTATTATTACTAAACCAACCAAAACCACTCGTACGCCCTGGGATGATAATGGTGTTTCTCCTTAGATGATGTCCAAGGCCCCAAACAAAGCCATCCTTGTCTAGGGGCAAAATTATTCTCACATTAACACCCATACAACATCTATATTACTTTGGTTTAGGCTAACTATATGAAAGACACCTTAACAAGGTCAACCTACACTATGCAATGTATTAGTTGTTGGTACATCGACCTATCAAAATGTCACAATATTAGGTAGTAGACATTAGTAAGTAGGACACTAGCCACCAACAAGAAAACTTGATGTTGGCGATGAGCACCACTAGGCCAACCATTCACCTTAGAGGCACTCGGAGGTGGTGTTGGGTCCCT